>JAPUBQ010000036.1:0-2517289 GCA_035578125.1 Mellilla xanthometata
TCTAACCTAACCTAACCTAACCTAACCTAACCTAACCTAACCTAACCTAACCTAACCTAACCTAACCTAACCTAACCTAACCTAACCGTGGCGTGGTCGGGTCGTCTCGTCTCGTCTCGTCTCGTCTCGTCTCGTCTCGTCTCGTCTCGTCTCGTCTCGTCTCGTCTAGTGTCGCCTCGTTTCGTTTCGCTTCGTGTCGTTATCATGTCAACATCAGCAACATGGCATGACTGTGTCAAGCAGATACGCACAAATTCTACTGGCATAGATTTCATGGTACAGACACAATTGATAGTCAGATACTGTTCGAAAGCACACACGACTTCTTTTTCGATACCTAGTGGTGCATGTCAAGCACCCGCGCTCCACTGTGTGGAACTTTATATAGTCATCAGTAACATGGCATGACTGTGTTAAACAAATTAGCACAAATTCCACTGGCATAGATGTCAGGATACAAATCGAGCGCACACACGACTTCTGTTCCAGCATCCGCGCCTCACAGCTTTATGAAGATTCTTTATTTTAATTTCATTCTCCCTCATATTTGAATACATACATTTTTTTTTTTTAATTTAATTTTTTTTTTATTTTAGATGATAGATAATTAGTTATGTATAATGGCTGTGATAGTGTATAAAGGCTGTCCTGCATACAGTAACATATGAAGGCGCTCAGTATGTATTATTTCAGCACAACGAGGCTATGCTCGATACGAATGTTTTGCACAGAGCTCCTCACAAACTCCAATCCGTCAAACGCCGGCTCTTACCGCGCGTCGTATGCTATGAATTTCATAATCCGACAGGCGCCAAGAATAACAGCGCGTTGAATGCCAGGAGTTGCCTAATCCATCAGGCGCCAAGACTAACAGCGCGTCGAATGCCAGGAGTTTCCTAATTCATCAGGCGCCAGACTAACAGCGCGTTGAATGCCATGAGTTTCCTAATTCATCAGGCGCCAGACTAACAGCGCGTTGAATGCCATGAGTTTCCTAATCCATCAGGCGCCAAGACTAACAGCGCGTCGAATGCCAGGAGTTTCCTTATCCATCAGGCGCCAAGACTAACAGCGCGTCGAATGCCAGGAGTTTCCAAATCGCTCAGGCGCCAAGACTAACAGCGCGTCGAATGCCAGGAGTTTCCTAATCCATCAGGCGCCAGACTAACAGCGCGTTGAATTCCAGGAGTTTCCTAATCCATCAGGCGCCGAGACTAACAGCGCGTCGAATGCCAGGAGTTTCCAAATCCATTAGGCGCCAAGACTAACAGCGCGTCGAATGCCAGGAGTTTCCTAATTCATCAGGCGCCAGACTAACAGCGCGTTGAATGCCATGAGTTTCCTAATCCATCAGGCGCCAAGACTAACAGCGCGTCGAAAGCCAGGAGTTTCCTAATTCATCAGGCGCCAGACTAACAGCGCGTTGAATGCCATGAGTTTCCTAATTCATCAGGCGCCAGACTAACAGCGCGTTGAATGCCATGAGTTTCCTAATCCATCAGGCGCCAAGACTAACAGCGCGTCGAATGCCAGGAGTTTCCTAATTCATCAGGCGCCAGACTAACAGCGCGTTGAATGCCATGAGTTTCCTAATCCATCAGGCGCCAAGACTAACAGCGCGTTGAATGCCAGGAGTTTCCTTATCCATCAGGCGCCAAGACTAACAGCGCGTCGAATGCCAGGAGTTTCCAAATCGCTCAGGCGCCAAGACTAACAGCGCGTCGAATGCCAGGAGTTTCCTAATCCATCAGGCGCCAGACTAACAGCGCGTTGAATTCCAGGAGTTTCCTAATCCATCAGGCGCCGAGACTAACAGCGCGTCGAATGCCAGGAGTTTCCAAATCCATTAGGCGCCAAGACTAACAGCGCGTCGAATGCCAGGAGTTTCCTAATTCATCAGGCGCCAGACTAACAGCGCGTTGAATGCCATGAGTTTCCTAATTCATCAGGCGCCAGACTAACAGCGCGTTGAATGCCATGAGTTTCCTAATCCATCAGGCGCCAAGACTAACAGCGCGTCGAAAGCCAGGAGTTTCCTAATTCATCAGGCGCCAGACTAACAGCGCGTTGAATGCCATGAGTTTCCTAATTCATCAGGCGCCAGACTAACAGCGCGTTGAATGCCATGAGTTTCCTAATCCATCAGGCGCCAAGACTAACAGCGCGTCGAATGCCAGGAGTTTCCTAATTCATCAGGCGCCAGACTAACAGCGCGTTGAATGCCATGAGTTTCCTAATCCATCAGGCGCCAAGACTAACAGCGCGTTGAATGCCAGGAGTTTCCTTATCCATCAGGCGCCAAGACTAACAGCGCGTCGAATGCCAGGAGTTTCCAAATCGCTCAGGCGCCAAGACTAACAGCGCGTCGAATGCCAGGAGTTTCCTAATCCATCAGGCGCCAGACTAACAGCGCGTTGAATTCCAGGAGTTTCCTAATCCATCAGGCGCCGAGACTAACAGCGCGTCGAATGCCAGGAGTTTCCAAATCCATTAGGCGCCAAGACTAACAGCGCGTCGAATGCCAGGAGTTTCCAAATCCGTCAGACACTGTATGTCTGTTTAATATTTAATTATGAAGATATTTATTTACGTATTTTATAGGGCACTCACAAGCGGGTAGTGGGCCAGGCGTTGCGCTCCGGGCTAGTCGGGTCCGCGTGACTCCGGCCACCACTACTATGTCGTCCCTCCATCTCTTCTTCTTCATCAGTTTGTTCAACAACCATGTATACTTTAATAATAATAAATGACTGCCTTCCTGCGGACCCTACCGAGAGTGAGTCCTACACAGTATTACTTATCTAACCGCTAATAATATAATATTAAGGCTAATCGGTTTCCGGTGAGTGAGAACAGCTCGACATGCAGTGTGCCGCCGGTAGCTCCGAGTGCTGCGGCTCGCCGCGCGGCTCCCGGCGGCCAACTGCGTGCAGACACCGCCACCTCCAGCAGCTCGCCGCCGCTCCTCGCGCCTGCAGCTCGCCTAGCTAAGGTGATCTAACGCGATCATCGAAGCTAAGCAACGCTCGATGCGGCCAGTGTTTATATGAGACTATAGTTTCAAAAGTGGCATTCGGGCGCTACCGTGGATCGGATGACACGTCAAATTGCAGGTCTCGGCCGGTAGTCTCAGTACGAGCGGTCGTTAAGCCTTCGGGCGGCTCGAAAACTCTCGACACCTGAACTCGGCCGCTTAGCTCACACGAAGAAGAAGAAGAACGAACTTTTAGAATAGCGAAGTAACGTCTCCATCACCGCCCGATCGCCCGGACAATAAACAGTTTCTGCCTCCATGCCTTATCCTAAGCGGTATTCGAAGGGGAGGTGCGGTAAGCGGTCAGTCGACTCGCAATCAAACTCCGGCTACAAATAACTGTCTTTATTCGTTTCTATCAAAAGAAATGTAACTTACGTGTGTAGAGTGTCGTCAGTACAAACTATGTATATGTATATGTATGTACAGTGTGTGTGTGTGTGTCAGCGCGGCGGCGGCGGGCGCGGCTTGGCGGTGGCGTACGCGATCTCGGAGAGGCGCACGTCGATGGGCGCGCGCTCGTCGTACAGCGTGGGCGCCTGCAGGATGATGCCGGCCGAGCCCACCAGCACCGCCAGCGTGAAGATCCACAGGAACAGCCGGTCCAGCACCATGGCCACGTACTTCCAGTCCTCCTTCACCTGCACAACGCGAGCGGTCAGCCGGCGCCGGTCCCCCCGCCCCGCCCCGCCCGGCGCCCCGCTCACCCGCGTCGACTCCTCCTCCTTGCGCGTCTGCTCGGCGATGTAGTTGATGCCGTCGATGGCCTTGTGCAGCTCGGGGCAGCGGTGCCAGCGGCGCAGCGCCTCGCACAGCGCAGGCGCGTCGTGCACGCGGCACGCGGCCGCCGGCGCCGGCGCCGCGCTCGCCTCCCACGGCGCCGCCTCGCACGCCGCCGCCAGCCCCGCGCTGAAACACGCGCCCGTCAGCGCCCGCGGGCCCCGCCCCGCCCCCCGCCCCGCGCCCGGGTACTCACAAGCGGCTCCGGTGCGGGTCGACGCGGTAGTGCGGCCGCCGCATGACCAGCAGCCGCGGCAGCACGTGGATGAACACGCGGCGCACCCACGGCGCCATCGTGTGCGTCTGCGGCGAGCGGAAGTGCACGTTGAGCACCACCACCGTCACGCAGATGCTGCAACGCGAGGCGGGCGTGAGGCGGGGCGGGGGGCGGGGGGCGGGCGCCGGCGTACCTGAACGTGTCCAGGATCATGGTGAAGAGCACGAACTTGCCGAGCAGCGGCACCACCAGCGACGTCGGCGGGATGATCTCCGCCAGCAGCAGGAAGAACACCGTCAGCGACAGCAGGATGGAGATGGACAGGGACACCTGCGCAGGGCGGGCGGTGAGCGCGGGCCGGCGCCGGGCGGGGCCGGGCGGGCGGGCGCGCACCTTCTCGCCGGAGTCGGAGGGCAGGTAGAACACCAGCACGGTGAGGAAGGAGATGCCCATGCAGGGGATGATGAGGTTGACGGTGTAGAACAGCGTCTTGCGCCGCATCGTGATGTTGAACGTGATGTCCAGGTACGGCTCGTCGCAGCACGTGTAGAACTTCTCGTTCCTGCGCAGAGGGGGGCGTGAGCGGGCGCGGGGCGCGGGCGTGGGGCGCGGGGCGCGGGGCTCACCGGACGGCCGGCACCTCCAGGATGTCCCACTCCACGGACGTGTAGAACTCGGACAGGTCCACGCCGAGCTCCACCACGTTGGTCCCGCGCGCCTCGTCGATGTGCCGCAGGTCCACCTGCGGACACGCGCGCGGTGAGCGGGGTCGCGCGCCGGCCTGCGCCGGGCGACGCCGGGCGGACACTCGCCTGGAAGCCGTCGTAGGTCCACGAGCCGAACTTCATGACGCACGTCTGCTGGTCGAAGGGGAAGTACTCGACGTCGATCTCGCAGGAGGACTTGTAGATGGCGGGCGGGCGCCACTCCACGCGGCCCGTGTAGTTCAGCGTCGCCTTGGTCGCCAGCGTCACCTCGAAGTTCCCGTCCGCACTGCAACGCGTCACCTGGCATGAGCTCGCTGCGCGCGGGGAGCGGGCGTCGGGGTCGCGCGCTCACTTGTTGTAGAGCACGATGTCCGGCCGCCAGATGTGGTCGGAGGGCACGTGCAGCATCTCCACGCCGCCGTACTCGCGCGGCTCCCACGACAGCTTGTAGTCGTACCAGCTCTGCGGACACAACACACGCGTCACTCGCCGCCCGCGCCGACACGCGCCGACTCGCGCGCGCTTACCTGCTCCACCCACAGGTTGGTCGTCATGATCTGGTTCTTGAGGTTCTGCAACAAGCGGGAGGCGTGAGGCGGGCGCGGGCGGGGGGGGAGGGAGACGCGAGGAGGGTCGCTCACCACGTCGATGAGCTGGCTGAGCTTGAGCTTGATGCGGACGGTGAGCGCGTCGCTGACGTTGAGCACCGGCCGCACCAGCTTGTTGTAGTTGCTGAGCAGGTCGTCGTACAGCCGCTTGGCGTCCGGGTTGCCGGCGCAGCCTGCGACAGCGGCCAGTGAGCGGGCGGGAGGCGCGGGGCACGCGGGCGGGCCGGGCGCGGCGCACTCACCGGCCAGGGACAGCGCCAGCGCGAGCGACAGCAGCAGGCTCGGCGCGCGGACGGCGGCGCGGCGCGGCATGGCGCGCGACTCATGGCGTCAGCGCATCGCGCCGCTCCTGCCTGCCGCCTCCACACCTGCACACGACACTCGCTCACTGCGCGCCACCTAGCGCCTCCTAGCGCCACCTAGCGCCACCTAGCGCCACCTAGCGCCACCTAGCGCCACCTAGCTGGAACATGCGGATACAGTCGACGCCGGCGGGACTCGGCTATCATATATATCGGTACCTCATTCAACATGGCAATCGACTAATGTTACAACCGGACAGTGTGTGCGGAGCGAGGCGGCGGCTACTGGACGATACCGACCCGCGCCGGGCCGAGTGTCGCTCAGTATGGACACGGCAGCTCGCGCCGCAGCTAGAGAGCAGCGCAGCTCGTCAGCTCGCGGACTCTCGTATCGCTCGGAAGTACTGTAACTCGCCGACGATGAAACATATTTTTCAAATCGGTTCAGTAAACGCGAGTTTTTAGTTGGAGTTGAGAGGTTTTAATTTTTGGCAAAAAGAAAATAAGCGGTTGGACGCGCTATAGTTGTTACTAAAATACCTGTATGTAAATAAGCCGCATTCAACTCGGTTTAAAACTTTGAAGCAGCGCTTAAAGTATATTTTCAGCCGACCATATCTTCTTTTTCCCTATACCGATTTTGACGGAACTAAGTTTTGAGAACGCTCCTCATCATATATAATTATGTAATGTAATGTAAACCTGTACGCGTGGCGCCGCCAAGCGACGTATCGGAGGCTGTGTGCGAGACGCCAACCCGAGTGTAGCGGTGTAGGTACACGCGGGTTCACGTTACGAGTGTGGCTCACGTGTATAGATGCTAACGATACCGTGGGGACACATTTTTTCAAAGATTCAAGAGCAATGGGAATTAATTATTAGTCTATTAATACTAATTAGTAAAATGTACGTTGAACTTAAATACATAGTCAGGTCATAAGTTCTGTCACACAATAAAAACTTAAATTTAGAATGATGGCCACAAAAAAAATATTGAATTAGAATTCCGAATTTTTCATGAAAATAAAAATATATATTTTTTTGAATTTTCCTCATTTTTAAATATGGAATGGACACTTAAAGAAGACCGTGTCGGGGTTATTGCATTGCATCGTTGCGGTTACGCGCCAATTCAGATTTTCGACTTACTGAAAAATTTTAATATAACCAAAAGATTCGTTTATCGTACCATAAATCGATACAATGAAGACTCTAGTATAGATGACAGATCAAGAAGTGGTCGACCTCGCTCTGTTAAGACTCCAGTAATAATAAAAGCTGTGAAGGCGCGAATTCAAGGAAATTCCATACGTAAGCAGAAACTGTTGGCCCTTCAGATGGGGCTAAGCAGGACCACGGTGAAAAGGGTGTTAAATGAAGACTTAGGGCTTAGGGCATATCGAATAAAAACAGGATATCGTTTGGACGCTCGTTTAATGGACCTGAGACTGAAGAGATGCCGCGCTTTGTTGAAGCGGTACGCAGGAAAAAAGCGTCGCGAAAGAAATTTTTTGGATGAAAAAATTTTCACCATTGAAGAGAGCTACAACAAACAAAATGATAAGGTGTACACACACAGCAGTGAAGAAGCGAGCAACCGTATTCTGCGTGTCCAACGAGGTCATTTTCTATTCTTGATCGTGGTTTGTCCAGGAGTCTCTTATTGGGACTTAACTGAGGTAAATTTTTGTGAGAAAGGCGTAAAAACGAATGCAGTTCCTGAATGCATTTCCTCATCATTTTATTTCAATAATAATTTGATGTTCTGTAAACAACAATATTATAATGTTTATATCAGAGTTGTGAGTGAGGTTGGCGCCACCATGATAATGTTTATATCAGAGTAGTGAGTGAGGTTGGCGCCACCATGATAATGTTTATATCAGAGTTGTGAGTGAGGTTGGCGCCACCATGATAATGTTTATATCAGAGTTGTGAGTGAGGTTGGCGCCACCATGATAATGTTTATATCAGAGTTGTGAGTGAGGTTGGCGCCACCATGATAATGTTTATATCAGAGTTGTGAGTGAGGTTGGCGCCACCATGATAATGTTTATATCAGAGTTGTGAGTGAGGTTGGCGCCACCATGATAATGTTTATATCAGAGTTGTGAGTGAGGTTGGCGCCACCATAATAGAGTAATGTAAGAACTGTCCAATAAAGGATTTGTGTCTGTGTGTGTGCCTTAAAGGTAAATAAATACAAGAAAATCAATAAATAGTTGTTCAAGTGCAATTCGGGCTAGAGCACGAAGGTTCCCGTGTCATCTAAAAAAAACTATGTTTGTTGTATTGGGACCTTCCTTTATAAATACACTTTGAAATGTTTAGTATTTGTTGTCATAGCGGCAACGGAAATACATAATATGTAAAAAATCAGCTTTCTATATATCACGGTTTATGAGATACAGCCTGGTGACAGACAGACAGCGGAGGCTCTGTTTACTTTTTAGATACAGAACCCTTTTACCATTATACACTAGTATGTAACTGTTTTGTACACTTAAGACAATAAAGATATTTTATAATTGAAATTGAATCGAGGTACAGAACATTAACAATGTGTTGTGTATACCTTTATATACACATTTATTTTAATTTTTGACAAAAAGAGGTAATCAATAAAAATATAGCGTTTGTTGTATGGGAGCACTCTTATATATTTTATATATAAAATATATGATTTATTCACATATATTTAATTTCCTTTATGGTTACAGAACGGCTACTTAAATACAACTTTATCTTTAACTATCACGAGACATGAGCTATATATCCTGGGGACAGAAGGACAGACATACAGGCAACGAAATCTTAGTAATGGGGTCGCGTCGGTACATGTCGGGCGTGGAACCGGGAGGGTTCTATCTGAAACATGATGGTGAAGGAATAGCAGTCCGCGCGGCGCTCGGCGCGCGGGGCGCTGCCGTACTGGCCGGCTCTCGCTATGCCACATACAGGCGATCTGTGTTGCCGCTACCACCACTTATGGAGTAGTATTTATACTGGACTTGAAATAAAAAATATAATAAGGGGGCTTCCATTTTTTCCACAAACCTGTTTTTATTTGATTTTTTCTTATAATAAATTTCCCGGGATATTTAGTTATATTCACTAAAAAAAAGCAGTAAATTAAAAAAAAACGCGTTTTGAATATGTGACGGAACGCTGGGTGGTCGAGCGGGCTCGCAGCGTGCTGAGTGTGGGTGTGAGTGCGGGCGGGTCATTACCAGGATGCGTCGCAGGGGGCAGTCAGGCGCACATGTCGCGGCGGGCGGGCGCTCGGACCGCGGCGCGCCGAGCACTGCCGCGCGCACCACGCCCTCGCCCCGCGCGCCCGCGCCCCGCTCCCCTCACACTCCCCCCGCCGCTGAACGTTTCGCTGGCACGACACCCAAACATTTTGTGGAAATGTAAATAGCTACTTTATAAAATTGTTTTTCCTTTAATTATTAATGGCGTCATGTCTTTTATGTTCAGCTCACAAAAGTTGTGCTGGAAGCGCGGCTACTAGCGGCTTACGGCGGGGGCCGCGCTCGGCCGGCGCACGGTGCGCACTCAGGGAACTGAGCTCCGGGGGAGATGATGAATCGGGAATGTGACGTACTCTTACCGGAGTTCAGCTTTTGACCAACGCCGTATTAAAATATTTGAGCAAGTGCGAGTCGGGCTCGCGCGTGATGAGTTCCGTACCATCATCTTGATAACATTGCAAAAATAATCGTTTGTTGTACGGGTGCCCCTAAAACATTAATTTTATTCTATAAATACATTTTTAATATTTTTTTTACTTTTATTGAAATTTCACAAAACAGTAAATTTACTAAAACTAACTTAAAAATATATATTATATAAATTTAAAAAATAAAACTAAGAGCGTAAAATTACTTCACGATGTGAATCTAACGTGCTTCATGTACAAATAGTCAGTTCCTCGTGTCCTAACTAAAATAAAGAAAAAGTCTAAATTACACAAAAAAAGCTACACAATCACAATTAAACTAATACTACTTGTTACAATAATTTACAGTTTACTTTTAAATCCGGTCAACGACACATTTATCAAAAACATCAATAATATTTTTATACTTATTATTATGTATAAAGTAAACTTAAAACGTAAGTATCGCATATTATCAAAATACTTAAAGCCAAAAAATCCAAATAAATACATGTTTATTGTGTAGAGACCCCCTTAATATTTTATTTAATATTTTTAGTATTTATTGTAATATCGCCACGGAAAATACATAACTGTGTGTGATATGAACCCAAAAAATGGTGCACAGCAGATTACGGGTGAGTATAATATGGCATTCGTTAAAGTAGTTTTTCCAATCAAACTGTATAACTGCTACGAAGTTCATGTCTGCTGACAGCTCACACTCCGCCCCCCCCCCACTCCCCCACTCCCCCCACAACTCGCTCGTAGCCGCCACTATTTACCGTATTTATTTCTTATCAAACGAAAAGTTTTGTTTCAATGTATGTATCGGAATGTAATAGATACTTTATTGAAACCAAGCGAGAGCCGCGGAGAGACGTGCTACAGATGATTTGGAAACAATGAATGTGCCGGCCGCTCTATCCGTCGGGTGCACTACATGTCCAGACATGTGCTGCTCTATGTGAGTGTAGCGAGTGTCGCACCACGGTGTCACGGAGCGGAGTGTTCCGGTGCTCGCCTGCTGCTTCCTCCACAACGTTGGAACTCGCCAAGCACCCGACGGCGTGTTCCGGTAGCCTCCTCGGGAGCCAGGTATTCCAGACTACTCATGCTCCGCCATGAGCCAGAGTGTCTCTAATTCGTGTGGTTACGCGTCCTGCCAAGTTTAGCGAGTGAGTTTGCGGAATGTTTAAATTCAGGATGGTAGAGTTGACATTTGGAGAAGATTCGATATCGGAAATCATAAGAATGTAGCGAAAGGCCGGAAACCTTCGTTGTGCTCGCGGGGGGGGGGGGGAGCCCTCCGAGCTGAATGTGTGATCATTAGCCGCGCCCCCCCCCCCCCCCACGGCGGTGGAGTCACGTCTCCGGTAATGAGGCTCTCGCGCCGTCCATCATGTCTTGCAATCGAGCCGACATTGTTCCGCACTAACTTTCTCCTGCCGCTTTTCATAATTTTCTTGTATTGTTTCATTAGCTACGGCCGGGTGTGCACGCGTCGCATGTTGGCTAGTGACGCACCGTCACTACAACATAATTTTTTTCTTATATTGTAAATTCACACAAAAGTACATTTACCATAACTGATTTAATAAAAAAATAATTAAAAAAATTGTAAGTAAGTACTTGTTGTTTTAGCGGCAATACATAACCTGTGAATGACAACTAGTTATCGATGTAGTATAGCTCGGGGACAGACAACCTGCCAGGGAAGGTCTAGTAACGGGTTCTTTCTTTGCCTTTTAGATACGGAACCGCGAACGAAAAAAATCGCGTGTCCACGTTATAGTATCAGTAGGGACAGGGAGGCGACAGTGCCGGCATTGCCGAGTAGCGAGGTAACCCAGTGCCGGCTGGCGGGGTACTCCGCCACCGCCCTCTCCACTACTCTCCTTCTTATATTCTGAACAATTATTTTTTTATGATGCGACAATACTGCTAATTGTGCTGTTGTAAATACCTTACTAGCTATTCCTCACTCCCTTCATAGTTATTCCTCACTAGCTGTCGCCCGCGGCTCCGTCCGCGTGTAGCTCGCTTATCGCGTACGCCGTGGAAACACCTGTGTGCTGTCCATCCGTGACATAGCCACATTGCTACGATACCAAAGTGTAAGTAATAGTATCACACGTTCGTGTGTATCGGAGTAGAGGCGGCTCGGTGCAGGAGTAGTAGCGCGCGACGCCGCGTGGCGGGGGTTCACTCTCCGCGAACATCCCGAGATGGAGATAACCTTTTGCTGTTCGCTATTCCGGAACGCCGCGACATTACCCCGGTAGTGCTGCTTCTACATGATTAGAATACGTCGCGACACGTCGGTATGATCCGTTGAGCGGCAACTTATTAACCTGCCTCATTATATTTTTATTATTCTAGCATTTTTGGTTTGCATGTAACGTAATGTACATGTTTAATGCTGGAATACGTATTTACTTTCTAAAATACATTTATGTAAACCGCATTCGGCTCCGTTCGATAGTTTTGAAGCGGCGCTCGAAGTACATTTTTATCTGACCGTAACTTTTTTCCCCCGATTTTGACGAAGCAAAGTTCGAGTAGTTTGGAAGTTGTAACGTGCAGACAAAATATCCAAATGTTTTTCTTTATATCACTCGATGACTGTCTTTTGTATAATTATGTATTGATATGTCGGCTATATCCAGAGTGATGTACCCGCGGGACGCTAGCGCCGCGATATTCGGTTTCATACTACACGCCTGGAAACATTTTCTTTGTATTTTTTTCAGCCATTACTCATTTCATACTATTAGCGATAACTATAATAATAAATATACAAAAAAATATGCACGCAACAAAAAAGTATTTAATTATCAACGTTGGACAGAAACACCACGACAGGATAAAAACCAATGCGATGTTCCTGCAAGTAAAAATATTAATTAAACTAACTTATATTATTTTAATTTAAATGTTTACATATGAAAGTAACATAACTGTACTCCTACCATTAAAGTAAAAGTAAAAAGCATTTTATTCAACTACACCATTCACAGGCACATAATGATATAACACAAGTTCCCACATTCCTTTCATATTGATTTCATTATAGTTACTCTTTAAATCGTTTGGTTAAATTAAATGTCGTATTGTCATTTGTCAATAGCTATAACTGTTATATCATTTTAATATGTAGTTCAGTTAACAGGTAGTAGTATATGTAGATTTCTCTAGTCAGTTCAATTATAGGTGTATGTAGGTGTCGCCTTCCTGCCGTAGGCCTCCCCCAGTATATTCCATAGTTTCCTATTCCTGCAGTTCTCGTCCATTCCTGTCCGAGTCTCTGCGGGAACAAGTCCTCCCATCTTCTGTTCGGTCCTCCTCGCTCTCTCTCGTCATCTCTAGGTGCCCACTCTAATATTTTCTTAGTCCACGGTTCAATCATATGCCCCGCCCGATTCATTTTAATTTAATTACTTATATATTTTAAAGGTAATATGACAGAATATTCAGTAAATACTGAATATTCTGTCATAATGTAATAAATACTAAAAATAAAAAGAAAATATGAAGGCGTCTCGGCGCGGGCGGCGCCGGGTGCGGGGTGTTAGTATGGGACTCCGATATGTCGGGGATCGTTAGGCTGCGAGCTGCCGCCATGCCGATAGCGTCGAACGGAACTGCTTTGGCAATGATTGGCAGGAACATTAGAAGAAAGAAACAAATTCCGCCTTTTCCGAAAAAATCTTGCGATCGCATTACAGTGCGGGGAAAGTGTTACTTTGCCGCCCTCGGGAGACAAGTTTTGAAGTTGAGCACAGATGTTGTGTATCGTCTCTAAGTAGTACTCCTCTACGAAGGAGATCGTATCGTCACGTCGCGAACCTCTTATAAAGAAGAGACGCGTGTCGGTCGCCTGGTAATGTGTTCCGGCCGCCGTAACCTCCGCCGGCAGCCTTCCGGCCGATAGCGCCGCCTCCGCCTCCCGCCTCCCGCCTCCCGCCTCCCGCCGCTCCGGTAACGCGTGGACTCACAATGTGCCGGTAACGAGCGTCCGGCGCGAGCACTACACGCGTCGCTCTATCAATGCTCACATTTGGAAGAGATTTGTTGTCGTTCAACTTCAATTATTTAATTTGTATAAAATTGGTTTGAACGCGGAGAAAAGCAATCTGCGAGACAATAATGTATATTGGCATTTAATTATAATAGCGGTCGGCACTCCGCTGGAAAACGGTTTCATTCGGTGAGAGCGGCGCACCCGGCACCGGGCGGCACCGGACCGGCACCGGGCCGGCCGCGCTCCACGGGCCGTCACTCAACCGTTTTAATAAATACCCGGTTCGAGAGAATTAACGAATCGGAACGAGATTGGCTCAAAATTGTTTTTCAATGTATTGTTGTACGGGTGTCGGCGCGCTGCGAGCGAAGTGGGCCGCGACCTTGACCCGCGCCCTCGCTCGATACCGCCGCCCTGCACTCCGGCACCAGGCTCCTCGCTCGTTCCGTGACGGATCACGTCGTGAGCTAACCTCAAATACATTTTTCGAGGACCACAAAATCCGAATACGTGTGACATTCTGCAACCCACATTCAGACATCGTGGTGGAGCTAAAGGCGCGAATAACAGGGCGCGTGGCGCGCGTAGCAAAGGGCGCGTAGCAAAGGGCGCAAAACACAGGGCGCGTGGCGCGCGTAGCACAGGGCACGATGCGCAAGGCACGCGTAGCACAAGGCACGATGCGCGAGGCACGCGTAGCACAAGGCACGATGCGCGAGGCACGCGTATCACAGGGCACGATGCGCGAGGCAAGCGTAGCACAGGGCACGATGCGCGAGGCACGCGTAGCACAAGGCACGATGCGCGAGGCACGCATATCACAGGGCACGATGCGCGAGGCAAGCGTAGCACAGGGCACGATGCGCGAGGCAAGCGTAGCACAGGGCACGATGCGCGAGGCACGCGTAGCACAGGGCACGATGCGCGAGGCACGCGTATCACAGGGCACGATGCGCGAGGCAAGCGTAGCACAGGGCACGATGCGCGAGGCACGCGTAGCACAAGGCACGATGCGCGAGGCACGCATATCACAGGGCACGATGCGCGAGGCAAGCGTAGCACAGGGCACGATGCGCGAGGCAAGCGTAGCACAGGGCACGATGCGCGAGGCACGCGTAGCACAGGGCACGATGCGCGAGGCACGCGTATCACAGGGCACGATGCGCGAGGCAAGCGTAGCACAGGGCACGATGCGCGAGGCACGCGTAGCACAGGGCACGATGCGCGAGGCACGCGTATCACAGGGCACGATGCGCGAGGCAAGCGTAGCACAGGGCACGATGCGCGAGGCAAGCGTAGCACAGGGCACGATGCGCGAGGCAAGCGTAGCACAGGGCACGATGCGCGAGGCAAGCGTAGCACAGGGCACGATGCGCGAGGCAAGCGTAGCACAGGGCACGATGCGCGAGGCAAGCGTAGCACAGGGTACGATGCGCGAGGCAAGCGTAGCACAGGGCACGATGCGCGAGGCACGCGTAGCACAGGGCACGATGCGCGAGGCAAGCGTAGCACAGGGCACGATGCGCGAGGCAAGCGTAGCACAGGGTACGATGCGCGAGGCAAGCGTAGCACAGGGCACGATGCGCGAGGCAAGCGTAGCACAGGGCACGATGCGCGAGGCACGCGTAGCACAGGGCACGATGCGCGAGGCACGCGTAGCACAGGGCACGATGCGCGAGGCACGCGTAGCACAGGGCACGATGCGCGAGGCGCGCATTGCACAGGGCGCGTAGTGCGCGTAGCACATTGCCCATCGCATTTACACAGATATCGAGGATGCGTGGAAGCGGAACAAACTGTCACACCGGTGCTTCTAGAACGTGCGGTTCCTCGGCGCGCCGGGTGCACCGGCTAGAGGAGCGCGAGCCGCTCCGACGGGCTCGAGTCCACGGGAGCGAGCAGGGCTGGGGGCGGCGAGGCCCGACATCGGAGCCGGAAGCTCGGCGCGGGATCAATTTCCGGTGTGGCGATGAGATCGCGGTGCCTGTCGCCGCCCGCAGCGCCCGCCGGAGATATATCCAATTATACCGCGCGTCCGGCGCCGGAGCCGGCGCCGGCCGGCTGCCGCAGCTCATCGATTGCTCTATTTTAGACGGCGAGCGAGCGGAGCCGCTGCCGGTACTAGCACTGCAAGTGCGCGCCGCGGCCCGGCCGGTCCCTCGGTGCACCTCATTACCCCCGACGCAAAAAGACGGGGTTTGACGTCTCTGTATGTGTGTGTTTGTTTCTGTCTGTGGAATCTTAGCAGCCGCACTAATGAACCCTTTTTGGTTTGTTATTTTGTTTGGACGGGGAGTCGTACCGGTGTCTGCTGAGCTCCGAGCGAGGTTATGATCGGACGCAGCTGCCAGCAATAAGCTAGTAACGCGATACATAGTTTCCACAGCTCCCTCAGTATGGGTGTCAATAGGACGCACTAACTAGTAAAATATACGCCAGTATGCTTCAGTATACTTCAGTATGCTACAGTATACTTAACCGTAATATATTCTTGGTACCTACGTGCAAAACTGTAATCCGTCCAATCGTTTATTTTCATTCAAAAATGAAAACCTCTCAACTCAAGTGAAATGAAATTCTCGTATTTAACTTTAGCGTTACATGACGCGGCTACGCTCTGCCAGATAGAGAATAGTTTAGCGTTACATGACGCGGCTACGCTCTGCCAGATAGACAATAGTTTAGCGTTACATGACGCGACTACGCTCTGCCAGATAGAGAATAGTTTAGCGTTACATGACGCGACTACGCTCTGCCAGATAGAGAATAGTTTAGCGTTACATGACGCGACTACGCTCTGCCAGATAGAGAATAGTTTAGCGTTACATGACGCGACTACGCTCTGCCAGATAGAGAATAGTTTAGCGTTACATGACGCGACTACGCTCTGCCAGATAGAGAATAGTTTAGCGTTACATGACGCGACTACGCTCTGCCAGATAGAGAATAGTTTAGCGTTACATGACGCGACTACGCTCTGCCAGATAGAGAATAGTTTAGCGTTACATGACGCGGCTACGCTCTGCCAGATAGACAATAGTTTAGCGTTACATGACGCGACTACGCTCTGCCAGATAGAGAATAGTTTAGCGTTACATGACGCGACTACGCTCTGCCAGATAGACAATAGTTTAGCGTTACATGACGCGACTACGCTCTGCCAGATAGAGAATAGTTTAGCGTTACATGACGCGACTACGCTCTGCCAGATAGAGAATAGTTTAGCGTTACATGACGCGACTACGCTCTGCCAGATAGAGAATAGTTTAGCGTTACATGACGCGACTACGCTCTGCCAGATAGAGAATACCGAGACGAGAAGACGAGATGTTATAATTATGTTTAAACATTCACATTTATGACAATGTATGAAAGCATGGAAATAGTAAATTTATTTATTTATTTATTTGGTACTGTCACAGACAAAAAGTTGACAATTAGATACAATTTTACTTAACAATACCACTATAAACTTTAAGTCCTATTACGACTGTACACAGCTTTCGTTATATAAATATAAACACAAATATAAATATATAAATTACATACTAAAGCGATCTACTTAAAAATATGAGAATAAATTAACAAAATTTTGAAAATTGAGGTAAGGTTTAGATTAAGATGTTTCATTAATAATAAACGATCTAAAAGAGGCAAATGTAGTCGAAAAAATGTCTTTATCTTTGTGAACACTGGAAGAATCTTCAGAAATACGAAAGTTATTGTACATATTGCACATTCTATTTAAGGGACTATACATTGAAACGTTATTTCGAGTGGGTGGAATATGAAATAGTTTTTCTTTGCGCACTTGGCGGGAAGGGACTTTGAGACAGATTGTTTTTAATAATTCACTACCATGAGCACCATTGACAATTTTATGTAGGGTACACAGATCAGCAATAATTCTACGGCTTTCTAAACTCTTTAATTTAAATTTGGCTAACCTATCGGAATATTCACTAATTTTCCGCCTCAGTCCCAGTCTACTCGCCAGTGATCTCACAAATTTGCGCTGAATGGACTCGATTCGATTTACATGAACATTGTATATTGGACACCAAACTGGAGAACAGTATTCGAGAATAGATCGGACTAAGGCATTATACAAAATTAGCCAAGAAGAAATGCGTTTGAAAGGTTTGGCGGTTCGTGAAACGAAGCCTAACATTCTGTTAGCTTTACTGAATATGTAGTCAAAGTGTTGCCTGAAAGAGAGTTCAGCGTCAAACATTACTCCTAGGTCACGCACGACCTCCACACGGTCTAACACAACACCGGCGATGTGATAGGTGTAGTTAATGAACTTATGTTTTTTTGTAAAACTGATAACTTGGCACTTCTTCGCATTAAGTGACATGTTATTTTTTTCACACCAAAGATTTATTCTATCTAAATCAACCTGAAGTTGCATACAATCAGATACAGAACTGATGCGACGGTATATTTTAATATCATCTGCATATGCTAAAGAATTGCTTTTAATCAGCTCTAAAAGATCATTTATAAATGCCAAAAATAACAAAGGACCTAGATTAGAACCTTGCGGTACACCAGAGGTAGCTAAGAATGGTACAGAATCATATCCAGACAATGATACCAGTTGAGATCTATTTAATAGATAAGAACTAATCCATCGCAGCAGACTTCCATGAATACCAAGGTGATCTAATTTTATTAATAATATAAAATGCTCAACGCGGTCGAATGTCCGAAACGAACGCGATCGAAATATTTATGTAAATTATAAATCCTTCATATTTTTGTTACATATATAATTTTTTTCAAGTAGTTGATTTTCTATGAGTACAAATACAAATCATTTATTGATAACACCAACGTTGCAAGTCAAATAATATAATATCATTACAAAACTATATGATGTCATATGGTAATATGTGAGCAAATATTGTAAAACAACATTTTATTTTCTATGTTGTAGATTGAGCGCAATTTCTTGATAATTCAAGTGTTTCCTTGATAATGTTCGCTAAAGGATTATAAACATTTTCGAGTTATAATTGAGTTTGAGTCAGGTCAAGGCTAGTGTTTCCGTTTGTGAACAGTATTGTGGACAAGCGATTGTGAAAGTATCGTACTGTCAGCGTGCTGTGTCAGCGTGCCGCCGGCACCCGGTGCCACACAATGTGTCCGCCTGGAGTCGCGGGACCCAGCGCCCGGCGGCGCGGGTCCTACCCAGCCTGTCCTCCCGGAGCGCGGCGTGCACACGAGCTCGGCGCCGCTGCTCGCTCGCGGCAAACATTAATATTTCAATCCGGAATCTAATACCACTTATGTCCGTTGAATATTGAAGCCCGCTTTATCTAATTTTGCGGACCCTTTCCTCTTTAAATTTTCATCGCAAACTTTCCAGTCGCGCGATGCGGCGTGAACTAATGCCTAAGCTTTGGCTCGTGCCGCTCCGTGCCGCTCCGTGCCGCACCGTGCCCTGCCGGCCGCACCGTGCCACTCCGTGCCGCGCCGTGTCGCACCGTGCCGTGTGGGAGCGCAGTGTGCGTGAAGCGCGGCATCATGATATCGAGTGGCAGCGAGGCCTGCTCGTCCATCATCATCAGCGGAACATTACAATTCCATTATGGAGATGCGAATGCGTCGCTGTATACATCGTGCAAGTCACCGAGCGGCCCGAGCCACGGGCGGCGGCGAGCGCGCGCTCTCATCCATCATTCACTGCGGCCGACCGGCCCGGCGCGGCCCGGCCCGGCCCGGCCCGGCCCCGGGCTCGCGGAGCCGCCGCTAATGGCAGATCATCGTCCTTTCTTATTTCGATTTCCTACATTTTCTTTATTCCTGTGTTTTTAACACCCGACGCGAAATCGTCGGGGTATTATAAGTTAGATGTGTGTATGCGAGTGAGTGTGTGCGGTATGATAGCTACTGAAGCTTTCGAATGTGTGTCTGGCGGTGGCGGTGTCGCGCTGCTCGCACGCAATCAATAATGCACTCGCAATATATATAGTCGGGGTCGCCGCACGCCGCCAGACGCTCATTCATTAATGATGGGTCGCGGCGGTGCCCGCGCTCGGCCGCGGCGGGCTCCCCGCGCGCCGCCGCTAGCACTCCCGCAGGCGCTCGCTGCGGCCTCCTCACCTCCACTCTCTCACTCACATGACGAATGAATGAATGATTTATTTGTCTATAAAACTAGGTACATAGAGCCCGCTCACAATGTCAGTTCCGGCTATAGGTATATTCGGAAATCAGACCTTCACGACCAGCATATCTTCACGACCAGGACGGAACTTCATTAGAATTTCTCACACGTGATTCGCTTCCCTCCGGAATGTGTTCCAACCCGACAATAAATCCTTTCCCGCGGAGTATGTGTATGTATGTATGTGGGGTAAGCCGTAAACCCACACGTCGCCTCCACGAGCCCGCATCATTCGTATGTATGGCGGGCGAGGCGCGCGGGGGGCGGGGCGGGGCGGAGGGCGCGGGGATAATGCCTGATAAAAATTGTAGCGCGTTATCATCTCGTCCGGTACACGAGCCGCGCGCCGGGGCCCGTAGCGCGCTCTACGCACTATGCTTCCGTAGCGGTGCTACGCTGCTACACGCTATGCTGCCGTAGCAGTGCTACGCTGCTACGCGGCTATTCACACCACACAACACCTTCACTTTTACGTCTTGGAGTTTTGCTGCTCTCCCGCACACACACACACACACACACACACACACACACATCAAACAACATATGTATAACATTGTGTATTTCAGTAATATTTAATGGCAGATTTTCTTAGAATGAGTAAGAGCTAAGTTTTTAGCATTTGACGTGTGAGGGTGAAGGCACGTGTCCGCCACTATGTGTGTTATGGTTCGTCAGGGTGCACGTGAGACTCGAGGCACGAGACTCGAGGCACGAGACACAAGGCAGGAGGCACGAGACACGAGGCAGGAGGCACGAGTATCACTCGCGCGATACATTAAGGATGGTTGTGCACGTTCCGAGCACGATGCGAGAGAATGTAGCCGATGCTATTTTAGTATACTGCTCCATTTGTCGGCGAAAAATGTGTCACGGCTGAAGTAGGTCGCACCGTCTCGATATCGGCGCGATAGCGAGCCTTCCGCCGGTAATCTCCCCGGGGGGGACAGCAGGTACCGCGCTCCACACCCTCGCGATCACATATTATACAAGGCGGGAGCGACTCTCTATTCATCGGGCCGTTGTTGAAGCATGCGGGGAACAGAGTGTTTCAGTCTCCCCCGGAGCGCGCCGCTCAGCACGACTCGCTGCGGCCGGCGCCGGCGGCCAGCACCCGGCGCCGGCGGCCTACACCCGGCGCCGGCGGCCAGCACCCGGCGCCGGCGGCCTACACCCGGCGCCGGCGGCCAGCACCCGGCGCCGGCGGCCTACACCCGGCGCCGGCGGCCAGCACCCGGCGCCGGCGGCCTACACCCGGCGCCGGCGGCCAGCACCCGGCGCCGGCGGCCTACACCCGGCGCCGGCGGCCAGCACCCGGCGCCGGCGGCCAGCACCCGGCGCCGGCGGCCAGCACCCGGCGCCGGCGGCCTACACCCGGCGCCGGCGGCCAGCACCCGGCGCCGGCGGCCAGCACCCGGCGCCGGCGGCCAGCACCCGGCGCCGGCGGCCAGCACCCGGCGCCGGCGGCCAACACCCGGCGCCGGCGGCCAGCACCCGGCGCCGGCGGCCAACACCCGGCGCCGGCGGCCAGCACCCGGCGCCGGCGGCCAGCACCCGGCGCCGGCCGTGGAGCACACGGCTTTAACACCGATTTCTATGCTTCCGCTGTCTTCATTTTTTACATTTAATGTGATAACTTCTAATTTATATGAACGATTTAGTAAACGCAATGCCAAATTGGACTTACATAAGTCTGATTGCGGGCGATACGCATGATGGTATAAATGACAAAGACAAAAACAGCTAATTATTATACTCCATAATTATATTTTGTAATTTATAGTACTATTGTAATGTTCCTTATTATGTTTATATATATATTTTAAATATGTAAGCTATTGATTTTTTGTAGGTAGTAATAGATGTGTACATTTATATTTTTAGGCAAAATTTGAATTAAGTTAGAGCGGATTTTATTGTAAGTTAATAATTGTATAGTTAGGTCCACATCTAGTAGTTTATAAACATTTGTAAGTTTAAATTAAGTTAGGTTAAGTTAGTTATATCTAGTTTGTAAACAGTTTTGTGGACTTTCAAATAAAAAAAAAATAACATCTAAAATAGAAGACGTAAAGATAATCCTGAAAGAATGATTTAACGCTAATATTATCATATTAAACGCAGATAAAGTATAGTGATGCACTACCAATAAACAGAGAGCCGCTTGGAAAACAATAACCCAAAAGAGAACGTATTGTTAGGCTCCACTGTACATTATACAATAAGTGACACGGCGCACATCGCGAACTTATGCAAGGAGGTGGTTAGTGCAAGTTATGCATTGTTCAAACTGCGTCCATTATTAAATAGACTGCCCTCATATCTGTATACTTTGCCTATATTCATTCCCGATAAAGGTACGCTATCACGATTTGGGGAAATGGTTCAGGCATCACAAAATTGCTCAGAGCTCAAAAACGTGCAATTCGGACTATGCTGGGACTAAAAAACGTACTTCAGTAACAAAGCACTTCAAAAGTAATAAAATAATGGCTGTGGTTCAACACAATTGCCATACACATCATTCACCCTTCGAGTTGTTTCCGCAGCACTAGTGCCACGGTGGAACTCGTAATCGTAAATAATGCGATATTTTAAGTTTTCCATTTTGTAAAATGAGTGACGCAAACAGAAAAAAACAGATGAAAAAAAAATAAATGAATAACGATCATCGAAGCACAAATACATGAGTCTATAGCTGTAGAAATTTGAATTTGGAATTCTTTACCAAAGAGGAGAAATTTGTGATTAAAGTGGCCAGTACGAAAAACGCCAATTTCATATGTAAGGACCTAATATATTGGAGAGCTCAGCCGTGCTCTGCACAGCGCACGCGAACAGCACGCATGGCGCTACTCGTTTTATATTTCCCGCAATAAAAGCCATAGGCTCAGGGTTGCAAGCTATAATATACGATCAAATAAACTAGAATTTGATAGCTCAGTAACCGCTGTACCAACATGACCGAAATGTCTAAGGAGAACTTGGAAATATTCTTGTGTACTGACTGTGTGGCTGCTTGTTACTGCATTACGGCACGAGAGAACAGGTCGGGCTGCAACTTAACTGAAACTTTAAACCCCGAGGATGGACATGAGCTATTACTATGGACTAACTTTTGTAAAATATAAGTTTCTATCAAATTAATCACCAAAGCGACCAAAGAGTTAAAAAGCGATAATGTGTTACGGAATTTATAACTCAGAAAAAAAAATTACAAATAACGTAATTTTAAGCATTTTTTACTCTGTTTTTATAATGACATTTAATTTTGGAAGACACTCCAAACATTCACAGAAAATTTAATTATGTGTTAACTTTAACTTCCCATACAACAGTATTGTAACCAAAGTAAAACCTTTGAAAGAAACCTGAAACTCGAAAAGAGGTTTTACAATCACCATTTCCAATCTAGGCATTTTTGGTAGAAAAAATTAAAGTAATTATTATTATTTTTTCTACTTAATCTTATATATAAAATTTCCGTGTCACAGTGTTTGTTACCGTACTCCTCCGAAACGGCTTGACCGTTTTTTTCCAAATTTTATATGCGTATTCAGTAGGTCTGAGAATCGGCTACTGTATATTTAGTTTTTTTTTTTTTTTATTAAGGCAATACAACGTTTGCCGGGTCAGCTAGTTTCAATATATAATATTACTTTTAATATGGCAAACTAGTTTTACCGGATTAACTATTGATAAACTGTTATTATCACCAGGTTATAAATACACGTCATGTATTGATTGAAATTTGAATTTTCCCGCCAACCAAGTTAGATTACCCCAACATAATGAGCTATTTTTTTATCCTGGATTAATTGGGTAGCACGCGGGGCTTAGCTTGTTTTTTTATAACTATTATAAAATATAATAAAAAAGTTATAAAAAGTGGTCTTTAACATTTTCTTTTTCAGTAACAGGAAAAAAGTTGCATTGGTGTCTATGATCAAGATGGCAGTCAATCAATATTGTGCCAACATTCCAAAAATAATTCTAACCTATAAAATATACAAAAATTAAATGAAATCACCGACAATCCTGTATTAATTTCACATTTAACTTTTAATTAACCATCAGTTTATCGATTTCAGTACAGAAAACGGCTTAGCATGTTCTATGTAAGATTAAGGTTTAGTTTATACTCAAAACAATTTGACATATCAAATGACGTTAATCGTTTGTTTTCGCGGTTGTTGTACAGAAAATAAGATTCTGTGATTTATTCGATAAACAATTCACTGTTATTTTTATACACATAACACAGGAATCCTAATGCTATTTTTATAATCGGCTTTTGGTAAGTAAACAGTTAATGCTACGTACAGCGCGCAGACAATATCCACTTCCGCCGTCGGACAGGAAAAGGAAGTGTTAGTTATGGCGGTCGACGGCATGGCTTCACCGATCTTTCCATATCCTCATCCTGTTTCTTTCACCGATCAATAAAATAACTGAGGAAAGCGCGAAATGGTAATGGAGTTTCAAATACCTACATTGCGCTCTTCTGATACATTGACCTGAATGATGTTTGCATAGAAATAGTAATTTGTATTCCGAGAATGCTCTACTCGTAAAATTTCTATGGCTTTACTAGTGTATTTCCTACCAAATTATTGCTTACTTGGAGAAAGTTAACTGTGCTGAGGGCTAATAGCCCTTGTTTTCTTCTTTCTTTCTTCATTATGATGAATAAATATAAACTCAATGTACCTACTCTACTAATTTATAATTACATATTCATTAATTTGTACAGCTATGTGTATGGATTAAACAAAGTAAATACTTATTTATGTAATATATGTAGTTGTCAAAAGTCAACTGGTCCCTGATCAAGGAGCTACAAGATATTGGTACCAATGAAATAACACGGTAACTAAGTTAATACCATATCAAGTTGTTCAGGGAAACTAAATAAAATTATAGATAATATTTTTGATAACCTAATTTTCAATTATTAAATTTATTAACATTGCACACCATATACACAGTAACCTACAAAAGACATTTCTAAATATTAATGTTTAGGTACTACCTGTGGCAAATTAAATGGTTGAATGTCATGATAGAAGTATAGAGTGAGGATACGTTGCAGATGAATGGAGGAGAGCAGCGCGGAGCTCGGGGAGGATGTGGTGTACGTCTCCTCCCCGCGACTGCTGCATGTGAGGCATCGGCACTACTATAATACTAGATAATTATGCAGTTTGATGCTATGCTTTATCTTTGTTCTCAATGACAATGGCATGATTTACCTTTATCTGCTATTATATATAAATACTAGCTGACCCGGCAAACGTTGTTTTGTCTTAATAATTATTTCTAAATATACAGTAGCCGATTCTCAGACCTACTGAATACGCATATAAAATTTGGAAAAAAAACGGTCAAGCCGTTTCGGAGGAGTACGGTAACAAACACTGTGACATGGAAATTTTATATATAAGATTTCACATATTATGTATAATATTATAATATAACAGTACAAAATATTGGTTTTTGTAACTAATAAGATTTTATTGTATACATTCTTATATATTTAGACAAACCATGGTACATGGGACGGCGAGCAGCCAGCCCAAGATTAGCTAGCTCTGAGCACAACCTTACCTTGCCTTTACACCTTACTGCGTCAGTCTGGCCTGAGGCATGGTGGCGGCCAGAATACACTGCTAGGTGCTCGGTGACGAGATTTTCCAACATAAAAAAAGCTTTAAAAATAGTTGTCGTTGTGTGCAGGAGGCGGGCGGCGCGCGCGGCTCGCTGGAGCTGGGGCGGCGGCTGGCGGCGGCGGCGCGGCGCGGGGACTCGGCCGCCGTGCTGCAGCTCATGGCGGCCGGCGCGCCCTTCACGGCCGACTGGCTGGGCTGCACGGCGCTGCACGCGGCGGCCGCGGGCGCGCACCGCGACACGTGCGCCGTGCTGCTGCGCGCCGGCGTGTCGCGCGACGCGCGCTCCAAGGTGGACCGCACGCCGCTGCACGTGGCGGCGCACGCGGGCCACGCGCCCGTCGTGCGCCTGCTGCTGGAGCGCGGCGCCGCCGCCGACGCGCGCGACATGCTGCGCATGACGCCGCTGCACTGGGCGGCCGAGCGCGGCCACGCCGCCGCCGCCGCCGCGCTGCTGGCCGCGGGCGCCGACCCCGCCGCGCGCTCCAAGTTCCACAAGACGCCGGCGCAGCTGGCGGCGGCGCGCCGGCACCACCACGTGACGCGCCTGCTGGAGGAGGCCGAGCGCGCGCGCCGCCCCGCGCCGCCCGCGCCGCCGGTGCCCGCGGCCGAGCAGCAGCGCGCGCTGGACTCCATCCGCAGCGAGCCCGCGCAGCCGGAGGCGGGCGGCGAGGCGGCGGCGCTGCTCCGCCGGCACGGCATCACGCTGCTGCCGCCCGACTCCTCCAGCACCGTGCTCAACGCCATCCAGAGCGGCCGCACCGTCGTGCTGTCGGGTAGGCGCGCGCGCCGGCGCCGGGCGTGCGGCGCCGGGCGCGGCTGTAGCGGGTGCTGCTTGCAGACGCGGGCAAGCTGATGCTGAAGGACACGCCGGCGAGCGCCGAGCCCGCGCAGGGCGTGCTGCTGACGGCGCCCGCGCCGCCCGCCGGCAAGCTCTTCACGCTCAGCAAGCGCGCGCCCGACGCCGCGCAGGACGCGCCGGTAACTACCCTCGCCGGTGACATGCCTATATATCGCCGTCATATCATGATTTTATTTTAATACGATGATGCTCCGTGTGTGCGCAGATCACGCTGGTGGGCGCGGGCGGCGCGCGGCGCGTGGTGCGCGCGCGGCGGGGCGCGAGGGGCGCGGGGGGCGCGCCGCTCAAGATCATCCTGCAGAAGCCCGGGCTGGACAAGCTGCGCGCCGCCGCCGCCCACTCCGCCGAGGTCCGCGCGCGCTCACAGCGCCCTCTCCCCGCGCGCCACAAATATTTATTTTCGACCTGATCTTTATTTCCAGCCGTCTCCAGTTCCGATCCCTTCGCCGCCGAGCCCACCCGCCGCGCCGGCGCCGGAGCTAGGGGCCGGGCCGGGGCAGGCGGCGGCCGGGGCGGGGCCGGCGGCACCCGGCGCCGAGCACGCGGGGACCGGCGCCGGAGACTACGTGTGCGTGCCGGCCGAGTTCCTGAGCTCTACTTCGCCTGCCTACCTGCGCGCACAGCTGCTCGCCGCGCACACCACCATCCACGAGCTGCGCCAGCAGGTGGCCAGGCTGCGGGAGCAGCTGGCGCGCCACCAGCCCGCCTGAACCACACACACACACGAGCTGCGCCAGCAGGTGGCCAGGCTGCGGGAGCAGCTGGCGCGCCACCAGCCCGCCTGAACCACACACACACACGAGCTGCGCCAGCAGGTGGCCAGGCTGCGGGAGCAGCTGGCGCGCCACCAGCCCGCCTGAACCACACACACACACGAGCTGCGCCAGCAGGTGGCCAGGCTGCGGGAGCAGCTGGCGCGCCACCAGCCCGCCTGAACCACACACACACACGAGCTGCGCCAGCAGGTGGCCAGGCTGCGGGAGCAGCTGGCGCGCCACCAGCCCGCCTGAACCACACACACACACGAGCTGCGCCGGCAGGAGTTCCGTACCTGAATGGTACCAACGGGACCTTATTCAGGTCACAGGAAAAGACAAATATAAAGGAAGAAAGATAATGGAATACTTTGTTTTCTTAATGTCTACACATGATATCAACACTACTAAGGAATGGAGATTTTTACCAATAAGATAAGATTTATTATAAAATTATTTACAAAGACTAGTTACTATTGTGTAAATATAGGATAAAGTTAATTGTAATATGCATTAAATAATGGTAAATAAAGCTAACATAGTTTGTCACTTGCTTCGTCCTTAATTTATTTAATAATACTTTTGTATGTCTGTATTACCATAAGATGTGATTGGAACAAATAGTTTCAATGAAGTATGCACATAGAACGTGTTACACGACGCGATACCAAGTCGACAGGTCGAGTGGACGGGAGACTTATCTGAGTTATAATTAATAAAATAAATGGTTTATTAAAATTGTGTTTTTATTATTTTAAAAACGATTAATTATTAGGGCGCCAAGTATTGAGTTAATTCAAGCCAATACATTGTGTTAATTCAATCAAGTGTATATAAGTATGACATTTGATTGTGAATTCCGGAAGCATGTACTGTGTCGGGCTGTTCCACAAACATGCACCTTGAGCTTCGTTACCAGCGGGCACACCGCCGGGCCGGGCCGCGCTAGGTGTCGCGGCGCTGCTTGCGCGCCAGCAGTGAGCGGCGGGCCGCGCTAGGTGTCGCGGCGCTGCTTGCGCGCCAGCAGTGAGCGGCGGGCCGCGCTAGGTGTCGCGGCGCTGCTTGCGCGCCAGCAGTGAGCGCCGGGCCGCGCTAGGTGTCGCGGCGCTGCTTGCGCGCCAGCAGTGAGCGGCGGGCCGCGCTAGGTGTCGCGGCGCTGCTTGCGCGCCAGCAGTGAGCGGCGGGCCGCGCTAGGTGTCGCGGCGCTGCTTGCGCGCCAGCAGTGAGCGGCGGGCCGCGCTAGGTGTCGCGGCGCTGCTTGCGCGCCAGCAGTGAGCGCCGGGCCGCGCTAGGTGTCGCGGCGCTGCTTGCGCGCCAGCAGAGAGCGGCGGGCCGCGCTAGGTGTCGCGGCGCTGCTTGCGCGCCAGCAGTGAGCGGCGGGCCGCGCTAGGTGTCGCGGCGCTGCTTGCGCGCCAGCAGTGAGCTGCGGGCCGGGCCGCGCTAGGTGTCGCGGCGCTGCTTGCGCGCCAGCAGTGAGCGCCGGGCCGCGCTAGGTGTCGCGGCGCTGCTTGCGCGCCAGCAGTGAGCGGCGGGCCGCGCTAGGTGTCGCGGCGCTGCTTGCGCGCCAGCAGTGAGCGGCGGGCCGCGCTAGGTGTCGCGGCGCTGCTTGCGCGCCAGCAGTGAGCGCCGGGCCGCGCTAGGTGTCGCGGCGCTGCTTGCGCGCCAGCAGTGAGCGCCGGGCCGCGCTAGGTGTCGCGGCGCTGCTTGCGCGCCAGCAGTGAGCTGCGGGCCGGGCCGCGCTAGGTGTCGCGGCGCTGCTTGCGCGCCAGCAGTGAGCGCCGGGCCGCGCTAGGTGTCGCGGCGCTGCTTGCGCGCCAGCAGTGAGCTGCGGGCCGGGCCGCGCTAGGTGTCGCGGCGCTGCTTGCGCGCCAGCAGTGAGCTGCGGGCCGGGCCGCGCTAGGTGTCGCGGCGCTGCTTGCGCGCCAGCAGTGAGCGCCGGGCCGCGCTAGGTGTCGCGGCGCTGCTTGCGCGCCAGCAGTGAGCGCCGGGCCGCGCTAGGTGTCGCGGCGCTGCTTGCGCGCCAGCAGTGAGCTGCGGGCCGGGCCGCGCTAGGTGTCGCGGCGCTGCTTGCGCGCCAGCAGTGAGCGCCGGGCCGCGCTAGGTGTCGCGGCGCTGCTTGCGCGCCAGCAGTGAGCGCCGGGCCGCGCTAGGTGTCGCGGCGCTGCTTGCGCGCCAGCAGTGAGCTGCGGGCCGGGCCGCGCTAGGTGTCGCGGCGCTGCTTGCGCGCCAGCAGTGAGCGCCGGGCCGCGCTAGGTGTCGCGGCGCTGCTTGCGCGCCAGCAGTGAGCGCCGGGCCGCGCTAGGTGTCGCGGCGCTGCTTGCGCGCCAGCAGTGAGCTGCGGGCCGGGCCGCGCTAGGTGTCGCGGCGCTGCTTGCGCGCCAGCAGTGAGCGCCGGGCCGCGCTAGGTGTCGCGGCGCTGCTTGCGCGCCAGCAGTGAGCGCCGGGCCGCGCTAGGTGTCGCGGCGCTGCTTGCGCGCCAGCAGTGAGCTGCGGGCCGGGCCGCGCTAGGTGTCGCGGCGCTGCTTGCGCGCCAGCAGTGAGCGCCGGGCCGCGCTAGGTGTCGCGGCGCTGCTTGCGCGCCAGCAGTGAGCGCCGGGCCGCGCTAGGTGTCGCGGCGCTGCTTGCGCGCCAGCAGTGAGCTGCGGGCCGGGCCGCGCTAGGTGTCGCGGCGCTGCTTGCGCGCCAGCAGTGAGCGCCGGGCCGCGCTAGGTGTCGCGGCGCTGCTTGCGCGCCTGCACCACGTCGCGGAACTGGCCGAGGATGGCGTTCTCGCGCTTGGCGCGCTCCTCCTTGCTGAAGGCGGCGAGCGCGCGCTTCTCGTCCGCCGAGTAGATCTGGTTCTCCTTACGGATGCGCACCGCCTCCATGCGCCGGTGCCGCGACCCGCTCATCACCTTGTTGCACCAAATACAAACATCAAAAATGATTAACAAAGATTTTGAAGCATATCCCATATAACCACTACTGTTTTCTGGATAAAAAAGTAGCCTATAATTATGTTAATCCAATGTCTAACCTATCTGAACACCAAATTTCATCATAACCGATTATGATGAAATTTGGTTCCTTTTTCACGCTCTAACGTTTGAGCTGCTGGAAGAAGCAAACATACAAATTTACTCACAAACTCTCGGATTTATAATATTAGTAGGATATGAAGTATATCAGTTGTGTTAGTAGTAATACATACTAATATATTATGTTTATAGCACGTGGAGGCTTACATATCCGACGGCCTCGTACCCGGCGATCTCGTCGGAGGTGAGGCCGATCTCCCCCCGGCGCGGGATGCGCTTGCCCTCGGCGACGAAGGCGGCCATGGCGGCCCCCTCGCCGGGCAGCAGCGCGCGCCCGAAGTCCCGCGGGCCGAGCGCGGGCCCCCCGCGCGGCGCCGGCCCGTACGCCTCCTCGGCCAGCTCCGCGTGCGCCGCCGCGCCGCCCTCCGCCTCCTCTGTTGGCGCGCATTCTGCATGTTACCATCTCGAGCGTTGTTATGGCGCTACACCTACATTGAAAATCTGTTGCCAAACACATAGCAGTGTGTTCCGGCAGCCTCTGTGCCAGAGTCTGTGTCAGAGCCGGTGATCCCAGACTTAGCATGCTACACCTGAGCCAGAGTGTTACTAATGTGTGTAGTTACAGCAGTAGGGTGCGTATTGCCTAGCTGTAAAGGTGAACTTGAAGTGGGAGAATAGAGTTCAAATTGTGAGTGAGGCACACATATAGTATGAGAGCTGGAAGCAAGTGTAAGGTACTCACTCCCTTTCTCGACCCAGACCTCCTCCTCGCTGGAGGAGTTGCCGCTGCTGGAACCACTCTGAGCTTTCTTCTTGGCCTTCTTACGTGCTTTCTTCACTTTTTTCAGCTTTTTCTTTAATTTCTTAAGTTTTTTTTTGGTGTCATCTTTATCTTTGGATTTTTTGCTCTTTTTCTTGTCTTTGCCTTCAGCCTTTACGTTTCGGTTAGAGGGATCTTCTTGAGAACTGAAACATATTCCAGCCAGCTGATCAGAGCAGCACTAATACTCACTTCTCCCTCCAAGAGTTCTCACAGATTCTGAATAAACACATAAAATGTAAGAATAGGTCAAGCTATTCCAAAACAATTTGGTTACACACTTTAATTTGTATATTACATGAGTTAATATGATTTAATTAAATCTTACATTGTACATTTTTATTGTATGTAAAACATTTAAAAAATTGTTCAGATGCAAATAACAGTATATACATATTATTTACATACATTATTATGTTATTTAACAAAGAGTAGGTAGATATAATGAATGAATGATCTGTGTGTAATGTGTAACACAATAACTCACTCGAGCCTCACGGGAGACTTGCCCCAGACTGAGGAGACTCCTATCTCTCCAATCCGCTCCCGCTCCTCCCGCCGAGCGTCTAGGAACTCCTCTTCCTGTGGCTTGTAGCGAGCAGCACGCGCCGCGCCTCCCACACCTGCAGCCACCGCCATTTTGCTCAATCATATGCGCAAAACTTCATAACCAAAGTTTATGGTGTGCAAAATTTTTTATGAACAAATTATATTCAGTTTAAATGTTTAATGTACGCCATTTCGCTATTTCTTATACATTTTACGGCAAATTAATTATAAATGAGTAGGATTTGAAAGTAAAAGCATATTTATAACATATAATTTCTTTTTCATTGCTGTCACATCTTTTTGTACCAGATAAAAATAGTTATTAATACTGCTTACAGCACTTAAGTCGAAACTATCCAAAACCAATGTCTCGTCACACGATTCTTTTTTAGGTGTTGTTAATTTGCCTTGGGTATTTCTTACCTGTAGAATTAATTAATCCAAAATTATCCAGTAATAAAATCAATCATAATTCAATTTATATCTATGAACCAAAAAAAATATTATTACATTTCTTTTTTACACTTTCTTTGCTAGTAGTACTATTTTGACAGTTATCGTGTGAAGTTGAAGCAAGCGCGATCCTTTTCTTAGTTGGCACGCATAGTACAACCATGCTCGCACTTTATGTCATCTATCATCAAGCATGGGGCCATTCTATGACTATGATGACAATTTTACAAAGTATAGGCGAGTTAACTTCATTAAACATGTTCGACCCAAAGAACACTATGTAAAAATTATGATTTAAAGTACTCACCTCCGCCCAGACCGCCGCCGAGCCCACACTGCGCGGCGCGCTCAGGCGGCCCCCTGTCTCGCTGCCTGTGTGACCTGTCCCGCTCCCTGCTGGACCTGTCCCGCTCCTTGCTTCGCCGAGTCTTGTCTCGGTCCCTGTTGTGTCGTTGTTTACTCCTCTTGTCGCTGCCCCGGCTCCTTGTGTCGTCACTCGTGTCCCGACTGTGTCTCCTTGTGTCGTTCTGTTGATCGCGGCCTCGGTCGTGTCTGTCACAGCTCCTATTCCTGTCCCGACTGCGGCTCCGGTGCCTCCCAGGACTCTTACGGGGACTTCGGTCACGATCCGAACCCATTTCTTATAAACACATTAATAATAATTATAAGGTTAAGAAATAACTTCACAAACAAACCATCGTAACTTTCCTCATTATAATGTTGGTACAGATAAACTGTTATTTCTTAATAAATAATTAATTATAAATAAAAAGTATCATTCAAACGCTGAATAACACAATACAAATTTTTAACAAACACAACCAGGTCGAAGCTCAGACCAGTAAGCTCGACGTCACAGGTTGTTGTTGTAAAATCATAGAGGAAATAATTCTAAACAAAGATATAGATGGGATGGGTTGATGTATTATTACAATTTATTTACTATTTCTACGCTTTATAACGTAGATAGGGAAGATTCTGTGCTTTATAAGCACAGATTTCTTCTCTTTCTACGATTTATAACGTTTTATGCATAAAGTTCGATCTGTGTGAATAAACTGGATTAAACACGGATCAAACGCTTTGTTCGACCAACTTCTTCACTATGGACTTCTCTATTATTATTTTTCTGTGGAAGAACTTTGATGTTTTTTAAAAAACTTTGTTGACTGACGTCATTGATGTATCGATTTTGCGGTGAATTTGATTTTGTCTGTTGATCTACTTTGGTCCACAACAAATTGTTTATGTTTTCATTATTAAAAAATTCAAATATGTAGCTCAAGGCTACTCAGGCTCACCGTTATGAAGTTGTCAACGCCGAGATACACGTTGTGCCTGGTCTTCCAGCTATCATTAATTGTATGCGACTTAATATTTAATTGCGCGAGTTTGTTTCCGCGAAGTCGCGATGGACTTCTCGTTCTATATATGTACGTAATCCGTCGACATCGATACCGATCCCTATAAATAGTAAACCCGTCTCTGTATGACATCGCTAGCTCACCGCAAATACGTTTTCAGATTCCAGGACTTGTTCCTGGTGCTCGCGATCACTTCCATGTTGATGACCTTCTTCTCTACATATCTATTTCAAGTGAGTGTTGCGTGTGAGACCAAAAACTAAGAGACATGACATTCTATCTACGCTTCTAATTTGTTTTGCTGATAACCAAGTACCTGTGGCGTGGCTGCCGCACGGCGCTCGTGGTCCAGCGGGCGAGGTGTGATGGCGGCGTGTGTGCAGGCGGGGCTGGTGGAGGTGCTGGCGCGCAAGTTCCGCGCGGCGGGCGCCGTGTGCGCGCTGTACCTGGCGGGCTCGGTGGCGCTGCACGCGGCCAGCCTGCTGCACGCGTGGAGCGCGCCCCCCGCCGCGCCGCGCCCCGCGCCGCCCGCGCTGCTCGCGCTCTTCGTCGCGCATCGCTGCTGTCAGTACACCACACTTTATGGTTCCCCAACATCTTACTAATATTATAAACGCGGAAGTTTGTATGTAAGTGTGTATGCTTGTTACTTCTTCACGCTCAAACGGCTGAACCGATTTTGTGGTGTGAAGATAGGTTATACCTTGGATCGACACATAGACTACTTTTTATCCTGGAAAAACTTTTGTTCCGGATTAACTTGGGTAACACCGCAGGGCGCAGCTTGTCGAATATATATTGCAAAGCCTTGACATGTGTCTGTGTGTGTGTGCAGTGTCTCCGTGGTACTACTTCGTGTACAAGCGCGCGGCGCTGCGCGTCGCCGACCCACGCTTCTACGAGGACATAGACTGGCTGCAGCGCCAGCTGGCGCGCCGCTAGCCCGCGACCCGCGCTCTACGAGGACATAGACTGGCTGCAGCGCCAGCTGGCGCGCCGCTAGCCCGCGACCCGCGCTCTACGAGGACATAGACTGGCTGCAGCGCCAGCTGGCGCGCCGCTAGCCCGCGACCCGCGCGCTACGAGGACATAGACTGGCTGCAGCGCCAGCTGGCGCGCCGCTAGCCCGCGACCCGCGCTCTACGAGGACATAGACTGGCTGCAGCGCCAGCTGGCGCGCCGCTAGCCCGCGACCCGCGCTCTACGAGGACATAGACTGGCTGCAGCGCCAGCTGGCGCGCCGCTAGCCCGCGACCCGCGCGCTACGAGGACATAGACTGGCTGCAGCGCCAGCTGGCGCGCCGCTAGCCCGCGACCCGCGCGCTACGAGGACATAGACTGGCTGCAGCGCCAGCTGGCGCGCCGCTAGCCCGCGCCCCGCGCTCTACGAGGACATAGACTGGCTGCAGCGCCAGCTGGCGCGCCGCTAGCCCGCGACCCGCGCTCTACGAGGACATAGACTGGCTGCAGCGCCAGCTGGCGCGCCGCTAGCCCGCGACCCGCGCGCTACGAGGACATAGACTGGCTGCAGCGCCAGCTGGCGCGCCGCTAGCCCGCGACCCGCGCTCTACGAGGACATAGACTGGCTGCAGCGCCAGCTGGCGCGCCGCTAGCCCGCGACCCGCGCTCTACGAGGACATAGACTGGCTGCAGCGCCAGCTGGCGCGCCGCTAGCCCGCGACCCGCGCTCTACGAGGACATAGACTGGCTGCAGCGCCAGCTGGCGCGCCGCTAGCCCGCGACCCGCGCTCTACGAGGACATAGACTGGCTGCAGCGCCAGCTGGCGCGCCGCTAGCCCGCGACCCGCGCGCTACGAGGACATAGACTGGCTGCAGCGCCAGCTGGCGCGCCGCTAGCCCGCGACCCGCGCTCTACGAGGACATAGACTGGCTGCAGCGCCAGCTGGCGCGCCGCTAGCCCGCGACCCGCGCCTTCTCTCCGCCACTCACTTCCACACAAACACATCTAGTTGCACGATCATTTGAAATTAGCAAAAACGCGAAACTGTCGACTTTTGATGCAAACGCAATGTTTTAAAATAAAATATATAATATAATTAATTTCTCCCTATTTTTGTTCGTTACCTACCAACCTCACACAATACACTAAATCTAAACATGAACGTTTACATTGAGACACCTGTGATGCCAGCTTCCCTGCCTGGTGGCACTCAGCCTTACAAAGATATGTTCAGTCACACTTCATTATTCCAGAATAGGGATCTCTCTATCACTCTATTCAACAGTTTAGTGCGTAGCATTCTTGAGTACTGTTCGGTGGTAGCCAGGTTGGGAGACCCAGGTTATGAAAACCATTCTGAGCATAAAGAAAGAGTACAAAAATGTTTCCTCTACTACCTGGCATTTATCGAATAAGTGTAAAAAACTAAGGTCATATGAGTCAAGTTTAGGACGACGGTTAGGAGATAGCAGATGTTCAGTTGCTTTCCAAACTAATAAATGGGTATATTGAATGAAGCTCGCCTTGTGTTCAGTATGTTTGTGTTAACACACGGCTATATGGTCCATGAAGTCTGCACTGGTGCCTGAGATACAGTTTAGATACTACTAGTTCAGGCATCAGTTACATACTTGTAATAATAATTGATATTATGTAAGAGAATATGAAATAAAACTATTTATTTCATTTTATTAAATTTATTTGGAAACGTTTCATCTCGTAACAATAAATTACGGCAAAATAAACATTTATTGTAGTAAATGTAGCCGGTATGGGTGGAACCAGACCGGCGGGGTGGAGACCGGGCCGGCGGGGTGGAGGCCAGGCCGGCGGGGTGGAGGCCAGGCCGGCGGGGTGGGCAGCGCGCGCCGAGCCACTAGGTGAAGATGCCGCGGCACAGCGGACACGAGCGCCGGCCCGACGTGGAGAACCACTTGTTCTGCGGACAACATGCACACGCTACACCATACCCGCGATACAGTATACGACCGGCCGAGCGGGAGTACTGACCACGCAGGCCGGGTGGAAGCGGTTGCGGCAGGTGCGGCAGGCGGCGCTGGGCAGCTTGCCGGTGGCGTAGTGCAGCAGGCAGTAGCAGATGAAGCACTTGGCGGCGCGGCCCAGGCGGCTGGCCACGGCGGCCGCCCACAGGCGCACGGCGGCGCGCACGGAGCCGCGCTCGTACGCCATGAAGAGCACCAGCCAGCCCGTGCTGCCCGCCACCACCGCGTTGCCCGTCAGCGCCAGCTGCGGCAGCCCCAGCGGGTGCGAGCGAGACAGCTGCACGCGCAGCTCCAGCGGGCACTCCTCCACCGTCAGCGTCGCCGCCACCTCGTACTGCGACCAGAAGATCGCGACCTGCGACCACGCGGCGCGCCAGCTTAACGTCACATTAACACACACCCAACGAAACCGCTATTACTAAATAAATATCATCTTACTGCCCTCTCCCCTGGCGTAATCTTAAACTATCCAGAAATGGAAAATCTGTCGCCAAGTACGGTGAGTTCCGGCAGCGTCTTACGAGCCACTCTACAGCTTCGATCGGTGTCTTGTACGAGGGTGAATCAAAAAATTCTTGGAATCAATATTAAAAAATGCAAAGATTTAAATAATAATATTTTATTTTTCTACATAATCTCCCTGCAATGCAATGCATTTAGAATAACGCGTTTCTAACTTCCTTATTCCTTGTGAAAAAAAATATTTTGACTCTCGAAAAAGTCGTCTACGGCAGCTATAACCGCGTCATTATCGTGAAATTTAGTTCCACGAATTTCCTCTTTTAATTTTGGAAATAAGTGAAAATCACTTGGGGCTAAATCCGGAGAATATGGTGGATGGTCAAGGAGATTGAAGCCAGCACAGCGGATTGCATTGAGCGCAACTTCCGATCGATGAGCAGGAGCGTTATCTTGAAGGAACAACACGCCCAACGACAGTTTTCCACGACGTTTTTCTTTAATCGCTTCACGCACTTTCGGGATTAAATTTGCATAATAGGGTCCAGTAATCGTCTGGCCTTTTGGCATGTAATCAATAAAAAGGATTCCTTCACTATCCCAGAACACAGAGGCCATAACTTTGCCAGCGGTAGGAGCAACTCGAAATTTCTTAATGGATGGAGAGGATGGTCGTTTCCAAGACATGCTTTGTCTTTAAGTTTCAGGATTAAAATGGATTGGACCCACGTTTCATCCATGGTGACAAGACGACGGCAAAAATTATCCAAATCACGCTGGAACATTTCGAGATTACGCTTGGAAATTTCCAAATGTCGCTTTTTGTTTTCGTCGGTTAACATTCGTGGCACCCATCTTGCAGACACTTTTTTGAACCCCAGTGAATCAATTAAAATTGGTTGAACGCTACCAAAAGATATCTTTAGGATTTCAGCTATATGTTTTATAGTCATTCTTCTGTCTTCCAAAACCAGATTCTCAACCTTTTTGACATTTTCTTCTGTAACAGAGGTTGAAGGCCGCCCAGAACGCGGGTCATCTTTACAGCTTGATCTACCTCTTTTAAATTCAGCCACCCAGTACGCAACCGTAGAATAGGGTACAACATCACCCCCTAATGTCTGCTGAATGTCCAAAAAAATTTCCTTCGTAGACATTTTTTTCAAACTGAGATATTTTATCACCGCACGTAACTCACTTTTATCCATAATTTTAACTTTTTAGCAACTCGTTGCACAAAAAAATTTATTACATGCGAACGAACTGACAAAAACAAGTGACAGTCTGCATAAATATAGTGTGATATATACTCTTTAATTTGAATATCGAACTTGATCCAAAAAAGTTTCATATACATGCACTTCTAAGAACTTTTTGATTCACCCTCGTATTGTTGATGGTCACGCGACCTGCTCAAATACATGGCTGTGTATATAGAGTGTAGCACAATAATTAGAATGAAATGGTTATATTGCAGTGGTTTCTAGGTTTATTGACTAGCAAATCGTCCCAGCTACGCACGAGCTATAAGATAATCTAAGTCGCAAAGAGTAACAAAATATAGCCTATGTTACTCGGGGATAATGTAGCTTCCCAACGGTGAAATAATTTTTCAAATCGGTCCAGTAGTTTCGGAGCCTATTCGCGTCTAACATAAAATTAGATGATATGGACGGTGTGAACTCCCTATCGAGGAGCAAGCGGGCATACCTCGGTGTCCTCGATCTCGGAGGCTCTCTGCTGCAGCTCCGTCAGCTCCTCCTTGACGACGTGCGGAGTGATGTACCTGCAACACGCGGCGACATGTATAGCGAGCCCGCGCGCTGCCGCAGACGCAGCAGACGAGCAGTGTGCGTGTGTACTGACATGGAGACGAGGTTGTCGAGCAGGCGCGCGTGGCGGTGGTGCGCGGCGCCCCGCCAGCCGCGCGCCTCGCCCGCGCCGGCGCCGCACACGCACCAGTAGAGCGCGCGGCACGCGGCCGCCGCCACACTCTCCGCGCCGCACCACGCTGCAATCACACCGCGCTCTCACCTATTCTTATTCACCGGAGTGAGCACGATGCTAGTTTTAACATACTCTCTGTGCAAGCCGAGATTGTCTGACGTATTTCGATACGGAAAATGACTAATTGGTCTGTCTTTCACTTGAATATTAGAAGCATAAACAACAATCAGACAAATAGAGTTTCATGTCACTTAATGCAAATAATAGCTATTCGGGATCTTGGGGTGAAAGTATACAAAAGTTGATACTTTCGGGAGCACATTGACCATATAGTGACACTTTATAACTTTACTGTGCTCTCCGATGCAGCCCACTCGGCTAGAATAAGGCAAACGCTGTGTGCGAGTGTCGTGTAGTAGTGTGGAGGCACGCACTGTACGCGTCGAGGTCGGGCATGCGCGTGAACATGTGCGCGTGGCGGGCGGCGGGGGCGGCGGGGGCGGCGGGAGACGCGGGCGAGGCGGCCGCCAGCACCTCCGCCGGCACCAGCCGCAGCGCGCTCGTCAGCAGCGCCTCCACGCCCGTCTGCTCCCTGCCGACACACAGCGGGCTCAGCGACATACACTACGCTCGCTGAGCCTAGCATTGCATTCAAACTAAAGACAAACCGAATAAGTAGTCAATTCGCCACTTTATTCCAAATATATAGCTGCGTAAGGACCCCGGGCACGCGGAGAAGTAACTTTAATAAGTAACTTCATGAATCCACATCGAGGTACACACAACTCGCTTCTTATATAACATTCACTAGACTCGTACTTTTGAAATGAAAAATGAGATTATTGTTATTTTACGATCTCCTGGTTTAAGAGAGCTAAGGCGAGGTTATGCCATGATTATTAATAACAACGAAAGCACAAAGATAACGCAGCTTTAATCCTTCACGAGCCAGTGCAAGAGCCGGTGGCGTGTACCTGAATATGTGCGTGTAGTGGTGGCGCAGGTCGGAGCGCGCCAGCTGCACGTGCCGGCTGCAGGCGTCGGCCAGCAGGCACCAGCCCAGCGCCAGCGCCAGCACGTCCGAGCCCGGCGCCAGCGAGCACGTCTCCTCGCACGGCCGGAGGTGCGCCAGCGCGGCGGGCACGAGGCGGGCCAGCGCGCGCGCGGGCTCGGCGTACGCCGCCCGCAGCGCCAGCTCGGGCCGCGCGCCCTGCCCGCCCCACGCCGCCAGCGCCTCCGCTGCACACACGCACCGCTTCTATTATACTGCACGTTTATACTGACTCGCGGCCTGTGCCGCTCACTGTATGTCTGTTACCACTATTACAACAAATATAAAAAAAATGAATAAAATAATGATTTATTGTGGCCTCTTATATAATATAACATTCACAGAATATTGAATGAGTCACACAAACACATCGAAATATTACTCATTACATATTCTAGCGTCATAAAGACCGAGAAAAATGTCACGTTCTATTATATTCCTGTATAGTATAATTCACCTTAAATATTTATTTTATTCATCAAAATATTAAACATTGGGATACTGAATTGTATGCGCGCGAGTGTGACTCGTTATATATTAACATTCAAAATTATAAAATTAAAATGAAATAAATAATTATCGCATACAATAAACTTCCTGTTTTTTGCCAATTTAATACTGTAACCCCTTTATTCGATTAATTCGATTCGAGACTCCAAGGACTGTAGATCAGCGTATTCGAAGAATAGACTAAGTGACAGGTGACAAATTATATGTCAAAGTCAACAAGGAGAATGGAGGGAGATTGCGAGCCAGACTAGCGAGTCCGCTGGGCCTAGAGCTTCTTTTACTCGCGGGGATTGGTGTCGGACTACCGCGGCCGGCGCTCGGCGCCGGCTCGCGAGAGCCTTTTTTCCCGCGCCGCTCTCACCCTGATGTCATTGATCACCGGACTCCTGCTGCGGAAGGCCTGCCACCAACCGATGGACTAGCAGCCGCCACGCAGACGCCATCATAAAGATTTGTGTTCCGTGAGTTTTTGTGCGGTAGATAGTCCACGTCGTATTTCGATTCGGTATCGTTCAATCGTCGAATTTTATTACAGTGCACACTTAAAAGACGTATCCGTGGACCTGGCAGCCTCATCCTCGAGAGTCCTCGCCCCGCGGCCAGGCCCCGGCAGCATCATTTAACCCCAAAACTAGGGTAAGTTTTCATGACACTGCACATTATAACCTTTGATCCCGACACGTGTATGAGGGCTAAGTAGAACTGTTTGTTAACAGGGTTTTTTGATATACACACTACATTCTAATGTGGCGACATTAGCGTCGCATCCCACGGGATACGGAGTCCTCTCCTGCCCGCTTCAAGTCCGCGTCGGACACACCTGCCACGACGACACACTCGCTTGACCCACGTGCCTCGAGGTGCGAGCCGACGGAGCTTCCAGCTCGTGGAGGGAGCCCTCTGCTCTTCTCTTCTCGTCTCCCTGCCGCGCTGGAGCCCGCCTTCGGTCGCCACCTACCCTCGACTTGGCTAATGGTAACACCGGACCCTCCTTGTGGCCGGTGTCTTCTTTACTAATGTGTCGTTCCTAACTAAAACAATGAATACCTAAGTACTAATGGTTGCACCTAATACCTAAGATCTATGTAGGCTTTGAATCACGACCCTAGAGATTTCATATTTTATTGTCAGGACTCCTTGGACCTTTGTACGCTAACCAAGGGAGATCCTTATTACCAACTACTTAGACATCCTATGTCACGGCGCCCAAATTTATCCTTATTCTCATGCTCAAGCCTGCGCCACTTTGATAATATTGTATTCAGATTATGTGTAACAAATACTTCTTCTACAACCAAACTAGGAAATATAAATAAATAGTTATCATGTAATCAGTGTATCAATTCAATCTCCAATACCGCCACCCTCCAATTTATAAGCGTTACAATACATATATATTATGTACGAAACCCTCGACGCGCGAGCTCGACTCGCACTCGACCAATATTAGTGTATCACGTCGAGCGACTCGGGCTCCTCCATTAGTCCGATGTTAGTGTGTGTGTGTGTGTGTGTGTGTGTGTGTGTGTGTACTCACCGTCGTCCAGCACCATGGGCTCGAGCAGCGCCAGCAGCGTCTCGTACGCCAGGAACTTGTAGGCGAGCGCGGCGGGCGCGGCCAGCACGTGCGCGGCGCGCGCGGCCGCCGCCCCCGCGCGCCCCGCGCCGCGCACGTGCCGCCACGCCAGCCGCCGCGCGCCGCGCGCCAGCGCCCGCAGCACGCCCGCGCGCGCGCTCGACATGCCGCGCCCCGCGTGCTCTGCAACACCGCACTCGTCGACTCACTGCCACTGCACGCCGGCGCTGGCCTGCCTAGCATCGCCGCCACCTGGCGCTGTGTTCCGGCAGCCTCCTTTGAACTCAGATATTCCAGCCTAGGCATGCTCGATGTCAAGCTAGAGTGTCGCTAGCGCGCGCCCTGCTGCTCGAGTGGCTAGTTGTGCGTGTCGGAACAATGAAGACGCAAGAACACTACCACCCCGGAGAGTGGGGGAGAGCACTCACCGAGCACGGCGAGCACGAGGCGCGCCAGGCTGGAGTGCACCGCGGGCGCGAACATGTCGTGCCACTCGTGCGGCAAGTGCGCCACGTGCGCGCTCGGCGTGCGGGACTCGCACTCCTTCGTCACCGAGCACACGAACGCCTCCACCGCGAGGAACAGGTCCAGCACGGCGCGCGCCAGCAGCGCCACCTGCCGACAACACGCCGCGCTCACACTCCCGCCTCGGGGACTTCTCGACTGCCAATATATTATTTAGACCTCGCTAATAATTTCCATTCAGTCCAACGGGAGCGGGGACAATGTTCGTGGAGCTGGCAAGACCAGATTCAGGTTACATCACATTTTAGTTATACAAATAGCATCGACGGCATTGCAGCGGTAGCGTCAGAGCAATATGAAGTAAATCGTGGAGTGACGCAGGGTGGGCCGACATGTCCTACGCTGCTCTAGCTCTATACGAACGAGCTGCGCAAAGTGATATGAGTAACCTTGGTGGAGCCCCAGTGGTCCTTAGAGGAGAGGAGCGAGGCGAGCAGGTTGCAGAGCGTGATGGTGGTGAAGTCCCAGTGGTGCGCCGGCAGGTCCCAGCCGCGCGCGCGCACCAGCGCCGCCAGGTAGTCCGCCACGGCCGCGTTGCTCACCACCCGGGCCCACGCCGCCGCCGACACGTCCCTGCCGACCGCCCGCGAGCCGGTCACATTCACGGACTACACATTTATCACACCTCTCAAACTGGCTATCGAATAAAAGGGATTGACCACTAGAATAAATTGCAAAACCAAGATGGTCGCCATCACAGAATGTTGTTGATTTTTTTTTTACTTTTTAAATTACACTTGTCACTACTTATAATGATTTCTTCCGAAATATTTAAATTGCAAGCGTTACAAACAAACATGTATGAAAATATATCATAATAATTATACAAAACATATAATCCTTTATAGTATTTTTGAAACTGAAAAGAAACGTTACTACGCAGATAACGGTTGTAATTTAATTGTGACAAACGTGTACGCCGCGGCTCGCTGTGATGTTGCTAAACATGTCCCGCTAATACCGACTAAATAAACGTAAGTGATAGCCGGTTATACAAACATTATTATAGCAATGAAATTTGAAATATGTATAGTTTATCTAAAATTAAAAATAATGGTATATTTTTTTGACGTGACAACGTCTTAAATTAGGTTGCGGCTGGGAAAAAGTGTAACGCCCGGTAACGTTACGATGAGTCACCGAACGAGAGAGAGGCCCGCCGAATGCCTTGCGTCTCTCTCCCACTCAACTATGATCGGTCTGCCGCGCGCGCAGCACGCGGCAGGCGTTGTCACGTAAAATCTTCGCCCGTAAAACCGACTTTACAGGCAACCATTTTTTATTTATTTATTTTTGCAAGGGGTGAACTAAGGGTTTGTAATGGGGGATGAAAGTTTGTATAGAAAATTCTTTATTTATCAAGTTAAAGTCTTGAAAGTTGTTATGGTAGTAGATTATTAAATGGTTAAATTTAAATTATAAAATGTTTTGCCAGGGGTGCATTAAGGGGGATGCCATTGGGGTTGAAAGTTAAAAATGAAAGTTTTATGTTTTTGAACTTAGGGGTGTAAAATTTGGAGCGTATATATTTTAGAATTTAAACGTGTGCTAAGAATAGATTTTTGGAAATTCTACCCTGAAGGGAGTGAAAAGGGGTACACAGTTTATATGAAACTTATTTGTTTTTCAATTTCTAGCAATGAAATTTGGAATATGTATAGTTTATGTAAAATTTATTTATTTATTCAAAATAATGGTATCAAGTATTTTGCCCAGCGTGAACTAAGGGTTTGTTGGGGGAGAGGGGAAGGGGCAATGCAATGTTTATATAAAATTGGCACGGGAATAGGATACGCGAAAAGCGACCTACACGCGGGCGGAGCCGCGGGCAACCTCTAGTTATTAATAAAATGTTTATCTGTTTAGTAGTTTTATAGTGAAGTAAACATATGAATGTATAGTTTCCCCCGCTGAAGTAAACATATGAATGTATAGTTTCCCCCGCTGAAGTAAACATATGAATGTATAGTTTCCCCCGCTGAAGTAAACATATGAATGTATAGTTTCCCCCGCTGAAGTAAACATATGAATGTATAGTTTCCCCCGCTGAAGTAAACATATGAATGTATAGTTTCCCCCGCTGAAGTAAACATATGAATGTATAGTTTCCCCCGCTGAAGTAAACATATGAATGTATAGTTCCCCCCCGCTGAAGTAAGCGGCGTGTGCGGTACTCACTGCTCGTACAGCATGACGTGGTTGTGGCAGTAGTAGGCGTTGACGATGAGGTCGGCGTCGCAGGCGGCGAGGTGGCGCGCCGCGTCCCGCGCCAGGGCGGCCAGCACGGCGGGCTCGGCGGCGTGCGCGGCGTGCAGGCTGCGCACCATCACCAGGTAGTGCGCGCGGAGCGCCGCGCCGCCGCCGCCCTCCGCCGCCGCCCGCGCCTGACACCACGCACACATGTACTTACTGACACGGAAACTGATATAAATAGCTCAACGTATACGTTTGATTCCTAACCAAAGAGGACAAATTTGTGGTTAGTAAGTAGCCAGTACGACAAATCACCAATTTCGTACGTAGGGATCTAATATTTAACATCTTTTTAAGCTTAAGCGAAGCCGCGGATAAACAACTAGTTATGCATATTTCATAATTATATTATGCTATCTATAAGTGAATATATTGAAATAATAAAACTGGGATCATATTACAAAAGTAAACTTATGAACTAGCATCATCAGGTATTTGGTTTGACACATAACTAGAGCAGCGAGACTCTGGCCGAAGGAGAAGCATGCCTAGTCTAGAACGCCTGGCTCTGCAGGAGGCTGCCGGAACACTCCGATGGATGCTTCACGACTAATAATATATTCTTGTAAAACGTAGCAAGACACTCGTACCTGTAGCGTGTGGAAGTATCCGTTTCCGGTGACAATGTTCTGCAACATTTCCATATCAAAGGTCTCTATTTCATCATCTTGCGACTTCTCACCATCACCTTCTACACCTTCTTTTGTCACTTCTTGACTACCATCTGCATTTTCGTTATGTCTTTGTACACCTTGTACAGTCTCTGAGCTATCTTTTTCATGCGTATGTTTCTGGTCATCTATTACATTTATTTGGCTTTCTTTTGTCACTTCATCTTCTATATGATTTTGACCTTTTTCTACAACTTCGGAGCAATTTTTTTCACTTTCGTGGCAATCTTTTTCAGTTACATTACTATTTTCTACAGCTCCCTGACAATCAAACGGATTTTCCAAATTCTTGTTTGCATCCTTAACATCAAGTTGTTTAGCGTGCAGCTCGAACCAGGTGCTGGCGAGCGGCCAGAAGTAGCCCTCGGTAGCGGCCGCCTCGGTCAGCATGTCCAGGATGTGGCTTCTAGTCTGCACGGAGCACTCGCTGACGATGTCGGTCACCAGGGCTTCCAGCCTCTCTTTGGTCTCTTTAATGGACAAATAGTGCGGCCACTGGAAATATATTACATACACTAAGTTATAGTTCATTTATCTCGCTCGCGGCTATCGACAATGTTATGTGTAAGGTTAATTTTCTTGAAATTTTGCATATTACTAAATTTTAACCGAAAACTTCAAAACAAATACTCTCAACGCCTATTTATAGTAGATATTAATATCGAAATACAACGAATAAACGCTACAAACTCTTAAACATCATCAAAGATTTTTGTTCAAAAACCTTGAATGGACCTTTCCAGTATAAACATATAATAAGTATGTAAGTGCGAGTCGGAGGGAGCAACACTCACGAAAGCGAACCCCTGATGCAGAACGCGGAGCAGGCAGTACTCGTGCAGCGCGGCGCACAGCTCGCGCGCGAGGTACGCGTCCTGCAGCAGCTCCTCGCACCACGAGTCGTCCACCTCCTCGTCCGCGCGGTGCAGCAATATGCTCTTTAAATACAGCGCCCTAAAGCACACGTTCGCGAACCAGCTCTCCAACTCCTCCTTGTCGAGCTCGTCCGGCTCGCGCGTGTCGTGGTCGTCGGTGATGGCGGGCGTGAGCGCGTGGTCGAGGTGCGGGCAGTTGAGGAGCCCGCGCACGATGGCGGAGCGCAGCGCGAGCGCGTGCGCGCGGGGCGGCGCGGGGGGGCGGCGCGCGAACAGCAGCCGCGTGAACCACACTATCTCCGAGGCGTCGCGCTCCGGCGAGCTGGACAGCAGGTACGGGCAGAGAGACACCGCCTCGCTCACCTGCTTCGCCTCCAGGCTCCCCTCCCTGCGGACATGCGAGCGAGGAGGTGAGGCGGCGCCGGCACACGTGGCGCGGTGTAGGTGTGGGAGTATACCGACTGCAGTATGGCGGCGGCTCGCTGCAGCAGGTCCCGGCGCCGCTCGGCGGGCAGCGCGCCGAGCCCGTCCTGCCAGCCGGCGCGCGCCGACCACCACGTGTCCAGCGAGAGCCGCTCGTCGCCGCGCTGCAACGTTATCGCGGGTTATCTCACCCTCGGCTCGCGCTCTACTCCATCAATACGGGGAGCGGTGGGCAGGAGCAGTAGTGGCGCCGGCCGCCCGTCCAGTGTTACACACTACAAGGCTCATATCGTCGTGCAAGCGTTAACGTTACTAAGTTGTTAACTAATTGAATAAATACCAAAAAGAATGTCCTCCCGTAAAGTAGATGTACAGATGGCACACGACGAGCGGCACGGCCGGGATATTACGTCATAATTGACGTCTCGTAAAATGTATATCAACAACCGATATATGTAAGTCGATATCGTGGGTTCGGCCAAAGATTCTAACCACTGAGTTCGTTTGTTTACGTAAAAAACGAAAATAATGTAATGTAGTCGAGCGCGGCACGTGACGTGTGTACCGACCGGCACGCGCGCGGTGAGGTGCACGAGCGCCAGCACGAGGTCGGGGTAGGCGGGCAGCGCGGCCGGCAGCGTGGACGCCAGCTGCGCCGCCAGCCGCGCGCACGCCTCCAGCGCGCCGGGCGCCGTGCTCGCCGCGCGCACCGCGCCGCACAGCGCGCGCAGCACGCGCTCGCAGCACTCCGCGCCCACCACCAGCTCTGCGACACGACGACATTGCACACTCGCAACCGTTCAAACAAAACAATAAATAAGATCATTCGTTCGGTAGCTACGATGTCACAGACAGATCGACGTTGTTGCGGGGAGTTTTGTTTGAAAGTTTTGCCGTTTCAATTAATTAAATGAGTCGAGGGCGCTTAGGCTTACCACCGTGCGCGTCGTGGTCGAGGCAGAGCAGCAGCAGGCGCGCGGCGGCGGGGTCGCCCGTGGCGCACAGGCGCGCGCTCGCCGCGCACAGCGTGTCGTGCGCCACGCGCGCGCGCAGCCAGCGCCGCGCCGCGCCCCCCGCGCCCCCCTCGCCCCGCGCCAGCCGCACGCTCGCGCACACGCACCACTCCACCACCGCCGGCAGGAACTGCGGACATCACATGTTAGCTCACGGCCAATGTGAGATTCAAATCGTTATGACTGGAGTTTTTCCAACATCTAATTTAAATATAATCCAACAAGAAATTGCTATCTAAACCAAGTATAATTGTAAAATTATCAATAAATGGTTTATCTTGTTTATCTTATATTTTCGGAGACTGTGATATACACGACTTGAAACTTCCATTTTTTTGTAACGTTAACGGACCGGTTTAAGCATACTGATAAAGCTGAAGCCCTATATCGTTCTTCAAAAGGTGTCAGTTGTAAGAAAGTAGGTGTATAATAGCGTAAGAAGCGAGGCGTCACCTGCTGGAAGCTTTGGAAGACGGCGTCCTGCTCCGGCTCAGACAGATGAGGCAGCAGCAGGAAGAGGATGTCGACGAGCGGCTCGCAGCGCATGGTGTCGCCGGCGAGCCAGGCGCGCAGCTCGCGCTCGTACAGCTGCAGCGGCGAGTCGCAGCCGAGCTGGCGCGCCACGCTGGCCCACAGCCGCGCGCTGTCGTGCTCCGCCAGCAGCGCGGACAGCGGGCCCAGCACGGGGCCGGCCACGCGCGCCGCGCCGCAGCGCTCCAGGTACCGGCCGCACACCGCGTGCGCCAGCTCGTCCAGGCCGCGCGAGTAGCGCTCCAGCAGGGCGGGCTCGCAGCGCGCCACCTCCCGCGGCCTCTCGGCGGCGGCCACCGCGTCGTCCGCGAACTTAATGCTGAGCTGCCTCTTGCCTTCCTGCGCGAAGGAGGTCTTCAGCGTGTGCAGCAGCAGGATGTGGGCGTCGATGAGGCTCGCCACCTCCTCGGGCCCCGCGGGCGCGCTCTCCACCTGCGCGCAGAGCGTGGCCGCCAAGCTGTGCCAGTAGTTCCGCAGGAGCGGCTCGTAGCGCTCGGGCTGGCGCTGCGCCTGCCGCAGCCAGTAGCGCGCGAGCGCGGCCAGCGCGGCGGCCGTGAGGCGCAGCGTGCCGGCGCGCGCCGCGTCGCGCCCGCCCAGCGCGCGCGTCAGCCAGCCGCGCACCACGCCGCCCAGCACCTCGCCCACGAAGGCGTGCGGCTGCGTCGACACGTACCGCGCGCACTCCTCCAGGCTCGCCACCCACGCCGCCAGCTCGCTCCTCGAGCTCTGGATCGACTTCCTGTCCAGCCTGCCCGCGGACATGATATGTAAACATAACGAACCGTCTGAATGATCGTGAGCGTATCGCGGTATAGTTACCCGTGCAGGATGGCGCGGAAGAAGGCGCAGTAGAAGTCGCGCGCTCGCAGCGCGGGCGGCAGGTGCGCCAGCAGCGGCAGCAGCACGAGCGCCAGGCGGCGCGCGTCGCCCCACCCGCCTGCACACACACATACATGACGCGCTAACATTACAAAGCCAATTGAAACAACAGCAACACTAACTATACTGCTCTATATTATAATATATATTACTAGCTGACCCGGCAAACGTATCACTTATCACTTAGGGGTATGGAAAATAGATAGTAGCCGATTCTCAGACCTACTGAATATAAAATTTTGTAAAGTCGGTCAAGCCGTTTCGCAGGAGAACGGTAACATGGAAATTTTATATATTAGAAGATTAAATATAAAATATTATATTTATTTAAGGTATTGACATGTAATTTTCAAATTGCATGAATAAAGAACTTTAACTTTGACTATTAAAACTCAAATATAATATTATCCGATTCGGGTCTTTTTTTATAGATATTATGTAGTTAGGATACGACACCGCGTCACGACAAATGTATAAAATACGCAGTCGTTTCTGCCAGTTGACAATAGTTTTCTAATGAGCCCTACTTCTCAGTTTGTAGTAAAGCCGCTTTCAAGTAATCAATGATGCAGATGCTTTAAAACAACCTCCGCCTAGAGTCATTCTGCATGAATTGTCATTGAATTTGTCCATTTTGTTCGCATTCACATGCGAACAAAATGGACAAATTTGAGTTTGTTTGCAAGTAGAGGCTGTACTTTTGAACCAATCTTGGCGAATGCTCCTATTAAAGCACTCGTTTAGTGGTCGGGACTTTATATCGGGGGAGTAGTTCGCTCAACATAGGTGTTGGCTCAGTTCTCTGTAGCGCCATTTGTAGGTCGCATATGATAATGTGCAGTGCAGTTAATGTATTCCATATTATGTACCATTTCCGTGATGTTTGCGATCTACTCCCGTCGCAAGGCAGAGTGAGCAGTAAACTTGCTAGACCCACATTCCGAGAGGACTCACCAGATTCCAAGGTCTCTAATATTCTTTTGCTGAACAACTCTGTGTTCCGCAGGTATGTGTGCCACTCCTGGAACAAACCAGTAACATTATGTAATACAATAACTGGCCAAGTGCGAGTCGGGCTCGTTCAATAGCATTATCTATAAAAATGGCAAAAAATATTGTTGTATGAGAAATTGAGAACATAAAATAAAATGTTTTTATATACTATTCTAATTGAAGTATTTATTTTTAGGATTGCGTATCTAATAGGTAAAAACGGGGCCCTTTTATTAAGCTTTCGCTAATTTACTACACTAACCGCGTAACTTGTCTTTAAAAAAAAGATACTAATAGACTTGCTAGACGATGTGTTGGCGGTGTTAGCGAGCGCGGTGCCGCGGTCTGACCTGCACGTTGGCCATGAAGAGCAGCAGCGCGTCCCAGAGCTGCGCGGCGGCGAGCGGGCTGGTCTCGCGCGCGCTCACCATCACGCCGAGCGCCTTCTCGCCGCACTCGGCCGCCAACTGGTCCGGGAACCGCTCCGTGACGCTGCCCACCGCGCCGTACCACGCCGCCCTGCCCCGCACATCCCGCCATTACTATACCGCCATTACACTCACATACGTCACCGATTATCTTTCGAGCGAGGCTCTCAGCTGCTGGAGATCGCCTGCCGCATCCAGCCAGGCCGGCCTGCCTTTGGGAAACTGAAGACGTTTTCTAATCAAAACTCCCACAATGCCTCAAAAGCAAGACATGTAACCGATGTGTCCTCACTTATAGCTTTGAAACATGGCCCCGTAGCAAAGACGATATCTACAAAATCCGGGTAGCCCAATGGAACAGGCGATGACCCACTCTTCTTTGGGTTCACCAAATGAATTTCTAACATGGTCCATATTCCTAGCGTAGAAATTGGAGGTGGCACTAATGTGCAACATGTGGACATACAGATTGGCAGGCTGGAGTAGAGCTGGCCGGTACCCTCGGGCGGTCATCGCGTGCTGTCCGAGCCGAGAGCTAGGCCGGGGTAGGCCACCAGGCACACACTTAGCGAACACCTACCGATATAGCGTGGGGGCGTTTTTTTTTTTTTTTTTGTTAGAAATATGTGTTAGTCTGTGCTTACACATATTTGATAAAAACACAGTGCTAATTCTAATTCTAATTTGAAGTGGGGGTGATGAGACCTGCACTGACATCCCGCTAGGGGCGTATTGTGCATTCCCCCCTTACCAGCCTACCCAAGCCAACCGAGCTCCTTGAAATAACGGAGCACAGCCCTGGGTCGCTGGCATACCTGTTCCACCCCTGTTGCGTCAGATGGTCTATTTGTCTGAAGATTAGCAATGGAAGGCGAACTTTCATCTTGAGCTGCTATCATCAGGCTGTAACTCCTTCTGGTTTGTTTGGTGGCCTCACAGTGCAGTAGCACGTGTTCTACCGTTTCATTTTCCTCCAGACAGCCCCGACATAGAGGGCTGTCCGTCGCCCCTATTTTATGTTGGTGGTAGTTGAGATCACAGTGGCCGGTAATGATGCCGACCATCATACGTAGGTCCCCTCTTGTGAGTTTTAGTAAATTATTTGTTACTTTTTTGTTTAATTTGGGTAAGAAGAGTCTAGAGTTTTTACAATCAGTAAAAACTCTAGACTCTTCTTACCCAAATTAATTAATCAGTAAAAACTCTAGAAACTGAAACACAGTGCTATTTTGGATGAGTAAATATAAAAAAGTGGCAATTAAATCTTAACACTTGAGCGGGCCGGATGACACACTGAATTGTGCTTTCCGACAACAATCGTTAACCCATGTTAGTGTCGATAACTGTCAATAGTTTTTAAGTCGCCACACGATTGTGAGTAAACTATCGACGCCAGATCTTAGCCACTTGTCTTACTAGGTATTTAGAGCTACGGTTAGTGAATATAATGGTAATGATGCGAGTGCGGGATCTGACCGGAGGTCGTCGTGCGCGCTGGCGGCGTGCCTCCAGAAGGCCTTGTCCCGCAGCAGGCGCTGCAGGCGCGGCCACAGCCAGGCGGCGAGCGCGGCCGGCACGAGGCGCACGGCGTGCCGCAGCCCGTGCAGGCTGCTCGCCACCACGCGCGCGCGCTGCGCCTGTTGCTCCTCCGCGCTCTCCGCCCTGCGCACACACCTCTCGTTAGGGGAGCCACCATCCCTACTACCACACCCTCGTTCCACCACCTTACCCTTCTGTAAGTAAATCCTCTAACCAGAATCAGATTAAGCCAGTTTGGAGCCGGTAGCTATTTAGAAGATCTTGGTTTGCTTCAGTTCTCAAGCGACAGGTGTTCAATAGAGGAATATTTACAAAGGAATTGTCGGTTATTACAGTTAAATAGGATATTTGATTTTACTGTACTAACCCCCAGTATGCCGGTCCCTGCGCAAAGAGGCCACTGGCCCACAGCACACGCATACATTCTATGGCAAATTTTTTTACAAATACATTTTGGAACTTTTAATAAGGAACTCTATATTTTTTGCAAATATGATGTAACCTATTATATCACTTGGGAAATATGTAATATACATAGATAGATATAAAGAGCACGGTAGTGAGGTACTCACTTCCTAACGAAAGGCAAATCCCCGTTGCCGGTCAGGTTCTCCACCAGGTGTGAGAGGATCTCCTCTTTGCAGAAAGATATCACCTCCGGGAGCTTGTTGTCGGGGAATGTTTTCTGTGAACAAAAATAAATTTTCAAGTTTATATTAAATATTGTCAGATCAACCCAAAGTGTGTGTGTGAGTGGATGTTTGTGTGTGAGAGTGAGGATGTGTAAGTGCATGTGGGAAAGAAAGCGAGTATATGTAAGAGAGAGAGAGTGCACGTGTGTGTGAGTGAGGGAGAGGCAGTGTGTTGGCGCGGTACACGTGCACGGACCGCGAGCGAGGCGCTGGCGTGCGAGCTGGCGGGCGCGTGCTCGTCGTGCAGCGCGCGCAGCCACGCCGGCACCAGCGCCTTCAGGTGCGGAGCCACGCGCCGCCCGCACGCTGACACTATGCTGCCGTGACACAGCTGCAACACACAACCAGATTACTATCTTATATATTGCCATTATTTGTTAAATAAACCTTCATGAGCTTGTCAGGGAAAGCACCGAGCAGCATTGCTTATATGAATTTCATCACATGATCTGTGATTTTAGAGAGGGAGTGAGAAACTTTACACATTATCATGCCTCTAAGATATTTGTGCCCTGACAGAAATGTATGAATAATCAAATGTAATTATATTGTTTCGTCATTTTATTAAATTGTAACCAGGTATATTTTCTGATATATAATTTAATAAAAAGACGATACAATAAATTAATAACATTTGACTTTTCATAAATTCATAAATTTTTATTGTTTTTTCTTTAAATATTAATGAGGATAAAGAGGAAGCCAGAAGACTTGGAACTTCGAAGGAGCCTGCACATCAAGTATCAATGAAGATAATCGAAATTTTGGACATCTATATTTTTGTTATTTTAACAATTATAATTTTATTTCAATTACTTTCTAATGACAACATATGGTCATTTGTTAAAATACAATAAATATTAGGACTCATTTCACACTCGGCTGGATAACCCTATACTGAACATTTCTAGTTTGTGTTATGGTGGCTAAAACAGCTGATATACTACATACACATACATATAAATTATATAGATACATATTTAACACCCAGACCCACAGCCAACAAATTTAATAAAGCACAAAGATGTTGGCCATGCCGGGAATTGAACTGGGTACCTTCTGAATAGCAGTCAGGCAAGGTAACCATTGTGCCAACGAGATTGTCCAATACAAATTTTGTAACTAATATGTGTGGACATAAATGTCAATGAAATGAGTAGCAAGACTATAAGAGAAGTATATGAGAGAGCAAGTGACCTGTGTGATCTCGCGCACCCTGCGGTCGGGGTCGGAGGTGAGCAGCTGGTAGTGGTGCGCCCAGCTGGGCAGCAGCACCTCCACCTGCGCCGGCTCGCTGCGCCCCACCACCTCGCACAGCTCCTGCAGGCCCTGCACTCACACACATACAGAACATTCTGTTTAGCTTATTCATAGACAAGCTAACTTTTGCTCAACCGTTTCATTCAGTCTGCCAAATACCAGCTTTCAAGTTGTTATTGAGAGATGACAGAGAAGCATTGACAATCTCTACCTGAGACTGTTTTCTTAAAAATATAACCTGTCAGACCACAAAATGCCACCAGCAAAAAAAAAAAAAAACCACCACCAGGATGCCACCAGCCTTACTCCGCAAGACTTATGAGCAACGATTGGAAGCCCTGTGCCTCACCACTCTAGAAGAAAGGAGGTTATGTGGGGATCTAATAGAGACTTTCAAAATTATTACAACCTTCCTAATTTAGCAGATTGCTTTAAAAACTGTAATCCTTACGAGCATAGCAGAGGCCATAGCCAAAAAATCCAGCGTGATCTTGCCAACACTAATATGGGGCATCATATACTCAGCAACAGAGTGGTTCATAATTGGAATAAGTTGCCCGAGGAAGTGGTCTGTGCTACATCACTGATACTTTGTAAATATTATAGAATAATTTAATCTGCTTTGTATGTATATCCTATTGGTTCAAAATAAATGATTATTATTAAAACTGAACAGCTTTAAAAACCGGCTTGATAGCTGGTTGCAGAAAACAAAAAAATCTCTTGCTAACCTGTGATCAGTGCACCAGTGAACTTTAAACATTGACATTGAACAGTGGACATTATGTGAACTATTAAAAAAATAATTTCATCTCAGTGTGATAAAGGCACATCAGCATAATGCTACTGGCCTTTAAATCAAATAAATAAATAAAAGTATAGTCAGCAGGCCATTTCATAGAATACTGCATAGCTTTTCATCTGGTGAGCTGTAATCAAATTATTATTCACACCTAAATGGTAAATATGGAATAGAACAAAATAAAACACCAAATACAAAAAATAATTTCATAAGTTATTCATATCACTCATCGTAAAAATGGAATATATATTAATGTGCAAACATTTTATTGGGTTGACCTTTGATACCCTTGTAATCTAATAGAGAACTTCATATTTCTTTACTAAAATGATCATGGCTTATTGAGAATATATTGGGATAGTTAATCTTTATTCCATTACTCTAACCGAGTGGCTTTAAGTGGGATGACATGTTAAATTTAGATCCTGGCTGTTACTCTTAGTATAAGCAGTCATTAAGCGGAGTCAGATACCCTCAGGTAGTTAGAAAACTCTCAACACCAGAGCTTAGCCACTTAGCACATAGGAAGAAGAAGAAGAAGTGGCTTTAAGAAAGAAACTACCTGAGTTTTTTATCTATGAATTACTGTTACCTTGAAAGACTTTATTAAAAGGTAACTTCTCACCTTGGTCTTAGTGATAGGATCTTTCTTACTAAGTTTCTTTACACACATCTGCATCTCGGGGCTGAGCGTGGGGTCGACTATGGGAGCCTGCAGGGTGGGGAAGAGCGCGGGGAGCTCGTTCCCCGGCCCAGGCACCACTCCCTGGCTGAACTTGACATTGTCGATCAGCAGCGCGCTCCGCCCGCTGCTGGACGGCTACAATTACACGTCACTAATCATTCACATGCCTTACATAGGATAATTTCTTCATGTCATACTGAAATTAATAACGGCAGAGCATCGGCGAAATCATGTTTGAAATTAATGGTACATATTAAAATAGCACGCAATTGGCGTCATATACATAGTGCAGCTGCAAACATTTTCTAATCCTCAAATGTAAGCTTCATTACCGCTTTTTCCAACCTTGAAAACTGAAAACATCGCGAACTCACTTCACAAAGAGAAATCACTTACTCGGGCATTATTTTTAGTCCTTTGGCTATGTTTCGTTTTACCACCCATATTATACTTTCACACGTTTTGTTGCATGAACATCAATAATCACGAGTATTAGAATTAAAAATGTAAAATTTAGATATTTATTTTGCTACACAAACTCAAATACATTGAAGTTTGACGTTGGCAATGACGGTAGCAATTTACGTCCAGACTTCTAGTGTTGTCATTGTCAAACTCCTTTTTTTTTTATTTAAATCTTTCTATAACGTTTCTACCAAGAAGCTAGACATTCTATACGTACAATCCTACTGTACAATCATATTTTTGTTACACAGTATTTACGGTCAGTACAGCTAGAATAAATGTATTTTTTTCTATGTTATTCTTTAAATAAGATTTTGTAGACGAATGAGATATTCACAGATTATTCAATTATAACTAAATACTTTTTATATGGCAGTGCTATAATAATGTCAATGTCAATATCCAAAACACACAAGGCACGTAGACAGATTTGCTCTGTCTGCGTGCCTTGTCGTAGACAGAGGAAACAAGCATGTTGTTAAGGTTGTTCGCTAGCATGCTGCAAGTGCTCATATGCCGCTAGATGGCGTTAAATAGGTATAAGTTAGTTTTATTTATCCCAGCATCCCAAGTGATTTCTTTTGTAACTTTAGAATCGGTTCGCGAAAACTACTGTTAATGTATTATTTTTAAGGCTCATCACAAAACAACATTTATTAAGCGTTGATAGCAAATATGTACAAAAAGCCATATAAAACCCATATCTACTATCATCTATTCTGTGACGATGCGGTTACACTCACACTAGCATTGACAATTTTTTTTGTCACTTGAACTTCAGCATATTTGAATATGCATGCCAATTTCGAACGTTCAATTGTCGATTATATGGCTCGTTCGTAGAGGAAGCATTTTTGGAACAGGAAATATTTTTATGATTTGAATTGACTATGGTTCAAATCTCATGAATTATTAATTTTGCTATTTTATTTTGTTCGAAACTCTTTTTTTTTTAAAGAAAATTATGGGAAAGTCAATATTTTCAATAGGTTTCGTTTTCGTGTATGTTAATATTCATAGTGCATACCTTAAAACGTCAAATGAAATTAAAAAATAAATCTATTGGGTACATGATACGAGTAACAAGAAAAAACTTTTCTCACGAATCATCTAACATATTGCATGAAACAGTTGTATTTTTCGCATGATTCCAAAATGTAAGCCATTTCATTTGGGAAAGTTGCGAATAATATCATATCCACTATTTTGGCGGACATCCGAATATCATCAAACATAGCTAAGAACATCAAAATCGGTTCATCCGGAATAACAGCTTCAAGTCTAATGATTAGAAAAGTAAATAATTACATATTATCAGGGAATTTATATATAATAGACTATGGATATTATTTTAGCTTCATTTGAAATAAAAAAAAACTATTATTATTATTCTAAGGTAAGAGGCCTGTCGAAATCTTAGTTATTATAAATATACACCTGGCAGTTTACATGTATCGTTGATATAATTATACACTAGTGGCCCGTCCCGGCTTAGCACGGGCATAAAAAAAAATCAATTCTAGGAAATATGTTTGAAAGTCGTTCAGAAGTGTAATATTTTATTCGTTACGAACAAACATTTAAACTTTATCGCATTATAATTTTGACATAGATTAAAGTTTTTTTTTGTATATATGGGTTCCGCTGCTCTCAAGACATACTCAACGACACCCGCCACAACTAACTTTTCTTAGCGCATGCGATGAAACACATTTTTTACTCTTTTTTATACCTTGTGTTACATTACTGGAGTCTTAATAAGAATTTCTTACCCTTTGCAACAAAATATAATGCCTATGTCATTTGGGGATAATGTAACTTCCCAACGGTGTAAGAATTTTTAATTTTAGTCCAATAGTTTCGGAGCCTATTTGCGTCAAAAAAACATAAAAACATCCAAACAAACAAACAAACAAGCCTTTTGTAATTATGAGATTGTTAAAGATATTGATAGGTAAACAAAAGACGTAGGTATAAAAATTTGATATAATTGGCCAAGTACGAACCGGGCTCGCGCGTGAAGGGTTCCGTACCATTATTAAAATATGGCGAAAAAACATGTTTTTTGTATGGGAACCCCATATCAAACATTCATTTTATTTTGAAAGAAAGAAAGAGAGAAATCATGAAAGAATCTACCAAGTGTCATTGTAAAGATAGAGTAAAAAGAGGTAATACGTAGCTTAATATTCTGTAGAATTCTTTAGTGTCCTGTTATCGTTTTTGATATTGAGCAAAAATACAAAATATAACACGTCTTTTAAGGTACACTTTAAAAACGTGTCATCCACTTTTTATATTTGTATATTTTCTGTTTTTAGTATTTGTTGCTATAGCGTATCTAGTACTTGTATACTCTTGGGTTATAACGGCAACGGAAACAAATAATTTGTGAAATGTTCAGCTATCAAAGTGTATAAGAAACAGCCTGGTGACAGAAAGACAGACAACGAATATTTTGTAAAAGGCATTCGTTTTTATCTTTTAAGTACAGAAAAGATCGCAGTAGTATATTAATTTCATTCTTAGGGTACCTAACCCTAAAAATTATTGCTGCAATATAAATACGTTTTTTTAAGTATGTCAAATATGACAAACTGACATTGACATAACTAAATTTCATTCAAATAATCAAACAAAATTATACATATTTTAAATTTTTAATTCTATTACGATACTTAATATAAAAATAGCAATAATTTATTTAAAAATAATAAATAAATTTCATCAAACTCTTTAACAATACTTATTTTGATCCTGCCATCTATCGGAATTTTGTTGATTTATTACTACGGATGGTAAGCTTGGGTTCATGTTTGGCAGAGAGAATGACACTAACGGAAACGGAAACTAACAATGTATACGTATACATGTCACCAACTTAGCTGTTCAGGTGGCCAAAATTGGAATTACAAGTTCGACAGCACTCTTAGGTGGCAATAAATCTCCACTAGCGACACTGTCAACTGAACAGCTAAGTTGTTGCACTGCACTCAACATGTGTATTTTACTGGAAAAAATCACGCTGATATATCTGTTTTGCGATAAAAAATGTATAATATTACCTATTTCGCGCCCCAATTAGACCATTTTAAGTTTATGTTAAGTGATTACTATTTAAAAATCTTAGAGGAAATGGTTGCCAGTCTGAGAAGCATTTAGTATGGGGCTCGGAAAGCCTTAAACACTAATTACTCCGCGAAAAATGAAAAAAAAGTGGAGTACCGGAGTTGTTGTTCCGCATGATCTTGATGAAAACAACATTGTTTACATGTGGTGTTGAATTTCTTAGGTTAATATGACGCTACTAAGTTGATACTTTGTTTTTATTCGTATTTACTATTTGCTTTTTGCATAGGTATAGTAGTTCTCTATCTCGATTCTCGTTATTTTATCATAAGTCAAAACCTTCCTCATAATGCGTTTTGGTTATTTATCATACCATAAAATGATACATTTTTGTTAACACATATTCTTGTTTCACAGGTTTTTCTTAATCTGGATTTAGCCATTGAGCTGATATGGAGTTTGGGAAAACGCAAAGTGTCAAGTGAAAATATTGCCTTGTCTACAGTGGAATTAGAAAAAGTGATTAAAGAGACATTTGGAACCATAACTCCAGAGGAGTGGAAGAATATGACAAATAATGTCATATACATTGAAAATAATATAAAGATCACCGAAAATAATTTGGAAAGTTTCATTATTTATGTAGGTAACAGTGATTCCAGTGACACCGGTGAATCTTTTCACATTTAAGTCTTAGATTCACATTTTAATTATGACAGTGAATAACACATTATAGAATACTGTTTTTTTATTCAGATTGATTGTATAATATCTAAAGTAATAATACTTCCTAAAGTACTTAAAGCATTTTTATTCAGATGAAATAAAAAAAAAACCAAAGTATCAAATTAGTTTATTCTAGGTATTTCATATTAGATTTGGGGTTACTATCTGTTTTTTCTCTTCTGTGGTTACTATATTGGGATTTTTTAAATTTGCCCCAAATTTTTCAGTATCATCTTTCGTTTGCCAGACTATATAGGTACCTTTTATGATTAGTTTTAACTAACAACTTATTTGTAGGTAATGTTGTTGTGTAAGTAGTATTCTCAGATATAAAATTCTTAAACCATGTTCACTTTATGATACATTTAGAGACACACAGATTAGGTACATCTACTATTACATACTATGTTGAAGGCATTAGCGACTTTGGCTCGGTTAGCTAAAGCGATCTGACGCGATCATCGAAGCTAAGCAGCGGACTATATTTTTTGAGCCTGACTCGAACGTGGCCAAATGAATAATTACGTACCACAGAAAATGAATAAATAGCCGTTTATTTCCCCTATCGTAATATATTTATAAATTAAAAAAAAGTAGGAACCTTCGTACCACAGACACACAGAACTAGGATAGTGAAAGATAACCGTTGTTATTTCCGCACCTTACCTGGTCTGAGCGAAGCTTCTCTGCTTTTCATTCTGCTGTTCATCTGTTGATACTCGCGTAGAGGCCGCAGAGGTAACCAATCTTGACTGGGCTTAGTAACGGGTTCAGTCAATTTATAGATAGGTTTAGTATTCCGCTGTTTGGCTAGCTGGGTGCTTCCCACCACTAAAAAACTTTTAGGGGCAGGTTGCTGCTGGTTGCAGGCCCATTCAGATGATATTTACCTTCTTCTTAACAATGATCTAATCATTTTAGCTTGCTTTTATGAATATGAACATAAGCACCTTACATAACTGGTCATTTCGTTGTTGACTCCATTTAGTTTCCACTATACGTAGCGAAGCGTCTGCTGCGCAATTAGATTCACACACACAAAAAAGAAATTATAAGCTCTAAAGATTCTTGAGTAAAAAGTAAGACTAGTTTTGATTTCTTTATTACTTTCAGAAGCACAAATTTTTTTTCATTATCTGAAATTAGGTATGAAGTTGCCTGAGGAGCGGGATGAAAGTAAAACTTTTCATCCCTAGGGATCCCTCGCTTTCAACTGACAGCTGTCAATTTATTTACAAAAATAGTACATACATTGTTACCATGGGGATGACAGTAACTTATTTAGTATAAGGGAAAAAAATAATATTATATTGAATAAAATAAATTACAGTGTATTTGTAACGTTATAAGGTAAGCTTTCGTACAAAACTTTTTTTTTAAACGATAATATGAATAAAAACCAAAAACTTGTTTTTTGAATTTTTTACCTAAATTTTGTGGTTATGTGTAAAAAATTGCATATACAAAAATTGTAGATCTTTTTGTTACCTACAACGTTGCCATTTAACTTTTTTCCATAGGACTTGTAGTTTTGCCGGAAATCAAGATAAACCATTTTACCTTTTACCTCCCACTTCTCGAACTCGGATCGACCATAATTTATTTTTCCTTTCATTTTGATCATAATAATATTCCTCCTTCTTTTATTGTATTTTTTTTAGTTTAAAAAAATAACAACCCTGGTCTACTAGGGTAATAATGTACTTACTATAAGCACGACACTTGGATCGCTACGCCGCACCGCGAGCTACGGCGTGCTACGAGCTACGGCGTGCTACGAGCTACGCGCGAGTTACGAGCTACGCGCGAGCTACGAGCTACGCGGCCCCTACGTCAGCTCGGCGAGGTTGTACGGGTACAAATAAAATACATGCGAGTGCATTGAAATGTCAATATATATATATTTAATATTCATAAATTCAATATACATTATAATATCAAGTAAAATGAATTACTATAATTTATATAGGCAATATTTTAACACATTTTAATCTATGGGTAAGTTTAACAATCTAGAGTACTTAGTGTAACAAAGGTCGGGCGCTCGCCCTGTCCCCGAGTTCTCGAGTCCCCGAGTTCTCGAGTCCCCAAGTTCCCGAGTCCCCAAGTTCCCGAGTCCCCGAGTTCTCGAGTCCCCGAGTTCCCGAGTCCCCAAGTTCCCGAGTCCCCGAGTTCTCGAGTCCCCAAGTTCCCGAGTCCCCAAGTTCCCGAGTCCCCGAGTTCTCGAGTCCCCGAGTTCTCGAGTCCCCAAGTTCCCGAGTCCCCAAGTTCCAGAGTGCCCGAGTCCCCGAGCCTGCGGAGCCGCGGCTCCCAACATAACGCTCGGCTTTGTATTATGGCAATAGGAATTCACTTGCGCTTAAACATAGTCACTAAAACTACGGTACCAAGACACGAGAAAGAAATACTTGAAGCACAATATTGCACGGAGCACAACTATACAGTACACGGTGCCATCTCGCACAAATAAAACGTCTACAAAAATAATGAAAGCCTTAAAGTATACTTGGCACATATAAAATAGAGCAGAGTAAGGTAACCGGGAGCGTTATATGGTACAGTGTCCCGTCTTGCCGACCCCCTAACTAATCTTTGGTTTGCCTAGCCAGCGCCCTCTGCCTAACCTAACCTCGCGCAGTGGCGACATACTGCTAACATCACGAAATACCAACTTGTTATTGTGAGCACGATCATTGAAATCAACAAGTCTATTTAAAATATAACAGGCCGGTACTTAACAATCTTTGAAATACTGACAAATATTAGAAATCGTAAAATTGTGTCAATTTACTGATTTTAGTAAATGTATCGTAGCGATATCATTACAATACTGTGATTATCTATTTCTAGGCGAGTTTTATAAACTGTCGTTTAATGATTTATTGTAATTCGTTGATCGGAAACCCTTTCAAATGATTAATATTATACACTAAACTTAGAGTAGGTACATTTGTAAAATCACTATTGGTTTCGTTAAATGTTTCATAGGAACTTGTAGTTCAAACAAACAGCTATGTTAAACTATAAGAGAGTATCTTAAATATACTATATTTATATGTACATGCTTTAGTAGATGTTGCATTCAGTTGATTTAGTAAGCAGAGTTTAAACAGATGCAATGATTAGACGAGAAACACGTCCGCGCGGCGCCCTGTGCGGAGCGGCACCCCTACAAGCTAACAACCTGTCCATTAAGTACATCAGTTTCCAATGAGCCTTTAAAACCGCTTATTACTAATCTTTGATGCACGTTTAATTTGTGGATGTTAAATATCAATTTGAGTTTAAAAAAAAAACAAAATGAAACGTTATTAGAATGCGTTAAAATATAATTGTTCGTTTGTTAAGATGTAATTCAGTGAAATAGCACATATGTTAATTATGATCGAGTGGGAGTAGAGCCGCGGGCGGCTGCATCGCTCCCGCCATCTTGCATTATACATAATATATAGTCCTTGCCGGTCGTATATTTACACCTCGGCACATATATACAACTACCACTTATCTATGTACAACTTAGAAACACGCTAATCTTTGGACTAATTCGAGTTAGTTTAGTAAACACAGCAGAGATCCCATAGGAGTAATACGGAATGCTTTATACTTAAATGATTAAAATTGAATCTATCTAAACGCTTAAACATACAATACGGCCTTAGTGTTACTAAATATTCAAACGTTTCTTCAACAGACAATAAAATTTGTTAGACAATGGAATTGATCTGTAACGGAACAACCGGTGTGCCGGGAGCCGCCGGCAGCGCGCGCGCGCCGCCAGCCGCCCGCTCCGCACTTACATCTACCGGAAGGTATAGTACGTACTCTACTGTATTGTCAGCACACGGTCGACGGCGGGCCGGGCCGGCGCCGGGCGGGCCGCAGCCGGCGCCGGCCCGGCCCGCGGCTCGCTACCACTATTATTTACTTTATACTAGGCTTACAATTTAATTTCTCGTCATGGAGTTACCCATTCTTATAACTAGCTTACACAGGATAGAGCACGGAGCGGCCCCCGTGCGGAGTATTGCGGATCAGGTACTGGTCTCGCAGGCTATATCTAGTTATCAAATATTTATTATATAACACAATAAAATACTAAATTAACTTTTTGGTACGTTTCGTTTGGCACTTTCGTTCAGTATTTGGCACAAATGAGGACACGGTCAATTATATTATAATCTATGCGGAAGTAAATATCATGTCGTTGAGCAATAGCCCTAAAAGGAAAGTACCGGGCGTGGAATAGTGTTTGTCCCCGGGCGCTCAGTCCCGGTACGGCTTGCAGATGGCGAACCGGTGGTTCATGTGCTGCGAGTAGGAGCCGGAGTGCGAGAACTTCTTGTAGCACTTGGTGCACTGGAAGGGCTTCTCGCCCGTGTGCAGCCGCTTGTGCTCCGTCAGGTGGTGCTTGTGCTTGAACGCCTTCGGGCACTCGGCGCACTTGTACGGCCGCTGGCCTGCCGACAACACACACACACACGGTTATACATCGTTTCTCACGTCGGAGGGAAACCGACCTGGACGAAGCTCGGTATATAGATACTACTACTACTCGATTGAAAACTTTATTCGTTTGCGTTGATTTGGGGGATGATATAAAAAGAATGAAATGCGTCGCAGTGCTATTCATTAATTATTTTTTTATGGACGTCGATGTTGTGAGTAATTTAGTAAGCGAGTACAATTAAGGATTTGACCGACGGGACGCATAACCGTTCGAGTAGACACTGTGGCCTGAGCATGTCTCGGTTGGAACGAGTGGCTCACGAAGCGCTAGCCGGCTCGTAACGTGTGCGTCACGATGGAGAAGTATGCTGCGTGTGAGAGGCGAGAGAGCGGAGGGACTCACCGGAGTGCTCGTACTTGTGTCGCGCGAGCGAGCTCTGCTTGACGAAGGTCTTGTCGCACTGCGTGCACACGAACTGGCCGTCGGCGGCGTCGCGGCACTCGGGCCGCAGCTTGCCCTTGCCGGGCGCGTCCTCCTCGTCGGGCCAGGCGCGCTCGGCGGGCGGGCTGGCGGCCAGCTCGCCGTACAGCAGCTTGTCCATGGGCAGCAGCGGCGTGGCGCGCTGCGGGCCGCGCCGCGCCTGGCTCTCCCCGGGGGACGGCGACAGCCGGAACTCCGGCAGCGAGGAGGACGAGCAGCTGGAGTGCGGGTAGGCGGGCGCGCCCGCGGGCCGCAGCGGCGTCGTGCTGCGCGACGACTTCTGGCTCAGGTTGACGGCCTCCTCCTCCTCCGAGAGCGAGCTGGCGGGCGGCGAGGGCGGCGGGCTGGGCGAGCCGGCCGCCTCCGCGCGCCTGGTGGACAGGTCCAGCGGCTGGTCGGGCGCCGCGTGCGTGAGCCGGCGCACGCGCGCGCGGTTGTTCTGGAACCACACCTGCACCACGCGGCTGTCGAGCCCCAGCTGCGCCGCCACCCGCCGGAAGTCGTCGCGCGAGGGCCGCGGGTTGCGCGCGTACTGGTCGCGCAGCGCGCTCTGCTGCCGCTCGCTGAGCGCCGTGCGCACGCGCACCTTGCGCTCGTCGAGCGCGCCCGGCTCGCGCTCGTCGTCGCTGGCGCTGTGCGCGGCCAGCTCCGCCTCCAGCCGGCCCAGCGCCACGGTCTCGGCCACCTGCGCCGCCAGACTCTCGTGCTTGCGGAACAGGCTCCCGCACGCCACCTTCTCGTGATCCAGCAGGTCGCTCTTGTTTGAGAAGGTCTCGCTGCACTTGGAGCACCTGTGCGCGTCCCCCGCGTCCGGTTCCAGCTTGATGACGAGGTGCGGCGGCGGCGAGTCCCCGATGGGGTACACGCGCCCGTGGGCGGGGGACAGGCTCTCCATGCTGGCTTTGAAGAAATGTTTGGTGACGGACGCCCGCAGCGAGTCCAGAGTCTTGTCGAACTCCGACCGGTACGTGTGGTTCTCTCGTTCGTTGCTTTGAAACGGGACGGAGTTGTCGTGCAGGGTCGATTTGTCGTCGTCGAGCTCCTCTCTCTCCTTCTTGACGGAGACGTGGTCGTCGTCCTCCACGTCCATGACGAGGTCCGCGCTGCCCTCGGAGCGGCGGTCGTCCTCCTCGATGAGCCGCTCCGCGTCGGCGGGCGAGCGGCTGGGGCTGGGCGGGCGCGGCGCGCGCGGGTACGCGGCGATCTGCTCGAACAGCGAGGAGAGCGAGGCGGGGAAGCTGTAGGGCGCCACGCCGCCCGCCGGGCCCGCGCCCACGCCGGCCGGCAGGTAGAAGGGCGCGAGCGGGGGCTGCGCCAGGCCCGCGCGAGGGAAGCCCTCCCGGGACATGCGAGCGAAGAAGGCGGCCGCCTCGTTGTACTCGGGCAGGATGGGCAGGAACCCGTTGGCGGGCGGCAGGTTGTTGTTGAGCTGCGCGGCCAGGCCGGCGGCGCGCTTGCGCGACGGGCTGCGGTTGGGGTTGAGCGCCGGGTTGTTCGGCTTGATCCGGCCCATCTTGAGGTTCATCACGAGGCACTTCTTGGAGGTCGTGTGGCTGGAGTAGGAGCCGGAGTGCGAGAACTTCTTGCCGCAGTTGGCGCACTCGAAGGGCTTCTCGCCGCTGTGGATGCGGAGGTGCTCCTTCAGGTGGTGCTTGAACTTGAACGCCTTGTCGCAGTCGTTGCACTTGTACTTGCGAAGCGACGCGTTGTCGTCGTGGCTGATCATGTGCCGCTGCAGCCGGTACACGTTCAGGAAGCTCTTGTGGCAGATCTTGCACGTCTGGGGACAACGAGACAACGCTGTTAGCACCGGGCGACGCCGTGTGGGGGCTAGCGAATAATGCTGCGGGCGACGGTCGGTGAGGGAGGTCAAGGAGGGGCGGCGGCTCGCGGCGGGGGTCTGTAAGCGAGAGGAAGTGTTCACTGACATATCTGAGGCTATCCACCTGAGTGCTGGGCGCGTGCAGCTGCTCGTGGCGCTCCAGCTGGTCGCGCGAGGGGTAGGCGCCGCGGCACTGCGAGCAGGCGTAGGGCCCGCCCGGGCCCAGCGGGGAGCCGCCGCGCTCCTCCTCCTCGCACGGCTTGCCGGCGCCCTCCGCGCCGCCCGCGCCCACTGCGGACAACACGCACACGTTACATCGCGACACACACACACGCCTCTTGCCTGTTACTCTAGCTTGGTGCAAGAAAAAAACCAGCTTCACACATCGTGCTCAGGTCGCCAACAGATGTTTCGGTTCTCGGTATAAGAGGAGCAAACATGGTAAAGCTGGTTCCAGTTGACGAGAACTTACATTAATTTCGTTAATTTGCATATAGATCCCTGTAGATATAGTTTTTCTTAGAGAAATGTAATGTAATATGTATACACTAAATGTAATTATATCTATATATATAGTTATGCTACGACTTCTTAACACGTGGCTAAGGAAGCGTGCGTTTGTAAAGCGCATAATTATGCACATAGACTTATAATTCTATGACTATACGAGTACATACGTTCCGGAGCCAGAGTGTTAGGAGACTCATACAACGTCTGTAGCGACGATAATACGGGACGTGCTGCTACTGTACTTAATTTGTATGGGGATGAGCTAAGACAAGCTATTTAATTTGCAAAAAAGTCTGTTGGACTTTTTACTCTGTTTTGCATTATTGTGAGGGACATGCCACGTTTCGTCTTGCTCGCCAGCACGCACCGGTACCGGCGACACACCCTAGCACTGTCCACAGTAAGAGCAGTACATGTAGTATCGCGAGGTAGATACGAGTACAGTACCGTTTGATATATGTCGGCCAATATCGGCGCGAACAGAGTCCGGCACCCCGCCCCCGCCCCCGCCCCCGCTCCGGTTAAATAAAACAATTATCCCCGGTGTAGCGGATCGCAATGATCGCGGCACCTCCACGACCGGTTTACAATAAAAACAAACATGGCGGCAACGTTCGATTCCCGTGTCTCGGTAATGCGCCGCTGTTCCAGCGTAATAACGTGTATAAAAGCGCCGTAACCCGTAAATCAAATATAATAAAGAGCAAAACAACGCGACGTATTAATTAGTGCGGCCGGCGCCAACGGAAACAGACTAACAGGCTTTCATTTGTAAATTTGTCTGTTTACAGTCATCAGTAGTATGATCCTTCTTGTCGTTTGTAAGTTGATGACTTGTATCAGATTCATTTACTACTGATCGCAGATGATATTCATTGCTAAGAAGCATCACCAAATGTCTGTGATGAAGTTACAAACAAATATAGATATACAGTAGGTATATGTCGGTAGCGTTGTGAACACGTATGGAAAGCTCGCCGCGCCGCGCCCTGTTGCCAAACATTTATTATTTCCTCCCACACATCAATATTTAAATACATATATTCTCGGATGTGATGGGTTCGCATGGTGGCAAAGCATTTTCTAGTGCTCGCGTGGTTGGCCGCCGCCGTCAAGTTGCAACATGTGTCGGGCGGGCTCCTCGAGCGGCGGCGCTCCGAGTGTAGGCCAGGTGTAGGTCGGGCAGGGTGTCGCCGGCCGGTCCGCTGCTCGCACACCTAGCTGCTATGTGTTAACATACGGTACTGAAACGTACACATACCGGATATATCGCGACTCAGACGTTGACACATGAACACAGGTTGTGTATTCCTAAGACGCGGCTCGTAAACACCCAAAGACATGGTGTTTATACGAAAATTCAGATTTATAATAAGTTGGCACAGCCTATAACTAAATTAAAATATAATGAATTCAAATGTAAAATTCAATCATTTTTGACATGTAATGCGTTTTATAAATTAGACGAATATCTGGACATGAAGCTCACAAAGGGATATTTGTAGTTTAAGTTATAATAAAAAATTTTATTCTAAATTTGACGTTTATCACACTTTCGCGGACATTTAAATTATATTAGCATTAAGACATATCACATATCCACTGTAAATGACGTACCAAAAATAATGAATGTTATTATGGTTAATAAAACATCTGAATCTGAATCTGACGTTATACAATAATAGTACAGAGTTAATAAAATTAAGAGGAGTTATAGGTATATATAGAAGGCTAACCGCTAGAAGACCCGGTTTCTACAAATAGAATAACTAAACTAGGTAATTACAACTGCGAACGATCTCAGAGTTGTAATGTATGACAAATATACGCAAAGATAAATTATTGTGTAAGTATGTAAGTAAACAATGCAAGTGGTTTCCCTATTTACTAGGTGACGGCATTCCTATCCCAGTGATGTAGTAGTACGTTACTTGTATTATAGCGAACTTTTAGCTAGAATAAAAGCAGCAGCTTTTATTCGAGTAAATACATATGTGCAGAGGTAAACATTTTATTACCTAAGCATGTTTGACAGAAATGTATTTGTGAGAGCTCTACTTATGTATAACAAATAATCAATAAATATAGATAATAAGAACTTACGTGAATACAAAAATACGTTAAGTAACTTCCTAGCTGTAAGTAGTTAGTACAGACTGTACTGTATGTAACCTGCACATCTACCTAGTTCTCCGGATCATAAATGCTTTATTCATTCAATTTACACACAATAAGTGAGCTTCACAGTTGACCAATAGGCTCACTCTTGCTGAGTGTTTATTTATATTTATTTTTTATTTAATGTCTAGTCTTTCTGTTCAAGCAGCAAAATAATTAAAATATTAGAATGTGGTGACGTAACTATACACATTAATGATCACTATCTTGTAAATCAAATTAATATAAATTGTAGATATATTATGACGACACGTGTATCTAAACTATTTAGGGGTTTATAAATCCTGCACTACACGAGAGAGCACGGCCACATCTCACTTGCAAGGAATGAGTCACGTTAGTGCGGCTACTCGTCCACAGATGGCGCTAGTAGTGCTGACCGGACGCGAAGAGCGTACAACTTCTAAAACAGATAGGTAATATAATATTTATTATACACATTATTATTTTAAATTTTAGATACATTGCTTTGACATGCTATTTATTAAAAGTCTGAATAACTTTATTTTAAATAATTTCTATAAAATATTTAAAATAGTAAATAGACGAATTAAATGTATAATGTCGGAATTGAGTAGATATATTTTACATTTGTTATCTTTTACTTGTGTCACAAACTATTTTGTGTTTGTTATATGGTTAATGTATACCGTTATATAAACATATATAGTAAATATTCAATAAATGTCCATTACAGAACATTTCGTAATTTGTATGCAACACATAGTTACCTGGGGAAAATATTTTCCAATAACTAGGTTTCTGCGTTTATTTCCGGGCGTGTTCTGATACGCGTCGTGCGTGTTGTGAGCACAAGTGTGGCCGCTCATTGCCGAGGGAAACATGTTAACTTGTAGCCGGCCTGGCTGCTTGTTGTTATCTTGTGTCAGACATCATATTTACGTCAAATATAAAAAATACAGTGAGGAAATTAGTTCTCTTGCTCGTAGTAATAAATCCGTTCCTATGTATCTAGGTATAAAAGCTGTGTAGGTAGTGTAGTGTGAACGCTATCATCCGCCATGAGGTGGAGCGGATGCACCTACTGCCGGCTATCGCTCCGTACCACGGCAGCGCGCGTCCGCTGATAAACTCCCACACCGACAAACATACATACAACCGGAAGTTCATGCTAACGAAAGGTACAATATATATACATATGCACCCTACATTGTAGTTATGAAAAATGTTCTATGTTTTTTCTATGTAATTTAAATGATATAGGTAGGTAAATAGTAACCAGAAATATTTTTTTTTAATTAGTAACAAAATTTGTAATTCTACCAGTCCTTAATTTTTTTCCTTAAAATTTTTTAGTCGATAGTGTGTGGAATATGTTAATACTGTTCCTAATATACTAAATACATACACAGGTACTCTAACACGTACATTACATATTCTACATTATCTAGGTGAACGGTATTCCTTACAAAACGAATAACTCTGGCCTATAATACAAAATATAATAATAAAACTAATAAATAATTCGTTTATAGATATTGAGTATCCGCGGCGTGCAGAATTCTTCCCGAGAGTTTCACGATTCTTTCGATCTTGTTACCGTATTGTTGTCTTATTTGAATTAAAAAAATGGTGTGTGTGTGTGTGTGTGTGTGTGTGTGTGTGTGTGTATTGAGCACACGCTGTCCGCAGATAACGGTATGATTGTCGATGCTAGGTGGCGGCCGGTGGCGCCGCGCGAGTTATGATTGGCCGCACCTGTGCGGGCTCGAGGGGGCAGGGGGGGAGGGAGCGCCAAGAAAAAACCCCGCCCGCAAGACACCATGTTGTCAAGCGTGTCGTGCCGCTCACCGCAATTAGGTATTCATTAAACTGTGTTATTGGCAAAGCTTACTCCGAGACGAGCCGAGCTGCGGTCAGCGAGTGTCCGCCGGCGGTTTCTCTTGCTTATTTCTATATGCACACTCATTTGTTTCATACACCTACTGCTCAACTATACCTACCTATGTTCACACTATAACATGGACCGTACCTACATACACTACCTATACGGAGTTGTAGATAGATAGATGAACTCTATGTTGGACAGGTCAACGGTAAAAACCAACATTAAAATTTCGATTCAATAGTTACACATCGCGCCACACTCGTGATGTGACAGACTCACCCCTACTCACACTACTTTTTACTTATATGTAAAAATAATAAATTATATGCAGATGTTAAGTAGGTACTTTAGATTTTGTAGATTACTTTTGATAAGGAAATAAATATGTTTCAAAAACATTTTAACGCAAAATACTGACGTGGGGAGTGACAGAAACAGGTTAGTGTCTGTCATGCTCATATATAATATCTATTAATTATATACCTATTGTAAGAACATATCCAGATGTAGTAAAGCACTAGGTTTATTACGCGCTAATATTGGTTTCTATTGTCGTTTGTCATTTGGATTAGTGCCTTCAAAGGACAACAATTACTAAACAATAAACATTAATACATTTTATATCATTTGCGGTTTTGTCTGGCAACTGGTATTGTGTACTATAATAAATATATACCTAAGCTTATTATGTCCCAGTTTAGTATTGTAAGCTTAAATTGTATAACAAAATATGAACACAATATATTTTTTGAGAACGCATAAACGAATGAAAATTCTAATTATTTCTTTTGCAAAATACGGACAATACATAATAACAGCTACCTACTAGGTATATCTAGCTTTAGTAATGTTGTAAACTTTCATAACTTAGTCTGTGTGCCAGTGCGATACCTCGTCAAGGTGCAACTAAACGGAAAATTGTATTATGCTAAAATTGTGCAACAGGACAACTTGGAAACTCCAGGATGAGCCAAGATAACTCATCATAGTAAAAAATAAAATTACATTAAGACAGACTTCATGAAAAATAATTTCCATACATTGTTATTGTAAACAAGCAGGGACGCCACTTTAAAAAATAATGTGTATTGCCAATGTCAAGAAATAATGCGAAACTGATTACAAATGGTTCTTCCGAAATTCATAGGTCATTATCATCACACAGCCAACAAATCTAAGTTCAATATAGGTATCGCACGAGCGATGTTGTTTATCGAAAATAACTTATTGTATTGAAAAAACAAACTTAATTTATGATGTGAGCGAAACTGCGGCTAGCTAGTAATATATAACACGGTACCATGAAAACTATCTCAACTCGGAGGATAAAACCTAGATATTAAAAAAATATGATGCAAATATATTTTTTAAAATCATTCACCCAAAAGTTAACCAGCGCACATGTAAAGTAATTAGGTATGTAGAACACAATGTGATATCTGTCATTCAGACCAACTTGGTATATGCTTACTAACTGAACACACCGGTGCAGGTTCACGGTTACTCGAACACGAAGTTTTCTATAACTCCAAGTAAAGCTCGTATCAGTTAGAGGCTAATATTAGCGGCGGCCGCGGTTAGTGCCTGCTTCGGTCACATCCTACTGAGGTGAAAGGAGAAGTACAAAAATGTCAAGATGAATCAGTCGGCGTGAGTCAGGGAGGTGAGGGCGCTACCTCCTGATGATGAGCTGGTCGGGCGCGGGGCGCGAGCCGCCAGCTCCCGGCGAGCTGGCGCTGTGCGCTCCCGCCGTTTGTCCACCCAAACATGATTTGGTGTTCGCCGCACTCATTACGTGACATACAATTAGTATATTGAATCGTTATCGGTGTATATGATACAGAGTGTATTTGTTTGGCTCGTTGATGTGAATGCCGAGGAGATTAGATAAAGTTAGCTTTGTTGGTAATAACACATTACTTACTTGTTATTGTTTTCCAAACTTTTGAGGAAACATTTTATTTGACAAACGTAAAATATATTTTTATATGTCTCTGTCATTTTATAATATCAGACTAATTAAGTAAACCACATTGTCTGGCTTCAACACTTAAAGTCAAGCAAGTAGTACCTACAGATACTTCATAAAGTCGAACAAAATTATCTACTATTGAAGTTGTTTGTTGTTTATATATTTCAAGAACTTTGAGTTAGAGATATTTTAATTCAAATATTTTGTATGTCAGTACATTATATTAGTAATTTTAGAATATTAATAAAAGTTTCGTACCTATTTTTTATTGCGTCGCACTGTAGGTATTTTCACTGTCTCACATATTCAACTACAGTAAAATATTGTTTAAAAAACTTTAAATAAAAGTTGCATCGCCTATCCTCTCTTAGGACTCTTGTCTGTTATATCGCTTGTATTGTCAGTATTCGCGTCCAGCTCGTAATTTGGAACCAATGTTCAGTAAGCGAGGTACCTGGCGAGGTATACCTAGATACCGGCTATTTTATACATTTTTCCTTGGTTCCCAAAAAAGTTAGCTGCAGCTCTATGTCCGAGCCGATTTCGATGATATCAGACTGAACAATTAAATATTAATAGGAAAATATTTGTATTGGTTAGGTTTGTACCAACCAATACATATATGAATAAAATTGTTTAACGCATGAGGACATACAGTTTAGATGCGAACAATATGTAACTATTGTCGCGAGGTTTCTGTCGAGATAACCGCACCGCCTCGTAATTATAAATGTTCCGGAAAAAAAGATTTCCGTATTTTAATTGTTTGCTCGCTCAGATCCAGCGTCTATTTGATGTGTACAGCGCGACCCATTTACAATAATTTACTATGCATTTTAATTTTCAAAACAGAAACTTCAGTCGAGATCCGTTTGTTCCGCGGAGAGCAATAAAACGAACTTTTCACTAATTTATTCATCCGCGTTGTTCTGACTGGCATCCGACGCATCGGGCATCGCAGCGCGGCCAGGCGACGCATCGAACATACGATACCTACTCCTCTCCGGACAGGCGGCGCTCAAAGACGAAGAATTAACAAAAAATAAGAGAAAAAGCAAATGAATTAAAACAACATAATCATTTAGGATTGAAGGCGGTGAAAGCGAGCGGCGTTCCCCTCGACTCGACAAACGAAACTTTCTTTCAAGTCTGTGTGTACCTGTGCCCGAATCTCAAGTGGATGAATTATATCCCGAGGGAGCGCGCGAGGGGAGCCGGCACACTCCCCGCTCTAATGAAGCCGTGCTCGGGGTGTCTCACCTGGGAGCCGGCTGGCCAGGGGAACTAGCACTCGCCACTTCACTAGGCACTCGGGGTTTACAAACTAGAGATGGCTCTCATACTAGATCGGCAATAACTCGAGCTCGTTGGTAATTTGCGGAATAATAAAGGAATCGTCAAATCAAAGTAAGTAAATAAAAACAATAAGAGCGGTGAAAAGAGAGTCGGATAGGAGAGAGCGAAGTGTAAAGTAATATAAATGCAAACAATAAGAAAGAAAGGAAGCTTACGGAAGGGCGCGAGCCGCCTGGCGGAGGTGGGGACCTGCTTGCTCCGCATGTCCGCGAGCCAGCCGGCGGCCAGGGTTCCGTACCAGCCGCTCACTCCCATAGGGGAGCGCTGCACTTTCATCGAGCCACACGTGCGGCGTCACTCACTGGCACACTGTCACAGCGGAGTCCCGCTACTCACATCGGCAGGCGCCCCACACGTTGGCCAGGCTCCACAGGCGGTACGAGTAGCTGTCACCATAGCACCCGAACATGCTCTCATCGGTTCTCGCGACCATGGCCCGCGCGCGGTGCGTGTGCTCGGCGGCGCGGCGCGCGGCGGAATGAGCGGCCCGCCTCCCGGCCCGCCCGCGCGCCCGCGCCCCGCCCCGCCCCGCTCCGCCGCCGGTGCATGTCCCCGCGCCCGACTCCGAGCTGGCCGCGTCCTGGCCTGCCGCCGCACCTTCCACAGCTCCGGGCCCGCGCTCACCTCCCTACCTGGCTCTATCTGACGTGCTCAGACACGGTCATACGTTCACCATGATTAATCTACCTAGTTTAGTAATAACACATGCGAGTATTGCGAAAATATCTTCTATGGAATTTTTATTGAAGAATAATAATTATATTCTTGTAATTACAAATTTCAGGCTCTACCTGTTGTAGGTACGCAATATAACAACATATGTCATTTTCTAATCATTTACGCTAGTGGCTGTAAATAAAAAACAGTAAATTTTATGAAATATCGAATGCAGCATGTTAAATAGAAATAATTAAATAAAAAAATTACAAAAATAAGAAAAGTAAGTATAAGGAATGCATTTTTAGTTCCGCCTCTCGCCACCGGATGGCGCTAGCAGTCGCGAGCCGAGTATAATAGTGTAGAGCGCTCACAGAGAGCGAGCGTCATCGCCAGCAGTGTTATCTCGAATGATTAATAAAATAGTTTTATTACGATTTGTTTAAACGGTTGAAACATAGAGAGCATAATGACATGTATTGTTGTGATCTCTAGCCATTATTTATAAATACAGCATCCCTAAATTAAAACATTTCCCAAACTTTATTACTCGGCATTAAAATTGCAAAACTGTCAAAGTTAATAAATTCACAGTCTTTGTCTCAGAACACAAAGCCATCGAGTGTCGGTAAGGTTATACTACCGGCATGGCCTCTGCCTCCAGCGCAGATTCAGCTTTCACGCTAATATGCATCTTATTCTTCAGTTTATAAGGTGTATATTAGTTAGTATGATTAGTCAGAGGTAAGGTATTGTAAATAATGAATATTGTGTAAGCAGAGACAATGGTAGGCCCCACGTGCGGCACACGTGTCGCACCTCCACATTGTCCGCACTTTTTGTCAACTTGAAGAAAAAGTTTGTCAAACCTAACGACATTATGTGAAGTGATCTGTTTGGGATTAAACATTATCCTGTGTGGGCGCGCGAGACAATGCCCGCGATAACAATACGATATTACCAATCACCGGACTCTCGGCCCCGGTCACTCCTGCGAAAGAAAGCGGTTTAATCTTGTTAAACTGACATATTTCCATATTTCACTTTTGCTATATTTTACAAGTATCGCTCGCTTTTTTGCAACACTTTTCAACATGCCTACGAAAAACGCCTTTCAATGTATTATGTAGATTTTTTTAATGTACCCATAGGTATGTAAGCTTACAAGTGTTCTTCTTTGAACGCGAACCTTTATCATATACAAAACATTGTAGAGTGATTATTATTTCTATTTACAAACTCTTTCATAGAATAAATACAAAATGCGTCTAAATGTTCTAAAATATCTCCTAAAAATATCCTGCACAAAAACTTTCAAACCTTCATCAAGATTGGTTGCTTTAAAATTACGTACCTACTTTAAACCAGTGGCAGCAGAGAAATGAAATAAAATATTGGGCGATGTTACAGACACGCTTCGCTCGCTCGATGAATAAAACAGATATTTCTAGCGGCATGCATCAACATAAATAAATAGCCACATTAAAGTAAGAGGGAAATAGCTGAGTTTTTGCTTCGCACGACATGTTTATCGCGACATTTGTATCGGAGACACAAATTAGGTAATTATATGTAAATAATGCGGCTCCAGATACATTACTCATTAGTGTATCATCGCGCTCCTCTAGTCAATAACATTTCACCTGAATAACGGCACTTTTTAAAATTATTGATAATAATTTAACGATCTCGTTACCGGATTGCCAACCAGAGGCACCCAGGTTCGATTGCCGGTATGGCCAACATCTTTGTGATTAAGTAAATATGCCGATGTTAAATATGTATCTACATACAGTATTTATGTATGAATGTATATGTATTACATCAGTTGTGTTTACAACCGTAATACAAACTAGAAATGGTTTAGTATGATATTTTAGACCCTGGTTTAACCCATATGGTACTTTGTATCCCGGATAGTAGGCGCAATCATTGTGTATGGAGTCCTGTACAGTAACTAACTGGCAATAAGTATAGTGAGTAAGCCGCGGTACGGCGCTCGCAAGTACCGGCGGAGTACTAGTAGGCACACATAGCCGCGTAACTGCTATTAATAGAGAAAACATTTTAATTTAGCCGAGCCTCAAGAATGTGGCTATTTTAGCTCTGCGTGAGTGAGTAACGCTGCCTCACTCACTATTTTATCCCTATTAGGCAACCTACCTACCTAACATACAGTTACATTTTTTTTTCTTTTTTTTACACTTTCTTTTTTTTTACTTAGCTCGTATTATGGTTGCTAACACAACTGATATACTACATATACATACATACATATATATTATATATAAATACATATTTAACACCCAGACCCACAGCCAACAAATTTAGTTAAGCACAAAGATGTTGACCGGGCCGGGAATCGAACCCGGAACCTTCTGATTAGCAGACCGGCATGGTAACCTTTACGCCAACGAGGTCGTCTTGTTTGTGCTTTTTAAACCATCTTCATAAAGAGAGGAACCTTAAAATTCATCTGTTTTTTTGTTTATTATTATTTTTTTTTATTGGGGAGGATATATCTTCAAATTGCCCCGAATAAGTTTAATCTAAATTTGATTTATTTATTTAAATTGAAGTTGGTTTTAATTCTAATTATTATCTCGTGTAGCAAGTATAAGGTATGTATGTATGTAAGGTATGCTTCAACAAGAAACTGTTCTTATACTCGTATCTGTGTACGTAATATGTAGTACTATTATTAAACATTATAATTATTATTTACTTCTTTACGTAGTTAATATGGAGTGAATTGTCATTTGTTATTCCTTAATTCATGATCCATATAATTCTGTGTACTGAGTAATTTTGTTAACCATCTAGCTAACGATTATATGTTTGTTTTAGTAAAATAGCATTTATTAATAGTCTTGCCGTGTACTGTATAAGTATAGTTGTATATTTAAAAGTAACGGCATTTGGTCAGTTTAGTTTGTGATAGAAGCAATGTAAGACAGTACCTACACCAGTTGAAGTGATTCACGGGTAGTTAATCCGAAATCAATTGATAAATTTACTAAATTTTAATAAGTACTATTTAATTATTAACTCTAACGATTCTAGTTAATATCATTACAAACAAAAGAAATTCAGATTTCCCTATTTTTTTAAGGCTCTAGCCTTCTCAGTAGGATTCCCCGAGTTTGAGAAAGCTAGTTCCTCTTCTACGAGTATACTACGGGCCCGCGCGACAAGCTTACAACTTATCATAACGCTATATCCCAAATCCGAGATATCGATGTATTCTGTAGTGCCATCACTAACATTGCGTGCACATTCAGGATTTTAATTATTAGATGTAGAATAGTTAGGGCTAGGTAATAACTGATCTTAACCCTGCAGCCTGGGTGAAAGAATAAGGCTGCGGTATTGCCCCTGCCTGTCGTAAGAGCCGACTAAAAGGGGCATCAGACCCACTCCATCGAGTCCGGGGTGAACGACGACGGCGTCGAGTGACCGTCACCGTCGCGAGAAGGGCCACAGCGCAGTGCAAGGAGGTCTCCGGAGAGAACACGAGTAAAACAAGTGCAAGCGAGTAGTGTACGGGCGGCGCGGGCGCGGGGTTCCCACGCGCACATCTGGCGAGCAGGCGCGCGCGCAGGTAGCATTGTTCCGCTGGCCGGCTCGAGGCGACACGCTGTGCTGGGGAGCTCCTCTCGGAGATATTGCACATCATATAATTATATTGCTCGAGATAAATCACAGCTCGGAAGTTCCCCGTGACGGACGGTGCCGGCGGTCCTACGCACTCTAACGGTCTGCCGTCACGTGTCCTGGCATCGTGAGGCAACGACGGCACGAGAGGACAAGGAGCGAGTGTAGAGATGACGGCTGGTAGAGGACAGTAGAGGAGACCTGGATGTGGTTCTGACAATGATGGTATCAGGTGCTCAGCCTGCTGGTACGTGCCATCTGATTCCATCTAAACAAAAACAACGTAAACTCTATAATATAATCTGACACCTCGTGTTTCATATAAATTTACTAACTGAGCAAAGTAACTTGTGTTTTTTGTCAGAAACAAAGAATAACTCTATAATAATGTACAAACATGTACTTCCATTACAGAGTAAATTAATTAAAATATAATTGGATGAATCGCTCCACAACCGCGCCGTGAGTAATATTATAATGATACCTACCGCTAGCTAATAAACGCACCTGTTCTCATAAATATCGAATTATAAATAAGGATAATGAATTGTTTTATTTCGTCGTGTTTCCTGTTCAAGTAGGTATCTGTAGAGTAATCAACACGAAGTGTGAAGTATCCGCCGCCGGGGACATGCTGCGCGGGAAGTCCGCCGGCAATCAGTTATAGGTATATATGTGGGGCCGACACTACCCGACCGCAAACGTGTATTTTAGTATTAACACAAACAAGTAATGCAAGGTTACTTATGTTTACTTACGCATTTACTCGTACGATGGAAATTTTACAAATACCAAGTAAAGTCGGTTTTACGGGCGAAGATTTTACGTGACAACGTCTGCCGCGTGCTGCGCGCGCGGCAGACCTATCATAGTTGAGTGGGAGAGAGACGCAAGGCATTCGGCGGGCCTCTCTCTCGTTCGGTGACTCATCGTAACGTTACCGGGCGTTACACTTTTTCATAAGTGACTCCCAGCCGCAACCTAATTTAAGACGTTGTCACGTCAAAAAAAAATACAAATACGTGCCTATAAATCATTTGTATCTAACCATTGGTGTATTTGTTTGATTATTATTGACACCTTACTTACCTTATACCTGTCGTCACAAATGTATCGCGGCTAATTACTGTGTGTCGGTACCTATCTATGATAGCAATCAGTGTGTGGTAATGTAGAACAGAGCGGAGGCTCGGCCAGCACCAGCTCCCCGCCGGCCGCATGCTCCGCCGTGCTGCGGCCGCTGTCCACATACTACTGACGAGCTGCTTTTTAAATACCATCACGAGCACCATCATGTCCACGAGCGGCGGTCGCAGGAACACCGAGGTATACGACATGTTTACAAATGATACAGAATGAATAGCAGATAAACCGTTATCGGCCGCTCCGCCGGTCGCCGCCGCGCTAACTCGCTGCATTATTCAGGCAAACATAAAATGAGAAAAACTACAAATTAATTTATTTATGCAAATACACATGGCGGGATTAGGGCCGAGATATGTCATGTCGCCCGAAACGTTAAATGTGACCGAGTAATATTTTATCTTTTATCTAACACAGAGTTCGGGTAATAATAGTTTGTAAATAAACAGCTATTTAAAATATCTGGACGGGATCCAAAAAAATAAACGTCAGCGGAGCTTATCTCTAATGGTATTATATGGCTTTACAAGTATCGGCGGCGATAGCGGTGGGCACCGGCCGCCGCTTCCTCCGATAGCGGGCGGGACCTGGTCACTCCTTGACGCGACAGATATCATGCTGACAGGGAACGATCGCTTTTACATACGGCGCAACACCACATTAATCAGCCACACTAACTTTCAAACATGCTTTGCATTCGGCCAAACATGTTTGGAATTATATTGGCTAGCATACAGGAGACTGCCGGAACATTTGCCGACAGATACTCAGATTAAGGGCTAACCCTCTCAAGTTGATAAACTATAGCCAAGGGGCCTGGACTAGCGTTAGCCAGCTAGCCAAGCTCTAGAAAATGCCCTGCCATCTCGCTATGGTTTCCTTACCTACGATGTTTTCCTTCGCGGGAAGCTTTAAGCTTATTGGCGGAGATAAACCAACACCTTACGGGAAGTAAGACAGTCGCTCGCCTGCCTTAGACTTAGCTTCATAATAAATTAAGCGTATCATATTTTTGAAGTAGGCTAATAGAGTGAAGTGTAATAAGGAGGTGTCGTGTTCCGGCAGCCGGAAGGTCCGTCACAGTGTTGTGACGTGCGTCTTCGCTAATTGTTCCCCGCGCTGGTCTGTAGGTGCACGTGTGAAGCTGGCGGCACGTCGCACCGCCCGCTAGCCGCGCTAACTGTTGCTGTGGCTAAACAACAACAACCTCCAGCCCTCGCGCCGACGGACCTTATTGCCTGACAGATAAAGTCCACAATGCCGTAGAAGGACCGCCCTGCAAGTTGTCCGGCCGCCAGATGGTCTGCAGGAGGTGTAGTGACGGGTGTCGCAGGAACAGCCATTACCCTCGCCGGCGGTAAGGAGAGGATGCGAGCCGTAAATCCTTTGTTTGTCCAGATAAAAACATAACAAAGCTCAAAGGAATATTGTAGGATTATGAAAGTTGTGAGAGCCTTTGGAAACGTTGAAGTTAGGTACCGCTGCGTTCTTCTATATAAGTATACAAGCCAAGCCCTGCGATAATTCCTGCGTTAATCCTGGATAAAAATAGCCTATGTTTTAATCCGTGACCTTACCTATCTCGATACCAAATTGTATCCCAGCAGCAAAGGGTGAAAAGTAACAATCTTCCTTCAACTAAGATGCATAATTATAAACATTTTAAAAATAGTATTTATGCACTTTTCCCCACACAGGTTGTTATTGCTAATTGATTATTTTTCTTACCTCACTTTCGGACAACCATCCTTCAACGTTGTGCACGTTCTAACAAGATAATAAATAATTACATTTACAGTAAATTAATCATTTATCAAAGTATTAGAATTTTACAAAAAGTTATTGCAATCAGGCTCCTTCAAAAAAAAATATATCCTTCAGTATAGCTTAAAGCTAAATAAATAATGCTAAAGCTTACTTTAACTTAAATTGTAGTGTTTCGATTTGTCTTGTTACCTTTAAGTTTGTTAATAGTATTTTTATTGTTTTTTGTGTAATAGTTATTTGTAAATAAATAGTCACTAAGTTATTAAAGCTTAAGGCTATAGGCTCATCCACATACAATAATGTAATTGTTGGCTCGCCATGGCGTGGACATCGCGTACATTATAATTAATTAAGTTCCCGAGCGCGAGTAGGAGCGGAAACAAAAACTGTATCAGGGTGTGAAGTGGCGACAATAACAATACTCGTGAATTGAAACATCGGAGCGACCATAACGAGCGGCGGCCGGAACCCGCGCGGCCCGCCCGCGGCTCGCTGCGGCACGCTGCGGCACGCTGCGTGTCGGTGCGACGCGCCGCGGTGCAAGCTACCTCGCACAATGTGTTACAATCCAAATCAGAGCTTTAGAGATGTCTTACCGCCTCATGATCAGATAGAGCATCAAATCAAATACAGAAAATAGATACATATTATTTACATTTACCAAGAAGTTCCGAGGATTGTATGTGTTATGTTTGCACGCTAACGAAGGGTTTATATGCCTCTGAAACTTGGATTCGTGATAGTAGAGAAATATTTCAGTACTTTCTTTTCATTATTCTGTATTTTACTTCTTACCCTTTGTTTCTTCTTGTATTTTTGCCATACGTTTCGGTTATTGTAAAGTAGTCGATGAAGCGTCTCCCATCCCTAGAATATATTAGCCGTAGCGCCGGTAATTGCGCACCTCCAGCGCTAGATAAAGCTGGCATCGTCCGCCACGGCAGGCCGCCTCTCCGCCATGTCCCGCCACCCGCCGCCTCCGCCACGCCATGCACTTTATGCGCCGTGTAATGTGCCAAATGGCTTTTTACACAATAAATGTTTAGGCTTTGTAATACGGCCTTACATAAATTAACTACAAGACGAAGTTAGCCAAGCTGAGGGGTGAGGGCGGGGGGCGGCGACACTGCCGACGTTATTATCAGATAAATAATAAAAGATGTGTTTCTTAATTTTATACTATAGATACAAGTTAACCTAACCTGTACCAATTTGAGTAAGACTCAAGTAAGAGGCATTCTGGCCCAAGATGTAGCATGCTTTGCTTAGTATGGAATTAGGCAGTTACCAAGAGTTTGGAGTCAGATGTTCAACTTGTAACATGTATGGTTTGTGTGATTGTAATGTGTGTGTTAGTGTGGCGAATATCCGCAGGTCATCGTGCGGGGGGAGGGGAGGGGAAGGGAGGGGAGGGCGCAAGGCTGCTCATTAATTACTCCATAATAACAATGGTGTTGGTAGTGGCGCGCGGGTTTACTAGTCCGCGGGGTTGGACACGCTCACCGACCATACTGTGTTTTCACTTGTTACTTTTCTTGCTAGACATTTGACCGGCGTTAACACACGAGTTAGTGACACTGTATGCTAATGGGATCATGCCTAGTATGAATATCTGGCTCTCTGAAGGAGTCTGCCAGAACACACCGCTAGATGCTTGCCGACCGATCGTTCAACTAGAGGGTGGGTGCTGGCCAGGCGAGAACTAGAAAATGACCTACCGTACTATGGTTTCCTCACAATATTTTCTTTCACTGAAAGCTCGAGCTCGAGGGACATAAGGCGGCTGCACGTCCGACTTAGCTATCATCGCTACGTTATTGTTGTTGTGTTGTAAAAATACACTCAGAGAGTTCATAGTAGTTCATTACCGCCTTTATAATTACTTATTTCCAGAGTGAGATGAGGGTTCTTACGAGTAATAAGATTGAGGTATTCACAGTTTGCAGTATTGTAATTCAATAACAGTATTGTTATTATTTATTTTGTTAATTATACGTTTGATATTTTCTCTTAGTTTCTTTAAAAGTAGTAGAACAAACAGGTCAATTACAGTAGTAATGTGCTCTATGATGCAGCTACAGACTAGAGAACAGCCAGTTAAGTTAGCTGCAGTACTAATCACGTGTTGAGCTAACATCGTCCGAGTTGCTGCGGTGAGGACTGTGAAGCAGCGCGTGCCGCCTACGCGTGCGAGAGCCTTTATTATTAGTAGAAGAAGCTAAGTAAACAGGCACACAGAGTATAGTTTCAGCGGAAAACAATTTGAACTTCCTCAAATGAATTAAACAATAAAGTAATACACGTATTGGTAAGATATTCTCAAGCACTATCCCTACATAGATATAGTGGTAGGTAGATGACGCTTAACCTATTTGGAGGAGAGCCGGCGTATCTGAGATGTAGTCATATTGTATTGTGATTCCGTCACCGGCTTGCCGATAGCCATACGCCGGTCATCTTCCACATTTGGTATTTAGATAAACGCGAACAAAGGGCAATCAATCACGGCGCGGGCGGCCTCCTAGCGCGCCACACGTGGCCGGCCCGGCACCGGCCCGGCACCGGCCCGGCGCCGCGCGCCTTCACCTCGCGACCTGCAGATAATGCCACGCAAATAGGCTACCGATTGACGTCAGCGCTTCCCGCCGCGCTGAGGTAACAACCTTATCGCGTCATCGGGCTCGCCCTTATCGCGCCGCCGTACGGGCTATAATGGCGTGGCCGGGCGGCACAGCCCGCTGCAGCCACCTCCAGCCCAGCCTCGGCCCGCGGCACATATTCCAAGGTTCACTAATGAAGTTGCGGCGCAATACGCAGCCGTTAACCTTACAGTGGTCCGCGTGACGTCAGCACGCCTCAGCTTAAGGTTTTTAGCATTTATTTTAGGTGAAGGTTGGTCGCTATGTATGCGAAGACTTGAAAAGCTCTACCATCATTAAATAACATACCTAACCACCTGCCGACCCGTCGTGCGCCGGCGGGCGCGGACACCCATCATTCGCACCATGATAACATCGTGAAACCAATACCTGCGATATCACTCAGACTTCCTTCTCCAGTGATCGGATAAAAGCTTTACAATATTTTTGGTAAATTTTCATTGCGACAATCAATAGACAAAAATAATTGTATTAGTTACCAGTGACGCTGTATATATGTATATGTACATAATGAGTTGTGTATGTGTCGCGAGATGTTAATGTGGGGAGAGCGCAGTAACGCGGCCACACACCCGCGATAGCTCGCAGGTGCTCACACACACACACACACACAGGCTATGTTGATTACACTTATTACACATCACTGTATTAAAACAACACATCACACGTTTACTGTTATCACTTCTCCGACACAAGTGGGTACCTAACTGTGACGTACTCGCTGCTTTGTTATAGTACAAAACTAAGATGGCAATTATATAAACATAATTAGTATGGCAAGTGAGAGGGCAAGAATTTTCTAATGTTTTATTTATTGACTCTGATCAGATAAACAAGGATGTGGCATTTTCATCTAGGCACTACCGTAGGTCGGATGACACGTAGGTTCCGGATGTGTGTCTTATTATAAGCAATCTTTAAGTCACGCCAGAGGCCTTCAGGCGGCTTGAAAACTCTCGACACTAGAAATTGGCCTACTCAGGTCATACTAAAAAGCTGAAGGTATTTAAGCTCTTCCCTATTTACAATATTTTTGTGATGGTGCGTATGTGTCCTGCGATGGAGAGGCGTAGGAGTACAACACACACACACACACACTAATATTACCGGAATCGGTTAGCTCACTGATAACCGGTGAGGTAGCTGTTCTAATATATTCGTGGTATTTCATCAGTCGCACGCGATCCAAATAAGATTATATACCTATCATAATGAATAGGGAAAATGATGAGCAGTGCCGGGGAATCACAACTATTATTTTTGGTGTATGGTAGTGCGATATAAATAAATAAAATAAACAAAAATATAGTTGATGATATTGTTGTGTTGTCTAGTATTTCAAAGTTTTAACAGTTTAAAGTTGATTTTGGCTATGTATGTATACACTATATGAAAGATCGTCACTATCGAGCGGTATATTTTATAGTATACCGTTTAATGATATCGTTGCATTTCCGCGTAGAGAACGGTCACACTTACTTATTATTAAACGTCGGAATGAGTCCAACAGTTTCAGTAAGTGTGACCGTTTTCTACGCGGAAATATTAAGATGCCTTACGTGAACAGTTTACAATGTTTGATATCGTTGTAGTTTGAACTGGACCATCCAAGCGTAAGATATTATCAGGTGCCGTGGCATTATATTGTAGCGACACATGTCAAGTACAACGTTCATGCCATGACAATGTCCGCGCAACACAAATACTATGAATTAGGATGAAATAGTGTATCTCCATCAGTGACGTCACAGACAGTTAACAATGCTAGTTTTTGGAGACTCGTTCTAACATAATATGCTGTACATACATAAAGTACGGCTGGTTAGCTCCATACTTAACCATTTCTAGTTTGTACTATGGTTGCTAACACATCTGATATACTACATATACCAATACATAATTTATATCGATACTTACTCAACACCTAGACCGACAGCCAACAAATTTTACTCATGACAAAGAAGTTGGCCGTGCCGGGAACCGATCCGGGATCATCTGGTTCGCAATCCGGCATGGTAGCCATTGCAGCATCCTGAACATAATTTACCAGCATTGATATTGGCCTGCACATTTTAAATGGACAAGAGTTGTGACGGGAGACAAATTATGACTTGTTATTATAATTATGATTTGATTTTAATTTTATTTATTTTGGTGGTATTTAATGGTATAGATTATTCTGATATAACTGAAATAATAAATTACGCTAACGAGGTCGTCATACTAGCAAATGATAATGAGACATTATACAAGTGTGTGCGCGGGATCGCGAGTGTCGGTCTGTCCACGTCTCTCGTGTAAAGTGTCGGGGTGGACAGGTTTATCCCCGCGCGGGGAAACGCGAATATTTTGACACTAGTTTATAAGGCCAGGTGGCGTGCGGAGAGTTATCGTCACTTTCCTCACTATTCTACTGCGAGACAGTTCACTCGGATGCTTTTAGTTTAATGTGAAGTGGCAGGGAACTAGATATTGTTTCCACGAATGTTTCTGTGTCTTATAAGATTGTTATATACGAGCAATTGTTCTTATTGTATGACGAGGGCGGTCAGACCTGCACTGACAACCCGCAGGAGGCGTATTGTGCATTTCCCTCCACCTACACAAGTCTACACAAGCCATCCAAGCTCTTAGTAATTGTTATAAGAAGATAAAATATAATAGTGATAAACAGAATCTTATATCAGAATGAGGGCAATTTTTGTGGGAGTATAAGAGTATAAACAAATACAAATTTTAATTATATCTTCGCCGTAAATACAATTAAACGTGGGCTGCGTATGCTAACACGTGGAAAAATGTAGCGAATACCAAATGTTTCTCATTCCATAAATAAGGATGACAGTGTTTGCGTGTTTAGGTAGTCGATACTACGTATCTTCGCCGAGTCATAAATAGCGAATACGAACAGCGAAGGCAAGTTGCAGCATTACAGTAATAATATCTGATGCTAAGCTACAAAAGTGAGTTACGCGATCCAGCGAGGTAATGCCACCAGAATTTTAGGTAACTTACCCGCGGACTTAGGTTTAATTCACTATTTGTAAGGCTTTTTAAATTTATAATTTTTGTGTGGATTTTCTAGTGTAATTTTTAATTTTAGTGTATTTAACTACAAAATCATTTTTAATTTAAATAAGTTTTTAATTATTATTTATGTTATACGCAGTTACGGTAGGTGAATAGGTTATGACTCCGCGAGTGTCGGTCCCGCTCCACAGTATCTCTCGCGACGAGGTAAGTTGTCCGTCCGGCGGATAGCGCGCGTCCGCCGCCCGCGTGTGTGTGTGTGTGTGTGTGTTATCTCGGCTCTCATTCATACTCTCCTTTCTCTGTGTGCTGTCTCTCTCACACATACACACTCCATTCATGCTTACAGCGACAATACTTTCTAGAACATATTTTACTAAACTTTGTATGTTTGCACTCTCAACTTGAAAGATTTGTTGCTAAGTACTTAGCGTTTCGTACCGGTAGCCTCGAAAGGCAATTATTGCAGACGAGCAGCGTCGCGCGGAGTTACTCGCGTTTATCCGAGAGAAAACTTAGCCTATGTGTTATCCAGAGTCTTAACTATTGGAATACCAAATTTTACCAGAATCGGTTCAGCCGTTCGAGCATGAAGAAGTAACAATCACACACACTAAGTGTCTGGTAGGATTAAGACTAAAAATACTCCACCTTAGACCACAGTTTCGCTAACTTGTAAAGTTTATTGATTCTTAAAACAATAGTACATTTTTTTGTTTCGCAGGCTGGATTCACGATATAGAGGCGTTGCTTCCTTCAATGTTCAAAATATACGACTAGATACGCCACGCGGTGCTACCTGCGTAATAATAAGCTACCTCCATTCCAAATTCCGGCCACATCAGTTCAGCCGTTTGAGCGTGAAAAGATAATATTAGTAAGAAGTAGGATATAATGGACAGACATAATCAGTTAGTACATACATTTTAGTTCGCAAGTTATTGTAATTGGTTTTAAGGCAAACCTTGGGAGTTGAAAAGCAGAAAAATACGCTATTTAGCATCTCAATATAATGTGTAGATTGTCATGTAGATTAAAGATTTAAATTGCTTCTCTACATTGTTGGTACAAAATAATGTAGAACAAGTAACGGTAAGATAATACCTTACCATATATGTATGTATTTACATTATACACGTGGCTCTCCAACTCGCGCATGTGTGTGTGTGTGTGTATGTGTGTGTGAGTGCGGCCTCGTGCGTACACCGCGTCGCGCGTGTAACTCTGTGTGCATTTGACATTGTTGTTTTATCGCAAAATGCTTTATTGTACATATTATTAAGATGATAATGATGTATACATACATACAAGTAGTATTATCTAAATGGAGTATAACTCTAGATAAACCTTGCTAAGATTATGTTCTTACTTGATTTTCTTGTAAGAAATTCTTCCTTATTACTTTAACTTACTCCTCTAACGTGTCAGATATGAGAAAACGAAATATATACGCGTTATGGGAAAGCCATGGCCAAGATTTTACTAACACATATTTTTTAGGGTTCTGTACCTAAAAGGTATTTGTTACCTATAGGTATTGGCAAGTTGCGAGTCAGGCTCGCGTATGAATGGTTCCGTACTATTATGTCAAATAAATGGCACAACGTTCGTTGTATGAAAGATTCTCTTAAATATTAGGCCACAGCGCTGCTCAACATCAGGCAAGCTATGCTTGCAACGCAAACCAATTCAAATAAATTAAAAAGTTAGTAATAGGGTTGCGTTTTTACCTTTTAGGTACTTTAAAAGTGGAACCTTATTAGTACTAAGCCTCCGTTGTCTGTCTGTCTATCACTTGGCTATGGCTTATAAGTCGGGATAGCTAGAAAGCTGTAATTTTCACAAATTTTGTATTTTGGTCGCCGCTACAACAACAAATACTGAAAATGAACAAAAAATAAGTGTAAAAGAGTGTGTCGTTACATCGAATCACATTGTACTTATGTATATTAGTGAGGTTACAAGTAGGTAGCTGTTGCGGAAGTCTCCGCGCGGTAAGTGTGTAAGAATGAGTTCCGATGTTGTCGGTGATCCGTCCCACTTATTATCGTGCCGACATTTGCATAACAATAACAAGGAGGATTATTGATGTCTCCCCCCGCACCCCGCACCCGCCACCCCGCCCCCGCACCCCGCCACTTGAAGCCTACAGCGGGAACACGCCAATACGTGCGATGACACCTTGCTCGTTCGAGCACTTTAACTAAACGTCAAAACAAAAAAAAAATATGATTAGATTATATTTTTTTATGTGTTAAGTATTTTTTTTATTTTAATTAATTATTCGGTTAAAAATTAAATTTTATAAATCTTCTATACATATATAATTTATGATATTTTATTGGCATAAGTAACTTGGCCCAGACATCATGCCTAGTAAGGTTTTTATTTGGAACAGGAAACTCGTGCTGCGTAATATATACTATAGGCATAAAAGCTTTGTTCAAATAAGAGCATTATTATTTGTATTTGTATTTGTATTTAATTATTTTTTATACTGATCCAGTTATCCTATGAGATTTGGATTGTTTTGGCGTTGTTTAATTGTTTGTAAATATATGTATGAGTTGTGTTAACCGTAACACGCCACCCGCTGGCGCTCGTGTCTCGCGTCCCGTGTGATGCGTAATGTAGTTCTCTTTTCATGTTCGCCGCCGAGTATAAACTTCGTGTAAAATGTAATAGTAATATAATGTAATAGTGAGTGTCCGCGCGGCTGGTGACTTAACTCCGGCATTATGTATAGGTGGCTAGCGAGCGCGGACTATAAATACAGCCTCTCGATGCTAATGCGGAGATTGTGACATTATCTTAACAGCCTTTTGCGTTAACAGCTTCCGTGAATAATGAAATAAGAATATTGTGGTAACCGCGTTTTACTATTATTTCTTCTCTCTTTTATGTTATCTCGCTGACTTATTGCCGGACTCTTTTATTTGCGCTATCGATATAAATCAGGTTTATGTCGCGGCCGACTCCGCTAGTCCGGAGGCTGCGACGATGGAACACCTCGTAAAAATAATAATAGTACAAGCGTCCTTCGTAGCAGTGCTACGAGCGCTACGAGAGCCGCTACGGCCGCTACGACGCGCCGCTACGCGCCAGGCTGCACGCAGCCTCAAACATTCCAGTTACTTAAAACAGTATTTACGGTCCGTTACATATAAGTTTGTAATAACAATTATATCCGAGCGGAGAAGCATAAACCGTTTCCGTAAAGTTGCCCCGTATCAATAGTCGATGGAAGGTCCGAGTCGATGATTGTTTACAGATGTAACCGCGCCGGCCGGCGGCGGACTCGCACAAATGAACCTTAAATAAAGTGAGCGGGACCGACCTCAGCCGACCTTTCCCACGATTAAAATTCCGGATTCCCTTTTTGCCGGTTTGTGTGTCGGAGGTGCGCCGAACAATGGCCGGAACTAAATCACGCCAGAGATGCTCTCTGGTTTGTTTAATTCAATCGTGATAACTGCGGTGCGGTGCGGTGCGGTGCGGTGCGCTGCGGTGCGGTGCGGTCCAGCCGGCCACAAGAAATAAATTGACCAATGACCGCTGTAGCGAGAGGGTTGGCTAGTTAGGGCTGCCTAACTTAAGAAAGTGTTCAATTGAAATAGGACAATTATTAGTTGTCCAAGTATGGAACGATGGTGGACTTTACGGAAAAGTAATAATTACCTATTATACTAGAGGGCATAGTTTCATATTTCGTTATCATCGTAACAACGTTTCCTTATTATTATTTTGTTGTTCTATAATGTTAGTGTAACTGTCGCTCGATAGTTCCTCTAAGCGGACAGTCGAGCCGCATGCACAGGACAGCAGCATGTACAGGATAACTGTCGCTGAATCCTTTGAAAACTCAAAAAACGTATTAAATGTTTAGAAAATTGCAAAAAAAACATCTCTGCACTTGTTGAGCAGCAACGGCGAACGTTTTGAATGGAACGGCTGATTTCTTTTTTGTGAATTTTCAAAGGATTACTACGAAAGTTATAATTCTGAAAGTACCAAGAAGGTTTAGTAAGGGAGTGGCCTTTATCCATGGTCCATCCATGTCGCGGTAGTTGCAGTGTCATTGAACACAACTAGCAAGCGTCCATTGTACCAAAACGTGAATCGCGCTTATTATACGTTTATGTATCTGTAGTATCATCCTACTACTACTATAAAGGCGAAAGTTTGTAAGTATGGATGTATGGATGTTTGTTACTCTTTCACGTAAAAACTACTGAATGGATTTGAATGAAACTTTACCACAATATAGCTTATACATCAGAATAACACATAGGCTATAGCTTATACATCAGAATAACACATAGGCTACAATTTTTGAGGTTTTTAATGTGAGGTCGTAAAAAAACACATTTTTTGCGCTTACATTGCAAACGCTGACTGAATCCTACAAGATAGATCAAAACAATTTACTACAGTATTGTACAACTTAAAAAGGTCTACAAAAAAGTCCGTGATGGTATATGTTTATCTCTTAGGAATAACCCATAATAACCATTTTTTATCCTTTACTTTTTACGAGAAATAATGGCTTATTTACGAAGCGATTTTAAGCAATACAGTATTAATCCTTATCCAATTAAGTATCTTAAATACATTGTGCATTTAATAAAAATCAATATGGCTTTTACAGCATGTAAATTAAATAAATATTTTCGAAGATATCACAGATTTAAAATGCAGAGTCATAGCAATTTCGGCGATAAATAACCGGCAGCGGCGCCAGGTGAACGGGGCGTGGGGGGAGCGGGGTAGGTGGAAGTGGCTCATCGCTGAGTGCGCGACCCGAACGCGGGCAGACACATGAGGGCAGACGTCGTTGACGGTTGTGTCCGTTTTGCGAATTTTCAAGGCACTAGCGATTTGATAAAAACGTATGGTCGCTTACTTTAAGTAATATAGGCCTAAGGTTAGTTATTGCCAGGTTTCTTTTTGGTTAGTAACTCCTAAAAGATACTTCATTTTTACGAATTACTTCATTGATAATTCAATTACTATATGGATTTAGGTTACTTACAGTTAATTATAACAAATTATATTAGCAATAAATTAAAATTGCGACTATAATTTGAGATTTAAACTATCCTATCTCTCAAGTTGGATCAAATTGCACATGGTGTGCGAATTTTATTATAATCGGTTAAGTGGTTTAGGAGTCCATTGAGGACAAACATTGTGACACAAGATTTATATAAATTAAGATAAGATTATTAATAGTATATGTATGTTTTTTATTATTTTTTATTGTACACTACGTCCTTCTTTGGTCGGTTTGGTTTGGTACACTAATTTTAAGTTAATTGTCTTTTACTGTGCCTTTTTTATTTATGTGTCCAATATAGAATTATAAAATTTTCATGACACAATGTTAGTTACCGTACTCCTCCGAAACGGCTTGACTGATTTTTACTAAATTTCATATGCGTATTCAGTAGGTCTGAGAATCTTCTACTATATATTTTTAAGGCAAAACAACGTTTGCCGGGTCAGCTAGCTAGTAACTAGTCAGCTATAAAGTGAGTAACACATTCAGTATTCAAAAGGTATAGTATTATCTAGCAGTAAGTGTGAGCCCAGCGCAGGCAGCCCTGTCCGCGAAGACAGGAGGTACTGCTGGCGGGTAGCGGCGGCCGAGCTGCAGCGCGAGATAACTATTGGGAGACGACAACACATCCAATCCGGAGGTGCGACACCTCTGCCCGCACGTAGGGATGCACGCGAAGCCGTGTCGATACACTTCACGCAATTCATAAAATATATGAAATTTCATGTCCTCTCACTCGCAAAAACAAATTAGGGTGAGAAAGCATGCTTTCAAATGTTTTATTTTTGACTCCAGTTATATACGAGAACACCTACTCATAAAGATGACAACGTAATTTGCCGGATAAAAGAAAATCTCATATATTTACAAACAAAAGCACTATTAATACTAAATCTTCCAATGTGTTCTAGTCTGATAAAAGTGGAAGCCTTTATGTGCTTACCCTGAATAACCCTGTTAGGTGCATAGCAACAATTTTTTCAAGTTGAATAAAAAAATCTAAATTGAAATTATTCAAAGTTAACATTTAAAAATATATTATCAACTCAACTATCGAGTGTCTCCTATCCACTCGGGTGAGGGACCCGCCACTCGCCGGCTGAGCTGGCTAAAGATTTAGTCGGAACCTGCTTAAACTACTAGCTGTTTTTTTTGTCTCATACAAAATATAACTATGATTTTAAAATAATATAGAAATGAAACTGTAAATGATGTAATATGTTATTGAAGTGTAGTGGCACACGCAATGTACAGTAGGTATATAAAATAAATTCTCGCGTCGACTAGATCCGCTCCTTCCTAGGTATGTGTTACTTGTGTTTGTTTTCCTCATAATTTGAACCTGGTAAATGGAATTTACAGACAAGGATGTAGTTCTATTGTTCGAATAACAAAAGCTAAAAAATAGAGTCCGTAATTAATGTATTTACACTAGTAATAATCACACCTCGTTAATTACTCGCTTGTTTTCCTGTATTATGAAGTACTCAGGAACAATACATTCATAACAAATCATCCCAATTTGTTCAGCCGTTACCGTGAGCATTTATCTCACCAGTCGGACTCGAATGAGTGACATACGATATGTATGTCAGTGTCATAAATAATTCGGAGTTTAATGTGTTTTTGTGACACCTTTAAACATGCTCACACACTCCAACACTCGCCCCAGGTTTACATATAAAACTGTATTATTAGACTATAATATACGTAGTATGTATATATTAAAAATAGGCATAATTATTTTAACTCTTCAATTTAGTACAACAAACTAACAGGGTTTCTGCAGAACTGCCATACAGGCCAATACTTTTGTCCGAGTGCAAAGCACTGAGCTAGACCTAGCTTAATCTATGAAAATATGTATAATCATTTATTGCAATAATAACTTATAACTAATTTTAAACCTATTGGTTTTGATTACTTATCTAGGAACATGTGTATTTATTATTTTGAATAAAAGATTTGAATTTGAATTTCATAATGTGAAGCAAACTCTCGCCATTAATACTAGTGTGGCGGCGTGGTCCCCTCCCTAGCGCGGCCGCGTGAGTCCGGCGCTGTCCACTACGGGGGGGGGGGATATAACCACTTACCGAGCGCTCAACTCTGCCGCCGATTGAATTTACCAAGTGTCCCCCCCACACTAAACATGAGGAAGGTGCGCCTCATTATATTACCGGACGTCGGCGAGCCTTCACTCGCGATGATAATGCCGGAGGTCGGGGAGATGCTGATTACTGGGTTAGGTACTCAGATACTAGTTCTTGTATAAGAAGGAATTAAAAGCTCGCGCTTGGATATGCTCTACCTCGCGCCACGTCCGAGATGACCTCGAGAAGCCAATCACAAGCGGAGGGAACTTGTCCGTCCCCGATCACGTATCGTGTCGTATCTGGCGGCGAGCGGCGGCACCGGCCCGGCGCCGGCCGCCGGCATATTAAACGGCGATTATCCCACCGGGCCGCACTGATTTATGCCAACTATTAAAATCTCCGAAGGCGCAGAATTAATAGCACTACTCGAGAGCCGGTATATTAATTGGGTCCGAGCCGGCGTTGTTTATAGTGGGCTCGGCGCCCTTATCGCGACCCGCGCGCCTCCCGCTGTCCACTCACGTTCCTGCTCACTTCGGAAGGGCATCCCGCTCCCCCCCCCCGCCCCGCCACCCCGCCGTCTATCCTTAATATGTAAATCGGTTCCGATTCTTGCAATTGAATTCCGAAGTTGGTGTAACTCGGGTTTTTAAATAAGTCCCGGTGACCCGCCGCCGTCACAACTTTTCAATTAGGGTGCGTGTCCCCCCTCCCCCCGGCACCCCTCAATAGTCCTGACCGCGCGACGTTTTCCATATTTTATAATGATATGAACCGACGAGCCGGTGCCGGCGGAGGTGAGGTATAACTGGGTCGGCGGAGTGAGGTGTGTAGGTGTCCACATTAGCATGTTAATGCGGCGGCGGCAGCTCGCAGGGAGCGGCGCGCCCACTCGCCGCCTTACTACCGACCACAGTTTGCGAGTGTAGCGCGCTGTGGACGCACACGAGTTACACATTCGTATTCGTGTTGTAAACGCGGTATAATTTATGTGGAGGAAAAGTTCACAACTGATATGAGTTGTGGAATTACATATTTATTGTTTTGGGAACCTCGCCTCGCACTGCCCGCCGCCGCTCTACCTATCTGTATAAGTAGGTAAGTTTATCAGTAATGCGATAAATTATTGTTATGTTAGTGAACTCTCTGGGTTTCGACACACCGTATATTGCGAAAAGCAGCAACTCAAAAAGAAGAAGCACTTTGAATTTGATATGTTACGGAACGAGTCGGTATCTTCACGGAGAGAAGTTAGCAATGTGTCAAAAGAAAATTGAATCAATGAATGTTTATGAGTAGCTATGTTCATGTAAATTATATTTATCTGATATCTCGTGCAACATGATTCGCTATTTCAGGGTATCAACAAGGTGTCGTGGCGCGGGTAACACGTACCCAGCCGCACGCACCTGCCACTCGCACCTTGCAGTGCCGGCCGCAAGAGGGGGGGGGGGGGGGGGCGAAAGTGTGTGTGGGGACCTCCCTCACAGGAGTGAGTGGAGAGAAGAGAATGCGGCTTGCCTCAGCAGCCTGCACATTTATCTTGGGGGTAATCAGGTCAACACGTGCAACAGATATACCACGATGCTAAGTGCCGTGTTAAGGATTCCGTACCCGAACAATACAAACGAAACTCTAATACTAAGTCTTCACTATCCGTCCGTTTCGGCAGTTTAAGTAGAGTGAATAGGTATTTTATAGGTAAGCGTGCCACATCGTAGACTACAGCATAACTTTATATGAGGCAAGATGTAGTCAAACGCAAACCTAGTAAAAGTAAAAAAAAAGTATCCTCAGTTTCAGTTAAGTTCCAGCTGAGGGGAGGAACCTGGTTATACGTTCAAGAGGTGTGCTAAAAAAATACAACAAAAAATGTTCTGATAGTTTCTTCACATATCTTAGTTTGGTCTCAGAACACAGCGGTAGTTAACTAAATCTGAAAGGTTTGCTATCACCGACACACGCTTAACCGGTCATTCATTGTTAATTACTGTAATATTATTCATTATATACTGTGTATCCAAGTATAATATTATATTATATATTACAAGTTTGACCACAACCAGTATGGAATTATTAAAAGTATTTTATTTATAAGGGATCCATCTCCCTGTCTCACTGCTATACCTATGTATAAGTATAAGCACAAAAAAAAGTTTTTTTAAACCCCAAAAAAGTTCTTTTCGGTAAAGCAAGATTTCAGGAATCACCTTATCCCCATAAAACGAAATCTTCCTATTTAGATCATACTGGTATAGCTGTCCGCGTGTCGCCGCCTGCTTACACTAACAGCTTATTCACTAGATTTATAGGAAAATCTATCTTATTGCGGGGTGGTAAGGGTGGTGTGGAGTGAAGTAACAAGTAGTCGTAGGTTCGGAGGAACGCGATAAGTTTTATTGGAGCCCGAGGTGAGGCTCGGACGTAAAGCGAGCGATACGGTCCCGCGCCGCCCCGCATCGCCCCGCACCGCACCGCACGATACGGACAGCTGCGGGGACCTATCCGGCCGACATCTCATGTCAAGCACCGTAAACACGACAACAATCTGCCTCTAGCTTGTCTATGATGGAAAAGATTTTGGGGAGACCTATGCTCAGTACGAAATTGATATGTTTTTAAGACAATAATATAAATTATCAGTTTTATCATGTTTGTTTATAAGTCGCTTTTATATGTAAAGAGCAAGTCCAGAAATATTTATACCAAATTTTGGTACCATATAGAATCGTCAATATGAAAGGAAAAATTTAGATTTTTTGTACAAGTTTTATTTCCTTATTCATAAATCTGGTTGGTCGATATATAAGTTATTTTTCAACTTAAACTGTTTTATGTTATAAAACCAAGTAATTAACATATAAGCAAGCAATTCAGATAAGATTTAGATAAATAACTAAAGCTAGTCCCAAAGCTCTAGCGCACTACCAGAGAGCAATATAATGTCGTTGTAATTCGAGACAATAAAGAAAACATTTGAGTGTCCATGTCTTTCCTCTCACTCTTATAAACAATGAACGAAATGGGTGCGAGCAAGAGGCAGCGACCTTTTAAATGTGTTGTTTATTGTGTATAGGTAATAGTATATTTTCCCGGCGCGCGGGCAGAGGTCGCGAGTCAACATGTCACAGCGCTCGCCAGTTACGAGTATTGTTATTGCCGTGTGTACTCGCGGTATGACGCACGGAGCCGTATCGAGATACCGGGACTTGCCTATACGTGTACTCGAGTTATCACGAGCTATGTTTTAATGAACCCCGTTATACTTGTGGTATTTATTTCTATTTGTCAATGGCTTACCTACGCTTTTTCAGATAATTTTTATGTGTACTGAGCGGTACACGAAAATATTGATACGACAGAATGAAATCTTATTAATGTTCAAATTGTTTTTTTTTATTAACACACGGTTGGTTAGCCCCATACTAAACCATTTCTAGTTTGTATTGTGGTTGCTAACACAACTGATATACTACATATTATATACATATATACTTTATATCGATACATATTGAACACGCAGACAGACAGCTAACAAATTTAGTTCATTATAAAGATGCTTTGCCTGGAATCGAACCCGGGTCCATCTGGTTGGCAGTCCAGCATGGTAATTACGCCAACGAGGTGGTTAAAATTAGTCATTGTACTTAACCTACATAATAATATAGTCTTCTTACTTTGTGTATGGCTTTCTGCGGTTGGATATGGCCACAACTTATAGTCTATTTTAGGACAACTACTGAGTAAGCGGTCGAAGAAACCTCGCCATCTTCATCGAGTGAACTGCGTGTGACGGATTATAAAATATTTTCATTGTTACTAGGAACAGAACACATTATATACATTGCTTGAATATATTCAAACAACTCGTTATTGTTGTTTCATATTACTTTATTGTACATTTAACAATCTTTTGGTTTTTAGTATTAAAGCAGATTCTAAGATTTTTTCCACATCTCTATCCAAAAACAAAAAGCTATCTTTACTTCAAAGTGACGTCTGTCTAAATCATTCTTTAACGGAGAGATAACAAGATGTTTACTATTGTCTAACGAGAATACATGCACAATTTTAATTTACTGATAAATAACTAATTTATAGCACATTTTAGTTTCTTGACATGGCAACTTTATAGCCGCATTGTTTGTGACATAAGTCGATAATATTTATTACTTTTAATCTATGACGACGCCCCTTTACAGCTGACGTGAATTGTAGTTTTATTGTGATTTTAATATTAAATTCCTGTGTTTATGTTCTTATAATGCGATTAAAATTAATTTTGAGATTTTTATATGAAATCAAAGTGTGATAAAGACTAAGTAATTTAGTAATTAATTATGTGAACCTGACGAGAACATATTGTATCCTTTTATTACTAACCTTTATATTATTATAAGTAGGATACGTTATGACGAATAACGGATATTATATTCTATTCTATTCAATGATAGAAACTAAAATCAATTAAATGATTACAGATGTTTATCAAGGTCTTACAAGTAAAGACAAGTTTTTTTTTTTTTTTTTTGACATAAATTACATATATAGTTTGACATGTGATAGTATAATAAGCGACAATTACAATTATTACTTGACATTCCGATGTAAACATTTATTGACGATTAATATCGACGGTTAAAAGGCAAACTGCGTTAAGCGACAAATACTTGAGTTTTGAGTTATATACATATTCGGAATCAGCGATTTTTTCTGCGTCGTCTGAACCCAGTTTTGTTCAATTCTGAGCACTTTTTTGTCGCTTGAGACCATTGCAAAAATCGACCTATTTTTGGCTTGCTTGGTTTAAAGCGACATGGATTTTGGGCATTTTTGACACAAATGTACTTCAGCTGTTTTTACTTTTTCGTAATTTCGTATACATTGGCACTTAAGCACACAAATTGCATACATGATGTCGGGTAAGATAATTGACCTCGAATCAAAATAATCAGTGATGTCGCTTAAAATATTTTTCTTTTTATTTAAATGAAAGCATCGTGTCGCTTAAACCGTTTCATTCTGAGTATGCTTTAGGGCTATTTGGGGCTTAAGCTGGTTTGCCGTGATGTGATATCGATGTCAACGGTCATTGAGCCTGTTATGTAGTTATAATATTTTTCAATATTGGTCGTTTCAAACAAAACATTACATAAATTTTAAAACTTAAAACATTTCACAACATGTCGAAAAGCGAAGCCTTGGAGGATAATCATCACGAAATCTACTACGACAGCGTAAATAGTGTCGGTTCATTCAAAGAAAATTTTGCGCGCACAAGTACTTACCGCCAGCGTGTAGCGAGGAACGCCATCTGCACGGGCGCTTCAGTCAGCAGTAATATATCGATAGGGACGGTTGTGTGTACAAGTTTGCTTCGAAGTAAGTATTAAACAGTATGCTGGTATTCTACTCAAGAAAATATGCTGCTTATTTTTATGAAAGCATAACAAGGAACAGTTTTAGTTTTACATGGGGGGAAGCTGGAGGAAAAAGAGGTGGCAATGAAGTAGTCACGATTTTACATAAGTATATTGCTGATGTAGATTCTCGTAGTACGATCAAATCCCTGATTTATACTCAGATTCATGCCCGGGTCTTCATAATGCACTCTTGCAATCAGTGCATTTAGAGACCACACAGATGAACTATTTGCTTCCAGGGTATACTGAAATGACGGTACATAGCATGCATGCTACGATCGGAAATTCAATACGAAATAACATTATATGGGCATTTTTTTTTTATTTAACGTGAGGAAATGCTTTTACGCATGCCCACCACACCCGGGGAGGTGGCTGGGGTATGTCGGGCTCGATGCCAGAAGGGCATCACTGCCGACTAAAACCTCACGATGGCCTCCTCACTGGAAAGCGGGGTGAGGTTCCACTCCTCGTATTAACGCAACACCCCTGCTAGCCTGCGAGACTCCTCTTCTAGGGATGACTCCCCTTGCAGTGCACCTGGTGCACTGCAAGGGTCCTAGGTCCCCTGCAACGGGTCAGGTCTGTGGCCTCGTCACCTGCTACTGCAGCCGCAGAGAATAGGGAGAGTGGTAGATAGTGGTGCCACTTCTTTCTCCCTGCGGCCCCACCGCGTCCGCCATCGACCAGTGGCGACCCCGTTGAGGTTGCGGCAGGTAGGAAGAACGGTGCATCGTAATACCGACACTTCTTTCCTGCCGCGGCCCCACACCTTCAGTTGCAGTGCCTCCCTATCCACACCGCAAGCCCGCCTCACTTGCGAAACCTCCCCGAAAACCCCCGGAGCGAGGTCCCGCAACCTACTGGTGCCACTCCATCTAGAACTTGCAAGGGGGAGTACAAGTCTAGGGAGTGGCCTACCTCAGGGACCCTCTTCGCTTCACCGTGGGTGACCAGGCCACGGTTACTGAGAGCCCCCGCCTGACAATGCGGGGCCCTACGGGGGGATTATATGGGCACCCTAGCAATGGGCTACAGTTTTTCAGCTGACCAGAAAAGATCCATCCATACCAAGTGGAGACGCTGACTCACTTTGATTTCAAAAATTCACAGGAAAGATTAGCAAAATATCGGTAGCGACATTTAAAAATCTTCGGGTATAATGACAATTAAAAACAATATGAAGGAAGACGCAAAAGCCGAGACAATCCCTATAGTTAGGCCGAAACCATTAAATGGTAAATATAAATCTTTGTGCCAATAACTACAACTAAATACAACGAATTGAAAAAACTGTGTGACAATCGTGTGATTCCAAAAATATTCCAGTTGAAATACACCAAACTGCCTCACTGAATTGGAAAAGATAAACTAATTGATACCGACATAGAAGATGAGGTAGTTCAAGATTTATAGCTTTTTTGACACCATTGTAAGCTGAATACGTAACTAAAATGTCATATTAGGTTAATTGAGGATATGGACATAAAGATTAAAATAATTGTTTTTTTTTACGTAAAGTGATTAATTAAAACATTCTGTTAAAATTATAACACTCATAAATGCTGTTTTAATGCTATCAGTCAGTTATTTAATTCCATCACTGGTTTATTTTTCTTATCGATTGTCATTAAGAATGAAGTTTTATCTGACAAGCTTACAAACAGTGTTGCATTTTAGCGAACTTAAGTCAATTTAGCTAGTATGTCGTTTGTCGCGTGAGTCACTTTCCTTTATTGTTTTTTACTCTTTGATACACTCTTGCCAATTTGACTCGTTCTATTTTTGTAATAATGTTGAGTTTAAAGCATTTTACTTCAATCTAAATACGAGGTCACCTGCACTTAAACATTTTTTGCTTTGAACTTATTTTAAATCCTGTGGCGGTTCAGTCAGTTATCCTTATCATAAAATAATGCATTTGGGATTAAACGACACTTATTTTTCAAAATAATGCTTGTTAGACTACGAAACTTTTACAGTAGTAGCGTTTGACTAAATAATAAATACGTTTTTCATCATTCTTTAATCCATCCAGAAATTTCCTGATTATGAATTTTTTTTCGATATAAAAAACTTTGAATGGCTCTCCTGTAAAGTTCAAAAAATGTCGCTTAACGCAGTTTGCCTTTTAACCGTCGATATGATATGACATTTGTAATAATAATATGAAAGATGACAAGCTATGTAAATATGTGCAGTTGAATAAAGGCTTTTTTATTTTATTTTATTTATTTTACAAGTAAAGATGTAGATGTGAGCAGTCGCGGGTCCCCACGAGTGTTGGAGGCACCTTGTATATGTAAATGCGCACCCCTCGTCAGCGGAGCCGGCACCCAGTTGTCCCAAACCAATTAGAAACATTCGATATGAGCGGAGAGATAGCAAGCTGCGGTCTCCCGCGCGCCGCGCACTACATCTTCCTGCCATCTTGACCACATTCTCATTCCGCTCTGCAGATTTGCCCGCTCCTATACACACACGAAACTAATTTAAATTGTACGATACTACAGTGTAAACTCCATGTAACGTCACTCGATTTAACGACTAACTCTCTAAAGCCTCGAAATCAATTGGCTTTAGTCGGTTTAGCTTGTATTGCATTCAATGATACATTCTCTCCATTTAACGACCACTATCTATAACGCCATAAAATGCACAGTCCCTTCTGTATAGTTATAAAGAGTTTAGACTGTACTTGCTTTACTATATTACATGTCTGTACTTTTCTTTATAATCCTTTTATGCCATACTAGCTGCGTCCCGCGGTGTTACTCGCATTAATCCGGGATAAACAATAGCTTATATGTTAATCCAAGGTCTAACCTACCTTCATAGTAAATCTCATCAAAATCGGTTTAGCTGTTGAAGCGTGAAGAAATAACAAACATATAGGATATAGTAGGATGTGCCTCGAAGCAGATCATATTGAAGAGCAGATAAAAAAGGTTACAAAGCAGTTTACCTGATATGAGCGCTGGAGGCGTCAGATCTGTGATCATAAAAATAAAACCCGAATTCTTATTCCATCTTTATGGGCAGTTGAATTTGGAGATTATATCGTCTCGCTGGAGCAATCTGGCGAAAACCGGTGACAGAGCGATATTCCGGAATCATCTGCCCGCGGCGCGCCGCTCCTACCCTCACCTAACATCACCTCGTAACCAGGGCTCTGGCGGCGCTTAGAAACCGGTGCATTGCAATTTCAACTGTATTGCCTTAAAATAAAGCTCATTTTTGCGACGCACATGTAGCAAAGATTAAGCTGAATCTAGCTAAGCGGTGGTAGAGGCGATGGTACACCCTGGTGCTCGATACGAGTGTCGTCACAAAGTAGGAGGTGCTCCAACATTCGTTACAAGTGAGGGAGCGAGGCCGCGGGCGGTCACATGTCTGTACGCCGCACTATGGGTATTGCTCAGTTTCTAATAAGTCTTGATTAAAGCAGTTTTGTCTGTTCGGGAAATGAAGTAGTTGAAGCATAAGCCCACAAACGTTCCCACTGCTAGAACTTGGCGCTTTCTCTCGCGAGGATATCATAATCTTCCTCATATCCCACCACGCTAGCCAAGGCGGATGACACACAGCTTCAGATTTTGTGGTCCTCAAACGTGTCGGTTTTCTCACGATGTTTACCTTCACCGTAAAGCGAGTGCAAATCCACACATAACTTGAAAAACAAGTCATTGGTGGTCAAGTAGGGAGAGTTCGAAGACGAATTCGCGTTTTGTAATTTATATACAAGCAATTATTCTGAAATACGATGAGACCAGAGATTTTCTTATAGAATGGATTGCTAATGGAATCTTATTTGACAGTGAGCAAATATAAGCATGCACTTATAACAGAGAATTTATATAGTAAACAATCCATGTCTGAAAACCTTTTGCTAAGTTAGGTATAACTTTAGAGAATAGCAAGTGTCATGTTCCAATATGTTTGAAATGGTAGTTCCCAAGACGCGCGCTAGGGTGTCGCCGCAGGGTTGTCGACATGGCCCGCGGGGAGCGCAGGGCTGCCACCGATATCCGAGGATCGCGCCGACGTATGACACCCCTGGATCCGACGCTCGTCAATGTTGGATTTTATGGTTATTGGCAATCTGATATGCACCTTTTGCTTTTTCGGAAATTTGCTGTAATTTTTGGGAAAAATCGTGTGAGCGTTTTGCTACATGTTTTTTTTGACAAATTAGAGTTTATTTTGGTTGGATTTGTTTTAAAGTGCAGAAGAGGCCGGACCGTGCGTCTCGGCCGCGGAGGATAGGATCGAGTCTCTCAGTAATGTAATTACGTGAGTGAGCCGCGGCGCTTTGTGCGCGTTGTTTACTTCCCTCGCTAGCGCTCAGCTTTTCATATTTTTTTGAGCTTTGTAGAGTTAGCTCGCGCTCAAAGGCGGACTCGAGTTATGAAATAGTTGAAGCGTTAATTGTAGACGACCGGTGGCGCATATTAAAGCGGCGCGAGGATACTTCTCCCCGCACACTACTACACTCCGGTGTGGTTGTGGAGCTCGCTGGTACAGCCTCGCTGGGAACTTTTAAATCGTGACGAGAAAATATACTGGAATTTGTTGGCCAATATTTGTTTGTTATTTTTAGGATGAGTTCAATTTTGTTGAAACTTTTAATTACTGTGTCTTTTCTTCCGTATAGTTCCTAACTGTCCTGTTATTTTTTAGTTACTTGAGGATAAAAACTGGTAAATCGTCAAGTCGATTATCGTTTTATTGAATTCATCGAAGTAGGTGCAAAAAATTCAATCACGTAGATCATTAGAGCGGAGACAAACACTCCATTGATCTCTCGGTATAAAGAAGGCCGGGATCCGCACTTTTTCCCGTGATTGGTAATCGGCGAAGTCATTAGGAAAACTGCGGCTTTGTTTTTTTATCGGCGGCGGGTAATGGCGCGAACAATGTCGTTAGCGGGCTCTCCTACAGGTGCGGGGATAGTACGGCACATGGTTCTTCTTCTTCTTCGTATGAGTTAAGTGGCTAAGCTCTGGTATCGAGAGTTTTCAAGCCGCTCGAAGACCTTTGATTTGGCCTAACGACTGCTTGTACATTTTAACAGCTGGGACCTACAATTTAACGAATCATCCGACGCATGGTAGCACGCAGACGAAAATGCCATTTGAAAAACGACAGTCTTGTGCATGGTCACCCGGCCGAACACCGTCCACATCAACGCTGCTTAGCTTCAATGATCGCGTCAGATCACCTATGCTAGCCGAGCTACAGGTGCTACATAGTGATGTATTCATCAGACATCCAGTACCTTGCGTCATACCTATTGATATAACACATATTAGAAACATATATTAATTAGCCTAAAACGTATTTACGAGTTATAATTTTACGAGAGATGACACATCTATTTAAACAAAAACGCATTGCAATTTGTTAATAAATCGTATGTACTCGTATCTAATTTACTTTTCCATACAAACTTATTTGGAAAATGGGTACGGGACCTGACTTTTCCAGATTTCGTTGGTGTAGGTACTTATGAAATAGAAAAAATGTTACATTAATCATTTAATTGAAATTTACCCCGAAGTATTATCGTTCATTGAATCTGAAAGTGTATGGAACAGTTAGTTTACAAATTCATTCATCGTTTTTGTGAGACACGACAAAGATTTAAAAAAAATATTTTAATAAATAATGAAAATGAAAGGCAATCCTTTAGTGGGAAGGTAATAAAAGTCAACTGTGCAGTCGGAGTTTGTGAGCGGGAGCCGTTTCTCCGTCACTGGAGCAATAAAACTAATTAAAACCTAATTAGACGCCGCGATTTTTGAACATTAAGGAAGGGTTGGATTCATTATATTATTGGAGGGCAGCGGCCAGACGTCAGCGGGCGCATGCTGCCAGCCCGGCCGCGAGATGCTCGCAGGAGTCGGGCGATGATTCTTATTTGGAGATCAGTTATGTGTGAATGGAAACAAGTTTTAATTATAAATTAATGTTTTCGCTGATAGTCAACGTACATTAAATAATTCTTAATAGTGTATGTGATTTAATAGTCCATCCTTTTAATATAATACCCATATAGAGGTACCTAACTGTAAAAATATGTAAATTTTCCTCAGCTATAGATAAGAACACTCCCGAATACACCTTTCATAAAAAAAGTTAATTCAAATGTTAATTTAAGTATCATCTATTTGTACTCTGCGATACACAGAACATAACAGTAATTGTTAATATTCGCACCTACTGACGCATCTCCTGCGAGACTAGCTTACATCTATCTATCAATTGTTTATCTTACAAAGTTAAAGTATTATTTGAACCCAAGTCTTTTGTAGCTCAGTATTAGAAAGTATTTAAGCAGAAATAAGCAACCTTGTCATAAAATAATAATTCAGCGAGCTGAATGAGAGTGAAGATATTTGAGAAAGTAGTTAAGCCTCGCGGCAGCTCCGAGCTACAAATGTCAATGTAAGAGCTGCTCAGCTCGCCCTCGTTACGATCGAAGCCCCAACACTTTGCCGAATCATTTATTCTCATTAAATTAAATCAACTTTCTAATATCGGGCCGCTTCCATAAACACCTTCATTCTCATTAAACGGCGGACATTTGTGCGAAAACAAATTAACTGGAGACTGCCTTCCGGTAATGGCGGCGTTTCCGGAACTTTGACAGCTACGATTAAATGTCGCGCGATTTTTAGTAATTAAAGGGTGGTCCGACCGTGGGCCGAGTGCGGGCCGAGTGTGGGCCGAGTCATTGTTATTAATAGTTATTATGATGGAGGTGGCTCGCCTCGACTGCCCGCGTCTGTTCACAAAACATTTTTTGTACAAAATATCAGAATAATTCAAAAAGTATGACTATAATATCAGCTAACTTTAACAAATTAATGTTTTAAAAAATATGTAACTTAAATGGTTAAGATGACAGTAAAGTACGCAAAATAATGCGTCCCACGTAAATTTGTGGATATAAAAGTTAATTTTAAAATAAATAAAAAAACAAACACAAATAGTTCAATTTTAATCTCTAAAGTAGCACCGAGTCAGAGATCCATCATCAACCCTTCCAATCGAGCAATCGCGGAAGTAATTACAATTTTTCCCTCCCCCCGCCCCCCGCTCCCCCCCCCCCCCACCGCTGGGCAAGTGGCGGTGTAAGACCCGCACACCTAATTCGGCACAATCAAACTGCCGCCACTCGCCAAATTAGTTTTCATATTTAAATTAGTCGTGCCGCTGGCAATCGCGGAGTCCGCTTCATACTACACGATTCTCTTTCTACTAGCGACAGTGTAGGCTTGTGGGAGAGCAATGTTGTCATTTACCGCCAAGTTGTTCTTCTAGTTTCATTATTATGCGATTATAATAAAATTATTATTATACATTTGTTTGGCGCATAAATGATAAGGTGACAAATTGCCGGGCGTTGTAGTAGTATGTTATTTCTTCACTAAAATCAAATAATAAAGAGAAATTACATTAAAATTATTTCTTTATTCGGTATAAAATCTAAAAACATCAAGATGGTTAAGGTTAACCTAACCATCATGAGTATTTTAGGGTTTCCTGTGCAAAATGATTGTTATTGACATAGACTACGTATTGTTATGGCGTGGTTACATGTTATTGTTATTTGCAACAATATAAATCATTTTCAGTTATGTTGTATATGAAAATGTAATCTAATTCTTTGAAAACCTATGTTTAACTAAGAAGTACTACCAACGTACTAGTGCGCGTGCATTTGGCATATAATTTTCTATCACGATCGAGTATCAGTCGTATCGCCGAGTGTGAAGCGGCCGCCGTCCGGCAGGTTCAGTTCAAAGATTGATTTCTCTTTCTGCTCGCCGGCGCCTACACAAGATCCCTCCCCCCTCCTCGCCCCGCACCCCCCTGCCCGTTAGATCGCGTTATCTACGATAAGTCCGCTAATTGGTTCCCGGGCAGGTTGGTGCCCGCGCGGATTATTGATCTTCCCAAGTTGTTGTATGTCTTCACGAGGGAATTGTTAACCGTTTTTGTTTTTAATTGGAATATCTTCTCGGAAATCTTCAGCGAAGTTGCTCTTCATCGCCCGATACCGTTGTTCAGTTATTACAACGAGTTAGTGTACAGTCATTTAACGCGGGTACATAATATTTATATATAATACGCCTATTTATAGGTAAATATATATTTCATCATAATAAAGTTTAATAAATGTGGAAGTAAAAAAATATTAAATATTTAGTGTATTCCCGCTATGATTTAATACTAAATCGAGATAAGCAATTGAACTATATTACTATAGTGTAAAGAAAATGTAATAATACCTCAGTGAGATAAGCAAATACATATGTTTTCCTGTTCATATATACAACAACACAGTACGAGTGATATCATCTCGTACATAGTTATATCACTTTTAATTATATACCTATACTTAAGATCTCCTTGTTAGGTAAAAACACAAATACAAAAATTAGATATAAAAAACTAGCGCTCTAAACCACGTATGTATAAACTCATAGAAAATCAAATAAACTTCACATTTACAAAATTCGATAGCGCTCTCCCTTACTCTTTCAAATAAAAGAATTATGAAAAGTCAGTAGATAATGTAAATAGAAAGAAACGAGAATGGCTAGCGCGGGAACAAGGAGGAGCACCTTCAGACAAAGGTCCTTTGTGCGAGCGAAGTGCAGCAAAGGGACCAACAAGCCGAATGGAAAAGTTAAACTCGCTCCGGAGGCTCGCTATGTCTTACTTCGCGAGGGAACACCGATACTGCATTTTACATCGGCAATGCATAATAAAAACATAATCTTGAATATACATTTTTTTCGGTATAAATCATATACGGTAAAAATATTAAAAGCATAGCTTAAAGGCCGGCTAAAGAACAACTCTAAGAATATTTATGCTTATGTTAGTACTAATCAGACTAATCAATATGAAAAAGCCAGTTTTATTTCTAATTCATAAGTCTAATTTGTACAAAATAAGTACAGATCTATTCTTAGACATGTTTTTCAGACGGTCTTTTAGCTATTTTTTCAGTATTTTTGCCTTAAGATTTGTAACGAAAAAACTGTACATTCAATATTTTGCCCTTAGTAAAGATATTTCGTCTGTATTCATAATGCCTGAAGGTGAAGATATAATACCGTTTAGATGACATGGAGACAAACTGACGCGACGTGTTGTGAAATCCATATTCACCTCGCACTGACAATTATATTATGTTTAGCTGATATCATTTAGTTTTTATAAGCTTTTGTTTTTTTACTACTTACAGTTAGGCATTACGCCGAGTGTATAGGGCTGTCCCTATAGCGGACGAGACTTCGCCTGTCTAGTCTGGAATAACTAGCTGTCAAGGCGGCTGCAACAGTAATCTGTGTGTCAAGATTATAATAGGATTGTAAATAAAGCATACTATCAAGTATTGAGAGCGGCACCGACGCGCCCCCTGCCGCAGCGCGCTCACTCGGCACCCATTTCTTTACTGGCTGCTGATTTTTAATGCAATTATGGCAACCCTTTTGGGGAAATCGTTTTATTGAATAATCTTAGTTATTTTTTCATTATTTGACTGTTTGTTACCACAAAAAAAGTTATCAAAGGAGGGGATTTTCTAAAGGGAATTTAAATCTGGTTATCCAATTATGTCTTCTGTATTTTTATTTCATTCAATTAATAAAAATACTTTTAAAGAGAAATATATTTGTAGTCTAAATAAAGAATGGTAATGTATTTTTTACATATTAAAATACGTAATTATGTTATTCTCAATAAAAAGTAGTTAGAATAGATTGCAAATACAGTTTTACGTGGACTTAGTGACTTTACATATTGTACTTTTGAATAATATAACTAATGTAATAACTCGGTCTCGAGTGAAAGCCTACTCGGCATTGTGTTGAGATTAGAAAACTTTTCTCGTTTTCTAATAATAATAATATCGCGCGGAAGGCGGAAATCTTTTGCTAATATTTATTGAGATTTGTCACCCTTCCTAATTTGAACCCTTCGTTAGCTATTATTATCAGCTCAAAAAGTTTTGAATACTTATCTCCCTCATTACTAGTACCTTTAGGGATTCTTTCATCTTAGAATATTGATCTCTCATGATTTAATTTTTATTTGTAGTTTCCGTTATTGTCCGTCAGAAGCTACGTTCCCGGTTAAGTTTTAGTACAAGAAGTCGTTAAGCCAAATCAGAAGCCCTGAAAACATTTAAAAATCTCCACACCAGGGTATAGATACTTATATAGCTCATACGACAAGGAAAAATAACCGTTTTTAGTTTTTATTTTTCAATAACTTTTTCAAACTAAAAATTTTTGTTGAATAATTTTGGTCATAATATTAAGTCCGGAGGCTCAGCTTAAGGCGAGGTGAGTCGTTGTTTAGAATTAATGTATATTTATGATAATACCGGGAGCGGGTCGCCGTCTTGCCGTTATTGGCAGAATTTCTCGGGCAATTAGTCGTTTTATTGTTATATAATTTTTGTGGGAAGGGTTGAGGTGGCGCCGCCAGCTGGAGCCGCCTAATCAAACCACGCTTACACTCGCCGCCCGCGCCGTGGACCCCGCCACCACTCACGTCGACTTTTTATACCCACCTCCAACTCGCTTTAATTCACAAGTGGCAATTAATACATTAGAAAACTTCGGTATTTATATTCTGGATTTATAATTTATCATGTGAATGTATTTTACTAGTCACAAGCACTTTCATTTGATACACATCTTTTAGTGAAATGTGTGTACTTTGCTAGTTTAGTAGCGGCAGCTATCGTGGACCGATTTTTATAAAACATAACTGAGAAAAAAAAACAATTCGAATTATTCGTCTGGAAGACACAACACGCACACATAAAACCAAACGTATAGGTACCAGACAAATCCAAAAAAGTACATAAAAAAACAAGAAAATCCAATATAGAAGTAAATATATATCTAATGTTTATGTTTATAGAAATTAAAATTTGATCAACACATTGTTTGGTTCCATTAACTAATTTACAACTTTACCAATACAAGTAAAATATTATCGGGAGTACATTTCCATAACATGTTAGTATTGTTACTACTGTTGTAATTACTGTTTACATTACAAGTCAAAGGTGACTCGATTAAACAAAGGGCTAAGTCCCACTTTAAGGTAATTAGCGGATTCTACATGATTATCTAGCTTTAGATCATTTGTTTATTTAAGTTGTTTGTCAGTAGCAACCCATTACTTAAAGTGGTTGTACTGATTATTTACCTTTGTATATATTTCTATCTATAGATATACAAGAAGATAGTATGTTAATTATTCGAAAATTGGTTTTTAATTACACTAATGATCTTTTGTGATCTGATACAAAATGTGTATTTATTACCCAAGCCAAATTAGCATAATAATATTTAATTTGAAGCAATAACAGTTCAGTTGCGTGTGAGACCGCCTTACGTTTAATTTAAAGTTGTGGATTCGATTACCGCTAATAAGCTCGAGTTATATACTCGTATATATTGTAATACCAAGTGTACAGCTTTATGATTTACACTTACTTTAAATTCACGATGTAAGCCCACCAGAGCTTCCGAGTATGTCCGGGCTAGTGTCGTGCGTGGGCGTGTCCAGGTGTGGGCGTGGCGGCAGGTAGGCCAGGTGAGGCAGGTGGGGCGTGCCAGGTGGGCAGGTGCGCAGCCGCGCGCCCCGCCCGCCACGCCTCGCGCTACCTGGACACTACAGGTACCTACTCAAATACACAATACTAATACAAAAAAACAAAAGTCTGCCGTATTTACATAAACATTTACCTACACAGAGATTATAGAAAGCCTACTTTTTTTTTTGTGTTTTTATTAGTTGCTGGTGTTTAGTAATAACTGGATATATTTAATGTTCTACTTTATAGGCTTCTGTACTTAAACCAAGACCAACAAGATCCTAGTACTAAGACTCCGCTTTTCGTCTGTCAGTCACCAGGCTGTACCTAATGTACCGGGATAAGTAGACTATTGATATACTTCACAGATGACGTATTTCTGTTGCGTAAAAAACACTTACGCAGCGTGGCTCGAACTGGGCAAGTTATTCGTTGTATTTTAGTATCAACGGTCTGTGGCTCTCAGTAACTAAACAATATTCATTACGATTTTACCTGACTGTGATCAAAGCTTAAAGCTATTTCAAATTAAAATCAACGATTGTTTTTAACGAAAATAGGTCCTTAAGTTTTTTTCGTGGACTATTTACAAAAGTGTTTCGAGATTCACTTTTATTTCTAAGAACAATACAATTGAAGTAATCTACCTAACAAGTATTCAACGTAGGAAATGTTATTTAAAACAAACGGCGCGACCTTACCTCCATGAAGGCCGGTGCCATAAATCGCGCGCGCGAGGTCCGAGAGGCCCCGAGTACCTCCGCAGCCACCTCGCCGCCACACACATACTTCTCCTCATATATTTTTTGTCCCTCGAAGGGCCGACATGGAAAAGGAGGTGCCGTCTTAGGGCGCGCGGTGAAGGGTTAAAACCTCGCGGGTCTCTGTTTATACTTTCGGGTTCAAATGTTTTCTAAATGTTTGTGTTTGGGGTTTTGCTTTACCTCTCTTTTGCCTTCCTGGCACAAAGTGGCAGAGCTTGGGTTCGCGGTTGTGGAAGCGGATTAAATGGACACATCCCACTAGTATTGCAGAGGCAAACCTTTGCTAATGATGTACAAACAGCTGAATCAATTGGAATGTTTATTTTTCTAGAAATGGCTTTGATTAACCTATCAATGATTGACGCATTGGCTCACTGCGTGCTAGTGTAGTTGTGGTCTTAGTCCATAATCATTGATATATTTTCAATCTTAGTTTTTTTGGAGCGACGACGGTCAGCCTCCATTTAGCAAAAGTTTATCCCTCCGGCCAGATATTGTGTCCCTAGGTCATGTATTACGATACATGAGCGTACCGCGATACAAAACCAGGGCAAGCCGTAGCTCAGCCTGGTCGTAAGCGCGTTGAAAACTTTGTTTGCACGATTCAGAACCAAGCGTCAATCATAGTTGAATCAGAACCAAGCAACCAACTATGATTAGTAGTGGGCGGTTACGTGTGCCTGTGGTGCCATAATTTTATAGGAATGTATGAAATTATCTTGTTATTAACACAAATCGCAAAATCTCGCAAATATAATTTCTAGATACGTATATTTTTGTTTGCGAGAGCACTTGGGCGCGCGGAAGGTGCAGTTGGACCGTCGCCGCGCACATTGCCCGCCTCTGTTTAGTTTACACCCTTTTTTGTTCGGAGTCACTGGATTTGCTGTTTCTGCAAATTCTCTTTATTTTCCCGTCGGATGGTAAAGTTGCTTACATCGGGGTTTACATTTACATTTCATCCACTCTCATTATATTACAATGTGGTATCACTGTTTTATTGCAAATTCTACATTGTTGTACTAAATTGGTGAGCTTTGAATGTTTTATGTTTAGACCGCGAAGGACGTCTGATGTGGCTTTACGATTGCTGCTACAGCTTATTAAAGTATCCCACTAACTTTATAAAGCCTTTATATATTTGTTACTTCATTACGCTTAAACTGCAGTACTGATTTGTGATGTATTTGCTGTAACTACTGAACTAAGGCCTTCCTCAAAATAAATACCATCACTTCTTCTTCTTAACCTTATCCCACTTAGGTGGGGTCGGCACAGCAAATCTTCTTCTTTCACTCTCTTCTATTAGTCATCATATCTACACTCACTCCTTTCTGTCTCATGTCCTCGTTCACACACTCCATCCATGTCTTCTTCGGTCGGTCTCTTGCTCTTCTTATTTGCACTACCGTATACATACATATGTAATTACATTTCATCTATAGAATTACAATTTGCAACAATTCACAATATTTATTAATAAAAATAAACAAGTTTTATTACAGTACCAGCCTGCTAGTATAACCACTTCAAGAGACACTTTTTACAGTTTGACAACTGTGAAAGCAAGTGTAGCTCTGAACTGTTTTTCATCAATGGTTGAGTAGATGTGCCCATCACCGTACATCCATTCCAGGATTTTTTCAAATTCCATTTGCGACATCTTGTCTTTCAATGTTGCATATATATCCTGTTTGCTAATGCCTTAATAATAAAAAATATAAAAATCAATAAATGAGAAACGAAGGAAATACTTAAGAAAGAAAGAAACAATCTCATTTCCGTGTAACTAGGCGAGCTTAGTGAACCGACGTTAAAATTAACAGGCGGTTTAATTAACTTGAACACACACCTTTTGTTCGCGGAGCGAGCAGCGCACTAGCGGCGGCTCGCGGCTTCCCTCGCGGCCGGCGCCTCGCACCTGCTTCCATTAAAATTTCAATTACATTCACCACTCTCGGGGGATTAGACAACAAACACACGGAGTATTTATTTGTTCTGTGACGATGAAACGTGTTTGGTTTACATCTTGTCAGTATGTTGAAGAGTGATGTGTTATTCTTTGGGAGATTTCTAAGTTTTGTTAACTGAATGGGGTGTGGCGGTCGTGTGGAGAGAAATTAGTTTGTTAGAAGTGGAGTCTAAACTAAACTTATTGCGAGGAATAGCTAATAATAATAAATGTTTTAATTTTTTTCTTAAGATTCTACTCGTCATGGTGGTTTTATTTAATTGTTGTATTTGGTGTAATTGTTGTGTTATATTTAATTCTGGGTGCTATGCCTGATATTTGAGAAATTAAATTGAATAGTCCTATAAGCTTAAAAAACATTAATCTATCTTAAATTGGCCCGAATCAAATAGCTTAAAAAATTTCTCAATTAATGATTTAACCTAAAATATAATTTAATATAAAGCGTATGAAAATTTTCATCACACAGTAAATTTGATTACAATCCAAACAGCATTTCCCCGCGGTGTAATAGCAAGGTAAGGCTCCATGTGACGCGCAAACACGTGACAAAGCGCACCTTGAGTTACATGTGTACAGTATTGATGTCTGTATTCCCTGGCGGGGAGCGAGCTAGCTGCCGCCCGCGGCGCCGCCTCACAAAGAACCTGGCTTCAAGTGCAAATTGACTCATTTCTGCCGCGCACCGGAGACGTGGGGAGCGCCGCAGCGGATACACGACAGAATGCCGACTTCTCACAGGTCTATATAAACTTCGTACTTAGCTCTAGTAACACATCCTTACAACGTTGCATAATTCACTGCTTATTATTTTTGTAATAATGGAATTAGTTATTTTTGTCATTGGAAAATGTCTTAATTTATTTGTAATACAAAATGTGAGTTTACTGAACTTTTTTACAAAGACTTGAATTGGCTAAAATTTTATCTCAAGTCCTAGATTATCATATGGATAAAAATAAACCAGTGTAAATTATTTATTACTTATATTCAACAAGTGGTAAATTTAAGTAATATTGAATAGCGTCACAGTGTCAGAGTGTTGCTCACTGTATTACTGTTTCTGTGGCCCATCAAAATCGTTCCGCGCGGTTGTTGAGACGAACAAATATAAATTAGATTAGGGCAGGTTCCTACAATCAACAACACAGCGCGCTCATTGCCAAGGAGGTGAGGGCGGCGTAGCACTGCGTAGCACCGCGTAGCACCGCGTAGACCACTCGTAGACCACTCGTAGCACCGCCGCGTAGCGGACAGGGTACATACGAGTAGGTAGCCATAATATGCTACGAGTACCTCATGTTATGATAAGAGTGTATTTTCTTGTACACATTGTTAACTCTTTTTTTTACCATAATGGGCTCACGCTCGATCATAATTCACCTGATGGTAAACGACATTATGATCTAATGTGGAGCACACCTACCCAGCAAAAACCAGTGCACTCTTGCTTTGAAAACCGCCTGTAACCAAAGAGAAACCACCAACCTTTGTTCGTATAGTTTTCATCTTAACATTGCCTGAAAAGATCACAGTTCTTTTTTTATGACTTCCAGTCAAATCACCTGTGCGTGTTATAAAGCTTTATTGGTAATACTCGTAAATATCTTTGTTTACAAGATTTAATTTCGCAATTTATTGAAACTGTAATTTTACAAGTACAAACAATGCGTGATCGCTGGAGGCGGCCGGCGCTCTCTCCCTTACGGAATGCCGGGACGGTATCAGGCAGGTATCTGATACGTTTTATGAAGTCAGATCAAATATTAGCGTACCTTCCCCCCCTCCCCCTCCGCGGCCGCCGCGCGCCAATCTCCGGTTATTGCCGCCGTACTGCTCGCTACCGATCAGTTAGCGCAGCTAGACAATGATTATACGTATATATAGTTTGTTTCACATTGCTTACATTATATCAATATTTTGTTTATATTCATATTAACAACGAAGCGCGTTAATCCGGGATAAAAAGAAATTAATCGCATGGTCTAATACAGACACACTTCATAATATAGAATGCTCCGCCATAGAACTAGTAGACCATAATCTTATCATTGTATGTATATATAGATCGCCGAAAACTAAACTTGAACATGTAAACATATTTCTGGATGGTTTAAATGATTTACTGATGAAGTTAAATTTTGGAACGAAGAAACTAGTTATATGTGGTGACTTTAATATAAATCGACTAGAAGACACAACGGCTTCAAGAAATTTTGAAAGAGTGCTGTCAGATTATAATCTGAAGTTAAAATTTAAAGAACCTACCAGACCCCGTAGTAAAACATGTTTGGATAATTTTGCTCATAACGTTAGAGGAGCTCAAGCTGAAATTATAGAGTTCGCTTTATCTGACCATACAGCACAAATTTTTTACTGTCCTATTAAAAAAACCTTTTCCATTAAGTTCTGGTTCAGGCTGATTAGAGACTACAGTAAAGATAATGTGGAAAAGTTTATTCAATGTTTGGAAAATTTGTCTTTTAACGAAGTCTATACCGAAGCAAATCCAGATGAAGCATTTTCCAGGTTTCATGAATTGTTCATAGTCCATTGAAAAGTTACATTTGGGGTTGCGTTTTTTAGAGGACGCAATTTTATTTTTTTTATGTGTAGGGGGGGTCAGTGTAAAGCTAAAACCAAGTTTGTGGGGTCGCCACCCTTGTCCCACGGCCGCCATCTTGAAAATAGGGGTTGAAACGGTTTTTATGATATATCTCTTAAACTATTAATTTGATTAAAAAAAATTGTTAACATTTTTTGTTGCAAATTAAATTCTCTACAACTTTGATCCAGTAACTTTTTATCGTAAAACTATAAATAAAAAAGTTATAAGCGAAAATCTTTAGAAATTCGAGAAAAAAATATATATTTTTCGTTATAACTTTTTTTTTATCATTTTACGAAAAAATAATATCAGACCTTTTTTGTAGATCGTTTTTTGGGGAACAACTTTTATTTGCATCATTTTTTCATTAAGTTAATAGCTAAGGTTTTACAGCGCTCCGAAGTGAGTACTATTGTTTAGTACTCTTAACTATACCTATATTATGTGTGTATACTAATAATATGTCATCAGTTATTTTTTTATTTTTTTTTATTTTGTTATTATAACTTTTTTAATTACAAATTTAGCAATATTATTAATAATTAATTATTGACTCTTTCTCACTCCATAACAGGATTTAACAATTATTGATTTTTAAAATAATTTTAAATCTGATGGCCGTTACTGGGAATACTGTTCAGGTAATTGCTAAAATTGTAATTAAAAAAGTTATAATAACAAAAAAAAAATAAAAAAATTACTGATGACATATTATTAGTATACACATATAATATAGGTATAGTTAAGAGTACTAAACAATAGTACTCACTTCGTAGCGCTGTAAAACCTTAGCTATTAACTTAATGAAAAATGATGCCAATAAAAGTTGTTCCCCAAAAAACGATCTACAAAAAAGGTCTGATATTATTTTTTCGTAAAATGGTTAAAAAAAAAGTTATAACGAAAAATATAATTTTTTTTCTCGAATTTCTGAAGATTTTAGCTCATAACTTTTTTATTTATAGTTTTACGACAAAAAGTTACTGGACCAAAGTTGTAGAGAATTTAATTTGCAACAAAAAATGTTAACAATTTTTTTTTATCAAATTAATAGTTTAAGAGATATATCATAAAAACCGTTTCAACCCCTATTTTCAAGATGGCGGCCGTGGGACAAGGGTGGCGACCCCACAAACTTGGTTTTAGCTTTACACTGACCCCCCCTACACATCAAAAAAATAAAATTGCGTCCTCTAAAAAACGCAAGGTTAGGCCTAAAAAATGTAACATTTCAATGGACTATCAGACTTTTTTATGATTTATGTTTTCCATTTATAAAGAAAAAGTTTGCTATTGCCAAAAACACAAAATGGTTAAGCAGAGGGATTAAAACATGCTCTATTAAAAAGAGACAGCTCTTATGGAAATATAGGCTTTCTAAGTCAAATGCAGATAAAAAACAGTTTAAAGAATACACACGAAGATTTAGGAAGATAATAAAACTCACACAGAGAGCACAAAACAATTACCATATACAAATATCGAAAAATAAACCGAAAGCAATATGGCAAGTAATAAACAAATTTAAGAATAATATCCCTCCTGATGAAATTAGTAATATAAAGCATAATGATATTCACATTACTGATCCGACACTGATAGCTGAGACATTTAATAATTTTTATATCAATGACATTTCTTCCGATGATATGATTGACTTTAATATAAACACATTGACATATAATAACTATAAATCTTGTTTTATGGCACCAACTACTCCACATGATATTGTCAAAATAATCAATGCTTTGAATAATAGTAATAGCACAGGTTATGACGGAATATGTACAAAGATAATAAAGCGTGTTGCTACTATTATAGCTCCTATTTTCAGTCACATTATCAATGCCTGCATCGAATCTGGAAAATTTCCGAGCTGCCTTAAAACAACCATTGTGATTCCTGTATTTAAAAAACAAGACAAATCTGATATCAGCTGCTACAGACCTATAGCTCTAATACCGATATTTGCTAAAGTTGTTGAGAAGGTTTTGTACAATATTCTTAATGAATACTTCGAGAAAAATAATATTCTTGTAGAGAATCAACTCGGATTTCGTAAAGGTAAATCAATAAACATGGCATTGTATCAATTTTTGCAAGAGATTTTTGATGGGTTAGAGAAGAAAAAGCAGGTAACAGCTCTATACATGGATATGACGAAAGCATTTGACCACGTTCGCCATGAAAAGCTTCTACTTAAACTAGAATTTTACGGAGTAAGAGGTAAAGCCCTAGATTTGCTAAGATCTTATCTCACAGATAGACAGCAGTATACAGAAATAACAAAACTGTGTCCAATAACCAAAGTAGCTACCAAATATACCTCAAACCCACTTATAGTTAAACATGGTGTACCTCAGGGAAGCATACTTGGGCCTCTATTATTTTTGATATATATCAATGATTTTCCTAACTGTATAAATCATCCAATGATTCTGTTCGCTGACGATAGTACTGCACTCTTTACGAGTAGTAAGATCACACAAGAAATTGAGATGAATAGCGCTCTTCAGGAGATGATTGAATGGTTGAGAACTAATAATCTCAAAATTAATTTGGCTAAAACAGTCTATATGACTTTTAGGTATAAAAATGCCAAACCTATGCCACTTCATATTAAATTCAATGACGAAATTATAAAAGAAACGAACTCTACAAAATTCCTGGGGGTACATATTGACTCTAACTTAACATGGGCAACACATATCCAACATGTCTGTAATAAGCTCAGCCAATACGCATACACATTATACTTACTCAGAAAAGTTGCAAACATACAAACGCTATTAACAGCTTATCATGCTTATGTTGGATCCACGCTCAGATACGGTGTCCTATTTTGGGCAAATGCTGCTGAAAAGGAAGCTGCATTCATAGCCCAAAAGAAATGCGTACGTGCAATTGCTGGTCTACGTCAAACAGATTCTTGTGTACCTTTTTTTAAAAAATATCAACTCTTGACTTTGCCGTCGATATACATTTATGAGGCATCTCTTTTAACAAAGAGCAATCTTCACTCATATAAAGTATTTAAAAGTCCTAGGTACGAAACCAGATTATGTGAAGGGAAATTCAGGACACATAGTTACAGGAACAGCATTTTTAATATGGGAGTTAAAATCTATAATAAATTACCTCTGTACATTAAAGAATCTAAATCTATCTATGTTTTTAAATCTAAACTCAAATTATTTCTTCTTGATAAAACTTATTACTCTGTAAAATTATTTCTGGAAGACCAAACTATTTGACATTAACTTATTGTAATTTCTATTCATTGACATATTAATATTGTATTATTTTTATGACTGTACTTATTGACTTTTTACTTATAATATTGGACATGTGTGTATAATTAGTGTTGCTGCCTGTATCTATTTGACAAAATGTATGTTTTAATTAATCAATTTTCTTACTGACATTGTAATCTTGCATGCCTGACGGTCAAAATAGAGGGCCAACTTACTGTAATAACACCAATTGTACCTATTTTGCAAGAAATATATAATTTGAATTTGAATTTGAATTTATAATAATTGTAATTGTGTTAGATGTACTACTTTTTTTTTTCATACACGGCTGGTTAACCCCATACTGAACCATTTTTATTTCGTGTTATGATAGCTAACACAACTGATATACTACATATACATACATATATATTTAATATAGATACATATTTAACACCCAGACCCACAACCAACAAATTTAGTTAAGCACAAAGATGTCGGCCGGGCCGGGAATCGAACCCGGAACCTTCTGGTTAGCAGTCCGGCATGGTAACCGTTGCGCCAACGAGGTCGACTACTATCTTCACTGCTTCCATGTTGTACTCGCAAACTATTAAATATCTGCAAATATGTGAAGTATATATTTACGAGTACATTTATAGTGTAGTGGATTAAACGACGTTAGACGGTAAGCTTAGTTAGGTATCTCATTTCCATCTCGTGGCGATACAAAGCAGATACTCGTACATTGGGTCCAGTGTCTCGATAATTGAATAACTCACGTGGGCCGGGGCGGGCGGCGGGTCCTGCAAGGCGACGCATTGAGCCGAGAGAACGTAATCTACTCTCTACATAGAGCCTCTTAGACAGTACCTGCTCAGTGCACAGAAACAAGTCTGCTAAATGAATAGCAGTTCATATTATGGGGTAGTTTCCTTGTGTGTCCTATGCTTGATGACGTCTGTACATTTAATAATGGATTCGTGGTTATTGATGTTACAAACCGATGGTGTATTTAGAGTCAGATAGCGTTTATTTAACTAAATTGGCTATTAAAATCAAATTTACAAAATATGTAAATTCGAATTTCGAATTGTGAATATAAAATGATATTAATTTTGTTGTTAATTTTTTGCTGGGCCACCAAAGCCGAAGACCGGGCTGACTGGAAGGAGAGAAGGGAGGCCTTTGCCCAGCAGTGGGACACAACAGGCTTATAATAATAATAATAATAATTTTTTGTTAATTTATTTTAGGTACATAAATGTCAAAATTTAATTAAACTCATTATAAATTAATTCTAAATAAATAATCCGCCCCTTATCATTCAAAAGTGCTAAGGTGCAAAGGTGCCCAAAAGACTAGCTGCGTTCCCGCGCTGATTGGTAATTGCTATCCTCTGCACCAGGAAGGATCCGGAGCGGGAGTCTACCTACCTACCTAAAGACTGTCGCATCGACCGTTACTTAATCTCGATGATCGCGTAATATCCTTAGTTAGCCAAGCTACATGTGCTACAATGCAGGTATGCATTATACCTCAGAATACAGAAAGAACCAGAAACCGTGAGCGCGCCTAAAACTGAGGCTACTAAAACTACTCCAAAATGGAGTAGTTTTACGCGCGACCGATCAGTCACTCTGTGACCGTCGGGACGTACGACGCTGTACCAATTTAATTAAATTATGCCGCCTTATATCGTTCCTACCTATAAAATGCAGCGGGTCTATAAAAGAAACAGGATGGGATCACATTTCACGTGTAAGTATCGTATTTAGGTATCAACTTTGAATAAATTTCTATGTTTTCAATTGTCATAAATAATGAGGCATCCATCTTGTTAGTGTTGCCAGTATAAGAGTTTTGATTTACCCTTCTTTTTATTACCTCTTGAGGGCTTTTATTCATTGTAGAATATTAATAATTAATTTAATATAAAATAACCGACTTGAAAAAAGAAAGTATAAAACATCAGAGCAGCCTGTGTGTACATAACCAAATAGTCCTATTAAATAGTATGTTAGTATCTATGAAAAATACCTAGACATAAGATTTCATCATTTATCTAAATTTAAATTTTTGTTACTAAGTTCAAATTCTAAGAGACAATATTATAAAAAGCTTACTAAGCAAAAAGGAAATTAAATGTATTTTTTACTAAAGCGTTATTTTTTTCTAAAACTTTTTATTAAATTCAATAAATCTATCAATTTCTTGAGACAATTAGGTAGGTACATAATTATAATAAAGATTAGGACAATTTTTATTCTACTAGTATCTCACCTCCTGGACTCCCAAATTTTACCCTAAAAACGGGCACATAATGCCTGAGCTAGAACATTACGCGGGTGGGAAGTGACGCGGGCGGGGGGCAGTGTTTTGATTTTTGGACACAGCGTGTAGCTCGCAAATACAGATGAACGCGGCTTCTGGTACTTTCTGTATTCTGAGCATTATACCATTGTAGTAACTGGAAAGTGGCAGCGCGATGTTAGCAGTCAGGCGCGCGGCTCGTCTTGTCAATCATTACTATGAAAAATATAATAAGAGTCGGATCTGGCAGCTCGCAGTGCGTGCCCGTACATTAGCGTAACGAGTGATGACGCGCGAACAATGTACTGGCAGTAGTAGAAACATCCAGCACAATGGGTGAAGGGTTGTTGGTTCGGGTCCAGGCGCCGGGGGAGGGCAGCCGGGTGATTGATACGCCGATACACCGCTAATGATACACACGCGAGCAAGATGCATACATTACCCGCGCACAATCTTATACAGCAACATTGTTAGCCTACATCATTACGAGGAGAACGTTCTCGATTCCATTGTTTTTTTTCGTTCGTTATTTATAATATCGACGTGCAATGAAGCGCAGTATTCTCGGAATCAAGTTAAGATCTATGCTAACCAAAATAATACTTAGATGTTACACAAAAAACTGCTCTACTGAAATGGAAATGGGCAGGGCATGTGTGACGCATGCTGGACGTGGACAAAGGCTATCACAACATGGGTGCCAAACACTACTAGACCTCGAGGAAAACCCAGGAAACGGTGGCGTGACGATCTATGTATATAAATTTGATAAGAACTGGGCCACCAAAGCCGAAGACCGGGCTGACTGGCCAGTTTCCAATACCAGCCTTCAATTGTTTAAATTTTATTGTTATATTCAAGTTTTTTTTTTTTATTTGGACAAAATGTGATAAGTTTGTATCTTTGGTGATAGATTTAGGTATCGCTTCCAAGACCTAAATATCTATCTGTAGATATCTTCGATATTGCAATTCGAACGTGTAGTTGTAAAGATAGAAATGACATTTTTTTTTATAGAAATAGGTTGGTTTTATAACACATGTTGTGGTTCAACAGTGGTTCTGTTGCTATAGATATGAACATTATTTTGGGTCTATTTATGCACGCAGCTTATGAAACTATCAATGATTTTGTATGATTTGCTGTTTTTTGTTTTCAAAAAAAGTACTACAGATTTCAATTTTATCTATATTTTTTAAGATTCTATTTGCAATCATCATAAAATGAGCACATTGAGCACTCTTAATAGTGGTTCAATTTCACGTATTTTCCTACGTGTGTATCTAAAGTGGAGCAAGTATAGCTGTAAATGATGAATGAGTGCGATATGAAGGTCCCGCTCGCGTATGTATGAGGCGTCGCGACCATACATACATAATGTATGAGGCAAGTTTGATTGGCTGCGGATTATCGAGATGACCGCTCCGGGAGCTCGTCTCTACTATACCTCGATACAATACTACGATACAGGAACATAACGAGGTAAATCAATTAGGAAAATAGATAGCATACAACCGGAATAGTTTTTTGATTATTTAGTTTTTCATTTATTTTTATAAAAATAACACTTTTCATACATTCACCGAGTCTTAAATTATCTATAAATTAAATCTAGGCTATTATTTTGAACTAGAAATCGCCTTTAGCTCGGCTAGCTAAGGTGATATGACGCGATAATGGAAGCTAAGCAACGGCCATTGCGGACGGTGTTTCGATGGGTGACCATGTACAAGAATGTCGTATTAAAAGTGTAATTTTCATCTGGGCGCTACCGTGGGTCGGATAACACGTTAAATTGTAGGTCCCGGCTGTTAATTTTTAGTTGTTAAGTCAAGTCAGAGGCCTTCGGGCGGCTTGAAAACATTCGACACCAGAGCTTGGCCACTTAGCTCATACGAAGAAGAAAATAAATTGCAAAAACAAACCTATTCCGTATTCGAGATGACTTGAACTAAACTAACTAACTTGAATATAACTTAGTTAAACTTTAGTTAGCGATTCATTTGAGTAACTCCCCGGCCTGGTCAATAGAGGCGGGTGTGGTCAGGTGATCACCTGCCCGCTGCAATTAGCGGGACTCGAACCCGGGCCCGCCCGGCGACAAGTTAAACAAGTGGACCTCTACAATTTGAGTAATTGCTGACCTCTTAGCAAGACTATGTTTCTGAAGCTTCTAAGGGTAGTGGCACAACGTCTCCTACTAATATATTTACTTATGTTTTGGGTTCTTTCGCTTCGAAACAAATAAATGCAACTTAAATTATTACTTGATATCTACTATTTTCGGTATTACAAAAGCAATATATTTTATAATCTTATTTGTGACTAGCTGCGCCTCGCGCTGTTACCTGTCCTAATCCGAGGTAAAAACATGTTAATGCAGAGTCTAAGCAATCTTCATATAAAATTTCATGTAAATCTGTTCAGCCGTTTGAGCGTAAAGAAGTAAGAAACATATACTTTTGTACAAAAACAAATGTGAATGTTAATTACAAAAAAATACTATTTTATTAGACAAGTAAATTTTTGAGGTAACTTTTAAAAATACGTTTTTCAGTTTTTTCGTCTTCGTAAGAGCAAAGTGGTCAAGCTCTAGTGACGAGAGTTTTCATGCCACCCGAAGGCCTCTGACTTGGTTATAGCATATACATATTAATTGTTCGATTCTCATAAAGGTATTATTGTGAAATGAGGGTAGAACTACAAAACCTGCAGTCCGCGCGTCGCGGCCTGAGGCTGTCACTCTGGAATGGGAGACAACCCGCGCTACTCATCGCCGCGCCGTAGTACAGAGTTACTCTTTTATATATTCTAAATGGTGTCCTAAATAGGATATTTTTAATGTGCCGTGTACGGTCATGTTCTGCACTTCAACAAGGAACTTGACGATCGTTACCCACCGAGTTGCCGCCAGACGCGAGGAGTTGTCCCGGGGAGTGGCGTCGTGGATGAAAGGTACGTGGTGCTATCTAAGTTTCGCAATTCCCATGTGAGAATCAGAACTTGCTACAGTCCACTCATTTTGTATCGAACATTAATAATTAAATACTTAAGCACGTTAAGGATTAGATTGAGAAGAGAGTGTGCGACAGTCTTAAACCAAGCGTACTTATATAAAGCCTGCATGATGGCGGCAGTGCGGCGTCCGGCGAGTGGACTTGTGTCTGCATGTACCAGTTCGGTAACTAGCTCTCCGACTTCTCGCGCCGTCTGCCCGCGTCTTATCACTTTTTAAAATAGCCGAGGAGGCAGTCATACACCCGGCTATTACTTCTTGACGTTTAAAAGCTGCCCGATCGTGATCGTTCATGATCTGTCCACGTGATCGAGTTTAATATCAAAATTAGTGTAAGAAAATACCAGTGACCTGATTAGATGCAGGCGCTAGGTTCTACGCCCAAGAGAATTTTCAGAAAGCGTTGTGTTCTGAATAAATGCATGGTTGCGGTGCGCGGGCCGCCGCACTGACACCGCGCCGCGGGATGCAACAACACTGCAGCTCGAGGAAATACATTGTGTTTTGGGACTTTACACTTTATATTTCTGTTTCAATTCCACCGTGTAAGTTAGGGCAGTTAGTTATAGTAACTAACTGACTAAACTATCCATAAGGTTATAGTTAACCTTATAGATAGTTTAATCGTTTAAATTTGGTTTTAGTGCATCCTTTAATGTGCTATACGTTATTTTTGTGTTATTTTAGCAGCAATGCAAATCATAATAGCCTTATGACTACTTTTGTCATACACGCCATGTCTCTTACAAAACATTTTTTGACCAAATGATAATAATTAAGATTAATAATAAAACTACATAATAACAATAAGAAGAAAATGAACACCACTTGGCTCAGGCCCGTGTTTCATAAGAATACCGGAATTCATCAAATTCCGAGTAAAAAAATTTGAGTATAAATAAAAATAATATGAAAAATCTATTTGATGTGAATATGTTTATTATTATCTTATCACCATGTCCGAACTAATTACTAGGTACATCATGTCAAATCTTAAATTTATCTAATAAAGATATCAAGTACAGATAAATGTCCATTAAATACAATTTTAATTCAGCAATGTGGAACTAAGTCAGAAGTTTTTACACTAAAGGTAAAAACAGTTTTTTCTTCTTCAAGCGCACTTCATCCTAGATCATGATATCGCTTACTATCACATGAATTGTGATCAAGCAATCCCATTAAAAAAACCACTCCGTCGTTTATGTTATATCATTACTAGCTGACTTGCAAATGTTGTTTTGTATCACTTACGGGTATGAAAAATAGATAGTACCTACCCGATTCTCAGACCTACCTACTGAATACGCATATTAAATTTGGTAACAATCGGTCACGCCGCCGCGCCGTTTCGGAGAAGTATGGTAACTAACATTTCGACATGGAAATTGTATATACTTATTAGAAGATATATCTAGTAGCTATGATTTGCAAAAAAGCTAATTTACAAATTAATGTTATCTCTATGATGTGTCGGCGTGTGAATCCCACGCTCGTTAGTGTCGCCACCTGCACACACCATTAGCAGTTACACTCTGGGTGTTTGTGACAAAATTAGCATCTTATCTCACCGAGAGCTCGTATACCCGCTCACCTCGGCCGGAGATTACGTGAGTAGCTGTAAGGTACACTCGATTGCCAGGGCTTACTTAAGGGCGGATATACCAGTTTAAAAAAAATATATCAGGTCTTTAGTACGAAGTACAAGTTATTATTCTGTGTCTTTAGTAAGAAAATTTCCAGTATTTGTCTTACAGATTGTAAATGTAATTTTTTTCTTGTTGCTCTTTTCGTATAATATTAAAGTTACTTGAATTTTCCAAGCTAAAGACAATGTGTTGTCGTATTTTTGACAATTCTTTATTTCAGCTGTTAATGTACTCAATATTTATGCAACGCCAAATATAATTGTTTTACTTAACATTTGATTTGGTCAGTAGGACTCGTAAACACAAAGGACCCATAGGCTTAGGGAGGAGCGTGCCAAGTCTGAAAATAATGGCTCCTAAGGAGGCTGCCGAATTTTTAAGTTTATGAATATTGGAGGAAATTATTAAGCAAGAATACCAAATGTATCAGTGCAAACAAAACGAAGTTAAAAAAATCCATGTAACACGTTTTGTATTAGTATGTGTGAAAGCGGAGAAGTTGTTCCACCTTAATGCGGAGGTATGGGCGTTAAGGGTCGGCGCGCGTTAAGGCGCGGCGTCTCGTGATAATTGCTTCCTTCAGATGTCGCCACGTATGGCGCGAGACAATTTTTAGGGGTGTCAAGTGCCTCAAGTGCCTATTGTTATGGAAATACGGCAATCACCTCGCGCCCTTTCATGCTTGCTTCAAATTAGGAATGGAGGTGTGCGGCGTCATTGATTTACTTGCTTATTTTTTGGGGCTCGGTTTGAATAACATGAATAAAATAATCAAAACTAGCTTTTTTGTTGTAGACATATAGCCTTCAATAAACAATAACAGTATTTTAGAATATAACATTTTTAACAAGTGACCGTCGAGATAGAAGGTCAATGGAAATAATTGTTGAATCTTATTATGTGACAAATTTTATTTTGTCATATTTGTCTTCTTTTCACCTAGTAAAGAATTTTTGAAAAACTGATTGAGTAGGTGTAGGTACCTACTCAATCAAGCCGATATATAAAAGATGTTACGTAAGTGTAGTAGGTATCTGTCAACCCTAGCGCCCAAGGTGTTTGCACCAATTTGCATAGAGTAGCCATAAAAATACCGCGAGAGGGCGTCGCGCTCATTAACTAGGAGATACCCTTAACTACAGACACCGGGAGCCTTAACTGCGAGTGACGTCACTGCCGTCTGCTGTACTCGCGGAAGTGCGTCACGTTTCTTATGCAGATATAAATTACATTTTATATTTTTATAATTCTGTTAAAAGTTTCTCAAAAAATATGTCACATAGGTATTTATTAAGAGTTGAATCGAATTCCATTAAATCTAAGCAGCTAAAATAACAAATTTACCCAGTTACAATACCAAGAAAATATTATATGAAACGAAAACCTTCCAAACAATTGAAAAGTTAAACTAGATTTTCAATTCAAAGAGGCAAAATAATGAAACAGCTTCATAAATCCAAACTACGTTCATTCCGAGCGTCCTCCGAGAGGACAGATGGAGATACACGCAATAATCCGTTTACTTTTATCTCTGTACCCCTTGTCTTTGACAAACTTTCTTGGAACGTCTCATAGTTCTTATGCTTATGTTTTTAAGGTTGAGATTTCCCCGGCTCGCATGCATGGAGGTAGTTGTGTGTGTCGGTCCGTCAAAGAGGTTATTACCTGAAAGATATAAGACGTCCAGTAGGTACGCGGGAGAGGACGGCCCGCCGAGAATAAAATGCAAATATCGCGCTGCGAGTGTGTGCCCTATCCCGGCGTCGGGGCGGGCTAGGGATGCCGAGCGGGATACCAAACCACTTTTATTATATGATGACTGCTTGTTCTTGGCTGTAAATAATTAAGTCAATAATGCATAGTAGTATGTTTAAACAGAAAATAAAGAGTTTTTGTGAAAACAATTCCTTTTATAATTTAAGCGAATATATGAATATGAAGCTTGCAGAATCGTTATTCACGTATAAAAAGTAGTATTTTAAATTTAACAGAAATGAAAAACTTGTGCTATTGTGTGTAGTATTTAATGGTCTAGAATATTCATTTAATGAAATTTGTAAGTTTATTTAATTTAATCTTAATAGTATTTTTAAGTATTAAGTAATTATTGTAGTGTGACTTGCCTTTAACGTATGTTATTTATGGTTAATAACGTTCTGTATTTCATTCAATTGTAATTTTTGGGATCTAAGATTCTGAATTTATAATGAGTTTATATTTTCAAAATCTTATAAGTAGAATAAAACGTTCACTATTCCATCATCAGTCGTGTCTTTGCAGTGCTGGGTTTAGGCTACAATTAATTTGCCAAACAATGTTTTTTTTAAATCTTAACATTCTAACAAAAAGACACAGGCAGTCAACTTTTTCCAGCTCTTCTTGGTCATTCTCATCCCTATTCCTGCAAACCGCTGACTCGGTGTGCGGTGTCGGTATCGTTTACGAGGGTCGCTGTAAACTGTAAAAAGCGCAAACTGTTTGTTTATGCGCAGTAACGATTGAAAGGCTCGCGCTACGACCGCGCGCGGATTGGAAACTCCGCGCTGCATTACTACCGCCTCGTAAACCACCTGACCTTCTCATTCTTATACTCCGCTATAAATATACATAGGTATCATCATCATTATCATTTTCAGCCCTCTATCGCCCACTGCTGAGCATAGGCCTCCCTTCGTGTACGCCATTCGTCTCGGTCTTGTGCCACCCTCATCCATGTCCTGCCCACGATGTTTCGTATGTCGTCGACCCAACGTGCGGGTGGTCGACCGACACTTCTACATAGGTATAGTCTTCCATTATTAGCCATCAAGTCAAAACCGGTAGCAACTAAATATAGTACTTACTTGATTGCTAATTATTGAGGACTATACTCTTATTTCTATGCCTATTGACCTATGATCTAAATTTAGGGCAGGTCAGTAAAATACACATTTTATGTAATGAAAGAAAATCGAACTGAAGTCATATACATAATGATATAATTATGTAAATGTGAAACGAAGATTTTAAATGATACTATAATGTGTTTAAATACTCGTATGTATTGGTTATCTTCAAATTGGTTACCTTCTGTAACATTCGTTTATATTTTCTAATATGACATTGCACACGTACGAGTATGTATAGCTAATCAAGTTTTTCATGAAAATGGTCATTCATATTTGTAAACGATTAAAAGATTTAAAAATAACCTACAACGAAGACACAGTTACCGTGGCAATGTGGTGTTACCTGGGCACATGACGCGACACGACCCTCGCTTAAGATTTTTATAAAGATGCAATTTTTAAATTGAGTATTCATTAACACAATGTATAGGTATTAACTAATCTGCAACCTCGAGGTTATCATCTACAAAGTTTTCCACTCTTGTGTTAACAATTATCGCATGTGATAAAACTTCTTATCTAAAAAAACATCTCAATTTCTGTGTGTATTGGCCCACCAGAAGATCTTTTCTGAATGTGTATAATTTGAAGTTAACGACTGAAACTGATAGTTCGGTCGGCTGGCTGTAGTATTTATGAGGAGTATCTGGTTCCATGTCCATTAAATTAAGTGCCTCCATAGAATTTGCGAAAACGCATGTAAATAGAGAAAACAAGCGCGGTAAAGCCGCGACATAAACTTATGATGGGCCGATAAAGGAGCTAACGACGCGCTCCGCCGACTGAAGAATAAATAGTTATGTACCAAGTAAATATTGTCATATTTTATGATGGTTTTATGTCATCGGAGTAATTCCAGGGCTCGGCCGCATGCGAATGAGGCGAGCGGCCGCCTCGCGCGTACGAATGGCGGCATTACTGAAAAATGTGAAAGTATTTCATGAATACTATTAGTAACGCTCGCGGGAGCTTCTACGCTGATTGAAATAACGAAGTTCAATGTTCCAGCGGAGTGACGCGCCTGTGTGTGTAGTGTAGTGGGAGCCTGCGGCACTAAGCGAGGCTCACGTGATGTAGTGCCTTCGTCCACCTCAGTAATGAAAAATAGCATATTATATAAACTATAGACGTCGGATATTGCCGGACTGCACTGAAACCATCTCGGCATCCAACCTTGAAGCCTAATGATTTTCTTTATGTCAATTTTGGATTTTTTTATTATATTTAATGAGAACGATAAAAAAATATTATAACACATAGCGGCACGTACGAGTATAAATTACACTTCATAGTGCTAACCTGCTGCGACTGCAGCCACGCAAGTACCTACATTTAACTCACCTGATGGTAAGCGGGTATTGGCATCTAAGGTGGAACCAAGTGCGTTCCAGGATAATCCGGTTCAGTCTAACATTGCATCAGATTAAAGAATAAACTGTACAAATAATTAATTAGATTACGGAGCGTGGCCTGCTTCATATCTCCCGGTCCTGGTCCTCGCGGAAGCCCAGCATGTTCCCGACTCCATAAATAACGTGTCCACTGGCTCGATGCTCTGGGATCAGAGCGCGGTATTCGCTACTCTTCAATATTTTTTTAGGCGGCGCGTGCAAGTTTACGAGCGGCCGAGAGACGTTTACTTCTGTTTTGATTTACGGCACTTTACAAAAGACTCGCTTTGTCTGTTGATTATTGTAATGGGATCGAGTGGAGGCGGCTCTCGGGTTTTTTATTAGTGAGAGTTGTTCGCGGCGAGTGTCTAGGTGCCGAGATGATATTTGTTTATGTTGCCGCAGACAAATAACGACAAGCCTTCGGATAATCAAATCGTAAAAGTTTAGGTCTAATTTGTGTCTAGACTCGTAACAACCGGTTGGACGTTTTAATGGCGTCGCTTTCATTATTTATATTGAGTTGAAAATATAAAAGTCTTATAAACAGTTTTGCTTATCTCGCTGTTTTGTTAGAGGTAATGTCGTAAATAACAGCCGTAAAAATATGAAAATAAGGAAAACTAAAACATATTTTTAGACATGAAATTTTTATTAGAGTGTTTACGTATTAAGAAAAAATATGTTCACTATAAATATGTATTGAAGTCACGTGCATGGGTAAAACATCGACGTCACAGTTTTATCGTATCATTAAAATCAATCTTAAACTTCTCGTTGTCATCAAATATTAATATTAAGTCTGATTGGTATCAGAATTGGTATAAATATTTTCAGATTTGTTCTATAAACGATCTGGAAGTTATTTTAAATAACTTTAACCATTCGTAATTTTAATGATAAACTGTAGACACTGTAGAGTCAGGGTTTTGCTCATGTATGTCTTAAATATTGAAGTATCTCATGTAGTGGGACTTGCCTTGACATATGTTACTTAAGGCCAATAAAGTTCTGTGTTTCAATAAGTCAGTGAGAGCACTCAACACAGCACTTGTGTGTTATCAGCAGCTCCCGCCGTGAACACACGGCACTATCAGAGACAACCGTCGCTACAGACAGACGGACAGACATTGCGCGTGCGAGTGTGGAGTGGCACTGCGCGGGCGCAAGCTGCTCGGGGATTTATTGCAACTCCAGCAGATAGCAGGGACTGCTGCAGACTTATTTAGACAGTTCAGTACAGTTCATACTCATTGACATCGATATATTCAATATATCGACTAGTATGTTCGTACATACTAGTTGCTGCCAGGTATTCAGCTTGTTTGGCACTTTTTTCCCGTTCATGACAGTTTTCTATAAAATGGATATCAGTACTCGTATTTATTTTTAGGAAGCCAATACGTAAGGTCAATCACGCCTTAGTTCCTTGCCTCAATTTATCGTGTATGTTATAATATAATGTATTATTTATCCTCATACGTTCCGCACGTACATTGCAGTTCCGCTTGTATTCGGGACTGAATACCCTCGAATTTTTAGTTCCACAGTGAGTTTAATTCCAAGCAGAATGCAGAATCCTAATACACAAATTTCCCAAAATACAGACAATGTTGTGTGTACAACTCGGCCGCGTGTCGGGAAAGAATAATGTAGCGAATATACAAGCGTCGAGGAGTGGAACTATGCTACCAACATGCGGCGCCCGTAGTTTAACCGTTACTCTGACTCTGCTTCGGATGGGTGACCATAACAAAGACTATCGCGCGCTGTAGCATTTATTTAGCGCTGCCGTGGGTGGAATGATGTAATTGAAATTAGTTAATATAAGCAGGATTTAAGGAAAATCTCGGCTTCGGGATGAAGGGTTGAGTATAAACCGCCGTTCTAACCCGTCATATGTTGGGTATATCATATCATAGTTGGGTATTAAAATAATGACTTACTGATAGATGTACCATTACATAAATTAAATACGTTCTTAATTCCAAATAGTGCAAATGTTTGGCAAATACTGGCATCCAGCGCCGAGCAGTGCCGCAGTCAGTGAGGATGGTGGCGGCCATACATTACTCCGCGTCGCCTCGAGCTCGCCTGCATCGGGAATCGACTTGATTCCGACTGAAAGTAATTAATATTAATTCCTTTGTACTTCATTCGGGACAACTTAAGTCTAGGACGAACCAACGCGTTCAGCTCGCGTCCGCGATGGCGATCGTAATAAAGCTTTAGTACACGAACCTTGACACACTCGCGTAAGGGCTAGGTATCCAGACACAGGTTGTTACGGTCACAAGCAATGGTTGTATACGCACTCATAGAGACATCTATTTGTGCTCTGATTGGTCAGTCACCGCATATGCCACTGCAGACGCAGGCGCATTACTTATGACAAAACACTCAAACTGAAAAAATAATGCGGTTAGGTCTCTAACTACAAGAGAGTACTTCAGAAATGTGTTTATCGTGAATACAGCTACATGGATTTAGTTGTTATCTAAGTTTAAGTGAATAAATAGGTAACAAAGTGATGAAATGAATTAATAATAGGGCTAAATAATAGTACAGTCACATAACACTCGTTTTTTACAAGTACAGTATTTAGGGAGAGCGAGTTAAGCAAAGCTTCTGTGTGGGAGTCCCCTCCGTGCGTAGGAAGAAAAAGTAAATGCAAGTGTCGCTGGTGACTGACTCGCGCAGATAATAAGTCGCTCGTGGAGACGCTGCGTGAAGCGCGTCGGCGCGGGTCGGCGCGGGCCGGCGCTGGCTGGCGCTGGCGCTGGCGGTGAAGTGGCGATTTACGGCCGCGCCACTATTATCTATCTGCACCACTAATTTATTGTCGCGTCGCACGACCTCTCCAGATTAATGGAAACGCTTACTTATTCCAACATTCAAGTTGATACCGAGACATTTTATTCATTCTCCCGCTTTAGAACAATTACACTCCTAGAAACGACCAACGTCCTTTTTAAGAATCAAACAATTGTTAGACGTTTCAAATGTATAAAATCAGTTTGGTACAGTTTTTTACGTATCCATAAAGTTAACTGATTATAAAACTTATTTCATAGGATACGCAGAGACCTTTTGAAGAGGCAAAACAAAATGCCATAAATTATTTATTCTTTTTCCTTCGATCCCCTCTTCATTAGCCAGAGTTTTATCAATTGTGATTTTTTCTCATCTCGTTCATTTTAAAACTTATCCTTGTTTAAATACTAGGAATTGAATTCACGATTCCAGATATTAAAAAGAGATAAAATATGTATTAAGGAGAATAAAGCAGGCATGTAAATGAGAGTGTCGCTCGAGAGCGCCGGATATATTCATGGCGCAGCTTTACCGTGCTGCATACCTTTACTGTGGTCCTGCTCAACACAATTTTAATTTTTCATGGCCTTGAAATTATGTAGCAAATTCAGTTCCGTGTATTGCATGTAGTAAGCAGGTATTTATGTTGTATAATATTGATGCATTATATTAATTATCGGGCTAACCAGTTAGATCACGAATACGAATTTCTAGAATTTAAGCTAAGTCCAAAATTTTTATTAATTAAGTTTAATGTTGTTTGACTTTTAATAATCTACAATAAGTTTTAATATACATACTCGTATATCAAAATGTGTGTTTATTCTTCATGCGTAAATAGTAATGCGCATTATTTAATACGGAAGTCCAAACAAAGTTCCATCGCAGAGCAGTCACCTGACTAGGTATTGCGTAAAATCCAAGCGTAAATAAAATAGGTAAACTTTCCCGAGTTTTTCCCGCGCGCAGAGTTCCGCAAGACCTGCATTTGACAAGGATTATGCAAATTAATTGGGGAAAGTAAGAAATAACGCGATCCGCTTGATTTGCGCCAAGTCTCGGGACCGAGAAGAAGTGCTTTGTTTTTTACGATCTTGAATGAGGAACGGGACTCGATTCTTACGGGATTACCACTTTGACGTGGGGAAACAATCCTGCTTCAGTATTACTTTACCCGCGTCCCTTTTTTGTATAGAAAAAATTGAAGGACATGGATATAGTAATTGTAAAACGAGAGTTCTGTTAGCCTGTGGTTGCCCCCGAACGAAGGTCTATGGGGAATTAATTAGCAATCCCAGACTGAATTGCTCGAGGTTCGGTGATTTAAGACTTTTAAAATGCTTGAAAATAAAATGGGAGAATATTTTCTTACAGGTTACTCAGCATTGGTTTGCGTCTGGTTTTGTTTGACTGTAGGGAAATATCAATAATACACCATGATTTCCCGAAGTACCGACCAAAGTAAAAGTCAAAGTAATTTATTCATAACGATACAGTTACAAATAAAAATTAGCATAGTATTTGTAAATAACGTATCTTAGTTTCTTAGTTTTCTTAGTGTGTTGTTTTTTTATAAGCTGTTATATTTGACCCCCTCACTTTGTCAGTAGTTAGGTACTCGTAGTAAAGTATATGCAATATGCGACGTGGTCGCATAATAATGTCATATCTCCGCGGTATCAGCCTCCACTCCACAACATACGGAGAGCGCGTTGTAAATAAGAGAGTAGTACCTCCTGGCCGCGGCGCTCACTTCATTACGAGAGTAGCTGAACATCCCGCAAGATGAGATAGCAGCCGGAGCGAGCATACATGATAACTACACTCGCACACAAGTTGACGCATGTTTTGGGATAACTGCTTGCCTGCAGAAATAACAAGTTTAGTTTGCGATAATGATCTCAAAAACAAGCTTTTTATGATTGTATTGTAAAAATTTTGCATGATATTGGTTGTAAGTAAACTGACTACTAATTTGTCAAATTATTATTAAAATATTCTTTCTTTTATTTTGAAATTTTTACTCTGATTAAGGTAATGTTTTTTAAACATGAAACCATGAAACAAATGTGTAAGGCATCTACCAATATTCGTATATGTATTTTTAAATTATATAAAACTCGTAATTAATTCGTATTAGCATAGACAAATATATTTTTTCCCTGGTTACTGACAAATACAACTAATTATCATTAGTTCAATATGTAAAACAATGCAGTGCCCTTCTTTGTTAATATTAAATATATTCAATATTTATTTACTAGGATTACTGTAATTAATTTTAAGGTCACTTAACATAATTTCAATTAGTTGTGATATCCCGAAGTTTCACACACAATGCACCGCCTCAATATGAGTGCAAAGCTTTGGAATATAAAATATTGCAGATCTCAGTTCAGTTTAACATCAAGCAAAAAATAGTCGATGGAGAACCTGCATAAAAAGAAAACATCTCCAGTGTGTTACTAAGCATTGTCTGCATGTTTTCTACCTCCGCGGTAAGACTCGTATTTGTAGCAATATCGGTGTATGTGCGGTGGAGGACTGCTTGAAGATTGTATTGTTGTTTTTTATGTGATATACCTATAGCGCGCTGCTCTCCCGCCCGGATTGGTATAATAACTAAAAAAGCTATGTTAATATGTTGCGGGCAATACTGGTACGGACAGCAAAACTAAATAAAGAAATTATGTGGAAATTTTGTTCATTTTCTGCTAAGTGGAATCTATTTGCGTTCACCACAGCGTTTATATATTTTACTTTTATTCTTTATATATTTTGTAAGTACAACTTTGAATTGATTGCTCATATACACTGTTTTTATTGTGTACCTACTCATTTTAAATACGCGACTATTACGTTCAAACTTTCTAAATACGGAAAGACGACATATAATTAAAAAATACTAATAGGTATTAGTGCACGAAGTAAACAATTGAATCATTCGTCTAAGGACGTCGCATCGTGATGAAACCTAAATGATCAGAGGACCACAAAGTCCGCTGACGTATGCGAAGCCCACACTTGACCGCGGTGAGGATTGAAGCTGATATGTAACTCATAGCGAGAGAAAGCCCCAAATCCCAGCAGTGGAAACGCATATACGGAGTATGATGTAAATGTTTACTTGTAGCAAGGTTTGGTTTGTTGTGCGCTCGGTCCTCACTAGGACAGCCCCGCGGCCCCGCCCGCACCTCGCCGTCCACCGATAAGGCCTATAATATTAGCATACAGAGCGCGCGGCCACTCCTCATATTTACTGCCTTATTTGTCCACAACTACTTCCTTTTATGGTCGCCTAGTAGCCGGCGCCGCGCGGGCCGGCCTTATCTACGCAATGGATTTCATATACATTGGTTTTTAAACAAAATTCTTGATTGCATTGTTTTTTAATATTAATTTAGTTTTTACTATCACCATCATCATTTTACGTCTGTTCTCATACTTTGCTGAATATACATACACATGGGTACATTACGGTTCTTTGCCGGTCCCCTACAATTCTTATATACTCTTAATACTGCCTGAATTTCTATAAAAGTATATTTGCGATCTAAAAAGGATTAGCTCTGAAAAAGTATATATATTTTTTATGATAGTCTAGCATAGCTGCAACTCATGTTAAGCGATATACTAAATCTACTTTCGCCTTTAACTGTATCAACTTTCTAAAAAAAGGTTTTTCAATTACTATAAGATACAGATTATCTGTTTTACACTCTATATAGATAAATCATCAAAACTCCATACAGCGTTCAGCCCCGGGGTCCCAGCATTCAGCTACTATGTCATATGTTCCCGCGACGGCAGCTCGGCAGACTGCACCGCTCCGGAGCGAGGTAATTCCATCGCACACTCAATAACATAAACCGTGTCCCAATCAGGCGAGCAATCAGGTGCTTTTATTCCGTACATACATACATACATACACTCATACATACATGTAGAGTAGTCACTTACATTCATACATGTGTATGACTCCGCGAGGGTGACGGAGTAATGCTCCTCTAGGACAGGCCACGCACGTAGCGGATACAACTCTCTTCTCTCGGCCATACAAATGGAAAAAACAGTTAAAAAAAATGTGTTTAAATGCTGAAAATGGGCTCCAATAATGTACTCATTAGTACATTTCTTGTCTTTATATTAAGTAAAGCCAATGTCTCTATATTAAGTAAAGCAAAATGCGTTTTTAAATAATATCGCTGAAAATCACTCTGGATATTCCATTAAATTTAAAACGTACGCCTAACGAAATCCAACTTACGTTGGCAGAAAACGGAAAAAAACATATTTTTAAGCCATGTTTCATGACAAGTCGCTGAAAAAAAAAACAAAAAAAATGAAGCTAAGCACCCCGGCCCCGCTAGCGCGAGGGCCGCGCCGGAGGAGCGCAGCGCGTCACGCGCGCCATTCCGTCAACAATATTGTCTAAAGCAATTTGTATGTAAATCAATTGTTGTTAATACTATTTATGTCGATGGTTATTGAGCATTACTATTTTACTCTCGCAGTCTGCGCCGCGCACGCGACTGTCCCTCCTATACTCCGAGATATAAGGGTTGGAGTCGGTCGCACACGCGATGGTGTTTAAGACAGGTTTGAGAAAAAACATAAAGCCGAGACGTGATGTTCGGGAATTGTTAATAGGGCACAGTCTCGCGGATTATATCTCTCATACATTTTATTGTCATATAAATAACGATTGATGGAGTTTGGTAAACGACGCGTATTAACTTATTAAATTATAGAAGTTGCAGGGCCGTTAAACTGGTTAGCTAGCTGTTAGAACTAGCTGTAGATAGCGAGTCAAAGTTAGTAATGGTCTCTTTTGCAAGCGCTGTCCGAGAAAGTACCAATGTGACAAATAGTAGTGTGCAAACACCACTGTGTACCGGATTGAAGAGCCGTGTTTACGCTGAAATCCTTGGGCAACGAAATATAAGAACGACACTTCGGTGCATCGCGCAGTTTTGTATTGCAATGCAAACCTCATCAAGCTGGCCTCAAGCTCGTCTAGTCAATCATTTACAAAAATAACACATGTAGTACAGGTTTGTAACGTCGATGATTACCGCTGAGACACCATTGAGACCCGAATCATCAGACGAGGGTCTGAAGAGAACCGACAATGTGTTTTACCACACTTGTGAAGAAAATTATCCTAAAATCATTTAGCACTTATGCAATGAATACATCACAATTTAATTTAGTAAATGTATAATAAATGTAAAAAGAAATGTAAAAGCTTGGCTACATTTATTTTGATACATATCACACACGGCTGGTTAACCCCATACTGAACCATTACTAGTTCGTATAATGGTTGCTAACACAACTGATATACTACATATACATACATACATATTTTATATCGATACATATTCCACCTGTAATAACATACATGAGGCAAATATCCACGTGCCTCATTGCAGTGAAATTAAAGCCACATAGTGAGCAAGTATATTGTCAATTACAGTACCTACACTTGCGCCAGACCAAACGTGTATTTAATTAAGTCCCATATCTCCGGCATCCTTTCACTTACTTGTCCGTATTGAGTCGGCAGTGTTATTAATCCGAGGATATCTCGCGAGGAGCGGAGTGGAGCTACGCAAATAAGTAAATAGGACAACAAATCACCGCGTATCGGATTAGCCATACGTTATTTATAGAAGCTGACAACGCGATACGTGACACGGAGCTGCGATGCGGGGAGCCTGGAGGCGCTATCTCAACTTCCTCTGCCTTTGCTAACACGAGTTTAATTTTATAAGTCTATACCAATATTATAAAGAGGAAAAGTTTGATTATTTGACGCGAATAGGCTCCGAAACTAATGGACTGATTTGAAAAAATATTTCACTGTTGGGAAGTTATCTCCGAGCAACATAGGCTATAGTTAATTTATCTTTGCAACTTAGATTATTTAAGAGACCGTACGAAGCCGGGAAGACCTGCAAAAATTTTATGATTGTTTTTTTTTTGCATTTACTTGAATTTAAGGAGAATAATTTAACTCTTATGTCACACTAATTAATATTATAACAGCGAAAGTTTCTGAAAGCACATGTGCGTATGAATTTCTTCAGAACTAAACGGCTCTGCCTATTGGCATGAAATCGGGTTTGAAAGATAAGACTCTGGATTAGGAGATACTTTTAATTAGATAATTAATGATTTATTGTCTATGAAACCTAGGTACAAACATATGTAGGTGTAATATTCAGTGTCATAAAAAGCTAAACTTATTTATAACTAAATTAATTATTATTCCACTAGTTTCTATCCAAAATATTTATAGACGACCACTTTTTCAATCCAAGATTAACTTGTACGAAACTTTATTGTAGGTAATCACAAATGCTGTTTTTGAATTATCTTTATATTCTGTATATTGCAGCCAAAGTAAATACTTATTCGTTTTTATGAAAAAATTATAAGTGCAAATGAAATAGTTAATGACACATCCAACTAGGCACTTGCGTTGTGGAGTAACCGCAAGTCAGAGGAGTTCCGTATCACCCCTAACGTATCGGACAACCGATACTCTTCATTAGCTGTATTCTCGGGCAGCCGCGCTCTACTCTAATATAACATTTACTGCGTAATATCAAAGCATAAAGACAGGATTAAAACTAAGAGACTCTTATTAGTCTACTATTAAAATAATAAAAAGTATTGTAAACAATTTAAGTTACATTGATATGCGTCAAAACGTAAGAGAAGTGTAACATAAAATTGAAACGCAAGGTATCTTCGTTTGTTGTGGTAAGATTTTTTTGTACATAGAATTTTAATATTTTTTCTGTAATTAATAAAAAATTATAGCGTAATAACTGTAAATTCAAGAATAGGCCCTTGATAAAAAATTGTTAGAGCTTGTAATATTTTAATAATGGATAAAAATGTATATTTTATATATCATTTTCATAATGTACTGGGATAATGAATAGGCTACAGAGAGCTACAAAGTCATGTTAGATGTTGTCACGTTTAACGTAGGCGCGCTTCGCCGTAAACCCGTCGCAGCGGGAAACTTTACGAATACAGGTATACATTATATTTTATTGAAAAAGTTTTATTCGTGCAAATATTTTTATCAATATCAAAATATTTACTTACATAAGTATTCTTATATGATACAATACAAACTTTTTTTTAACATATTATTATAAATCAAATTTTAAATCTTTGACATTGTCTATACTAGTGATTTTGTCTTTGGCACGGCCACTTCTCGCCTAGTAAAAAAAAATATCTCTAAAAATCAATGAACTAAAATGTTATTTAAAATACTAAGTTAAGTAAAGTATATTTTAAATTTAAGAGAAAACCAAACACTGTATAGACATTTTGTACGGTAATGATACAATAATGCGATCTAATTGCACCGAATGCTGTTTATCGCAGTGATGTTTGTACATGTAATACTCGTAGTACTTGGCATGATCATGATGGAATATGAGCGTGATGTCGATATAATGACACCAATTAGGGATTAGCGTATTGACTCGCCGCGCCCACCGGCAGGACTTGACATGTGACATCACAGGCTCAGGTGGAAATGAAGTTATTGTTGTTGGCAAAGGTGCCTAAAACGCTACGTTGGATAGCAATGTTTAAGGCAAAAGTTGATAAAGACAAAATCAGTATTTTCGCTATAAATAGTATACGGTAAAATAGTTGCTCTATTTTATAAGTAGCCGAAAGGCTGTGTAAAGAACCACTATAATACTTGTTTTGGTCAAAATCAGACATCAATATGAAAGAAAACTGCGGCCTTTACTTTTTTTACCGTTTACGATTTACAGCAAAAAACTGTAAAATTAAGATTTTGCTCTTATATTCGCCTTAAGTTACTTAGCAAGTACCCCGTATATACCTGCATGCGGCCGCTCTCCGCAGGCCCTACCACTTTACCGCTAACGGCACAAACATACACTCACGATCTAGTAGTGTTACATATTTATTGGAAACAAAATGCATATACGGTATATTAATTAATGATACACGTTAGATTTTAAAGCAATCATATCCATGCAATTATTTCTGTAAGTCTTGGTACAAGCAGTCGTTAAGCCAAGTCAGAGGCTTTCGGGCGGCTTGAAAACTCTCAACACCAGAGTTTGGCTACTTAGCTCACAAGAAGACGATGATAATGCAATAATTATTTGATAGAATATTGTACAGTTCTAAATCAAAATAAATAATGATTTGGAGCTTGCACCTATCCGTTCCAATCGAGTTGATGACGGGTATAGTTAGCCGGGACAAGTGGAGAGGTGTCGGGGGGAGGGGGGTTGGGTTGCGGGGGTGGGGGCTGCGCGTCACAAAGATCCGGACAACAATCCACGTCAATTAGCGCGCTGACAAGGTGCGGTCGCGGTGCACGCTCGCACTCGCAGCACTGCACCGCCGTGGAGACGCCTGCACTCTGCCCACCACTCAATCCTACTCATATTATAAATGCGATAGTTTGTGTGTTCGTTACTTTTTCACGCTCAAACGGCTGAACCGATTTTGATGAAATTTGGTGTGAAGATAGATTAGACTTTAGATTAACACATAGGTTACTTTACTTTATTTGTGCTTATTATCTGCCCAATAAAGAGTTAATTTATTTATTTACCTATCTAACTATTGTTTACCCATGTATGCGTACAATAACTAAAATAACTGTTTATTGGAATCATGTGTTCTCCTCGATGTTTCTAGATATTTTTCTCTAGCTAACCTATACGCGGGGACCGAGACTTACAATTTAACCACTCACACTACATTTTGGACCCATGGTAGCACTTATATGAAAAATACCACTTTTTAAATGACAATCTTGTCTTGTCTTGTTGGTTATCCATCAAAAGACTGTTCGTATAGAGATGCTTAACCTCGATGATCTTCTCATATAACTTTAGCCGAGATACAGGCGCTACCATGTTATTAGAGGAAAATTTATATGTAGGTTATTTATTTCCCTTCTTCTAAAATAAGTATTGAATAATAAAGTGTATTCACAAAAGCGGTAAATGTGTCGGCGCGGATGATACTGTAGCCCCGCAGGATCGAAAGATAGTTAGCGCGGGGCACAGCGTCACAATTTAAAGGAAAATAAATTTATTTCTTACTATGTTTTAAGAGATCCACAGGACGGCGCTGTGCGCGTGATGTCGGTGAGCCGCGCGAGCCGCCGGGCGCGGCGCGGCGCGGGCGCTCTCCTCTCCTTCACTCGCTTCTCTCCACTCACCGGATAACTCACACGCCATCTGTATGCACAGATCACAAGCTGTAGATACCATATATACTACTTTTACCAAACTTGTAAAGATATCTTGCCTTTCAACGTGGTAATGCTGCCAACGTTTTACGAGTAGACACTCTGGTAGTGGGCTAGAGGTTTTGGACTAACTTCATTTATTTATCCAAAGCTACTCCAAATTGCTTGCTTTTTGTAGTAGTTAGTTGGTTTCACTGTAAGTGAACATTTAGTATTTTTCATAAATAAAAAAACACTAAAAGACATTGGAGTAAAGTACAAATTATAAATCGAAGCAAAATAAGATAAGATATTTAATGAGATAGTAATTATTTAAATACAGAATCTTAATAACTGCCGGGATCTTAAATAAATAAAGTCACTGTAGTATGTAAACAAATCGTGTTGTTACGTTTCATTAAAGTCATTAAGTATAATGATAATGGTCAGTAAATTTTACCTAACTACGATAAATAATTGTAAAAGTACAATAAGTTAAAAATAAGTTAACATATCTGTTAGGTAAATTGTTATTGTGTATTTTTGCAACAATATGGTGGTATATCATTTAATTATTTGCCAAGCAACAAAAACTGTGTTCCGGCAGCTACTTTAAGCCGATGATTCTAGTCGGCACCTATGCGTCAGCTAGACTTTCGTTAACTCGTGTGGTTATATACATACTCGTAAACATATATGTATTAAAATACATATCGCTCCAGGGACGCGGTGCTGTAAGATTCTACCCGGGGTAATCATTGCGAGGTGTATTAGAGAGAACATGATAGGTGCAGAGTGCGGTCGCAATCAAGCTCGCGTGGAGCTGCACTCTCATTAGCGGACATCTAGCCTACACTCGTGTTTACATACGCGCTTGAACGTTTTCAATCATCTATAATAATCGAACCCTTTTTATATTACCAACTGTCATTGTTCAAAATCAGGGTTATTTTTATCACGTGTCAAATACAAGGACATAGTTATACTGGTTGTATTTTTTAAGTATGTGTATCTCACTGATATCTTCCTCTTTGTAGATCGACCCTCAATTTTTTTACGAAAATTTTTGTTAGGACCCATTAGCGTTTTATTGAATTTGATATACCTAGTTAATTTAGCATTTAACAATGTATTGTTCTTCCAGAACGTATCTGCAGAAATAAAAGGATTTATGAGTCTTCATAATAAAAATGATAGCGGGATAATTGATACACCTCCAAGTAATGGAGGGCGTGTAATCGGCGCGGCTAACCGGCGGTTAGTGCACAATCAGCGCGCTAATCAGCCGCGCAAACACCGGACGCTGGAAGACGTGCCCGCCTGCCCGCGCTACAGATAATCATAACTCAGACAACGCTCCCAGGAACCTCTGTATACATAAACGTGAATATATCGCCGTCCCCGGAGAATAAAATGATAACTGCAAAAACTCAACTTTTCAGGAGAGCCAAAAAACATGTTTTTGTTAATTTCTCAAAAAGTACTAGTCGGAGGCAGATGGTTCTTACCTTTATGTAAAGCTAATTTTTTATACATACATAATACTTCAATAGAACACATATATAATATAACATAATAAAGATATTAAAAAAATAAGAAGTTAGTCAAAATTAATCATCAGTTGAGTTGTATAATGTCACTTATCATTTTATTCTGGGTACTTTTTAGTCAAAGTTTGATATTGTATCACTATCTTGTCATTTTATTCGGTAGTTTATTAGGGTACAATTGAAGATGATAATGCATTAATATCGTCTTATTCTCCTTATCATTGTCTAACTCTATGTTGTTTAAAAGCTATTTCAATAAAACTTTGTGTGGTAAGTATTCACAAATCCTAATGTTATATTAAATTTCGGCCATCATGCCTCATAATCTGGTCATGCTTTGACACACAATATTGAAAAGTACAAAGTTTTTACAAAACAAAAAAAACGGTAATTTCTATTGAGTTTTATAAGTGAACACTACTGAGCTATTTTCTATAATCACTATGTAAGCGTCTGGATAACTTAATTTGTTATATGCCCTACTTTAAAAGCCTTATGAAATCATCATGCAAAGCCTTGCCGAAGCTCAGTGCATAACACTTGCAATTCGATCACATGGCTTGGGATAGGGCTTGATATAACCTATTGACTCATACGTTACTTTGTGGAAATCCATTGTAAATGGAAGAAAATCTGAAATATTTGGTGTACTTCTGCTGTGATCTGAAAACAAATTTACACTTGCACTAATTGCCATTAGATCAGACGAGCAACCTTCACTGACCACCCGTATAGAACGTTCTTTCAAATAGTCGAAAATCCACACACGGAAATCAGAGGGCAAACCGTAGGAGGAGCTGTCAAAAGCCTTAGAAATGTTGAGAGAAACCGCTAGAAATTTTCCGAATTTCTCAATGGTGAATTGCTCGATGGTGATGGCGAATTTCTTGATTTTCCAGATGTGAGTGGCAAACACTAGAAGGTCCCCAGTAGATCGGTTCCGGCAAAAGCCATATTGTCGATCACTGAGGAGGTCATTCGCTTCTAGGTATGCCAGGAGCCTACCTAGTCTACCTGTACTTTTACAGAGTACGGACGTTACTGATATGGGCCTGTAGTTAGCAGGGTCGGCAGCGAGGGACGGCAGAAGTTAGCTTCGACCGCTTTAGAAGAAGGGCCAGAACGCTTTACTACCCGCCGGGTACGAAGCCAGTTTGGTCCTTATTCGGCCAATATGGTCAAAACGGGCCTTCTGTATAACCTTCTTGCAGGACTTGGCAGCCTTATTAAAAGCTCACTTTTTATCACGAATATCAGATGCCTTACGCTGCCAAGTTTCAGCCCAGGCTTGGCACGCCAGATGTTTTTGTGTCTCAGCACGTCCACATTCAGGCCAAAACCATGGGCGAGCCTAACATGAAGATGGTGCGTCAGAAATAGGGATAAAATATTCCATGCCTTTACGCAACACATCGCCAAGGAAAGAATGCAAAGAAAGATCGCATCTCATCCAAGTCTGCTGACTTGTATCGCCACAGCCGCCTAGAGCCTTTTGGGCTAGGATCTGGCAGGGAGTAGACAAATACAGACTTCACCAAACAGTGGTCGGATCGACCCAGTGGCGATGAAATCGCCACTGAGTACCGGTCTGGATCAGTTGTTAACAGAAGGCCTTAGTAATAAGGTGTATGAGAGTCAACGTCGGGTACCCGTGTGGCTCCTTGCCTCCAGCTGGGTGAGATCTAACGTACGGGGAAAATTTCCTAGTCTCTCGTCCAGCATGGTTGGTGACTGGGTATGGATACAGCCATTCCTGGTGATGGCCATTAAAGTCCCCTAATAACACAAGCTGAGCCGACGGGCACTCCTGTTGAGCTTCATCCGCCCTCTCGCTGAGGTAGTCAATGGCCTAGTTGTCTCCAAATCTTCGCTGTGCGACCGGTAGCCATAGGCATAGAGAATTTTCTCCACGCCTGTGCCCACCAGTACCCACAGCACCGCGAAGCTGGGATCTTCAAATTTACGGAGACGCAGAAAAGAGATGTCGTCACGGGCGTATAAGCATACGCCCGCGCGTGGTTTGAAGTTGTGCTCCAGGATGTACCCTGGGTAGGAAAGGTACGACACGTCGGACGGATATCTCATTTGGGTCTCCGCAAAAAACAATAGGTGAGGTCTGTATGTCTCAAGATGGTGGTGGACAGAAGCGAGATTTGAGTGCAACCCCCGTATATAGTATTAGTATACAGAAGTGCACTTTTAATGAGAGGGTGCGAAACCGCTGTGTAACCTTTTAATAATAGCATTTTTAATAATAGGTGAAAGGCAGCAGTTGAACGAAGCATTCTTTGTACTGACTGCTCATGAGTTATCTTTTCACGCTTTTAAGGTTTTATCTTAAAATTCTGGCACTACATGAACCCCTTTCGGGTTGGTCTTTTATTCCTACTAGACTGTGATATTCATTGTTTTCTTCTCCTAGTCTTAGATCCCGATGATTAGGTATCTTGCTCATAATATTATCAGTGACCGTTTGTTTCGACAATATACTATCGGAAGTATTATTGGATGTTACATCTAAACCAATGGCTTTATTAGATGGTGTTGTTTTTTTTTTTCAACATCAACATCGTATTATAATATGAGAATGGCGACTGATTGTCATTATAGAATATTTTATTTTGATTTATTTTTGAGGACAGCTCTGTTTTATTGTCCTTGATTGCATGTATTTGAATAAGTGTTGAATAAAGGTATGTGTAAATAAACAATAACACATCGAAAGAATCCCTGCTAATTTTGTAGCTGCCATTTCAAACTATTACCATAACTTCTAAGTGAAAGCAGAGCATGACAATATGTTTTGCACCACGAATAGTTTTACTAACAGAACATTATACGAAGCGCACAGATTGTTTTGTACGAGAATAAAATGATAACTGCTATTATCATTATCCAATCGAATATTTTTTACGAGAATATAACTTCATGACTGTTTGTCATACTTATAAGTTTAAAAATATTTTGATAATATAACAATACAATTATATTCTTGTAACTTTAGGCATGGGTCTAATAATGGAATAACATTGTAATTTTTTATATTTCCGTAAATAACAGTATTAGAGTCACGAAAAAAATTTAGCAGATGTATCAGCACCCACAGATATCAAAAATGGAATAACACTAAAATGAAGATAATGGCAGTTATCATTTTATTCTCCGGGGACGGCGATATATCTAATCAGGAAGAATTGATACATACAAAACAAATATGCATTGCAACGTCTTCTACTTAAAAGTATAGGCTAAAGTGGCCGGATCCTGGTGTCGATAGTTTTCAAGCCACCGGAGAATTTCACTTGTTTTAATGTCTACTTATACAATGACCAGCAGCTTTTAATTTAATGTGTTTAATCTTCTATGTTTCCCTAGCTACAAGCACTTCAGTTGTAATATTAGTCGAGAGGTTTTAATTTGCTTTATTTGAAAACAAGTTTTGTTATTTTTACTTCGTATTTGAATATTTTTAGTTTGATTGATGTACTCTTGGATACGATTAAGTACCCTACAGGGAAACAATAAAGGTATAAACTCTTAATTTCTCATGCCAATTTACTTTTCTATTTATTTGCACCCTTAAATTCGTTCAAAATTGCAGTACCGGGAGCTCTCATAGCGTTACAAAACAGCAATAAAAGCAATAATCAAGAAATGAAATAATTTCCCATTTAATTGTGAAGTTTCCGAAGGGCGCACATAATTCAGCGGCAGCGGGCCAAACGGCCGGAGATCAAATTTCAATTAAAACTTAACACATTAACCGGCGGAGAGCGAACATTAAATTAATAAAAACACGCCTCCGGGAGCCATGTCGCGGCCACGGGGACCCGCCGTCACTCCGACAGCCATGTTGCTGCGCTACGTGACGCGCGCCGGCTATATCATGCACTGGTTTACTTTTATTTTATTCATTTACTAGTTGACCTGGTAAACGTTGCTTATAATGCTGAACAAATATACGGTTCTGCCATCTTTGAGTTATAAATAGTAGAGATAACATAATGGGAGGCCACCGTTTGCAGAGAACTGTACTGGACTGTCGTTTAAACTGCAGATTAGCAGTGCGGTGTAACTCTACTCGGGTATTTAGGTCAGTGATAGGTACTCGATTATTTGTGTGATACTCTCATCATAGGTGGAGCAAATCTAATCTGGGGTTACTGGTTCTCAATGAGGCTACCGGATACAATATCGGTATAAAACGAAAAGTTGGTATGCATTAGATATTTGTTATCTGCCTCGCGCGGTGCTACCCGACTACTCAGACAAGTTCCTTCAACAAGTGACTTCTGTACAAAGATTTAGCAAAATAATTAATATTAAATAATTGTGTATGTGAAAGATACATTCATACCTATTTACAGATATACTGAAATACACTTTTATGTATCATCATCTTCAGCCTATGCTCGTTCACTTCTGGAGATAAACCTCTCCCAAGGCACGCCACTTGGCCCTACCCAGTGCTTCTCTTCATCATCCACCCGCTACCTTCTACAGATCATCGCTCCACCTGGTTGTAGGGCGTCCTACACTACATTTGCCGAGACGCGGTCTCCATTTACACATGTAACTGTAATAAATCATGAATGATTGATCTGGAATGACTAGTCTTCACAGTGGCAGGTAATGAGCAGGGATATGATGTAACGGCATCCACTCGCAGTGTTTATATCGCGCGTCGAGCGGAGTGCGCCGGAGAGGTGCCACTCTCATAACACTAACACTCTGTTTGTTTGTACGGAGCGCTAGGGAGAAGATAACACTATATCTACTCATAGTATCGATATACCAGCTATTTGTATGTTTTTGTAATTTTCTGGTTCTTTTTAAAAGCAAAATAATAATTAATTTTGATTAAACATATTATTTTTTTTAATATTAATATTTTAAATTAATTTAATATAATGTAAAGATAATACATTACAATATTATTTTTAAAATACACGGAACGATATTTAAAAAATACGGTACGGAAGAGGACTTGGTGTAGAGTCAACTTGGTTGCTTTTGTCGACTTTTCTACTTTTCTTATATAGAAACTTAAAAAATGCGTAGACAGATGTTTTCTCTGTCTACGAAAAAAATGAAACGGCAACTTTGCAAAAAAGAATGGCGTCTATTAACCTCAAAAACAACAAGGAAAATGAGACTGAAATACTGTCATGTTTTTTTTTTCTTCGATCAGTGATAGAAATAGAGAAAAATCTTGAATTTACAGTTTTGAATTATAAATAGGTAGGATAACTGGGTATATAAATATAATTCGGCTAATTTAAATCAATTGATAAATACAAAGTAATTTTCATACATCATCATCAGACTAGACGTCATTATCGATAAATAGATATAGACGACACCTAATGCCATCATAGGGTCCGAAGTCCGCGTCACTTCTAATTAGACACAAAAGTAAGGATTCCCAAGTCTTTACAATCACAAAAACAGATGATTTGCCATCATCTCCATTAGAAGAGTTTTAAATATTCGGAATCAATTAGTCGGTGTGCCGCGTTCCATTCTGAAACATCGATAAATATTGTAATGACATAGTACACTCGACATCACTAGTCTAACTGCCATTAGGTAATTGTTTAGAATGGATAAAAGCTGTAGATGTCTGTCTAATCACTAGTTAGTGTAGAGGTACATGTAATGAGGTAACACGAAACACTATCGATAGTATCTCACACGGCACGCAGATACTATTCATGTTGTCCATCAATGTACTCGTTAGTTTACAAAACATATTTTTAATAGTTTACTGCGCTTTCATATTTTTTTAAGATTTTTTGTCATTGGTAGATTTCTATGTAACGATTGCCTTTTAATTACTTTTCGTTATATGTTTAATCCGCAGACGTTTACCAGAGAGCTTCAGCCTGTAACATGTATTCTCATATAACGATACTAATAAAGCAATGTAAGTCTTATCATAAAACTATTAGTTATAAATAATCACGTATTAATCCTACTAATATTATAACTGCGAAAGTTCGTGTGTGTTGTTTACTTTTTCACGCTCAAACGGCTGAACCGATTTTGATGAAATTTGGTGTGAAGAAAGTTTACACTTTGGATAAACACATATTCTACTTTTTGTTTCGAAAACAATTGTGGTTCCCGTGGGATACACAACTTCTAAATCTATGTTACTCTTTTACGCTTCACCGGTTGGATCGATTTTGAAGATATTTTCTATGATTACATCTCAATCTTGGATTAACTGGGATTTAACACATAGGCTACTTGTTATACCAGGATTAACGTGGGTAACACCGCGGGCCGAAGTTAGTACCACACTAAAGGCTATGCAAATACCTATACATATATTTTACTAATGTTTTTAAAAATATTAACATGTGTCATTAAATTGTAACACGATTATTTGAATACGATCAACTTGTAAGCACCATACATTCAAAAAAAGCTATTATGAGTGAATCCGCCGCGGCGGGGTAGCAAGCGATGTAATACGCCACACACGGCCGCTCCGGTAAGCGCACAATATAACACATGTGTACATTAACACACAGCGCGCACATTGTGTGTGCTAATGCACTTACCTGCCTCCACTACCCTTAACATTATCTGCATTCACTGCGCACAGCTTTCATTATATAATGCCACTGATTACAGCAATAGATAATGAACTAATATGTGGATGCGTAAATTTTTAGGGTTCCGTACCTAAACGGTAAAAACGGGACCCTGTTACTAAGACTTCGCTGTCTGTATGTCTGCCTGTCTGTCTCCAGGCTGTATCTCAGCAACCGTAATAGCTAGAAAGCTGAAACTTACACAAAATATGCATCTCCGATGCCGCTATAATATAACCAAAGCTAAATACTAAAAATAAAAAATATTACTCCCTTATTAAAAATTAATAAATTGTCAAAGTCTAATCAAATATATCGGACTATATTTAAATTAGACTGAATTTTTGCGGCAGCGTTTTTATGAAAATTAATATTTAAGGGGGCTCCCATACAACAATGGTACGGAACCCTTCATGCACGAGTCCAACTCGCACTTGGCTAATTATTCCTTTTATTCTGTACGAGCTGCGCTCCGCTGTACTTTAATGAGATGTACAAGTAGGTTCCTGTTTTGTTTTTGTCACTCGATCTCAGTTAATACTTATCCAATTATGTAATTCATCGCAAAGAAATAGTCCTGTAGGCAAAACATCAACCCGATGGATAAACAATATATTTTTTTATAAGAAAACTCCGGGTTCATGGAGCACAAGGTAGACAATACATGAGAGAGAGAAAGATGAATATAATGACCGTAAATACTCGTAAATATAACAATACAAGCACCGAGTGACTCTATGAAGGGTAATCCACGTGGCGCGCGGTGTAGGGTTACCTGCAGCCGGGCGGCCATCTGTCGTCGCAATGTATTGTCGGCAGGCGCGCTTACCACCACGCCGCCGCGCGCTTTTTGTCCGCTATCAAGTTTCCATTAACTAATTTAGTATCGATTGGCCGCCGGTGAGAGTTCCGCGCGATTCCAATTTGATGGATCGTTTTTATTTCATTTGCAAACTGTTCACTGAATGCGCCAACTTTGCCAATTCCATTTTTATGAACAATGCGGCTTCCGATAATTTAGTTTTGCAAGTCTGCTTTGAGGCGGGTTTATCTTGTCTTGTGTTATCTTATATTGTTAAAATATTTGTTCTGAAAAAATATGCATATTACGTCTTATAGTATAAGAAAAGAGACGAATATTTTTCTATAATCTTATTAATAAATTCTTGAATTAGTCTTATGGATAAATTCTTAATCATCTTGTTTAACATAATAATTTGTTGAACCAGCTAACACTTACTTTTTTTTCGTTCGGGAATATTCTGTATATCAGAATGCCTGCTTTTCTTCACCATCAACCTCCTGTCTGCGGAAGCCAGATAGCTTTCCATCGCACCGTTCTGTATCGATGACTCCCATAAAATCAGTTTCCGCGCGGTTGAATGTTAAACATTACATGTATATGAATCGACAGAGTCCGCGTAGATTGCTGCTGTCATCAATTCCCTCGCGGAGGGCTCTCCACCTCTCCCCAATATCTGCATTATCTTACCTCGACCCTCCGGAATCAGTTAGCTCGTGCACGGAGCGCGGCCGCTCGCTAAAGTGCATTTGCCATTACGTCCGTCAAACCTTACAATTATCTCCGCGCCGCGAGCCAATCTCGACTCTACGCGCTCCGCGTAACGTCCTCATTAGCTTGTCTCCAGGCGCTCCTGTTAGAATCATGCATCACTAAACGATGATAACTTTCAATTCATTGTCACAAAGCATTTAGAATCATATGTCCTGGAGTGAGGGTTCATATTCGCGCAGCAAACCACATTCGGCCGGACCGTTTAAGCTAAGAGGGTAGTTCACATGTTGGCGATGCGATTTATCAAATTTTATACGTTGTCGGTGCGACATGTGTGCGCGGACAATTGCTTAGGTGAGCGGGGCGGGGGGAGGGGAGCGGAGGGGGGGATTGGAAATTAAATATGGAATGAGAATACGAGGTGGCTAATGGATTAGCAGATGAGCCCGCCACCTTATGGCGCGCAATCCGGCTGCACATGCGACCTCTAAATTGAATCCGCGCGAGCTGATTGCAGGTCGCAGGGTTGCGCCTGCCGCCGGGGGATGGGCCGGCTGTTTCAATACAATCGTACGTGATATTTTATAATGGGTAAGGAGTAGCTTCAAGAAATTAGAATATGCGCATAATAAGTGTGTACCATATAAGGTGATATTATGGTGGTCGCACAACTGTTCCATGTTACTGCTTGGATGGTACTGGTAGGCAAAAGTCAGACTCTTCATACTTTACACAATATTGATATACTAAGCTCTGGTGGTGTCTTTCATTATCTCAGTATAAAATATTTAAACGTGTATCCATGTGCAATACAATTTTAATTTAGCTTCAATAATAAGTAGTTTTGTTCAACACGGATAATAGTTTTAGTAAGGATAAGCAAATTAATTTCTATACTTGTGATCTACGTCTGACCACACCTTCTTTATGTCAAACAAACTCAAAAGATATACATCTCCATCTGAACTATATACATTGTTACAAGATCTCGGGGCTAAAGGAAAATCAAAGGTAAGAAGAGAAGTAAGAAAATGAATCTCACAAAAAGCACTGATATGTGTGAACGGTGAGTAGCGCAGCATCCCGGTGTGAGACACGTGTAGTGTGTGTGTGTGTGTGTGTGTGTGCTGACGGTACCTCGCGTGATGGATTGCGGCGGCGATTAGGGCGCGCTGACCTGTTCTTTCATATCCCGCTAATGGCCGCCCTACCTACCGCCCGCGCCGTGTACCGCTTGTAGAGGTGTACCGCCACTGATTGATGCTGCGGCACACGGCTACTGGAACTGCTGCTCTGATTTGTTTATAAATGTTTTATGTATAGTATTTGACATGGTAAGTAATTATTATGCCATTTTGATATGTCAACTTACAAGAGCAGGTGTAGGTAATTAAGTTTATGATACAAAGTTACATTTTAGGATAGGGCCTCGTTATCCATTCATCCATATATGTACATAATTATATACCCTCAAACTTCTAAAATATTGATAAATAACTTACTCCATTTGTTTATCAAAAAATATTGATAAACAAACGGAGAGAACGAAACTAAAAGGGTGTAGGACTATGAAAAGTTTTAAAAGAAAACCAGTAGCTTAGTATCATTAAATTACCTATAACATTATGTACATACACATATTATTACAATGTATCTCCGTAAATATGACTAAAGCTAGGTATTATCTGAGGAGCCACATCCAGAGCGGTGTAGAGTAGCGGCGTACCTGTCGGGTGCGGGCTGTCAAATGTACAAGGGTCATTACTTAGCTGATCGCTGCGATATTAATATCCACACGCCGCCACGGCCGGGGGCAGGGAAATATATATTCGATATTAAGCAAAAATACATGTAATTAATATGAAAATAAATGTTTCATTTATAGCTTAATTAAAGAACGTATCTTAACGAACGAACGAAAGACAACGTATCTTATCTAAGTTCAGTTGGCGGCCGAACGGCAAAGAGCCAAAACCTTGGTAGCGTTCCCGCGCTGTATCGCAAGCGAAATCCGTTATGCCAAGTACCACTGCTCTTATATCTCCAGTAATAACGTCATTCAGAATAATGCCAGCCAGAAAATATATAAAATGAGTGTAACACAAATACAAATTATTTATTGGTAGCACCAACAGTTACACGTCAATGTCATGTTCATAAAACTAACTATAATCCAAAACACCAATTCTGAATGTTTTAAGATCCAACTAACGTGTTTCTAACCGAGCTTCTAAATCAATACATTCACAAGTCCGTTAGTACTTGTAGTGTACTGTGTGCGTCATGTCTCTGCCTCCAATGAGTTCCAGTCACACGAGGTGGTAGTCCAGCCTACGTGTCTCGCGCGGTTGTCACTGCTACCTGTCAATGGTGTCCCCTTCTCCAGAGAGGCTGTCCGGTTCTAATTCCACCTGTCGCCGGTAAATCAGTCAGCGGCGCCGGTACCTGGGGCGCAGTTGCGCCATCAAACAGTAATTAATCTCGCCCCCCCCCTCTCTTGCCCCGCAGGGGGAACTCCCCCCGACGGAGAGGCGCCAAAGGTCACCTGACCGGCGAGCGGGGGCTCACAACCACAGCTGATTGAGCTCGACAATTAAGTTATTACGAGCTTCGGAGATTTCATAGTGACGCTCAAATGACAGAATTGTTGTACATTTACAGAATTATTGTTATATAGGTACTCGTATGTTGCGACATCCTAATATAGTCATTACGATACACGTACTCCAATGTTAAGACCAACATTTGAACAGTTATAAATGTATTTGACTATGTATTTATTTTTCAAAATCATAAGATTGCCCAGCATTTCTAACTAAAAACTTATTTACTCTAGTTAGTTCACATAAGTTTTTCTTCTTTTCCCCTTAAGTTACTGTTGAACCTGAGAGGAAAATAACTAAACCTAAAACTTATTTATTTATACATAATAAACATAAAAGAAATGTCTTGTTTATAATAAATAAATTTCACTAATGTTACTAATAATGTTTATTTTTTTGGGCTGAGTACTCGTATTAAGCAGTATTTTGAGATTACGTACGTAGTTAAATTAATGGTTTAATTTTAAGTTATTTTGAAACTTTCATTCTAGGTGGTTCAATATAAAGGTTTTTAGCAAAGGCAATAATTAATACGTTACGGTGAATTTCTGAAAGTGTTGCATGTAAGTGTAGCGCTGGCTGGTGAGTAGGTGAGTATACTGCATCAACTTAAATAAGAGAACGCAATGTGCACAATATAAGATGCGGCGAGGCTCGTCACCAGTTATTGGTGCAGGACGGTCGGTGCAGGCGCGGAGTGCACACAAAATGCAATTTGGCAAGTAAACTAGTAGTTTTGAAGAAATAGCCGAGTTATGAAGGCTTTACATCTTCTCTAACAATTAAAATAGTCGTTCCGTGCCAGAGGGAGGGCACTTCACTATGTTTCTTGGCTACCTTCGGCTGACTGTCACATTACAGTTATTACTCTGGAGGCTCTTGCCTCTCGCCGCTTCGCTGTTGTCTACACACATTACTATAAGTTATGCAGATACGAGTAAGTACACATTTAGCTTGTTTTACTATCTAGATTAAGATTAATTTGTTAAGTATCGTGATGACTGTAAGCTGTTTAGTTTATTTTCAAAAAGACCTAAAGATACATCACCAGACACTATTGGAATTGATAATTATTTCACAGTTAATACTTATTAATGACCATTTATTTTTACCATGAACAGATAGCTATTTTTTTACAATTATTTTGATCTTATTTTTCGTCTTTACGTTTTTCGATTAACCATATTTATGATCTCATGTTAGCAAACTTGGAGGATTGGTGAGATTTGATAAATGGAGGCGTGTAATCCTGTACATGGGCAGTATCTGGTGTATGTGGTGCGCGGATGTTTCCATGCAGCAGGTCAGCAGTGACGGTAAGAGAGCAGCGCGTGATGTCTCAATATGCGCCAGCCAATATCGTTCCGGACGCTGTCACAGCACACCCAGCGCGCCAGGCACTTGCCTCACTGAGAGGAAGATGTCGCTTGGAAACTATTTATATATAGAAGAGATAAGGCTTTCAATTGTGGCATGCTAATTTTATTTGTAGGTTTTATTTTAGTTTTAATAACTTTTGTGTCGAATTAAGAATTATCTGTGTATAAATAAAAAAACATTTATACTCCTTCGCAATACTACGGGGTGTTAAAAATATGACGCGCTTCTTTCTCTATTTTTGTGTGTGTCTATCTCTGGTACCGTAGCTTCCAAACGAATGAACTGATTTTGATTTTCTTAAATATCGAGTGTTCTGTACTAAGTTTCAAAGAAGTACAACGAGTATACTCGTATTAATGGCGGTCGACACACAATAGTGTTGACGTATTTTTACAACTACCTCAATACGGGTACCGTATTGAGGTAGTTGTAAACGTATTAGTTGTAAACGTGTTGTATACGTAGTAGTTGTGTGTGTTTGATTGGTAGAATATATACATTGTGATACATATTGAATACATGATGGCCGCCACTACAAAATGTTGAGTCAGAAGTTTTCTAAATCATTAATTTACATTTTCATTCTACTTAAACCTAACTTGATAGTTAAACTTAAATAAATAAATATTAGGACACATTCACACACGGCTGGTTAGCCCCATACTGAACCATTTCTAGCTCGTATTATGGTTGCTAACACAACTGATATACTACATATACATACATACATATTATATATAAATACATATTTAACACCCAGACCCACAGCCAACAAATTTAGTTAAGCACAAAGATGTTGACCGGGCCGGGAATCGAACCCGGAACCTTCTGATTAGCAGACCGACATGGTAACCTTTACGCCAACGAGGTCGTCAAACTTAATGTTCAACTGTTGCGTTTCCACAGTCGGGGTCATTCTGGCGCCCCTCACTAACTGCTGGAACATAGTAAAGTTTTGCTTCTACTGTTCTCAGTGTGTCTCCCGTGGAATGGTAAGGCGAAGCAGTTTCCGTACATGATGAGTGGAGCGCGTGATTTATATCTCGCGCCGACAGATGGCGGTGTGGCTGTTGCTGACTATACTGCTCGCCGACATACTGCGCTCTTGGAACGAGACGGACTAGTTTAGCTGTCTAATGGTTTAATACCAACCAAGAGTAACGCATGTAGCTCGGGGACCTAAGGTGATAAGTCAGTCAGTAAAATCTTTCAATCTTTGGGACGGATGAACAATAGTGACGATGCACATGTATTTTAAAAAATGGCATTTTAATCTGGACGCTAACAAATACAAATCATTTATTGATATCACCAAAGTTACAAATCAAATAACGTGGGCTTCTGATGACACGTTAAATTGTTGTTCGCGGATATCAGTCGTTGAGCTTAATCAGTATCCTTCGGGCGGCTTGAAAAATCTCGACAACAGAGCTCAGCCACTTAGCTCGTACTATGAAAAGCAGTGTTTTTTTGGCTAACGGAAAACATTTTATAGTAAGCACTTACTACAATATATAGGAAAACGTGTCTTCTAACTTCAATGATAATATCATAATAATGCTTGTATATATTTTTGTAAACAAAACTAATGTAAAAATAAAAGCAATAACTTCCTAATTAAATAGAGACTAATATATACGAATACCACGTCGTCTCCGCGTGTCTCGAGTGAGCTCCGTAGTAACTGCTACGCACTCTACGGCAGCTGTAATAAAGCGGCGTACTCACCGCAATATCCCTGCTGTCCACGTTGTACAGATAATGTAGGCAGGAATGTAGTGCGTGCTTTAATATCGCGCTTTATGTGCGACGTGTGCGCGCGCCGCGCCAGTGTGGCGCCGGCCTTATCCCGCGCCGGTGTAGGTGCCACTGCCTCACACATTAACATAAGCAAATTACAAGGAGTATTACAGTGATTATTTCGTTATTATTAGTCGCTAGTACTCGCTATTACTGTATGTTTATGATATATTTTTACGTCTGAAAGGGAAGGTGTCCCTTTGTTGACATTGAGATATAAAATTACAGAAAGGCAGTTGGTTATAACGTCGTTTGGTAAAGTCCCAGATTTAGTGGTAAAAACTTGTGCGCTTACTGCTATTTACGGTGATGCTCAGCATGCAGGATAGCAAACTTTAAACTTTATATTAGAAATGTATAACTTTCCGTTACACGGTACTAGTATTTTAAAATTCTTCTTCTTCGTATGAGCTAAGTGACCAAGTTCTGGTGTCGATAGTTTTCAAGCCGCCTGAAGGCCTCCGACTTGGCTTAACGACTTGTACTAAGACTAACAGCCGGGACCTACAATTTGACGTGTTATCCGACCCATGGTAGAGCCCAGAAGAAAATGCCTCTTCCTCGGCAGTCGGATACATGGTCACCCATCCAATCACCGTCTGTTTACTATATATAATACTGTAACTTCTTATAACTTACATAATATGGAGCTACATATAACTTTGAGCCTCCCCTATCAGCATTCAAGTTCAGGTGAGTGTAGTTCCTCTCGCAGCGAGCTCCGGTCTGATGTAATCACGTGATTTACTCCGCCAGTTAATCCCACTATTTACTAGTTTTACTTCCAAGGTAGGGGCCACACGCTAGTCCTTCACAAGGGGACATTCCTTGCCTTAAGAGATAAGAAATCTGTTGCCTAACGTAACGTTGATTTTTGTTTTTACACTGAACAGGTTTGCGCTTATTGATAATGTTTATAAACAAATCACCTAATGGTAAACGATATTGTAATCTAAGATGAAACGCGCTTGCCCAGAAGAAATAGTTTCGCCCATGCTTTGGATACCGCTGGGTTTCTGTTTTGGGGAACAAGAAGCTTGAATATGAATTCCACATCTCTTAGCTCTCTTAGATGTTTCCGGTATTATTGGACAATTTACGTTTTGAGGCATAATTTAAATTCAAATAACTTCGTCAAATCATGTTGTTAAGATAATATAGTTTCGTAAAAGGTTTTGGTCGTCCACCGGATCAATACAAAATAATCAATAAATAATCAACTTAATAGAAATATAGACCTCAAGATATTTTCTAAACTGAGGTCATACTTAGTAGGATTTAATCCAAAATTATGAACTAACTTTTCTTCTCCAAGGAAATATAATACATACAGGAATGCTAGTAAATAAATACAATGCCTATGTTAAGTAAAGTGGCATAGTCATGCAATCAATTGTTTGCCTACTCGTATCACTTTAATAATTGTGAACCTCCATATTTTGACTACCGATGCATTGAAAACTAATATTTCCGCTCTCCACTTATGCTTTCCACTCGACTCGCAGTAATACGGTTATCAGTCAGTGCGTGTGATGTATGCGACTTGTCCGGCCGTCCCCGGGCCGGCCCCGGGCCGGCCCCGCTCCGGTGCCGGACGATAATTATCTATTGCAACTTCCAGTCGCGACACACTCGAAGGGTCAGTAGATTCGCCAACAGATACAAAAGTTAATTATCTTACTTTTACAACGCTAACCATTCTTACAGAGTATCTGACACAAAATCGTAGTTTCCGCAAACCGTTATAGAGATCAACTGCAAAGTTTTGTAACTTATATTATTCTTAATTTATGTATGTTTGTGACCTTCCTATACCTTTTGATTAAATAATACAATAACTACTAAAATTATTATGAATATGATTGATTGCCTGCATTAGACACAAATATTAGGATATTTATAAAAACAAGCAACATGGTTTTCAAAATGTAAGGTCTACGTAGGTCTACACGAGTGAGGTCTAGCTACGAAAAAAATGTAGCACTTGCTACGAGCTACGGATATTATCTACGTAACTTGGCGTATCAGATCTTGATAATAATGATAGTTATAGTACACTGTTTTTTTTAAGCAGAATGTTAAAAGGAGTAAGACACGAGTCTAAAATTATTCAATATCATCAAAATTTTTCTCAAACAGATTCAATGACGTCTGAAAGAACCAGTTAACCGCCAGCATGGTTCCACCTCAGCGAAGCACCTTCCTCGTAACGAGCAGCAATCAAGGCCGCAGTAAACCGGATCCATTATAATAAGACACCGCATTTTTCCCGCGGAATTAAAACCGCCACCAATTAAGGGAGATCGCTTCCCGGAGGTGATTCTTGTTATTTTTCCCTCGCTCCCCCGGGAAGACGCTCGTTAATTACAACCGGTATTTTATTAAGCCAATTTGTATCAAATACCTGTGACGTAGCGCGGAGAGGCGAGACGGGACCGGGGACGAGTCTTCTACACATTTTTTGTGTTTTTCTGTAAGATAGCGCGAGGGGTGTTGTGATCTTTTCAAGTAATCGCATCAAATTGATCATGTATTTCAAGATAGCTGGGGAAATATTGGAAGCATATGGAACATGTTATTTTGTCACAAGATATTTTTTAAAGATTGTTACAATTGTGTTTTTATTACTTTGTCAGACATTTATGTAAAGGTGTTTCGTAATAATGACACAAAATAAGTTTGTTGCTTTTACTCGTAGTTTATGGCAATGAAAGGACTGCTTACTTATATTTTGTTCACTCTGGAGACATCTACTCAATTCTATATAAGGTATAAATACTTTCATATCCTACTCGTACCATTAAATAGAATAAGTTCCAAAGCAAGTCTTTGTTTATTTTATTCCGTACTAAACCATTTCTAGTTTGTGTTATAATTGCTATTAATTATTATTAATAGCAATTATAACACAAACAAATTATTAATGTTTGTGTTATATGTGATAAGTTTAACACCCAGACCGACAGCCAACACGTTCAGCAATATGTTGGCCATGCCGGGAATCTAACCCGGAACCTTCTGATTGGTAGTCCAGCACGGTAACCATTACAATAGATTGATTAACATCATATATAGAGAATCTTACTGTTTTTTCAGTAATTGTTTAACAAGGTACACGAATCAATTGAACCTAATTGAGTATATACTTTTCCCAGTGAGCCGGCACTGCCGGCGTGACGTGTCTTGGCGCGCGGGTTTGCGTGCGGTGAGTCAGTGTTGTATGTTCCCACGGGCGACGCGCGCTACAATTACTGGAATTGACCGCGCCGTACTAACTGCTAGCCACGCTGTGGCGCCGCTTGACCCCGCGCGCCGCCCATTGGCTGCCGCCGCGAGCAGCGATGGAGTCGATCATCACACTCATATTAGGAAATTAAACTATTATAGACTTCTTGGTTGAATTCATTCCTAGAAACGACTCTGTTGTTTACTCATAAACGTATTGTCTAGTACACAATTATGTTTAAGTATAAATATAAATCATAATAAATAAATCAATGATTTATTTCTAAAATATTTACAATGACTAAACAAACGAAACACACAATAAAATACTATAGCTACTTTGTAAATGTACCTATGTACAATATGTGTAATGGTTGCAATTTGATTGCGAAATATTATTAGTAATTTACTATTTCACATCAAGAAATGTGTTGAAATTCATGTTGAAATATGATTTTTATTAGTCTATCTATAGTTAATAATAGTTATCTATACTTAATATAAAAATGAGTCGGGTTTTCCTTCCTGACGCTATAACTTCAGAACGCACGAACCGATTTCCAAATATGCATTCGTTGGAAAGGACTCAGGCTTCGTGAGGTTTGTAGCAAACAAAATACAGGGAAAATTCGATTCGCAATAAAATCGACCTACACGCGGGCGGAGCCGTGAGGAGCAGCTAGTTATGAATAAAATGTTTATCTGTATATATGTATCAAATCATTTATTCACAGAATACAGCATTTAAAAGATGTTACATGTGTTAAAATATATAAAGTCAGCTCAAGTATTCTCACCCGTAACACAGTCGTTAGACTGTGAATAGAACGAGACCAGAAGCTTCTTTATTATTATTGTGTATCTGTACCTTACGTCAATAAATATTTTTGTATTTGTATTTGTAAAGCGCGTGGAAGTGAAATTGAATGTACATTATGTATAGACATATTATTAGGTAATTTAGTTAAAGTCCACCGTCAATATCGCCAACCTGCGACAGAAGGTGTCCAAGAGACAGACACATGGTTCAGTTTGTGGTCAGATAGTGTGTTTGTACACAGATTTAAATGAGATAGCGCGGCGCGGCTGGATGGAGCCGCTGCGGTAGAGAAGGCGTCGCGTGTGGAGCGTGAGGAACGCGGCCTGACTCACGCGGGATCATTAGTGATCTACATTAGCTTACAGGGTTAGTAGGAACTGAGCGGCACTCGAGTGGCGAGCGAGTGTTAGACTGTGACACACACGCCTCGCTTAGCGTCTCGTCCGTACCTTTGTTTTTTATTAAGGACAAGACATCGTGAGTTAATCACTATCCCGCACTTGGCCAGAGCGATGAAATCTATATTTTTTTCTTGACGAGTGTAGACCCCAACTCCGAGCAGTAGGAATGTATGTATAGAGTGCTTGGTGGCATTTATATCTGGTGCTTTATCGAGGACTGGATAGTGTTAAAGTATAATTTAGTCTTGGTTGCTAGTAAGACAGGACAGGGCAAGTGATCGTTGACACACATGAGAAGCGTGTGGTATAGAAACTCTCTGTACCAGAGTTTGGACATTTAGCTGAAACAAAGAAGAGTATATAATTTCTGGAATAGCTTTGCCCTTTTTAACATTTATTTATCTTCTATAACTTTTTAATCGTATTAAATGTTACTTTGAAAAACTTGTATTTATTTAGGCTCCAGATCCTGGTAGTCCTGTATGCAGACAGTGCGTGTGATGTCTGGCAGCGTTACCGCGCTACATCACCACTTGTCGCCGGTTGTTGTCCTCGCGCTGGACTTTGGCAAACACGTGGTGAGCGTTTAATCATCGCGTTATTACGTGTAGAAAAATGCCTTTCATAGGCATCATACTTACCTATACCTTATACGAGTACATATATGTGAAAACTTTAACTCATACCTCAAGTTAGTTTTTACAATCAAATTTAATTATTTACCTAGTTGCGTATATCTATAATATTATAAAAAAAAACTATTATTTCAGGCTAGACATTTTGAGTACAATTATCCGAAACAAAAAGAACAAAAAGTCACTTAAATACTATAATTACATTATGTACGCTTAGATAAGCCCTAAAAGGTTATGTCCAGTATGAGTGTACTGGCACCGGCTGTACTGTAGGTACCCACAGCACTCGGTGCAGCCGATGTGATTCACACGCGACGCACGTGTGACCTCGATACTCGCCGACGGATTTTTTGTGTCTTCACTCTCATTTTTTTTTGTTAATATTGACCAGACTGTAAAGTAATGAGCTAGATGCTACGTCGTTACCTGCGTCGCTCTGAAACAACCTAATAACTGTTATCTTTATATTGTAAGCTCGATATTTGTATCAAAGTCTATAAATTCACCCGATTAAGCGTAATTGAGAAAATCATTAACGAAAACATACTCTTATCTTCTTCTTCTTCTAATATTATACGGCTTGACCAATTTTTACCAAATTTTATATGCGTATTCAGTAGGTCTGAGAATCGGCTATTATCTATTCCATACCCCTAAGTGATAAGGCAAAACAACGCGTTTGCTGGGTCAGCTAGTAATATATATCAATAAAAATATATTAGGGCACGGCTGTTTAGACCCATACACCATTAGACACATAAACCATTTCTAGTTTGTATTATGGTTGCTAACACAACTGATATACACATGAACCCGGGACCCTCAAGTTAGCACTCCGGCGTGGTAACCATTACGCCAACGCGGTCGTGAACATGATATTTGCAATGAACGGTGGTCAAATAACATATACTTTGTATAACGTTTGACAAGTACTTAATAATAACTCATCATCATCATCCACAGCCCATTATATCCCTCTGCTGGGTATAGGCCTCTCCCCTGTCATGCCATATGTCTCGGTCCTGTGCCAATCTGGTCAGGGTTGGACCCGCGACAGCTGTAATATCGTCGACCCATCTTGCCGCTGGACGACCAACTATAATAATTATTATAGTTGGTTATTTATTATCTTATATATAAAATTTCCGTGTCACAGTGTTTGTTACCGTACTCCTCCGAAACGGCTTGACCGATTTTTTCCAAATTTTATATGCGTATTCAGTAGGTCTGAGAATCGGCTACTGTATATTTAGTTTTTTTTTATTAAGTTAAAACAACGTTTGCCGGGTCAGCTAGTAATATATATATATTACTTATTTTAATAAGTAATAGTATATATATAAATTATTACTTATTATAATAAGTAATCTGTCTTAATAATATGCTGATATCCATTGTATCACAAACAACCTTTTTTTCCCAATGCGGTGCGCCCTCACTTGCCCTCACTCTACGAAACGTCCTTCTTTATCTAAACAAATACAATTAAAGTATGCGCTGGATACCGCTCCTTCAATTAGGAACAATTACCTCTCGTATTATACATTATATACTTATACATGGTGGCATCTGATTGAACTGGCGGCTGCTAATCTGTCCGCGCGGCGTGAGAACACTCCACACATGCCGAGCACACACTCGTTGTCTTGCTGCCCGGTGCAACCACTCACATACTTTTTAATTACCTTTTACATTAGGTATGTACCCACCTTAATACCTACACGCTATATTGAACCTTATGTTTTAGTCACTAAGGTTTAGAATGACAGTCGGAGTTGTAAGTAGGTAGGTGGGAATTAAAGGAATTGAGTCCGCATATGGCAGTCATAAATTCGTTTGACTGATACCATTAATATTGTGCTGGCGAGGTGTCAGTGTGAGTGTAGTGTCTTGTTAATTGGTGTTACAGTTCTCGTTCAGAACATAAACGTTCAAATCGTATCTTCTGAACAAGGCGATATATAAACCTTCACTACAAGTCTAGATTCTAGCCCCATAATCCTACTAATATAATAAATACGAAAGTTTGCGTGTGTGTGTGTGTATGTTTGTTACTTTCACGCTCAAAAGGCTCAAAAAAAATTTGATGAAATTTGGTATGGAAATAGGTGAGATCTAGGATCTAGGATTAACACATAGGCTCCTTTTTATCCCGGAGTAACGCGGGTAAGACCGGGGGGTGCTGCTAATAAGAATAATATTTTGCTTATGTAGTACGAAACGTACGAAACGTTGCGAAAAGAAAAATAAACACTGATACAGGTCACACTGTCGTTATGAAGAAATGGGCAATGTCGCAATAAGTAGAGGCAGATAATAAGAGAAGTCGTTCATAGGTAGGTTTGTTAATGGAGGCGTACACAAACAAACATCAATTGAAATAATTTGGGGCATGACATCACCCGACAAGGAATGCCTTGTTATGACACTAGGTGCGTGACTCAGGGCGCCATCTGCCGCCGCGCCTGCTTACAAACATCATTTCCTACTTGATGGTCGATGTAAGTAATATCTCATATTAGCGCTGTTCGCCTCTGCGGTCGCGGGGCGGGGTGCTAGCAAAGGACAGAGCTATAATATGTTAGTATGGTAGAGCAGGATGGACTAAAAAGTTAAACGTGTTTTAAATTTCGAGTGTTAGTCATAACATCTGCTTTGTTGATTAAGTCCTTAACGGATTACTGAAAAAATAAACTTACCTGTAGAAAGACATTCAGACTTAGACGGATAGTATTTATTTATTTAAACATAAGATAAGTGTTGTAGCGCTCTGCGCGGAAAGATAGATATATATATAAACACTTTATTAGAACTCTCACAATTAAATAAAATTACAGAAAACACTCATAGAACTAGCTAGCTAGTGCATTAACTGGTGACCTTATTGCTAAAAGTGATCTTTTCCAGGCGACTTAATCTAAGAAATTATACAAAGACAGAACTTAAAGACGAGGTGTAATACGAGTAACATGCAGTAAGTGGTGAATCACTTACATGCTTCGAAGGAGGAATATAGCTCTGCTCTATCAAGAGATATATTATCAGCGCTGCGTACCTAGCATGGGGCACCGCGCCGTGCTAACACAATGTTGTGAGATGATTTCATACATACTGTCTCATACTCGATAATGGAATGTGTGACATTGTGCAGTGAACTTGAACATCGACGAAGTACCCACTAAATATAGTAACGGGCACAGTAAAACAGAGTGAGTCATTCACTAGTTAGGTTTCGATATATTTGCGAACACTTGACATAAACATAAAAACATCATTATTGAGTAACAATATATACAAGTACATTTCTGTATATTGACACATAAACTATTATTACAGAACTAGGCTTAAAATATATAATTGTCTTAGCACATTAAGATGCTCCCTGAATCCCACACTTGGTACAATAGGTATATTCTATCTATCTATCTAAGCCTATAAATCAGCCCACTGCAGGGCAAAGGCCTCCCTATCGTCCCTCCACTTTTGTCTGTCCTAGGTATATTCAAAAAGAAAAATCATTTATAGTCAATCTGTTTTTATTAAATTAAGAGGAACGAGTATATAAAGAACTCACCTATTTACCTTGCCCACTTACCTGCCCACTCATTGATTGTAAGCGCGAGCGGTAATGGCCCATTGGCCCATGATTGTGACAAATGGCCCATAAATCCAGCGGCCAAGGTGCGCGGTTAGTGCTTCCGTCGCCCACGGCGCGGTGGGTGCACTTACTGACATGAACATATTGCCTCGTGAGAAGCGCTTACCCTATATCCGAGGATTACGTTACTCATAGATATTAATTAGATTACCACTTCTCAGCATATATATAAAATAATAACAATAATTTCTATAACAAAACGGCCAAGCTCTGAAGTCGAGAATTTTCAAGCCTCAAACTTGGCTTAACTACTGCTTGTACTAAGACTAAAAGCCCGGGACCTGCAATTTTGCATATCTTCCAACCAACGGTAGCACAAAAAAAAACCTAGACGGGAATGCTACTTTTAAATGACAGTCTTTTGCATGTCCATTTATCCTAATCTGTCCGCATTGTCTCTTGATCAACTTTGGTTCCAGATTACCATTGGTAGAACTAAAGGCTCTATTCAGAAATTATATTACACATCAATGCATAAATCAGGTATTTAATGAAAGTAAAATGTAACTGATTAAGGAAAAAGGGCAAGAGGCTGACCGAAGAAGACATGAATGGAGTGTGTGAATGAGGACATGAGAGAGAAAGGATTGAGTGTGGAGATGACGGCTGATAGAGGAGAGTGGAAGAAGAAAATTTTGTTTCGGACCCCAAGGAAGTAGAAGAAGAAAAATAACTGGTAAAGTTCACAATTACCATTGAAGTGATATCGGCAACGAAATGATTTATAAATAATTTTACTTTTGCCTCTAGTGAGATGCGAAACTTTCGGGTATCCTATCCTACTAATATTATAAAGTCGAAAGTTTGTATGTATGGGTGTATGGATGTGTGGATGTATGGATGTATGGATGTATGGATGTATGGATGTTTGTTACTCTTTCACGTAAAAACTACTGAATGGATTTGAATGAAACTTTACCACAATATAGCTTATACATCAGAATAACACATAGGCTATAGCCTATACATCAGAATAACACATAGGCTACAATTTTTGAGGTTTTTAATGTGAGGTCGTAAAAAAAACCCTTTTTTTGCGCTTACATTGCAAACGCTGACTGAATCCTACAAGATAGATCAAAACAATTTACTACAGTATTGTACAACTTAAAAAGGTCTATAAAAAAGTCCGTGATGGTATATGTTTATCTCTTAGGAATAACCCACAATAACCATTTTTTATCCTTTACTTTGTACGAGAAATAATGGCTTATTTACGAAGCGATTTTAAGCAATACACTATTAATCCTTATCAAAATAAATTATTTCATCAATAAGAACAGTTTGTGTTGATAATATTTGGTCTTTGAATGATTAAAATTGGACGTTTGGTTTTGAAGTTATGGTGAAATTAAAGTATTACGATTTCTGCTGCACGGCCCGTTGCGAAGAGGGCGTGTGCGGGGGAGGGGTGTTTAGATCTATGAGTAAGGTACCCGCGCGGCTCAGTCGCGAGGTTGGCTCCCATCGCAGCGGTCGTGCGCAAAGTCTAAGCTCCCATCGCAGCGGTCGTGCGCAAAGTCTAATAATTTTCGGTTTTTTTTTTGATTTTGTTCTTTTAACTACACATACGCAAAAGTTCTTCTCAGAGCTAAACTGTTGTCTAATATATAATACTAGCTGACCCGGCAAACTAGGTTTTGCCTCACTTAAGGGTATGAAAAATAGATCGTGTAGCTTATATGACACGTTCGTAGATTTACCATAGCAGTGCCATCTATTGATTACTTACTCAACCCAGTCGAAAGGTATCGACATCAGTTAGAATCATTTGGAGTTAACAGATAATTGTGACTGTCAAATAATAACAGACAATAATTAGCAGTAAATTAAAATTGCGACTATAATTTGAGATTTATACTATCCTATCTCTCAAGTTGGATCGAACTGCACATGGTGTGCGAATTTTATTATAATCGGTTAATTGGTTTAGGAGTCCATTGAGGACAAACATTGTAACACGAGATTTATATAAATTAAGATAAGATTATTAATATTATATGTATGTTTTTTATTATTCTTTATTGTACACTACGTCCTTCTTTAGTCGTTTATAAATTCCTTTCCATCCAAAGGTTGCCTGGATGAGATCGCTTTAAGCGATAAGGCCGCCAATTGTGGTACACTAATTTTAAGTTAATTGTCTTTTACTGTGCCTTTTTTATTTATGTGTCCAATAAAGAATTATAAAATTTCCATGACACAATGTTAGTTACCGTAACTCCTCCGAAACGGCTTGACCGATTTTTACCAAATTTCATATGCGTATTCAGTAGGTCTGAAAATCTTCTAATATATATTTTTAAGGCAAAACAACGTTTGCCAGGTCAGCTAGTCTATCATAATTCAAAATTCAAAATAATTTATTGGCACCAAAAAATACATATATTTAACATTAAGCTCTAGTTGCCAAAATAGGCGTTAGCCCGTGCCTTGGTAGCTAGTCCTTCCCAAAATAATCCAATAATTTGATTGATACAATTAGAATAAAATAATAATAGATTCATATTCATATTCTATATATAATATCTAAAGCTTCTGATAACTAACAGAACTTTACAATCTGTGAATCTGTGGGCAGACTATGTAGAGATAGAAATCTAAATCCAATCAAAATTAATCAAAGATTCTCTTAATGGGTGTCTTCACAAAGAGCAACCTCCGCTAGAGGTGAAGCTAAACTTGTTCTTATTGTGCCTTTGTAAGGGCGCGGGGCGAGGGTGGCGGGCGGGGGGCGGGCGGACGGAAACCACCAATCAAACTTAATCACAACTCATCTATTACCACGAGATAGAATTTTGATTGGGATGAAAGGTAAGGTTAAGTAAGAAACATTTTGAATAATTTAACTTACTCGTAACATTTTTTTTTCTAAAATTCTAAGTACTGGTCAAATTATAAAACATTAGCTGCGCCCTGCGGTGTTGCCCGTGCTAATCCAGGATTGGGAGCTACGATGCAGACACACACACCACTAGATACGTCAAAATTATAAGTCCCTCTCGTTTTTACATCGGAAAATAAAAATAACTACAATGATTTGTGAAAATGATTACGACACTCAGCTATGGGATGAGAACTACAGCTATCATCTCATTGCAAAACTAGCATGCTATATTTGTGTTTCGCTAGTTCCAGCAATCAGTGTTAACCGATAATAACTGAATTAAAGATGGACAAGCAGTTTGATCAGTCTCCTGTAACTAAGTACTGAGTATTAATTAAATTCTGGCGCGGAGTGGCGTCTACACCCTCCATACTAACTCAACACTAAACTGTGGACACTGATTACTTCACCTAGATATCACAGGCACTTTGTTAATTGTTACACAACATCTTTCTTCGGAATAATATTTAGTTTTTATCTATATTTATTTATCTGTAAATACTTACCTACTTTATTTAGTGCTGAACAGTAATACGTCTTATTTACTACATATTAACTAAGGAACTAACAAAAAAGGAACTAACGTGAAAGGAAAGATACTGTGTTTAGACAAAGTAATACTTACTCGTATTATATACCTATGTATATGTACATAATTCTAGGAAAATAAATGCTTGTAAGGTAAGTTTAAAAAAAACGCGTAGTGAACAAGTGGGAAGTTTTATTTAACATGAAACTTTAATCTCAATCTTCTATTCATTTTAATTGTTTCTTTTATTTTGTGTCGAATAAAGATTTTTCGATCTTTATATCTTAAAGATCGTTAACTGAAAACAGCAGTTTGTTTGCCCACGCAAAAAGAAAGTTTTAAAATCAACAACAATGAACCACATGTAGAATCTATAAGTAGGTAATGCATGTCAGCTGCCGAAACGGGCAAGTTTCACGTCAGCGTTAAGTTAACCTGCGTCTTGGGGTTAAAGCTTGGTTAAGCCTCGGTTAAAGCATTGCTTGGATTGTATTAAAGTTCTTGATATTGGAGAGTTTGGCCATTTGGCCAGTGAGCCGGAAGACGTGGGGGCAGCACATTCTATGTGCTATGTTTGAAACAGGTATTGACTATGTGAGTAACTATTTGATTACGTCATCGACCACCACCCTCAATATATTGCCTAGCTAGAAAATACACTTAAGACGAGCAATCTGTCGCCAAACACCTAGCGGTGTGTCCGTAAGCTTCCTTTAGAGCCAGCTATTCTAGACTAGGCATGCTCCCATGCCAAAGTCACCAATTCGTGAAGTAACGCGCATTGCTGGTTAAATGCCTAGATTTGTTCTTAGTGAAAAGTGTAGAAAAAAAGCAACGCACAAAAATAGTTAGATGAGGAGCAACTAAGTCATAGGTACTCGTATTATACACTTTTCGACTTTTCAGATCTCAACAGAAAAAGAACCACTGTGTGTTAGTGAGTAACCACAATCTCACGATTCATCCAGATGTACTCAAGAGGTGGACTGTTGATAATAACAAAAACAGCTAAGATATCCTAAAACTTTATTTTCTCACTCTCAACAATCCAATGCGACAGATTTTCGTACCTTTGTATGAAGGTAAAATTTATATTCACACAAGAATATTTATATTTATACATATAAGAATAGTTCCTATACATTATACTAAAGCATTCACTTAGATCAATAAGGAGAATGAAATAAACACAAACAGTTGTGAAATCCGTAAAGACTAAGTATAAAGTAAGCTAGCCACAAGCTCCCGGCCGTCCCTAAATAGATGGAGAATCTGAATCAATATGTAGAGTGGGCGCGAGGCGTGTTGTTGTGCAGGATTACACGCGAATAGCAGCCGGTTAGTGCAGCGCGAGTTTAACTTGTGCTAACTGCGCGCTGTTTGCCCTTTGACCGCCCACGCACTAGCACTGGAACATGCGGCGGGAAATAAAACAATTATAAATATTAGAACACATTTCACACACGGTTGGTTAACCCCATACTGAACCACTTCTAGTTTGTGTTATGATTGCTAACACAACTGTTAAACTACATGTACATAAATACTTTTAAATCCATACACATATAACACCCAGACCGACATTATTCACAAATAGCTAATAAAATATATTTTCATAGTTAACATTTATTAGTAAAACTATGCAAATAATTTTGTAGTGATTGACATGTCCTAAACTAGATAGAATAGTTTCAAAATTAAACTTTGGCATACTTTAGAATATTGCTTGTATATTTATCTCACTCAAGAAGTTGTGTGAGCTGCAAGTAACATAATATTTTTTTTGAAAACAGGATCAAGTTCAAAACCTTTTAATTCAGTAGCACAGGATTTAAAGATATTTTCTATTAATAAGGTAGGTGTGTACTGGATTTACATATACCATATCTACCACATGTACTAGGATTAGAAAAGCTTTGAAAATATTCATATAAAGTGTTTTATTACATGTATTATTACCGGTGCGAGTGGACCACGTAGTGCGTGCATCAAACCAACTCGGAGTGTCGGAGTAGTGAAGTAACACTTCTATTTCCGCCGCACCGCCCCTACCCGCGGCTAGCGTCGTCTTCGCTACTTTGCTTAACTTTAACTTCACGACTGCCTCTAACTATATTTACATTGACCTATTCACTGGCACGACGCTCCGTGAAGCTTCACACAACTTTCTAACTTATAAACTAGCTTGACTTTACACACGTTTGCTGAACTAGATTCTAGTCTACGCTAATTAAACGACTTAAAAGCAAAAATAAATCAATAAATCTTCTTCTTTATCTTTACCAGTGCCCACTAGGTGGGGTCGGCACAGCCTGTTTTTGACTTCCACGCCTCTCTATCAGCCGTCATCTCCACATTCACTCCCTTCTCATTCATATCCTCCATCACACAATGCATCCACGTCTTCTTAGGTTGACCTCTACTTCCGCTACTTCTCACAATCATATCCAATCTTCTCCTAGTCACATGCATCTCCTTTCTACACATTGCATGTCCGTGCCACGCTAACCGTCCACTGTTCACATTTTCTGACACAGGTGCCACTTTTAAACTTCAAAATAAATCAATAAATATTCATGAAAATAAAATATAATTTTGTAGTAAATTTAGAAATTTTCTTATGAATTCTATGACAACATAATATGTTAGTTGATCTCGTATATGTATTGTACTGTGCCTACTGTGAAGTGTAGTGTAGTGTATACACTTACCCCAAAACAATAGTTGACAAGCACGTCGCTCTCAACTGGACGTTAATTTCTCGTCCACGGCTAACTCCCAGTTACGGCCTATTAAGAAATTGTTCTCGGACCTTCTCGAGACGAGGGGGAGGGTGGCGGGCGCGGGGTGAGGGGGGTGTTGGTTATTTGCCTAAAGTTAGCAGCGCCGTGTGTGCTCGGGCGGGTTATGCAGAGGGGCGGTCAAGTTGTCGGAAATTATTGCAAGATTAATTAAAACATTACCGTCTTAAGAATTTAATACAAGGGAGATCAAACAATTATATAATACTATAGAATAAAATAGACCGCTTCCAGTTAAAGAAGTTTAATAGAGGTGGGCGAAGTGAAAAATTGCATCGCGATTTTTCGTAAAGTATTTTCAAAGGAAAGAAAGCTTCGTAACCCTCCGCTGGCGTGGCGCGGGACTGTTTGCGAGACGCACCGGAAGCGGTCCCGGGGACCTGCGCGTATTCTTTGCTTCCGGTCACTGGAATAAAAAGAAAAACATTTGGTTGGGAAACTCTTATAATAACATTAAGGGTTAACACTTGGACTAAATGTACGCTTTTGGTATTGTTAATTATTTTTCTACAGTCTACTTAGAGAGCTATCTACGCAGCCAGTTGATGAACTGTAACTTGCCAGAGACATGAACATATAAAAGTGATGTCATCAATCTGGTCATCACGCCCTGATAACTAACTCGTCACTTGAGATAAGATAAATATATAATGTACATCACTCCACATACCCTCAGCTTATCTCGTGCTTCATTAAAATATAAACAGTCGTCACCCACCGACTTGTCTCGGACGATTTCCGCCGAGTAACGTATGCCTCTGGCGAATGTGGACCCTCTCTGGAACAAGCAATAATGGAGCTTAGTGAGTTGTAATAAGAGCGCGAGTTTATGGTCAGTTGTTGTAATTAGACGGGGACAAAAGGCAGGTCAAAGGGGCGGAAGCTGACCTCGTGGCGTGCGTACTTCCGCGTCGCGTCACGAGCGATGTCTTCGGTCGGAAGGACCGGCCCGGCCGTTTGAGGGTTCACTTTGTGCGCGCATTGTCCGACTACACTTCTTGTTTGGACTCAAACGACGGACAAGTTTACGTACGGTTTAATTATTTCCACAGAATACATCTTATATCAACTCACGTTTAATTTTGGAAAGCACCCTATTCGTGGCACGACTTTAGTTGTTGTGAAATTAAAAAGTATACCGATATATCAATTACATACATATTTAATGATAAGATAAAAGTAGCGTCCCCATCCCTTCAGACATCCAACATAACAAGTGACCGAGCTTTGATATTCGGACCGCAAAATTACCTCAATAATTAAAACCTTTGCTTTAAAAGTCATTGAGACTCCCCGAAAAATCCTCGAAACTTCCAAACGAGTCATCCAAGCCTTTGAAACAAGAGTGGTCGGTTCGTGAGCCGCGAGTGAAGTGCGAGCTAATAAGCAGCTTATAGCAGGTGAGTGGCGAGTGCTCGCCTCACTGGACAAAGTGTAGGATCAAAGAAGCCCTCCGCCTGCTCACTAATTGGCTTGACCGCGGCGCGCGCTGCGGGCCGCTAGCATGCTGTCTCTACCCCGAGATCTCAAACTGTTATTTCTTAAAATAATGTGTGATGACAGGAGGAAAGGTTTAAGGAGGGATGCTAGATTTCAATTAGTGTCATGATTACTTGCATAGAGCATATAAATTCGCAATGTACGGAAATAATAGTCTAGTAATTATCTAGATCATAAAAAAAATTGGCTAGAGCTAAGTATCGGGTGTAAACTAAAAGTAAGAATTCTTCTTCTTTGTATAAGCTAGGTGGCCAAGATCTGGTGTCGAGAGTTTCCTATCCGCCCGAAGGCTTCTGAAGACTAACAGCCGGAGATTGAAATGTCACTTTTAAAACGACGTATCAAAAGACTATCCGCATCGGCCGTTGCTTAGACTCGGTAATCGCGTTAGATCACCTTAACTAGCCGAGCTACAGGCGCTATATCTTATCTTATATATAAAATTTCCGTGTCACAGTGTTTGTTACCGTACTCCTCCAAAACGGCTTAACGGATTTTTTCCAAATTTTATATGCGTATTCAGTAGATCTGAGAATCGGCTACTGTATATTTAGTTTTTTTTTTATTAAGGCAAAACAACGTATGCCGGGTCAGCTAGTAAGATAATATTAACGATGACATTACAAGAATAAATAAATAAAAAAGTGAATGAGTGACATTTTAGGCGTACATCATTCTAAAATGATAATGAGTTAAATTTCCCGCCGACAAAAACTGTGTAGTAAAGTAGGATCGGAGCGACCGACGCGGTCGGCGGGGTGCGACCAGTCGGGGCGCGACGCGACGCGACGCGACTTATAGGATGGTTACATTTTAATTGAGAGTCAGTCGTGCGGCGCCTCGTCTGCTTCTGTCGGCTACTTTGAACTTCGTCTCAACTTGCTTCCAAGTATACTAATACAGCGTTACTGATAACTAACTACATAATACCTACCACTCATATTTAGAGCAACTTTAGTAGGAAAAACGTTTTGCTTAAGAAAATTAGGAAAATAGTGAATATCATAGGTGTTCTACATATAAAAGTTCATCATACGTCAGAATAAGTTCATCGTCGTAGCCTGAAAAAAGTTGTAATTCTGTTTTTTTTTTCAAATTTCAAGGAGTAAATTAAGACTAGTTGAATGTATAGACGTACCGAAGCCGCTCGGATAAGGTTTTGCGTTCATAACCAGCAACGCTGAATTGTGACATTGAGAATGGCAACAAATTAACGATATTTCTTACATGAGAATGTATTGAATACATCATTATGAAATAAATATAGTTGACGTATGAAGCCCCTATGAAGTCCCCGAAGCTATTAAATGTACCAGAATATGAGTAATCAAACAACAAACAACTGTAAGTGGTGAAGTTACCTCCAATCTAACTTGTCGATGGAGGCTATCAATAATATATTGCACGCATGCATCACATCACTAGCTCGCATCTACTTCACCTACTTTCTGACTTGATACATATTATAACAAAAAAGATATTAATTCATAAGAAGAAACTTACGGAGAACTTGCCAAGCGGCTGGTAAAGGTTTCGGGTGTCCAGAATGCTGGCTTTTTTTCGGTCAGATAGCATTGGCATCCAACGTGGCAATGCTGCCAACATTTTGGGCACCTTTTCCTCTACCCCTGGACTTTTTTAGATTAAGTTCTATTTGAGTGTTTTATATAATTATTGTGTTGTTTATAAGTAAACGGATAAATTCATCAGATACTCGTAAAAACAGTACGTAAGATATTTGAGTTGAAACTTTTAAAGCGTGGGTTTAGTTTATTTATAGTTATAACAATTTATATATAGCGTTCTATTCTTTCGAAATCCCATATACTTCATAAATTGTAATATAACTCAAAGTACAGCCTTAAGAATACAGAAAATCTTAGTATCGATATATCAAAAATACTGATATATTTATTTGCCCATTCTCCCCGCGCAAGATGTAAGGTTGTGGTAATGTTCAGTAAATAGTACTGACAGAGTGAGGTATCGCCGCGCTCAGTGGAGGGGGCGGAGTGGGGGAGGGAGGGTGTATGTGAAATATGGACCACTTATGATATCACCTTCGATTTCACTACACCTTGCTATCTAGAAGAACAACGCCAGTTTTACTTTCAAATCTGATGTGAACTCCCATATTATTTCTTTAAAATACATATTGTACTTAAGATTTGCATGTGAAGCAAGACATTACCTTTAGAACCTCTCTTCTTCTAAGTAAGCGTAAATACATTATAGAGACAGTGCTGCACCAGGCAAGCTGTGATCAATCGCGAACCTAACAACACACAAAATAAAACATTCAAAAAAATGTTGAGTCGTAAAAGTAGCTGTTTATCCCTAAATCTAAGTAACACAATCAAATATACTTAAAACCTATATAATATACTTCAAACAGACGATAACCTAATTGCCAAATTGTCCGCGAAACATGAAAACAGAATCCCGAAAAATATGTCCGACATTCCCCTCACCTACCCCGGTTTTTCCATAAAACAACATGACTCCGGCGAACATAAACACCATTACTGTATTTCTATTAACCTGGGGGTCATTTCACTTTGTAAGCATTACCTTTTGTCCGGAGTATGAATAATGCATGCCTCCCCGAAACGAGATTTCAGCTTTAGCTCGCTCGCTCAATGCCAGCCGTCTTTTGTATCGTTACACATTTCAATGGGATTCTTTAAGTTTCTTTTCATGGCTGTCTGAGTCTTCTGTCTCGTTCCAATTTATTTTACTCAACTTTGGACAAAAAATAGACGAAATATCAAAAGGCTAAGATCGTCCAAACAAACTTGTATATGTATATTTTGTTAGAGCGAAACATGCTGTTCCAAAATGTTGTTACCATTTTTTGCCACCATGTGTTTGATGTTTATAGAGTTTTTATCTGGCACCTCCAGCTCCGGCGTACAAGGTGTTTGGGAATGGCGCAAACAAACATGGTGAAGGTGTGTCCGGCGGGAGGTCACTCGGCAAATGTTTACTCGCGGGGAAACTTGACAAGTCGCATTTGGTACGAGATTATGGAGTTAAGATGTTCAAACTAGTTTTTATATTTTATTATTTTGTAGCTTATGAGTTACTTATGTTATGTTGTTTTCCCATTAATTTTTTTATAGAACTTTGTTATTTCAAGTAACGTATATACAATAAGATGTGAATTCGAATATTACTCAATTTAAGGAGATATATCATCAAAAATATTTTACGTGTATACTTTTAATTGATATTATTTATTATCTGTTTTATATGCTTTTATCATAAAGATACTTCGTTTAATATATTTGCAACAAAATAAATCAAAAGATTAAAAATAAATAAACACAAAGAAAAAACGCTTTTAAAGGGTTTTCTGAAACGACAATATTTACACTGAGTAAAACTAAAAATATCATTGTGTCGCACAAAGTAAAGTAAACAAATAACTGTTACCCGGAGCACTCAGGTCGGAGCAGGTGGCCGCAGCGGGCGGAACCGGGTGTTTACACTAGTTTAGTGGCGCGCTGTAAACACTCCACCTTGAAGGCCATCTCCAGTGTTGACGGCGCGAGCGGGGGAGCGGGGGAGCGGGGGAGCGGGGGCAGGGAAACACTATTACTTGTTTGTCTTTCTAAACTGTAGACTTTCTGATTCGCACGGGCTTAATTCTTTATTAAATACGCATAGTATACTAAATCTTTTCTTTGAACACATTTCACACACGGCTGGTTAATCCCATACTGAACCATTTCTAGCTCGTATTATGGTTGCTAACACAGCTGATATACATACGTACATTCATATTTTATATACACAGATACATATTTAACACCCAGACCCACAACCAACAAATTTAGTTAAGCACAAAGACGTTGGCCGAGCCGGGAATTGAGCCCGGAACTGGATTGGCAGTCCGGCGTGGTAAGCGTTACGCCAACGAAGTCGTCAAAAGACATCGCGTTCCCTTCCCTTAAATCGACCCCCACTTGTACTACGTACTCATACCTATAACAAAGTTCTATTTTAAAGTGAGTTAGAGTAAAGCCTGAACCAACAAGATTAGCGCCGTCTCCGCAAGAGTATCGCTAACTTTACAGAAAGAAGAAAAACTGTGGAGGTGCGTCGCGCCCATAAATACCAGTTTGTACCGGCTTAGTGCGGCCAGACGGAGCGCGTATGATCCGCATTGCAAATGCCCAATTTAACAAGTTGTCGCACTTCAGCGGCCGGCCTTAAGGCGCAACGTGCCAGATTTATGGCACGAGATAAACCCTGGATTTGGCAGACACCTTGCTCGCGGTGATCACTGACTCTCCCTGGGATCGTGGGCGACTGTCTGACACCGCACAATGAAGACGCACTCCTTTTTATGGCGTGAAAGTTAATGATACCTACCTGGAAATCAGACGATCCCTGTCGATCTGGGCCCCTTCATTTATAATATGTTAGTGGAATCCTAAGAGCATCTTCAGAAACCCATTTGCATATTCAAGATATTTATTGAAGCACGAGCGTCCTAGCCAACATTAGCTCCCGAGTGAAGTCGCGGCGAAGGGTCGCAAGACATCATAAACGCGGCAGACGAAAGTATTAATGACCGACGAGGACGCAATAAAAGCCTCCGCTTCCAACCCTTAAGCGAAAAAAACCTATTTCGATTTCAATAACGCGTTACTTAACGCGCACCAAGGTGGAAAGAAGTACCAGGGCCCATTAACACCCCTCGTAATTTTTCGCAGGCATTTTTATGAAGAGTTGAAACCGCTATGCAAATCCGACGGCGTTCCTTACACCACTATTAAACGTTATTTGTTGGCTAAATTAAAACATTAAAAACGAAATATGAAGCTCTCGCTCGGTGCAGACTATTGTAATGCAAACTAGGTGGTGCTTCGAGGCGAGCCAAAAAAATGGCGCGCGAATTCACGCTTTCTCGAATCTGTTTGTCGTAAAAACTGTTGTTTCCACGTCTTTATGGAATAAATTTACCGGCCTTGTTGTTATTGCTCGGGACTACATTAATACTCCGGTAGGTGCTTACCTAGGTCGCGAAAGAGTCAGCTTTATAGCGGGACAATAAAACGCGGGAATCTAACTTTTACGAAACTCAAACCACGAAAGGTTTCAAAGTCGACCGCCGCTAAAAGTTAGAATCAAACGCAACCCGCGAGCCTCGCTCCCATCCACACGTACATGCTGCTATGTATTCTGTGTCAACACTTTGTACAGGAATCAGCTTTTTATTCCGCTAAGTGTTGCCATAAAGCGCACGAGCTAATGACGCAATACGACGCCGAGTGACGGATGCCGACATTTTTTACGTTAATTCGCGCGGTTACTGACGTCACTACCATTACCACCTTGCGCGAACCCTGCAGGGAGATGTGGACAAGGATATCAACATTTTGTATACAATTTGTGCATGTAATATAACATTACGTGACAACATTAAATAACTAGTGTAAACTCACAACATTTTACTGAAAGCATGTGTATACATGTTAAGTACTATTCAAGTACCTTACTTACACTTATAGATAAAGATACGTTTGCTTGCAAAATATGCATGATTATGTATGTAGGTATGTACATTGCATTTGGTTACAGGCTATGCATGGTATCAACATAATAAATTAGGACACGTTTCACACACGGCTGGTAAGCCCCATACTTAACCATTTCTAGTCTGTATTATGGTTGCTAACACGACATAAATGTATATTTACCACTTGTATCTAAAATGGAGATGCGCTTACCAAAAAAAGATATTCAAAATGATTGAGTATGCTAAATGTAAATGTTTAAGTATTATAAATATATGTAAAGCAAGGTAAAATGTTGAGTTATAACCGTATAAACACTGGCGCTGGCGCGCGGCTGCCGGCTCCGGCGGGGGTCGCAGCGGATCGCAACGTTTCTCCCAGTCACGGCGGTAATTGTGGTACTTTACATAATGTCTATTTTAGTGGCGAGTGCTCCACTCCCGCGGTAATGAGCCGACAACTCCGCTTGATGCGCCGGAACGCACACAACCTTCACAAAGAAACAACTTAAATACGTTTTAGGATTTCAAGAAGGTTTAAAGGGGCTGAGGATTGAGACGTATTGATGGGATCATATCAATAGAACCTTTAAAATTTTCTATCCATTTTTAATTTCTTTTTCTATGTATGTTGACGTATTAATATTAAATAATTAAAAAAGACATTATGTTTCTTCTTATTGATTAATAAAATTATTACTTAGAAATCTTGTTATTACCAACATTATTACGAGTATCTTATAACTTAACGTAACTTTAATTTGTACACTAGAATCGCTAATATTTTTTCTAATTTTTTCTATCACCAACCACCTAATTGTGTTCCGGCAGCCTCTTTAAGATCAAATTCACCTTCTGCCTAAACAAACTAAACATGTTATCCGTTGTGTAAAATGAACCTTGCATTACAAGTCAGCGGTGTAAGTTGACCGAAGGCGGTGAAAGATTTATAGTCTCGCTAAGTGAGCGCGATAGCCTCCGATAGCTCCCCACCTGCCCGCCGCGCGCCGCCGAGGGGAGACCTTATGTTCATCTTGCACATCTCACTCTTTGCTGCGGCTTCATCTAGATTGAAAATGTATCGAAAGCGACGTTATTTGATAAGTAAACTTATGTTAGAGATATTTTTTGGGATTTTAATAAAGGGCCGTATTTTTTTTTATTGCCGCTTTATAAAATTCAAATTCAAATTGTTTATTGGGACATCAGTTAATTTGGTACAAAGATATTAATTAAAGGAAAAAGACTAGTATAGTAGAATGTTTGAGTATAATTTTTGCAATAAAAACTTACGATGGCGGGTAAAAATAAACTTAAATGTTCCTATTTATACTACTGAGATGGAAATTGGCTAGTACATATTATCCCCAAAATATCTGTCTCTCAAAAACAAACCTCATAAAGTTTTAAAACAAAAATGTGTCAAGTGTGAAGTGTGTGTCGGAGGTAAATGGGATTGTAGCAAAGTGGATCGGCGGAGATCCCGCAACTCCGCGCTAATGAGTTCGAAGCCGGCCGCGGGATAAATCATACGCCACCTCCTCTACTCTACGCGGGTGTAACGCCTCGAGTCATAAGCTTGTCGCTACAATTACACTACTTTTTTTTTACACACGGCTGGTTAGCCTAAAAGCACATACTAAACCTTTTCTAGTTCGTACGATGGTTGATGACACAACTGATATATGTACTACTTATACATACATCAATACTTTATATCGATACATATTTAACACTCATACCAACAGACAAATCGTCAACAAATTTAGTTCATTAAAAGATGTTGGCCGTGCCGGGAATCGAACCCTCTGGTTGGCAGTCCGGCATGGTAACCATTACGCCAATGAAGTCGTCCAATTCTGAAATCAAAAAAAGAAATGAGATATTTGTCTAAAAACCTATGATTTTATTTAGTCTCATGACATTGCGTCGTAATAGGATATTTACCAATGAAAAATTCTTTTGATGAATATTTTGTCTATCGCCGACATTTTTCTGGACAAAAGGTAGCTTATGTCCATCTTCGTTTCTAAAAGAATTCTATTCCTACAAATTACAACTCGATGCCATTTTTCGTTTAGCAAATATTCCAAGCAGACAGACAAAGCAACAAACATTTGTATGGAAGCCTTCGATCCAATGTACATTTTTGATCGAAGATGGAAGCATGGATGTAGTAATATCCCGCTCCCGCTGCCTCTCATGCCTCGTCCACCTCGCGGCTGAAGCATTTTTCCCTCGTCCGTTGTAAATCAAGGCACGTTGCTTCTCATAAGCATATTTGTCTTGTCCGCTCGCTGCCGGAGCACGCCCTGTGCGGCGTGAGGATACATCATGCGAGGTGCTGCGACATTGTATGTGAGGAGACACAGATAGCAGCTGGGCTTCTAAACTGATTGTTTTGTCATTATTATCTGGTAAGTTATCTGCAGATTCGTTTTCAATATTATTTTAAGCTCTACAAATTGGTCTTGAAAGGCTTTCTTTATGTCATTACGAAGTTACGGTCATTATTTAGTTATTTTTGTTACTATATGTCTCGAAACCAAGTTTTGTTGCAATAGAATTTTTGTGTTACACGTGTGTAATCATCCTTCTATGGATATTTCCTTCGAAATTTTTTTTAAATTTTGTATTGTATGATATTTTAACAATTTTTTTGTAACAAACATCTAATTTTAGCGTTATTAGTTAATAAGTAAAAAAGTCATGCCCTATTAACTAAGCACAGGATGCACTTTTATACCATATTTATAGATTAATTGTGTTCCTTCTTCATAATGACATTTAATTTAACATTTTTATATTATTAAGAAGTTCGAAAGAAAGTTATTTTTGTTTCATAAAAAAATAACTTACGTATATTATTTTAGTACAAAATTAACACTTAAATCTTAGGTCACTGAGCAAAGCATTGAATCCCAACACATACTGTAACATACGCCATATTTGACAGTAGCTCCGAAATTAAACGTATCCCAGGCCCTAACTAATCTCAAGTCTAAACAACTAAGTCGTACATTAACTTACAAACTCCGCGAGGTGGCGACAGGTTACCGGGGGCGGGCGGGAAGGTCCGAGCGGCGGGGCGGGCGGGGGCGGGCGGGGTGAATTATTCGCCTTAATTATACAGCGGCAGCTTAACACGTGGTGCCGTGGACACCCGGCCTTGTGCACACTGAGGCACTTCGGTGTCGGTGTGTTTCTCTGTGATACAACAAGTACATAGTAGTTAACGTAATGGTGCAGGCGATACTTTGCGGAAATCCATAGCAAATAGAAAAATGTTTCAGATATCATTTTGTCTATCAGTTCAACAGTAAATTTTAAAACTTACCATTCGTTTTGTAGAGACGAGACTTTTCGAGACTTTTTTCAAAATAGTAGTAGTAATGTCTAATTTAAATAGCAAAATAACATACAACGTACATGCTGTTAAAAAATAACTATATATTTTCAAGTGCAAGTAACAAATCAGAAACTTTTGGACTCATTCCAACTTTTAATAATAAGTAAGTGTGACCGTTTTCTACGCGAAAATAGTAACAAATCAATTATAACTATGGAGTCCCGCAGTGTGGACGCGCATCAAGAACAGCCCAAGACTTAGAAGTCACAACTTTTCACCCGACGATTGTCCTCTTGGATTAAATTAACATTAGGTGAAACTATCCACGGGGGCCGGCGGGAGTGCGGGGGCGGGGGCTGCGCCCTTTATCCCAACTGGCGTCTTGACCCTGCGGTCTGTGGAATCCTAATTAAAATTACACCATGTAAATTCGGACTCGGGTTCTCGGACTTGCAAGATGTTTTGTTTGCTTAAAAACAAACGTTACGCTGTGGGGCTGAGATCTTAACACAGAATACATAATACAAGCGGGAACTTAGTGTGATATAAGTCGAGTTAGTAAAGAAAACATTTCAACGTTCACGTTCTGTCACTTGCAAGGAACCGCGTGTAAGCAAGACAGAGCAAACTCTCAAATGAAATCTATACTGAAACAAAAATATTTTTGCAAATAAATGCAAGCAATAAATTTCATGTAGGTGGTCTATACAGTAATAAAATAACTCATATTGATCTACAAAATATAAGAGTAGGTGAAAAAGATTGTCAATATGTCAGAATAATTGCATTTTTGCGTAATATTAAGATTCAGTTGTACTAGTCATATTGGTTAAGGAATGAGTTATTTTTAGTTGTACATATTTTTATATGTTGCTCCATATATTTTACCTGGGCTGATTTTTAGAGTGGAATGGTTAATTATTGTTTTATATACACGTATTTAGCCTTAATACGATTGATCGCAATGGTACCATAAGTACTTATGGATAATACCTATATTTTTTTTATCCAGCTTGTTTTCTTAAAACCGCGCGTTTAGATAAAATAATATATACACAAAAACGCCAACGTAGAATATGCAAAATGTAATATTAAAGGATAGTATTATATGATGATATATTGCTTTGCCTAGCTTGCCTGAATGCACGGCTTGTGTGATGTTAGCCAGCGAGAGTCTTAGCAAATGCGATTATAGGTCTCGGCACATGCGTCTCTTAGTTAAACCAAAACAAACCTCCGCACATATCTCCTTAATTTAATAATTTCCGAACATTTAGTTTGGGGTCCGCCATATTTGTCTTGGTCCAAAACCGTCCTAAGATTAATCCGGAATTTTGTTAACCGTCCCTTTATCCGGGATCGTCCGTGCGGGTGGTCACCGTGCTCCGTGCCGGGGTGTCCACGCGGCGTGCGAGTCCCGGACACGGCTCGTTGGCCAGGGAATAGGTAACAGTAAGTGCGGTTATTAATTTTGCACGTTTATGTTGGGAGAGGATTATAGTTTGAATATTTGATGAACGAGACTTGCTGACATAGAGAACACTATTGACACTAATTGGTCTCGTCATATAGAACCCACGACACACATATATGCACGATAAAATATGTCATATTTTATGTATGAAATCATTAGTTGGCTCTTTTATAGTAACTGTTGTAGCTATTTTATTGAATAAATCAATGATAAATGTTCGGAAAGTTCAGCAGTAGGTCCGAGTAGTGCGGAAGGAGAGTGAGAGTGTCGTGAGTAGTAGTGTGCGACTAGTATCTCGAGAACAACAGCCATCCCATGACTCTGCGACTCACTTAGCATAAGTGGTGAGTTCACCTGAAACTTGCCGATATAAACACTCTGGAAGAGACTGACGCTACATATATATGGAGTGTTTCTAAGCACATCTATATTATAGCTCTATGACCTACAAATATTGTACTGCCTACTCCCGAACTTGCCTATACGGGAACAAATGTTTTTTTTTTTCACATTTCACATACAGCTGGTAATACTAAACCATTTCTAGTATACAAACTAGCAAACATTATATCGATACATAACATTTAATACCCAGAGCAACAGCCAACAAATTTAGTTCAGCACAAAGATGTTGGCAATACCAGGAATCCAAACCGGGACCCTGGATGGCAGTCTGGCATGGACATGAATTAACATTGCGATTACGCCAAACTCAGCTGAACGTATTTTTTTTTGTGATTTATTCTGGCAGTTTTCTAATTATCTGATTGACAATTTGTATTAGGTTTTTTAGTCTGCACTGGCAAGTCTCTTCTATTCGTTCCCGCATCGTGTCAGCAAGCAGAACAACAGTCGTTACATAAATAATAATGTGTAGGGGACAACAAAACACGGTGTTTACCTCCTCCACTCCTCCACTCCTCCACTACTCACCGCTCATAAAAATACATCGGACCGCGACATCCTATACAACGCGCGGACAACCATGCCGCACTCATTCGCGTACTTATATCTGATACAACTCTCAACTCTTCATATCTCTTACACATAATCTACCATCATCATTATCATAGTTGATCTTTTGAGAGAAATTAAAAAAAAAATTCGCTTTTATAATTATGGTCATTACAATTCAAATTCATTTATTTCAGACAGATCCATATTTAAAACATTTCACAACGCACATAAATCAAAATTAATTAAAAAAATATGTAATAGGTAAAAGTTAAAAATATATTGCATCTAAGCTCATGGGTGAATAGGCCGATATGAAATTTATAGATGCGGTTACATTTATGACAACTATACAGTTTCATAAAGGTGTGCAATGAATTTAAATATGTATTTGAAAAATCAATCTATGTTATCTTTGTGTTCAATTTAGCTTCGACAGAAAACGGGCCCTAATTTATAATTATACCTATTGACTGACGCTGAGTTATCAGCCGCAAAACTGTATTAGAAACTTATATTTTTTCCCCTATTCAAAGACACATTAGAAGTAATAAGTAACCGTTTAAACAAAATCTTAAACTGACGCATATAACATGAATTTTCTATCACCTTAAGTATATTTGTAACCAGTTTATTACGACAAGGTACGTGTACAGCCAGCGCGGCGGTGGATGGTGGATTAGATACATATTCAGCCGGAGCGATAAACATCGAGATATGAGATTGGCTGGTGGCTTGTGGCGAGGTGAAACCGACAGACCTAGTTATGGAAATCATATTTTTTCTTGAATGCTCGTTTATAAGGCCGGAACACAATTCTTTCGCAAAAGTTTTGTTATCTTTATTTTTTTACTTATCGATACTATTAGGTATTTTTTCACAGGTATTTGACCAGCAGGGCGCCTAATCACATGGGTCAGCGATGTACTAGAAAAAGATAAAACATGCCTAGTCTGGAATAACGGGCTCTCAAGGACGTTGCTAAATGTGCTACACGACAGATTTCATCTAGAAGGTAGTGGCTTGCCAGGTGAGCACTAAAAATTCTGTACCGCCATGCTATGATTCCATTAAGATGTTTTTCTTCACCGAAAGCTAACGGGATGTAAGGCGACCACACGCCCGACTTAACTATCATCTCTCAAAGGTAGGTTAACATTATATGCGTCTTGTGTAAAGTAAGTAAAAATACTTATAATAAATATATCAAATTGAATCAATTTTTTGCAAATGTTCATAAAAGCTACCAAAGCATTTGCCTTACCAGTGTACAAATGAACAAACTCCTGAAATCCCGTGTGATATAGAGTGCGGCCGTAACTGGTCAATAAATAGCTCGCCAATAAAGCTACGCTGGAGAATTCTCTAAAAATACACGTCAAGTAAATATAATCTGTTGGAGTGATCCAATAATCCAGGCGGGCATTCCTCGTGCTCCGAACTATGCGGAATATTTTTAATCAATACAAATTAGGTAGAGGCAGCCTCGGCCGCCTCGGGCGGACTGTAGCTACTGCACGGTGGCCAGTAGCCTGCCACTACACCACTTCTACTTCTTGACAAGTATTTATTTAGTTTTACCTTTATATGATTACTTAAAGCGAAAAGTATATTAAGCCTTATATTATGTACATATGGTAAGTTATGTAAAAATCGGAATAAAAACAAAAATTAAATCGACATTTATTATTTAAGTTGTTTAGAATGAATTGTTTCGCGATTCACAAAGACGGGTATTTTATTTTATATCATTTTTAAATATTAATACATTTAATCTTGTGTGTGTTTAACGATTGCACTTAACCTGTTTAGTCAACCCAACAATGTTTCGATTTTAGTCATAAGTAAAAAACCAGTACCAATCAGACTTATCAATATGAAAAACACTGTTTCAAAAAACTTAATTTTATATGTTTTTGATTCAGTTTTATTTCTAATTCATGTCTGGTTGCTACCAAAATAAGTATACATATTCTTAGAAATCAAAATTTATTCCTTGTCTTCGCCGTAAATCGTGAATCGTTTTGAGTGAAATTAGAGCATTTTTTACACGCTTTCTATTAGCTTCACCTGTATGTTTGTATGTTTGTTTGTAACCGACTTCTTTGGGCGCGATTTTGACTCACTTTAAACGGCCAGATTTCGTTCGAACTTTGTAGATTTATTGAAGACCGATGACAATACACTAATTTGATAAAATTGCGGTTTTCTATAAAAATTGTGTTTTTTAGTTTTTTTTCAACTATTATTATTTATTGTATATTGCAGGAGGCAAGTAACTGGCGCAGTGCGCGGCGCGATGTGCATACGATGCGGGCATCTCAAGATAAACTTAGTTAACAAGCCGGTATTGATTTATCGCGCGCTCGGCAGGTACTGCCGGGGGTAGCAGCTAGCTTGTGCGTACACTAATATGGTTCTCTTGAGAACATTGTTTACAATAGTAAGCTTTATTTATCTCATGAAGATTAAACATATCTGAAATAATGTTTATGGTAAAAGAAAAAAGAAATATTTGGTGTACCTCCGCTGTGATGGAAATTGTATCTCCACTACACTAAATAATTATTTTTTCATCTATCTGCAATGGATTTCCGCAAATTAATGCCTGAGTCAATTGGTTAATGTTGGTTACTGAACGAAGATGAAAATGATTCTCTTCAACTGATTTTTAAGTGATTTTTATTATTTACAATATATACATATGTCATCCTTATTATTAGCGTAGGGCCTGCAGCTCGCCTAGCTAAGTTGATTTGACGCGATTATCGAAGCTAAGCAATGGTCGATGCGGACGGTGTACAGATGGGTGATCATGCACAAGACTGTCGTTTTAAAAGTGGCATGTTCATCTGGGCGCTACCGTAGGTCGGATGAGACGTTAAATTGTAGGTTACGGCTGTTAGTCTTAGTACAAGCAGTTGTTAAGCCAAGTCAGAGGCCTCCGGGTGGCTTGAAAACTCTCTATACCAGAGCTAGGCCACTTAGCTCATATGAAGAAAAGAAGATCCTCATTATTCACTCCATTCCAATCCTGAGTGTTGACCTCTTTTGTGACTCTTGTGGTAGATAATTTATTTATTTGTATTTCTACTCGTATCGTATCAGAAGTGAGCAGGAAACCACTTATGCACTATTCTCTCAATCCCATGGATATATTTGACTATACCTATACAAAGTTTGCCGCCCAGCGAAAAGGACACAGTATAATCGATATATTCAAAATGAGTAAGTCTATTATGGTGGGATCAAGGAGAATGCAAATTCCCCGCCCACCCAGCAGTTCAAGGAAATCTCAAGGTTAGAATGGCATGAGGTTGTATATTATCTAGAATAGAGTTAAGAAAGCGAGCTGGAAGGCTGTAGGTAGCGACGCGGGGGCGGGCGCGGCGGGATGCGGCGTCCGACCAACAAATCTTAAAGTGGAGCGTGCGGCCAACACTTAAATGGCAATCCTGTGTCGCTCACACAAAAGGAAAGTAAGTAAGTAACGGCGGACACACGCGGTTTTTTAGCCGACGCCTTTCAGACGGCTTTTTGTGGTTTCTAACGTGCGCACTAATGTGCAGTACGAGTACATACAGTGCCACCTCGCGGGGGAATGCTGCCCAGCGTGGACTTAGATTGGGACGTCAAGATTCATTCATGTACGCACCAAACATGAAAACTATAAAATGTTCAAGATTAATATTTAATAATGAATTTAATCGAGCGGTTAGGTATTTTATTTTATGGGAAACTTACAGCTAACATACTAAGTAACTAAATATAAACAGGGGTTTTCACCATTTTCCACGTATATATACTTAATGTACTAAAACTACCGTGTGGAGCAATTAAATAATTTTAAACATATGTGATAATTGGTTGTACTAAAAAATAAAGCTACTTAATGTAAACAAATATTAGGTTGACACGATCTGTTATGACGTGACTGGAGTCAGTCAGTTAAAGAATGCGTCACTCAACCTACGCTTCAAATGAAGTATATTTAATCAAAGATATATTTTTAATAACCGAAGAAATGTTATATTTAAATCTTTTGAATGTTTTAGTTGCACTAAGCTCGTTAGTAAATAAATTCGGTTCCACTTTAAATAAGACACTGAACATTTGAGAAGTTTATTAGATCCTCCTCCAGCATCCAGTTCCTGTCTAAGTGAGATGTGAAGTTTAAGTTCGGTTTAAGTTGAGTTTAAGTAGAGGACAGTTCGGTGTTAGCCTCGAGCGGACTTCGCTTTATGTGCGATACATTTGGGATAAGATAGTATCTGCTACTTGTACGTACATGGGTTTTATTTTAACTTGAGATTGGGCGAGTTGCGGGTATGGGATTAATCATCGTAGTGGTGGGAATCGGTGGTGGTGGGAAATTAAACATCGTAGTGGTGGGAATCCGAACCAGTGCCTGGCAGATCACGCTGGTCTCTATCTACCTAGAGGGCGACCAGCCCCTGGAGCCGTACTTGAACCACCTAGAAAACATCGTCCGTACCCTGGGACCGAGGAGGTTGGTAATAGGAGGAGACGTCAATGCATGGAGCACATGGTGGGGAAGCAAGAGAACAAACTCACGAGGCGAAGAGCTATGTACAACGCTCGACGAACTGGGGCTTCACATACTGAACAACGGGGACTCTGTTCCAACCTTCGACACTATACGAGGAGGAATAAGGTACACAAGCCACGTAGACGTCACGCTCTGTTCCGAGGACATGCTCAACCTCGTGGGAAGTTGGAAGGTCGAGGAAGGGATGACGAGCTCGGACCACAACGGTATAGTGTTCGATATACAGCTACACAAGTCACATGGCACACACATTGCACGCACAACGAGACTTTACAACACGAGGAAGGCGAATTGGGAGCAGTTTCATATGAAACTTGACCAATTAAAAGCGGACGAAAACCTCTCGATCACCGATGTAGAGTCTCTTAACAGCGCAGAACACATTGATATAGCAATAAACAAATACACACACTCAATCACACAAGCATGCACACACTCAATTCCAGCAAAAAAGAACACACACGCGATAACTGTGCCGTGGTGGTCCGAGACGCTGTCGCGGCTAAAGCGTGAGGTCACGGTCAGAAGAAGAAGGATCAGATGTGCAGCCCCAGTTCGAAGAGCGGGAGTGGTCAATGCTTACCTGGAGAAGAAGCAAGAATATGAGCTGGAGGTAAACAGAGCCAAAACGCAGTCCTGGAAAGACTTCTGTACAAAACAGGACCATGAGAGCGTATGGGGTGGGATCTACCGGGTTATAGGTCGAACCAGAAGTAGAGAGGAGGACCTACCGCTTAGGGATGGAGACTCAGTGTTGGACGCTGAAGGTTCCGCAAGGCTTTTAGCCGACACCTTCTATCCGGAAGACCTCGAGCAGAGCGACAACACAGAGCACCGGAAAATCAGGGCAAAGGCAGAAAAGGTGAACAATGGGGAGCAAGATGATCCTTGCGACCCACCGTTTACGCTAACTGAGCTGATTACCGCGTGCAATGCCTTCAATCCTAAGAAAGCCCCCGGAAGTGACGGCTTCACAGTGGACATATGCCGTGAGGCGATTAAGCATGACCCGGAATGGCTCCTGGCATGCTTAAATAAATGCCTGGAACACGGCCACTTCCCTAAAATATGGCGGGAAGCCACTGTTATAGCGTTAAGGAAACCCGGCAAAGAGACCTACACTGCCGCCAAATCGTACCGGCCGATCGGACTTCTCCCAGTAATGGGAAAAATCTTCGAGAAAATGCTGATCACCCGCATTAAGTTCCATTTGCTGCCACGGATGAGTACTCGCCAGTTCGGATTCACGCCCCAGAAAAGCACTGAGGACTCCCTCTATACCCTAATGCGACACATTTACGATGAGCTCGATAAAAAGCTAATAGTAACTGTAGTTTCGCTTGATATAGAGGGAGCCTTCGACAGCGCATGGTGGCCAGCTATCAGAGTCCGACTGGCTGAGGAAAGGTGTCCGATAAACTTAAGAAGGGTGATAGACAGCTATCTCAGCGATCGAAGAGTGAAGGTCAGATACCTGGGAGAAGAATACGCCAAAAGTACGGAGAAAGGATGCGTGCAGGGGTCAATCGGGGGTCCCATCCTTTGGAATCTGCTCCTGAATCCACTACTCAAGAATCTGGAACAGAAAGGGGACTATGTTCAAGCTTTTGCGGATGACGTCGTGCTCGTCTTCAGCGGAGAGACAGCACTTGATATAGAGCGGCGAGCCAATGTCACCCTCGAGGAGGTCCGGGCGTGGGGAGTTCAAAACAAACTAAAATTTGCGCCACACAAAACCATGGCCATGGTAGTGACCCGTAAATTGAAGTTTGACACTCCACGCCTGAACATGGGCGGGGTTGACATTGCCACGCGCGATGAAATTAAAGTGTTGGGCCTCACGATTGACAAGAAGCTGACTTTCAACTCCCACGTCACTAATGTATGCCGGAAAGCACTGTCTTTCTACAGGCAGCTTTCACGAGCGGCAAGAGTGAGTTGGGGCTTGAAGCCAGAAATAATACGTACGATCTACACCGCTGTAGTAGAGCCGACTATTCTGTACGCGGCGAGCGCATGGGCGCCAGCAGTAAGGAAGCTGAGGACAAGGAAGGAACTCAACGCGGTGCAGCGCGGCTTCGTACTGAAGATGATCAAAGGGTACAGGACGGTATCACTGAACTCGGCCCTACTGCTGGCAGGAGTTCTTCCGTTGGACATGAGAATCCAGGAAGCAGCTCTCCTCTACGAAACAAAGAAAGGACACTCCTACAGTGTAATGGGTGACCGAGAGGTGGAGAAACCGATACCATACGAAGCCGCGCCGCATACAGCGCTACAGACCCGACTTGACTTTACGAAAGTAGAGAACGTTGCAGCCCTCCAACAGTACCTCGACAACGACTTGAACATGTTCACAGATGGGAGCAGAATAGAGGGAAAAGTCGGAGCAGCCTTATCAATATGGAAAGACGCAACTGAGATTGGCACTCGGAAGCTAAAGTTAGACGACAGATGCTCCGTCTACCAGGCGGAACTGCTGGCACTGAAAGAGGCGACAAACGAGGCGCGGAAGAGGCAGAATACTACGTGTGGCATCTTTTGTGACTCCCGCTCTGCGCTAGAGACGGTAGCCAACCCATCATCCCTCCACCCCCTCTCAATAGATATCAAAAATAATATTGCAGAGATAAAGAACCAAGGCAAAATACTGCGTTTATTTTGGGTCAAGGCTCACGCGGGGATGGAGGGGAATGAGAGGGCAGATGAGCTCGCAAAGGATGCAGCACTTAAATTAAAAGTGAAGCCCAAATACGACAGCTGCCCGGTGTCGTACGCCAAGAAGGTCATCCGCAGAGACTCCATCGAACGCTGGAACCAGAGATACCAAGCTGCACCACAAGGTGGCGTCACAAAGCTGTTCTTCCCGGACGCTGTCAAGGCATATAAGATAGTTAGGAAGATTCAATTAGACAAAACACTCACGCAGCTTTTTACGGGGCACGGCGGGTTCTCCTTCTACTTGCATCGATTCAAGCGCAAGGAGAGCCCGGCGTGCATCTGTGACCCTGATGTCGACGAAAGTGTCCTTCATCTGATCACTGAGTGTCCGGTCTTTGGTAGGCTTAGGTTTGACGTGGAAATTGCAATAGATGTAGATATTAATAAGGATAATTTGTGTATAATAATAGAAGATAAAAATAGGAGACTAAAGTTTTTAGAATTTTGTAAGGAAATAATATGTAAGGTAGCAAATAGAAATAAGTAATCAATATAATAACACTTCTATATAATTTAAGTTTATATTAGAAGTGCCCAACATAGAATAAGAATAAAAACTACTTTGGTAAGGTTATGTAAATAGAGTAAATAATAGGTTTAAATAGACTAGGATAGAATTATGTTAAGTAGACTAAGATCCCCAAAAATCAATCTGGGGAGTAGGACGATAAATTTAATAAAAAAAAAAAAAAAAAAAAAAAAAAAAAAAACTTGAGATTGGGCGCTCGAAGTTATGAACATGTGTGTGAAAGCACAAACCTTTTAAAGTTTTACTGGTTAAAGTGATCTTTTAGAGAAACTTATTTTTGTCGCCATTATCTTTTGAGTGCATATATATTTGCACATCAAACAAACATTAAAGAAAAAAAGAATTTTCTTTACTACATTCTCTACTAGTGACGGAAAGCATCACGAGAAAACCCACCCAAACGTAAAGACGTGAGTCATTCGCTAATCAACGCCAAGCTTGGCATGCGCGTTGGTAGGTATATGCCGTAATGCATATACCTGCATTTCTCAAGAGATGGTCCTGAGCCCCTACAGTGAGAACGGCTGTTAATACTTCGTTAGAAAAAAGTTACCGTTGGTAATATATTAAAAGAATATATTTATTGTAATTTATTTATTGGTTACTGCTAAAGTCAAATATAATTTCGTGTATTACCGTAAACAGCGCGCTATTTGAATATTCGAGTTAGAGTGAGTAGTAACTTGTCTCGGCGGCGGACTCATAAATTCGTTAGAAAACATCGAGAGGGTGAAAACTACAAGTCATTACGTACCTCGCGGGGTCGTCGCGCACTACCACGCTCTAGCTCTAGATCTTCTTATTCTTACTGTTTAACTCTTCTTCTGATAAAATACATTGAGTATTTTATTACTTGTTTTACAATATTAATTACTTTTGATGGTATTTACAACGAAGGTTACTGGAAGAGGTTTAACCTATAACTCTACGTAGACACGTTGATCGCATAGTATCGTTAAAGTAGTATAAACGTCGTAATTTATAACAAAAATAGTAAAATTTTAATTCCAAAATTTACTAATGACATAAATGTATATTTCGTTATTTACTTACAATCGTGAATTATTATATCCGTCATTTGTTCGACATTTATCTAGTACAAAAAAACTGTATTTTAGACTAGTTATTATTCTTTGATTTCAGTAACACAGTTGCAATATTCAATAGTTCTCATATGTTTTGCAATGGATATTACATTTTTTTTTTATTTATTTACAACTAACCGCACCCCGTACTTCTCGCAATTATTCGGCTCAAAAAGTAACCTACGTGTTAATGCAAGGCCTATATAATATCTCCTTGCCAAATTTCATGCAAATCACTTCTTCTGTTTGAGCTTGAAAACGTAACAAATATACCAACGCACTCAATTTTCTCAAATTCTTACTTGATACTTTATGTACGGACTCTTTCCCGCAGTTTATAATATTAATGGTGTGTGAGACAACAGTGAGACAATTGATTTTTAGTCTGTTTAGAGTGGTATCTGGTGGCGAGGCAGGTCAGTGCGCGCGGAGGCGGCGCGGCGTCAGGGGTGCACGGTTGTTGTTCACTTGTTTATTCGATACTTTTTTATGGCGGCCATTGAAACTGCCGACAACTTGGAGGATTTAACAAATACAGGGGGATTTACTATTTATAATTCGGGGGCTCCGTTATGGCTAATATTTTGCAGTTTTGCTGCAAGAGTTTCTAATACTTTTAAGAAATTTTAATCTCTATTTCATCCCTAGAACTAATAAACAATTTGGCAAATGTAAGTTAGGTAGTGTTTTTATAATTGGAATTATCGAAATTTCGATCTAAATTTTGAATTCTTCAAGTTTTTGGTATATTTTCAAAATACATGGTAATTAGGGGTTGTCTTAAAAACCTGCTTTAATGTGTATAGAGGACGATGACTGAAGGTAATCACGGGTACCGGAAGTGCGGGGAGTATTACCGACCGGAAGTGCGGGTAAGGCACCGGAAGCGTTCTCTACACACATAACATTAAGTATATACGAGTATATACCGTTAAACTTACTTGTGTTTGTTTAAATATACATTTATAACGTCAAATAAATTAAAATTTAATTTTGTTAAGATTATTTTAATTTTCTACAAACTTTGGTAATTAGTGCACTGCACATTAGTGTACTTTATTATCTGCAACATTTTTTCAGTAATATTTTTAGCTAAATTAGCTATAGTAATGTTTATGAAAATTAAGATAAGAAGTATCAAACCAAACTCTTGTGTAAAAATAATAATCCCACGATGTTATTTTTTTCTACCGATTCCTGTGCGATACTTTTAATTGATATGCTTCATTTATGTACTAATAATAAAATATTCGTTGAATCTAAGGTAAGTTAATTTTTGAGAAAAGTTTTTGTAAATTATTTCGAAAATAAATTTAACGTGGCACTCCGAAAATATGCTTCTCGTATATACCAGTTGTGTTTAATATAATATTATTAAGTAAAATAATACATAATTCAAAATTTTAAATTGGGTACGTCGTACTAGACAAACAATTATTTTTCTGCAAAGTATTGCAATTTACATATAAACAGCTGTTAAAAGCGGTAAAAAGTACCTATACAGGAGCATACATATAAAAGCCACCGAATAAAAAAAAATGTTTGTCCTAAAGCTGTTTAAACATTTACTTGTATTTTCCGAGACAGATATTTACTAAAGAGATTTTGTACATAAAACCAACTAAGATCAAGCTGGTCCCTCCATACCGCGGCCAGCTCCTGTCCGGGGTGTAATGGCACAAGTTGTCCGATTAACACTTCGCCTGTACATACTCGTACCTAGCTGCTCAGTTACCTTGTCCCGGGATAACGGCGCTCTGCCGTTATCTTCCCGTTTAAACGATAATTACAAACTGCTACAAGACACGATTTATTTTATTTATTTGACAAATTAAAACCGCAGAAACGAGTTTCATTAATGATACATTAATACAACATACCAATTTAAATACTATAACTAAAATATAACACAAAAAACAACACTCAAATAATTCATACACATAAAAAAAATAACTATATAAATACAAAATAAAATGTCAAAATAATGTCATACGTTAGAAACTGAAAGCTTACAACATTATCAAATAGGATTAGGTGTAGTTATATGGGCAAAAGCTACTGGTATTTACATTAGTAAATAAGGAATCACTTCTAATCTTGTTGTGTAACAGATATAACTGGATCCATGGGATATGACTACGTCATTTTTGTAGTCTCTAATTGATTAAAAGGTTGTAAGTCTAGTTATAAAATTTACATTAACTTTTCACTTCATCCAAAGAATAGAATTGTATTATTTTATTATTCTGTAATATTTTGTAAATTTATTTAATGGTAATGGTCGTTAAATCGTCGTTATAAAAATCAGTGAATTAATTAAACAGTTGTAAACAATACAAGGATGAATGATAAAGTAACCTTTACGAGTAATACGAGTACAGTATTCTTTACAAATAAAAATTCTTAATGTTTACTAAGTAAAGTTTTACCTATCAGTTCAGACAGCTCAGTTATATAAAAAGAAAGAATGCTTATAATTTATCACCAGTAATCTCCTGCCGTCTTAAAAATTGTCAAGTTTTTGTGAATGTTTGTATCTTGTTTGCGGCGTCCTCACCATCGCCGCTATTGTCGCGCCCTCACGATATCGCCTACCGACACCCGCCTTTACTGTTCACGACTCTGCTACGACCGATACGTGTCTTATAACACGATTCAATAAAGAAAACATTTAAATGTTCGCTTTCTCCTGCTAGCACTCGGTGAGAGAAGAGAGCCTAACTAACAAATGCGAAACCCTGATTAGGGTACGATGGATGTTTTATGATTAATAATATTGTGTAGCATTTAATGATGCAATAAATATTTTGACTTTGACTTGACTTTGACTCAGAGCCCCGAGTGCAAAACTTCCCAAAAACATCATATCGACAACTCAGCGGCAATGTAATGAGAATTTTTTTGAAAAGATAGATGCGATTGGCTGCTGACATCACGTGTGTGCTCGCGGCAGCCATTCATCGCAATACGGCACCGCTGAGTTATCGATACAATGTGTATAAAAATCGAAACTCTGGAAATAGTCATATTTACCCGGCCACAAGCTTACCAAGTGCTAATATAACAGATTTGTAGCCACTTATATGATTATCGTAACCAGCTATTCTATTTCTAGTACTTCATAATGTATATATAGCCCATAATATACCTATCATTATCAAGTTTTCTAAGCTGACTATTTATCTGTCAAATAATAATTGGTAGGTATGTATGTATAAATCGTGATCGCAAGCTATAAGAGCTCGACGGCGTAATATTTCAAAAAGGCAATAAAAGAGCAAGCAATTAGAAATGTTTTGTTTAGACGCGACAATTTTTCACTTTTAATCTCGCCTCTCGCGACTATTGTTTATAAGTTTTCTTGATGACGTCATCATGGCTCGTGACGTCACCGCCTTATCCCGCTTCACGGCTGACGAGCACTGAAAGAGAACTCTCCGTTCTCTGTTTCTTTAAACTTCTTTATTGTTTTTCGTCTGGAGGGTGCTAATCGCGGCCTATTGTTGTTACGTTGTGTTGTTTTCATAAATTGCAATGGGGCTTCATTCTTTACAAGTTTAGTTTGTATATAAACTAACAAAATCATTTTGTAAATCTCCAAGTGTCTTTCTTTCTTTAAGATTTTCTGGACATAATTGTCTAACATAAAAGTAAATGAATCTTAACTGCAAAATGTATTCTTAAGTATGAAAGTCAAGGTGACCATAAGAATATTCCATGCATATATTTATCTTACCTTATAGCTAGCAAGTGTACAGGCGAGGCGAGGCGAGGCGAGGCGAGGCGAGGCAAGGCGAGGCGAGCAGGCGGCAGCTTGTCACCATATATAAACATGAGATTGTTCCTCCGAGCGAATAATTCAAAGAAACACCATCGACTAAACTACCACACTTTCGTGAATAATAAATGATCCAGAATAATCTAGAAAAGTCTAGAAAATAAAAGTGAAAAACCGTCTGGCATGAATAACGCTCTGATGCTAAAACGTTTGAACGTATTATAAAAGCTGCATATAAATAGACTCATTCTCTCTACGAAAATACTTAAATTATAATATTGAGTGTTGCTTGAAAAAATATACAAGACAGCTTTTATGAGCAAGCTGAATATACTGGGTAGATACATATTGTTATCATTTCAGTAAATTTCAATAGAATCATTTTTATGCTACATTTCGCTAAGTAATCCTGTAGTCTCGTAGTAAAGTAACAATTGCTATTATAAGCTTATATTTTTCATGTAATAGTTTTCGTAATATATTTTTTTAAATTTCAAACCTAGTGAAATTTTATCTTATATCTGTCCTACACATGTACACATGAGTTTTCCCACATACCTCTATGCATCCTACTCTTAGAGATAGAGACACTGTAGAGAATATGATGCAAGAAGATGATTCATTGTGTTGGCTGGATGAAAACGTATCCGAGAGAGGTTAAGGTTAAATAGATTCAAAAGGTTCGATGTAAAAGTAAGGGAACTTGCTTTAACCACAATTTTACAAATACAATTGCATTTTCTGTGATATACAGATCGGTACGTCAGTTTCAACAAAATGTGTTTATGTATGCTGCATAATCACGGCTTGCTCAATGTTAAGACTCAACAATGTAAACACGTTCTTGCTATGAAGGCTGCATGGGGTTGTATGTGATACGTCATCAGAGTTTATAGAATATCTCTTATTCATATCACCATCATCATCATCATCATCATCAGCCCGTCCACTGCTGTACATAGGCCTCTCCCAAGGCATGCCACGCGACCCTATCCTGAGCATATCGTCTCCATCCGCTACCCGCTTTTTTGCGTACATCACGCATATAAATATGATTATATTTTTATTATGTTTCCAAACTGGCCTTACTGTTTCCTTCCCCTACTGTAGTTGTGTTCGTTGCGCGTTGAAAACCCCGCGTACGGTACAGGTAGCGTCTGTTTCCTTGCTCCGCGAGCTTGATTGATGCGAGGACTGGCTTACGAGTTCCGTACTGGATGAATGCGCGTGGCCTGTACTGTGTACACAATAATGCAGTACAACTCAATTTATTACTAAATACTCTTTATATGTAATTTCTTCTGATACAATGAATATTTATATATGTGTGTGTGGTTTATTCCAGCTATGTTTAATGTGTTGACTATGAAGTTATCATAAAACAAGTGATAGTAGAGTATATTCGCTGCGCACGAGCTCGCCAGCAGTCCGGCCGGCAGCGGTAATGGCCGCTGTTTACAACGAAGCGCGTCCGTATTTAATCACCGCATTGTATTTCAACAGCACTGAAGTGTCCCCTATTTGGTATTGTTTAAATTACCCCATAAATACATGTAAACGATTCGCAACAAAGAGATGTCGCAGCGCTGCCGGATCGGGACATAAATCTGCGAGCGAACAAACAAGAAATAACTCTCACGGCTGAAAATATCAAATGTAAAATGTAAATTTAACTACCTAATACGGAGCCGGAGTGCGCTTTAAAGCGCTGTTTATTCTACAGCTGAGTGGTGCTTATACGTGTGTCGCGCGGAAATAAAAACGTCTGTCCCGCCGCCCGCCGCGTTATGAATGACTGCCGCCCGCCCGGCCTGCGGGGGGAGCATGCGAGCTTTGTCTCTACACATGAGGCCAAGTGAGTCAGCGCGAGGTAACCAATCTTCTTACACTATACAACGAGTAGGAGCCGGTAACCACGAGTTAGCTATACACTTGCCGATCGTGGAGCATGCCTAGGTTAGAACGACTGGCTCTCGTCTTCTGACCATAGCTAATTACTTTAAGGTTTACTAAAAGAATTCATTTCCGGTCTATCAAGCTGATGTAGTGTTAAAATTTGTGCGTTGTTACAAAAAAATAAGAATGTTTAAACATTCCTAAGCACACTGACTGATTGAAAAGTATGACGCAATCCGTACTCGTATGTGAGCTTTAGTTTGGAAACCACATTTGTTACCGAGATATGACCTGCTTTAGGTATACTAGCGTTAGTGATTGTCTTTGATACATATTACAAACTGTCCTTGATCATCATCATCATCATCCACAGCCGGTTATCTCCCACTGCTGGGAATAGTCCTCTCTTCTTACATGCCATTCATTTCGGTCCTGTGTCCATCATGTCCAGATTCGACCTGCGACTGATATTATGTCAATGTCGGATCTCAGTGTTACGGATGCGATATAACATACGAGTACATATGTCTGAAATAATATCGTTAAATAACCGTATAGAAATAACACACGTTAATAACGAGTTTGCAGTTTCCACGTAGTGTCTTAAAGTCAATTTTCTATCGCGCAGCTTGACCCCTAGCTGGGTGAAGGCGTCAGGCAGTGGCGGGTCAGGTTAGAGCGGTCTCGTGCCGGTCCAGCAGGAGCGGGGCCGTACGGGCAATTGAGTCGTCGCTAACTGCTAACTGCGGCGTTATTGCATTGCAGCGGATGAAGGATGGCCAGTTATTGCGCCGCGGAGGAATTACCCTCACTTGGCGACGCACGCAAAGGGTTGCCGACTCTACATATATTGTAGTGGCCGATTTGAAATAAAGAAATTTGCGGAAAAAAGTCAAGACATGCCCTTTATGAGTTGAGTGTGTGTGCTTGTTTATAAATAGATATTATTTAAGTACTCGTATTATTTGTTTGTTTTTAAGCTACGTTTTGGTGTACACAGTTTAAAGATTAAGTATAAAGCTTAAGTTATGAAGAGGCACAGAAGTACTTAACTAGTTTCTGGGAACAATTCCGGTTCCTTCTAGGTAAGAGCGCTTCACCGTAGACCTCAATGTAACTTACCATCAGGTGAATTTGTGGTCAAGCGATGACCTATTTTGATTAAAAAAAATTAAAAAAAAATTAAACAAGTAGTTGGAAGCATCAATTTGTTAAAATCTCCAACATAGTTCTTTTATATAACTTAATCTAACATTCTTACCTAGGTCATTTATTGTTTGTGTCAGAAATAGTCATGAAAAAAATTTACAAATTAATACCAAAGACATATAATCGTAGATAAACGTATATTTTATAATTTTTGTAACATTTACTGGAAATTTTACTTTTACTTGAATGATTTATTTTAGCGCTAGAGATAAAGTACTAGTGAGCTTTATAATTAAGCCATAGTAGGCAAAGGTGGAAGAATTAAGGCGAGACAAGCAGATCCAGATTGCCCACTGGACCATATATCAATGAAGATAGACGTGACAACTTCCTAACAAATAACGCATTCGATAGAATATTAATATAGAATATTATAATAATCGTCAAACACGTTATAATTAAATAGGCTTCAACAATTACGGTAAAAACGCATATTAAAAGAACAGGTTAATTGTGTACTAGGTAACTCGGATTGTAAGTTAATAAGCCTAAATGAGTTGGGCTGGTTAAGTAGTGTATGCAACACTTAGGAAGGCCAAGTTATGCTGGTTTGGTGATGCCAGCTTTATGATGATGGCGCGGTCCCAAGCCCCGCACAGCCCGGCACAGCAGGACGCTCGCCCGCTACTGCTCACCATAGTGCGAGGTGGCTCGGGGTGGACTCACATTCATATTTTGTTGGACGTTTTTTACTAACAAATTTAATTTTATGGCAACAAACGGTGCCAAGTTTCTGGGGATTTGCTTTGGGTGGTGTTGTGCTGCTACATGTTAACGACTACTCATACTTGTATTTCAGATCTTTAACTAAAATAATACTTTGTTATTTTCATGTTTTTTTCACCGACTTTATATTTAATTAATTCATGCAAAAATGTCTTCTTATCAACACAATTATCCGAAAGCTTTTCGCGAAAGCGATACCTAAGTTAAGAGTTATTTAGCGAGAGTCAATAATAAAATTAAAGTAATACGGTAAGAGGTTTTCGCCCTCAGTGGAGTGAAAGCAAGTCCTCCACCTCCCCGTACCAGAGTTTCATTAAAACAGCAAACTTCCAGCTCTCCAGCTTTGTTTCTGAGGAAACCGATTAATTTTATTGCCCGAGCTAATTCTATCAAAGACTCGTTCGCTTTAATAGCGCACAACAAAATAAGACCCTTAAAAACTAATGTTCAGCCTTAAGACCACCGCAAATACCTCTTTGTGACTCCGAGCGATACGGCCCGCCGTCTTTGAGAAACCTGGCTATAAGGAATTTTCTTCCACCGCTCCCGACCATTGAATAATAAACCTTACCACTAACGAGGCTAGGTCGATTTCCCAGTGGCAGTAAAGACAAACTTAAGGCGAACCGAGATACCGAGCAGATTAAAAAGTTGGAGTTCGTTCTTGCGATGTCATTGTAAGTGGAAAATGAGTTAAATAAGGCAATACATTTTAATTAGGAAGGAAGGGTAGGTCCCTTTATTCGCGGGGCGATAACTCGCCGCGGCGACTATTAATTGAATTTCATGTTTAATTAAGTCGAGTCTTCAGGCCGAGATAATCCGGCCGCGGATCTCGCTCTTCCGATCTGAGACTCAATTTAAAGTTGCAGCCGCCATTGCTAACCTTTTTGGAGATCGCTGAAACAACAGTAGCGGGGCTTAGCGTAACCACCACCGAGGACAATACTACTCAATATTCGCTTTATCTATTATTTATCCATCTTCGTCTTACTCTCATGAGCTAAGTGGCCAAGCTCTGGTGACGAGAGTTTTCAAGCCGCCCGAAGGCATCTTACTTGACTTAACGAATGCTTATACTAAAACCAACAGCCGGGAACTACAATTTAACGTGTCATCTGACCCACGGTAGAGTCCAGATTAAAATGCCAGTAGAAACTTTTGAAAGTCTCGTACATGGTTACCCAATCAAAGACTTTCCGTATCAACCGTTGCTTAACCTCGACGGTCGTGTCAGAACACCATAGTTAGTCGAGCTCTACTATTTATGTAGGTATATAAATCATTCGGTTAAATACCTACAGAGAGATATAGCTAAGTTTGTTTGTTATAACTCAATTCGATGTTAGTTATTTGTTTTATCTTTACACTTAGTTTTTTAATACGATTGCTCAAACAATTTAGATTTCTCAATCCTCAATTCAGTTTTCTTCCAAATGGCACGAAATCAAAGCGAGGTGTTGTGCGCAATGTAGTGAGATAATCCCCTCCAAAGTGGTTTGTGTAAGCCGCTGGATTGCTTTACATTAAAAACCGGAGGGTTATTATTGCTCAACTTTACCTTGGATTATCGCACAATTTCTTTCCAGGCTATTTTATATTAACATCGCTTGTGTTTATGCAAATTATTTTAACTAACATTTTAGTTTGGCGAAGAATTCAAAAACCATTGCCAGTTTTTTGTAATCGTTTAATGTATCTCAATAATTAAGCAATAAGCGAGTAATTCGCAATTAGTGCTGGAGAGATATCATAAAGCTGTATATTTACGGCACAGGGGTGGGGAGCTTGTGGCAATTAGGCCCCTTAAGACGTGCAAGCTGCCCTTAAGATTGCGAGATAAGATACAATAACATTAATACTTCTATAGTGAGTTCCAAAGTGTTACTCAAAACTAGTTTGAACCTACTTTCTCAACTAGATTTATATTCAAAAATGTCTTGTGTAGTTAAGTGGCCAAGCTCTGGCGTCGACCGTTTTCAAGCCGCCCGAATGTTTCTGACTTGGCTTTACGACTGCCTAATTGCTAAATTTAACATGTCATCCGACTCCTGGTAGTACCCAAGATGTAAATGACACTTTTTAAATGACATTCTTGTGCATGGTCACCTACCGGTGGCTGTCGGCATTGAGTGTATACTTCATTCGATGATCATTTCAGATTACTTTAGTTAGCTAACAATAGTGTGTACATATATATACGTGTGTAGGTACTTTTATATAACAGAAATTCGAAGCAAAATATATGTCATTGTTATTTACTGTTTGATGATTAAAACTGTAGCCCCGCAGCACAGGATCGCAAGATACTTAGCGCGGGGCACAGCGTCCCAAGAACGTACCACAAAATTAACTTACCCCACTCTTAGCACATATTTATTTATTTATTTATATTTATACGTCATTTTACTTTGAAGTCAAAATAGGTAGGTGTGCTTACATTCCATACACCTCTAATAAAGTAAGTATGTCCTGAGTAAGTAATTATTAGTTGTCGTAAAACATCAGCTATATTTAAGCCTGGGTTGCCATATCTACTTATGAATGTCACACATTGTCGTAGCATTGTTGTTCTTTTGTACAAAAACGGACATTAAAGTCCGCCTGCACCGTATCCGGCGACACCCACCAACTCACACAGGGCTCGACTGATTTACAACTCGAAAGAAATTAAAATTTTTACGTCTCACTTAATCGTTTCCTGAAGATAGCGCCTCGTAAACCGTCACTCGCACTCCAAAACAAAATGGCGGATTGACGTTTAATGTCCGCCTACAAAAAAGTTAATAAATTATTAAATAAACAGTATTTTATGTACGGACGAGCTAGAACAATACCGAGTTGGATGCGAGCCATCAGGTGACTGCTGTAAACCTGTCAGGGATTTATGTCGGCGAGACAGACTGACAGACACTACACATATACTACAGTTTGTATAGTCTATTCATAAGCGTGGTAACAAAAAATATACTTAATACATTTAGTTCGCTATTTGTTCTGCCAGCTAACGTAACACTTTTATACGAGAATGTGTAATGGAAGTTTTGGCAGATGCTGAATATTGATTACTGACGATTTGTAACGATTTCTAGAAAGCAAAAGTATCCATGTTTTTACTAACAACATTCCGAAGTTGAAGTACGAACACAATACTTCAACGTCATAAAGTAAAAAGTATCAAATTCCAAGCAACTTTCCTTTTTAGATTATATCTTTTATTAATTTTCGTATTGTTAGTGGAATGGCTGAATGAACACAAGCTAGAGCGAAGAGATCAGTCACTCCCCTACAACGTGGAATTAAAAACATCGGTAAGCAGGGAACAAAGGGCAACAGAGAGCCGCGCGCTAATTGATTACACGCTGTACTGAGCGCACCTACAAGGGACCATGTTTTGTTTCAGATTCCTTTTGTGAGGATTGTATATTTTAAAAGTGAATCATTCATTATTTTACGATGACTCTCGGAGCGTTGTTTCAAATTTATTTACCGCCCGTTCTAAAATGAAATAAAAACTTTGTTGAGACATGTATTAATATTGTTTTTTTAAGTTATTTACACAAACTGTATCACAAAAAAACAAACATGAGTAAACAAAATAAAAGTTTTTTTTTTTTTCACTAACTGGAAGAAGGCAAAAAAAACACGATAAAAGGTTAACAAGAATTAATGTAATTAAAAGGTAAGAGTATTTTATATGTAATTCAGAATTCACATGTTTGTATCTGAACCTACATTAATTATGTTCTATTGTGTCCAAAAACATTCAAAACTGACCACTATAAATTAAACCACCCGAGCGGAATGTGACTCCCAATCAAGAATGTAATGTAGCAGATACAATCAGCGCGTATCAGTTTCTAGTATCTGTTAGCGAGTGTTGTCCAAGAAGTGTCCCCCAGGGAGCGATAGATGGCGCGCGGCGCACCGGGCGCGGGGCCCGCGGCGAGGCCGCTATCTGGTGCCCCATCGCCTGACCACGTCTTACGCCACTTTGGGAAGATGGCCCTGCTATGTAGACCCAGCTCTGGACGTACTGTCGGTTTGTCAATTATCATTCTCAGTATTGATTGTACAGAAATGTCCTAAAATTGTAAGCGTGTAAATGTGACGACGATGATTGCTAACAAGAGATAAATACGAGTATATGAATTTAGTAGAAATATTTCAACATCAAATACTAAAAAACTAAGCTTTGCCATCAAACGTGGCAATGCTGCCAACATTTTGGGCACCTTTTTCTCTACCCCTAGCTTTTTTAGGTTAAGTTTTGGTTAGTAATTAATTAAATAAATAAATAAATGCATAATAAAATTTGGTATAAGATTAGAAAGCATTTTATATTATAGTAGCATGTTTTGAAATAATGCAGTCATGAAATGATTATAATTATCCATCATATAGTGCTTTCTTATTTTGTATTTAATCTCTTTAAATCAAGTCAACCGGCTCGGCTAGATGGTTAATGTTTACTAGCTACAGACGGGTGTTTAGCGGTACAAGCAAACCCGGGCGCAGAGCCGGTGCCACCATAAATCGCATGTATCTGCGTGTCTAATTATCCGTTAACTGGCAGTTTTAGTGCGGCCGTTATCGAGGGTTATCTGCTAAGTTTAAACTGGCCGCCATATGGAGTCCTGCAAGAGTTATCGGGAGGATCCAGTGACCATGTCTCATCTGTAATAGACCCCGCTTAGATTACATACGCAATTATATTTTATGGTTTGTATTGTCAGGATATATATATAGGTAGGTAGATTAGAAGTTTTGGTCCCAGTTAGCTTTTTTTGTTTGTTTGAGTAGTTTGACAGCAAAAAACCTTCCAATGTGACTTTCATCTATCTTTTTACGTAGGTACTGAATAAAATACATGTCAAGAAAATATGCAAATCTTTTACTACGGACTTTGAAGATCTTTGCTAAATTTAGGCAACCTTTTTAAAACAAGTTATTCATAATATCATCTTGAAAGCGCACTATGTCCTTCATTTCATTTATTCTCGTCTTTCCTCTGTAGGTAATGTAACGCAATTTTCCGAACACATTATTCAAGCGTGCGGCGCGGAGTAAACAGATGCAAATCGACGTATTTGTGAAATGAAGTCGTTCCGACAAAGAGCTTTTAATAACAACAAAAAAAGGAGGGACGGTGAGGTATTTTCCTGGTAATTTCATCAAATTATGGAAACTGGAGGCACAGTTTGCTGCTTTTTTGCTTTTTAATCGACAGAAGTATGTAAAGATATAACTGTGTCATAAAACCAAGTGTGAATTAAATATTATTGAATAATTATTAGCAGTTGTAAATTAATTCTTTATTTAATAAATAAATAAGAACAGTGACAATAAAAAGTAATAAACATAAACTGTATAATAGAAATTAGTCTGTTAATATAAATTTACAAACGTGTGTATTAATGGAATAAAAATTTTTGGCAGATCTTCTTCGAGATGTATGAGTTAAGAGCATAGGCTCTGGTGTCGAGAGTTTTTAAGCCTTCTGCGGGCCTCTGACTTGGCTTGCTTTCATTTTTTTTCTTACATATTTTACACACCTAATTAATTAATTAAGAAATTATCGTACTAAGAGTACCAAACGGGACGGTATCGCCTCAAATTATAAAAAAAACACTTTCAAAAGATAGTGTTTTACATGGTCGCTATATCTAAAGGCTTTCCGCAGTTAAACCTACACTTAACTTTGGTAATCTCGCCAGATCACCTTAGTTTGTTGCGCTGCGAGCCAGACAGAAAGTAAGATCCTGTTGGATAGTAAGGTTAAGAAAAACATTTCGCCTACCAAAACTATCCACATATTAGTTAGGTACATGAAATGAGCAACAAACTGCTCGGTCTTAAACAGTTACCGCGGTCATTACGCGGGCAAATGGCGCAAGTCCGTTAATATGATAATATATCAGGTCATAAAGCATCATTAGCGCCCTCTCACCTCCCTCCCGAGATACCTCCGGGATACAAACTTGCCCGATAGTAGTTAAGGTACACTCTACTAAGATATTGTCATGTTTGCCAACTTCCCAGTTCACATTATCCTCTAAGTTTGTCAGTTTGTAGAGTGTTTGTTGTGCCTTCCCGTGGGAACACTCCAAATGATTTTAAACTGTACACCACTTCTTCTTTTTCGTATATCAAGTGGCTGAGCTCTAGCTTCAGTTTTAAATATTGTTAATTCGTTATTGCTATTTGGAGGATTTTCTGTGTCTATAATTTTTAGCTATTTTGTTCGATTTGCGTGGTAACTGTTATGTCGCAAGATTCATAAATATTTCCACGATTTTCTTCTCAAACTATGCAGTTATAAGTTTACTACATTATTTATGAACAAAGACAGATAAATGAGTAATCAATAAGTGTTGTAATTAACTCACTTATCAACTTTATCTACTGAGCAAATATAAACTGGTCTACCTTTCACTGAGAGCTAAGTAATGTAGGTCAAACAATGCGACAAAGTTGCGGTTGTGATTTTAATTTTGCCAAAGGAGAGGCATGGTTTCCGTGGTGTAGCGGTTATCACATCTGCCTAACACGCAGAAGGTCCCCGGTTCGATCCCGGGCGGAAACATAGCTTTTGTTTTTCTTTAGAAATTTCGGTAAAAGTCAGTTCTATTTTGTAACGTTTGACCGTATAGAAATTAGTTTTCTTACTTACAAAGAGCATTATATTCCACTCCTAGGATTTTTGACCTTTTCTTCCAAAGAGATAGACACTTATCATTGTCTATTTTTTTGAAGCTGCAGTTTTTTCTTATCATCAGCTTACCGCTGAGCATAAGCCTCCTTTTCTCAATACGCTGTTTTGAGACAACAACCGAATATCAATAAAATAAATATTCAAAAGATGTAGAAACTACTCAATACAATATACAGTTCTGAGATATAGAAAACATAGTAATGGTGTTCTTTGAAAAGTTTTCCAAAAGCTTTGTTTCCGCCCGGGATCGAACCGGGGACCTTCTGCGTGTTAGGCAGATGTGATAACCGCTACACCACGGAAACTATGAAACTATACAAGTAATAACCACTTGAATTTCAATTTTATCAACCTTTTTAATCAATTTATCGAGCACGATTTTACTGCTTCAATGATAACTAGGGCCATAAAAAATTATCCAGGATTAAACGTAATTCGCAGTTATCAATAAGTGAAGTAATTATCAATATTAGTTGAGAAATTTCAGAGAATAGCCTTACTAAAGTACCTCATTTTGCAATATTCAAAAAATGTATCATGTTAGTAGTCAAAAAAGAAAGGAAAGAGGCCTAAGCTACCACTAGAAAGTATTTATGTGTATTAGTATGTATTAGTAACTTGTTCTAAATTGGAATAATACCAAAACAACTATAATTACAAAATGGCCGCGGAGTCATGTCGCAACGTAAACTCAAAACAAAGGGCGAGCAAACTTGTAACTAAGCAGGAAACTCTTGAGAAATAGTTGTGAATCCCAAACGCATCCATTTGGAGCAAACTTGAAATAACAATCAGCGGAGGGCCTCGGTGCCTTCTCTGGCCAGGTGTAGGCTAACTGAGGTGATATATCAAAGTTAGCGAGCGAGGTGAGAGGGTATGAGTTATGTCGACCGCATACCGCCACGCGCTGGCGCAAGGCACACGCTCAGCGCGGGTAACTTTGGAACTTTTAAGAAGCATTATCTTTAGATTTGTTTTGATTCGCTTTTGTCAATATTATATGAGAATTACGTATCCAAATTGCATACGGATGGTATAAGTATTCAATAGTCATATATGTTTTTAACCTTCATGTAATTTCGTATGTGACGTCACGGCTCCAGCGGAAGACCAGCGCTGATTGCTTGCAGTCAGCACACGCTGAGCTGGGGCCTGTTATGTGCCACGTAAATGTTTTTTTTTATTGTTTCTTATATATTGTTGTTTGTGTCACAAAAAAAAATGATTATCTCTTTCTTTCTTTTTATAGAGACATTTTCATAGACAACTAGAAATGTTTCGCTTAGTTTCACTTCCATGCATAAGTAAAAAAGCCACGTTAATAAAAAAAAATAGTCTTATTGACGTGACAACGTCTTAAATTAGGTTGCGGCTGGGAGTCACTTATGAAAAAGTGTAACGCCCGGTAACGTAACGATGAGTCACCGAACGAGAGAGAGGCCCGCCGAATGCCTTGCGTCTCTCTCCCACTCAACTATGATCGGTCTGCCGCGCGCGCAGCACGCGGCAGACGTTGTCACGTAAAATCTTCGCCCGTAAAACCGACTTTACAGGCAACCATTTTTTTTAAGCACCTTACTCACTGAGTACTTGCCCTGATGTCACTGAGCGAACTCCACAAACACACAGATAAACAAATTTAACAAGAATATATACCACTCAAAACAAAAAGTTTTAACCTTAAATCTTAAACACAGAAATCAGATTTTGGACTATTCGATCTTCAAATTGAATGACAATAGCTGTCAACAAACTGTTTTTTTTTATTTGTTCAAAATATAGAAAACTTAATTCAATCAAGTGAACTAAGCGCTTTATAAAGCCATCGCTGTCAGTTTATAACTCGCAGTCACCTCGTTTGCGTAGAAGCGAGGTGTCGCAAGTAATTGAGTTACCGCTCGCGCCGGAAACGGAAACGACTCGCCTGAGAGCTCCGCCACTACTGCTAGTGCTAGTTACACTTGTGTTGCATTCAGCTGTTTACTGTACAACATGGACATTACGGAAATGAATAGGCAAGACGCCCATAAAACAGCTTTTCACAATAATTAACAAAGATTTATAATATTTTATAAAGCCCCACCTTTCATTGCGGTTATTATAAATAATAAAAGAAATAATAATAAAAATTCTGTCCAGGATTTTTTAGGCAAAGGATTTTTTACCCTTTTTTTACTTTTTTAAATATATTTTCTTAGATACTAAATTTATTATGAAATTAATTTTATTCAATTATCACGTCGGTGAAGGTCGGTGAAGGCTCGGATCTTAGACCATATGGAAAACAAAGCCAACGCAAGAAGTATTTTTCCTAATGTCACTGTCATTGACAGTGACATTTACAAATACTATGTCTTTGACATAAATTGGCGAGACCATAGTTTTAAACAAGCTATGTAACCTTAAATTGCCTAGCCTATTTAATCACTTTCAATATACGCGAATTATTGAATATAAAGTGAGGCGAGTGGCTTAACCTAATAGAGTAAAGTATAATGTGTGTAGTTTAATACTTTTATTTCAGGACTGCTCGTCTTTCAGAATTTTATTTAAAATATGTATTCAGAAAATTAACAAAATACTTAATATTGAAACTTTGTCTTAGAACAAAAGTTGTTTATCAAGACGTATCAAGTCTTCCCTTAAATTATCTTGAACTATTTACTAGTAGTCCTGTATGCCAACTTTCGTCAAGATTGTTTCATAAATACGGCCTCTGCGCGAGAATCAACATACAAACAGAAGAAAACAAATTTGACCAGGATCCTAAACGAACGAATGATCTTAAAGAAACGTTATATATTCCACCAGTTGGTTAAATAGTTCGTACGAGTATCTCCATCATATGTGGTATCTCAGCCACCATCGTCCGTGGTCTGCAAAAATATGCCGCGTCACGTCCGAGGCGCCCCCCGGTGAGGTGCTCCGTCTACTGAGCATATACATATCATACCTATATACATACACTCCGGTGCTGATAATCCGTATTGATAACCATCGTGAGTCCGTCCGTGTGTCACATCCGGCCCGCGGGGGGCGCTGGGGTGCTTTATTGATGGTGTTTTGTGGAAAAGCAATGGGTAACCGAAACTTCTTTTTTCTGAAAGTGCTAAAAACCTTTTCGAAGCTAAATACGACAAAATATTTAATGCTTAACTGATAAACAATTTCACAAATTTAAACTTTGTCGAGTATGTTATACTCACTTAAACAGTGGCATTTCCATCTGGAATCTGAATCAGGTCCCAAACATAGTAATCATAGATAGAAATCATAGATATTTATTAACCTTATCACATTTCCTAATAATATGCACGTCAAAATATACATATAAATTATCCTTAAAAACTACTTCAATTAATTCTAAATAAATACTATATACATGATTGATTTCATTGATACACAAATGAAGACTCTGCAAGAGGCAATCTCATAAATTCATTTATAGAATAAAAGGCATTTGCTTTAAAAAACTGTTTAGTACATTTTTTTTTTTAAGTTTATGTTGCAACCATAGGTCAGATGACACGGTGCCGACTGTTAGAGTCTTAGTACAACATGTCGTTTAGCCTAGCCAGAAGCAATCGCGTGTGACTTAAAAACTCTCGGCACCAGAGCTTGGCTATTTAGCTCATACGAAACTATTATTATTGTTATACTCAATTTATTATCATCATATAAATCACAATAACAGTATTCAAACAATGCGATCAACTTCTTGTTAGTTAAATATTACATACTGTTCTAACTTTTACTGTTGTTGTAGATAAAATGTTCATTAACTAAATGTCTTACATCAGACAAAACTAGAGTTCAAGTTCAGCTTAAAACAGAGGTACTCACTAGCAAAGTATGTAGCAGTTGAACTGTATGTGGAAGGAATCACGTCCCCATAACTGAATATGAATAACAGTCAGTAGAACATTAACGACTTCTAGGTTATTAACTGGATCGTTTCCGACACTCCCTCGCCCCCGTACACTATACAGGGCTACTTGATAATTGACGATACTTTGAACGAATAGTTTTCATATCTAAGAGCAGATCTGATCAGATATCAGATGTTTTTGGAAATAAAATTTAAATTTAAAAATATTTGTCCTCAATAATTATCCTACTAATGTTATAAATGCTAAAGTTTGTATATGTATGTTACACACAATTTTTTTCTTTTGCAAATTACTTCTTGATGATTTACTATGAGATTTACTATGAAGGTAGGTTAGATTTTGGATTACACGTAGGCTACTTTAATCCCGAAAACAATTCTGGTTCCGGTGGGATACGCTAAAGTAAACTTCAAAATCTATGTTACTCCTTCACGTCTCAACAACTGGACTGATTGTGTTGAGATTTACTATGAAGAGGATAGGGAGGAGGTGTGAATCATTTGATGTAATGGGAAGTAAGTAAGTGGGAAATAAAGAATGTATCTATCTATCTATAAAATATATATATAAAATTTCCATGTCACAATGTTAGTTACCGTAATCCTCTGAAACGGCTTGACCGACTTTAACCAAATTTTATATACGTATTCAGTGGGTCTGAGAATCGGCTACACCTTTTATCTATTTCTATCTATTTACCATACTCCTTTTATTTATTTTTAATTAATAGATATAATTTATAAGACAAATAACGTTTGCCGGGTCAGCTAGTCTATCTATAAAACAAGGCGTCGTCTGTAAGGCTACATGAATAGCCAGTAAGCCTGTACACCTCTCAGCTATACCTCCTCTCCCTACAGGTACCGGTGACGCGACCTGCCAGCCTTATTGATTGATTTGTTTTTATGGACAGTTTGGAGATAGTTCCACCAGATACTCTCGCCAACAATGTTATCGGAAAGGAAAACGATGAAACAGGTTTATCGGGGCCCTGTTAATGACTTCGCTGTCCATCTGCTCATCCCTGTGCCACCAGCCTGTATCAATACATATATAATAATTATATAAGTAACATATGACGATAAAGAAATATTTACAATAAATTAAAAGAACTCAATCAGAATATAACAGACTAGCTAAGCTTCAAAAACAAGGCATGTTCGATTCTCATAAAGGTATTATTGTGTAATGAGGGTAGAACTACAAAACCTGCAATCCGCGCGTCGCGGCCTGAGGCAGTGATCTGGAATCGTATGGGAGACAACCCGCGCTTCTCATCGCCGCGCCGTAGTACAGAGTTACTCTTTAACATATCCTAAATCGTGTCGCGCGTCGCTTCACCGACAAGGATTTGTGCCGTGTACAGTCAATACTGTTCTGCATTTCAACAAGGTATCAATACTGGTAGAGGCGTTTAAAGAACCGACCAAAAAACTGTTTATTTCTTCTGCCTGGTATGTTATTTCTTCGAAACTAAACGGCGTTGTGGCGTGAAGAAGATCTTCGCGCTCAAGTGCAAAAATGGTACTTGTAATAATTATGTTTTTATCACACTGTAAATCTAGGCATTTAACCAACAGGGAGTGTAGGCTCACGAGCTAGCCAATCTCCGGTCTAAGGTAGAACATGCCTAGTCTGGATTATCTAGGAGGCTGCCAAGATACACCGTTTGGTCGACTGATAAAAGATTAGCAAATAATTGAAAATTATTTGCTTTAAGTATTTAAAACTTAATATGCCCTTAAGACTTTTCCCAAAAAGCAAAATCTATGTTTCCGCCCGGGATCGAACCGGGGACCTTCTGCGTGTTAGGCAGATGTGATAACCGCTACACCACGGAAACTATACGCTACTACAAGTAAATTATAGTAAAATACAAACTCGAAAATTATTTTATCTTTATAGCGCTGTAGTATCATTATCCCTATAAACCATAAAAAGATCGATATTTATCAAATAGATTTCTGTTACATATTTACACGATATCATAATTTATTATTTACAAAATTATCTCAAAAAGATTTCCTTACTTTAAGGTTACAGTCTTTAAGGGGAGAGTGAACCGGTTTCTTCTAGGCAAGCGCGTTCCATGGTAGACCGCAATATAATTTAACATCAGGTGAGTTGCGGTCAAGCGCTAGCCAAGATGATGAAAACATATTTTTAATATAACTTTTAATTATTGATTACTATCTTCATGATCAAGTGTATGTATATAATTATACAGTTTCGATCCACTATAGATCATAACATTAAAAGTGTGAGTTAATTTATTTAGTTAAAACAATAGGTACAACCTTTGCAATTCAGTCACTGTAAATTTTGTTAAAAGAATAGTGAGCTAAAGTATCTAACAATTCAAAGTCACCGCCTCGCGACGTTACGACTCGCAATTCCATTCAAACCATGACAAAGAAATAACTATTCGAAAGCCATGAAAGTTTCGCACAGAAGGTAGAACTCTCTAGAACCGTAATAGAGTTCCGGCGAGCTCCTGTGGCGAGCGCAGATAATGATGTTTTGAATGCCACTCAACTCATTACGTGGCGATATCTTTCCTCAGGAAGCTTCACCTAGCCAGCCTGCTCGTAGGTCTTAACTCTTGTACTTCGGACCGAACAAAAAACAAGTCTAACAGTCTAGAAACAAGGTTCAAAATCCTATCTAGCCGCGAGACAATGGCACTAAATACCTAATGAGCGTGCCTTGGATCCGACTTACATCAAAACGTCTGAACCAACGCCTTCAACCTATCGCCTGAGCTGCCAAAGCTTAAAGCTCAAATTCCCCTGAGGTCTGTGTTGCATGTATACAAGCTGTAGAGTGCCGTGCCGGGATTGTACAAGCATAATTAGTCATTAGCGACAGTGTAGTGGGCAGGAAGAGGCTGATCACTTGTACTGATTGGTTTATGGAGTAGGTTCGGACACGTGATGCGATTAGTCTCCGCTGCTCAACTGTGTGATACCTAGGTACTAGGCAAGCAGTAATTAGTAGGCTGGATGTTGGGGGGAATTAAATATATCCCAATATTTTACTAAAGACTGCGGTAAGAGTAAGTGTCCCCTCCAGAGGCCACATGCCCCGTAAGCACCAATCTGTCCCGCGATAATAAAAAGTTTTTATTCAAGCCATAACCACCCTCCGGCCGTCTCCATGGAAACGATATGATTACATTAATGGCTTCGCTAAGAACTTAATCAGATGTCGTCAAATTAAGTGATTAATGGAAGATAATGGGATTGGTGGCCGTTAGCACGATTGTTTTAAAAAGTAACTGATCTTGGGCTGGGGAATTAAATTGTTTTACGATTCCGATAAAATATCAATTCCATTTATACAGATAGCAAATTTTAATATTATGCCAAAGTTAATGAAAACTTATTGTCTATCTAGCTCTAGTCCAAGACGTATATATGTGTAAGCGTAGGTTCATTTATTAAAAATCAATTGGTAATTTTTTGTAATCATATTTGCATAATTTCAAAATACTTTTAGTACTTATGTAAGTATTTTACTTTCAGTTTCTCCGACAGTACTGGCAGCCAAGCTGTAAATCCGTGCACTTTTGTTAGTTTTTTTTTTACAATAAATGGTCTTGCGCTTGATGACAATTCACCTGATAGTAAGCAACAATATGATCAAAGGTGGAGCGCGCTACCCTGAAAAAACCAGTTCACTCTTGCTTTGAAAACCGCCAGATTGTAGTTTTCAGGGACCAGGAAGCTTGGCAAATAATTCTTACCAAAAAAAGTAGTTAGTACTTTAGTTAAAGTCAAAAATATATTTTCAAATATTCGTATCATATTTATTTGATGTAAAATCACTTGATGGTGTATGATATTGTGTATAATAGGGCAGCAGGTACCATATTGCTGTCAGGACACCGTAGTAGCCCCACAGAGCACATGAGGTGAGCGAGGATAGCGCTGTGTGCTGTGTGCGGGTCATTACGAGCTGCCTGCTCTAGTAATCCTGGGATTGGTTTATTGGACACTGTAGCTTTATACTAGTCACATTATATTGAACACTAAATATTCGTCGTGGTGGTTCTGCCAGCTTGTTAAAGTCTATCTATGGTTACCCTCTGGTAGTGAACTTTTTAGTTCATTTGATGCTAAAGCAACATTTTTCTTTCTTCGACTCTGGATTTTTAATTCTTCTTCTTCGTCGTATAAGCTAAGTGGCCAAGCTCTGGTGTCGAGAGTTTTCAAGGCGCCCGATCTAAGGTAGCACCCAGATGAAAATGCCACAATGGACAGTCTTGTGCATGGTCACATCCAAACACTGTCCGTATCGACCGTTGCTTAGCTTCGATGATCGCATCAGATCATCTTATCTAGCCGAGCTACAGGCGCTAAATTTAAGTTTAAGATAGTGGTCATCACATAATAAATATTAAAAAAACCTCCGAAAACCTTGTCCTTAAAATCGGTACACTGACTGCGGTGATCGTTAAAGAAGCAAAAGCTATGTTTCCGCCCGGGATCGAACCGGGGACCTTCTGCGTGTTAGGCAGATGTGATAACCGCTACACCACGGAAACTATGAAAGGTTTGTTAAAATATGTTTATTATTATTTTTTATCGGCTATTTATCAAAATCAAACGATTCTTATCAATTGTTTTATTTAAATGCATCAGTAGGTATAATAATAATAATATAGAGGTACCTTTTTTTTATTTGAAATAGGTTTGCGTTTGTCCATAGCTTGCCTGATGTTAAGCAACGTTGCGGCCTACGTAGGGGCACGCTCAGCTAAAGGAAGTTTGGAAGTTTTTGTTTTCTGTACTTATATATTTAAATTTATTTATAAGAAAGTACATTTAATAGTCATATATAATCGCAAACAATGTGACAATTCGTTGTTATTTATTACTTATCGTAAAAAAAGCTATAACAATAGTTTATAATTATAATATTCCCGCAGAGCGCAGTCATTCTACCTTAAATCAAGTCTTGCTAGGAGGTGAAGTTATCTGTTGATAAAGTCCCAGCGAGAGATGTAGGTAATGCAGTTAGTCCGGGGGGTTCCGCGCTATCGAGTTACGTGTTCGAAGCCAGCTTCGGCCAATCTGGTTATTGGCGAAACTTAGCATTCTTGTTTGCCTAGGTAATTCAGTTTATCCCTGGAAAGTTTCAAAGCTTGGTATTTTGGATTAAGAAGCAGGAATATAGCTGTAGTAACTTTAAAAATCGATGTCCGAAGTCTTCGTCGTAACTTGAAAACTATTGACACCAGAGCTCAGCCACTTAATTACGAAAATAAACAGGAGCTTGAAAAATTTTTCATCAGAATAAAAGGAATGTACTGAATGTTAGGGTTAGTGACATCATATTTCTATAAGCTAATAGAAATTTAATGTTATTTCTATAAGTTTTCAACATGACTTTATACCTGAATATATTTCAGTCACATAAAGAAAGCCAGAGGCTTCAATATGCACCATGTATAACATTTATGCACCAATAAATCATTTTGTATTTTTTTTTTCTTTAAAAGTTCGTTTCGTCTTGCTCACACACATTTACTTATATAAGCGAGAGGTTAACTTTCAAATGTTTCCTTTCATGAATCGAGTTATACAGACGTAAAGTTTTCTACCACAAAATTAACTAGTGAGTCTTTAAAAAGAATAATCTAAACCCAATAACTTCTTTTATCCTAGTAATATAATAAATTCTAAAGTTTGTGTATATGATTGTTATTTGATCACGCTCAAACGAATGGACCGATATTAATGAAATTTACTATGAAGGTATATTAGACATTGGATTAACACATACACCACTTTATATCCCGGATTAACTTCTTTGTGTCCCAGATTAACGCATATAACAGCGCGGTGCACAGCTAATTATATCACTGTCCTTCCTCTGGTTGCCTGGAAGAGATCGCTTTTAGCGATAAGGCCGCCATTTTCGGCACTAGTTATAAGTTTCTTGTATGTATAATTTATTGTAATAAGTGGGAAATAAAGAATTTATCTATCTAATTAAAAATATACCCAGAACATATGCGAAATGAGTAAGTTCCACAATCGCACTACCCCCACAATAAATCCAGCACATCATCTGAAATCAAGTCCGGTCTCCTCAGGCGAGCCTATAAAGGCGCCTATACACCGCACTGTAAAAACGTTACGGTCTGCCGTAACCGGACTCCATTACCGGAATGAATAATACGTCGTTAATCCGGTATCAGTCCTCATCTCGTTTCCAATTACAGCTAATTGAATATTAAGAACGCAATGATTGCTTATAAAACTGGATATTACGGGGGTCGGCTGAGTGCTGCTGAGGAACTTTGGCAGTTTTTTTGACGGCGTGAGTGATTGCAGATAAAATCTATGGACGAGGGGATTGCTTTGAATAACATTTAGTATATTTAAGTGCTTATGCAAAAATATAGAAGTTAATTTATTTGTTTCATGTTTATTGGCCTATTTTTCTCAATATATAATATTGATTGCGAGTAAAAATACATACACAAACGATACTGTTATGAATTTTGTCATGAAACAGCGACCATAAAATTGACTTCTCCCTGCAACTCAAAAACCGTAACATTCTACCATTACAATCAACAAAGTAAGGCAATTCAAGAAGAAATATTAAATAATAACTGTCAATAAAAATACGTATCACCCCGTAAAGTGTTTAGTCGTAAATATCGGGAATCGTTTGCCGCGCCGTAATGTATTCCTAGTGTACGCGCGCCTTAATAGCGCATTACGGCGCCTATTAGCTATTCATATTGAATTTTATTGCGATTCTATATTTCTCGGCGGACGGACATTTTGTGGAACATTACAAGTAGTCCAGACAGTCGGAACCTAACATGTGACAGGTCCGGCCCTCTTGGCTAATATCAAATTCTTAACAAATAAATGTTTTTACATCCTCAATGAATTCCTGGATAACATAATAATAACATTATACTCGTATGCATAATCAAATAATTCTGTTAAATTAACAGAAACTTTCGAAACCAAAGCTGGCCACTTAGCCCATACGAAGAAGAAGAAGAACAGTAACCTGTCAGAATTACGGAAGCTGTTGCCACCTACGAGGACATTATTCAAATACGATTCCCACTCACTTTCAATCGACGCAAATAGTTTTCAATTTTGCTGCGAAAAAAGTACAAGGTGGCCATTCGGCTGATCCTCCACAAATGCTTCTAAATCACGGATTCGCTTAGTAAATAAATATTTACTCGCACGCGACAATTTACATATAAGACCCAATTCAATTCCGAGGCTCACGGCGTTCGCAAAGATTAAGGCTCTATATTCCCCCCCACTGCCTTCTATGTAGGGGAGGGAGGGGAACATGGACAAGGGGAAAAATTGGCTAGGCGTTTTGTTGCTGCACTTTAGTTAAACTACTTATTATCTAGTACAAAACATGGTGAGTTATTATCATAAGCCTATCATTCATAAAAAACCACAATTCTTACCAGAACATTATTTTCTGTGAATCGGTCACAGATAAAAAAATTAAGTAGTTGTTTCATAATGCCGTCGTAGTGAACAGCGCTCATTGTTTCCTTAGAAAAGCCCTGAAAGATTATGTAATTACATTAAAAAAAATACTAAATTTTATTTTTACGCCAAACCCCAGAAATAATGTTCAAAGTATTAATGTATTTATTTTTACTTTTGTAAATTGGGCCTCTCTTACCACAGTCTCCCCTTACCCCCTCCCTCCCCCCGAGAGACCATTCCCACATAATCCGGGTAAATCCAGTTTATACTCATCCACCTTAAATGTGCCAATAAAAGTATCTGGTGTTTTTTCTACGTGCCTCACTCCGCTAGCCTGCTCGCGATTGATTTGCATTTTTATTTTTATTATTTTGGAGCTGGGATAAGGTAAGGGTATGTAATCATCATCATCCATAGCTGCTTCTCTTCCACTACCGAGAATAATCTTCTCACTTTCCATGCCGTTGGCTAGGCAGTGCTTGTCTGGTCTAGGTTCGACCCATGGTCTTATTTTATATAGCTTTTACTATAGAAGATTACCTGTTATAGTAAATTAATTTATTTACGGCATGGTGGGGCCCATAGAAAACGCATTACAAATAAAACAAAGAGTAATATTTATAACATTATTTGAATGTTACTATCAAAATTTAAATAATACAATTTAATTCAAATACGAGCTGCTAAATATAATAAAAAAAGGAAAAAGTTACATGTTTTACATATAAATGATGAAATAAGTAAAAATCCTTTTTATTTCCCACTCAACACTATTTATCAGTACAAATAAACAAATATAGTACGTTTCAATAGTAAGTATTAAATATCCATTCGCCTCTGCACACTAGGTCACGACTTAAAAAAAAATGTATATATATAGGTAAATGTTTTTATAACGATTGTAGCCAATCACATAAGAGTTAAGAAATCTTTTCTTAAAAGTTCGTAATTGGAACTTTCAAATTGAATTTTTCAACATCAACTGAAGGCAGGTAATGTTGTTTAGATCTTGAATAAAATAGATGTATCAATATTCACCCTCTTAGAAATGTATCCGATAACATAACGTCAATAGCAAGACAGTATTATAAATCAAACATTTGCAAATAAATTTGCAACAGTACCGGGACTCTGGTGAGGGGAGAGGATCACCTAGTGGATAACTTACTCTGATTTAAAGAAAAATGTTAACGTAATATACCGTGCCATGTTTTATTATTTTGATAATAATAAAACATGGACTGAAAAAAAAACTAATCCTAAAACTAACTAACCTGGATGCAATTGATAACCTGGATCGCTCTTGGCGATAAGGCAACCCATATGTGTCCAATTCATTTACCATTTAACTGTAACACTATTATCTCATATTATGGTGTACAATAAGAAAATAATTATTATTATTATAACAAATTAAGTATGCGTTGCAAATAAATGCATATTCAATAAAAATCATAAATGAAAATGTCAGAAATTATAATTGATATTCATAAATTATAAGCAGTTAATTAAATATTAGTTGCATGTATAGTCTTAATAAATAACATTGCAATCAATAATATTGAAATTATATACTCTAACGATTATAAGCATGTTCATTTAAACTTACTCTGAGATTGCATATTTACGAGTAGTTTGAGGAAATACAAGACTGTGTGCAAACTCGTGCCTGCCTTTAGGTGCCAGAAACAATCGGGCGTCTCAATAAAAAACACATTTGCCCAGTGGCCATCGACAAGCCGTAAAATATACGACAAATAAAACGTCCCCATACAAAACTGATTATCAGATTGAACGGTACGAGATGCCTATCTCTCTAGGGCTAGTGTACACGCTCGTAACTTACTAACTGCCCAATCTTGCCTATTTACTAAATGATAGTCCATTTGTGCAGAAAGCAAGTCGCCGGCGCGGGCGGTACGGCGGGGTGACGCGGCTAGTCTGTGACCTTGTTTTTACGTATGACATACGTCCATCCGAGTCCCGTATTTACATAAATATGTAATAATAAAAAAGTCGTGTAGTCCGTCCGGCAGTAAGTCCACTGTTATCGTTGGCCCCTACTATTAACTTATGAAAATAAGCTACAATAACACTTTGTTTATTTTGCGTTATTCCTTGCCAGGGAAATATGCGACGGACAAAGGAGAAAGTGGGTTGGATGTCAAACTTGTATAAGATTAAAGATTTTTCTTTAATTTGTTGTGATAAGAAAACTATAAATAACAGCAAAACTATGTTTCCGCCCGGGATCGAACCGGGGACCTTCTGCGTGTTAGGCAGATGTGATAACCGCTACACCACGGAAACTATACATATTGAACCAGAAATACACTACGCCAGTATTTACGTCCGTACTACATGCGCGTGAGTGAAAGTAGTCTACATTGGATTACTGCCACCGATTACGTATCTTAATTTATGGCATAACGACCGGTCTGTTTAGCTTGAGGCTATCAGTTATAATATCACTCGATACACTGTACACATTATTACTATTATATTAAAATTAATTGTCTGTAAGAAAATACTGTTTACGATAATATTAGATATTGCACATGTCTGATACAAAATTTGCATAGTAGTGAGGCAATTTCTAGTGCTCGCCTGGCTAGCCACCACGACAAGCACCAACAAAATGTTCCAGCAGCCTCCTTGAGAGATAGTTATTCCAGAATAGGCTTACTCCACTTTTGATCAGAGTATAGCTTACTACTATGTTATTACACATACAGCTAGTTAAATGGCTTTATAGATTTAAGTTTAGTTTGTTTAAAATAACGCGCATCAACCATGTCACATCTTCTTCTTATATATAAAATTTCCATGTCACAATGTTACCGTGCTCATTCGAAATTTTATATGCGTATTCAGTAGGTCTAAGAATCGGCTACTATCTATTTTTCATACTTCTAAGTTAGGCAAGATAACGTTTGCCGGGTCAGCTAGTATTATATATTTTAAGCCAGCAAAGATCCAAGGAGGTCCAAGTTTGAGCACCGTATCCACATAAGTTAGTGAAGGAATATGTTTTGCCCACGGCGTGCTTCGGACGGACAGGCCTAATGGATGTTATCTATACAAACATCGCGACAATACCTCGCCACTCATAAAAACACTCCGATAACAGGATATAAAATGCGTATTTTTATTTGGGAGATTTATGAGTGCACGATAAAGGGTAATAACATTTTGAGCAATGTTAAAATAAATCCGAGATTATTTCTGTAATTTGGTTTCAAAAAGTAACAATTAGCGAGGCAAGTTGATAATATTATTGACTAATTATTTAAAGACGATAAATTGGCTTAAAACATTTCCATGGCAGATTTTTGCCACAACATCTAAAGACAAGTATTCTGGCTTGATTGCTGATCTTCTAAGTCATTGCGGTATTCCTTCGTGACAAATCATTGTTAATTTAATTAAAAAAAAAACTGTATCAAACTTACTAAATTACCTGTGTAAATGTATGCCCTTAAATTTACAACAAAAACAATCGCGTAACAATAATACATTCAAATTTACTTCCACCTTGAAGTCTGTTAAAAAGTAGAAGATTGAAATTCCCTCACAACAAATAAAACAAACGCCGTAATAAAACTTCAATTTGAATCAACAGAGCTCCAATCAGCTCCTCGAAATCTCTTAAAAAAAGTCCACAAATTGAAGAGTCTCGAGGTAACCCTCACTTGCATACAATTACTTAATTCGCCACTTTCGTCGCAGCGAGCGAGGCGAGGGCCCTCCAGCGCCGGCTCAATCTTACTTTGTAATCTTTTCATCTTGATAACCTACGGCTTGTGCGAGACCTTCAAACTGGGCTCAGGCAAGTTTTGTATCGAGGTGCGGTGTGGGGGCTCGATGGGACAATCCACTTTCATTTCGAGTTGAAATTGTTACTGACTATTGAAATGGGGTTGGGATAAAATAAAAAAGCGTCTGTCTTTTTATGGTTTACTTTGCACTGTTAATAATGACAAGATTTGTTCTAATTCATTAACATAGCGACCTGCATTGTGAATTTGATGTTTGCACTGTGTTGTTGTTCTTATTAATTCTCGCATAGATATAAAGCTTTTTCTATGCGGTACCGGTATGCGGCTGCCTCTGTGAACGACAGAAATTTCAGACTACGCATATTTTATTCCACCGGCCAGGTGGAGCGACGACCTGCGGACGGTAGCTGGTAAGTACTGGATGCGTAAGGCAGGAAACCGTGCTCTGTGGCGATCGTTAGGAGAGGTCTATGTCCAGCAGTGGACAATTATTAAATAGGCTGATGATGATGATGATATTTCATTAGGCCAGTGCGTCGCTGACTCGTATCGTTACGTGACCTGTAAAAACGTTTTACCCTAAGAAGTAGCGTTAAAGGCGCACAATCTTCTGTAATTCTTAGGAGCGATATATTCAGCTATGATGTCGGAGCGCAAGAAAAAAGCGTATAAATGCGTAGCTCCAATAATTCAGCATTATGTAGATGTGGCAAACTGGTGCGAGCGGTATAACGGCGGTGAACTATTGCGCCCAGACGAGGATATTCATTACGGGTTATCCTCCAGCTTCGGATGAAATGAAAAGGAGGTGCGGGAGCGGACTCGGGGGCTAGTTGCTAGCTCACACATTACTAATACAAATTGAGTTAACCTTGTGCTTCAAGAAAAACGTCAATTTAGAATCGGCAGCTGTAGATGAAATATATGACTTTAACTAGCGCAAGGATATATTAATTGTTCAGGCACTTATCCTACAGATTAGTCCTACAGATCAGTTGTGTTGCTGATATAAGAAGATATAATATGTATAGGCTGCCAAACACGTTGAGTGGTAACCTTACCAGGTTAGACAATTTTATTGTGCAAGAAGAACTTATGTGAAGCTAAGTATCCGATACTAAGCAATACAACACAAAAAGACCTGCTTAGCCAAACTCAATTCCGTTATTTAACATTTTAATACAAATTGAAATTGTGACCTAGTATCGTATATAAATACTTTTATGTATATGTACGAGTATACTGGACCTAATTTAATACATCCATTATTTTTTATAAAAGAAAACCTTCTAGACCGTTTATGATTCAGATTCATACAATACCCATACAATACAGTTCAAAGGAGCATGGTCTTCGCTCCGGCCCTGTCCCTCTTAGCCGTAGCTTGGTAAAGAGGTCCTAAGCACGCGGCGCACGTAGATCTGGTGGCGCCCGCGTCACCCCGCGCCTGCCCGCGCCTGCCCGCGCCTACCCGCGCCTACCCGCGCCTACCCGCGCCTGCCCGCGCCTACCCGCGCCGTCCTAATCAACGACTGGCACTCGCGATGCCAAACGATGCCCATACACTACTACTGCTTTACTTACTGCCTCCAATAAACCGAGTGATATAGCTGCTTTGTAGAACTCTCTTTTGAATGTTAATCAGCAGACAGATACAATTTTTCAGCATAAAACATAACACATAAGGTTACTTTGCTTAATCAAATATGTTGAGTCTATAAATAAAACATTTGTAAGTTCATGACCTCTCACTTGCATAACTTTATGAGTGTGAGTGTAAGTATTTTTTATTTTTACTGACATATTGTATTCTAGTAATAATCGAAGAGGTAGAGCGGTTTTACCTATTAAAGTAAACGTAGGTAACAATTTTTCCAATCCGATTATTTATTGAATTTTAAATAGATACAAGGTACTGACGTTAAATTCAATTTAAGACTTTAATGGCTTAATGACTTACGTCTAAAAGTTAAAGTCTTGAAAACTCTGAACACCAAAGCTTAGCTACTTGACTTAAGCTGGAGAACAAAGCGAAAATATGATTCCGTATTCGAAAACCTTAAATTTAAATTCTTAAATTTTCTTTTGGAAAAAATATGTTCGATAAGAAGATGTTCTTGAATGAAAAAAATGCAACAATGTAGATCGTAGCAGAATTAAAATTAAATTTACTTTTCGTGAAAACAATAAAATATCTAACTGAGCTATACTCATATGCAAATGGTGACAAACAAGCGTATGCGTTCCAAACGCACAATATACTTTTATGGCTTTAGGAAAACTCCAATCTTTGCCAATTCATTCTTGCATACAAACTTTGCCAATTTCAACTTTATTCAGAGGCATATAAGACGTAAAAAGATGTAAACCAACTGTGGTGGTAAAGTGAAAATTCCAACTTTCCGTTTGCATTTTAAAAGTAGAAATATGAATTTTAATCCCTTCAGATAAGGCTTTTTAAAACGTGTTTAGTATTGTTGTGAAGTGAAGGTGTGTTGAAGATATTGTTTCACGTGTTTTATGAGGTGGCTCGAAGTGGGGTTTCCTTTGGAGGCATTTTTGAGTGTTTTCCTTTATTACAGTGCAAGGTGGAGGTTGTGTTTGATTGTCTGTAAGTCATGACCTGCTGGTTTGTTTATGGGATCGCGTCTTGTATTCTATTTGTTAAAAAGGAATATTTTTGTGAGTGTTTCTGAGTTTTTAAGATTATAAATCTTTTAAAAAATAACTCCATTACTAACTGAACTGAATGTATGAAGGTTGAAAGCCAGCAACTATAATTTTTAAATATTGAAAGTTTTAATGTCAAATACATTTTTAACACAGACTTTTCCATGAAAACTTTATAATTATAAAGCTAGATTACCTATGAGGCTTTCCGGTTAATTTCTTGAACCCAAGTTGTAGAGATTTATGTGTACTTTAACGTGTTTGTATAGTATAAGTATGTAGATAAACCCAGGCTTTTAGGCAAAATATTTTGATTATAATATGTGTTCTGTTTGTGATAATTCTGATAATAAATAAATTATGTAATTTTTTTTTTGACTTATATAACACTTTATATCAAAGATATACACCATATTAGCTAAACATCCGGCATACAGTATGACCACTGTACAGCGTAGTATGATAGTATGAGCGGTCGGCGACAGTTTCCAGTCGGAAAGTCCGCGAGTGTCGCTGACAGTGGTCCGTGGACTGCCATGTAGGCCTCACTCGATACAGAACTACCACATGTTACTACAAATAATAAAAAATACAAATAATATTGCTAAGTCTAGGTACTGTAATTAAACATAATAATCGCTTCCCAACAATCACTCTCATAAAAGAAAATCCTTAAGAATGAACTCAAGCTCAAGTCGAAAATCTGGCAAAAAACACTTAACTGTGTATTTCAGCAGACTCTGAGCTAGTAACTCCAGTCTAGGCATGCTCCAAATTAGGCCACATTGTCGCTCTCATACGGCTACGCGCCTTGCTGGTCGAATGTTTAGCTGTAATGAGTTAAAAAAAGTGAATAAGTTTATCTTATGTGGTCTTGAAGCTTCTATTTCTATTTTCTATCTTTCGGGTCATCAGAACAGCAAATGTTTAATTAAGCATTGTGTCTTAACAACCATACAAACATGTGTGTCCTAAATATTAAAAAAAAAAAAACATCTGCCTATGCTCATCCACTGCTGGACATAGGTCTCTCGCAAGGTCTTTTGGCCATCCTCTACCAGCCACGTTCCTAAGATCATCACTCCACCTGGTCGTTGGGCGTCCTATACTACGTTTGCGACTTTGTGGTCTCCACTCTCGTCTACCATAGCGGTCATAGGTTCTTCGGCAGATAGATTCCGTCTTCAGCTTGCTTATCCGTTGAGTTTTAGTTATGAATTAATATTAATACAAAGTTACATAATATAATAAATGCATATAAAATGCTAGGTGTCCAGGTCTGTCCGGCAGCAGTCTGTATCCTGGAATGATTAGAGTTAGGTCGGGGTGAGCGCTGCGAGCTGTGAACAGACCTGCAGCTGACACGCGCATTGGTTCCGATACTCACAGACCACCACACACTGCATATAGCTCGGCTAACTGAGGTGATCTGATGCGATCATCGAGGTTAAGCAACGGCCGATGATGACAGTCTTTGAAGCCATTCACATAACTGTCGTTTAATAAGTAGCATTTTCATCTGCGCGACCGTGGATCTGATTATCCTCGATAATAGCATCAGATCACCTTAGTTAGACGAGCTATAAAAAGCTAAATGCGCACTAATAGATAAATTAACCTTTTAACATATAAGATAACCTCTTTGTATCGATTTATTTCGATTTAACACAAGTTTCTAATTATATTCCATCTACCTGTCCTTACAAAATTAGCTCCGCCATCAAACAATCAGAAACACTAAGCTTACTCACCCAAACCGCGTTTCTGAGAATATCGTCTGCATTCTTATCCTCCTACTTATCTATTTCAATTAAAACTGTATGTAACCGTGGTCCCGGGCGGCGCACGCGCACGGCTATTTCCACGCGACGCGCTTGATTTACAACGCGCACGCGCATTTCAAGGGAACACATCGCTCATATCTACACTATCAACTCATGAACAATGTACTACAGTGGAGGAGGTTCTTCTTCTTTGAAGGAACCAAGCGGCTAAGCTCAGGTGTCGAGAAAATCAAACATCTCAAAGGTTATACTAAGAAAAATCGACATCAGGTCTAACAATATAAATCTGTCATTCAATCCATGTTAGCGCCCTGTTTTAAAGGCTACTTGTTTTAATACAGACTTTTTACAGTTTGGTCACTTAACTCAAAAACACTATCGACATATTTTTTTCAAATTGATGTTTTATTTAATGTAGGTTTGTGGTGCTTTTAAAAAGCTTTTTAATACATATTTATTACCATTTTTCAATCTCAACAAAAATAATACGACTAACTAGTTATTTTAATGGACTAACGGTAATATTGCAAGTGCAATTGCATAATGCAAGTGGATCAAATGGATAAAGAGATATGAATAACGTCACATAAAGTCTTTCATCTATTAAAAACTCTGGCTGAAGGTGGAGCAGGGTTAGTCTGGAATTCCTGTCTCGTAAGGAGGCTGTTGAAATACAGCGTCAAGTTCTTGGTAACAGATTCTTCAATTTGAAAGAGCCTATCTAGCCAGACGAGCACAAGACAATGCTTTAGAAATGTGTCACAGTTTTCTAAAAAAAAAACCCTTTTTAACAGAGGTTGAAACTCTTTTCTTTCGGAAAACTATATAAAATGGTTATGTCGTACTGTTAGTGCGTCTACCGTCTTGCTCTATCACCAGTATATTAGACGCTACATTGAGTGTGAGTGGGAAACTCAGGAAGCATAATAAAACAAGTCGGAGGTGATGTAAATATCACAGGTGTGAAAGGATTTGCAGTAGTCAGTGTGGTGACACGCTACATCGCGTACAGTATTTATTTATATTACTCTCCATAGTTCTGCGTATACTGTTTAAGATTTATACAAAACTCTTTTCATTACGTGATAAGAAACATTGTATCTGTCTGTATATATATGGAGATATACGTAATTAAATAAATGTAATACAATACAGAGTAGATGTAGTATAAATACATAAATATAGTTAGAAATGAAATTATGAGCCGTATATTAAATAACCGGACAAGTGCGAGACGAACTTGCACATGAAGGTTTCCGTACCAAAATAGCTTAAAATCTCGTTTGTGCTCGTACTATAAGGAGCCCTCTTAAATATTTATTTTAATCTGTTTTTTCACCTTCGTACTTGTCTGGCTATATTCCACCCTCATGTAAAAATTCTGACACCAAGCTTTTTACGATGTATTCCGGCAGCCATATTGAGAGCCGTTATTCTAGACTAAGCATGCTCTCTTTAGACTCACTTTAGACCAGATAGTCACCTATTGGCGTAGTTACGCGTCCTACAGCTGGTCAAACCTCATCAATCAAAAATCATTGTGTAGTAGAAAAAATATGTTTTTGTAACAGCAACAAACAGCATAAAAGTTATTAGTGAAGATTTCAAAATTGTTAATATAATTCTCTAGTATAGACAGAAAAACAGCGGAGTCTTGATAACACGATTCTGGTAATATCATTTGGATATGGAACTTTAAAAGTAAAGTACTTTTTAAACGGTATGAGTTCAAAGTACACAAAAGCTCAGTTACCGCTCTCAGCGTACAGTGTGCAGAGTAGAGGCGGTATTTAGGTGGCGCTAAGTGCCGAATAAAAAGTCCGATTGATCAACGGCGGTGTATTTACAGCGGTAATGGCGTGGGATGGGATGTCGATACCGCGCGAGATTTATGCGAGAGTTGCCAGTGCGAGTCAAACATGTCTACTGGCACAAAGTTAAGTGACGTGCTAAAAGTAGTGACTGAACTTATGTTAAAAGTTACTGCTATCGAGGCACTACTTCTTAACCATGGGAGTTTCTCATCGAGCCAATAGAAGGCGATAGTGAAGTTAATTAAGGATTCGATGGCGACGCCCCGTGGGGAGATAATCCGAACTACCACTGACTCCGCCAAGAATGCACCACCGAATGATGACACCCCAACGCAGCAACGGCCAGTAAGAAAACAAACAAAACAAATCTTGTTTGATTCCGTGTTACGTGAGAGCGTTAATCCGGGATAAAAATTAGTCCACATTTTTATCCAAGGCCCAGATACCAAAATTCATCCGAATCGGATAAGCAGTTTGAGCTTAAAGGAGTTACTAATATTCTGACATCGCGTATAAATTTGAGAATTTAGTTATTACTAGTGTGTCGTGTATTTGAGAGTATTAGTGAGGCATAGCTGATTACCGACTTACGGATTTAGTTACTAAGGTAAATTTATAAGTTTTTTTTTACAATTTGGGTTCACATCTATTGACATCTATTAACTTTTCAGAAAAGACTGACTGCATGAAAAACTGATCGAAGATTTTGTAATTGTTTATTTGTAGATATGGGCCAGGTTGCCAGCCTGTCTGTTTATCGGATACATTTTTGATAGTGCGCAATGGAGCTGCACAATTTTAATCTCGCATCTCCATTTCTTTGGCAATTACAGAATAGTCACGTTCGAAATTACAAAGAATCACACGTTCGCTTCTACCTTTATTGTGAGGACAGCGAAGCTTTGGACCTTGAGCTCTGTTTTTTCTCTGATTTTTTTTTAAGTACAAGTGGAGGTCTTCAAATTTAGAATAAATAGACTCCTTCTATCCAAGCGTGTTACATCGTACACATTAAAGTTTAACATCAAACAAGAGGCATAATTAATAATTCTTCTATTTAATAAGATAGTCAGAACAGTAATTACACCAAAGCGCTAACTATATTACATCTAAAAAATACAAGAGTGAATGCGCACACAATGTTAGCGATCAATTTTCTTTCTAACCTGTGATCAAAATTGAGGCTATTCAGCGTTTAATAAAAACAAGTGGAATGTGCTAGTGGATGTTAAATAAAGCCTCCCCTCCCCCCATATACCGTTTACCTGTGCCTATAGCACGCATCATTCCCGCGGAGGTGATAGCGGCAATTAATCACTTGACGAGAACGTTCACAACAAAACTAGTCGCATCACCCGGCCTCGACAAATAGCAGGAACCAGGAGATTACTCTCCGTAGATACTGTATTCAACTGGGTGGAAGAAGATCTGAAATATTTGGTGTATTTCCGCTGTGATCTAAAACCGATTGAGATAAGATAAGATATATAATAATAAATGGCTTGATAATTATTTTGATATGAATTTGGTTTTAGAACACAGTGAAAATACACTAAATATTTTTTCCATCTACAGTTAATTAAGTAACGCCTGAGTCTTATAGGTCAGTCTTGAACTAATTTAAATAATAAATTTGCTTCTATTTTCATTAAATATAACATTGACCTATATAAAATAATGGGCTGGTAAAAGATAAGTTTCTGTTGAATTTATCATATTTTTCAACCATAACAGTGAAAAGTTACTTATATTTTATACTATATTTTATTATCTTATCATTTTCAAACAACCATAGCTTAGTTTTTAACATAAAATAAATAGAAAACCATGGAAAATTGTATGTGATTTAACTCTGTAATATAAAGGTACAAATTTAATAAATACAATTGAAGGTCTCTGTATAAAGTAATCTGTGTAGTAGCGCAGTATAAATCAAGCGCAGTACTTCCTGAGTGGGACGGACACTCGGTCGGACGGACTAATGTGAAATATATATATACGTACCTATTGTATATACATACTGGTTCATATCCAGCTCTCAACAGCCACAGCCACTCATAATCCTAATTCATAATAGGTATAAAATATAAACTATTAATTATCTCACATTTTCTTTTATTTGTAATACAAGTAATAGTTTCTAGCTTATAATAAATTCAATTAATCTCAGTAGACGGAAAAAAGAAAATACAATAATTAAGTAACACAGTTTCAAAATGTATTTATTATTAACTAGCAAACTCGGCGAACTCCGTTTTGTCATAATTGTATCAAAATGCTCTTTGTCAATAATTGTCTTTACCTCCTCTATGGCCTTTTTTGTTTTTTGTTGGCAATAAAGATGTCTACTCCACCTGCTGTGTGTGTATCAATTAATAACACGTTTCGCCACAAAATTGAAATTTTCCCTGAATTTTGTTAGCTACAAACCTCACGGAGCTCGAGACCTGTCCAACAAATGAAAAACCGTGGAAATCGGTTCGTGCGTTCCGTAATTATAGCGTCAGGAAGGAAAACCCGACTTTTTTAAATATATTAGATTTAATTTAAATGATTTGATTAAAGGTTACATAATATAATATATGCTAGTGTTGATTAACCTAGCAATTTCAACAATGTCATTCGGATGGTACACTTTAGGTGGTTACTAATAAGTTAACCCCTTTAGAAAATATCATAGTAGCGTACACATAAAGTAATTTCTTCTATAAAAAGTACATTATGCAAGCTTTTTCCATACGCTATCAAGGATGACAGACAAAAATGTCCATAGTAACTAAGTAGGCAATTCAAAAGTCACTTACTTGCATGATCACCACGAAAAAAAAGCAACATTTATTTCGTGACACGAACAAAAAGGAAAAACAATACACAAACATAAAAGAAAACATTAACGTGCCACAAACCCAGCCCAGCTCACCGTGTGCTGACTGCAAGCAATCCGCGCTGGTCTCCCGCTGGAGCCGACCGAAAAAGGTAAGCACATGAACCGTGCTCCCCTTGGCACCGTCGATTAGCCATGCTTTCCCAATGTCACCGGCATACAAGGCGTCTCATGCGGGTTGACTTCCCTCCCGAGGGGGATGTGATTCCGAGACACGTGTCTTCCCACCGTTACACATTGCTCGATGTCAAGCCACGCGGAAAAATTAGTTAACGTATTTCAGACATGACGAAAATATACAATTGTTATTGAAAAAAAGAATGGAAATTGTCTTGAGCAAGAGCTTTAAGTATTTTATTTCCGAAGTTTAAGTCTGTAAATTAATTAATTTCATTGTTTAGCTTTCAAGTTCTTAAATCAAATATGGCTAGTACAATGTAAATATTTTTGTTGTATTGCCAACACAAAAGAGAGTAATGAAATTGTGTATTTTAATAGCAATTTCTCTAACAAGCCCAAAATTGGGGATAAAATAACACAATAATAATATGAATATTTTATCTACATTGTATCAATACAAATAAAAGTAGTTTGTGTAGGTACGGTACTTTAAAATTGTTTTAGTTACCGTTCTTCTTATGTACCATTTCCCACTTCAAATGGGATCGGTACACCAAAAACTTCTCTTCTATGCACTTCTCTCATTCACCATATTAGAGTTCACGCGCTTTCTATGCAAATCATCTTTCACACACTTTATGCACTTTCCTCAACCACCTCCTTCTCCGTCCTTCCAGCACCATTACTACAACAGCGCCATTAGTTAAATCTTTTTCTTCTTCAACCTTTTCCCACTAGGTGGGGTCGGAACAACAAGTTTTCCTCTCCCACACGATTCTGTCAGCTGTCATATCTGCATTAACTCCCTTTTCTTTCATATTTTCATTTACACAAATCAGCCACGTTTCCGCCTCTACTTCCGCTACTTCGTACAATCATATCCATACTTCTCATTAGTTAAATCATAAAATATCATCATCCAATTCATAGTAACCAGTAAACCTGCATTTTTTATTTCAATATTGCGATATACTTACGACGAAATAGAGAACGTGTGACTCGACTCAGTAAAGAATACATTTGAAAACTCATGTCCTCTCGCTCACATAACCTAATACGTGCGAGCAGGAGGAAGCGAACTTTCAAACGCTTTCTCTATTGAGTCCCAGCAGTGGGCTGCAAACGTATAGTGGGCTGCTTATGCTTATAAATATAGTAAATATAGAATTAGAAGTAAAAATTGACATTTGATTAATCTTATATATAAAATTTCCGTGTCACAGTGTTTGTTACCGTACTCCTCCGAAACGGCTTGACCGATTTTTCCCAAATTTGATATGCGTATTCAGTAGGTCTGAGAATCGGCTACTGTATATTTAGTTTTTTTTTTTTTTATTATTAAGGTAAAACAACGTTTGCCGGGTCAGCTAGTATTATATACTAATGTAATGATATTAGGTATATTACTAGGATTAGAATTGAAAATTGACATTGTTACATATCTTATATTTTTGTATTGATATCTTATTATTTGACTTGTAACTTTGGTGTTATCTATAAATTATATGAATTTTTTTGCAATATACATGATATAATTCTTGATCTGTAACTCCGTGTTCACACAGTAACTGCAGCGCTAGTTGAACTGGCAATCCATCAGAGTAATTGTTGGCGTCATCTGTAATCTGGTGAAACATGTCATTAGCTCATTGTGAGGAGTCGGGAATTGGCTTTATGGAGTCTGGTCGGCCGCACCGGCAGCGTGCTTCGGGGAACAGAGCAAAGGCTCCGCCCAAATAAAGAATGGTGGGTTCTCAGACGTCTAAATGAGGATTATTGCTTCTAAACTCCTAAAACATTGTTACTTTTTGAAGCAATGACAGCTTACTCAGGCACGCGCCCCAATTACGCCTTGAAGGTCGTGAGTTCGAATCCTGCCAATAAAGCTTTCAGTGAAGGATAACATCGTAAGGATACCATAGAAAATTGGTAAGAATATTTATAACAGGTCGCCTGGCTAGCTACCCTAACATGAAAGTCTTTCGCCATGTACTTAAATTATAGACTAAGCATGCTCCACATTAGGTCAATGTGTCGCTGGCTCGTCTGGTTACGCCCCGTGCTGCAAATACTCTATAAGGAAGAAAAACGGAAAAACCAAACATTATACCAAACATAGGCACATATACCCATAGTTAAATATCAGATATATTTATTGATGTAATTACGATTTCTGTTAGTTAATTTAAGGGTAATAATATTAACCTAAGTAATATAACAGAGAACACTCTCAGTGAGCACCCCACGTTAATGTACTTTGAAAGCACAGGAGCGAGGTGTCCGCACGAAAATCTGTCAAACCGTAAGCCTTTATCTGCCACAACCAACACGTACCGTAATCGCACCGGAAACGGAAAGTCCACCATATTGTATGAAATCAGCTTGTCTGGCATTCCGCGCTGTTGCACCTGTATTCACTCATATACTTACTCGTACAAGCGAAAATCAACTTAAAGCCTCTAATAATAAGATCGAAATTGAAAACTGCTGACCGGAATTTTCAGCGACCACTTGCAGCGCCACGCTTCAATCTGAAATGAAATTAATAGCACATTACGTTTAGATCCAAATTTGATTGCGCCGAAATTCAGGTGACAATGTGAATTGTGTTCCATTTGCAAACGTTTGGAGAGATCATCTTTTCAGTAACTCGCAATCCAAATTTAATTTTGGTGACGTGAATTTACAGTTGATTTTCATTTGTTTGCTGTTGAAATTTCACGAATTTGTGCGTTTAATGTGGGCCTTAAGGGTTTAGCTTTAGAGTCGTGTTTGTGTTGTTATCTCTTTTATAGGTGTAAATCTGCGTGTAAAATCCGCGGACAGGTTTCCGGCGCCTATTGTTTGTGTCCGAATATGAATTAATAGGGATTTTCAGGTAAAGCGCGAGGGCTATTGTTCCCACAGAGCGTTGTTGGGAACTAGCGGGGTGGAAATGGATTTATATTGCGATAGTTTTTGGTTGTCACGCGGATTTTGTCTGGTTTGACAAATAACGAGATGACAACAAGAGTTGGTTTATATAAAAAGGTCATTGTAGATGGTATAAAAAATATTTTATTCGTATGCCGATAATGTACATTCAGATTTTTTTATTAATCGACTTCACTTTATTTAGTTACTTAAAAATATTGGTGTACGTATATAAATATTAAGGTTTAATTCTTATGTATGGCACAATGACCTTTCAAACGCCATATGGAATCATCTCTCGTAAAAACCAATACAACTGATGATAACAATAATTTTGATCCAACCTAAAAAATAGTCTTCTCTAATCTTCGGTCCCTAAGATTCGATTCCCGGCACGGCTAACATCTTTGTGACGAATTAAATTTGTTGGCTGTCGGTCTTGGTGTTAAATATTTATAGAAATCAAGTATTTATGTATGTATGTATAATATGTAGTATATCAGTTGTGCAAGTTACCATAATACAAACTAGAAATGGGTTTAGTATGGGGCTAACCAGCCGTGTGTAAAATGAATCAAAAAAACTTCTTCTTGAGTTAGCTTTGGAGTCAAAAGGTTTCAAGTCTAGTTTACGAGATACTAAGGAACCTCATCACGCTTGTCATTAAGGCCACTTGCACAAAGCTAAACAGCAAGTTAACTTCTACCCGCGGCTAACAACTAAAAGCTAACTCCGCCGACTCACGTTCGGCTTTGAGATAAAAAAGCTGCCGTGTCACTCCAGTACAGTTTCCAGTCATTGTTCACCTGACAGTGTGACGTAATTAATTATATCTCTCCCTCCACCCCCCTCCCCTTAGTGTGGGGGGGGGGCGTGTCAGTCAGCCACCCGCCGTGTTGTGTCAAGGTGATGCTATTGTTTTCGAGGCCAGTAGAACCGATGGTTAACTTGGTAAACTGAAGGTTAACATATTTTCCCATTTATTTAGAGAATTCGTGTTATTTCCTTTAAATATTTCCCAATCAAAAGTAAACCACCACGTAACTCATTCGCTAGTGAATGATAAAAAAAATAATTTTAATAGTAAAAACTTTAGATTAAACATTAAACATGGATTGGAAACATAGATTTAATAGCGTAAAGATTGTTCAGAATGGAATTTTTTTACAGAATTGGATTAACTAAGAATTCTTAAAATGACAAACATGATCGTTTATGAGACGATTGTGTTGAACTACAATAAGCTCTGGCATTTTGAGTGTCCAAAGCAATTTTAATAATATTATTGAGCTTTATAGACTATCCATATAAATTCCTCGAATTCCATTTTTTAATATCCTCAACAACGGTATTACCCATGAAGCTAGTCGAGGCGTCACATTAACCCGTAGTTAGCGCGGTAGAGGCGGGCGCGGAAGGTGAGTGTTGTCGTTGATTAACGATGGTCGAGACGTGTTTATTGTCACGGCGAGTCACGAGTCACGCTCTTATTAAGTTATTTCGTTTGGAAAATGGTGGCGGAAACATTCCCGGTACAGGCTGAGTATTTTCTTTACACAAGCTACAAGCTAAAATGTGTCAATGAAAGTTAGTCTTAAAAACTTTCGACACCAAAGCTTGGTCGCTTAGCTCGAAGAAAAAGAAGCATCTGAAACCTTTCAGTAACAGTAACGAAGAAGCTAGGTTTGTCGATTTTGATACATTCACAGTGTTTTCGTTTTAAATCTTGAACGGTAAAAAATATTGAAAAATTAGCTTAAACACCTTCTTAACAACAACTCTAAGAATATGTATACTGATTTTGACACCAATCAGATTTATCAATGTGGTAGAACATAAATAAAAAAAAAACATCTAGGTTCGAACTTTGCTGAAGAAAAACATCGTTAGTTAAACTTTATAGCATGGTGGTAGAGTATTTCTAGTGCTCGCCTGCCTTGTTTTTAGCCTTGAGAAGATAGAAAACAGTGCGTTCTAGCAGCCTCATTTAAAGTCAGTTATTCCAGACTAGGCATGCTCTACCTTTAGCCAGAGTGTCGCTAACTCATGGTTACGTGCCTTGTTGCTATAATGTCAAGCAATACTTTGTAAAGAAGTCCTAATACCAAAGGATCCTATTACTAAAGGAGAATTGTATCATACGAGTAAGATCTCTGTGCTCGCGTCTGGAAACTTGTTCACCACTAATGACACGAGATCAAAATGAGGTGAAAGTCGCGAGTTTCCAAACTTGCAGTGTCGAGAACTTGCGGAGATGGCACCTGCTTGTGTCGACATCGTCTCGTACACTTCCGACACTACTACCACTCTACACCGCGAGGTCGCGTCAACCACAACTACCTGTCTAGCTTTATGTTTGAGTACTTACTCGTATATATAAATACGTGTACAAGTATGAGCGAATCAGACGAATACTTTGGACTACTTATCTGTGCCCTCAGTATTACACGAGTCTATACTAATTGCACACTAAATTTTATCCTACGGCAATAATTTGTAAATTATAATAATAATAAATACCAATTTTGCTGTGTGAAAGAGCAAAAATATTTCCATACATCCGATGCATGTATGGGTTTGACCATTGACATTACTACTAGCTGTGCCCTGCAGGGTTATTCGCATAATTAGGAATAAAATGTTGCCTTTGATAAAAACAATTTCCACACCAAGTTTCATTGAAATCGAATCAGCGGTTCGATTGTGCAGAAGTAACAGTATTGTTAAGTTAGTTAATAAATAAACACAAATCTCACATTAATTTATGTGACGTTTACAGATTGGTTGAAATTCTATAAAAATGTTACTATTTAACCTCTGATCCCTCAAAGTAAATGAGTAGGTTAATTAGGTCATCTAAAATCTACCTGGCAATCTTAGTCAGGCATGGCACGAACACACATAACTAATCGGTAAGAAAGATTACTTAAAGTATGAGCATCTTGACTATGTATTCCCTAGTAACGCGAACCAAGAAGATAATTCGACTGAGAAAGCAATTTGCTATCCCAAAAGAAAGAGAACTAGTAGAAGTATGTAACATGAATAGCTCAGGTCAGGGGGGGCTGGATGGAACAATTAAACCTTTCCTTGCGTAACTATGTGGATAGCAGTCTTCACACTCGGGCCACGGAACGAGAGCTTTTATATTAAGGGTATGGCAGAGACAGAACCTTGAAGTTACAGTTTAAGTAAACGGTTAGACATACTTAAAGTGGTCTAAAAAACTCATAGCAATAGTCAAGTTTAAATATTTTTATGCACATACATTTTTTTTTACATAATATTGGGTACATAAAACAATTAATTATCTCAGTAAAATCTGGATTCAGTTGTATTAACATACCTGGAGTTGGTATAGAAATCTCAATAAATATTCCTTTAAGAAACGTCACTCCCCGCGGTGCTGTACCGATTCCTGCCACTGGGTGGGGTTAAAAGTCAGAGCTGGTCTTCCTACAGGTCTTTTATACTTAGTCTTTCCAACGGTAATTAGAACATTCTACTGGTCGTTTACCACCCGACCACCCGGTGGTCCCAGGTATTAATAGCACTTACTAATAAAACTACCCTCATTTCTTGTCTATGTAGGAAATATGCCTTATGCTGATTGTTACAAATACTTTGATAATGATTCCTTTTCATTTAGAAAAATAATCTAATATAAGGATAATGTAATTTAATATAATAACAATAATAAATATTTTTATATTATGAGTAAACTTAAGCATGTCATAAATATTTGTAATTTTAGTTCCTTGACATTTAAAAAAATATTTTTTTTTTATATTGAATATTGAAACTAGTATCCGCCAGTCCCCTGGCCCACTACCAGCCTATATCCAGTAACTTTAGTCAAGGTATTCGCTCCCGGGGCGCACATTACGCACCGACGTGTTTACTCGCAAACTTACACCCGGGTGATACTCGACAACTTACAAACTCGCCCGGGTGAGATATTGGTGCGGCATTACATTTAATTATTGTCAGATATCCCGATACTGACACAGTTTGCCAACTGAGAGATAACTATTTAATGGGGTTTAGGTAGATAGTGATAAACTGGTATGATATACTCGTACTTATGGTCAAAAATAGATGTTGTATACTATAAGTATGTATATTAGTAATTTAATGACATCTTATATAATAAATATATCATTATGCAAAAACCTTTGGTAAGTTTTTTTGAGGTTAGTACCTGTATGATCTGTATGATCTAGGTAGTCATATAATTTACTAAATGATTTCTATGTATATGCCTAACATTTCTTTTAGTTATGTTGTCGTTTCAGTACAATTAAAAAAAGACATACATATAAAACATAATTTGTTTCAGTCATTTATATATTTATTTGCTTTGTATGGTGGTACAGCGTTTTTTCTAGTTCTCGCCTGGCTAGCAACGACCCTCAAGTTGTACCCCAAAATCTGTCGCCAAACACTTAACGGTGTTCAATTCTATTGTTTCTGCCAGTTATTATATACTAAGCATACTCCAATTTAAACAGGAGTTTCGTTATGTGATCAAATGTTTGAGCTGAGCGATGTAAAAAATGCTTCTCAATATATTTCCAGATGTTCAGCATCAACCCATAACCCCCTCCCCCTGTCGAGTGATGTTTTCACCCCCGGGTGTGATTTTTCCCATAAGAAACAATATTGGTGTGCCGTGTTGGCTAATTGAATGGAGTAGAAAAGGGTTGCTCCCTCAGCAACATGCTAGTATGGCTGTTATCATTATTTTCTTATCCCTGTGGATAAATTTCAAGTCGCTGATGAATAAAACTAGTATTTACGTCAAATAAAAAAATACTAAACATGCTCTCAAATCTTAAATCTTTATCATATCATATAGTCTTTTTATTCAGAATATAAATATGCTTTACATCTTGTTTTTATAATTTTAACAATTAAAGCATCACATTATTTTTGCCGCCATTAGTACTTAATATTTTTTTTTTATATTATTTTAAGTTTTATCCTCATTTTATGTGTCCAATAAAAAAAAAAACTATCTATTTTATTATTATTTTATTTATGATCTAATAGAAAGCTAAATAATAGTAGGTATAACTGCTTGTACTCGTAATAACGAAGACCTAGAATATTGAATTGATGCACAGAGGAATATGGAGGCTTGAGCTGTATAAATACAAAAACAAATATAAATCATTTATTGGTAACACCGAAAATTGCACGTGTTGTAAAGAAATGATATACTCAAAACCTTCCCACAGAATAAAAACAGCCGTAGTACGTAACGGCGGTGCGCTGGCGTCAAGCAACGTAAAGTTACGTATAACGTCTGTAATAACAGTAACATTATGCGACCGATGAATAGGTACCGCCGTGATATACCTTTACGAGTGGGGGGACACATGAATATTATACATAAATATTACTTAACTGTGTGTTACAAGGTGAGATTCAATATCAAACAAATGTGTTAACGCGCTATTGAAAAAAAAGGATTTTTAAAAATGATAATTTATATGAGTAAAATATTTTCAGTTAAATTATTTTTTTATTCAGTGTTAAGAACCGTTAGAGCCCTAAAACACTATTACGTAAAACTACCTCAGTAATTTTTATTATCCGAGTTAGTGTATTTAACTGTCGATAATTTTCAAGCCATAAGAGCAAGATAGTCAATTGTTAATACTCCGTAAGTTCAAACCAATATTATAAAGAGAAAAAGTTTAATTGTTTGACGCGAATAGGCTCCAAAACTACTGGTTCGATTAGAATAAATCTACTTTATCCACGAGTAACATAGGCTTTATTTTATTTATATTTGCAGCTTTAATTATTTTAGAGTTTGTACGAAGCCGGGACGGGATGCTAAGTCTATACCAATATGTATATAAACAGGAAAAGTTTGATTTTTTGTTTGTTTGTATGACGCGATTAGACTCCGAAACTACTGGACCGATTAGAATAAATCTACTTTATCCACGAGCAACATTGGCATTATTATTTTATTTATACTTGCAGCTTAGATTAATTAAAATTCCGTACGAAGCCGGGACGAGATGCTAGTCTATATCTATACCAATATTATAAATAGAAAAGATTATTTTTTTTGTTGGTTATCCTTCAGTAACATAGGCTATATTTTGTTTATACTTGCAGCTTAGATTATTTTAGATTCCGTACGAAGCCGGAACGAGATTCTAAGTATCTAATAACGTTGTTAACACAAACACAGAAGGCCAATAGTTATCAAATAACCTTTCTAAATTCCCGATCCAACATAAGGTGACTGCTCGCCGGAGTAAACCTCTCCTTGGTACAAACCTCACGTAGACAATACGTTCTTGTACCTGAATTAATAAAGCCGTGTTCAAACAGCGCGCAGACGGCGCGTTAGTTACGGCCGGGCCGTGTGTGTGCCTTATATCGCTTTACAATACTCCGCCGCGGTTTCTTAGTTATTTACAGGTGGGGCTTAGTTTGTAGCTGTAATAATGTGATGTACCGAGTAGGAGAAACCATTGGAATTATTGGTCTAAGCGTGCACAAATATGTATATTAAATATAATATTAAACCAGACCATAGACATATATATTTCATATATAGTCTTAGTAAAAACTGTTGTATCGAACTGTGCACCAAAGTCGTAATTCTATCTATATACTTATTTGTTTTATGTCTTTCTTATAATATACTCCGTTGTTAAAAATTTTTAGTCTCAAAATATGTCGCCTAGCACTTGGTAGTGTGTATCGGTAGCCTCCTTGAGTGCCAGTTAATTCTGACTAGACATGCTCCGTTTTAGGTCAGAGTGTCGCTTACGCGTGTGTTTACGTACACCCTAATGGGTGTACGTAAACACACGCGTAAGGTCAAATACCTAGTTGTAAAGAGTTAAAAAATATACAAAAACACTTGTATACTTGATTTTCTTACTAGCTGCTCTTATCGATTTTTATTAGTATTTCTGTAGTACATCCGTAAATATGTAATGACTTTACCTCATCTCTACTCTCCATAACGACTTCGTAAGTCAAACCACAATGTATCAACATATTATATACATACGTATGTTGGTATATGTATATCACAAAAGTGATTAGTTCCCGTACCTTCACCTGGGGGCAGCAGTATCTCGCTGTTTGCTTCTCAAACAATACATTATGAACCCTCCTTGAGCTTGCAAACATGCCTACACTTACTTCTCCACTTTGTCTCAGAACTTGACCCCCCATATATTGTACTGGCCTCTTGAAAGCTACAACGGTTTCAGTTTGAGACAATTTGTGATACATTATTATGTAAATATGGCAAGAGGTGCTCGATGTTTGATGTTGGATATCAATTAAAATTATGATAGTGGGATCGGAGGGGTACAATGAGATTGTGATTTTGAAGATGTATTACATTGTCTACTTATACTAAAGATCATGTGAATGGTCGTACACTTACAACGAAGAGAAAGTTTTACACTTGATACTAAAACTCAGCTAAAACCTACTTAGCACAGTCAAAAAAATCTTTGGTAGATTTTTCTAATGCTAGCATTGTAATAAGCATATTTAATGTAGATAATTGTAATACATACCAGTAAATAAATACTTTATTATCGTTTAATCCATTGGCTAGAATATTGTATACTGTATGTATTTATTTTATTAAGTTGAAATATTTTTATACCTATAAATTATGAGCGTATATGAAGGTTTTATTACATATGGCCACTGTTAAATTATCATCATTTCAGCATATCTTATATTACACTCGTTGAAACCACGTCTGACAAAATATTTCCGTGCCATATCAAATGTATTTGTTGTCACCAAAGATATAAACATAGGTGTACCAAAGTATCCAATAAAACAGCAAAGCGTGTGTCTAATTCAACATAGAAGATTCCACTCGAACATAATAATGTACAAACTTACTGAAAATGACAATTCATAAATATTTTAGACTTGTTCTAGTATAAAACTATTATCTGGTTTCCTGGGAGTAACCTCAATACCCCGACCTCTGCAAACTCTTCCCGACCAATCCAATGAAGACGAGATTTAATATAGGGTTGATAATCTCCCAAATTACTCGACATAATCCTTACCTCGCATCAAATATCAATATATTCAGCGCACGTTACCGGAATTACCTTCCGAGTGCAAACAGCGCTCCATTGTGCGTCGGTTATTAAAACATCGACCATCGACAGCGCGTTAATTACTTAAGCCCAAATACGACGTAGTTGAGTGGAAACAGAATACCAAGTGAGGCTTTTTGGTGGTAAAGTGACGTTTGATAAAAAGTAATGAGAAATCAATGCCCTTTGTATGTGTTGGTGCACTAGCAGAGTCAGAATTTTGTATCTATGTATAGATGTTTTTATAAGGGCAATTTCTTTATTTTACAGTTTTTTTGCTATAAATCGTAATCAGTAAAATATGGCGAAAAATTAGCCTAAGGAACCAATCTTTGAATATTTAAAGTTATTATGGTACCGATCAGACTAATCAATATGAAAAATACTGGCTCAAAAAACTTATTTTTAGATTTTTTATAGCCAGTGTTATTTCTATATTATCTTATTAGACTGGTTCTTTAGACGGCTTTTAAGCTATTTGTGCCGTTTACGATTTAAAGCGAAAAAATTGAAAACTGTAAAATCAAGATCTTGCCCTTATCAAACAATGATCGGCCAAGTTCATTGGATATTATATAGACGGGTGGACCTTTGGAAGGACTAAGTGCTGATAAAAAAAAAACTAAGTGTTTATAAAATGTGTTACATCTACTTTTGTTTAGTTGCGTGTAGTTTTTTTTTATATTTTGTTATTATACTTAATCTTTGAAAAACGTCAACTGATTTCTTCTTCTTTTAGTTGTTCTACTGGTGTGTATACGCTGTGTAAGGTAAGTATGAACATGTTTGCTGCGGGTCAGGAAGAGGCAGCGATTAATAAATTTAACCCGTGTTTGAGTTGAACAGTTCGGAGGTAGCGCCGGCCGGCCGGGGTCATCCCTACCACGTAATGGCCGGTGTGTGTGCTCTACGGCTACACTCATTACAAAAACGTAGAATATTTATTTCTGTGCTAAAATTGAAATGTTGTACAATGCATTTTTCATTAGATGACAAAATTAAATATTTAGTGTACTTCCGCTGTGATCCGAAATCCAAATTAAGACAAGTAAAGGAAAAATTGAACTAAGATCAATTAACCAAGCTTAATTAACTAAGATCAATTAACTAAGATTAATTAAGATTAATGTTACCTATCACAATTCGGAAGTTCTTAACTCTACACGTGTTTCGCCTAACCACAAGGCATCATCAGGAGATGCTGACTCTTCGAACGACAAGTCGAGAGTCTATTTACAATGGATTTTCGCAAAGTAACGCCTGAGTCAATAAGAATTTTTCATTCACAAATGTTTCAGTAAATTTCAATTTTAAAATATTTTTATTGTCTTAATAGTAAATAACAATAAATGTTTTAGTGTACGGTTCCTAGTACGTAGCAAGCATGAATAAAATATAATATTCTTGAGTCCAAAATACTCTTTTTAAGAACTTATATCATAATTTAAAAATTCACAAAATTAAAGACGCATACGCTATTATGGTAAAACCACAAGGCTTCGAGAGATAAGATACTGTTCCTGAGAACAAATGTTTTAGTTCTTAAGCTCCTTGGAACAAACTTTGCAAAATCGACTAGCTATTATATTAAGAATTGTACACAGTTTTTTAAATAAAAAAATGTATGATAAAACGTCCTAAAGTTCAATCTGTAAGATATCTTAGATTATTTGTTAATTTATAAACAATGTATATCTTTTACATGCATAATTATGTAACATCAAAAGTAACAAGTCAATCAATTCATTTACATATTATTATATCAGTCCGAAAATATAATTCAACTTTTAACAATCCGTTTTCAATAATCAGCAGTCAATGATACATATTTTTTAATAATATCACCAAGCCCACATTATAACCACGTGATTAATTCCCGTAACGGTTTCACGAGAGTACATTCCCGATAAAATCACAATAATAAATAATGCAGTGCCGCCGCACTGACGGTGGTCTACCAATTAACGTTGCATTTCACCTCCACCCGTACGAGGCGGTAATAATACCTTCTCTAGGGGCACTTTCATTCGTTATTGGCTTCAATTGATACTGCAGGCAGCATGCGGGCTGCAGAGGAAACACATTCTGATCTTTAGATAGCGCACTTTGACTCATTGCTTCAGTTTGGCAAATTTTTGGGGTTGACTCATTAGAGTTTTGATTGAACGTTTATGTGTAGACCAGCAGTTTTACTTATTGTATTGTGTTTTACTTTTGTTTGTTATTTCAAATGTCGTTACGACAAGAGACCTTACAGGGTTCTTCTCCTTTCTTTGGCTCAAAATAATCTGTTTCACTCATCCTTTTTTTTTCTAACACAACTGGTTTGTCACTTACTAAACCATTTCTAGTTTGTATTATGGTTACTAACACAGCTGATATACAATAAATACAATATTATTTACATACATACATTCTTTATATAACACTCAGACCGACAGCCAACAAATTTAGTTTAGCACAAAAATGTTGACCATGCTGTGAATCGAACCCGGAACCTTCTGCTAGGCAATCCGGTATGGTGACTATTACGCCAACGAGGTCGTCGAACGTTCACTCTTTCAATAATAACCTGTAATCATTGGCTGAGCTCAAATGAGGGATATAGCATAAAACACAAACAGATGGAGTAAGTTTCTGTCAGAAGAAGACTTTGGGTCGCTGAACCTGCAAAGTAAGTATAGCAAGTAAATAGACATATAAATTTAAACCTATAAACTATAAGGCACGTGTGTTGCAACATCATCAATTGACCAGAATGTAGCTAAATGATATAAAGTATTCGTTGATTGGCACGCAGCTATACCTGCGCCGTTACTGCCTCTCAATTGGCTCTCATGTATCATGTGGGTCATGTGGACAGAACTGCGTGGAGAAGATTCTTCAACTAAACATAAAATATATTTTTGCTTCTTTTTTATTTTATACGAGGAGCTTGGACCGCACGACACATGTCATTTTAGAGTGTGGTCCAGTGCACACCAAAAACTTAAATTCCACAAAATTATGTCGATAATACTACTATACATTAAATTACATATATTAGATGTCAAATGTATGTAAATACTTTTACATTTATGACTAATAAAAAAACTATATCAATAAAGTACTAACATTCCAACTGACTCGCTAATTCGAAATAAAATAAGCCTAGCTAATTTGGTACATTTATTCAATTTTCAATTTCCCGACTCTGTTTATATCCTTATGATTTATAGCTAATGGACGCTGTTATTCTTCCTTATAAGCAAAAAAAATGCACTCTTAAGTGTGTTTCGTCGTGACAGTGTTGGACTGAAATTCGCGATATCAAGATTCGAATACAGCCCTGCATCAATGACTTTCAAGTTAAGTGCGGTATTTGCACTCGCTCTTACGGTGATAGAAAACAATTAAGGGAACTTTATGTTTCGAGAGCCTTGAAACCTGTGTCATCCGCCAACTCTTACTAGGCTAGCTTCGAAGATTATTGCATGCATTTGTGGCCTACTTCTCTGATTGCGAGATTCACTTATAGTGATAACTGCTAGATCTTTCACTCAAGCCCGTTAGAAGTAGATTGCTTCTCTCTTTACAAACAGAACGTTTTGTAACTATATTGATGTATACTCCATCCTCTGTTCTCACGTGTATTCTATTAAGTGAATAGTGGCGGCGAGTCAGGGGCCACCTGGCGCGCTATCACCTTAACTGCCAATTGAGATTATTGCACGTCACGTGTGCGCTGCGGGATACCTACCATCACAATGCCTTACTACCTACTCGTAGCAGTATTTACAGGCATTCTGAGCTGCTTGGAAAATATTAAGATATTTTCTTTATTCTTCTCTCTCTTCTTCTTTGTATGGCTAAACCCTGGTGATGACAGTTTTCAAATAACTCAAGTGTCTCTAAATGAACTAAAAATTTGTTCATAAGAACAATCTGAATCACAGTAGCCCCTAAATATTATGTATAGACTGAATTTTTGTTTCCATCGATTATTGCGTTAGATCGCCTTGGTTGGCCGTGCTTTAGGCATTATATGTTTCTTGTCTATGTCTTCTTCTTTTACTATGTATGAGCTAAGTAACTGAGCTCCAGTGTCGAGAGTTTTAAAGCCACTCAAAGGCTTTTGACTTGGCGTAATGATTGCTTGTACCACAGAATAATAACTTGTACTTCGTACAGAAGCTTCACTTCGCAATGGTTTTCAAAGAAATATGAACTCAATCTGATAAACAATATGATTTAATTTAGCTCGCGGTCCAGTCGATCACGTGATTAGTTTTCTACCTACCAATTTCTTTTCAAAGGAATATGGGCCTTAATTCACTATGCTACGGTTCATATTACATTGTACATGGTTATACGTAGTACTAGTTATTATTCTGTGGTATTGAAAGAGCCACGGACTATGGTTGCTTACTTCGAGAAACTAATTCATATGCCATCTAGCGCGAATAGAATTCCATAGGTATCATCTAATATAGTATCACCGAAAATATTTTGCGTTGGGCTCTTAGTCTAATTTCGTAAATGTACGACAAATGAAATGCAACTAAGTATCTTTTTTATTGTACTTTTTGGATATTGGAATAGTACGGGGAGAAACGGTTTGTAGTTTGAATTAATTTAATTTCATATAGGAACATTATGTAATACAGTCAAAATAGATTTTACCCTTACCTGTCAGCGTCTTTAGGTAACAAAAAAAAAGTTTAATTTCGTTCACGATCCGTATTTAAACAATTAAATACTGCACAGTATTATTTTGCTTTTTTTCGAGTGGTCGAACATATAGCGCGCACGCGTGTGTTTTCGTTCGCTTGTGGCAGCCTACTAGATTGGCCACTCCGGAGTGGCCGCCGCCCGTAGGTATGTTTTTAACACCTACACGCGGAGTGACACAGGCCTGCTTGTACTAAGACGTACAGCCGGGACCTTACAATGGAATGTGTCTTCTAGCCCACAGTAGCTATAAGATGAAATGCTACTGTGTAAAAGGCAGTCTTATGCATCAGCTATCCATAGTCCACATCGGCCGATCGCGTTAGATCACCTAAGCTAGCCAAGCTAAAGGTACTATAATATTATCTACGTAAAAAAATAACATTAACTCATTCATACAATAATGGCCAAAGAATGGTCCACAATGCCCGACGCAACAAAACATTAAAATTTCCTCGAAATAAGTGAAAATACCTTCCAATTAAGAAACAAAGGGCTGAGGTCCGGCTATCGCCACACCATGCGGGCTACGTCGGAAATTATTAATTTGGACTATTAAAATTACCTACACAGCAATTGGGAAAGGAGACGGGCACAAAAAGGTCCCCTTAGGAACGCCGCACCTTTTAAATGGTAAATGACTGCTGGGAATATGTGAGGGCTTTGTCTTTGACGTCGTGAATGATGAGATGGAGGTGTACCTTCAGAGGCGAGAGGATGTGATTAATGTGCACTAGGTAGGTATCTTTTTGAGTGAACGCAGATATTTAAAATATTTGGGATGTGTTTTAGATAATGTTTTGTAGAACCAGTAATGTTGTCTTACTAATGAAAAGCAATATAATTCTGCCTCAATAGAAATCATTTATCTTAACCATAGGTATAATTTTTTGGTGTTAGCTATAGATATGAAGAATAAGTAAATACTTTGTATTTTTTTGTTTAAGTTATCTGAATGAGATTAACAAGAAAACAAGAGAACAAGACAAAGTTCTTTTATTTTCAATCAATCAATATCTACATATTCTCGTCTACTGCTGATGCTACATGGGCTAAGAAGTCTAAAATTTTACTCTCGACTGATAGTGTGGAAGCTTGTTTGTTTCCTAAAATAATGAAAATCTCTTTATATTTTCGTCATAAGCTTCATAATCATCCGCAGCCGATTCTATCCCACTGCTAGGCATAGGCCTCTATTCTGTCATGCCATCTGTCTCGGTCCCGTGCCAATCTAGTCCAGGTCCGTGACAGCTGGAATATCGTCGACCCATCTTGCCGCTGGACGACCAACACTAAGCTTCAACCACAAATAATTATTTAAATGTAAAATTTTAAATTATTTTATGCTAAGGTGAAATTTTGCACATTACAGTAATACCCCGGACTTACGCGATAGGTGGGACCAAGCGCTATCCGCGTAAGTCGAATTCGCGTAAGTCGGGGTACAATTTTGCATATACATACCTATAAAGTCATACAAAGTATGTTTAATTGGGACCGGAGACTATAATTTAGGAAATATAAAACAATAATTTAGGAAATAAATTTTAATTTAATTCTAGATAATATGACAAACTATATTAATAAAATGTATAAACACAATCTGAAGTGCGCGGCTTTCAAACAAAAAACGTTAAAATAGACGAGAAAATTAAATCGCGTAAGTCGAGGTAGCGTAAGTCGGGGTATTACTGTATCCTACTATCCTACTAATATTATAAAGGCGAAAGTTTGTATGTATGGATGTATGGATGTATGGATGTATGTTTGTTACTCTTTCACGTAAAAACTACCGAATGGATTTGAATGAAACTTTACCACAATATAGCTTATACATCAGAATAACACATAGGCTATAGCTTATACATCAGAATAACACATAGGCTACAATTTTTGAGGTTTTTAATGTGAGGTCGTAAAAAAAACACATTTTTTGCGCTTACATTGCAAACGCTGACTGTATCCTACAAGATAGATCAAAACAATTTACTACAGTATTGTACAACTTAAAAAGGTCTACAAAAAAGTCCGTGATGGTATATGTTTATCTCTTAGGAATAACCCACAATAACCATTTTTTATCCTTTACTTTGTACGAGAAATAATGGCTTATTTACGAAGCGATTTTAAGCAATACAGTATAAATCCTTATCCAATTAAGTATCTTAAATACATTGTGCATTTAATAAAGATCAATATGGCTTTTTGCAGCATGTAAATTAAATAAATATTTTCGAAGATATCACAGATTTAAAATGCAGCGGCGCCAGGCGAACGGGGCGTGGGTTGGGGAAGAAGCGGCTAATAGCTGAGTGCGCGACCCGAACGCGGGCAGACGCGTGAGGGCAGACGTCGTTGACGGTTGTGTCCGTTTTGCGAATTTTCAAGGCACTAGCGATTTGATAAAAACGTATGGTCGCCTACTTTAAGTAATATAGGCCTAAGGTTAGTTATTGCCAGGTTTCTTTTTGGTTAGGAGTAACACGTACAAAAAGATACTTCATTTTTACAAATTACTTCATTGATAATTCAATTACTATATAGATAGGTTACTTACAGTTAATTATAACAAATTATATTAGCAATAAATTAAAATTGCGACTATAATTTGAGATTTAAACTATCCTATCTCTCAAGTTGGATCGAACTGCACATGGTGTGCGAATTTTATTATAATCGGTTAAGTGGTTTAGGAGTCCATTGAGGACAAACATTGTGACACGAGATTATATAAATTAAGATAAGATTATTAATATTATATGTATGTTTTTTATTATTCTTTATTGTACACTACGTCCTTCTTTAGTCGTTTATAAATTCCTTTCCATCCAAAGGTTGCCTGGAAGAGATCGCTTTAAGCGATAAGGCCGCCAATTGTGGTACACTAATTTTAAGTTAATTGTCTTTTATTGTGCCTTTTTTATTTATGTGTCCAATAAAGAATTATAAAATTTCCATGACACAATGTTAGTTACCGTACTCCTCCAAAACGGCTTGACCGATTTTTACCAAATTTCATATGCGTATTCAGTAGGTCTGAGAATCTTCTACTATATATTTTTAAGGCAAAACAACGTTTGCCGGGTCAGCTAGTTATTAAAATATTTCAAAATCAAGCAAAGCCGTGTCAGAGAAATCTGATAACAAAACCCTCACGAGGGCATTTTTACCTTTTGATGTGAAACCTAACTATCCGGATAAAGTTACCCAGCAGGCGATGCGGGTCTACTGTGCCCCTAGTGCGGCGTCGTGGGGTTACAACTTACACTATTCGAATACTTATTTATGTTATTCGATTGCATGACAAAATAAAAGCATAAGTTATTTTACGTAATATTGTAATATTTCTAACAATAATCATAATTTATGAACAATGTTTTAAAGTTAATTTAGAAATACACGTTCATCAATAGTTCCCTTAAATTATTGTATAAGAAGATAGATATAACACTATATATAATAAAATTAATAAATTAATAGATAGATATAAGGTTATTAAGTTTTATATATCTTAATGTTGGTATTGAAAGCTAAAAAATTAGATTTTATTTATTTTATTATTCAATATCATTGATGTTTTTTATGTACTATAATGGTAAAACAATACAATGTTGAATGGAAATTGTATCGTGTATTGTATTGTATATCTTTGACATGATTATATATGTATATTCATTATAATTATTTGGTACAACAATGCAATTTTGAATGGAAATTGTATATCTTTGACGTGTATAAATATATTAATTATAATTATTCGAATGATTGTAACAAAACTATTTAGCATCGGCCATCTCTAGAGCTGCGAGTGCGGGCGACACCTTTACAAAGTGCTTTTATTTAATTTTACGCTACGTTTTAGTTGTAAGTTACTTTGACCATCCAACTTGCACTGGACAAAGGATTAGAAAGGGTTTAACTAGTTTACGTACGGGTTGGGTGGAAAGGGTTAAATTACCTACATATGTACTTATATTGTCAGAGATAACCTGTTAAGTTATCTAATAGTTGCTCTTTACAATTATCATAGATTATGTCGTTACTATTATCATAGACTGAGACGTAAAAATGTGCGTCCTAGACACGCATCTAAGAAATAAATAAATACACATTTCATACACAGCTGGTTAGCCCCATACTGAACCATTTCTAGTTCATATTATGGTTGCTAACACAACCGATTTACTACATATACTTACATACATATTTTATATAGATACATATTTAACACCCAGATCCACAGCCAACAAATTTAGTTTAGAACAAAGATGTTGGACGTGCCGGGAATCGAACCCAGAACCTCTGATACGAGTACGTAAAGCAGTGCTGTGCCTGCCTACAAAGTGCATCGATTTCCACACGTACTGAGCTAAATCAGATCTATAACGCCAACAAACTGCACTCTCACCGAACTAATGAAATAAACTTCGCAGAGAAATGAGACGCGTCACCTCGGGTAGCTAGGGTGACAACAAAGCTACCATTCGCCGCGCCCTGCGACCGTTACACAATACTCACAAAAAGTTTTCCCCAAACTTTTACACCTACTATAAATCCCCAATGATTTTTAGTTCGTGTGACACATTGGAATGATTTACAGCGGCCGAACAATACGAACCGGTTACGGTTATGAAATCCGTAGTATTCGGGTGTTACTATGAAAAGAGCGTTGTTTCCGAATAGTAATTATTGCTTTAACATACGGTACAATGTTGCTTTTATTGGTTTCGGCTATTCGGAACGTGATTTTCGTTGGAGTTACGCTGAAATGTAAACGCTGTTGATTTTGTGACCTGAATTAACAATAGTTTAATCGATAGGCGATAGTTTGCGTTGTACATGTAAATTTGTACATCGAGTATGACATGAATTGACGGTTATTAAAGCATTCACATGTAATTTGTTCATTTAAAACATAAAATACCAAGTCATAGTATATTTTGAAGTTTTTTAGCTAGGTTAACGCGATCGACCTTAAAAAAGTGTGTAATTGTGTTATATCGACTAGTCTAAGCGATGATCTGAAATCATTTTACCCAGATTTACATCTACATGCAAAGTGAGTAAAGGGAATAAAAATAAAATGTTACCTACATGTAAGTATATGTCATCACGTCCCAGCCAAACGAAAACAAAACACTCTCAGATAAGAAATCATCATTACCATCCCCAGGGGCTTCAAAAATCCGTTCCCATCATTACTCTCGCGACATTGACTCTCAGCGTGCCCAATAAAAACACGCGGGACCTCCTGCTTGGATGTTTATTCTGTCACACCGCGCCTGCCACCCCTGCCTGCCATAGGTATTATAATTAAGCTCATTTGTTATTTCTGGCTCTTCTGTTGTTTTTTGAGACTTTGTCGTAGTTAATTTTGATTTGTTATTCTAAAATGGAGTGAATCTACCTTGGTATTGTAAAATATATGCGATAATAGAAAGCCGGTGTACTCGTATTTTACATTATACTCGTATGGTACATTATTTATAAGAACGGCATAAACTTTTGCCAGGATGGCGTAAGTTACTGCTTTAATTGACATATTCAATGAAAGCAGCAACTTTAACTATATGAATAACAAGTAAAATAAATACTTATTTTATTGAATAAAAAATAAAAACACACGCAAGAGTAATTTTTCTAACTAATATACACAAATAATTCGATTATTATTTTAAACATTAGTTATAATCAAACAAATAAACACAAAATATTTTAATTTCCTTTAAAAAACCAGTACGTACGTAAGTACTACGTGTAACAGAACCAAATATTTTAAACATTTGATTTCGACAAAGTACCTCCATATTAGTATGTGTGTCATTCAGCAAGCCGCGGGGCGCAGGCGCGATAAGCCGCCTCTCTATAGGTGCGTCATTAAAGCACATTTTTTGTGCGCACGCGACGACTGCCCGCATTATCTTTTTATCGTTGCAACCCCATGCAAACGGATTACTGGATGCAGGGGTCGTCAACCTAGTAGGGTTTGCAGTTGTAGTTAAGTATTTAATTTACAAGGTAAATATATCTAAATTTTAAAAGTTTTTTCGACTTTTTCTGTACGTTGGCTATGTAGTTTAGTTATCTAAAAATAACACTTTAAATAATAGTTGTACTATCCTAAGTAAAGACTAAGTCATTATCAACATCACCTTAATTAGTAATCCTTAATGTTAATAGTTATATGTTTAAACAGAAAATAAAGAGTTTTTGTGAAAGTAATCCTTTTTATATATTAAGCGAATAAATGAATATGGAACTTGCAGTTATTCAAGTGTAAAGAGTAGTAATAGGTATTTTGGAATTAATAGGTATTAAAAACAATGGCTATTGTGTGTCGTATTCATTGATGTAGAATATTTATTTACTGAAATTTATAAGTTTAATTAATCTACCTAGGATTTTTAAGTAATTATTGTAGTGTGACTTGCCTTTAAAGTACGTTATTTATGGCTAATAAACTTCTGTATTTCACCAATTCAAGCGATTTTGACAATGTAACTTTTCACTTTTTATTATTATTTGGAGTTTTTTTTTTTAATTCAGCATCACAAGTTGCGCACCACTGTCAAAGGTGCACAATGAGTCAGGGCGCGTGTCACCCGTGTGTCGGCGAACAAATATTGCATTACTCCCCCCCCGCGCCTCTCCGTGCCACGTGACACTATGCATTGTCTCTCCCCTGTCCCGCCGTCGGTCCCCGGTGACGCTGCCAGCGTGGACACCCTACTCGCTAATCCAGAGGAAATAGTAGTAATAGCATTGTAAGTGCCAGTGATTTTTCTCTTGGTACTTTTTCCTGAGTAATGATTAGGAATGTTAATGTGCTTGTAAAATAAATAAGAAAGTCAATAAGTAAAGTAAGTTGTTTTCAACTTGTAGTAGTAAAGTAAATACGAAGAGCTCATAAATACTTTGAGCTGTTTATTCTCATTATATCTTTTCATATCGCTACAAGTAATATGTTTTTCTTATCCATGTACTCGTACATAGATATGAAAAAAATTAAGTGTGATGTCTCTGATTGCATAACTATATCAAAAGAGAAACACACTATCTATCTACAATACTCCTCCATCTATAAAGAGACTATCTATAAGACTATGTTTTGTAACCGTAACTGTATAGCGATACAAATAAAAAATATAAAAGCGAGTGTGGCTCAGTGGTAATAACGTCTACTCTTCAATCAAGCGGCCCCTGGTTCGATCCCAGCCCTACACCAATAACTTGTTTTTCAAGTTATGTGTGGATTTACACTCGCCTTACGGTGAAGGAAAACATCGTGAGGAAACCGGCATGTTTGAGGATCACAATATCCGAATACGTGTGTCACCCGCCAACCCGCACTTGGCCAGCGTGGTGGATTATGGTCTATATCTCTCTCTTCGTGAGAGAAGGCCCCGAGACCCAGCAGTGGGAACGTATAGTGGGCTGCTTATGCTAGCGATATATAACCTTAACATTACGTGGCCGCTTTCAATTGTTTTTCCACCATAACAATACATATTTTAACACATTGTCGCGGCACGGGCGCAGTGTCCTCAGATAGACAATAATTTGATTACAATTTCAATCTGACCGCGCGGGGGCGTGGCCAAGGCTGGGCACACGGCCGGTGCTCATCACGCCGTAGTAACAAGGTTTGCGCGTAATATACCGGACGCAGCGGGAGAACACAGATTACATTGTCACCCTAACCTGGTGCGGTGATACCTATCAACAATATGTTTTTTTTATATAGGTATTGCTTAGAGTAAGTTTTGGCAGGAAGCTTATGCTGCAGAGACCAAACATGATGCAACATATATTGCTAAATAAATCACGCGATTCTAAAACTGCGTGTGTATTTTGCATGCTAGAGGAATCTATAACCAGTTTGTATATTTTTTTGGTGATATCTCATATTTACCATCGAGCGAGCGAAGCGTCTCTGCATCTGCAATTGAACAAATTTGCTTATGTTTGGCTGATGTGTATTTAAATATTGATGCAAGTGATATTGATAGTGGCCGGAATATTGAACCGATCTTGCAAATTCTAAGTAAATTTCAGTATTGTTCACCAAATATTTTTATAGCCGTACAAACTATTAGAGCACGTACGATACAACAGATTATATTTACCTACTGCGCTGCGCTGCGCCTAAACTACTCATTTGAATATTCCTAGAGATGGGACACATGCATATCGATTTGTAGAAATTCATAATTCAATCATCATTGAATCATGGCGAGCAGTTTGTTTTTCAAGTAAATGATTTATGACCAAGATAATTAGCAAATGACAAGCTTCAAACTTCTTTACTCATGAAGAAGCGATACTTAGATAGTTTTCTAGGGAACTTTTTATACACAGATTTTCATACGTTTTAGTTAAGTTGATAAGTAAAGGTAAATCCAAGCTTCCTACAAATATAATATGGTCCTCTATTACTATCTGCTCGTTACTTGCTCCCCGTACTGGCACTATATACTAATGGGTATTATTATTATCAAAAATATCTAGAATCATGTCGATGAATAGAACATATCGACACTGGCTTGATTCCAGCGTCACATCACTGAATCAAGGAGTGCGAGTGGCAGGGCGAGTTTGCATAAAAGCATCGTTTGTCAGCGCACTAATGCCGCCAGCCGTGCAGCCCTCGCGGCGGTGAGTGACGTCACACGGCCTGTTAGCTTCACTACTCACTCCGCTAATCATTGCTGTAATGGTTCCTTTAACATACATGTGATGTACTGCTTACAGTCATTATGTAGTAACTATCTATTTCTTTAAATATATTTTCTACCTTTATTGGGCTTAGATCATAATTTATCTGATGTTAAGCGATATTTATGATCTAAGATAAACCAATTTTGCCCAAGAGAAACCTGTTCACTCTTGATATACATTCTCCGTTTCAATAATTTGCTTGTCATTAGTTAAATACTTTCGTCTATTGGTTACTTTCCTAGTTTTGAATACTTACTATTATTTATACTTACACAAACATTGCTAATTTTAACAACTTACAAACAATCATCTCCTTCTTGTATAATCTTATTGTATCTATGTATTTTTAACCGACTTCAAAAAGGAGGAGGTTATATATTCGACGTGTATGTATTTTTTTTTTTTTTATGTATGTTCACCGATTTCTCAGCCATTTGTGGATCGATTCTCAAAATTCTTTTTTTAATTGAAAGAGTATGGTTCTGAATTGGTCCCATTGTCACCAAAATAGGATCTGATGATGGATTCCTAGGGAAATCGAAGGAAAACCTAAAAAGTTAGGTTATGTTTACGCCCGAAGAGAGATTCACGCTCGTTCGGCTGTACTGATATTCTTGAAATTTAAGATGAAAATAGGTAAGACTATGTGTTAACACATAGGCTACTTTTTATCCCGAATATAATTACTGTTCCCGTGGGATGCACCAAATAACACATAAATCTTTATAACTTCTTCACGCCCGAACGGCTGTACTGATGTTGATGAAATTTGAGATGAAGATAGGTTAGACTATGTGTTAACACATTGGCTACTTTTATCCCGAAAATAATTACTGTTCCTGTGGGATGCACCAAATAACACATGACACACTGATTTCGCTTAAATTTGATATGGGGGTAGACTAGACCTTGTATAACACGAAGGTTACTTTTTATCTTAAAAGTCATTGCTATTCCTTTGGGATACCCAAATAACTCGATAACCTATTTCACTTCTTCGCGCTCATACGGCAATACAGATTTCACTCATGTAAAATTTGATAATATATTAATAGACTAGACACTCGAACGGATAAAAAAAATATTTACGGGCTCGCTTCGCTAGGAGTTATCCCTCTTCGTTCGACTTTCCCCCAGGATGTTTTGGGCTTATGACACTCCAAATATTATATAATTTGTGCTGCTTTGGACTTCTTTATGCTCAAATGGTTTGAACAAATACGGTGAAAATTTTCGCGCTCGCTTCGCTCGCGCATTGCCCGATACGCTCGCATCCAGCTCGCTTCGCTCGCCCTTGGTCCTAGTACACAACAAACATTATGTAATTTGTGCTGCTTTGGACTTCTTTATACTCAAACGGTTCGAACAAATACGGTGAAAATTTTCGCGCTCGCTTCGCTCGCGCATAGCTCGCTTCGCTCGCATCCGGCTCGCTTCGCTCGCAATTGGTTCTATTACGTTTTGACACAACAAACATTATGTAATTTGTGCTGCTTTGGACTTCTTTATGCTCAAACGGTTCGAACAAATACGGTGAAAATTTTCGCGCTCGCTTCGCTCGCGCATAGCTCGCTTCGCTCGCAATTGGTTCTATTACGTTTTGACACAACAAACATTATGTAATTTGTGCTGCTTTGGACTTCTTTATGCTCAACCGGTTCGAACAAATACGGTGAAAATTTTCGCGCTCGCTTCGCTCGCAATTGGTTCTATTACGTTTTGACACAACAAACATTATGTAATTTGTGCTGCTTTGGACTTTTTTATGCTCAAACGGTTCGAACAAATACGGTGAATATTTTCGCGCTCGCTTCGCTAGCATACAGCTCAATTTGCTCGCAATTGGTTGCCTGCCTGGTATACGCCAGAGGTTTTTTGATCGTGAAGTTTATTTGGCTCTCTATAGCTAAAACTTAAAAAATATCATGACTCACCACTAAAAATGTAAAAATAAAATTGTTTTAAAAAACAAAGAACCGACTTCAAAACACAACTAAAAAGGGAAAAATAATTTTAAGCCTACATCAAATCAAGAATAGTTATATAAGTAGAATCGAAGAGTTTATTTCATGTACTTATAAAAAACTATTTTAAATTTTTATTAATCCTGTTTTCTTGAAGTCGGTGCCATCTAAGAAGAACAATTTAATGTTTGTTAAAAAAACTATTTTCAATTGTCTTTCTTTGCTGGCACCGACTCCAAGAATACAGGATTCATAAAAATTTAAAATAGTTTTTTATAAGTACATGAAATAAACTCTTCGATTCTACTTATATAACTATTCTTGATTTGATGTAGGCTTAAAATTATTTTTCCCTTTTTAGTTGTGTTTTGAAGTCGGTTCTTTGTTTTTTAAAACAATTTTATAAAGAATGGTATCCTCAAAACATATAACGGTACATTGGTGTATATACTGTATGGAAAGACATCTAAATTGACTAATTCGGCAAATGAAACTAACATGCCGGTCATTTGTTTACTAAAATAAACAACCACAATAATTTACGAAAATGTTTTGTTTCAGAAAAAAACACCAATAAATAATCATGAAACCCATAGCAAATAGCTTATTTCCACTTTGGCATAGTTTTATGTGACTCCAGGTCCAAACAAATCATTAAACAAAACGATCACCAATTCCGATGATCCACACATAAACACTTCAATAAACGCACATTAAAAGATACGTCTCCAATTTAACTTGAATTTATGGTCATCATAACGTTACAGCGCCCTTTCGGCGACCATAAAGTTAGCCTCATCAACCATTGCTCTTTTACTACGAGACTGATTAAGCCGTGGCTTGTAAGAAACGCATTGGTAAGGTGAATGGTTAGTAAAGACATATGGTGAGTTAGTTAGAAAGATGGCCGATCGTAGTTGAGGTACTCAGGCCCCTGAGTGTTCGCCCCATAAACTTAGATATGTCTCGTTTATACTTCATAAAATTTATATGCACTTTCATTCCGTTCATAAAGTTCGATTTGACAATTTTGTTTGAAGTGTTGGGGGACGATATTGATAGGTGAGAGATTTTAATAAATTCAACTATGTTTATGGCTTGTGAGTCATGCAATTATTTGATTGAACTCGCGACGTGACTGGAAATATCCCTTCTCGCTGCTAGGCATATGACCAGTCGGACGCGTAAGCACACGAGTTAGTGACACTGGTCTTAGACTAGAGAGCATGCCTAGCCTGAAATAACTGGCTCTTTAAGAAGCTGTGCATTTTCAGGTTCTTAGCGACACATTCATTCAGCTTGAAGATGCTGAGCTCTAGAAAATGCTCTAACATTATGATATAGTTTCCTCGCGATGTTATTATTCACCGAAAGCTCGACCTCATTGTCAGGTATCGAACCTACTATTACAGCGACGATTTTTTTTGTATACAACTTAAAATTAAACATTTTAAAGTTTACAGCTTAAAATGCGATATTAACAAGTAAAAACTAATTTTAGTGATGGCAATTAAGTATTAAAAATTATCACAGTATTCATTTATTATAGTATTTTTTTTTTGATTTATTAAAATTTTTAATAATATTATATGAAATATTACTAAAACAATCCCAGCTAAGCTGACCTACAGGTACTTACTATAAAATGTTCCCAGCGGTTTACGATAATACCTCGGACAATATACATTAAACTTTACATGTCCACAAAACGCACGTTTCATGACCCTTGAGAATTTTATTAATCGTTTGTTGATAATAATCTTTATGAGACGATGAAAATGACATCAAATGATGGAGGCAATGAATGGAATAATAATGAAGCTGTCATTAAGGTTTAGAAAATACTTATTATTGCATCGATTTTTGCAGATAGCTTTTTTGGTATGCTTTTGATTTTGCATAAAGGCATTTATAGCCGAATGTGATTATAATGTTTGCATATTTTGTGTATATTTAGAGTTCATGAAGTTAGAGACATTCGTGGCAACAAATAACACCATTGATAGGTAAACACTACTCGTAAGTCACATTACAAGTGGGGAGTCCCGCAAGGTGATCGCCTCGGCCCACTCCCGTACCCCCTGTATCCCCCTGAAATATTAAATTAACATAAACACGAACGAGCAGTGAGCACTCGCGAATCAAATCGAGAAGACGGATCTATCTCTTGGAAACCGTTAATTTGCGATATTCCATCCCTTTGCGAGGGTAACGTTGTTATTCGATGAATGCTCGAATAAATGTGTTACGGCCCTTTATCTTGGAGAAATGTTTAATCCTTTGAAGGTGGCGCTACCTTGCCGGCGCCGAGCTGCTGCCGAATGTGTGCTGATTGAATTTTGTTCTATTGGAGTGAAAACATGGACTTATTAGATTTGTTTCCTACCTATTCAATGGAAATTGATTTGCTCAGATGAAGGTATAGAATAAAGCTAATTTATTCTCACTTCGTATGTCCTTAAAGACGAAATTATTCAGAAAAGTAATGTTGTACAAAATTAAACTCCTGCAAAATCTACCTTTTTAACTAAATATTATATTTGACATACAAAAATCAAAGTCCACATCTTCCGTAAATCAAAATCATAAACAAGTAACCGGTCACTTCTCCCCGTCACGTAGGGGTGGCGCGTGGCTGCACTGGGGTGGAACAACACAAGGGAAGGGTGACAGCCCTGCATCGGGCACTGATTTCGCACGCATCGCTCGGATCGATGGAAATGAATAGAAATAAATATGATTAAAGGTATGGAGTCACTGATTATGGATTTGAGATGGTCTGTTATTTTGATGCTGCATGACTCGGCGTTCGTTGAAATGGCTTTCGGTAGATGATCACAGGCTAAGCAAAAAGTAGGTAATTTAGTGTCACGAGTGGAGGTAAATTTTCATGTTTATAATACACTCCTTTATGGGCTATCAATTTATAAACTTGATATACTTGACAGAGTTCAGGCCCAGCCGGCATTGGGAACGTACGTTGGCTGTGTTCCTGCCCTTGTGAATGGCACACTGATTATGCTGAAATATGTCTCGATAATACGACTCTTCATTCATTAGGCTTTTGTAAAGCATGTGTACAATGCCCTTTCGCAAGCGCTAGCTGCTAGTATTAATCTGGTATAAAAATAGCCTCAGTTATCAGAAACCTAGATTCTGGATTCTGAAGACTATCTCTTTGCCAAGTTTAATGCAAATTAGTATAGCTGTTTGTGCGTGAAGAAGTATCTAACGTAAACATAAACACACAAACTTTCGTCTAAGTAATATGAATGGGAATCATGGTTTAATAGCCCAATGAACCCACTGCAAGATCCCACTGCTAAGACTTCAAGTCTTACCTTACAAGGCATTAGCCATTTATGTTCTGAATCTTGTTTAAAGTGTTGAAACTTTGTTATTATTTTTTCGCATGAGATAAATGGCCAAGCTCTGGTGTCAAGAGTTTTCAAGGCACCCGAAGGCTAACAGCCGGGGCCTACAATTTAACGTGTCATCCAACCGACGGTAGCGCCCAGATGAGAATGCCACTTTTAAAACGACAATCTTGTGCACAGTCACTTATCCAAACACCGTCCGCATAGACGGTTGCTTAGCTTCGATGATCGCTTCAGACCTTAGCTAGCCGAGGTATAGGCGCTACAAATTAGATGATTACAAAAATGCTTTTAATGACTACAAATCAAACATTTTTCCAAATAAATGCTCTAATTTTGCTAGTTAAACAAAAATAACAAAAGGAATCCGTTATCCCACAGCTAAAACTGCGCGCGTGTAATAATAACAATAGTGAGTGATTCAATACAATCGGTTCTCACCTCTCACACCGCATCACTACCCGGGGGGAACAAGGGCAAGGTGTACACGCGGGACGAGCGCACGCGCCGCTAGTCATGTATGCACTGTCGATAACTAAAATATCGATAGTTTGCTTATGAAGATCTTAATATTATTATTACATGATAATAGGTTTGAAAATAAACTAATGGAGGTTTATGCGTATATATAAATGTACGTCCGCGTACTGTAATTTGTAGGTTCCCGGAAACTTTACAACTGAAAAACGTTACGTTTTATCTACATCATATTCTGGATAAATAATTTTATTTTCTTACTCTAAGAAATGTCTCTACAAGTTTTGTAAAATAAATCATTTTCTTTCTTTCTTTCTTACTTCCTGAGTTTTTCATAAAAAACTCCGGAAGGTTATATTTAGTAAAAAAAAGATTAAATAATTTGTAAGTCAGTCTTTATACATGTTTATTTGTCTATCTACTTCTACTACTACTACTACTACTTCTTGTGTGTATTTTTACTAAATATGAAAGACGATTGTTATAGTCATAGCTATTGGTAGCTATATCGATAGTTGTATATCAACAACACTAGTGTCAAATCATAGCTAGCATCCATTGTCGCGTCTCCCTCGCCATCGAGCGACAGTTAAATATTATTATTAGAAGATTTATCGCGCGGAAAATTGCACTTATTGTTGCAGCGACTGCTATATTTCATGTGATTATGATTTTTATGTTAATTATGCATGTGTGACTGTAACTTGTAGGTAGGGTGGTAATGTGTAACGGTCATATTTTTTCTCATACGCTGACATTACAATTGTCAATATTAGATGAACGGTAGGTAAGTACACTGCACTCTCGGTAGCTATTTGTAGTATTTACCCACTTGAGAAGATAATGATGTTTGCTTGATGGCACAGACAAGTAAATTACGTACTTATTTTACGCTATCTCTTTCACAGATTTTCCTTACCTTCATTAAAGTAAGCCATTATCAGTATAGCACAAAACATTAGGAGAGTACTTTTCTCTGTCACAGATTTTTCCTTCCCTTAATTAAACTAACTGAACAGCATTTGCTCATTGTGAATTCTTTTGCTACAAAATTAATCCAAGGTAAATCAACCCTTCCATCTGCTAATGCATTTCAAACAACTTATTCCTTTCGAATGCCCTTCACAAAAACAATCTTTTTTAATCGCTCGCAGTCTAAATGAGAGATGGTGCTGTGCCAGGCTGCCCCTCGCTCTGCCGATACCTTCAACAATGGCGCGGGAACAGCCGCGTGGAGTCACGTGACTGATTTGCAGTGTGGCGTCATAGGTGATGCCATCTTTGTTTGCATTTTATAAATTGTATGTGATCTCTTATGATTGGTTGTTATCAACTATCTGAAAATAAAAAAGTTGGTCGTTTTAAATTAAGTTAAATAAATTAATTACATAACTATATAACATTACGTTACTTTCTTAAATTTTAACATCAGACTTATAACCACTGTTCTCTTAACTAGATTGTGACAATCATAAAAAATATGCGGCAACATTTGGAATCCTTAAGTCGGTAATTTGATAAAAAATACTATAAAGTATCTAAAAAAGCTTCCAAAATTATAGTCAGCTCTTCCCTGTCAATCAAACTGCTAGGTGAGGGGAGAAAGGGGAATAATCGCCTTTGCAGCCGCACGCGAGTTACGCACGCTTTTATTAATATCTGCATAGACATGGACCTTTAATGTGGCTTCATCTGATGCGAGTCACTAGCTCACAATAAGGGTTTATGTGGCTTTTTACTATTATAGATTGTATATAGTTTTAATATTCATAGAGTTACTGTCTTTTTGCACCTATTATTCTAGCTATATCTTTATTTTTTCAATAGAATATTTGAAGAATGTCAATAGTATAATAGAAGAATTACAGATGTTAAACATTATAATCAAGCCAGCAGATACTGCAATAATTGTAACCATTTCATATATTTTAGAAACTGTAGTGCCTGTAGTTCTGCTTAAGCGATCTGGCCCGATCATTGAAGTTTAGCAATGATTGATGCGGGTAGTTAAATAACTCTCGATAACATAGCTTGACCATTTAACTCATATAAGAAAGCAGAAATTTTCAGCAAATTGCAGAGGAAAGCTTGTTTACTCGTCAACTGTCTAAACTAACTTTACAGAGCAATCTGTCTAGGTGTATCTGCGCTTGATATCGGCAGTATCACATGATAACAATCAGCGACAGGAACTGCCCGCGGCCGTGCAGTTGACAGATGCGTTCTCAATTGTTGAACAACCGATCCATAACGCTGCACTCTCGGTAGCTATTTGTAGTGCTTACCCACTTGAGAAGATGATGATGCTTGTTTGAAGCACAGACAAGTACATACATACAAATTTAGTTTTTCATACATAGATGTAGACACATTTTTCTAAGCCTGTCTTTGGAGATATTTTTTGTTTTTACAATAATATGTTAACAGAATTGTACCGTACTCATTTAAGGAATATTTTTTTACTGTAACGTTGGGAAAACAGCTTTCGCATATGAGAGTTTGATATCTCGAGCGGGGATCTTTTCATTAAGGTTATCTCTCGATAGGATCTCCCGAGCGCCACGTGGACGGCAAATACGAGTATATTCTGTAGTGGCTACACACAATAAAAGCTTTTATAAATTGCTCTATGTATATTCATACGATGTATTCTGTATGTTTTTTGTTTTAATTTTGTGAATCAATGGCCTAAATGTTAGACTAAATAAAAAACATATCACTGATAGACAATGCCAAAAGTTTCGTTAATTCCTGACCTACTTAGTCATAGCACACTGTACTAAAAAAAAAACTGTGAAAAATATCAACTGCCTTAGAATTTTCGATTCAATCAAAGACAAAATAAAAAATAAATAAATTTGTTATGTAAAAGTTGTTAATGTGACTCATGCAGCTTATTAAATAATAATTAAAGACAATTAAATAGAATCGTTTATTCATATATTGAACTAAATAGCTACAACAGTTTTTACACCAAAGCGCTAACTATTTTAGACTTAAAAACTATACTCCTGAACGCGCACACAATGCAAGTAACGGCACTGCAGAAAACATCGATTTCTTAGATATCGGTATATAATAACGATTAAAATAAAAAAATCCTAAGTCCCGCTAGTTAAAAAGAAATATTATCTACAAATATGATTCAATGTGCATGCTAGATTCACATACATACCACTGTATTATAAATGTTGTATTATTTATTTCTTGTAATCTTTTAGTGAGAACTCTGCCACTGAGGTTAAACATCTAGAGGTATTTTTATTGCAAATACCTTTACAGCTTATTTTGATTGTAAAGCAAGTAATAAATAACAAAACGTATAATGATGTTAATTCATTAAGCGATAATATGGTAAATACTTATTATATCTCGATTGTAAGTCAGTTAAAGTCCTGAATAGACATTAATAGCGCGTTCTCACGAGCACTCGCGTGGAAGAATGGGGTAAGTGCGCCGACGTCCGACACTAATTAATAATCGTCCGCAGTACGCACAGAAAAGGTTTTTAATTTACAGCACACGTGCGTAACGAATAGGTGCGCGTGGCCGGCTTACCCCACTCTCCCCTAAAGGTCGCTCTTCAAAAGATGGCGCATTCTGTATTCTCTAGTTACCTCAATGTGTGTTTAACTAATTGTAAATCTCTTTCCAATGTGAACGCATTTTATTATTATAGGGGCTGGATTAAAGTGATTGATTTTTTAGAGGTCGGTAATTAAAAGGTAAAAATTGGTCAAGTGTGAGTCAGGTTTTGCATGAAGGATTATCTAGAAAAATTACAAAAAATACTTTAGTGGTATGTGGGATGTAATTTTATTATTAAAAGTTTTTTTTTAAATTTAATTCAATATTTTATTTATGTTTGGTGTCTCAACTAAATGTTGTTAAAAAGATTGCGTAAAAATTATCTTTGTTGTATGAAAGCTCCACTCAAACGCATAAATATTTTTTATGCATTTTATTACATCTGCTTGTTTGACTAAAATCTACGCTGTACTCTAAAATATATCACACTTAAAATATGCCTTAACCTCCGGTCATATACTCGTAGTTTTTTTTTGCTTTGCGTTCTTACTTTGTAATATATTAGTGTATTTTTTATTACTAGCCAAACACGACCTAAGGGAAGACTTTACAAGAGAGCTGTAAAATAAAGTTATCTTAAAGTTATTTTAACTTTCAAACACCAACAAAAATAGAAGTCAAACAGTTTGTTCAAAGAATCTTCGCAAGTTTTTCCGAATCTGGCAATATTTCAACCGCGAGTGTTGCCTCGCTCGCCCGGACACTCTGACCGTTGTGTCGCCTACTATCAATGCTCGCTTTTCAAATTCACAACACTGATAGTCTCTTCTAGATCCCTTATAAACCACCCTGTGAAATCTATTTAGTTTTTTTTCTGATGACAATGACTAAGTAGAGTTGTTACACACACTTTTACACACACACTCACACTCATTTTTATATACACATCCACACGTTTATGAAATGTGAAGAGACAAATTGAAGCAGATGCATTTTTTTTTGTAAAGGCATAACCTAAATTTAACTTTTACACATGACATTTTGAAAGCCTTTGCGTATTTTGATTTATTTTAATATGATTAAATGTAATTGTATGTGGCTATGTAGTGCATACTTACAAAAAAAAAAATCCGCAAAAAAAATGTTAAATAGTGAAAAATTAGAATCCCAATCATAGCAACACAAATTCTAACCAAAAATTAAAAATCACCACTAATTTACTTACGTTACATACTTTATTAGTTTTTCTTTTTAATTAATAACTTTTAACATATAATTTGATGATGTTATAATATTATAAGCAGCGATAAGATGAGCAGTAAAGTCAGAGTCAAATTTATAGCATCATTCTATACTATAAGACTCTTTGTCCTGACTCATTAATTCATTCATCTATAGGCAACGCAGAGCCCAAACGGCTGGTCAATCATAAAACATGTGATGTACCCAAATCAGGGCGTCGCTAGCTTGAAGCTATTTCTGATCATGGCAATTAATGCTAGTTCTGCTCATGGCATCAATGGTTGAATATATGAGGAGAAAAAAGAAGGTAAAACAAAGTTTTATCCTAACACAGATTTGAAACAAATGTAGTATCCGCGCGGGGATGATCTGTGCTCGTACTGAACTGGCCAGTTGACTGTTCGCTTTTTTCCGGCAATAGAGTGTATTCCGGCGGAAGTGGCGCGGTCACGCGGCCAGAACACAACAGGAGCGCTTACCTTAGGTTTTTTATTTGTGCCCGTGATTTATGTCCTGAATTTGCTAGCTAGCTGGAGCTCTGCTGTCGTCGCTCCAGGAAATCTGACGGCGTTTGTTGGTCGCCTCTGGAGGCGTGGCGCTCGACCCGGGGAAAAGTTTTGTTTAGGAACGCTTGTTGTACGGAATTTGAGAACATTGTTACTGTGGGCCTTTAGGTACCGTGAAATATTGGTTTGTGAGTTACTGTGAAATTGCTGAGGCGATTTTTTTTACTCGTAACTGTTTCCAAGTTAAACCCGCCCCGATACCCGGTTTGTTCCCCGGTCTAATCTACGGGTTTTCAAGGCAAGAGTGAACCGCTTTCTTCTGGGCAAGAGTGCTCCACCTAAGCCCACTATATTGTTAACCATCAGATGAATTGCAATCAAGGCAACCCAATCAATGTAAAAAAAAAACATCGATTGAGTTTTTGAAGATTATTATAATTTTGTAAATTGCCAAGTCACGTACATATAGCCAACGGTAATCGCTGTATAATAAATATATAATCTATCATTGATAATGTGACTAGCAGTTAAGTAGTCTATAATCTTATTAATCTGTGGAGACCCGCCTACACTCACATCAGGCTAGCATTGTGAAATGTAATTTATGTATTGCTATGTGCATTTTTTTTTTGTTATTTATTTGATAGACTCACTGGCATATAGACCAAAACAATAATAAATAAAATTGTACAATACTGCATTAGCTCAGCAAAGTAATTGTTTTTTATGTATTTCCATTAATAGCGAATGTTATAATCAATGAAAGTGGCTCCAGTTAAAATACAAGAGTTGGAGAGCAGACATACATCACTAATGTAAAATATATACCACCAAAAGGCATCACACCAAAAGAACCAAATGTATAAAAACTTTTTAATAAACTCAACACGTTTCGTTCCAGCTTTTAATACAATTTCATCAAACCTCAAAAGCACAATAGGAGGCATCGCTTGGAGAAGGACAACAATACTATATTTTTCATTAGGGCATCCAAACAAGAGGACGAGAATGGCCCATGCTGCGGAGTAGGTACTGCCAGAGGTACAACTAGCTCCATTTTAGAACTAGAATTTTAAGGACCACCATCAAATGTACAAATTCTATAATAGCGATCCTATAATATCTAGCGATTTTCAAGGCGAGAGTGAACCGGTTTCTTCTAGGTAAGCGCGATCCACCGTAGACCCCAATATCACTTTCCATCAGGTGAATTGTAGTCAAGCGCTGCCCTATTCGGAGTAAAAAAGAAAAGATATTTTTCTCTGTACTAGTTAGCTACATATAATCTAAATACTATTTCGCTATTAAAAAGTATATGGAATCTGCGTACCAGGCTGTCATCAAGACATAAAGGTATCTTTCTAAAACATTCTTCACAGCCAGTTATAAAGACTAGATAGTTATGCTTTATCTATGGCCATAGTGTCACTGATGGTTATGGTACGCAAAATTTTGTTCAAGCGCCTAGCTGTATAGCCTGAAAAAAAAACACCCACGGAAGTTCAAAATGCCAGAATGTTCTTCCTCTGTATGTGTTCTTCCAGCATACCTTCCCCGGATTACTCGCGGCACTCCGCTCAAAAGAATAATATGTCTTTATAAGGATCCAAAGGCTTTCCCTGCCTTACTTCTTACACATTTTTCAGTGAAATGCGAGAGCGCCTCTACTTTTTCTCCCACTCTAGCCAGGCGATTTCCAACCTTATCTTGGTAACTTAAGGTTTAAATTGAATAGTATATTGAAGTTAGGTTTTCAGAATAGATTGCATTGTCTTGAAACGTAAATCATTGTAGAGTAAGACGTGTCGTTTCAACCACTTGAATTTCAGACTTCATTTTGAAGCATTGTTACATTGTAACTCTCTCGCAAGTTATTCTATGGAAAGTGAAATTAAATGTCAGAAAAATACATTGTACAGATTTATCAAAATATTACACAAATGTTATGGAAGAAAACTGATATTTTCCATTATTTTCAAGTTTTTTTTTTATATTTGGTCACATTTCACAAACGGCTGGTTAACCCCATACTGAACCATTTCTAGTTTGTGTTACGGTAGCTAATACAACTGATATACTACATGTACATACATACATACATATTTTATATAGATACATATTTAACACCCAGACCCAGAGCCAACCAATTTAGTTGAGCACAAAGATGTTGAATTGATGTTGAAGACAATTGAATTCGAAACCTTCTGATTGGCAGTCCGGCAAGGTAATCTTTATTCCAATGAGCGCGTCAAAGCAAATTGATATTTTCCATTATCTACTTGCTTATTTTTTTTACCATAGTTCGAGAGAAAACTGTAATCTGGTTTAATCATGCAAGCAATAATACAAAGCAAAATAAAAGAAATCAAACCTACCCTCAAATTCTCACCCAAACTTCGGCCCTTAAGAAAAAGGTAAGAACAACCGAGGTCCACCGTAAATGGGACAACCGCCGTAAACAATTCGAGCAAATGAAAGATTATGTTTATAGCAAGGTGCAGGGCCTAATAAAATTACGGTTTTATTCCCTCCACGCTTGTAACTCCTGTTGTCTATTGCTGCCCGTTCTTACACTAGTCTGTGGAGGGACTAAATGGAAACTACGAGTAGGTACAATGTTTATTGTGATTATTTTGACCAAATTTAGATTATTCTTTTGAGTAGATTAAGTTTTATTCAAGAAACAAATTGTGATTATAGTTGAAAAAAAGTGTTGAGAAAATGAGTTTTGTGGTGATTTTACACTTTAATCAGTGTTTACTTATCATATTCACGACACATTAAAACAATCCTACTAATAAAATTAATGTAAAAGTTTGTATGGATGTTTGTTTGTCTTTGACGCAAAAACTACCCTATAAAGTTTCATGAAAGTTCACATTAATAAAGCTTATATGTACATCAGAATAACATATCCAACGAATATTATAAATTCGATTTTTATTTTGTAAGTAAGACGTGTGTATGTTTGTTTCATTTGCAGGCACAAACGGCTAAACTGATTTTGATGGAATTTGGAAAGGATATAGGACTTAGACACATATGCTAATTTTTATCCCGGACGCGGGTAATACTGCAGGGCACAACTAATAGGCTATAAGTTAAAAAAATGTGAGTTTATGAAAACATAAAAAATTACTTAATGGTCGACGATGATGATTAAGTAACCTGTTGACATTTTACATAACTGTCAGTCATAGTAATGTCACTTTTCACGAATCAGGTTTAAAAATAAGCCAGGTTACCTAGTTATATATTATTATATTTTCACAGATCAAGAAGAGAGAAACATTAAACTGGTCGCAGTGACTCGTCCCTAGCAAGTGCACTGACCTCTGTTTCTTGCCTGAACAAATGATGATTGGTTCGCGACACGCCGTAGGTGGCGTTTACACACTAAGTCACTTAGCGAGCCGCTGCGTGTGTAGTAGTACCCTCACGCATTGCCGCACTGGTCACGGGGCTTTAGCAATGTTCATCCGAACTCTCACCTGCCTTTCTGGCGGTGGTTTTGAAATATATACGGTTATGTAAACTGTAGTTACAAAGTGTGGGATTCTTTGCCAAATTCTCTGTTCCCCGATGACTATAATCTAGCGGTTTTCAAGGCAAGAGTGAACCGGTTTTTTCTGGGCATGCGCGCTCCACCTTAGATTGCAATCTCGCTTACCATCAGGTGAATTGCGGTCAAGCGCAAGCCCATTACTAGTAAAAAAAAAAGTAACGAAAAACTATATTTTACTCTTATAAACCCTTAAAAAATACTGTTAAGAGACGTACTGAATTCTCTGTGAGCTGTTTAAAAATAAATTTCAACTCAGTTTGATATTGGCATATCAGCATAATACTACTCGCTTATAAATCAAATAAATAAATTGATACATATTTTTACACACATTACAGCTTATTAAAAGCAGCTAGCAGTGTGGCTCTTGGAGAAAATGTCTTCTTTCCAATAAGTCCCTTGCTTCGATCCCAGCCCTACACCAAAGACTTGTTTTTCAAACTATGTGTTGATTTGCTCGCTTTTCGGTGAAAAAAAAGAAATAGTGAAGAATCTGACATGTTCGAGGACTATCTTAGCTGAATACGTGTGTCTTACGCCAAGCCATACGTTTTACTAGTTAATTCTTAACTTGTAGAAATTGTCGAAAGTTTCAATAAAAATATCAACTTACTTTTGTATAGATTCGGACATTAAATAAATTTACCAGTATATCCAGGACGCACAAAGTAACTTAATGAGGATATTTTCATATAATTAATCACTATTACGACTTATATTCCGGAGTCATCGTGTTTGTATGCGATCCCATAATAATAAAACATAAACTGCATCCACAGTAACATAAACTAGTCTGCTCCATGGTGCGTACAACATACGTCAGAGGTTGTATAAGGCGCCGGCACACAAACCTCTCCGCCTGTTTTTATAGGCATTAACACAAAACCTGATGAATATTTATTATAATGCCTCCCATACACGCGCCCTAATAGCGCGTGTCGATTCCCACACATGATATAACGTACAATAATTTATACACGATCTGTGTGGATTCATTGCGATCCCGCGTCATTACCTTTCTATAGATTTGTTTTTGTGGATTCATATTTTTAGTTAAGTAATGTCGAGATGTCAGCCTTTTGGCTTTTCTCTGCCATTGGCGGCTTACTTCACTGTTATTGTGCTGGGAATATATGGGTGTTGACATAGGTTCGTCTCATTGCAAGGGACATCCCTTACAATTATTTGATTTGAGTGTTTGATAGAAAGGAAATTATTATAAAATTCTGTTTTACATATTATATTTTATTGCTGCTTAAATTATAAACGCGTAGGTTCTGTTAAGCTTTTAACAAACAAGGAATTTACCAACTCATTTGACACCACTAGAAAAAGCGTACTCACAGCATATACTGAACCTGCTCCTTTTGTGTACATCACAATACACGAGTCATTTTGTATGTTCTGAGTTTGTGCACTATAACAATTTTTTTTCTTTCTTTCTTTCAAAAGATACGGTCTACTTCATTTCTTGGTTTTTCAAAATTCTGACACCATAATATTTGGCCATAGCTAAATATGGGATTTGTAAAGGTGATATTGCTGATAAATTTTACGTTATGTCAACTTTCCACGTTCACTAATTCTGAAACACATAAATTATGACGTAGTCATATTATAATTAGGGTAATTTATGTGTTTTCCGATGGCGATGACATTTTTTCTGGCATCATTCCCGCTCGAGGTTACCTACGCTGCATCGAGTGGTACAAACATTTCTTGTTAGGTGTCAACATTTTTATGATCCTCATCATTTAAACTGTTGACAATCTCTGGCAATTTGTCGTAGTCGCTGGTAAATTATGTCATATGCAATAAGGATTTTTTTCTCTAAAATTTAAGTGTTTAAAATAGCAGTCAATACGATTAAGATGTTATTTAAAGACACAGAGAACACAAATATTTATTATAAATTTTTCTTTTATTCCATTAGAATATTTTACAAAAATATTACAGAATTTCATATAACAAAGCACTCTGCAGCAATGTGTCTAATATAAGTTAACCTAATTAGGTTTACATAATCAAAAAGTATCTGAACGTAAATATATCTACAAAAATATATTATAATATGAACCATTTAAAGAAACAAAAACAGAAACGAATTGAAAATCTTCTCTTTTCTAATTGGTTAACAAAAACTTGTATAATACATAAATCTAAAAACCTGTATATTATATTTTCTTCTATATAGTCTATAACTTCATCTATATAGGTAATACATTAAACAAAGCACCATAAGACAGGCTACGGCCTAGTTTGGAGTCCGAAGGAAAGGCATCTCCTCAACTTACCTGTTTTTACCAAATATGTGTTGCCTAATTTGGCAGTGTGTTGCCTGTAAATAAATAAATTTTGATTTGGTTTTTAAATAATTATTCATTGGCTTGCTTTTTGCATGTAAGTATAAATATTCTTAGAGTGGTTCTTTAAACTGCCTATTATCTATTTTTTTTGTTATTTTTTACCGTTCACGATATATAGCAAAATAACTGTTAATTCAAGAAACTGCCATTATCATCGCCTTAAGTTTTTTTTTATTTATGATGAACATGCTTACGTTTGACCGCAGCTTGCCTGATGTTAAGCTTGACTGAGGTCTAAGATGTATCACGCTTGCCTAGAAGGAACCTATTTACTCTAAATTTGAAGACCCCCAAATTGTAGTTCTCGGGAAAAAGAGACTCAAGAAGAGTAGTACACATCAAAGGAGACTTTCACAGTGTCACACGGTGATAGTAGATTGAACAATTAATCCATTCTATTCATTATGAGCGGAGTGCGGGAAGTGGCCGTTCCGGCACGCGGCGGCTCGCACAGAGGAAAGATGCGAGTGAATAGCGCGCCTAATTGTGACACGTGTGCGATGCGCTTTACTCATACGTACGTTTACATACGCACTCTATTGAACACGCATATTTACATCGACTTTGAATCTTAACTCATAACACTTACGGTTCATTTCAGATTGTGCTCAAGTGGTAGTTAAGATGTTTCGCGCCGGGTGGCTGGAAGGAAACTGTGACAAATGAACGTGAGTTTGAACTTTGAAACGCAATTTCATATTGTTTCTAAACGCGATTTATTTCGCAGTTATTGTGAGGACGCTTTTGAATTGGAGATTTGGTATAATGGAACGTTTTCCTTGGGATTTCTTCTGTTTTTAAAGCCTTTCTCTGATTGATGAATACCTATCTATGTACCTATATACAGCTTTGTTTTTTGTTACTAGATGAAAAGGTTTACGAGATTGGGAGCATATAGAAAGATCTACTATTTATTGCGCAGATAAATAGATAATAATAATGAATATAAAAAGTAACATCATCAACACTTAATAATTTTACATAGTTCCATAAACAGCGGCCTTATCGCCGAGTATTTGAGTCATAATTATATCATTATGTTACCTATATCTGTTGAATAGCCCTCAAAGAGCAATAGAGTAGGTATAGCTAAACCTAACCTAACCATGCCATAACATAACCATGATATTTAATGCGTCGGAATTTTATCGTATCTGATTCTGCAAACCCGAACTCAGCAATCAATCATCTCCGCATGTAGAACACGTGTCTTCCTTCCACCTGTCCAATAACGTGAGGACACCACAAACGCAATATCCACACGTTAAAAAAAGGAAACCCATCATACACATACTCAACTGTTTAGATAAAAGATTATATTTAAGGTAATCTAAATCTTATCGCATTGTAATACAGTCTGTTTTAGCAAACATCGGAAGGTTTACTTTCCAGGTATCACACGTCAAAGAAATATCAACTCTAAAACGTTGCAAGAAGGTTCGAAATCGTTTGACAATATTTAGAAATATACTGCCGTAAAAGCAATGTCCGGCAAAATGAGCTGCAGAAGATGTATGAGACGTAGGATTAAAAATATTTGCACGCCCCATTATACAAGCTGTAATGAAAGAGCTAACGTGCCTCTTTATTAACCATACAGGGTGATTTTAATTGAAGCTCGCGTTTCAATATAGTGACCCTCGGCTGATGGAGGTCGGACGTAATGTGTTCATCAAAAGATTTAAAATTGTAATTAGAAAGGATTTGATGGTTTTCCGGTGTGGGGTATTACAAGTTCCTAATCTTGGATGTTTTGGGAGTAGGTGGGATCGAGGCATGCGGGCTGATACATGGAGCGGCATGTAGAGGCAGTTTATATTCATACGATTAGATTAATAGTCATTTGCATTTTACATTAGATATTTTCTTCATTAAGTAAGGCTATGCATTTGACCAGCGGGGCACGTATCCACATGAGTTAGCGATACTCTGGCATTGTGGATTGTGGAGCAATCATAGTCAGAAATAACTAGCTGTCAAGGAGGCACCGTTAGGTGCTTAGCGATAGATTTTTCAACTTGAAAGTGGTTGCAAGCCGAGCGAGCACCTTACAGCCATAATTATATACGTAGCTATAGTATATACTATACTGCTATACTATACTGCTATACGTTTTACAGCTATACGTATATATGTATAGCTATAAAACGTATAGCTTTAATTATCTTAGTTTACATTACTTGCATATGGAATTGTCCCTTTAATTTAAATCAAAATATTAGAGACTAAAAATAAATAATAAATTCACAGTTACTCGTAAAATACAGCTAATTAAGGCAGCCAGTTAGAACTGAGAGAGAAAAATAAACAAAGAGGAAAAATCCAGCGAGCTCTTCTACAGGTTGTTCTCAAAGCGCACAGTAGGGAAGCCTTCGCTAGTGTAGTAGAGCATCCTGTGTATACAGCAGGCTGTATAGAGGCTCCGTGCTCAGGCATTCATTACGAGCCGTAATGAGCTGCACCCGTCATAGACTAAACGATGCTACATCCGTACAGAAGCGCATATCATAAGCCCACTTTTTGTTGCCACTGCTGGGACTCAGAGAGGGGCTTTATAGTCAGAGTGACCATCATCAACCACTCTGACCTAGTGTGGGTCGACGTAGTATGGAGGTTTTCGAAATTTGTCTTCCTCAAAGCTTGTAATTTCCTCACGAAATTTTCTAGAAGCAAATTAGAGAGCTCAAACTTTAGACATATTAAATTGATTTAAACAAGGTATCCCTGCAGAGCCAGCTTCAAATTAGAGTGTTGCTGATTAACAGTCCATGAATCTCCCGACGAGCCACACTCGTTCTCTGGTACAACCACAAATACACACACCAAAAAACGCTTTTTAGTGTAACGTAACAATATTTTTTTTCTAAGAAATAAGAATAAAAGTTTGTTACGTCATGTTGCACTAAAAACGTGTTTTAGCTATAAAAAAAATAACCTAGAACGTAAATTGTAGAGCAAAATCAAAAACTTTTGCTAATGTCATAAAATGTAGATTTTACTTGAGAGGCTTCCTTTGAAAAATACAGAAGAACTGACTTTTATTTTTTTTTCAGTCCAATAATAGTATTTCTTTACCGAGTTCCGATTCTCCACTCTTTGCCCCGGTTGAATACATCGGCACCTTTCAAGGCTTTTAAAGGCTCTCAGGGCTAATCACGCGCCCGCGGCGCTTGCAGATTATCGTGCTCCCACTGTACGAGTGTGCTCACTTTCTTCATTATGCTGCACCCACTGTTAGTGTAGAGAGTTTTTGTAAAAATTTAATCAAATTTTGTTAATACATTAACTTATGATTTAAAAAAAAAACATTCGACAATCTCGTTGGGTTAATGTTTACCATGCCGGACTGCCAACCAGAAGGTTCCAATTTTGATTCCTGGCACGGCCAACATCTTCGCGCTGTACTAAATTTGTTAGTTGTGAGTCTAGGTGTTAAATATGTATCTATATAAAATATGTTTGTATATACATATATGTAATATATCAGTTGTGTTAGCAACCATAATACGAACTAAAATGGTTCAGTATGGGGCTAACCAGTCGTGTGTGAAATGTGTCCTAATATTTATTTATTTAATTCGTTTTCTTAACCTGAGTTTTGTTATCATACTTATATAATAATAATATCTATGCTAAAATGGTTTTGAAAAATAAATAAAAGGGTTCGATTATAATTATAAACTCGTTATTAAGATATATAATTTATATGTAAATAAAATCTATGACATTTATTTTGAATTTACGTAAACATAACAGTAAAACTTACTTAGCATTTGTAAAATCTAAATTAATATTGGGCCAACATGACTTTCGTTATCAATCATAATTATTTTGTCTTTCGGTATGATGACGCAAAAAGTAAAAAGCGCAAAAACAAAGTTTTACAACCTGGATAAAATATATGTGAATGAATATAGAGAACATCACAATAATTTAGCTAATCTAAAAAGTAAACTGATGATTTATTTCAATTAAATTTAATATTTGAAACAGTTACATGGGTCAAGCAAAACACATTCCAAGGAGTTAGAAACTCGTCGCTCTACTTGGAATAATCATAGAACGATATATAGAAAAGAAAATATAATGAGAATCAGTTATGACAAACATTTGCTTCAAATATTATTACTTGCGTAGTTTAACTTTGAAAAAATGTTATAATTCTTCATGTAACTCATGACAGAAGAAGTAATCAATTTAACTATGAACCTAGAGATTTTAGCACCAATTGTTTTTTTTTTCTAATAGTATACTATGACCGCTGTTTTCCATCACCTCATCTGATGAAGTGTAACAGTGTGAACAGACCTAGAAGTTACCAATACTCTCTGTTCTTTTTCATACCTAAAAAAAAGCGAGTGTGGCTCGGTGGTGAAAACGGCTCATTTCTCATCAGACGGCGCCTGATTCGATCCCGGCCTTACACCAATGACTTGTTTTTCAAGTTATGTGTAGATTTGCACTCGCTTTGCGGTGAAGGAAAACATCGTGAGGAAACCGGCATATTTGAGGACCACAATATCTGAAGACGTGTGTCATCCGCCAACCCGCACTTGACCAGAGTGGTGGGTTGTGGCCTATATCTCTCTGAGAGAAGGCCCCGTGGCCCAGCAGTGGGAACATAGAGTGGGCTGCTTATGCTTACATACCTAGGTTTAAAGCCACGGACAATAGGGCGTAGATATAATCAAGTCTATGTGTTTTATAAAGTCTTGTTAAAGCTGCGATCAGCTGTTTCCTCCACACTACACCGAATACGTTTCAGGCTGACCGTGTGTCTGTTCATTCTAAAATATCACATCCGGAGCTTTGATGCTAAACTCACAGTTCTAGGTGAATATTTCGTTAAAATATTTATAATCGAAACGTTTTATTATTAGGTTCAGTAAATTATACTATGTGACAGGCTTCGATAAATTTAATCCGTCGGTGAAATAGTTTATGGGATGGAGAGGGATATAACTTTTTGGATATTTAATGTTTATTGGTCGTGTCCAATTTGTTGGTTGAGTCCGTTATTTTCCATTTCACTGTGCAATCGCTAAGCTAAGCCTGGTATCAAAGCTAAGCAACGGTCGATGCGGACAGTGTTTGCATGGGTGACCATACACAAGACTATCGTTTTTTAAGTGGCATGTTTATATGGGCATTACCGTGGGTCACATGAAACGATAAATTCTAGGTCTGGCTGTAAGTCTTAGTACTAGCAGTCGTTAAGCCAAGTCAGATGCCTACTGGCCTCATAAAAAGTAGAAGCTTGAGGAAATAGTATAAAACGTTGATAAGATATTAATGTTATTATTTACTATTTTCTCTTTATCATTGATTGTTCTAATCTGTATTGCAAATGTAAATAAATTCATCTATGTTTTCATACATCGATATATATATTTTCATACATCTGCGTTGTATTGCATGCGATCGAAAAAATCATTAGTATTGCCATAGACAATATAAAAAAAATGAAAAAAAAAGAAGACCAAAACCTTCTCACTAATGTGATATAATACCTACTCAAAGAAACTAAAACGAACGGTTTAACAGATACCCACTCAAATGACCTGAACGAAACTCTTTGAGCTAGCTCTAAATCCTATTAAAATATATCACAAGTTAGAAATCAAAGGAAAACATACCTAAACAATTAGCGGCGGCGCCAGCGAGCTAGGTAGGTGTTTCCGTCAAATAACTGAGGCAGAAATAGTCGCCGTAAAGTATACGGTCACGCGCAATTACACCTCATTTGTGAATATTATTGAGGTTGGATACAAATATACAGAGAGTAGGTCGTGACGTCATCTCTGGCACCTGCTGACGTCATCAGGGAGCGTGGGATGCCGCCTTTGATCCACCTACGCCCTACCTATATAGCTACCTAGAGTAGTGATTGATTTTGTTTGGCCGTTGAACAGGAATCTTTGTTTTGTAGTAACTTATTGATTCAAGCGTGACTTGTGGAAATTTACTGGAAGGTATTTAAAAATAAATACTAGGACACATTTCAAACACGGCTGGTTAACTCCATACTGAACTTTTTCTAGTTTGTGTTATGGTAGGTAACACAACTGATATACTACATATACTTACCTACTTTATATAGATATATATTTAACACCCAGACCGACAGCCAACAAACTTAGTTAAGCACAAAGATTTTGGACGTGCTGGGAATCGAAACACGAACCTTTTGATTGGCAGTCCGGCATGGTAGCCTTTACGCCAACGAGATCGTCATATAAATTTATAAATGACCTTTCGCTCTGATCTGAAATCAAATGGATATATCCTACTAATATAATAAATGCGAAAGTTTGTGTGTGAATATATATGTTTGTTACTAGGTACTACACGTTCAAACGGCTGAACCGATTTTGATAAAATTTGGTGTTAAGACAAGTTAAACCTTGAATTATGCCAATTTTTGTCCCAAACAAGGGTAACACCGCGGAGCGCAACTAGTTAAGGAATAAACTTAAAAAAAAAATTAGAGGTGTAGAAGAGTACACCTCCCATTTTTTTAGCCAATCATAAAAACTCCATTCTTACTCAACTCAAACTAATCAAATCTCGACACCAGAGCTCCTTCAGCTCATAGGAATAAGGATAAGAATAATCACTTATACGAGGAAGAAGAATTTACAAGTACATAGTTTGTTTCTTTCGGCGCGTTTGCCTCTGGCTATTGTGAGGTCACCTTTAAGTCCAAGTTATATACAACTACATACATATGTATTTACTTGTACATATATACTCGTGTCCTGTGTAAGGTAGTCACCGCCCGGAGCGGGCTGCGTTATTACATTCCGCTGCTCAATATGTCCAGTTTTTGTCCCTCGGCACGAGCTATATTGAGATAGCGAGTGTAACGTCATAATGCGATATGTGATCTTAAAATATTAATAAATAAATAGTAGGACACATTTGACACACACACAAACTTTCGCATTTATCATATCTATTAGTAGGATTACTCATATTTTCAAATATTTGACGACCTCGTTGGCGTAAAGGTTATCGTGCCGGACTGCCATTCAGAAAGTTCCGGGTTCGATTCCCGGCCCGGCCAACATCTTTGTGCTTAACTAAATTTGTTGGCTGTGGGTCTGGGTGTTAAATATGTATCTATATGAAATATATACATATATGTAGTATATCAGTTGTGTTATCTACCATAACACGAACTAGAAATGGTTCAGTATGGCGTTAACGAATCGTGTGTGAAATGTGTTCTAGTATTTATTTATTTATTATTTATTCATACATATATAAAATATTGCCATTTTTACAGTCAACATTAAGTTTACATTCTAATATTCTTACGCAGTATCAGTCATACATGATTAAATGTTGCCATTTTATTAATCACCATTAAGTTTACCCTAATAACAAATCGTTAATGCCAAGAGGTATAAAAAGCCGGAGCCGCAATAAGTGTGTGTTCCCCGCAGCGCGCTAATTGTCCCGTATAATAAAGCTATGATCGCTGGATTTTTCCGAGTCAAGAGCGCTAATGTGGACATCCACACTCAACTAAACCCAACAGACTATTAGCCGCTATTATTTTTTACACTAGCTTTGTTTAGTAGTTGACCACTACAAACATAATATTTATATACTTAATATTTTTTAAACAGTATAAATAAGCATTTGATCATAACCCATGTAGCGCCTGTAGCTCGGCTAGCTAAGGCGATCTGACGCGATCATCGAAGCTAAGCCACGGTCGATGCGGTGTTTTTATTTGTGACCATGCACAAAACTGTCGTTTTTCAAATGTCATTTTTCACCTGAGCGCTACCGTAGGTTAGATGACACGTTAAATTGTAGATCTCGGCTGTTAGTCTTAGTAAAAACAGTCGTTAAGCTAAGTCAGTAGCCTGCGGGCGGTTTGAAAACTCTCCACACCAGAGCGTGGTCACTTATTAAAATAACCATATTAAAATGGAACTGGTAGTGTTAGAGATAAATGGCAACATTGTTTTGAATAAATTTCTTGATGATTAAGATTTATTTTTTGCATGCTAATAAACCGGCTCACGCCTCTTGTGTTGCGATACCCGAACAGGGTCCGTTATGAGATACCTACTTAAATGTATGTATGACACCATAATGTAGAAAAAGATGTATTTGACTTGACTTGACCAATAATGTTTGCTGCAGTGCCACTTGGTTAGATATGACCTGCGCTTTTATTTAAAAACAAACATCCTTCAATCAGTTTCTTCAACCGTCTTATCCTGTCCCACAACTCTGTATGTAAAAAACTAGAAAACATTAAGTTTATTTAAAACAACGAAAATTTATCCCTGAAAACCATATTAAATCGGAGTAGTAGTTTAAGGAGATAAATAACAACATTGATTATCACAAACATCCTCTCCCGAACGCCGGTCTCCGTTCCGTCACGGCAAAAAGCATCAGAGTTCAAACCACTATTTCATAATCATCAAACACAGCGTCAAGCAGCCGCTGGAAGCGCTACAGTTTTTCCAGGTCAGCGCTAGAAGCGGCGGGCGGGCAAACATTTTAACTGGACAAACACGCTGAGTGGTGACCTGCAAACAGAGCTCTACAAACTTCACAGGTTTCCAGCGGTTTATACGAGGAGGTAATACACGGGGGAGCCAGTCCTTTTCTAAATTGTATTTTTTTTTACAAAACACTTGTAATTGTAGAGTGTTGGTTTAACGATTTCTGAAGTAATGTAAAGAAGTATGTACTATGTGTTAAATTATGTGATGCTTCAGTATTTAGAAATCTTAGATATCTTAGCATACTATATAAGATACCAAATATGTAATTTACATATCGCTGGTTTGCGAGAATATCGACGTGATTCAAAATTGTATCAAATTGAATTCTTTTTGCCAAGAAATAATAAATCTTTAATACTATGACATGTTTTCCTCTAGTCAGTAATGTCGATCCTTCAATAAATCATTGACATTTTGCGGTAGGCATTGAAATAATTACAAAAAAAATAACATTCTCCAAAATGAACCATTTTTAGTTCCGTCGTTATTCTCGCAAACCAGCGATATGTATAATAGAATAATAGTTTGTTCACGCAAAATCAATAAGTTAGGAAAAACATCTTACACCATGCAAACTATGGTACCAACCATAGTTAGCATGATGGTAGAGGATTTTCTTGCGTTGGCCTGGCTAGCAACATAGATATTATTTTCTTCAACCACCCGCTAGAAAAAAAATTGTCCTCAAGCGCCTAAGGATGTTTTCCGACAACCTCCTTGAGAGCCAGTAATTCCAGGTTAGGCATGCACCTTAAGCCACAGTGTCACTGACTAGTGTGGATACACAGCTTGCTGGTCAAATACATAGCTTTATGAAACCTACCAATATTAAGATGACAAGTACAAATATTAATTACTACAATTTAAAGTAGGGATTACGTCTTGTTGTCCAGATGTAGATACTGTTTTCTATACCAATATTACTCGTATAAAGAGGAAAAGTTTTATTGTTTGTTTGACGCGAATAGGCTCCGAAACTACTGGACCGATTTGAAAAAATATTTCACTATTGGCTACATTATCCCTGAGTAAACGTAGGCTTTATTTTGTTTCTCTTTGCAACTTGGATTATTTTATAGCCCGTGCGAAGCCGGGACTGGCTGCTAGTGTGTATTAAAATAGTATCTAGGTACATCTAGACAATTAGTCGTTCTATACCTACTTTAAGTTGAAAAATACAAGCCAATACACCTGAAAAGAAGCATTTGCTCTCGGCTAATTATTTTACTTGGTAAGAAAGGCCATTAGTGTCGAGACGTAGCGTCTATGGTTAAATCTGCAAAGTAATTGTCTACACTAATACTAAAGACCATTAATGCGATTTTATTATATATTAAAAAAAATCTTTTCTATTAGGTTTTTACGAGTCTTGAACTGTACATACGTATAATACAGTTATATGTGTGAGAGCAGATTGCAGGCATTCAGTCCTCAACTGAGTTATAAGTTGAGTAGCGCCAGACTCGCTCCATCAGAGGTACCAATATCTCTACTCCGAGCGCTCGCTCGAGGATACCATATTGCATTCTGGAGAGCTTTATCTCTCTCATAACTTAGGAAAGCTGCAGACATATTCTTATCTCGATTGTCATTTGTTAGGTAAAGGTTGTAATGGTGTTAAGGTACTTATAACTTGAGTCAATAAAGAAAACAATAGAAAGGTTGATTGATGTCCTCAAAAGTAAAAGTCAAAGTATTTATTAGCCAAAGACAAATTACATGCACTTGGATTTGGATGTCCTGTCGCTTACGTAACTTTCTGAGTAAGAAAAAGCCTGGTATCAAATGCTTTATTTATGGAATACAGATAAATAAAATCTGATGAATGCTTTTACGTAACGTCTGAGATAATAGGTTTGGTTCAATAGACGCGATGACAGCTTAGTCGGGTCGCCTGTAGGCTGATATGCCAATGGTCGTGGATTCGATCCTCGCCAATGAACTCAATATTTCGGTGAAGGAAACATCGTGAGAAAACCATAGCATGATGGTAGAGTATTTACTAATGCTCACCTGGTTCGAACCACCCTCAAGTTGTTAAATCTGTCGCCAAACACCTAATAGTGTGTTACAATAAAATATTTGTAAATTTTACGTATTATAATACATTTCTTTGATCCCTACACTAATACACTCATATACACTCGGGAAAGACTAAGTCATAACATATTTAAATAATCACAAGTCACGATTATAAGCTATCATGTCGTTATTTCTATTGATCATGAAACAAACTGGTTAGCCTTATGTTTAATGATATACGTACCATACTCGTACCAACTATACTATAGAAATGGTTTCTTTTTAACGGAGACATAAGCATCAGGTACTAGTTATTTTTCATATTTCAACTAAATATGTATTTACCAAGTCACTATGTCTCCCAGCTTTTAATTTCTACTGGACACGCTCAAAGATACTAAAATTGATGACAATATTTTCCCCAAATTATAAAATTACCTTCACAGTCCCAAGCGAAATTCTTTGTAAATTTAATTTCGCAGCCACCTAGCAGCTTTACGTTCTACTCAATCTTCTTTCATAATTAAAGTGGCTTTTACCCCCCACTCCTCTCCCGACCCCCTTTCACCCCCTCCCAGGTCCTTTGAGCCCGTTCTCATTACCTAGGTCTCCTAGTGTAGGTAGGTACCTATTCTGTGCTACAAGGGTAGGTACGCTTTAGTGCCTGTGCAGTGGTAATTAGGGGAGGAGGCTTAGTGGGGGGTTCTAACTGGGGGTGTTAGAGGTGTGATACGTTTTTGCTCGAAATTGCTTTTTAAATTGAGTCGCTCTAGAATTAATAGGATCGTATTAATATATTGTGTTACGTATTTCATTTCAAATATATTTTTGTAGTATGTTATACAAACTTTCAGATTCAGATACATTTATTGTCATTAGAATTGAACTGGCTATGGAAATAAATATTTCCCCAGACTTTGACGGCTTTAGAGGATAGATTTGAACATTTTTGTTTTCAAGCAAAACACTTATTATGTATTCCCCAGCACGTGAGTTAGCCTGGCGGTACTCACGTCTCTCCCGCCTCCTCCTCTCCAGTCTCCAAGGCCGCGTCCTCCCACCTCGCTAAATTTAGCACACCTCATGAAAACATCAATCGCCCAACACATGCGCACAAAACACACCTTAACCGCACACCTTTATCGCGGCAAACACGTGCGCACACCTTCGCAAACTTTTAAAGACTGTGTTTGAAATTGGAACGCGTGGGTGCAGGGCTCACCTGTGGCGGGGGCAGGTGTACCTGAGCCGCGGACCAATGGGCGCGCAGCTTACCTGCGCAGGTCGATAAAGCAGGGCGGAGTCTGAGGATACCTGCGCGATGAGTCGTACCTGCTGCCACCTTGCGACACCTGCCAGGTGTTATTGGCTGGCTCGCCTCCAATAGCAGCCGAGCTCAGGTGTCGCTATACAGGTATACCGACAGGTATATTAAGTACCAACAGGTATGTGTTTATGTAGGTCGCGGTATATAGGTCACGGGGCGCGCTCGCTCGCCTATGTACAATGCTTTATTTACCAGTTTACATTGGAGTGGTTCTGCGGTTTGTTCGCCCTCGCTTTTATTATTTTTGTGTGGGATGTGGAGTGGAATTGTAATTGCGTGGAACGGTTTGGGATACCTGAGTACCTAAAGTTTTACATAAACGTAGGTTGGAATATAACGAAGGGCAGTAAATGGTCTGATCTAAACAGCAAAGGGCATCTTGAGTTTAGATTAGACAAAGAATCATTTAGATAAAACACATTTTAGAACAGTGAATTCAAATATATATCATAATCGAGTTTCATAGATAGGTATGTCTCGTTTGGAAGTGGTATGATGTTACCGACACAGAAAGAATAAATAGTCTTATAATTGGATATCTAGCTATGAGAATAAAGCTATTGTTCTCTTTGTTTATAGTCATCGTTAGAATGTGATGTATTAACTATATTATCTACACTCGATCTTTTGTGTTTCAAGATAAATTACATGTAGAAAAACATTATGTTCTCTGTCGTTACCCATTGTACATACGAGTACATACATTATCAAAACTACGTCACATTTCATCCATACATCCATAAAACCTTCCAGCAAAGCTTTAAAAAAGCGCGACTAAAACAAATAACCTTTCTGTACCCTTCGTTCCGAGTGCTTAGACCTTCGTCACAGCTTACATACTAGTACCTATGTAACTGTTACATACCTAATAGGTATCTACATATAGAATAAGAGCTAGCTCGATATTACTTTGGACGCACTATTAAGTATTCTGTGGTATTACAGCCATTTCAACGTGAAACAAACTTTACCTCACTATCACCTAAGGCCGTACATAAGCCAAGGGGGGGTAAAAGCCTGATTACGTTGGGTGTTCCCCCCCTCCCCACTCCTCTCAGGTCGCAAGTTTGAAGACAAATTGTACAGTAGCGTGGGAAGGGGGGGGGGGGGGGTGAAAAAATGGCGGCGAAATGACGTTACAGGTCGGAGTTTAAAATAAATAATGATGAGAAAAGAAGTTTGAAGCGAATGTGACGAGGGTCAATGAACTTGAAGGTTATTCAGACACGGGTCTTAAACTAGATTAGATGTATTGTGTAGAATAAACCTACGCTTTTAGTTCTCTGACTTGCCTTGTCTTTGGGATAAATTAAACTTTGATTGTTTCACAAGTGTTTGCACCATAGATACAGGCATAATATGAAGTATGTACTTTAATTCAATGGCTAGAGAAGGTATAACGCAAGTGGACCGGTAAGTACTTCTATAGTCTGAAGCCTCAAGTACCCCAGGGATCAGTGACTGCTACTTCTTAAAGTAGTCTAACAATTTGCATGGTTGGACAGCATTTGCTAGTGGTCTTCAGGCTAGCCATCACCCTTAAGTTGAAAATCTGTCGCCAAGCATTAGGTACTCGGCAACAGATTTTCCAGCAGTATTTTTAAAGGCAGTTATTCCGCACTAGGCATGCTCGACTTTTAACCAGCGATGTTGGTTCGTGTTGTTACGTACACTACTGGTCAAATATCTAACTGTAATGTGTAAAAAAATTAAGGTGACAATTATCTAGGTATAATTCTACGCCAAGTATACTTTCTGCATCATCCAGTTCACGGTAAGCGCCGAGCTAAGCTGTACTTATGACAAGACGTAACTTGAAGTCGCGAAACACAAACTTTTTTATTTTCGCTCAGTTCGCTCGTTATAAGTTGGCTCGCTCCGCTCCGCTCGCTTCCGCTCTATCGGCGGCGTAACGCCGTTATTCCGTTATTGTTAACTCAACTTGGTGTTTACCTTCAGTCTTTAGTACTAACTACGTGATAAACTCCTTCGCTGAGGCTTCTCAGGGAATTGCCGAGTTCACTTCGGCTTTTAGTTTAGTGTGTATTGTAAACTGTTTTGAGAGCAAGTTCACGTATATTTTTAGATTACGGCATGGTTGTTATTAAGCGAGACAAAATGTATTGCAAATCTGTGAAACTTTTCATCATAATTGTTTTTAAACCACATGCTAAAATAAATAAACTAGCTGCGTTAGTTTCTTCGGTACAAAACACATGTATATTTCACCTTACATCGATAAATTGTATTTATTACTCAATCAGTTTTTATGTTAAATACTGGCGTCCCACTGTATCACTCGCATTGATACAACATAAAAAGTAAGCTACGTGTTAATTCAAGGTATAAACTATCTCCATACTAAATTTCAACCATTTAAGCGTGAATGAGCCACAAACATACATACACACAATAACACACGCCCATAAAGTTTCGCATCTATATAATATTAGTCGGATTTTACGACTTACTTACATACCTTATAGTAATCGAGAAACAAGACTAAGAACAAATCCTAAGTCAAATTATAGTAAAAGTTTTACCCAGACCTTCAAATGCAAGCTCAAAAACATTAATACAAGTCTCGTAATAAATATGAGAGTAACAGAGTACACACATTAAAATAAAGCTCACCTCTCCCCGCCGGCAGCCACTATCCTGTGCGAGCTTATTAAAGCTTCCGCCGCTATGTCTAATTTTCCGGTTTTGCCCGCGCAGATTGTTCCAGGCCCGTGGGACGGCTCTACCCCGCTCTCCCCGTACAGGCTCACTTGTTATGGATTAGTTATGTCCCTCTATCGCTATAATATATTGTTTCCATCTGAAATGTGTAGTATAGTTAAAAACAGAGAAATACGTATATGTGGCTCCTAGCTATGTTCTGTTATTATTCGCACAAAGGCAGAAGTAAATTATATTAAAAAAAATAAATGAATTATGTTCTTGAAACGAAACCTTCAAGGAAGCTACAAATGAGTGAATCGATACGTTATTCTACCTGCCGTGACCTAACTAAAATCTTTTAAGTGACGTTTAGTAGTTTTTCACTTGTTTTGGTAATATTTATCAGAAAAAAGTTCTATCTAGCTTTTAAGGTAATCAAGATATAAAAAATAAGAAATGGCGTAATGTTTTTCTTTTTTTACTTTTATAGCTGCATAGTCTTTGTTCTTAAACAGAGTCTATGAACTCTACCTCAAAACCTTTATTGCAACTGAAGTAACCGTCAGTGGTAAATTGTTTTTTTTTTATTCATATGAATAGTAAGAGTAAAATGACCTCAATAAAATAAGGTTAATTTACCTGCATATAACCCTGTATGTACCTAGTGTGTTGTCTGAGATACGGCGTGTTTTACTAGATGGAGAGCTTACTATTGTGGACTTAAAATGTAGAAAGAATGTAAAACTTGTGGCCTTTGCTTTGGAATAAACAATGTCTGTGTTTATTAATTAACTATTTTTAAGTAACCAGGCACTTTTTAACCCTATTCGGAATTAGGTTTTGCTTTTAGTATGTAAAATGTTACTAATATGATGAAATTAATACAAAATATAATATTTGTACATACGAAACATCGTTGGCAGCACAAGACCGAGACGAATGGCGTACACGAAGGGAGGCCTATGCTCAGCAGTTGGCGATAGAGAGCTGAAAATGATGAATGATGATGATGATGAAACATGTAATTACGCACCTAATTAATATATTTAGTTTTGTTTTAGTACATATGAAACAAGTCGTATTTTGTTAGTGAAAAAAGTATATTATGTGTGAATACATTGTATTTTATTATGTACAATGATTGTGTCGCTTAATTCATGGACATTTATCAATGTCATTAACATGTCCACTAACCACCCAGATGGTTTCAAGAGGTGAACGCTGGGTAATCACATCACACATATTTTGTTAGTAAGTTTCTGGATATTACGTAATTTAACTCTAAAAGTAAAACCGAGAAAATTGTGTCTTAGATTTATGAATAAAAAAGATTTAGTCGTAACTAAGAATTCAGTGACAGATTACTTCCTACAGACAAAAAGTTCTAAATTATAGGGCTTTTATTTATTTCACATTATTCTTCGTTTCCTATTCCTTACATTATGCATAAGTGAATATAATACGAGTACATTAAATTGTAGTTTTTTTTTCTAAAACCAATTAGTTTAGGTTACTGGAATTTAATATTTCACTTTAACATTTACCGCTTATATTCTATGAGAATTTACTATTATATATATATTATGCAAATGACATTTAACATTTAAATATCAAACCATAAAAGCATATCATACATTAAAAAATGTTCTGAACTTATTGTATGTCTTTTAGTTGTATAAATAATACGTTTACACCTAATAGAGCTACCGTGTGGAGGCTGGCACAAATATCACTAAAAATAAAAAATACCTAAAAAAAAAATGGTTGCCTGTAAAGTCGGTTTTACGGGCGAAGATTTTACGTGACAACGTCTGCCGCGTGCTGCGCGCGCGGCAGACCGATCATAGTTGAGTGGGAGAGAGACGCAAGGCATTCGGCGGGCCTCTCTCTCGTTCGGTGACTCATCGTAACGTTACCGGGCGTTACACTTTTTCATAAGTGACTCCCAGCCGCAACCTAATTTAAGACGTTGTCACGTCAAAACTATAACGTAGCGGTTTTCAAGGCAAGAGTGAACAGGTAAAGGGGGCAAGCAGGTGTGGCTCGGTGGTACAAACATCTGCTTTCCAATCAGATGGCCCCTTGTTCAATTCCAGCCCTACACCAATGACTTGTTTTTCAAGTTTCGTGTGGATTTGCACTCGGTTTACGATGAAGGAAAACATGTTGAGGAAACCGACACGTTTGAGGACCACAAAATCCGAAGACGTGTGTCATCCGCCAACCCGCACTTGGCCAGCGTGGTGGATCTCTCTCTCTCTTAGTGAGAGAAGGCCCGAGTTCCAGCAGTGGGAACGTACAGTGCTTATGTATGTTATGTTAAGCGCCATCCACGTTAAATCACTACTTCGCTTACTATCAGATGAATTGCGATTAAGCGCAAACCTAGTGCATAAAAGAGAGGCTGTTAGTAGGTACACGATTTAGATGCTAGTGCAGAAACTCCAACAGTTTCAATATCGTTTTTCTGAATAATTTATTTTTTATTGCCACTAGGCTCTGCGCGCGGGTGTTCCTGCCTGCCATACAAGACCACTACACGGCGTAATGTAAGTAATTGGATGGAGTGCTGTGTACTGTGGGATTTACATACAGATCGACTGCTTGATTTACGTGTTTTGTGCCATGTGCTAATGAAATTACTGGGGGTGACGCGATTCTGCTTGTTTGAGATACAGATTCGAGAGAAAGAGAGATAAGATATTGACGCGGTGTTTTAAGCTTTTTTCTAAATAAATGAATACCTATTCATATGTATTTTTAATATATTAATACAAAGTTTAAGGGAAGAAAGTACCTACTCGTAATCTAAATGTAGCAATATTCTAATTGGAACAATTTTTTTTATCTATGAGTTTACTTGATCAGCTGAAGTATAAAGTTTGAAGAGACTTTAAAATACTGGACTTAAATAGTATATTGCACTAGCTGTTGCCCGCGGCTCCACTCCCTCTTTTTCCCTCTTCCTCAGCGGACATATTTTGTATAAAAATTAATATTATTATGTTGATAGAACTCTATCTTATAATGTTAATACATCAATACATTAATTTCGACCAAATATGATTACCATAAAAACGGTTCTAGTGAGTCAATCTTAATATATAGACTTATACCGTCGCGGACATTTTGTTAGATCATTTTAAGAGGAATAATTCTTTCATACATATTTTATTGATATCTTGAAATTTCCTCGTTTTCTTCCACACTTTTCATTGTTTCTTCACTCCTATTAGTTCCAGCATAATCTTATATATAAAATTTCCGTGTCACAGTGTTTGTTACCGTACTCCTCCGAAACGGCTTGACCGATTTTTTCCAAATTTTATATGCGTATTCAGTAGGTCTGAGAATCGGCTACTGTATATTTAGAAATAATTATTAAGGCATAACGTTTGCCGGGTCAGCTAGTATTATATAAGTCAAAACTTTCCTCGAAGAATGTTCTATTCAACACAAAAATAATTTTACAATTCGCACCAGTAGCTCCTGAGATTAGCGCGTTCAAAGAAACAAACTCTTCAGCTTTATAATATTAGTATAGATATAGATTTATATATGTCGCGGATTCAATTAGATTAGAATCAGCGTGGTCGTCGTCGTTGTCTGCCATTATGGGTTTTAATATTGTCAGTGCGCACAAATGGCGCAGGCGCTGTTTCGTGGCAGACTGAAACACATTCAAGTCAAACCGCGAGTGAACGCACTACTGACAAATAGGAAACCACTTCATTCGTACATTCACATCGTTCCTTCAATCAGCACAGATAACAAACTCTTGCGTTCACAGTGCTGCCATTCGATAGGATGGAACTACTAATCGAATAAATTAAAATAAAACATTCCTCTAACATTTATTATGCACGAAGATACTATCTCCATCAGATATAATATAGAGTAGGTGTGAGCAGCTCGAGTCACGGCCAATTACAGCAACAGGACACGTCATTAGCGCGCCCTGTGACGTCATGCCGGCCTGTGACGTCATGCCGGCCTGTGACGTCATGCCGGCCTGTGACGTCACGCCGCGTTAGCCTCCGGTACTAGCTCGCGGGTGGATAGAAGCGTGCTCAGTATAGCCTGTACAGTATATGGAGACTAGTTACTTTCGTAGGTTTAACAATATACATATTATTAAGGAATGAAATGCTAAAACTGCGCCTACGCGACGAGCTATATCTTATACGTTATATCTTAAATCCTAGATATCGATGTCTTCTGTAGTGTCATTACTAACATTGTGTGCGCATTCACGCTTTTAGTTTTTAGATGTAAAATAGTTAGCGCTTTGGTGTAATAACTGCTCTACTATTTTATTGATTAAAATAATTATAAATTATGTAAATAAAAGACTGGAAGACCGTTGCCCGGGACAGACAAAAGTGGAGGGACGGTAGGGAGGCCTTTGCCCTGCAGTGGGCTGATTTATAGACTTAGATATATAAATATGAAAAAAGTTAAAAATTTGTAAAATTTTGAACTCAACATTACATGATGTAACTGTAGAAATGCTGGCTAATATATCCCTATAGCAACGAATTTTGATTGCAATATAGCGCGAGAATTCAATAAGCTTTTTTTTTTATTAAGATGTTACTTTTCATTTTTGGATAAAAATTATTAAAATAATACGTTTCATAACTATAATTTTTAAAATAATAGCGTCTCCACAAAAGTGTCATCAATTAAAAAAACACAAGATTATAAAATAGTTCTAATACGAATGTGGAAAAAAATTCTACAGCTTTTTCTTATAATTAATTATGTAACTCCAAATAAATCAAAAATTTCTTTTTGTTTGTGTTACCTTGCCACACTAGACGACCACATTTTTTTAAACTTCCGCGCCCTAATCCACCATAAATCACATGTTCACGTACTGATCTATCTATACCTCTCGAGATAAATTTAGTCAGTATCTTCAGAATTGGGTCAAGTGTTGGAGGCTGCGAGGTACTCTCAGTGTAAGTGCATTAGTGTGTTAAGAAGTGGAAGATGTTTTGGTAATGGACCAGAATGTAAGTTGCCTACCTTCAGGCTAAAATGTGACGCAACCCCTTTCAGTGAGGAAGACTTTTCGGGAGTTTGAAGTATTTAGTTCTTGTTGTATTCTACCTCCTCCAATATACAACAACTGATAGGAAAATAATACTACGGGAAATTGGCCGAAGACTGAGGTATAAGAGGGTGCAGAGGGTAGCCATCGCTATTCAGCGTGAAAACGCGGCCAGCGCTATGGATACCATTGCGCCAGATACGGTCGGTAGAGGGTTGTCCTGACTTTGCTTGTTTGTGATTTTTTTTTGATTTTTTTTATCATTTAATGAATTGACCGAAAAAGATATGATAATTATTACAAACAAGAATTTAGACAAGATATTAAATTACTTTCATGTTAAACTTTACATTTGTATGAAAATAATTCGTGAATTTTCATATGTTATAAACCACGACTATGTTGCATACCAGCACAAGTCTATAAATCTCAAACACATCTCAACTCTTTTGGAGAATGGAATTGATTAACTTTTAGCTGCCAGAAATGGAGAGACCTTGAATTAACCCACAGGCTACTTTTTATCAGGAAAAAGTAGGTAAATAAGAATAAGAACTCGCAGCACCTACTGAAGAACTGGTAATGTTAGTAATGTAGTAGGAAAGAAGTGTTTCGAGCCGCCAGCGTATCGCGCGAGTAAAACATCGTTCATTTCGTGTAATATTCGAACCGTAACTCCGCGCGGTGATTTCATATTCAGTTCGCCACAAAAAAGGTGTTCGCCAGTTTTTCCACTGGCAACTTGAAATGAATTCACACTGCGGTTTTGGGGATGCTCGGACTAAAGGTATTGTGGACGTAAGACTAAGTTATGTGAAGATAATTCATATTTGCACCTGCCACCGCCAGCTTTATGACTAGACTCAGGGTTTGGCTATTAGATAAAACTTTTTATAATATAAATGATCATTTAGAATTGAAAATTGACATTTGGTTCATAGCATATAGGTACTGTTGTTATTGGTGTATATTGGTTTGGTGTTATCAATAAATGATTTGTTTTTGTTTGTAAATAAATAAGTGGCTGGATTTCTCTGATTCATTGCAAATGTAAAATATCAATATATGTAAATCACAACATCAGATTCACATTTTTAAAGCCTTTAAATATTCTTATTTTCTTTTATAATAAAATTAAGTCAAATATTCTTTCCAAAATTTGTTTCAAGGTATATTTCAATAAATGATTGTATTCTCAAAAATAAAATAAAATGTGTCTTTGTCTCAAGCAGATACATTTGGTAGTGCAGTATTTTACTAGATAGTAAGGTTATCAAAAAAGTAATTTTAAATATTACAGGTCGCAATTTATTTCTATTCAAAATACACAGCGGCTGATAGTAACATTATCAAATAAATACATTTCAATTATACAAGTTGCGGTTTATATCTGCTCAAAAGACACGGCGGCTGAAGTCCCACATCCCGCAGTCGATTCGTCAGTCCGGAAAAAAGTTCCAGTGAGTGTAAAAAGTGTCAGTTTTGTTCAAGCGAGGTGGCAAGCCGTGTTGTCCGGCAATTTATGCTGCCAGCCCTGCGGTCCCGGCCGGGAGGTGTTTAGCTAGTTTCGGGACTTTTTTCAGGACTTTTTCGGGACTTGCCGGGACTTTATTGTCAATTTCACAATGCTATTGGGATGTTAGTCTCTGCTGCAGGGATTAGAATTTCGTACTCGCTCACATGGATGCGGTAAACGATGAGTTACGATCTTTTTACAAAACAATCCTACCAATACTTTCATAACAACTTCAACAATAGATATCAATACTTTCTTTCTCACTCATCGCTTAGCAGGCGTCCCTTTGTTTACTAAGATATTGACACATATGATTAAGTAGGCACATATACTAAAAAAGTTCACCTTAAGCTAGGCCTTGCGATCTTTTTGTTTATTTTACTAAACCCATTTTATTATCTTGCTTGTTTTTTCGAAAGCATTGAGTAAAAAGTCTAGCCAGTCATTAACCCTGTTGGTCCATTCCTATCGCAGTGACAAACCTTACATTTGCCTCAAATCTTTTTACCCAGTAATATCACCGAAAAATTGCCTTAAGGATGTCTGAAGGACACAGTCTAAGTCAAAATTCACCGCGCGGCGTAAATCATTTTTCAATATCAACTAGTTTAAATTAGTTTCCTATTTTATTAGAGAAGTACACAATCCTTTAAACCCCTCCTATTGAATCCCCTCCATCCCCCATAAAGCACCTCTCCGAGTTATGATCACGCCGCCTGAAGGTGACTCCGCGCAACTTTCCCAGCCATAAACGGCTCGAAGATCTGCGACCGCCAAGTTTTCCAATCTCGCCGGCCGACACTGTCGTATTATTTTCTAACTATTTTACTCGGGGATCGTTATACTATTTTTACGTAGAACGGCCATTAGGACGCTCTAAATTCGTTACCAGAAATATTACTAAATACTAAATTTTTACCCATAGCGCGGAAAGTATAGATATTATGTAGAAGATATTGCGTTGAGTTGTCAATAATAAGAGTCTGTTGAACTGTTTTACCTGGTTCGTTGTTGATGTAAATTAAAGGTAATCAAGCAAAACATAATATATTTCTTAAATCCACAAAATGTGGTATCAGTTTAAATTAACTTGATTTTCATTTTATAGTATTAACGAGTAAGACAGTTTGCTGACTAAGACAACCGTATGTTATATTATTGTTACTTGTCAAGTACCAGTTCTAAATGATTTATTATTTACAAATAATGAGTCTCACCGTATATAATATTATTTAAACGAAAATAAAATCTATTCACATTTTACATCCGTATTTATAGACGCTAGAATAAAAATAAGAAAAAAATGAAAAATCCTGTTTGAGCGGCTGCTCTAACTTTAACTCTAACGGCTGCCCACACTTCCGTTCTACCAAACTAGTAACGATTGACTTTCCAAATCTTTGTTTTTACTGCAGCCTGCAATCTCTGTGGAAAATAACTAAGTTATAGTTACAACACTTGCGACAATGTCACCTACAGAAAGTTCTCGACTCGTAAAATCGCCTCGAATATTGGATGCGGTGGTTTACACCACCGAGGTGGAGCGAGCCTTTATGGAGGTGATCATATATCACTTTGCTATATATTACTATGTATTTATGTATTTATGCGAGTGTTATCCGAACTTAGGTGTGTAGTTACATTGTGTCTTACAATGGATTTTAAAACTATACATAAGTATGTGATTTATAGTCTAAGATCCGGCTGCAGAATTAGTACATTTATCGAGTGTTTGCTAAAAATCAAATTTTACGCATATTTATGATTGGAAGAATGTATATCTACCAAGTTGCCTATCAAAATTAGGCCGTTAATATTTTTAATTTATTTATTGCGTTTTGATTTTTCGTAAAAAAATAATTAGCCAATAAAGTAGTATTTAGTACAATCGATGAATGTATTAATTCGATTATATGTACATTAGGACTTTCTATTGAAGTGACCTTAATATAGAAGTCTTTTTTACCGAAAGAAGTAATAACATCTGTTGCTCGGCTAACTAAGGATATCGGACGCGATCGTCGAGGTTAAGCAACGATCGTTGCGATCTGTCTTTGAATGGGTGTCCATGCAACTTCTTTTCAACGTCTTTTAAAAATTGACATTTACATCTGGGCTCTCACATAGGTCCGATGACACTTTAAATTGTAGGCCCTGCTCTTAGTACAAGCAGTCGTTAAGCCAAGTCAGAAGCCTTCGGGTGGCTTGAAATCTCTCAACACCAGAGCTCGGCCACTTAGCTCGTACGAAGAAGAATAAGAAGGAAAAAACCAAGCGCTTCTGAAAAGTTTAAATATATTAATAAAATAATGTATATAGGTAATATATGCAGAACGACTTACTATCAGATATATAGCTAAGTAGGTACTCGTATTTAAAATTGGCCAAATAGGCACAAGATGATAACATTGCGTGAATTTATGACTCAAGTACTCGTAGTATACCCAAATAAACTGCGGTAAGAATTAGCTACAAAGTATGATAACCAGATAAACATTTTACCAATAATTTGTCAAATTACTAGTCTGTTTAAATACATCGATTAAAATAATATCCTACTAATATAATAAATGCGAAATGTGTGTGTGTATTTTTAATTACTTCTTCACACTCAAACGGCTGAACCGATTTTGATGACATTTGGTGTGAAGATAGTTTAGACTTTGGATTAACACACAGGCTAATTTTTATCCCGGATTAACCTTTTTTGTCCCAAATCATCACCACGGAGCGCTGCTAGAATCTTTAAATAATAAATCATTTATTTGCACCAATAGGATAAACATACAAAGCAGATTACATTAGTGTATTATAGTTATAATGTATCCTAATATTTATGTACTGAAAAATTACTGAGAGTGTTCTTCAGAACTAAGCTAACTTGTATCTCTGAGGAGCAGCTCCCCCAAGTGTGGTGCATTTCTTAGAGAATCTACTTTACTGTTAACTATTTTAAGTTAGTTAGTTTAACAATTTGATTTAGAATAAATTATAAATAATAATAGTTAAAAAAAACTAAAAAACACGCTTATCTGGGCGTTTTAAGTGGGTCAAAATCGCGCCCAAAGAAGTCTTACAAACAAACATACAAACAAAAATCCAAAAAAATTGAATAATTTCATCAAATTAGTGTATTGTCATCGGTCCTCAATAAATCTACAAAGTTTGAACGAAATCTGGCCGTTTATAGTGGGTCAAAATCGCGCCCAAAGAAGTCGGTTACAAACAAACATACAGGTGAAGCTAATAAAAAGCGTGTAAAAAGTGTCGGGATGAATATCTAAACAGAGGAAGGTACCTAATAATATCTAAACCCATCAGTAATACACGTACACTAGGTATAGCGTAGGTAATATCTGCCCCCGACAAAAGTCACACGTGTCACACAAAAAACTCGCCTTAATAAAACGAGGCGGCGGGCGCGGCGCGGGCGGGCAATCACCTTATCGATATGAATTTAATACGATTACTTTTTCATGTTACAGACTTATTGGATGTTGGATGGATTAGATTGTTTGGGGAAAGAAAAATCTGAGGTCATTTGGTTTTTTTAGTTATAGACTTTGTATAGTATGTACGCCAATATTATGTAGAAGTTATTATAAGTGTTAAAGCGTGTAAGTGTTTATGTAGAAGTTATTGTAAGTGTTAAAACACTTGAGAAATACATAGGAAAAAAGTTTAGTAAGTTTATCGAAGCATGTCTCACAATGTGACTGAGTCTCTGTTTCTTGAGAGGTATCTTCTTTGGATCCTCAAAAGTAGAGTTAATAGGTATCTTCCAGGTAAGCGTGCCACATAGTAGACTACAGCACAGCTTAACATCCGAAAAGCTGTAGTCAAACGCAAACCTATAAAGGGTAAAACAATAATATTAAATACTTGATATTTATACGCACTAATTGATTATTTACTAGTGTAAATAATTACTAATAAAAAAGTATATTCGAAAAAAAGTTAGTTTTGTCTGTTATACAAAATGTATTTATGTCTTTTATACTTTTCCAGCCTTTTTTTTAATAGACAAGAAATCCTAATCATTAGCCATTTCACACCCGAAAACTGGTAAAGATTGTCAGGGCATTAACAACATAGTCAAAATAACCAGAACAAATCTTGAACTACAATCAACTAACAGAATTTAAATCAAACTAAACGGCATCGAAATTTAAATGCAAAACGAACTTTAAAACCCCATAAGCGTATTATGTAAAATTATAGTAAAGCCGAGGAGGCAACGTGTGTCGAACCTTTATAATCGACATCGAATACTGTGAGCAAGCGGTATCAGTTACAAGGTTCATCGTCCCGCGCTATCGGCGTATCGACAATGTCACCTCCCTACGGCTTAATTACATCGGGCGACAGGTTGGCGCGTGACGTCACCGCTGCACGTCTCTACGTGTTTACTGTGTATGTGTGTGTGTGTGTTACTGTGTGTACACACTGTGGCGATGTGTGTGTATCGTATGTTCTGGTTAGTCGTATATGTACAAGTAGTAGGTACATAGGTATACATAGGTCATAGGTAGTGACTATGGATTTTAACTGTAGTTCCATCTAAAGTAGACTTAATTCCTTTTTTATTGATGCAGTAGTTATTTTTTTACAGTAGTTTATTTCTTTTTTTGGGTACGTTTCTCACACGGCTGTTTAACCTCATTGTGCGTACTGCCAAGTTGTGGAATTCTTAGCCGAATTCCTTTTTCCCCGATAACTATAATCTAGCAGTTTTCAAGGCAAGAGTGAACCGGTTTCTTCTGGGCAAGCGCGCTCTGCCTTAGATCGCAATTTCGCTTACCATCAGGTGAATTGCGATCAAGAGCAAGCCCATTATGAGTAAAAAAAAAAATACTAAAGCTCTTCTAGTTTGTACGAGTACTATGGTGGCTAACACAACTGTTATACTACATATGTACATAGGTACATAAATATTTTATTTCGACACATATTTAAATCACCCAGACTGAAAGTGTGGCGTATGATTGATTAAGTATAATTGGTTCTCAAGGAGGCTGCCGTTAGGTTAGGTTAGGATGCTAGCCAATTGGTTTGATAATTGATATTATTGTTCAGAAAAAACTTTTTATTCCTTAATGAAATGAATATAAAAATTGTATAGCCGTCTTCAATTAAAACACAATGAACGTATTTCGTTGGAACGTAGGGTCTATTTCATTAGTATATATTTTCTAATTAATTGACGAATTTCAATATCAGTACATTTATGCAGTAGTACAAAAAGACTGCAGTCGAATTGAAACCCTCCTCTTTTATGTAATAAATTAAACATATTTTAATGTGACCCTAGCTTTGTCAACACTTCAAAGAAAAGACACATAAGACCCTCACAGAATATAACTTCGTCTTATCTCGCTTATCTTAACCCAAACCGTTTTTTAACCCGTTTCTAACAAGTGCGTCTGTTTACAATCGTAAAGCAGTGCATTAAAGTTGCATTCGATGCAAAGAAGGTAATTAAGCGCAACTATTTGGTTACAAAGTGTGCGTTGTTCCTTATAGCAGTTAATACCTCGTTAAAGCTGACGTGAGTAACATTTATTCTATACTAGCTGCGCCATGCGGCCTCACCCGCGTTATTCCAAAGTTAAAAGTAGCCTTAGCAATAATCTAGAGTCTAGACTATGTCCGTACCAAATTTCATCAAAATCTGTTCAGCCGTTTGCGTTAATAACATACACAACAGGGGAGCAGGGGTACAGCGAAGAGACACCGATTTACTGTCGAAGTCCCGAGGATTCGCACAAAACGTTTTGCTTCGATCTTCATTGTGAGAACTGCGAAGCTTTGGAACTCTCTTCTTGAGTCTCTTTCTGCCGTGAAGTACTAAGTAAGTATTTGGGGGTCTTCAAATCTAGAGTTAATAGGTTCCTTCTAGACAAGCGTGATACATCTTAGACCACAGTCAAGCTTAACATCAGGCAAGCTGCGGTCAAACGCAAGTCTATTTATCATAAAAAAACAGATACTTTTGCATATATAAAATTAGTTTATCTACATTGGGGTACTTCCATTCTCGTGTTCATTTTGTTTAACGCGTGGTCGTGTTTTCCCTTTCTATGTTAAAAACCAATCAAAGTACCTCCAATACTAAGATTTTTTATTTTTCATTTATAAAAACAAACTGTCTTGTAGCGGTTCTCTTGATTCGGTTTGTAGTGAAGCAAAGTATATCACCTCAACAAAGTAGCGAGAGGATTGTGAGGTTTCATTCAATCACTCAGTTCGCTCATTTACCTTACATTGAATACGGCTTCCTTCCCGAGTAGAGGCAATCATTTAGCTTCTACCGGCTTCCATGCAGATAAGATAGGATACTTTAAATACTTCTTTGTACCTAATTTAAATGTTTAGACGATGCAATAGATAAACCTAGGTAAGCGAGAACATTTTAACACAAGCAATTATTAATCTAAATTATTTAATATCTATTAATGTCAGATATTAAATAATACAATTGTAAATAGATGAAATATATTTCTTTGTACTTAATTTATGTCTACCTAGACGAAGCAACAGGTAAACGTAGGTGAGCGAATATATTTTAACACAAGCAATTAAATTATAAATCTACATTATTTTAGTATTAATAATATCAATCATCAATAATACAATAGTAAATAGTTTTTTTTTTTAATAACAGTTAAGTGCATCCAACTCTATAACTTATTTTATTTTTACTTTAGAAACTAAGAGAAATCAAGAAAATGAAATATAAACTTTATTATTTGACGTATAATCTTACAACTAATGGAGCACTAAAAAATGCCCTAACGCCATGTAAAAGTATTTCCTTCAGTTTAACTTGCTAAAAGCTTAAAAATAATACTTACATACATATTTTATATAATAAATAGGAGATAATATTTTGTCACTGTTTGAATAGAGATCAAGTGTAAAATATAGAATATATTTAAAAAATGTTACCACACCTTTGAAAACTTTTTTCTTCTCTATATTTTTTTTATGTATAACGACTGCACTAAAATTAAAAATTACATAAAAAAATAAACAACACAATAATTAAAAAAAAAACCTTACAAATCCTACTAATATTATAAAGGCGAAAGTTTGTATGTATGGATGTATGGATGTGTGGATGTATGGATGTATGGATGTATGGATGTATGTTTGTTACTCTTTCACGTAAAAACTACTGAATGGATTTGAATGAAACTTTACCACAATATAGCTTATACATCAGAATAACACATAGGCTATAGCTTATACATCAGAATAACACATAGGCTACAATTTTTGAGGTTTTTAATGTGAGGTCGTAAAAAAAAACACATTTTTTGCGCTTACATTGCAAACGCTGACTGAATCCTAAAAGATAGATCAAAACAATTTACTACAGTATTGTACTACTTAAAAAGGTCTACAAAAAAGTCCGCGATGGTATATGTTTATCTCTTAGGAATAACCCACAATAACCATTTTTTACCCTTTACTTTGTACGAGAAATAATGGCTTATTTACGAAGCGATTTTAAGCAATACAGTATTAATCCTTATCCAATTAAGTATCTTAAATACATTGTGCATTTAATAAAGATCAATATAGCTTTTTACAGCATGTAAATTAAATAAATATTTTCGAAGATATCACAGATTTAAAATGCAGCGGCGCCAGGCGAACGGAGCGGGGGAAGGTGCGGTGGGGAAGAAGTGGCTCAACGCTGAGTGCGCGACCCGAACGCGGGCAGACGCATGAGGGCAGACGTCGTTGACGGTTGTGTCCGTTTTGCGAATTTTCAAGGCACTAGCGATTTGATAAAAACGTATGGTCGCCTACTTTAAGTAATATAGGCCTAAGGTTAGTTATTGCCAGGTTTCTTTTTGGTTAGGAGTAACACGTACAAAAAGATACTTCATTTTTACGAATTACTTCATTGATAATTCAATTACTATATAGATAGGTTACTTACAGTTAATTATAACAAATTATATTAGCAATAAATTAAAATTGCGACTATAATTTGAGATTTAAACTATCCTATCTCTCAAGTTGGATCGAACTGCACATGGTGTGCGAATTTTATTATAATCGGTTAAGTGGTTTAGGAGTCCATTGAGGACAAACATTGTGACACGAGATTATATAAATTAAGATAAGATTATTAATACTATATGTATGTTTTTTATTATTCTTTATTGTACACTACGTCCTTCTTTAGTTGTTTATAAATTCCTTTCCATCCAAAGGTTGCCTGGAAGAGATCGCTTTAAGCGATAAGGCCGCCAATTGTGGTACACTAATTTTAAGTTAATTGTCTTTTACTGTGCCTTTTTTATTTATATGTCCAATAAAGAATTATAAAATTTCCATGACACAATGTTAGTTACCGTACTCCTCCGAAACGGCTTGACCGATTTTTACCAAATTTCATATGCGTATTCAGTAGGTCTGAGAATCTTCTACTATATATTTTTAAGGCAAAACAACGTTTGCCGGGTCAGCTAGTAGTAAACTAAACCTAAGACAGTGTCCGCGTTGGCCAAAAGGCAGCCGAACTGAAGTGGAATTGGGCTGGGCACATCAGCCGGATGTCGGAGGATCTGTGGGCTAAACGCACCACCCAGTGGGTACCACAGAGCGTCCGACGTCGTGGCAGGCCCAGACGGAGATGTTGGGACGAACTGGATAAACACTGCAAAAACTGGCAAGAAATAGCAATAGATCGTGATAAATGGAAAGAGGGTAGATAGGCCTTTGCTCTTCAATGGGACAAAACAGGCTCATAATAATAATAATAAGACAGTGTCCGCGGGTAAGGTACCTAAAATTCTAGCGGCATTACCTCGCTGGATCGCCTAACTTATACGTTGGCACAAAATAATAATAACTAGTACTTCGTAACGTTGGCCAAGGTAAGCGCCAGCTCTTGGGTCATTTGTTCTGTCCACCAGCCCTTTGGTAACTAGATAAGGACTAAAAAATACAAGCACATACAAGGTGTACATAAGAGTATATGGCTGGCTATCGAGGGTCACGCCTTCACTAAATATTTTTGACGTTACTGATAAGCTGATAAGAGACTGACGCGGGTTCTTATCGCTAGTTTCTGAATGGATATTTTGAGCGCAGAGGTGACTGACTGACTCTGCGTTTCATCAGTTTTATAACAAATATTTTTAAACAATACTTTTTTTGTTATTTTCTTATTTAGTTCAATAAATTAAAGGAATTAAGAACTCCTTTTTACACGCTTTCTATTAGCTTCACCTGTATGTTTGTTTGTAACCGACTTCTTTGGGCGCGATTTTGTCCCACTTTAAACGGCCAGATTTCGTTCAAATTTTGTAGATTAATTGAGGACCGATGACAATATACTAATTTGATAAAATTACGGTTTTCTATAAAAAGCGTGTTTTTTTTTTGTTTTTTAAAATATTATTATTTCATATCATTATTCACTAATAAAGATTTTTTTGTAGTTTTATGTTTTTTTTTTAATTGAATCGTGTGCAATTTGAACACGATTCTGCACATAGCTTTTCTATCCTATATAGCAAATTAAATAAAAAGAAGAGACAATACAGGATATCGACATCGACATACATACAAACTCGAGATGAGAAACGGAATGAAAAATTAGAAAAAAAAAAACACTACATATTTCTTTTAAATGATTAAATACTTAAATAAGGTAAATATAATACATTAATTAGGTGATATATTAAAAATGATATACAAATCATTATATTAAATAATAATTAGATAATACATATAAGTTTTCCGTGTTTTTTTTTTTCAAATCAATCCAGCCATTTACAAAACCAAAAAGAAGCTTCTTTTTTTCCTCAAATACGTAATTATGGAATGGGTATAATTATAGAAACGTCACAAAAATATTTCTGAACGTTCTAAAAGTCTAGGTCATATAAATTTATTGCTTTAATATGGTTACATTGCATATTATTACTAAAAATTTAAAATAGTAATCCACACGGGTACGGAACGGGAAACGGGCTTATTATTTTAAAAGATTTTTTTTATTGCTATGTTTGTTCTATCTTTAAGAGCAAAAATTAAAAATTGCTCGTGGAAACAGCAACTAATGCTCCCAATATGAATACGAGTCGTAAATTAACAACGTATAAGGAAAAGATTAATGAAGTATTTGTTTATTTATTTATTTTACGTTTATTTTCTTTGTTCGCTTTATTTAATTACGAACATTGTAACTAATGCGTTCTTTTTTATTTTATGAATCTATACATATATTATAATAAAGAGGAAAAGTTTTGATTTTTTGTTTATTTGTTTGACGCAAGGAGGTTCCGAAACTATAGGACCGATGTGAAAAATTCGTTCACCATTGGAAAGGTACATTATCCCTGAGTAATATAAACTATATTTTGTTTCTCTTTGCAACGTTCACGTTTCTACGTAACATTTATGAATTTATTTCACTTTACATCAGATTTTATATACAAGCTCTGAGAAAGAAAATTAACATATACTATTTAGAAAATTAAAATAATAATATTATCTTTGAGTTTGTATATACTATATTAATTTTACTATGATAAAAAAATAATATTAAAACACTATTACAACTACGTATGAAAATGAGAGACATAAAAAATCGCGTTTCAATAAAAGTCGTCCGTGAAAACAGCAACTTATGTACTCAATATTTCATATTACCTTGTACCATTATTTACCTACAAAGAAGTGTTTATGAGTGATAACAATATATTATTCCAACTGAACTACGCATGAGGTAGTGAGATATCGCTCGCACGGGTCACAGTTTATCGCTATGTTTTCCGTTGAGGTGCCGTTTCAAGTGAGAATCATTATTATTGCGTTCAAGCTATGTACTTGTAAAAATATATAATGTTTAAAAACATACATATCAAGGTTAAAAAATATAAATATTTTTCTTTTCGCGTTTATATATAGGGGACTGTGCCCTGCATAATTTGATTCCACCATCACCGTTCTACTAGAGAACGAGCAGAGAATCATTGAAGAGATACCGATACAGAGTTGAAGTTCCAAACTTTCGTACGAAACGCTTTGCGTCAACCTTTATTGTGAGGACTGCGAAGCTTTGGAACTCACTACCTGAGTCTCTGTTTCCTGAGAGGTATCATCCGGGGGCCTTCAAAAGTAGAGTTAATAGGTATCTTCTAGGTAAGCGTGCCACACCGTAGACTACAGCGCAGCTTAACACCAAGCAAGCTATAGTTAAACGCATACCTATCAAGGATAAAAAAAAATATATGTATTTGCAAAAAGATTAATCTTCATATTATTATTTTAGTAGACTTTTGAAACCGTATGCTTATTATTCTTAAAATATTGTTTATCTTTATTCGATTGGATAAAAAGTTATCAGTTTCCTTCAAATTATAAAAAATAATAATTATATTCTATATATTTTCAGACACAGGGTCAGAGTTAAAGGCAAGGCAATAATAAACCTATCTCGTTCATTTAACAGTAAAACAAAAAGTGATGCCCAGTTTATCATACCCAAGACATGAAGAGAATTATCTAGAACTACAAATAACTCACGTCTGTAGATTACGAGAATAAATTACTCAAATGACGTAAATACAGTCCCACACCTCGCAGAGCAGTATGATGGCCGATAACCCTCGACCTTTCTTCCTCGAACCGGTCCCGAGCTATCTGACGCGCAGGCACCCTTATCCGACGAGAGTAGGTAAATGATAACGATGTTCTACTTACAAGATAATTGTAAATAATAGGTGAATTGTTGTTCAACGACTTTTTACGCAGTTCTTTGTTGAGTTAACGCGGTACAATTATTATCATTACGTTTGTGTTAGAATTATTGGGTAATAAACTATAAGTTATTCAGGTTTTAAAGTGATATGGTGAAAATCATAAGTTCACCATGCCATCTTTGGCATGATAATAAATAAATGATAATAATTATAAACAAAAAACTAGAAGTGCTAACTCAAAATTTAGTTAGTAAATAGGGTAGTTCTTCAGATGGTCTTATTAGTTATTTTTTCAATAAATTTAACCGTTTTTGGATTCAAAAGGTTAAAACTGTAGATTTAACATTTTCCCATGACATCGCCGTGGAAATAAACTTGTTGTACTAGGTAAGCGCGCACTGTACTGCATCGCTTACAATCAAGCGGATTGTAGTCAAACCTAAAAAAGCATCAAATATTTAGGTATTGGTCTAAATCGAAAAGATCTCGTGACCTTTTTTGTCTAGATCTTACCATTAAAATAAGGAAGCGATATTTATTATTTAACATGTTATAATTTTCTACAAGTTATGAGATTACTTTGTCTACCTACCTGACTTTTTTGGTTCACCTTAGTATAAGGTCAGACCTTCCTGCCATGTCCCATAAAATATTAAATAACCTACAAAAAGCTACTCTTTCAAACGATTCAGCCGCCATTATTTTAGAAACAAAAAATAAAGAGAAAAAAAAAGACTATAAGGTCCACATGGCCACACCTTTCTCAGGTAAAATATTTTTTTTTCATCAACGCATTTTAAACGAATTTGAACTTTATTGTGTATGTGATAAAGGATAGTTTAGTAAAACATTTATTGAAACAGTGTGTTCTTTGTCTGACCACATGTGTTTTCTGGAATTGTAAATTGATTAAAATTATTAACCTTGACTTGGGCGTTCTGGGAATTTTGTGGGAGACTTTAACAGGTAAATAACAGATGAGTTTGGCAGGGATATGTTATTTCCACACAAATTTACGTTTTATATAAGTTTGCTATATTGATCGTAATATCTTTATAAATAATTATTTAATTCTTAGTTTTTTAAGAGTTACTTGGATATTTTAACTTATGGTATTTTTTATTTCAATGAAGTTTAAGGAATTATGGACCGCAAATTACTGCGTAATAATAGTGCTTGGAACTTGAGATCTTACAATCATACCAATAGCGAATAATATAATTATTTAAATGTTTTTTTTTTATGTTTTAATTTTATGTTACACTTTGATATGTAATTTTATAAAAAGTCGGTTAAAAAGACTAGAAAAGTCTATGGGTACAAAAAAAAATTCAATTTTGTCTCAGTTCGAAATACAGCTAGCGCCATCTAGTGGCAAGTAGAATTACTAAGCTCGGCCGCGGAACGAAAGCTCTACGCTTCGCGCTGCAGTGTATTCGTAATTTATTATTTATTGCAACTCTCCAATATTTGGTTATTATATTAAAAAATCTGAATAATGAATTAAAAAAATGTCTTTCTTCTCAAAGTAAGAAAGTTACGAATGAACGCAATTCAATATTGTTATGGCAGTAGTTTTATTATCATCTTTATAGTTAGTTGTTCTATAAGAATACTTTTATAATGAATAATTTTAATTTTTAAATTAAAAAAAGGCAAAGGCAAAAGGCAAGTTTTTTAACGGTAATAACCGTTTAAAAACTTAACCTATATTTGGTAACGCGATATTAAAATATACTAAAACCAATTAAAGTGTGATTTCTTGCCTTTTTTATAGATAATGGTACGGAACCTTTGTGTGTGAATCCGGCTTTCACTTGGCCAGTTATTTACGGAAGAAGAAGTCTCAGCGGTAGGTCTAGCATTATGATTCAGGTGCCTATTATTGAGAATGGTTGCACTTCATATGAAATATCATTACACCATCAGTTAGCGTCGCGTTATAATGAGCTTTGTATGAGAACAGATTCCGGCCTGTATCCTGGAGATTATTCTGTTAAACTGTTCTAATCCAGTTTCAGTTCTGCGAACCTCGATTGGGTTTGATTCATTCTTTATTAATCTACCTTTCTTTGTCTTTTTCATCTAAGCGCTGCCGTGGGTCGGATGTCTTGTTAAAATGTAGGCTACGTTAAGTAGGCCTTCCGCTTCGAATACTTTTGAAACCGTAGATTGATCAGTTAGCTTATACGAAGAAGAAGAAACCAGGAGACCAATAGTTTAATAAACGACCTTTACAAGTATTTTTATTAGCATACGTCATACAAAATATCATCAAATTTAGTATCATATTAATAAATAATAAATATCAGGACACATTTCACACACGGCTGGTTAACCCCATACTGAACCATTTCTAGTTCGTATTATGGTTGCTAACACAACTGATATACTACATAATATACATACATATTTTATATAAATACAAATTTAACACCCAGACCGACAGCCAACTAATTTAGTGCACAAAAATGTTGGCCGTGCCGGGAATCGAACCCGGAACCTTCTAATTGGCGGTCCGGCATGGTAACCATTACGCCAACGAGGTCATCCAAATTTTGATTCGCTGATGATAAAATGTTAGCACACCGATCCCTCCAGAATACTCCACTCCTGCCATCTACCGACAAATGTTCGTGCATTAGTTCTCATGTCGCTGTCTATTAATTACAACGCCGTGTTTTATCATCGGAAGTGCTTCCAAAATAACAAGAACAACGTTAGGTACTGTTTCCACGAGCGGGGAATGCGCGCAGCTCTTTAAAGTAGCGTTTACATTATATCTCATTATAATATTATCATAGATAGATAGATAGATAAATTCTATATTGGACACATAAATAAAAAGACACAGTATAAGACAATTAACTTAAAATTTGTGTGCCACAATTGGCGGCCTAATCGCTTAAAGCGATCTCTTCCAGGCAACCTTTGGATGGAAAGGAATATAAACTCTTCTAATATTTTTTTCTCACAGTTATGATATAAGGTAAGGTCTTGCTTACATTGCATTTCAAGATATGTAATTCAATAAATGCCAAGTCAGAGACCTTTGGGCGGCTTCAAAACTCTCGACACCAGAGCTCAGTCACTTTTGTCGACACCAGAGCACAGTTCACACGAAGAAGAAGAATTTCTATTGCGTACTTAGTTTACGCAATAGAAATTCTAGCTAAATTACAATGTTGATAGATTGTTTTGTTGTCTTAAATATCTAGTCTAAACTTATTGTATTGACAAGTTGCTTTTATTTTAGTCATTCATATTATCTAGGTTACTTTCCGCCCAGGGCCTTCTGAATACAAATACAATAAAATAATACGAAATATTTTATTTTCATTAAAATAAGGTTACAATTTGTAGTATGTCAGAGAGATATATAATTCAGATTTATTTTTGTGTGTTTGAGAGACAAGTTGAAACTCAACCTTAGTAGTTTGAAACCTAGACGAGACAAAATTAATCACAAGATTAGGTTTTGATCTGTTTTTTTTTTGCATAAAACTTGTACGGAATGGAAGGTCATTTCGTTATTGAATATAGAAAAACATACATCTTAGTAGGACACGCCTACTGACCTACTTTTGATGGAGATTACATTTTAATTAAGATTTATTTGATTTATTTCAAATTTCTTTTTCAATCTTCATTCAATAAATTATAAAATTATAAAATATCATCACATGCCTGTATAGTATATAAAAATATTTTAGAAAAATATTAAATTTTTGAAACTATTGTAGAATAAAAATTTTCGCACACTAAATTAAAAAATATATCAAATTCTGCAACATTAGTTTTTGCATAAAATTCTAAGTAAGTAAACTCATTTTCTCTACATTTAAAGGTGCGTGTAGAGATTCAAAGAGACAATTAATATATTTTTTTATAATAATATATTTATTTGCAATTATCATGATCATTTGCGCACAGACAAATTTGCTTATAATGAAATGACCTTATTGTTGTGATCGCGCAGTGTAATTCAAACCTAATGATTAATAGTTAATGGTCTTTCAACATCTTACCTCGACTCTTTGCTTTAAAACTAACAAAACAATAGAATTCAGCTCATGACAACAACAGTTTCCTTAACTCACCTCTCCAATAACATCAGTCAACGTCAACCGAGCGCTGCAGCCAGCGTCGTAACACATTAACGTGATAACGCAACGAGTTAACGTAAAGAGACGTCACTACGGTACACATCAACACAATGACGCAATAAAATGCATGCGAATTGTGGACATTAGTGGACGCTGGGACTTCTTTGTGTGCACTCAAAACCATATATTGTAATAAAATTATGTATACCTGTTTAATTTATCAACAAACTATAAACCAGAAAGTTTTATGACTGTTCTAGAAAAACAAATGTACAGAACTTCTGGAAAAACAAATATATAGACAAATAAATCATTCATTCATTCATTCACTTTACTGGCCATTAATAACATACGTTAAAGGCAAGTCACACTACAATCATTACATACTTAAAAAGACTAGTAAGATTAATTAAACTTATTAATTTTTTACTACATATTCTACACCATTTAATACTAAACATAATGGTATTATAAAGTCTTAATATTCGTGGAAATTATAAAAGGGATTACTATCATAAAACTCTGTTTAAACATGTTTCTATTCAGATTTGTTATTTTCTCTGGCAACTTGTTGTACATTAATATTTTTGTATAGCATCCCTGTACTTACATTAGTAAAAAAAAAACACCGGCTTTTAGGAATCCACAAATATAATATTGTATATACTAATACGAGCAAAGTCTCACAAACAAGAAAAGTCAGGACAACCTTCCATCGACCGTCCTCGGCGCAAAGGTGCCCATAACGCTGGCCGCGTTTCTACGCTGATTAGCGATGGCTTTCCTCTGCATCAATTACGATCGAGGCCGGGAGTCCCCCCTCTTAATGACGAACTTCTTTTCTTATATTCTATACCATTTTTTTTTTTGTATACAAAGCATCTATCTCTGTATATACAGTTTAAAAATACAGTAAAAGTATCTCCGATAGAACATTGAGAGGCGTCTCTCGTCACGTCATGTGTCCGGACGAATCTCGGATTCTTCAGCGGATTTATCGCGAGCATGCAGATACTCGGCGCATTCTACACGTAGCTAATGTACAAAATATTAATTTATATTGGATTTGTTAAATAAAGGTTCAGTACATTGATTTAGTTTACACCTATTGCCCTAACTTTATAGAAATGTACGAAGCGATGTTTACGAAAGGTAAAATTATACATGGTTAACAAAAGTAAGTAGAATTCGAATGGTAGACTCGAATTCATGGCTTAATTTTATTGAAAAAAAAATCTTGTTATTCGCTATATTATTTATTTCTGTATGTATGTAGCGCCTGTAACGCTCGGCGCTCGGCGAACCAAGGTAATCTGACGCGACTATTGAGGTTAAGTTATGGTCGACGAGGACATTCTTTGGATTGGTGGCCATGTAGAAGACTAATTTCAAATATGTAATTGGGCGCTACTGTGCGTTGGTTGACACGTTAAATTGTAGATCCCGACTGTGAGTCTTAGTACAAGCATTCGTTAAGACAAGTTAGAGGGCGGCTTGAAAACTCTCTAGCTTGGCCAAAGAAGAATTAAGAGTAGTACTTACTTAGTTTACCATTGCCAACAAGAAGACGACTCAGGCTGTTAGTAGTATGTGGCTCATTTAAAACCCTGATATTATGATATTAGACTAATTAAATAATATTAGAATTAACTAATAAGTCATTTAATTTAGAGGTTAAGTTTATTTTAAATGCAAACAGGTTGAATTGGACTACTTAGATTCAGGCCTTGCCTAGTTAAGTAGTCACAAGAAAATATGTAATCTAGTAATAAGTTAGTTAATAAATATTTTTTATTTTCATTTTCATTTAACATCATTAAATAACTGAAATTACCTACTTCTTAGCCAAATTTTCATAGAAATAATAGCAAAAACGCGTTTCAGTCTCACGAAGAGAACCCCAAACACAAAAAGTTGGCACAGCTCTCCCGGCCAGGTATAATAAATAAAGAAGAATAAATAACACATTAATAAACAACGTGTTTACCTCTCCACTATTCCCGCTGCATTCCGTCACGGACGGATGGTTCTGGGATTCTTTCGGTTGCGGTCGTCGGGATCAACTGTGTGACGGATCTTAATCCACTCTCTCCGGAGGACCGGCTTCCGGGGAGATTGTGGATTACTGGGGAAGTTGGAAACATTTTGACTGTTCATTTTTTCGAGTTTAAGTCTTTGATTTGTAACAAACATAATATCACACACACACTTTCGAACTTATCATATACCAGCAGATTGATCGATCCCGGCTTCGCACGGCCTGTAAAATAATCTAAGTTGCAAAGAGAAACAAAATACGGCGAAAGAGTTTTTCAAATCGGTCCTGTAGTTTCGGAGCCTATTTGCATCAAATAAAGAAACAAAAGATCCAGCTTTTCCTCTTGATATACGAGTATATTTATTGCTATAGAAAAAAAATCTACTAACAATATAGAAGCGATAGTTTATGTGTTAGTGTGTGAGTGTTTCTTTCTTCTTCACATTCAAACCACTGAACCGTTTGGAATTAAATTTGGTATGCAAGTAGCTGGTACGAGTAGGTTCCTTCGATTGACACATAGACTACTTTTTGTATTGCATTGATGGAGGACAATATTCAAGTATTCGATGCAAAAGTAGCTTATGTGTTAATCCAAGATCTATATCTACCTAACTTATATTATAATTTCAAGAATAAACTGTATGTAAAGAGCGCGACCTTGGTTCGGTTGTATAGATGTATAGTGTCTGCACAGAGCTGCGTTGTGCGGTGTCGATATGTCGAACGTTCCGCGAAACCCACCATCCGGCCGCTGTGCTAATTCCTGCGTGTCTATCTGTATAACTATGTCTATATTATCTGTACATGATATTACAGTGTGTGATGAATTTGTGACCTATTTACACAAATTAATCTGTGCAAATAGTACAAAATTATTTTTATCTTATATATAAACTTTCCATTTCATAATGTTAGTTACCGTACTCCTCCGAAACGGCTTGACCGATTTTTACTAAATTTTATGGGCGTTTTCAGTAGGTCTGGATAATCGGCTACTATCTATTTTCCATACCCCTGAGTGATAAAGGTTGTTCACCCTTCATTTATTTTAATGAATCTTTTAACGATTTTTATCGAACATAGCTACTCGTAACACTTCAGACTAACACACTATTCAAACAAAAAAAATGTAATTACTTTATCGATTCGGGAGTAGCGGACCGTCTAACTTATATCAGGCCGTCGTTTTTAGGTCAGGGTTTAAAAAATAGCTTATTTGCTAATTCAAGGACTAAGCAATCTCCTCAAAGATTACAAGTCAGTTTAATCGTTTAAAAATAGGTAAAAAAAAAACAAAAATGGGTATACGATTAAGATTATACTTTTATTCAAGACATTTTTAAAACGTTAAGAGCTTGGATGGTTTCTTTACTGAATAAGAAAGTAAAACTTTATTCGTTGGTCAAATCAAAGCTTAATATTGTATAGGTAGGTCCGTACCTTTGCCTTGTACACAATTAATTGTGTAAAAAAATATGAAATAATATTATTATTATTATTATTATATTATTATTATTATGAGCCTGTTTTGTCCCATTGAAGAGCAAAGGCCTCTCTACCCTCTCTCCATTCATCACGATCTATTGCTATTTCTTGCCAGTTTTTGCAGTGTTTATCCAGTTCGTCCCGCCATCTCCGTCTGGGCCTGCCGCGACGTCGGACGCTCTGTGGTACCCACTGGGTGGTGCGTTTAGCCCACAAATCCTCCGACATCCGGCTGATGTGCCCAGCCCAATTCCACTTCAGTTCGGCTGCCTTTTGGCCAACGTCTATGATGCGTGTTTTGGAGCGCAGTGCGGTGTTTCTTATGCGGTCTGTTAGTTTGACTCCTAATATGCTGCGCTCCATAGCACGCTGGCAAACCCCGAGAGCGGACTTCTGATCATTTGTTAAAGACCAAGCCTGTGCACCGTATGTGAGAATGGGGAGGATACATGTGTCCATGAGTTTTTTCTTAAGGTTCAGAGGAAGGTTTCCTTTCATAAGATCTTTCATAGACCAATAGCTCTTCCAGGCATTTTCTGTGCGTCGCGCAACTTCTTGTTCTTGTCGTGCCTGGAAGGAGACTATTTGGCCTAAATATATGTACTCATGGACGTATTCAATCCCCATTCCCTGTACTTCTAATGTTTGTTTAGTGCTGTTGGTCATAAGCTTGGTCTTCAACATATTCATCTTCAGTCCGACCCCAAGGCTCGCAGTGTTAAGATCGTTGATCATCAAGCCAAGTTCTTGTGCTGAAGAGGAGAATAGAACAATATCATCGGCAAAACGAAGATTAGTCAACCTTCGATCGCCGACGACAATGCCCCTCTCCTCCCAGCTAGCCGCTAAAGATCTGAAGATCTCTTCTAGGGTTGCAGTGAAGAGTTTTGGAGATAGCGGGTCTCCCTGTTTAACTCCTTTTTCTATATTAAATGTTGGACCTTGTTTGTGTAGTTTTATAGAAGCTGTACTATTGCGGTATATGTTTTGTAAGAGTTGAATGTATGTTTTTGGAATGTTTTGATTTTGCAATGCTTGGAATATTGATTTGTGATCAAGGCTATCAAAAGCTTTCGAGTAATCTATGAACGCTAGGTATAATGGGAGATTGTATTCGTGATGTTTTTCGATTACTTGATTGAGTGTGTGAAGATGGTCGGTGGTGGAGAGACCCCTTCGAAATCCTGCTTGTTCCGTTGGCTGATGGCTGTCTAACTGTTCTCTTATTCGGTTTTCGATGACTTTAATAAAAGTTTTGTATAAGTGTGAAATAAGGCTTATAGGCCTGTAATTGCTTAAATCTGTTTTGTCACCTTTTTTAAATAGTAGGATAATATTTGAGTGACAGAATTTAGAAGGTAGTTGACCGGTTTTAAGAATGTCATTAAAAAAGTTGGTTATTTTGGGTAGAAGAATTTGCTCTCCTATTTTTAAGAATTCGGTGGTGATGCCGTCTTCGCCGGGACTTCTGTTAAATTTCATTTGCACAAGAGCTCGATGAACTTCGTATCCAGTGAAGGGCAGGATATCGTCCGAGCATGAATAATTATCGTCAATGGTAGGTAGACTATTACTTCTGCGTTGATTAGTATACAGATTTTTATAAAAACTTGTACAGATATCCAGCACTTTGTCTTTGTTGCTATGTTTTATGCCTTCATTGTCTTTCAAGCTTACTATGCCCGACTTACAATGTTCTCGGCCTCGAATCGCTATTCTTAGTGATTGGTTTCTCTGTAAAGCTTCCTTAACTATTTCTACCTTGTAATTTCTCAAATCATTCCTAATGCTTCTTTTAACCTGTTTGTCTTTTAATCTATATTCCGTGGTATTTGGTATAAGGTTTTGTCTTTCGATGATCAGACATTTTGTGGATGAGGTAAGTTTGTTAGTTCTTTTATTGGAAGATTTTATACTATTGCTGGCTTTTTGTATACTCGATATGATATTAGTATATTGATCTTCTATGTCTTCGGTGTTCATTGGGAGACAAGCAAAGCTATTTGTCAGCTCAAGGACAAACTGATCTTTGTTTGCAACGAGTGTTGCTCTGCTATGCCGTTTGATTGAGCGTTGAATCATATGAAATAATATTATATTGTATGAATTTTGTAACAAGTGTACTCTACGTTTACTTAGTGTATGTTTACTTTGAGCTAGTTAAAATCTTTTTAATAATTAAGTTTGAGACATATTGTGGGAAAAAACTGCGTCTCGTGTTAGTTTTCCTTGAAGCCTGTTTAGAAAGCCGTAATTCAGGCAACTGTTAAGGTCAATTCATCTTCTTCGTATGAGCTAATAGTCCATTGAAAAGTTACATTTGGGGTTGCGTTTTTTAGAGGACGCAATTTTATTTTTTTGATGTGTAGGGGGGGTCAGTGTAAAGCTAAAACCAAGTTTGTGGGGTCGCCACCCTTGTCCCACGGCCGCAATCTTGAAAATAGGGGTTGAAACGGTTTTTATGATATATCTCTTAAACTATTTATTTGATAAAAAAAGTTGTTAACATTTTTTGTTGCAAATTAAATTCTCTACAACTTTGGTCCAGTAACTTTTTATCGTAAAACTATAAATAAAAAAGTTATAAGCGAAAATCTTCAGAAATTCGAGAAAAAAAATATATTTTTCGATATAACTTTTTTTTTAATCATTTTACGAAAAAATAATTTCAGACCTTTTTTGTAGATCGTTTTTTGGGGAACAACTTTTATTTGCATTATTTTTTCATTAAGTTAATAGCTAAGATTTTACAGCGCTCCGAAGTGAGTACTATTGTTTAGTACTCTTAACTATACCTATATTATATGTGTATACTAATAATATGTCATCAGTTATTTTTTATTTTTTTGTTATTATAACTTTTTTAATTATAAATTTAGCAATATTATTAATAATTAATTATTGACTATTTTCCCCACCACCCACGAGGTAGAGTCTAGAGGCGCGTTTTTTTTACGTGGTATCCCCAATAGGCATAATCCACGGTAATTTTCTAAATTAGAACTATTTCGTCCTCAGTCGTTTCGGTATTTCACTTGGGTATTTTCTACCTGAACAGTATTCCCGGTAACGGCCATCAGATTTAAAATTATTTTAAAAATCAATAATTGTTAAATCCTGTTATGGAGTGAGAAAGAGTCAATAATTAATTATTAATAATATTGCTAAATTTGTAATTAAAAAAGTTATAATAACAAAATAAAAAAAAATAAAAAATAACTGATGACATATTATTAGTATACACATATAATATAGGTATAGTTAAGAGTACTAAACAATAGTACTCACTTCGGAGCGCTGTAAAACCTTAGCTATTAACTTAATGAAAAAATGATGCAAATAAAAGTTGTTCCCCAAAAAACGATCTACAAAAAAGGTCTGATATTACTTTTTCGTAAAATGATTAAAAAAAAAGTTACTCGTATATCGAAAAATATATTTTTTTTTCTCCAATTTCTGAAGATTTTCGCTTATAACTTTTTTATTTATAGTTTTACGATAAAAAGTTACTGGACCAAAGTTGTAGAGAATTTAATTTGCAACAAAAAATGTTAACAATTTTTTTTTTATCAAATAAATAGTTTAAGAGATATATTATAAAAACCGTTTCAACCCCTATTTTCAAGATGGCGGCCGTGGGACAAGGGTGGCGACCCCACAAACTTGGTTTTAGCTTTACACTGACCCCCCCTACACATCAAAAAAATAAAATTGCGTCCTCTAAAAAACGCAAGGTTAGGCCTAAAAAAATGTAACATTTCAATGGACTATAAGTAGTCAAGCTTTGGTGACGGGAGTTTTCAAGCCACCCGAAGGCCTCTGAATTGGTTTGGAAGGTCAATTACGTCAGCTTTAAGTTGACGGGAAAATTGTATGTTTTAAAATCAAGTCCCCTATAGACGATTACCAAAGTTCACAGCATCAGCAAAGCTCTTTCCGCAGAAGAAGATAAAACTTGACACCATTGCCCTCCCGCCGGACTCCTAACCCGGGACCTAAAGTCCTGAACCTGGTGATGCAGCAGGAAGCCGGCATCCGGCCGCACCGGACGCGACACAAGCGCCCTCTGTGTCCGCCAGATCACACATGCGATACTGGCGGCTGCTTCATAATGACTCTTGATTAAGGTGGAATTAACTTGCAGGAACAAATACATCTTTTTAGTTTGAGCTACCTACTTGGACGGGTTTCGTAGAATCTTTGCGAACAACAGTTATCTTTATAATTACATATAATCCTTGCTCTTTTTTTACGCTTGCGCTTGACCACAACTCACCTGATGAGAGATGAGACCCTTGCAGTCTAATACGAAGTGCGCGAAACCGGTTCACTCTCGTCTTGAAGACATTAAGTAAGGTTGTAGTTCAGTGGGAACAGGGATTCCAGCAAGGAGTTCCACAGTTTGGCCGTCCGTACTATAAACGTGGAAGCGGATCGCTTAATACGCATTTTCTGCATTGCTAGATTTTTCCTAATTAAACATTATATATTTGTTATCATCATCATCATCAGTCTGTCTGCGTCCGCTGCTGGTCAAGGTCATGGGTTCGATCACCGCTAATAAATTCGAGAGGTGATGAAAAAGATCGTGGGGTTACCATATTGTAGTGGGGCATTTTCTAGTGCTCGCCTGGATAGCAACCATCCAGTCAGAAAACAGTCCTTACAATCGAAAAATCTGTTGCCAATCTTAGCTGCTTAGCAATACAGATTTTTAACTGAGTGTTTTCTAGCAGTCTCTTTGAGAGACAGTTATTCCAGACTAATCATGCTCCACATTCTGTGACACTCTAGTCTAACGTGATGGTTACACGCCGAAAGATGAGTGGGATGCCTTACTTAACCCGTCTTTCATTATTTGTAAAATATTCAAATTATAACCACCTAACCAATACAAACAGTATGTGTCGGCAGCTTCCTTGAGAACAGTAATTCTAGACTTACGTGCTCCACTTTAGGCCAGACTGTGACTAACTCGTGTGGTTACGCATCTGCTTGCAAAAGTCTACCTGTAATGAGAAATCAACATCAAATAATTTATTAACCTTACGGCATCGCGCCGTACTTGGCAAGTCAATTTACAATATTGAATATGAAAAAAATATATATATCCACATATATTAGATAATCAATTTACAAATAACATTATTATAATTATTAAAAAAAATAAACCTATTTACAAAAACATACCAAATATTTCACACTACACATATAAAAACAATTAAATATCAAGATTTTTGATCACCGTAGTACCAAAATGTTGATTAACAATCCCGCAATAAACCACTTTTCATATCTCCTCCACACATTTTTTCACAAAAGCAGCACCAATATAGCGTATGCTCGACAGATAAAATGATTTATCCCCGGGAGTGTTTATTCGCACCCTGGATAACTATCTGCGCAATCTATCTAAGTAGTGTTGATAAATATCTCGGCTAATAAACGAAAAGATACAATAAATCTTACTGGAGCTTTGTGGTACTGCAATCCTATGATATTTCTTTGAAGAAAGAATAGGCTTTTCTGTGGTAGAAGAATAGGCTTTTCGTAATACCAATGCCTACATTTTTTTATTATCGTAGGCTTTTAAAACGATGGGTTGGATGGATGTAGCATTTACGGTTTTACTGCTGTAAATCATAAATGGTTAAAATTCATTGAAATAATCATTTAAAAGACCGTGAAAAACACATTCCGCAGCATATTTAAACTGAATTTGGTACCAATCAGATATCACAATGAAAAAATAAACGAAATATCTAAAACTATTTTAATGATTTTTTTAAGTGTATAACATAATATTGCATTTATCATCGCCAAGATTTAAACTATGTCATTTTTATTTATGCGTTGCACTCGTATCGGATAACACGTTAAATTTTAGGTCCTGGATTATGGACTTGCACAAGCTGTTGTTAACACAAGTCAGAGGCTCTTGGTCGGATTGAAAACTCTTGACAACTGAGACTGGCCACTAAGCACATACAAAGAAATTATAATATACTCATATAGTGTAGGTTCTATATAACGATACTGAAGGGACTGTGCATTTTATGGCGTTGTAGAGAGTGGTCGTTAAATGGAGAGAATGTATCATTGTATGGAATACAAACTAAACCAACTAAAACCAATTGATTTCGATGCTTTAGAGAGTTTGTCGTTAAATCGAGTGACGTTAAATGGAGTTTACACTGTATTTAATTAAATTAAAATTTCAAAAAGATATACTATACATCCTCTGTAATGTACAAATAATATAGGTATTTTGTCATGTTTATTTCATGAAGCAGTCTTCTGTAAGATGATGAAGATCGATTCAGTTTAGTTCACATTCACTCTACTTGTGAGTCAATGGCTAATGCATCACTGTTTAGTGAGTAGTGTGAAATAGCCTTATGTTTACCTTACTTGTGGAGACGTACAGTTTGATAGACTACGTCACTTTTTAAGTAGAAACAATATGCAGAAATGTATTTTTGTGAATTATACTTAGGTATTTGGTTTTGTGTTTTTACTCCCGACGCAAAAACAAAGGGGTATTTTGTAGTTATAAGTTAGACGTGTGTCTATCTGTAGTTAGTCATCGTTGGTCCCAAACGGAAGGACTATTTTGGTTTTCTCGCCAAGAATATGAAATATTTCATTTCATTATCATAATCATGATTGTCAGCCTGTAATCACCCAATGCGGAACAAGGGCCTCTCTTCTTGTACGCTAGTCGTCCCGATTAAATATCTAATTTAAAAGGTTTTTTGGACCCTCGATAAGCTTGCTTTTGACTACAGCTTTCCTAATTTTAAGCTGCACTGTAGTCTACGGTGTGGCACGTTTACCTAGAAGATACCTATTAACTCTACTTTTGAAGCCCCCTTATGATACCTCTCAGGAAACAGAGACTCAGGCAAAAAGTTCCAATGCCCCACTGCCCTCACATCATAAAGGTAATTATTATCAAAATATATGTTACTTACATTACATTCTCTGAATATTCCCTACTCTGTATTATCTAATGAAAAGTAAGCGAAAGTGTGCGTTTGTTTACATCGCTCTAAAACACATCGTCACTACGTTGATGCAAGGTTTGAGTGATCCTCTCTCGAGATAGCTATCGCCAGTGCATTTATCTTTGTAACTTCATCAATCAATAATATATACTGACCCGGAATATATCATGACTGTTCTAGAACGAGTACTAGAAGACCTAGCAATTTTTTATTTATATTTGTATGTAAACATTAAAATTATCGTAAGGAAACCATGGACTGATTGTAGGGCATTTTAATTGTGATAACGACCCTCAAGTTGAAAAATCTATAGCTAAGTATCTAGCAGGGTATTCTGCCAACCTCTTCGAGAGCCAAATATTACAAACTAGGCATGCTCGTAGTCAAAGAGAGGGCCGCTGACTCGAGTGGTTACTGGTGAAAAGACTAGCTTTAAAAAGCTGAGTAAAAAGATCCGCTTAGTAAGCGGTTACTGTCACCTATGGGTAGTTGTAACACATGGGTGTTATACAAATACAAGACTCTATTTCTACCAACCTAGAGGCTATATAAAAATATAGCCTCTTGTTGAAGACCGCCGGGAAGATCGTGGAAGACTAATCTAAAGTTATTGTTAAGTAGGAGATGACCACGTAGTGCATTTTTTGTATATAATTATGGTAACGTACTTCGATACTTTCATGTCCGTAAGCATTGTCAACTCGTGGTAACTACCCGTTGTTTTGTAGAAAAATAAAATGATTGACAATGACGATCAGGAAAGTACGAGTAGTAATGTTCAAAGACTGACAAAAAACAATAGGTACAGATTATAAAATCCAGGCAAAATATAATAAAAAAAAACATTTTAACCGTTTTTTAAAAATCGAATCTCCGTATGATTAGAAACAGTGACAGTTGACAGTGACATATCCCGGGCTGTCTGTGTCCACACCTGTCGTGTCCACGTCTCGGTTCTAGTTCGGGAAAAAGGTGTATTTTTGGCCGCAACTAACGTATCGGAGATTGTCGGTGTCGGTTACCTCGTACCAGTGCTTCCGGATTGGATGGGAGTGGCGGTTTTTAGGTTAGATATTGGAAGAAGTTCTATATTGGACATATTAACAGAAAAAAGTTTAAAGGTAACAGGTAAAGGTAACGGATAAAGGTCTCTATCTCTGATCATCATCATTTATTTATAGATAATTCATTAGATAGATAGATAATGCGTAAACGTTAAAAGAACTAACAATAACTCGTAAAACTTATAAGGACAACATCACGATTCAATGTTCGCTAAATTCACACAATCTTCTCACATTACTTCTTCATATTAAAGCAGCAGCAGCATATCTGAAGCGTACGTTTCTGTACATACCATACAATAAGTAATATGATATAAAAATCTGTTTACTGATTATTTTGGTTGTCTTCTTTTCTGTGAACCGCAATGATTAAATAAATGTGCTACGTTTTGGATCATTATCATCAAAATCACAGGGGTGGTCGATGCTAACACAAAGTTAACGCACATAGGTACTTCTACCCAGGTTCGAGAATTTTTTTATAACCTATAGACGATGATGATTTACTATATATCTATAACAATATCTGTACCAATATTGTAAAGAAGAAAAGTTTGATTTTTTTGTTTGTTTGTTTAACGTAATATAAACGGCTCCAAAACTACTGGACTATCTTTGAAAAATTCTTTCACCGTTGGGAAGCTACATTATCCCTGAGTAACAAGGCTATATTTTGCTTCTCTTTGCAACATAGATTATTTTATAGCCCGTGCGAAGCGAGACGATCTGCTAGTTTACTATAAATGTGTTAATGTTTGACATGGCCAAGTATTAGTAAAGGTGTGTCCACACCTCGGACAGCGTATCAGGTCGCGCATGGCGCGCGGGCGGGGCGCGGGGCGCGGGGCGCGGGGCGGGCGGCGGCCGGCGCGCACATTACCGGCTTGTCATCACGCATTGATTTATTACCGTGGACGAGGACCACGGAGATGATGCCACTGGAGATGATATACGCTTAGTGATAGGTTTCACTTTTGTATTTGAGTTTAGTTTTGCCGTAATGTGGCGCCTGTAGCTCGGCTAGCCAAAGTGATGACGCGATCATCGAAGCTAAGCAACGGTCGATGCGGACAGTGTTTGGATGGGTGACCAGTTGAAATATAAGACTGTCGTTTTTCAAGTGGGTGCTACTGTGGGTTAGATGACACGTTAAACTGTAGGTCCCGGCTGTTAGCCTTAGTACAAGCAATCGTTAAGCCAATTCAGAGGCTTTCGGGCGGCTTGAAACCAGAGCTTGACCACTTAGCTCATACGTAATACGTAGAAGCTGAACCAAGTAACTTTGCTGTATTATTATGACTAAAGCGATATTTTTTCCCCATTGATATATAGCGAAATCTGTAAAATCAAGATTTTGCCCTTATCTTCGTCCTAATTGTGCATTTTATGATGACACGTTTAGCTCGGCAATGAGCCGGTTTTGTAATCCAAACGCCGGATCACGCTAGCCCTGAGATTAATCTTATCAGTCCTAATAATGGAAGCAGATTCAATAACTTCAATATTACGCCATTAGTGTGACGTAAGACTAGATTTAAAATTCTTAATAATACAGTGTGTGCCACGTTTGCTCCACTTTGTATCATCTCTAAGGATGAACAGACAAACATAATGTAACTGCTAAGATCATTAGTAACGTCTAGTGTTAATCGTTTGAGAAAAAATAGTAGAGTAAAGATGGGTTAGTTAAATATACTGTTAAATACATCTTACAAATTATAGTAGGTATAGTTTTTATCCTTTGTTTGTAAGTCTTCGTTATTTGTATTCCTTCCATGGAAGAAACAAGTTTTCGGATTTTTTGACATGACGGTTACCTCACGATCTTTTACTTCGTCGTAGTGCATATACATACATAATGTGTAACATAAAAAAAAAACGTGAATGGTGTAAAGCCGGGACGTGAATGGTGTAAATCCGGGATCGAACCAGGTGCCGTAAGATTTAAAAGCAGACGTTTTTCCAATTAGCCACACTCGCTTTTTCTTGTGTTCAATTTTGTAATTCCCTCTCTCTCAAACAGCTTAACCAACAACGATAAAAATGATATAGAAACTTCAAACAAAAATTAAAAAAAAAATATATACCGTGTAAGCATAGTAGGTACCAATAAGAAGTTTCACACTAACACATTTCTTAGAACTAATTCTAAATAACATGACCTTGATCCTTAACGATCAAAATAACCTGAAATGTTTTAACAACCGATTTTCTTCCCTGAAATGAAATAAATACGTTAGTTGCACATCATCCCAGGTGTTTAGGACGTTATTCCATAAACGTGTCTGCGCTTAACTCATGTTAATTTAACGCTTATAAACATCACTGCAAACTCAATTAGTTAGCTGGACCAAGCAAAAATAACTCTTATAAGTATTGAATTAAGAACTACTGCGATAGCAAAAAGAAGGTGTAAGGACCCCGCAAAGGTTACGTGGGAAGGGTATAGACGCCACGTGTGGACCGCCTGCGGAATAAAAAAAAATACATATTTTTATAACAAAAATGTAACCACATTTGCCGGCCCGAGGTGAATGGTCGAAGACTGAATGAGTTATAGTCTGTAGATTGTGCAAAATTTATTATTAAATATTTTTGTGACAAAGAATATGTTTAATTAAATTTTGTGTGAAATCCAAGATCTCATTTGTATTATTTACTCGTATTTAAAACTATGTCCTTGATATGAGATTGGAAACACTGTTGTTTAAAGAACCAACTTAGTAGCATTTTATTTATCATAAAAAGATTACCTGAATTTCTACTCTGCGACAGAATGTAATACGTACTTCTAAGAAGCAATCTTACCTTGACGCAGACCATTAAGAGCCCATGTCTGAGAAAATCCAAATATCAATCAATGACTACGGCTTTAAGTTCCATCTTGTATTTATAATGACATGCACACGGCGACGCACACCAACACAAATAAATACAACACCGTGGGAGATCAAGAAACAAACGTCAACATTTAACCTGCACCAGATACCAGTCTCTAATACGCAGACGATATGGTTGTTTTTAGCCTCGAAATAACTAAAGCTGAGGTAGTTTTGTTTTTAAAGTGTATCGTAATGAGTGTGTAAAGTGACAGACGTGTGAACAGTGGAGCGGCGCTTTCACAGGCGGTTTCAAATGGGGCTTTTAATTCGGTTATTAAAACGAAGAGATTGGCTGAAAATAGCCAGCAAGTAGTTTCACAGATAGAAGAGATGAATGGTTTTGACAACTTAAAAGGGGATAGAGGTGGTGAGGGATAAGATTGTGTTGTGTTAGAAGTTGAAAGCAACGAAGCACTTGATAGTGTTCTGAATGTGTTAAAACTATGCGTGAAAGAGAATGTTTCTTTGAAATATTTACTGATACATATTTTAGGTGTTGGAATACATAATAAAATATTCAATAAACTATTACTCGCAAACACTAAGATTTCTATGGTAAAATGATTGATCTTTTGTTGTAAACAGTTTATTTTCATTTGCACCTAGTTACATATTATACATATTAAATGCTTGTAGCTCCTGTAGCTCGTCTACTCAAAGTTATCTGATGCGATTACTGAAGTTAGGCAACGGATGATATGGACCGTATTTGGATGGGTGACCATGCAAAAGACAGCTATTTAAAAATAGCATCTTTATCTGGGCTTTATCGGGAGTCCGATGTCACACTAGAATGTAGGTCACACAGATTTTTCAACCTCCGACCAATTGCTATTCAAAGTATGATAATTTTTGGGTGGCTTTAAAATTCCCGACTCCAGAACTTGATCGCTTAGCTAATACGAAAACATTATTATACGTTTATAGGCATTCACTCTTTATGCTAATTGGTAGAAACATCACATTCTTCGCAAGAAACTCCAAAAAGTTAATTTTATTGTATATCCAGAGCGTTTACCTTAAAATTGGCTTTCTCCTGAGATATTTTTATTCAGCGAACAATTTGAATTCTTGTCTCACAGTACCGTTTTAACAGGAATAAAAATTCCGTGTAATCGTAATAAAACTTTACAGCGGAGCATCTCCAGCGAACAATTTCATTAGAAGACCCTTAGCCGTGGCCCAGCCGTGGATAAACTTATAAAGGGAGCGGTTCATACACTCCTTGTCTTTTTTATGGTCTTGTCAGAGAGATAGCGGTTCATAATGTCCAGTGAACTGCTACTGAGTGTTAGAATTACAAGTACACGTAAAATTGTGAAAATTGTTATGAAGCGCATTAGTAAATTTTCTAAATTTCTGCTTTTTCTCAGTTCATTTTAAATCAAATAAAATCAAATGTTTTATTTGCAAAGTATAGGTCGAGAGGTGTTACATAAGTATTAAAGTTTATAATGTACTCTACACTATACCTGTTAGGGTGCAAATTTATGTAAGATCTAACAATATTGCATATTCTCTATGGCTTATAAAACATAATCAAAATTAGAATTAAATTAGGTTAGGATATAATAATAGCTCACAATTTGTCATTAAAAATATTTTGGAGAATAGTAGACCTAGTCAGTTTCTTAAGTTTTTAGCTTAAAGATAGAAAACGAGTTGGATTCCTTAATTATTAAAAAAAATCCATTAAAAAACCTCGAAAGACCATGTTAAACGACCTCTTACCTTAACAATTGTCAATCTCTATTCATATTAAGTTACATTTTGCCAGTTTACTCAGTTACAGTCTCGCTACGCTTGCTTAGTCAATTAGAGTATAGCTACATTCAGGTGTTATCACCAGAGTAGTAGTTCAAAGATAAGAATTTTCGTCTGCCTGTGATCCTTTTATATTTAGTTTCCATCTTCTCTTTCAAACGTGATTTAAATTAGTTTGCGTCGTCCGACCAACTCGCTAGTACTACGGCCAACCCCTCTCTCCCGTATGTCCATAATATTGTTTAAAAACGTCTCGTGCTCGCAGCGTCCAGCGACCATGCGGGACCCTAAACGTATGCAAATTTTATTTTAAAAAAATGCAAGTGGTCGACCACATGTCGCCAGTGGCGCCGTCCGTCGGTTTTATTGCTTTTATTGGAGTGTCCACGTTTGGCCCACCTTCCCCTGCTCGGGGTTTGATTGCGTATTTATTCTAAATTGGATTGGCGAGACTTGATCGCAGGAAAAATTGTGTTTTGCAAATTGTGTCGTCTATGTATGGGATGAATTTTAAGTTGTTGCTTAGTGATGTTGCCACTTCTGCTGCTGCTACTCAAAGATATTATATACGTTGATCAAATTCTGGTCCAACAAAATCTGAATCTTTACTTACATCACTAGAGTGATGTTAATTATAAGTTTGATAATTTTCTTGTAAAAGCTCACCGTAATTTGTTACCTATACATATAAATAATGTAAACATTATTTATATGCTTAAACATAACATCAAACAGTTTAGCAATAAAATAACAGAAAGATGATATAAACTTCACCAATTTAAATCCAAAGATATACACAAACCTCAAAAGCAATACCTTCCAAACCGGTCAAATCTATATGTATATACAATATTTGCCTGTCAGGCGGTACATCATCCTGACCGCAGCCGTATGAAAACATATAATTTGACAAGAGACCGACCTTAAGCCCTCCAAAAGGCCATCTTGTTGCGATCACCTTGTCCGATGAACTAGAATGGCATTTGGATATGCTTGTATCTATAAATTTCAAAACTGACATAATGATAATCATAACTGCATGATTTTCGTCCATAAACCAGCGTAATGGCCCATATTACATAAGTATTATATACGAGTACCTATATTATCTTTGCGCTACAAGATTTTTTTCTCACGATATATTTATACATTTACTTACGAGTATATCGATACAAAATCATACTCAAACAGAGTTCTCTGAATAGCCGCTTGGCAAAACACCACTACTACAAAATCACTCGCTTTTGTTATCTGTATTTGTATTTTAAAATTAATTTTCTCTCATAAATATACGAGTAAGAACGTTATAATACACCACTCAAACAGACAGACCAGCTTGTCTATATTCACAATATTATCTGAGCCCCCCCGTGGTTATAGAGGGGGTGAAGGGGGTCGGGAGGAGGTGATATTGGAATATTTTTCATACAAACACGTCTCTACGTGGACACTTCTACTTGATACAATATTGGCTGCGACGCGGTGGGTTTACATAGCGCTTGAACTAGGATCATCATCATCATCATCATTTTCAGCCCTCTATCGCCCACTGCTGAGCATAGGCCTCCCTTCTTGTACGCCATTCGCCTCGGTCTTGTGCTACCCTCATCTATGTCCTGCCTACGATGTATCTAGGATTTCTTTTTTCATTTCTACTATAATAAATCTGAACTAGGATAATATATTTCAATATATTCTCACAATTTATACTTATTGATAAAAGCTTTTATCCTGAGCACGGTTTTCAGGCCTAAGATACCTGGACCTGTACCTTACTAGACCTGGGAGAGATCACTTAATTACTTTGTGTCGATATAATTATTGACTTCTTTCTTTTTGATTCGTATTTCACGTTACTGAGGGTCGCGACTCCCTCACAGAGTTCATTCATTGGCAGAGTTCTCTAAAGTACATTGTGATATGTCTAAGTGGGAATTATTATTAGTACTGACTACTGCATATTAAATACCTAAAATTTTCTTTTGTTAGAAAAAGTTACAAACGTATATAATATTTAAACCGAATCCCGCATTTTTCTCTCTTAATTAGAATATTATTTGGTATATTAAACAAGCGATTATTTGGTTAACATACTAACATGTCTAACTAGCTTGATACAAGTTTACGAAAACATTTAAAAATCCATGTTCTTTCGCGTGCACGACAAATTATGTGCGAACAAGAGGCTAATAATTATAAATAGTTTTATTTGCAGACGCTCCTCTCTTTCACTCCTTACCAGCTGCATTTTAATTGAGTATCAGAAAAGGTTACTCAATAAAGAATTCCCCGATGCCACCATACAAGCCAAACTTTCCGCTAGGTGATCATCCACCGCCGGTCAAACTTTATATATTTTATATGTGTCGGTCCGGCCCTGGCCCCAGTTATTGCGCGGACTGGCCTGGGCCGGCCCTGGATACTAAAAAAATACGGGAGTTTTTGTTAGGTGTACACTTTTTATGAGTTGTACGGCTTAGCTTATTGATGGCCGTTGGACCCACTTTGAATTGTTGCCGATTTTACCGCGGTGAAAAAGTTTTTCATGGCGATTTCATTTTTGTAACTTTTTTGTGGGTTTGAGAGTGTATGTTTCTCTATTGTATAGAAAGTAGTACAAATACATATGTAAAATTATTTATTTTCAATAAAAGTATGGTTACAGTTAAACTAAAACATGAATAAAACTTATGATAATGGTGATTAATCGCTTTGGCTTACAAAAAAAAGTTAAAAATCTTAATATACGAGTATGATAGTTATCTTTACACTTAAGATGTTCATCAAATATGTACCTTTTGATAAATAAATATAAGAAACCCCTTCCCCCAAAACTACAATAAGGAAAGTATCCTCCACTATCACCAGGTACCAGGCAATCATAACCTGCGAGGGTCCTTCCATCAGATAATTTTTACGACGTGCGTCCACGTGACGTTATTAGACCATCACGCCACAGAATACACAATACTTGCTAAGAAAACTTTGGAATATAAACACACAGATAAAGTGACAGTTAGTACTGTATCTGGTTTAGAACTGTAACGGTATTCTGTGGCAAAGGTGCGCTTTAAGATTAGGGATCCCTGAGGAGGTCGTAAAACCGGACACCCGCTGGACATGATGTCTTCAGGATATTGGTAAAACTAGTTATAGGGGTATGTAGGTATGGTTGATACAATAACTATATTATACATATTATATATACCCTGTACTGTAAACACTATAAAATGGGGATTGGAAAAAAAATAACATCAATGTTGAAAATCTACAACTCTATAACTCAAGAACGGCTGAATGGATTTAGCTGAAAATTGTTGGGGAGGTAGCTTAGAACCAGGAAACGGACATAGGATTTTATCCTGCTTTTTTGTCCCGGATTATCGCGGGTAACACCGAGAGGCGCAGCTAGTATGTTTATAAAAGTAAGTAAACCAAGTACTAATAAATATTGTGGACGCCATGAAAAAAAATAAAGCAAAATAAGTATTGGGACTTGAGTTTAAGTATTATTAGAGAATATATTAATTCAAACTAATAAATATAATACATAATGTTTGTATAACCGGCTATCACTTACGTTTATTTTGTCGGAAATTAGCCCGACATGTTTCAGCACAATCAGTGTGCCATTCTCAAGGGCAGGAACACAGCCAATGTATGCACGCGACGACGGCTGCGCCTGAACACTTATTCAAATATGCCTTACGAAAGTTTTAATACAGTGAATATAATACATCATTAGATATTCTATTCAAGCTAATAAATAGGATCTCTAATGATATACGTATGCTAATAGCTTTATACATAGTAGAGTACCTACATACGAGATGTACCTAAACCATTGCAGCTCTTGCAAGTCTTGGGATATCCGCTTTATATCTATTTTGTCACGGCAATCTCTAGAAAACAAACCAAGTACCACATTTCACCTTCCAAATGAAACAGATAGATAGGTCGAGCGATAACCATCGCAAGGTGATGTCCACAGGAACCGGAAGCTGGGGGTCAGAGCGTCTTAATTTCCGGTCGCGCCGCATCGCTGATCCCATTGAGATTCCCTCAGACCAGGGGTTGCATTGTGGGGGTCATTTTAATAATGCTTATTTTTCATATATTTGGCAGGTATGAAATTAGACACAAATTAGGTTGTTATGGACTCCGTATCCAAAATATACCCATTGAAACCTTATTAGAGACTTAGGCTCCGTCTTTCTGTCTGTCACCAGACTGTGGATAGAGATATACGAGTATATACTATATTTCTCATGATAACTAGTTGTAGCTTTCACAAACGATGTATCTTTATCGAGGCTATGACAATCAATTCTAAGAAACATAATAAAATAAATATCTATTAAAAGTAGGCTTTAAAAAAAATTGTTTTTTTTTTTGCGGAGTTTCTTATTATAGATTGGTATTATAGATTTGTACGGGACCCTTTGTGCTGGAACCGTACAAAAATTGAATGTTTTTTTACTAATTTTTCTTTAATGAATAAAATGTAATTAAATGTATCTAATTATACTCGTTAATTAAATATGTTCAGTATTATTTTAATAAATATCAAATTACTTGAATAGTGTTGATCTTTGTAAAATTGAATAAGTACCTTTATATTTTATTTTATAGTTACCATTTCCTTGATAGTAGTACACTTATATATATTCTTTTATTAATAAGCCTTAACTTGTAATAACTAGGATACGTTATGACAAATAAAAGACATTCTATTCTATTCTAATTAACTTTAAGCCGTAACAATTAAATAATCCATAACTAATACACAACATCAATATACGAGTCGAAAAACTGACCAAACCTTTACGATGTTATGAAAAAACTTTGCAGCCCACGTTAGGAAAGCTCCATTACCATATCTCATAGAAAGCTCGGTAACAACACGTAATAGGTAAAGTTAGTGAGCACTCGCGATGACACACGGCCTAACTGACCACATTACGGGATTTATACCACTTGTGGTTGTGGAAACTTTGCCATTCCTACCTATAGCTTGCTAACGTAACCTTTATGTTGCGGATGAAAAAGCTTTTAGAACTTACAAACATTTTTTCGGAGAGCTCGTACTACTATATACCTACTACTTAACAAAACATATACGTATGTACATACAATTGTAGATCTTCTTTTGTCGTATTTGCTAAGTGACCAGGCTTTTGAGTCGGGAGCTTTTTTGGACACATTTCACACACGGCTGGTTAGCCCCATACTAAACCATTTCTAGTTTGTATCATGGTTGCTAACACAACTGATACACTACATATATCATATCTATGCATCGACATAAATACTTTATGTCGATGCATATTTAACACCCAGACCGACAGGCAACAAATTTTGTACATCACAAAGATGTTGGCCGTGCCTGTATATAAACCCAGGACATTCTGGTTTGCAGTCCTCTAACCTTAACGCCAACGAGGTCGAAGCCACCCTTAGTCCTTCAATTTGGCTTAACGACTTCTGGTACTAATATTCACAGTCATAATACAATTTAGCATATCATTCGACTCAAGAAAGGACTCGGATGCCACTTTCCAAACACTGTCTGCTGCAAAGATACGGGAATAATGTTTTCTTTTCTCAAAGCTTCCACCAACCGTTGCTTAACCTAGTAACGTCTCGTGCTAAGTCAACAACATTTCAACAGTAAGTCATAGCTAACAAACATACGACGAATACTACTGTACTACGAGTATACTGTGGAAAAAAGTAGCTAGTTATAAAAAGGACAGAAGAAAACCAAGTAATGTTCACACATCCATCTGGCCCACACGTCCGTCGACAAATTGTAGTTCCCGCGAACACAAAACAAAGGTAACGACAACAATCGTTCACGTACTTGATCAATTCTCTGAATTTATAGCAACTGTAACTGACCTTACTGATTCTATCAAAACAACAAACAAATTCCAACCTTATAAATATCAACATACAGTCCAAAATAATAAAACAAAGACGAATGATACATCATTGCAAGCTGACCATAATCTTTAAACAATTATCAACCATGTTTCAACACTAATAAAGCTGATATTGTTTTAAGCATGTTCAAATATAAGCCCTTATGTGTTTGTATAGCCAATTGTAGAGCACGGATGGCAACCGGACACCGGGAGATATGAAAGTGACAATAAAAGGTGGTAGACCTGGCTTGGTGATTGGTACAGTCAGGTACACAAGCGTTTCAATTAATAAAAAAATAAATTATATTTTTGACCATGCACAAGCCAAATAGATGCATTCTATCGAAGGGAAGCTCAGGAGTTGAGGATACAAATACAAATCATTTATTGATAACACCAAATTTACAAGTCAAAATCTTAAGGTCGAACATACTAGCATAAGAGAGTCGAGGTTGGAGGTTGGTCGAGATAGCCTTATGATGATAAAACTCTATAAATACAGCATTATTTTCAATTACCTATATATATCATTGAAACTACTTCTGACAACAAAATATCGTGAGTTATTCGGAACGCAACAGTACAATACGTATAAAAATAACTCATATCGTAAAAAATCGTGTCAAAGTTGTTATTTTATCGTTATATCGAAAAAATTCAAGATCTACAAACTTCCACTTTTTTATGAAAACTACCACCTTGTCTTCAATCTTTATTTCATAGAGCCGTCCGTGTTTACTGGAGGTCATGTATAATTGATAATTTGTCTAAGAGTCAGACTTATAAGCCTCATCGCTGAGTAGTGAGTAGACAGCACCCAGCGAAGTTCAAGGCGGGTCGTGCGCACCTTTATCGCTCCGACAATTGGCTCCATCCGGTGAGGTCATCGACCTCAGCTACACTGGCATGAGAAGTAAAGTGCACTCGTATAAGTCGTCTAGCTATTACAAAATTGACAGTTCTTTATTCCATACAGGGTTTGCTATTTCGTGTGCGTTGAGACTATGTTTAGTTTTTTTTTTTACCAAGAAAACATAAGAGCGTTTGTCTCTTATGTGAAAGCAAACTTATACAACTAAGTATTCTAAGTTTCAAGTCTAAATTACCTTCTTCTTCGTGTGACTTAAACTACTTAGCTCTAGTGTCAAGAATTAAAAACAAGATCCTCTGATATAGAGGAATGACTACTTTTCTTTCTCTCAGATGGTATATACCATCCATTCCTTCTATATGCTTCTGTCATACCATTCTATCGAGTCTTAAAGGTTTTCTTTAATTTTAACTAGCTGCGTCTGCGGTGTTACCCATGTTAATCCAGGACAAAAAGTTCATACGGGATAAAGTGTTAATCCAAGATTTAACCTATATCCATAGTAAATATCATCAAAATCAGTCTAGTCGTTGGAGCATGAAGGATAAACATAGATTTTGAAGTTATTTGCGTATCCGACGGGAACCACAACTGTTTTCGGAATAAAAAGTAGCCTAAGTGTTAAACCAAGGTCTAACTTATCTTCACACCAAATTTCATCAACATTAATTAAGGCGTTTGAGCGTGACATAAACTTTCGCATTTATTATATTATTAGTAAATAGGAAAGGATAGGATTGTTTCCTGTATTGTGTGCCCAACAAAGAATTTTCTGTGTACCGTTCTATGTATCTTCTGCCTATTTCTTTTCTTTCCTTTCCTTTCAGGTCAGCTTGTCACAGTCCAAGTTTACATATAAATGTTCATCATTGTGGGGATACTGAGTGTGTCACTGAGACCTTTAAAATTTCTAGCATGTACATGTCTTGTGACATGACGTGTCAGTTGAACAATAATGGGACGGCGGGCAGCCATTACACGTACCTCAGCTCGATTGCAGCCAATTGTCGGCAATGAGCGGCAATTGGCTGCCTCGCCGCCCGCGCCCCGCGCCCCCCTACCTCGACACTTTCACATCTCACCGGTACAGCCGGGGAGACAAGTGTTATTACGAAAATATATAAAAAATATAATATTTTTGTAGTAAAATAAATAAAAGTAGCCTGGAGGAGATTAGTTTAAGGAATAGTGACTTTTTAAATTATTCATCTATTAAAGTTTAGAAGTAGGTTCGAAAAAGAAAACAAAGTAAAATAAGAAAACAAAGATAAAAAACCTAAAAAAAATATGGATTATCAGTAAGGCTCCTTTAAAATTGTTTATTTTTACAGTAGGCAGAGATATCATTTTTATCGGAAGATCTTACTTTTCAAGTTTAACTAAATATCAAGAAGATAATTATAGTGAAGTTATTTGGTACGTTTTATGACTATTTACAATCATGTATTTTTTTTTATGCTGCCTAGTATTCCACTGCTGGGACTCGGGGCCTTCTCTCTCGATGAGAGAGATATACTGCATAATCCAACGCGCTAGCCAAGCATATTGTCACAGAATAATAACTTGTACATATCGTGAAGAAACGACATATTTAAAAAAAACTGTTAGGTAGTCAGAGGAAAAAAAATATTTTATTTTTCTTCTATCTACAGTGGATTTCTGTAAACTAACGCCTGAGTCAATAGGTTAAAAACTGTCAGTCAATTGATAGCTTATTTATTCGACTCCCTGAACTGTAAACCCGCCACAAGTCTCATTCCCTGCTAGATAGCTTTCAATCTATCCCAAAATACAGGCAATGCCAATATATTACTGGTAATAAAACTTTTATTAATCCTAACCAAGAAACCGTAACGTAAGCGTATTTTAGAGCATACCTATCTAATATCCCGCATATCCGACGTACAATAATAAACAGACGAACCGACCGTATACCTATTTGTTTTGTTAACATATATTTTTTATACGGAACACGTGTATATGATCGTTCGGCGAAAATGTGTGTGTTTACGCAGATTTTTCCTAATTTATAGTATTAGGGGCTTTTATTTTATATTGTAGAGTTATTGTGCGAAGGTTAGAACAGCTCATAACTTTCAGATTTAAACGGAATGGTAATTGAGATGAATACCTTTGTGAGTGGAATGTTTTTGTTAATATGAAGAGCGCTGTTTATGTGGTGTTTTTGTTTGTGTGCTGGATAATTTATCGGTTTTTTTTGTTTGATGTACCTGTTGGTTGTTCTAAGCTGTGTTTTCATATTGGGAATATGGTCTCGAGTTATTTCCTTTTTTATTTTCGCGCTTCTCGGTAAATTTTTAACCCTAGAAGCAAAAACGACAGGGTGCTATAAGTTGGTCGTTTCTTCGTGTTTATCATCGTAGCTCTCAAACAGATGAACCAATTCGATTTTTTTTCGGGTGAAAGAAGTTAGTTGGAATTGATCTTATTTATTAACTCGGTATTAGACAGCCGCCACACAAAATAGTTGATTACATATTATTCACATAACAATATTATTCAAAACTGTCTTAGTATGGGCGTCATAAGAAAGGGATTGATTAGTACATAAATCGAAATCATCATCATCATCGACCCATTTCATCTACGAAAGGAATTGGATTGTATTTAAATACAATTGTGAAATTACGATTGATAAATACTTGTAAACTCTATATAACGACACTGAAGGGACTGTGCATTTTATGGCGTTATAGAGAGTGGTCGTTAAATGGAGACAATGTATCATTGTATGGACTACAAGCTAAACCAACTGAAGCTAAAGATTTCGACGCTTCAGAGAGTTTGTCGTTAAATGGAGTGACGTTACATGGAGTTTGCCTCCATTCTCACCATATCAGCCCCTTCACGTGAATAAGATCGCCGGCAAGTCGAGCGCAAGATTTATATAAATGCCCGCCGGCCACCACAACAAAGGTTAGAGCTAAAGGTATGAAAATCCATCTCCCAAATCAAATATCAGGCGCACAATATGCCGGCAGATTGTCAGAATAACAATGGCGGACGGACAATACGGCCCGTGGTCGAAACAAGAGCGCTCTTTGTACTGGGGGCAAAGAACTTGGGGTGCAGATGGTGAAAAGGTTTTTGTTTGGTATTTTGCAATATTTTTTAAGTTACGCATTTGAGTCATAGGATGCATTACCAAACAAGTCAACGATAACTGATGACAATAACGACTTATGGGAGAGCATGATTAAACTAGAATAAATGGCTCTTAAGGAGGCTTTGCTGGAACTCACCGTTAGGCAATTGGCGACAGCTTTTTCAACTTAAGTGCGGTGGCTTATGAAAATGTTGTACCACCTATGTATGTTATGGTTATTTAGCCGTGATTTTTTCCGTCACGGAAAGCTTGATTTCATTGGATGGAATCGAACCCACGGTCTGCGGAACGTAGGACGGCCGCACGGCCGACAGAGCTGTTATTACTTTGTTAGCTGTTAGAGCACTTCTTCTTCTTTTGAGTATGGCTCTCTGAGGTCAGATATGGCCACAATTTAGCCGTTAGAGCACTTTGATGACTTAAAACTATGACACTTCTATACTTATTAACTATTCTTTGCAAGCAGTCGGACACGCCTGAAAGGTGCTACGGCGCGAACGAAACATACCTTCCTCACAATGCCGATTTCACCCCTGTTTATACCTTTGTACCTGCAAACTAATATCACTCTTAATACCCTCGCAATAGAGGTAAAATTAGAATTCTAAACTACAAGTTTAATTGATAAATATCACTGTATTTAAATTAATGTTATCTAGATTTCCATCACAATGGAAATAGATTTGAATTGAGATTTAGTGGGAAATAAATGGATTTATCTGGTGATAGATTTGCGCTTGCAGTTTTGGTTAATCTAACTAACTTTTTTTAGTCAATCTTGCATATAAATTAACTGTTTACTTGTATAAGTTTGTAATTTCTTCACGCTCAAACGCCTGGACCGAATTAATACAATTTGGTTTGGAAGTTTACTTAGACCCCGAATTAAGAAAAATAACTACTTTTACGTGGACATCTCTGCGGGATGAAACCAGTTATTTATAAAGTCGCTGATTGACCGAGTGAGCAAAGTCTTTGCATTAACTGGCCAATTTTGCTGTCCTTTGTCTGTACGTATGTATGTATGTTTGTATGTCGATCTCACGTAGAAGCCGTGATTTTGAACCAATCTCAACGAAACATGGTATACAAGTACTACTAAAGGGACAGGAATCTCCGGATAACTACTTTCTGTATCTGTGTTTATTATTTTCATTGTGCTCTATTTCCAGAAAAATCGTAAGTTTAATTCTCAAAAAGCTTTCTTCAGAAACTAGTGGAATTATCAAGAAAAGCAGTAAACTGTATAAAGTAGGTCTTGTTGTACATTTTGGCTCCATCCTCTGCAACATTGTGGCTCTCATAAACAATCTGTGAGCTCATCTTGTTGTACAACAAGTGGGTAAATATCCTTTGATGTTCACCTACTGAATGATGACTTACTATTTCATCTTTATAAGAGAAATTGTGACCATGGTCATCTATTAAAACTAATAGATCTCCGGGCAGAAGACGTCATGGATAACATTTCTTGAGTCATCGATAATATCACCAAAACTGTAATGCAGTATGCTCACTCTCTTGCCCAGTTAAAAACAAATAAATAATATTAGAACACATTTCACACACGGCTGGTTAGCTCCATACTTAACTATTTGTATTATGGTTGCTAACACATATATTTATATCGATACATACTTAACACCCAGACGCACAGCCAAAAAATTTAGTTCTTCACAAAAATTTTAGCCGTGCCGGAAATCGAACCCGGGACCCTCTGGTTGGCCAGTCCGGCATGGTAACCATAACGCCAATGAGGTCGGCAATTTGATTCATATTCACAAAATCTTTTAAAAACGTAATAAATTTACTAAATATCATCAAAATCTAATTTAATAGTGATACCTTTAGAAATACCAAGTTTCGATTGTCTAGATTGGTACAAAATTACAGCCTCTGCTTGAGACCTTAACATACATACAAACAGACAAAAGCAAAAATAGTTTCACAATTTTCCGGCAATCTAGAAAGCTCCCTAATCCGGACAATAATGGCCAGGCCACACTAACCGCACGTCAAATCGCATTGTACACGTTAAAGCGGACACGAGTTTACGAGCGATAAATTATAAAAGCGCTTAAAGCGAGCGGTAAATAAAAGTATCGTTTCGGTCAGGTGATGTCTCGCTTGAGATAGGTTTATGGGTAAAGCGCTGTAGCGGCTTAATGGCCCGTGAGCGGGTGGCTTCATTTGCGAGCTATTTTGGCTCGGTTCTGTGGCTCGTCTAGGTGAAATCTGAGAACATACCTTACGCACCTTCGGAATTATATTGTTGTAGGAGGAATCGCATAATTCTATGCTCAATATGCTCAATGTACTTATATGATTTATGTATTTACTTTATTTTGGAGTTTGATTTATTAAATACTAGCTACGCAAAGCAATGTCATCCGCATTAAAGCCTATGTGTCAATTCAAGGCTATCTTTTATTTAGCTTATTTAATTACATCAAAATCGTTCGGCGTTTTGAGCGTGAAGAATTAACAAACATACAGACACACATTTCGCATTTCTAATATTATATGAGTAGGATTTTAAAGGACTTAATTATAAGGGACTTGTAATTGACAATTTTTTTTTATTTATTTATTATCTAAGTGAACAAATTGAACCTTTCCGATAGAGATATCTTGGTTTAGTATAATTAGTATTTTTTATTATTATTTCCTGAAACTAACTACAATTTGCAACGAAGCTTCTTGTTTAAATGTCAACAGTTAACTCTGGACTATTATTTATAATTTAACTCATTCGCAGGTTGTATAAATCAAACGCTTTGTTGACGTCGCTTGCCACAACTAAACGACAAAGTTGTGTTCACTCTCTTTAGGGCTGGCTAAATGATCAATTATTACCTAGACTGTCATATGGTTAACGTACATAATCAGTACATAGCTTTTTAAATCAAAATCAAATTATTCATTATCCTCATAACTACTTAAATCATACACGGCACGTCACTTACAAAACATTTTATTAACATTATATATTGTTTTTTAACAACATCACAATAATTAAGATTAATAATAAAACTACATAATAAAAATACAATTAAGATGAAAAATCTATTTAATGTCACTGAATGTATTTTATATAAAGTGTTAAAAAGATGTTTTATTATCAATCTTGTCATGTCCGAACTAATTACTACTATTTATATCACGTTAAAGCTTAAATTACTACAATATCTGATTCTCAATAATGTCAGGTTTTTAAGATATTAAGTACAGATAAATGTCGATTTAATACAATTCTAATTCAGAATCAATTTCAGTAGCTTTTACATTTATTTATGCGACATGTTTTAATTGCAAAATAATACATTGTTCCCTAGGTATGAAAGTAACTTATTTAGTCCCGAGAATGGGTTTAGCGGCCCGAACGAAAGGTGCCAATAGTTCGAGGAAACAAAAAGTACTCTATTGAACGAGGTTTCATCATAACATTTGCTTCAGGTCTGATTATCGCAATCGATTCGATTATCGCAAATTCGAACGTTTGTCTCGTGTAGGTACATTTAGTGTAAACACGATTGTTTATCTGTTCCACAAAGCAGCACACCAGCTAGCCCTAGAGCTAGTGCCCAAAATACTCACAGCCAGCAACGTGATTTATCCACCCAGCGCCAGGTTAATTGACACGCTGTGAAATAAATCTGAAACGCTGTATTCGCGCACAGTCCACTGTCAAACGGAGTTTAGGAAATAATTAGTCACGAGTGAAAGAGATTTACCGCCGGCTCCTGGACTATATGGTTGAAATAGCGCAGGTAAATCTAGCGTGCCTGCTACCTGACTAATTAGTTTCACGCACGTTTACTAATTGCTTGCACAGTTATTATTATTAGGGTTACTCGGTGGACAAGTTTGGCTAGCTATTTTTTTTTTCAGAACAATGTAGGCTAGAGATTTCAAATTTTAGGTCCGAAGCAAAAACGACATATATAAAATGATATGTTTGACGTGTATGTGTGTGTGTCTGTGTCTGTCTGTGGTACCATAGGCCCCAAACAGAAAGACAGATTTTATGATTTAGTTTTTTTTTGTATGAAATGTGTATTAGGCGAAAGTGTTCTTAGTTAAATTTGATGTTTTCAGGTTTTTTTAGCAACTTATGGCCCTAATTTGGTTATCAAATGAAAGAGCAAGACGAAAAAATAACTATACTTTATGATAAATTTCAACTAAGAAGTTTGCATCACATATTATTTAATATATTTTTAATTTATGCTTCTTATTACGCTAGCCCTAAACCTACATAGATAGAGACAAACCATGCACGGGCAAAAAAAACACATTTTTTTTTTAAATTTTACTTCTACTCACATGTGTAATTTTGGCTTAATATGCACCCGGGTAAATTTGGAATGTCTAATACAAAAACGCGACTTAATTAGTTCTATATTATGCTACATATCATGTTTTAAAAACATGTTCTGCTTGTCCCACACACATAAAGGTATTATATTTATTATACTAAGAATAAATAAATATTTGATTAGTTTAAAACCGCACAGGAAGGCAATGAACCAGTTAACGAGCCCACATCGCCAGGTGGTGAGGTTACGACTCACAGTTTCTGCGAACACCGCGACTGTGAGTTCTAATGTAAAACTTTATAGGTATTTCACTACTTCTATAAATTTCGCAGTCGTTTCGGTTGCATTTATTATTACTTCATTCATAATTTGACGACCTCGTTGGCGCAAAATTACCATGCTGGACTGTCAATCAGAAGGTTCCGGGCTCGATTCCCGGCACGACCAACATCTTTGTGCTTAACTAAATTTGACCTTGTTCCCCGATATATAATCTAGCGGTTTTCAAGGCAAGAGTGGACACTTCTGGGCAAGCGCGCTTCGTCTTAGAACTCAACATCTCTTACTATCAGGTGAATTGCGATCTATCGCAAGCCCATTAAATGTAAAACAAATATTATCTTTGGTATTGCGTTTATAATTATCGTTAATACTGTATAGGTAGCGAACTAGAATAAACGGAGGAGTTACTCCATACAATTGCCGCTTAGAATTTGGATCCATCTACGCACACAATTATACTGCTATCCCAACGAAACACACACACACACACACACGCACAAAGCTCGCACGCGATTGGCGCCGCCACACCATATGACGCCAAACGGGCGCGCGGGTAGCAGTTTTGCCCCGCCCACCGCGGTATTTTACGATTATGCGTGGAAGCATTTTACCTGCCAAATTACTATTCTATTTATTCTAGTTCGCTGGGTATAGGTGTCTAGACAATTAGTCATTGCACAGGAATGTGACAACACTCAGATCCCCGATCCCGCACCCACTAAACCCCGCGGCGTCACCTGTCTCCTAAACAAGGCTTAGTGTTAGCATACATCTCGCTTCTTTGAATCCCACCTGGTCCGTGTGTTGGGTTCTGTCGTCGTAAATATTCAGCCAAGCCGAGATCAAAGCAATGGCCGGTGCAAGCCAAATGTCTTCATTGAGAGCCGCCAGTTGGAACTGGTATTTGATTTGTTTGAAGGTAAGGCTAGTTTCTTCATTCATTTCCTGGGTGAAAGTTCAGTAGCTTTGTTTAGTCGTTAGTTTAATATATACACGTATGGTGAGAAGAGATTATGAAATAAGTTTCGATAGATAAGTCTTTGCCATTTTTTTGTATATTAAGACACATTTGACACACGGCTGGTTAGCCCCATACTCTAAACCTTTTCTTGTATGGTTGCTAACATAACTGATATAGTACACATACATATTAAACTACATACACATATTTAACACCCAAACTGGCAGCCAACAAATTTAGTTCAGCACAAAGATGTCGGCCATGCCGGGAATCGTACCCGAAACCTTCTGATTGGCAGTCTGACATGGTAGCCATTACGCCAACGAGTTCATTAAAAAAAATTAAGTCAAATTATTTTATTGATAACAAACAATACATTTACAAGTCACAATTAAACATAAATAATTAAACATTGAATATTTAATCTATAATTCTAACTATTTATATATAATATGTATGTATGTATGTATATGTAGTATATCAGTTGTGTTAGCAACCATAATACGAGCTAGAAATGGCTCAGTATGGGGCTAACCAGCCGTGTGTGAATGTGTCCTAATATTTATTATTATTATTTATTATTAATGTGAAAACAAAAAAAAAAACTTAGCTAATCAAATTCAATTAATTCATTTCATTACATGAAATACTTGATTATATAATTATATTCTTACATATGTATAGGTACGGTCAGAATGATTACTCAAGGCTAACCATGCCGCTGTGTAAATACATTACAATCATCTGGTGTCACACAATACCTTGCAGCGTGATGGTGTCTCCCACCACTCCCCAGCAGCACACTACCGCCGCCACATGTCGCCGGCGTTTCAAAAGAATTCCCATAATTTGAGCCGACACCAATCATTCAACAAACTAGGTTTATCGCGCTATAAATCATAATTATTCACCTTTTTCATGACCACGTGCCAAACAAAAATACGCTCTATGTCCTCGCAATAAGGTTGAAGTGGTCAGCTAAAGCATTGTTAGTAAAACACTTGACATCAAAGCATCGATTAAGATGACATGTGTATCGCAGACGGTCGACCAGTCTCAAGAGTGTACTTTGTACTGTGATTGGTCTGTCTCAATCCAGTACCTGCTTGCAAACAGATTCTCAGCATGATCATTTATATGTAAGATACATAACCGTAATTTAAATGTAAGATCACTTCTTCTTCTTCTTTCTTACCTTATCCCACTTAGATGAGGTCGGCACAGCAAATCTTCTTCTTCCACTCTCTTCTATCAGACGTCATCTCCACAATCAATTCTTTCTCATTCATGTCCTCATTCACACGCTCCATCCACGTAATTTAAATGTAAGATATGTAACCGTAATTTAAATGTCATAAATATAATGCTGTTGCTTATTTCATTTTCTTTTAAAAATAACATTCTAGAAAAAAAAGTAATCGCATGTAATCGCTGATCAACACACTATAAGTTTCCTAATCACCAGAGGGTCCCAAAATGACACAATTTCTCTTCTATAGTATTTAAAACTGCTTTGTACGAAATAGCAAAATAATGCAATAAGCTTTATGAGAAAATTTCAGTTGATTAAGCTTCGACAACTTTAGTGACCATTTAATTTGATGTAGCGCCTGTAGTTCGGCTAGCTAAGGTGATGACGCGATCATCAAGCTACGGTCAATGAAGACGGTGTTTGGATGGGTGACCATGCACAAGACTGTCGTATTTAAGTGGCATTTACATCTGGACATTACCGTGGGTCGGATGGCACTTTAAATTGTAGGTCCTGGCTGTTAGTTTTAGTACAAGCAGTCGTTAAGCCAAGTCCTTGGGGCGACTTCAAAACTCACTCGACAACTCGCTTGGTCAATTAGCTTATACGAAGAAGAAGAAGAATTTGGTGTAGCCTAATTTGTATTGATATATAACTAGTGCACGTGACATTTCTCTAAACAGAATCCCCCCGCACCGCCGCCCGTGCAGCCATCAAGGGAATTCCAAAACCATCAGGAAAGTAAATAAGCTCGTTAGAAAATGACTAATGTGTGGTCATAAGCTGAAATATAGTATAGTTATGTGGGTGAAAATGGCCCATAAGTTTAGAATAACTGCTTATATTTTGTTAAAAAGTTATTTGTACGCTTGTCAAGGTATTTTTATTGGCAATTTTGGCGTATCAAAGAAATCTTGATTAGTTAACAGAGTGCTCGTGATTGACGTGGAGTTATGCTCTCAAATTATGTTGGAGAATTACGATAAAAGTTTTACGCTATAAGAAATAATGACTCGGTTTTTTAGAACATAATTCTGATATAATATTTATAAATAATAAAGACTGGGTTTTAGTTTGAGTAAAAATTCTTGTTTATAATATAGGTGTTTTACAACGTCAGTTATCCATAAGTTGAGATATCTATATATCGTCCCCGTAGAGCGAAAAATCACTAAGTCCAAAAAACCTGTTTTGAGATAATGAGCGTTAAAGTTTTGGAAAATACAAAATTCTATAACTTTAGCATGGCAGTGCATATCTCTATTCTTTAAGTTTTATTTAGAAGGTAATATATTAAAGTTTATATTATTATATGTACTTCATTTCAGTATCAAATAAAAAGTGAGTAATTACTAGGAAACTTAGAAAACACAAGTTAATTATTTGTTCTCTTTAAAACCACTTGAGCTAGGTATGAAATAGTTAATTTTCGCCCTGAGTTAGTGAATTTTTCCATGGTCATAAAATTATTTTTAAGAAAACATCTCAAGTTAGGTGATATGGACCTAATTACTAGGTGTACAAAATGTGAGTTGTATATAATACAGACCCTTTACCAAAAATGTTTCTTATAATAATTTTGCATAATAAAACAATTTTGCATAATAAAATCCTATTGTAAGCCAATTAAGTTTTAGTAAATCATCAATATTCTATATATATGCTACATACACTACACTGCTACGAAACACAAAACGAAAGATACAATAGTTAAAAAAAGATTTTATTTAATCATCAAAATCAAGTAGTATGTTTGTACTACTACTTTTTCTAAAGAAGAACTGATAAAAGAGTAAAATACCTACAAAATATCACAAGCATATTCTTCGCCGCTGACCATTTCAGAGGCAAAGAAGAAGGACCTGAACAATTTATCTGGCAAAGGCATAATTCCCCAAGAGTTAAATGTCCGGTATGTCTTTACCCACAAGCAAAGATGTAATAGACAAGATTTCGGAGCCAGACATTACCAGATTTTGATGATTAAATAGTAGCAGTGTAGCGTATGTAGCATATTTATAGAATATTGTTGATTTACTAAAACTTAATTGGCCCCACAACAGTAGGATTGTTTTATTGTGCAAAAATATTTACTGTCTCCTCTTTCTTGTAGTTAGTAGAACATCTAATAGAATACTCAGGGGTGTGTCTTTGTTCTCTCTCTGTAGCACTGTGAATAGAATCCACTTCCAAATGGGTGTGACCACTCTCTAAACATTTTTGTTCGATTACTTCAAGATTTGCATCCGTTCGTTGTATTAAATGTGCCAAATACGCCGTTATACTTATTTTATGTTGCCTGGCACATGTATATACAAAGTGATTTCTTTAATTTGGTTTTTGTATCTGAGTAAACCACCAATCTATGACACTGGCAATATCAACACTGCCTCTTTTGCCATTAATCTCATACCATGTTATACAGTATGCTTCATGAGGAGGTTTAGCTCGTCTTTATTTTTTAAGGCTTCAATGACAGATCCATTTTAAATACACAATGTCTTTAGGACAAAATCTCTGCAGACGCGTATCTAAGTATCATTTTTATCAAAATAATATTCATAGGTAGCAGCAGATCGGTTTTTTGGCGACGAATACCAACTTTCACAGTTTTTAAAGGTTGAGCCACCATTTTTTGAAGTAAAAGTTGTTTTTGTGCTTTAAATCGGTAATTTGCCAGTATGCTTGACAAATCCTATATCTATCTTCGTCAGAAAAGTTATTATGGCACTGATACCCGCATTCAATGAAGCATTTCATAGGTTTAGGTTACTTTTTACCCAAATAAGGCAAACAGTTTTGTTTGTTAGACTTTTTTTCCACTTGCTAGGATCACATTTCTTCCAACGCGTAGGTTCATTATTTTCAGCAGCATTTGTAATTGGCTGCTCTGTTGCATCTTGACTGGCTATAGTGTAAATACATGCTAAATTAGAATTGCAAGACGGTAAAATAGGCACCTGAGGTTGGTTCATCATCATCGCTACGATCAATCTTCTTCAAGTTTGATTTCTGACAATCGTCACTATCGCTCTCACTAGACGACGTTACAACATACTACTCGTACACACACCTTTTCTTCTTAGTACGCTTATCATCTTCGCTGTCGGAAAACCATGAAACGCTGGAGTCAGAGAAAATTCGAATAGAAGAAGAACTGAGACGACCTCGTTGGCGCAACGGTTAACATGCCGGACTGCTAACCAGAAGGTTCCGGGTTCGATTCCCGGTCCGGCCGACATCTTTGTGATTAACTAAATTTGTTGGTTGTGGGTCTGGGTGTTAAATATGTATCTATACCTATAAAATATCTATGTATTTATATGTAGTATATCAGTTGTGTTAGCTACCATAACACGAACTAAAAATGGTTCAGTATGGGGTTAACCTGCCGTGTGTGAAATGAGTCCTAATATTTATTTATTGAACTCAACTCTTCTACTAGATTTTTAGTTCTGGTGCCTGTGACATGATACGTATTTTTCTTATTTAACACTGTCATCGGACAAAATGTCCCAGCCAACAAAGGCGCACAGTGTGGTGGGTTATATGAAAGTAACCACGCGACGCACGCGACGTTCTGCCCGCGAACAAGTCACTAACTCGGGAGCGACATATAACTAAATGTAACGACCCACGTCGAACTTATACAAATAATAACTAAACTATTTTAATTTATATTTGCAATCATTATCTTAAACTATTTTTATCATAGAAGAAGTGTTTATGTTGAGATAATAATTTTTCGCTGTGGTAGTATTTTACATAATCATTTACCAGTAAAGTGTAAGCAGTCACTATCCCGAGTTAGTTAATTTTCGCATTCAAGTATCGAAACAAACTGTTGAATTAGAAAAGTCACTAAATCATTATAGTGACTTTATTTTAACAAAATGCGTACGAATTCATAAGATTTGAATTCTATAAAGTAATTAAAATTATTAGTGACTTCTCGCATTTCCCGGCTGCATCATAAAACAAGATTTATTCACTTTTCACACTCCGTAACTTGGAAACTAAGACAGCTACAGAATTGATTGTCAAACAGATATTTAGAGAAAAAAAATGTTGTTTTAGTGACATTAATAACTCATTTTGGCCATTTTCCGACTTAGTGAGTTTTCGCTCTACGGGGACGATATACTCAAAACACTTACTTTCTCATTAACTTATACTATTAAGGTGATGATTAAGCCAAATCTTGAATTTACAGTTTTTTCCTTAAATCGTAAATGGTAAGGTAAGTTTTTTGAAACATATTTTTTTCATATTGATTAGTCTAATTGGTGTTAAAATAAGTATAAATATTTTCAGAGTGGTTCTTTAGACGGCCTTTAAGTTATTATTTAGATTTCTTTCCCTTTACGATTTATAGCGTAAACCTGTTAAATCAAGATTTTGCCCTAATCACCGCCTTAATAGTAATAAGTTAATAAGAAAGTCAGTATTTTGAGTATTTAGAGATATCCCAACTTACGAATATTAACAGACGTTGTTAAACACCTATATTAAAAAAAAAAGTATTTCTACGCTATTCAGTACATTAAATCACACTAAACCCGCATATATCCATAACTAAGCATTAAAACTACATTAACATTTATGAGTGTATTTAAATTTTAACATAATTTCCATCGTGTTAACAATATAATAAAAATCGCTAAGCTTCCAATAACATAACATTTTAGTGGCAGAATAAAGCAATGTTCGTAAAAAACTGTTTTCTGAACATTAAAATAAGATTTTTTTAGTTATAATATTAATTTTTCATTACTTTCAAGAAGCAGGTAAGTAACTAGGCTGCAATTTAGTTTCATGTTTGGTTTTATTTTTGTCAATGGAAAAACAATTTTTGTTATTTACGTTCTTCAAAAGAAGTTTAGGGTTTTATAATTTATAATATCTTAAACTTTGAAAAGAAGCAACAGAATAGGTTAAGTCCGATTAGATAGATAGTCACTAGAAAAGAAGTTGGTATATCATTTAGGTACTTTTTCTACCCGTAACCACATAATACTTAAAGGACTCGTTTTAAGCAATAGTTTTGTACTACAATATTCTTACAAATGATCTATAATAATCCAACTGAAACACAAATGTTCATTTCAACAAAATGCATGGAAAAGGAATTGTTTTTGAAATTGACTACCATCTGTAAGAAGTACCTAAGTGTTTCGTTTAGGTACCTGCCCTAAAAACTCTTTGGATGTAACCAGAAACCTAGTACAAATTTGAATCAACTTTATAAAGAAGCCAATCGTAGGTTAACAAACCAATCATAAATCGCGTTGCGCAAAAACAAACAGCTTAAATAAAAACTAATCCATCGATATATGTATACCGGATAGCTCAGTGCGTTCCCCAGATTAACTTTGTTTACCCTGAACGTGCGTGATAGCCGGTTCGCTTCCCGTCTCGTAACTTTACAACAAATTGCCAATTTGCTCTAAACCGGATTTGTGTTCTACATTTTTAATTTTTCCATGGGATTAGCTTCGGTTCGATGGGAGTATTAGCCTGGTTTGGAGTTACGAAACTTTGCTTGTTTGATAGCGGGATTGTTTGTTTTTATTAATAAAGTTATCAAAGTAATGAAAGTTTTAATCGGGAGTTTTAGATTTAATAACCTAGATTGATAAATAAGTTAAAATCGAACATAGTTAACATTATGCCTTACTTGAATGTCCGCTATGTCTAAAATTAAATATCACCTTTGTTAAGTGATATAAATAAATAATCAGTCTTTATGATTTCTAGTATTTTTTTACATATTACAACTAAGTATTTTATCGGCAAATCTCGGTTTATGAAGGAGCATGCTTAAACTGGAATTATTAGTTCTCAAGGAGCCTTCTGGAACATATCTTAAGGTGTCAAAATTCAGGCTCGAATGAGGTTGCTAACCAGGCAAGCACCAGTTCGCCCCCCTTGAGGTGGGTCCGCTCGGACTGCGGACAGCGGCCTGGGCGGGGAGAGCAGCGGCAATGCGCGAAGCGGTCCTGCTTCCCTGCCCCCGTCGTGAGATGGGACACCGTGAGGTTTTAGTCGGTAGTGACGGCCCTTCTGGCCCTCGAGTCCGACATACCCCGCTCGCCTCCCCCAGGCTTGCAGCGGGAGATGCGAAAAATGCATTTCCTCACGAAAAAAAAAAAAAAAAAACGCAAGCACCAGATGTAAAAAAACTCTTTAATCTACCTAGATCCAAAAAAAAATCTTTTCACAACTTGGTTCACGTTTTTTTTCATCGTCCAAATTCATTTCATTTTCTCCAAGACTAGTAGTCACGCAAACATCTCCAACGATCTGGTAAGGTGATCAGCGAGCGGAAGCGGAAACTCACCGCGAGGGCGCTGCCGTCACTTCCGGCCTGCGCTTACCATCCGCCCGCCCCACTTCCGGTCGAGTTGGAGGCGGCTTGGACAAGTTCCGACAAAGTGTTCGGAGAGCGTGCGGCTAACTAAATTGTTTAAGTTCTGTAATTACATCTGAATTGCTATACCGAGATCCAATTAGAGTGAGGTATTTAAATATAATAATAATAAATATTAGGACACATTTCACACACGGCTTGTTAACCCCATACTGAACCATTTCTAGTTCGTATTATGGTTGCTAACATAACTGATATACTACATATACATACATAGATGTTTTATATAAATTCATATTTAACACCCAGACCGTCAGCCAACAAATTTAGTTCTGCACAAAGATGTTGGCCGCGCCAGGAATCAAACCCGGAATCTTCTGATTGGCAGTCCGGCATGGTAACCATTACGCCAACAAGGTCGTCAGAATATGTATTATTTTTATTATTATTTGACCCTTTTCTAGTTTTGTCTTTATATCTAGATAACAGCAACATTTTTATGCTAACTTTAGCTTTGCTGTGTCAGTATTGAGCAAATATAAATAAATATAAGCATAATTAGCACCCAAACCGATAGCCTACAATTTTAATTCGTCACAAAGGTGTTGGCCGTACCAGGAATCGAACCCCTCTAGTTGGCATGGTAACCATTACGCCAACAAGGTAATCAATCCCTCAGCAAGGTTTATTGTTTAACAATTGAAATAAGTTCCACTAATGTAATTCTCCATCCACAAATAGAATTTTACACAACAACACTAGAACTTATGGAAAGATACTCGTACATAAATAAATATAAGACTTTAATTCAAAATCTTGCACTATAATATGAAAAAAAGAATTGTCATCAAACAAATAACGGTTTGTTCCGGCAGCCTTCTTGAGAACCAGATGTTACAAACTAGGCACTGTCCTTCGTCTGGTTGCTTGGAAGAGATCGCTTTTAGCTAAAAGGCCACCATTTTTGGCACTAGTTATATAAGTTTCTTTTGCGTATAATTTAATGTAATAAGTGGAAAATAAAGAATTTATCTATCTATGTATCTACCATGCTTCACCTAAGGCCAGAGTTACTGGTAAATTGTCACATATAAATTAAATTATAAGTTTTAATTATAATGACACTAACGCACTTCAAGACTATATTTCTTTCACGAGCTTGTCCAATAAAAATTGCAATAAATTTATTGTTACGACCTATTTGCGCTTGGCACAATGTATTCTACAATAACCATTTAAAACTCTTGTTCTACGGAATTATGTCTTTATCAAAAGATGAAATTATTGCACGACTATTTTATATTTGCTCTATTACGTTTTTATCGGATTGCAACTACTTATTTATTTAGACAAGTCAAATAAAAGATTGGCTTTTCATTTTGCGCGTTTTCTGGCTCTATTTATGAATATTTATCAACGCCATAGCAACAACTAAAATTCCTCCTAATTCAACATAACATAAAGCTCCTGAAAAACTGCAGATAATTTGTTTCAGCATCCCTATAAACCCAACACAATATTGCTCAATCAACAGATTTAACAAACACCTACAAATCTACTAAAGAATAGGTAGATAAATCTAGGTAAATGGCCTGGCATAATGCCTAACTAAACGTAATTACGTCGGTTAAAAAGAGAGAAAGTAAAAAAAAAAGCGGTTGAAAATTCACACCTGAAAGTTTGTGAAGCTAACGGCATTGAGCTGTCAAAAATACACTGAAAACTTCGATAGTGAGGTATTAAGAGTGCCGTTGAAACGTTTATCTGTCGAAGACGGATTTTATTGGGTTACCAGAGTGGGCGCCACTAAAAATGTTTAGTTCTCAGGTAAATCTGTCGGTGGAGGTAAACATTTCCGCTGGGAAAAGCTTTTTATCGATCTCGATATCGGTGCGAGTTCATACGATGTTATCGTAAACAAGAGTACTTTTATATCTTAACCCAGCCATATCTTCAATAACTTGTTAGATTGTTTTTCTTTTCGATTAAAAGATTTTTCGAAAAATTTTCGAGAATTAGAATTATTGTTAGAATTGTTTTTTTTTTCTAGGACACATTTCACACACGGCTGTTTAACCCCACACTGAACCATTTCTAGTTCGTATTATGGTTGCTAACACAACTGATATACTACATATACATACATACATACATGTTTTATATAGATACATATTTAACACCCAGACCGACAGTCAACAAATTTCGTTCAGAACAAAGATGTTGGCCGTGCCAGGAATCGAACCCGGAACCTACTGATTGGCAGTCCGGCATTGTAACAATTACGCCAACAAGGTCGTCAAACAAAAATGTACTGGTTAGTAAAATCCCTATCTAGGAACTCGCACTTGACCATCGCGGTAGATCATATTATTCTTGTCATCTTATTGTGTGAGAATAAATAAAAAAAATCGGCCAATCGCGAGTTGGGCTCACACGTGATGGGTTTTATACCATTATCGCAAAAAAGGAGGAAAAAATCCTTTTACCTGGTAGGTACGGAACCTTAATAAGATAAATAAATTAATGATGACAGGGAATTTCTTCTTATTTAAAGCAGTTTCCAAGTCTCATAGAAAGAATGCAAAAATACTAAACTCCTTGAACTATTTGTTGTCATCTCACATGCAGTTGCGTTTGCGCAGACATTCATAATTCAAAACATATTTCAGCAAATATTAATATTTCAGAACGTCGACCTGTATGAAAATATTCTTTGCTCCAAACATTTTAGCTCTAATTGAGATGTGAATTATTGCCTCAAAAATAGCGTGAAATAATTTAATTTAATATATAAAATAAATGTTATGTTCTTAATCTATTCGTGTAATATTTTTGGATTCTAAATTAATTTACATTTTCAAATTCTAAATCTAATCATAATTTTGGATTATACATTTATTTATTTTTAAATTCTTAATCTATACATAATTTTGGATTCTAAATTTATGTATTTTAAATTCTAAATATATACATACGAGTATTTATGGACTCTAAATGTATGTAGTTTCAAATTCCAAATCTATTTATATTTTCATTCCGTTCTTCTATTCCCTTTTCAATTCTCTTTAGTAAAATGACATAAAATATGTATAAAGACAACCCTTAAACTGTCAACAGAGCTTTTCGTAACCTTACATCACCCACATTTTACAATGTCATGTCAATTGACGCCAGCGAAGCAAACCCAGACGCTGAAAGAACACAGGTATTTAGAATAATCCGAGTTAATTCTATTAAAACGTCCCATTTTGAGATTTTGGTATAATAAATATCGACGGTAAGCCCAGTCGTATGTAAATTTAATTAAATTAACTATTATTACGTGTAGAGGTTCCAAACGAGTCGAAAATCGCGTTTTTCTACGATTAGTGTCATCGTTAGCGGACGTTATTTCAACAAACTACCTTTATTTCGAATGTATAATTTCGTGTAGAATATTTTAGTAAATTTAGATGGTTTTCCTTCTACCTGACAGTAAGCTTGTGTTATTTAGAGTTTTGACGAATATAAAATATTAGAATTGCCGATGAGATGCATAAATTTGCCAAAAATTTCAAGTCATGTCAAATTTATTTTGTTTTACACTTTAAAATTCTGTTCCCACAAGCCGGCTACTTATTTACAAGCCAAAATAACTAAATTATAGATAATATTAATGGAGATAATAAAACTATTGTTATTTTGTTATTAAATACACGTGTAAAGTATAAAGTAAGGGTAAACAATTAATTCTCTCTAGGAGATGGTGGCACAGTGCAATGATAGACAGTAGACTAAAAGTCGTAAGATAATAGATTAAAAAAAGAAATTCCATAATACAATTGACGTTCTGTAAGATAATAGTTTGTGCTTTTTATAATTATCTGAAATTATAATAGGATTGAATTTATAATTGTAATGTACAAAACATTTGTAGATTTTTTTGCAAAAGATACATTTCTGCTTAATATATAACGTATATCTAATGTATTTTTATTTGAATCAATAAAACATGCTTTATAAAACATATGAAATATTTAATAGGTTAAAGAATTATTATGCTAATAAAGAAATATCTACTTACAATTAGGCTTCATAACCTCACTAATTGTGCCCCGCATTGTTACCCGCGTTAACCCGGGACAGTAAAATCTTAATCCGGGATAAAAAATAACCTATGGATTAATTCAAGGTCTAACCTATCTAAGCAAATTTTATCAAACTCGGTCCAGCCGTAGGCGCCCAGGAATGACAGAGATTTTGAAGTTTTTGCGTATCCCGCGTATCCTAGGCTACTTTTTCTCCCAATTGTGTTTTCGGGAGAAAAAGTAGCCTATGTGTTAATTCAAGGTCTAACCTATCTTCACACTAAATCCATTTCATCCATAAAAAAATCAAAATTGGTTCAACCATTTGAGCGTAAAGAAGTAACAAACATCGCATTTAATTAAATTTTTATCATTATTTCAACGAACACACAAACTTTCGCATTTATTTTATTAGTATGCAAACAAAGCACCTTCAAAATTAAACACCAATTCAATAAAAAAAAAAACATACTAGTAAAATATCCACTACGTTCACTTGACTGTGCGAAAAAATTCGCGAACATACTCGAACATAAATCTATCCAAAAATAAGCGAGCACACCGGTGGCGGTGTCCCCGACACATGCGCTACTATTTATATTCCGATAAACGTAATAGTCGAGTCATTATAACGTTTATTATTACAGTAATAACAAACATACATATGTTCATTATTCTACAGACAAATTTATCTAAGTCTTGTTAACGGGGAATATTTTAATTAGGATAACGCTCATCATATTTATAACTAGCAGCCCGTCCTGGTTCTGCACGGGCTATAAAATAAATGAAATAATCCAAGTTGCAAAGAGAAACAAAATATAGCCACGTTACCCGGGGAATAATGTAGCTTCCCAACGGGGGAATAATTTTTCAAATCGGTCCAGTAGTTTCGGAGCCTATTCGCGTCAAACAAACAATCAAACTTTTCCTCTTTATAATATTGGTTTAGATATTAATATACCTATTTATGATAATTTTAGCTGTGGTAACAATAAAAAAAAATCAGTCTATGTATTTCTGATAAATTAGAAAATTCTATGAAAAGCAACAGTGTCTATCTGCAGGCTCCTTGAATGCCAGTTATTCCAGACTAGGCATGCTCCACTTAGGCCAGAGCTAATTTGTGTGCTGCTGGACAAAATAAATGCCTAGTTGTGAGGACTAAAAAAACTGACCAATTAAAAAAACAGGAGACTAAAAATGTCAATGCGTGTATTTAAGTAGAATATAAATTTCGTGCACACCCTCCGCAGCCCCTGTGGCCTAATGGATAAGGCATCGGCCTCCTAAGCCGGGGATTGTGGGTTCGAGTCCCACCAGGGGTAAAGGAAATCTTTTTGCCGTTAATGTAATTTTATGGTATAATAATAATTTTCTTTCTTTCTTTCTAATTTATTACCATATGTATATATTTTTTAATATATAAGTTAAACATTTATAAGAAACACTTATTTAACTTTTTTTCAAAAAATGTAAGAGCTTTGAAAATCGCAAGAAAGTTAAAATCTAACTACGCAATCACTTAGAGCTAGTTTATCTGTAACGTCGTAAAATGTACTGAAACACTGTTTCTCTACAGGGCTATATGCAACCAGAATACTACCCGAAAGTAGGTCAATGTTCATGTACAAAACTATGTACATTTGTTTAAAGGTCCAGGGCCTGAATAAAAAACAACTTTATGTATTTTGCCGTGTGCTTAGGGATCTTGTATGGATTATAATGATTTTATCGCGGGATTTCAGTAGGTTGCGTTTTAATAATTACATTTAAATTATGATATTTGAAGTTATGTAAAATATGACGTTTTAGCGTATTTGTTTGTATCACAAAACACAAATGACGGCACGGCCCAACTCGCATAGCTTTTGAAATAATCCGTTGAATCAAGCTATGTTGAGGGCATTGGTCGATGCTGGCCCAACACAAGCCATGGCCAATGTTTACACGAGACAATAGCCTACATTGGCGGAGTAGTGTCCATCGTGGCGCGCAATCCATTCACTGTCTGTTTTTAGACTGATTTCAAAAGTAATTATGGCATGGCCTGCGGCGTTTCTACAATGGCCCATTAGCCAAAAACATGGCCGTGCATGGCCAAGTGTGTACTTTAAAATAAATTAAATAAAAACCCATTTATTCAATTACACAATTTACAAAGAGCAACACTGTATAATTAATTTCATATCTGTGAAAAAAGTACTAAATATATTGAAATTAGTTCATAATATATACATTAGATAACTAGATATAGAATATAATTAAGTTGATTATTCTGTTTTATATTTTCATTCCTTCAACAAATGTCGCCTCCTTTGCGCAGTCTTCAATCAAGTGTGAAGAGGACTCCTAGTAAAGACTCCTTTTCGGCTGTCCCTTGCCAAGTAACCCTGTAGAGAATCGTTATACAACGTAACGTCTCAATCATTCTATTTACTCAGTAAAATAATATTCAAAGTATCTGTGGCGGATACACTGATAATAAAATGTTAGTTCAAAGACTTGTAAGTGGTTTATAGCTAGCGTAGAGCCGTGGTTAATGATACAAAATGCTGATAGTTAAATATTATGTACCTTGTTTGTTCTGTGGAAGAGGACGGAACTCTAGTATTTGCTGGGACGCAATTAGGTTTACTGCTGAAGTAGGTACTCGAGGAAAGCTAGTTTTTTATGAAATTTAGCATCCCATCCCGGCTTCACACGGTTCTAAGTTGCAAAGAGAAACAAATTATGGACTATGTTGGTGATATAGCTTCCCAAGAGTGAAAGAAATTTTTCAAATCGGTCCAGTAGTCCAAGTCTATTCGCGTCAAACAAAAAATCAAACTCATCCTCTTTATAATATTTAATGATTATGATTTATGATGAAGCTTGCGTTTGACGATTACTCTCACCTGATGTTAAGTGACATTGCAGTCTAAGATGAAGCGCGCTTGCCTAGAAGAAACCGGTTCACTCTCGGCTTGAAGACAGTAAGGTTGTAGTTGAGTGGGAACAGGGATTCCGGCAAGGAGTTCCACAGTTTGGCCGTCCGTAGGTACTATAAACGTAGAAGTGAATCGCTTAGTAGGCATTTTTGGAACTTCCAAGACAGAAAACATTTGAAAGTTAGTTTCCTCTTACGCACACTCATTTAATTATCATCATCATCATCAGCCTATATCCACCCACTGCTGGGTATAGGCCTCATCTATGTTATGCCAGTATCTGCGATCTTATGCTCCACGGCCTCAGAGCGTGCCCTCAATGAACCAGATGTCATAGATCCATCAGGCTGGTGGTCTAGGTCGCTTTCTATCCCGTGGAAGCCATTCAGTGATTGTTTTGCTCCATTTCTATCCATTTAAGAGAAAACATGAACGTTTATATTTTCTTTACACCTTTTTAATAATCGTGTCTAATCAGCTCAGTGAGTAACAATACCTAGAGGTTAACACACTGCAGGAATTCTAAAAACTGAATTAAATGGAGCTGTTAAAACCAATCGCGTGTATCAGTTGGCAGATTCCTCAAGACTAAATTTAGATCGGAGTACCGAGACAAGTAATTGTTGTAGTGTGTCTCGTAACTCATTCGCCTTTTTAATAGATATATTATAGATTAGATAGATAGTGAATCGGTTTCTTCTAGGCAAGCGCGCTCCACCCTAGATCGCAACATCACTTAACATCAGGTGAGTTACTTTCAAGCGCTTGCCTATCCATCATAAAAACAAAATATAAAACATAGATCATTTATTCAATCGCAAAGCTTCCTGGTGCAAAGGTGCCCATAACATTAGCAGCATTGCCGCGCTGAATTGAAAACATACACAGATAGATAAATATAATACCTACTTATGCAGAATAGGGCGAGGATTTGAAAAGAATTGGATTTTTTGATAAATGATAAGAATATCAATCGATCAGTCACGAAGCCCTTAACCTAACCTAACAGTGTGTTTTATCAGCCTCTCTGAAAGCCAGTAATTCCAGACTAGGCAAACTCCATCTCCACCTGACACCTGTGGCTACATACCCTCAAAAAACCAAAAGGTCGGCTAAATAAATAACTACATAATATATAGGATAAAAAATTGTAATGCTATATTGGACCAAAAACTAAAAAAAAGTCAAAAATTTTAGAAAAGCTTTGACAACATAATGCTAATAATTTCGAAAGAAATTATAATTATTTTATTTAAATATTTTTGTTTATTATTTTTTTTATTTTTCTAGTAATCAAACCTGCTATTCAGTTTGATAACGTTCGATTACGCCGGAAGCTTCCTTTTATATAATATAAATAAATACATTATTGTAAGAATGTGTCAGTAAAAAGTTTTTGCATTTTATGTGCTGAACATAAGTGGATATATCCGGGACTTGCGGATCTTATAAACTTACCTGAGTATATATAGCAAAGTGTGCGGTTTACTGCATCCTGTTTATGCCCAGTCTTCCAACAGCAGGTACCAACAACTAAAGAGGCGTAAAGGCTCTATCTACCTGTTCCTACCTGCTCTCTGATTGGTCAGCAGTGCCGACACCTGTCTCACCTCAGCTGTCAACCAATGAAAGCCTTCGCACCTGAGCGGTGGGGGCGGGGCTTGAGGGCGTGATAACTGATAAGGTGTTGACGAGTAAAGTTTACCTGGATATTCATATGATAAGATTTAGTTTAGATATCTTAGAGGACATATAAAAGAAAAGTTAACGAAGTTACCTCTTAGAAGTTTAACCAATGTGTGATTAAATAAAGTCTTCATTATGAATATACTTTCATAGAAAAAACTATTGAAGTTAATTTATCCTACTTATAAATAAATGCAAAGTTTGTGTGTGAGTGTGTATGTTTTTTTTTTATCGTGAAGAAGTAATTCTTCTCGATTAAGCGGATGAACTGATTTCGGTGAAATTTGGTATCCAGATAGTTTAGAACTTAGATTATTCGGGTTCAGCAAGTGATAGGTAATATAAAGGTGTTGACTAGCCGTGTGTGAAATGAGTGAAAAAAAAAACATAATAATTTGTTTTTTTTTTCAGTAAAATTATTAGATTTTACACAAAAACGAGACCGATTCGTTCTCTAGTAGGTGTGAAACACATAAACAAGTAGTTATGTATTTATTTCAGTTCTAGAAATAAATATATCACCCAATTATAACTGCTATAAATCATAACCAAACGGCCTGTGTTTTATCACTCCCGTGTCATTTGGCAGCATTTTTATCCCACCTCTAGCATGACCCGGCTGCAGACCGGATATCCGGCCAGTAACGACCGGTAACGACGTGCCGAGAGCTCACCTGTGCCGCTCGTTAGTAGGGAGGGCGCACTCGATAAAATGATATCGATTCGTATAGACATCGATATCGATACATGATACAAGGTTTTGTCTTATCGATATAAAATTTTATCTAAACAGCCAATTGGTAATAAAGCTGTTTCAAAACTAACAAAACAAAATTACAAGAAGTTAGGAATAATAAACGAATTTAAATTTTACAGAGCAATAAAAAGATTTACACCTGCCTACTCAGTTTTATTGTCGCATTTCCTCCGTCTAGGTATTTCTGTGTCAACAGCCAACAGTTTAAAAAACAATTACTCTGTTCCCTCACAAATGTCATCCACCTTCATCCTACAAATAGAGCCATCAGATAAGACGCTTCGACGCATTTCTCATCGGTTTTATTTCGAACTAAAATCATTACCGGTGTATTTTTAAAGACTATCAGCAGGCAAATTAAATTTTGACGTCCATTTTGTAAGTCGTATATTTTGTTTAGAACGAACGTTAATTAATCGTAAAATTTGTAGTTGTCCGTCTGTCTCTCAAAAAAAATTCCGACAGGTGTTGTGTTACACCCGTTTGGAATGGTAGGGCGGTGCCAACACAAACCATCGATAATAATAGCGGGCCGTGTCACATCTCTAGTTAGAGGCGCCATTGCCAAAACGCGTGTTCAATGAAAGGTGTCTTTGACAGCTCCCGGAGCTTAGCTGTGGACACACTCAACATTTGTACATTCAAATAAAGAACAACGACTTTCTAGAACCGTTCCATATTTAAAACTTCTGAACGAATATTCGAAAATTGAATCAGCAGCTTTCATTTGTTGTAACGACACAGTTCTGTAACGTTTTCTAGATATTTCTAAGAGAAATGCACCAGAATTCGTTTCAAGAGATGTCGTTTTGTTGGCACGGCGTCCGAGGAAACCGCAAGTGAAGCGGGAAATTGGCGTTTTTACACGTGTAATAATTGACGGCGAGATTTCTTCGCAATTAGTCTTAATAATACGAGGCAGGTGGGTAATTAGAAAGAGTAATGTTGTTTGACAACTTTGCCAGTGAACTTTCAGTATGTTATTTTAAGGATTGCTAAAAGAAACAGATTGTTTAGTAGAATACAAAACTTTTTAACCCAAGGTCAAGGTTTTGTAAGAAATAAAAAGAAATTGTAATTTATTTACCCTTAAATTTATTATTATAGTCTTGCGTTTGAATACAGTTTGCCTGATGTTAAGCTACGCTGTAGTCTACGATGTGGCACGCTTACCTAGAAGATACCTTTTCACTTTCACTCTACTATTGAAGACCCTCGGATGAAGAAATTTACTGCTATAGTTTTCTATCTATTTATTTTGTACTAGCGGTGCCATGCGGTGTTACCCGCATAAAAAAGTAGATCTGGGATAAAAAGTAGCCTATGTATTATTCTAATGTGTAACCTATCTTCTTAGTAAATCTCAGCAAAATCGGACCAGCTGTTGGAGCATGAAGAAGTATTGAAGTTATTAAGATTTTGAATTTATTTCCCACGGTAACCATTATTGTTTTCGGGATAAAAAGTAACCTATGAGTTAATTCAAGGTCCAACCTATCTACACATAAAATTTCATGAAAATCGGTTTAGCCGTTTGAGCGTGAAGAAGTTACAAACAGACACAAACTTTCGCATTTATTTATACTTACATTAGTAGGATACGAGTATGTACCTGTTCACCTGTTAAAACCCCTAAACGCGATCCCCTCTCACAGATGTATCGCATCTCTCAAGGGTGTTGTATTTTTCATCGGTTCCCCAATTTTCCAGTAAATTGCTACCCGATAGCCAGTTTGCCGGTAGGATCGCGCGATGGGACCACCCTTATATCGGTAGGTGAATTTATTACTAGAATTTATTTTTTAATATGTGTAGTAAGATTTTTTATGCAGTTGCATCAAAGTCTAGTATCATTGGTTTATGAAAAGGGAAATGGAAAGATTTTCGTATGTTTGTTCTCTTGATGCAGCAAAAGCAAGTGAAATAATAAATCTTCTTCTAATATATAAAATTTCCATGTCACAATTTTAGTTACCGTAATTTTACGAAACGGCTTGACCGATTTTTACCAAATTTTATATGCGTATTCAGTAGGTCTGAGAATCGGCTACTATCTATTTTTCAAACCCCTAAGTGATAAGGTTTAAATATTTTTATTAAAAAAATAATTAAGGAAAAATAATTAAAAGAAAATTAAGGGTGTGAACCCTTAATTTTTTTAGTAATAAAATTAATTTATACGGCAATACAACGTTTGTCGGGTCAGCTAGTACCTATATAAAATTATGTCTTCGATACTTTTAAATTGATATTGTACCTTCAACAAAGAGAATATTACAAAGTTTGTTCCTTTTGATCTGTCCGTCTGGTTAAGAGCAACATAACATGAACTTTCAATTGTTTTCTTTATATACTCGAGTGATATCTGGATTTGACTACACATATTTATTTATTTATTTGTTAAGAAAATAATTTTAGAACTAATAGCGGTTTCCTGTTAGCTCTTGCGTTGATAAAGTGTCCATGATCGTAGTAAGTCATAACAAATTAATTTTCTCCAAAGAAACTCATTTTTACGACCTACTTCGCGTCTTCAAAGGCGCACCTTCACTCTGAAACGAAGAAAGATTGTAAACACACGACGTATCTCCGCGACGCACTCTTTACGCTAACTATAATGGCATTCCTTTCATTTCATTGCGAAATGAAAGAGAAAAAGCTAAATAAATCTCCGTTCGAACAGCTGTTGTCTGTATGGGCACATTACCTGAGAAATATCGCCGGGAAAAAATCAAGTTGACTGCCAAAAAATGTTTGGCACACGCGACCAAAGGTGTTTAGAATTCATTCCTGAAATAGTGCGCGGACTTCTCACAAAATAACACAGACTCTTATACTTTGTCGCAGTCAAATTTAGTTTATAGCCTTTCTTAAACTGATTTGTTTAAAGCATAAATATTAACATGAAATGGACCTTAAGTATAAAGCAATAAGACTAATGGACGGTAAGTTCATTCGTTCTGGCTCGGTAAGTGTGATGTATGGTTATTGTATCAAAATTAAAACTTTCTAACAGTTGTGATAACTTGCTTTCGCGTCCGCTCGCCTCGGTCCATTTGTTTTTCATGTTTATTATATTACTAACTGAGACACGCCGTTCCACATGTGATCTTTAAAAAAAACATTAGTGTCTGTAATCTATATTAGGTAACTTACATAAGCGAATTTTTAGGGAATAAAAGTGTATTATTAAAAAAATACTTCTACTTGTCATTTATAAATTCCTTATTAAAATTTTCTGAAGATCAGTTAACACTGATTTATACACAGCAAGTAATGATTATGCAATTATGTATAGATTCAACAGCAACACAAATAATTGTATTCAGTATTATAATAAAACTAACCACCTCACTACCACGCAACCAATATGCGAGCGAATCCGCGGATAATAGATATTTACGTTTCTATCAGTCATTATTAACGAGTAACTAAAACTAGTCCAAGAGCAATGTAAGAAAACGAGCTCAGGCCTTTTATTAATAAGACTGTAGAGTTTAGTACCAAGCATCTGGCGGACTAAGCCGGTCCTAATCCACTTGAAATAAAATAATCTCCATCATACATTGTTTAGGTATACTTCCTAATTAATTTTAATCAAATAAAATTCATTATATAGGGCTATATTCCATATTCTTATTTTTCAATTGTGGCGAAAAAATCTACATCGACAACCCTCAAGGAAAGTTTTGCATATCTATAGCAAAAAGTTTATTCAAAATCAATCCAAACTCCTTGCAGTAACGTGGCCTTTCTACAACCATATCTATGTACTCGTGTGTTGCTTGGTTCCCGTAAGTCTTAGGTTACTGGCATACCTGTCCTACAGATATTGCGTTAGATGTTGTTTCAAAAATACCGAATCAAGTTTTCTTGATATTTAGTTAACTATCTTTGATATAACTTTATCCAGGAAACTAGCTATCAATTTATTGATTTACTTGAAGTGTCTCTTACATCGCTTTATTATTAGCTGGAAAGTTTATGCATAGGCAAATCCCAAATTATTGATTTACTGAAGTGTCTCGTACATAACTTTATTGTTAGCTGGCAAGTTTATGCATAGGCAAAATCTTCACTTCTGAAAAGACTAGAACTCTGGTACCGTCCGTGTAATGAAAGACAAATAACAAAAAATAAATTAATGCATACATAAATTTAAACTTACATATTTCTTATCGGTATTTTTTTCATATGCATCTAAAATTATGTCGACTTTCGCATCCACGATAAAATTAATGAGAAAAACAAATGTAACCAATATTTTTCTGTATTTTTCAACGTCTCGATGTACACAATATTCTGAGGACGTTTTTTCCACCATTCCTTACTAATTTCTACGTGGATGCAAGTCATTAATCAAAACCCACGTAGATTGAAACGTGAGTGCGTCCCAATTATAATAACGTGTATTTTTATTATTTTAACGTCTTTTTATATTGCATCCTTACACTGGGTGAGGCAATATTAATGCTGAGCCATTTTTTATGAAACTTTAATAACACTGTTGGCGCCAACATTTTCTCTGCGGTGAAGATGAAAAGATAGTTTGGAAAACAAACACAAAAGTGCCTTTATCTGACTTCTAGTTCTTCTTCGTATGAGCCGAGTGGCCAAGCTCTGGTGTCGAGAGTTTTCAAGCCACTATAAAGCCTTTTTTATTGTCTTGGTTTAACGGTTGATTTTTGTTTCTCTATCTTAATGGCTCAGTGCTTGGTCACTATTTACCTGATGGTAAGTGACATTGTGGTCTACGGTGGAGCGCGCTTACCTAGAAGGAGCCAGTTCACTCTCGCCTTACACATCGCTAGATTATAGTTATAAGGGAAAAAAAGCTTTAAACTTTTTTACCTAAAACTTTAATTTAAAACAATCCGTGCTTACAAATGTAGAAAAAAAAAAACAAAAAGAAAAGATTTATACATTTACATATACCTACGCGTCTAAAAGACACAAAGAAAACTCCTGAAAATCTCCCGCGGTGAAATGTTCAATCGGCAACAAAGCCCCGTAATTATAACACCAAGCCGTGACTTTTTAATCCAGCAGGTGTGTCACGGTGTGACAGGTGACAGCTGACAGCTGTCAGATGACAGCGGCGCCGCGCCTGACAGATTGGCGCGGCCGGGGCCCGTGGCGAGACACCGCTCTTTTGTTTCCGCGTACCTGTTTTGTTTTTAATTCTTTTGTTCTTTGGCATTTGGAAAAAATGCAGATGGGCGCGGTGTGATATTTCACGTATTTTTGGTGCGGGATTCTGCCATTGCGAGGGAAAGGTTTGCATTTCTTTTATTGTGTTTAACAAGTGAAAACGGCGGGAACGTTTGGTTGAAATATTAATACAAACAGGTTATTTTGAATATCTTTTTTTATATCAGGACACATATTACTAAACCATTTTATGGTTAGTATTATGGCAGCAACAAAACTGATATACTACATACATAAACACTTGATATCGATACATATTAACACCCAGTTCAACAGCCAACAAATTTAGTTTATCATTAAGATTTTGGCCGTGGCAGGAATCGAACGCGGGAACCTCTGGTTGGCAGTCCGGCACTGTAACCATTACGCCAACGAGGTCGATTATTAGCTCAACATTGAATAAAAACGGAACGAACCTTTATTTCATTCTTGTATCATACATATTATGTAAAATGTTGATATTTAAAACTCCCAAATTAAAATGAAAGATGTCTTCACTGCTAAAATTAAGATTCCTACCAAGGTCCAATCAACCAAAGTCCCTTCTAATTAAGATATCCACAACTTCCAAATTCAAATTCCTGCAAAGTCCTTGAAATGACGTCACGAAAATCGGCGAAGGGTATAATTTTATGAGAACGAATGACGTCACTCGATCTTAATCAAACCCCTTGTTTCGTCATTAATGGCTACCTTCAGCATAAGCCTGTTATTTACGCCTCCGTACATTAATACTTCGAATAGGAAAAGTTCAAAATAGATATGGTGAAAATCAGTGGCCACTGAAAAAATTACAACTAGCCAGATAAAAGTAATAAAGGTTTGGCGTATTTTTTTTAATAATGGTTTTTAGGAATATTTCTTATAATAATTTTAATTTTACGACTTTTAGGTATTCGTAAAAGTCGCAAAATGTGAGGCAACGAATATTTTGTAAAATATTACAATATTTATGATTTAACGTAACTAGACAGTCGGAAACACCGTTACTTTGGTTTCAGTTACATACCAATATATGTTTTTTTAATAACTAGGACTTCCAATATTTGCGGGACATTTGCAATCCAGCTGAGACCAGGACCGGAAGTCCACAACCACCATGGATACCAACTTCATAACCTACTTAAAGTTTTTAACAATGAATTCTTTATTGACAAAAAAAAAAACAATTGACTACTACAAATAAGCAAGCAATGTGTATGACTATAATAGATACAACTGGAGGCCATAGCTTAGTACTTACATACGACCTCATATACCTACATAGACAAACTAAATAGATATATAAAAAAAGGGCATTGTGTGTAGTATTTAATGGTGTACAAAATTTATTTAATAGAATTCGTAAGTTTATTTAATCTGACTAGTATTCTTAAGTATTTAAGTAATTATTGTAGTGTGACTTGCCTTTTACGTATGTATATTATTTTCTTTTCTGAACACCGTGTATACAAATTGTACCTACCTACTTTATGGACTTTGTGTCTGACAATAAAGATTTTATTATTATTATAATAATTATTATTATCATTTATGGCTAGTAAAGTTCTGTATTCTGTATTCATATACCACCTCCCAATTTCGTAGCTCGATGTGCTCAGTAATACCTGTTTGATGAGGAATACTCGACAGAGTGATCTCGCGGCTTCATTAGCGGGTTACTGGCGGACTGTAATTACTGTGATTGGTGACACTCGGATTAATACATGCTAGTTATTCGTTATTGTTGGTAATGATTTCACTTTCACTTTCACTCACGGCTGGTTAGCCCCATACTAAATCATTACTAGCTCGTATTAAGGTTGCTAACACAACTGATATACTACATATACATACATACATATTATATATAAATACATATTTAACACCCAGACCCACAACCAACAAATTTAGTTAAGCACAAAGATGTTGACTGGGCCGGGAATCGAACCCGGAACCTTCTGATTAGCAGACCGGCATGGTAACCTTTACGCCAACGAGGTCGTCAATCGTCACTCGTCACTCGTCACGTCGATTGACTTTAGCTCAGTTCACATTGAACTGAAAGTTATTGACTGGGCTGTTATATTAATTTTATGCGCTTGTTAGCTCGATCACGCTTTATTTTTCTTTGTTATGGACCTGTAAGGAATCTACCCTAATTGATGAAATAGTTAGTATGGTATGTATATGTATAGTATTAGAATAAAATAGGTATGAGTAGCGAACAAGAAAGGGGGCTGGTGCTCAGTTGTGGTAACGGACTGAGAATGATGATGATAATGATTCCTTAGCTCACATAACTCGTTAAGCTTCTGACCCTGGCTGGTTATCTATTTAAGTTTGAATGGTTTTCTTATAACTTTGCGTTTGCGTTTGACCACAGCTTGCCTGATGTTAAACAATACTATGGCCTACGATGTTAAAGTCAAAGTCAAAGTTCTTTATTAATAAATTCACAATTTACAAGTCAATAAAATAAATAAGGAATGTCATAGAATAATAAAATGTATACCTACTAACTTATAAGTAGTCAGTATATTATTATTTGTAATAAATAGGAATATAATTAGTTACAATAGTAACCGTTTCAGACAGCCGTCGACATTGATTTTTAAAAACTCCTCAAAGCTGTGTTACACGCTTACCTAGAAAATACCTATTGACTCTAGATTTGAGGACCCCCATGTGGTACTTCTCAGGAAACACAGACTCAGATAATTTATTAAATAAGCAATTATTACCTACCCTGTCTTTAAAATAGTTATATCAAACGCCTTAATATAAACAATTAAGATGAGTAAAGTTTTAGCGTCGTAAGCAAAATCATGTCTTTAATACTACTACTATATATAGTAGTGATAAGTCACTATTGCTTAAAACCTTTTTGTATCAGAGAGCACAATAAAGCTTAATTTCGCAATTCTCTAAAATTATACCTACCCATTATTTTCACAATAAAATTGTGAAATAAATATCCCACAGCACATTTAAGTGTCCATTCCGTATGATGGAGAGTAGACGATGCGTAGTCTCGTTCTGCTATTAAGGGCGGAATCAAAGGAGACACTATAAAGTTTAAATATAACGACACGACTGTTTCAAGGTTGTTTGGCTGTTGTCACCATTGTGGACACAGAAAAACTAGATAAAGAATAGACATTCCTTTATGTTAAAAAGTACATTATACAATATAGCTATGCCATCATCCATCCATCATGTTTCACCTGCGTTACTACGAGAAAGTAGCTTATGGATTAATTTAGAGTCTACACTATGTCTATATCAAATTTAATCGAAATAGTTCACCCGTTTGAGCGTGAAAAAGTAACAAACATACAAATTCCATCACACAAATACGTTAATTATACTCTTTAAAACGTTTAAGTAAACTGTATTAAACTCTGTTTATACTCGTACGAATTGAAGCAGCGCTTGAAGTAAATTTTCAACTGGCTATAACATCTTTTCCTTAACCGTTTTTCATAAAACTCATTATTCTTATTGTAATCAAGAGTAATTTTGAAGTTATGATGTAGTAGATAGACAGACAAATAATTGTTTTTTTTTATTTCTTAACATTTAAAATATTTATATTCTTTCGACTACACTAAAATTAAAAATTACATGAAAAACAACAACTACACCATAATTAAAAATTAAAAAAACCTTACAAATAGTAGATTAAACTTAAGTCAGAATCCGCGGGTAAGGTGCCTAAAGCCTATTCTAAAAATGTACTTTTGGTTTCTGTTAATTAGTTTTTTGGCAAAAAAATAAAAGTACTGTCACTGGATTTTTACTATCTTTTTTATTATACGAGTATGTATTGATTCAAGAATTTGTGAGAAACTTTACGCTTGCAAACTTTGTATAAATTTTATTGTGAAATTTACGAGTATCAATCTTTTTCAAAGAAAAGACACCTATGACAACCTTAAATTTTTTTCTTTACGCTCTGACTAATACTGATCTGTTTGACATAGCAACTACTTTCAAGACCCAATCAATCTTGATTACCATAATACATATGCCTATTCTATTCACTTGAAAGTACGAAATTCCTTAAAGCAAAACCAAATCACAAACTAAATACGTAGAAATTCAGAGGTCACTGATAGATAAAATTTAACGACTGTAGACTAGTGCTTGTCGCCGTATCCGTTCACTTCAAACGCGATTACATATTAAATTATAAACCGACGTATCTACCTGCCTTTGATGTAGCGATGTAGTAAACAGATTGATAATGGCTTAATGGCCGCCAGGATGATACTCCAATGCTGAAGTAAACATGGTTGCTGCATGTTTACCCTTTTCTTTAATTAACTAATGTGTTTTTGATACAAGTACCTTTTGTTGAGATTATATTTGCCCTTTAATTGGTTTTTTAGTTCATATTTATTTTTATAACTTGACTTTTTATGTAAAGTGTTTAGCGATTTCATCCGGTATGTCCATATAATGTAAACAGCCACAGAAACAACAGTAGTTAACAAACATAACAAAATAATTGAAATTAATTAGAAATGAAAATGGCGATGCTAGTGATATAAATATCAATAGCTGTATTAGTTATTAAACTTTCGACTGGTAAAAACTGTCACTACGAAAAATACGGCTAAGGCATAAGCATAGGCTTCCTTCACTAGGAGAGAGATACGTGCCAAAATCCACCACTCTGGCTATGTACGGGCTAGCGGATGACACAAGTTTTTAGATATTGCAGTCCTCAACATGTCGGTTTCATCACCGATGTTTTTCTTCACCAAAAAGCAACTGCAAATCTACACATAACTTGAAAAACAAGTCATTGGCCGGGATCGAATCAGCAGGGGCCATCTGATTGAAAAGTCAACGATTTTATCACCGAGCCACACTCGCTTCTTTCGATTAAGGAATTCGATAGAAAGCATGAAGTTAACTCCACCTCTCACATCTCTAAGTTCTGGAACCTTAATCCCACATTATCATGCGCGCGATCTATGAAATGTGAAAACCGGAAATTGGGTCAGGGCGGGCACTTATCCGCCGGAAGTGGCCGCCCTGGGCAACGTATTTCCGGTGTGACGTGCACACACCTCCGCGTTATCGCCATCCGGGTGGGTTTGGTTTTGGAGATTGTTTGAACACTTTTTTACATGAACTTTCCTTGATTGAACTTTACGAGAATAGAGTATAAATCAAAGTCTTTTTCTTCGTATGAGCTAAGTGGCTAAGCTCTGGTGTCGAAAGTTTTTAAGCCGCCCCAAAGCCTCTGATTTGGCTTAACGACTGCCGGGACCTACAATTTGACGTCTCGTCCAACACACGGGTGACACCTACGTGACAAATAACGGTAATTTATTACTATCCTTGGATAGTAGGTATCCTACCAATATTAAAAATACGAAAGTTTGTGTGCAAGTGTTTGTTACTTCTTCACGCTCTGAACCTTGGATTAGGCTACTTTTCATCGCGAAAACAATTGTGTTTTCCGTGGGATACGCAAATAACTTCAAAATCTATGTTACTCCTTCACGCTCCAACGGCTGACGAGATTTACTATGAAGATAGGTTAGATCTTGGATTAACACTTATGCTACTTTTTAACCCGGATTAACTTCCTTAGTCCCGGATTAACGTGAGTAACACCACAGCGCAGCTAGTTTACATTAAAGTAGAAAATAATAACAAAAAAGATAATCTATTCTATTTTGTAACATGTAAAATCACTTAAGTCAACAGTCTACATATGAGAAAAAATACTGGAGCACTGTGGCATATGCTAAATACATTTTTGCCAATCAATGCTATATACATAATATTATATTCGTAATAAGATACAAAAGGATTCTTATGAATGAATCTATAGTAATTAAACTAATTTATACTAATCATTTAACTATATTTTTTTTGCAAAAATAAGACGATTTTATAAGAGTAACAGAAGCCAAAAAACATTTTTTGTCTGTCTTTCTGGTACTAAAACGTACCATACTAATATTAATAAAATAATAATATAATCGATGGATTTGAACGCGCTTTTGACTATTTATACACACACGGTTTAAATAATTAATAGTTAATTTAAATCGTAGCCTATTATTGCAGACCACCGAGCAATTTCTTCTTCTCCTTACCAAGCCCCTGAACTCTTGTTTGGAATTCACAAAAGCTCGAGTAAATAAAAAGCCAATTTAAATGCTATTAAAACTAGATGTGTCTCAAGATTTAAGGCGCGGATACCTCATTACGGAAACCCTCTCGAGGGCGGGAATTTAAAACATGCCTGATTTATTTGTTGTTTGCTATTGACGTGAGGTTTGAATGTTTTGCCAGAGGTTTTTTGTAGATTGCGTGCGCTTTTTATTACGCTACTAGGATAAACATTGTAAACTGTTCACGTAAGGCATCTTGACCGTTTTTTCTACGCGAAAAAATGCTACTAGAATACTTTAAAAAAAATTAACTAGATCTACGCTTGGCCACCAACTCGACTGATGGTTAGCGAAGTTGTGGCCGAAGATGAAGCACGTTGTTCTAGAAGAATTTATTTCACTCTCGCCTTAAAAAAATCTAAGTTATATTTCTCAAGAAACACGGTAGGAGGCAATCCATTCCATTCCTTAGCAGTACGCATGATGAACGTGGAGCCAAATCATTGCGTACGGGTTTTTAGAATCTTCACAATGAATGGATGATATAAAGCTGATCTCCTACTGGTCCTGTAGTGGAAAGGTGAATATATTTATAATTTATTCTACTTTTTAATTAAATGTTTTAAAATAAATAGTGGATTTTAAACATGTATGTATTAATATGTATTTACTACGTTTTTTATAATCCCCCTGTGGGGAGCATTATGACATAATAAAACCTATTTGACAAAAAATTCAATACCGCCGTTGTTGCACCAACTGAGCAATATGCATAATTTTTATGCATGTTTATATTTATTTCTGCAAGAATCCCAAACGACCCAAAACACAATTTTATGCTCCATCAAATTAATAAAGATGGAGGTAAGTACCTACTTCCCGCAATTAAACTTCGCAATAAACCCAAACAAATATCATCATTTTATGTGCGTGGATCTGGTATCGAGAACTAGGATTGTAAATCTTACCTAATTTTTGATTAGAGGTTAATTTTGCGTATATGACCTGCACTAACTATCTAGTCATTACATGGGCAAGTTGGTTTGGCTGTATTCAATCCAGATTGGCTCAGTAGCTTAAATTGTCAACGTATAGGTATTATAACAAATGTTCGGTAGCCTGTATGAGTACAAAGACGGAAGGTTATCCGTCTATTATTGCAACAACTTTTGAGGTTAGTACAAAAATCAGTCGACTCAAAAAGTATGGAGCCACTTTTTTCTCAAATTCCGAATAAATTTTATAATAAAACTTGTTCTCATGTCCCCTTCAGTTAAGTACAGCATCGAACATATTATGTATAAGTAATATGGTCGATGCTTAATAAATGAACTCAATGTGTAGAAAAAGTTGCTAATACACCACATTCGTTCTGTTTTATTTTTTTAACAGATTTTGTATATTTTCAAATATATAGGTAAAGCGAAGTGCGGGTTGGTGGATCACACATATTTTCGGATATTGTGGTTCACAAAAATGTCAATTTCCTCACAAACATCGTGAGCAAATTGACATTTTTGTGTCACCGTAAAAAGAGTGCAAATCTATACATAATATGAAAACAAGTCTTTGGTGAAGGGCCGGAATCGAACCATTGGCCGTCTGATTGAAGATCAGACGTTTTCCAACCGAGTCACTCGTCTTAAAAATGTGTATTACCATATAAAATCGCAAGAAAACCCGCGGTGCGAAGCTAGTATTCAATAAGTTACCTGTTTTATTCATCTGTCGGAATGTTTGGTGGTAAATGTCGCGCAGTGATGCGAAAGGACACGTGTGGGAACGATACGGGAACGAGAATAGGGAGGGGAAAAAAGAAGGACTAGTAAAGGAGTCTTAGTCTTGCTTATGACAGTACTACTTGGAGAAGAGTTTTATGAAACATTAAAATAAATACACTAAACGGTCTTGTGCTTGTTGTCTTTCACCTGATGGCAAGTGATATTGTGATCTGGGAATAATGCGCTTGGTAAAGAATTCCACGATTTGGTGATTCGCATAGTAAAGCAAAGTTTATTGTGTGTACTATTTTAAACATTATATTTTGTCTCGTGTAAATTAATAAATAAATAATTTTCTTTCTTTCCTTCTTCCAAGTATATTTTTATCAGTAATTTTGTGTTTGAAGATTTGCTTGATAGATCAGCATAATTATTATTTATTTATTTGTTTTCGTGACACAAAAAATACCATCCCGTTGAAGTTTTCTCTAGAATTGGTAGCGGTTCTTTTTCTTCGTGAGAGCTAACTGTCTTTGGTGTCAAGAGTTTTCAAGCCGCCTGGAGGCTCGAAGATCGGTATCGGTTAACAAAGCAAGACTGCGAGTGAGCGCTTCCGTCCCCACCTGTCCCAAGAGCCGTTGAGGCGTCACCACGGATCACCATCAGTGTAAAGTATATAAAATATCGACGTGCCCACAAACAGGATTTATTTTTGGAAGGTAAATTAGTGAGATGAAAGTGCAGATGGGTCATAACTTCAGCACGATATGGCAGAAACGTTTTTATTTTATTGTTTTCTTAAAATTTTACCATTCGTTTTGTAATAGTTGAAAATGCTGAAAAATCTCTAAAAACCTTAAAATCTCGTTTAATGACTCTGTCTGAGGAACTTTGTATTTGTACGCTGAAATTTATTGGCCAATGATTTGCTCGTAAAATCTCTGTTTATAAAAATGAAAAGTAATGTCCATTGAGTGTCGTATATTTTTCGCTTAAATAGTTTATTTTAATATCTGAATAATTGAATCTCTCGCGGAAACAAGTGACATCTACATCTTCAGCTTCAATCTCCAGATATAACTAGATTTAGCTGCTTCTCAGAGGCACCGCAAGATTAGGTAAGAAAATTTAGTCCGTATTTTTAATGTTCTTGGTGTTTCGTGAAGATCGGGGTTACGAGCGGAAGTGTTACATTTCAAAGGGGCATTCTTGTTACCTGTGCACTAAATATAACCGACAACGACCGGATAGTAGGAGGACGGGATGCGATTAGCCACGGCCGCGGCCGGCGCGGGCCAGACGCCTTTGATGTCCAGAAGGTAAGGTGCGCCAAAATGTTTTTGTAGCTAATGTCAAGTTTGCCATCTGTGACTGCTTGCTCTTTGTTTTGTAAAGTCTTGTTTTTATTTTTTCTAATGTTAGCGTGGGTTGTGGAGATAATAGATCAGAGTACATCTTAGACTCTGTTTAAATCGCAATTACAATTTTTGTATTTTATTTTTTACTTCCGTTTCGTTCCGTTTATGAATTAAGATCTTCATTGCTATTTTCATTAATTTCCTATCTATAAATTTAAATTGCTTGAAGAAGTATGAATGCCATTTCTAATTCAGTAGTTATATGCTTATTTCGTCACATAATTTTCATTTCCCTGAACTAGTTTTGATGCAATTCAACAAACCTGTCGGTGTGGCAGCTTACATACCCGCGTGTAATCCTGGTTGACACTGGGTCCTCACACCTTACGAGCGGACTAAATCGACCGAACCAAACCGTATAATTAATGCACCCATTTGAAACTTTCATGTAGATATTAATAACAATCCATAAGGCTTGGTCACACTTGAGGGACTCTAACGCTGCTGTAGAAATAACAGTAAAGAAAAAAATGTATGTATATCAAGTTTTAAGCAATACTACTACTAGTACTAGGACACATTCACACACGGTTGGTTAGCCCCATACTGAACCATTTCTAGCTCGTATTATGGTTGCTAACACAACTGATATACTACATATACATACATACATATTATTATATAAATACATATTTAACACCCAGACCCACAGCCAACAAATTTAGTTAAGCACAAAGATGTTGACCGGGCCGGGAATCGAACCTGGAACCTTCTGATTAGCAGTCCGGCAAGGTAACCTTTACGCCAACGAGGTCTTCAATACTATCCAAATACAGAGTTTAACTAACGCATAATCGGTAGAGTATTTTCCAATGCTTGATTGGCTAGCAACCACCCAAGTTGAAAAAATTGACATTTCAAAAAATATACAAAACATTGCCGTATGATCCGGCAGCCTGCTTGAGAACCTTTTGTTCCAGACTAGGCATGCTTCTCCTTAGGCTAAAATGTCACTAGCTCGTGCAATTACGCGCCGTGCCGATCTAATACCAAGCCGTACTGCGTAAAAAAGAAACAGAACAAAATTAAATGTAATGATATCTTCTTATATATAAAATTTCCGTGTCACAGTGTTTGTTACCGTACTCCTCCGAAACGGCTTGACCGATTTTATCCAAATTTTATATGCGTATTCAGTAGGTCTGAGAATAGGCTACTGTATATTTAGAAATAATCATTAAGGCAAAACAACGTTTGCCAGGTCAACTAGTAAAAATATAAATTTTCCATAGCCTCAGTGTAACCAAGCTCATAACTCTGCCTTACGTCTGTGTTGACCGGTTAATTTGTCCGCCGCATTAACTGTACGTGGAAACCAGTAACCTCAAACGATTTCCGCACCTAATACATACCTATACATCACCTATACAGTACCCATACAGTACCTATAGCGGCGAGTGACGCGAGCAGGAAAATTTATACTAATGCAAAACTGTTACTTGCAAATAGTCTGGCACGAGGTATGACAGGTGTGACAGACACCACGTTACACTAATAACGTTAAATGGAACGTGAGGTAACTCCGCGGAGTTTTTACTTCAAATATATTGGTTCGTGACGGATCTAGGTTTTTTTTTCTCGCACGGCTGTTTAACCCCGTACTGAAACATTTCTAGTTCGTATTAAGGTTGATAACACAACTGATAGGTATACTACATATACATACATATATAATTTATATAGATACATATTTAACACCCAGACCGACAGCCAACAAATTTGTTTCAGCACAAAGATGTTGGCCGTGCCGGGAATCGAACCCGAAACCTTCTGATTAGCAGGTCGGCATGGTCACCATTACGCCAACAAGGTCGTCAAGTTGTTCTGATATATATGTCAATTAGTCTATATTTAAAAGCTGGGCTCTCTCTTCTCTTTGGTCTTTTTCCAGATACTTATATCCTCGGCCAAATCCTTTAGCTTTCAGTTTAGATATTCCCACGGCCACATTCATCAAGCAAGTCAAATTAGACCCACTTCTCGTAGTTAGATTAGATTTGAATATGGTTCACTTAAGTTTAAAGTATATATAATACTTTTGGAGAAAGTAAAAATATGTCGCCGCGATGCTATTCTGACGATGAAAAAATCTAGAAAATTGCCATTGAAATGTCTGGATTGAAACCAAATACAATAAATACCCTATCGAAATGGGTCGTTTTTTTTTTGTATTAGCACTTATCTCTAAGATGTGGGTCTAATTTTACTTGCTAGATTATTCATAAAGTCTTGTTAAAATAATACAGTACCTAGATGAGATCAGAAACAGAAACTTACCTCACTTAACTAATAAGAAATATAAGACAGAGACCTAAATTATCTGGTCGGTTCATTTCGTTCGTCACCGCTCGTACCTGAAAATAATCACAAAGGAGACACACAAAGAAGTAACTCAGTCAAATCTTCTTCGACTTCATTTCCTAAAAGTGTGGCACAGGAAATTTTATGCAAGCATTTTTTGCTTTCAAGTTCGCAAGTTTTAACAAACACTGAGAGTCTTCGTGAGGGAAACGTAGTCTAAATGACTCAGTAAAGGTATGTACTTTGTTAAGCCGAGACAGGTTCGAGACTAAAAAGGAACATATTTTATGTTAACGAGATAGTGACAGATGGGTTTAGTGTTTTTAAAATGAACAGACACGCTTTGTGCATGTTTACGAGCGGAGGAAGTGACGGCACGAACTGTGGGGCGGTGACGTGGAGTGTAAAATAATATTATATCTATGAAATAAATTATTTGAATTTTCTTTACGCTGGGACATACATTGTTGCGTGTAAGTCAACACTCACATATGAAACCAAAAAAATGCACATATTACTAATGAATTTTTACTACTGGCGCAGGGGAAATCGCTAAACTGTTTCTTCCAGAAATTGCGATAATTGATTAATGTATTATTTTTAACTTTTTAGTTTTTCAACATTTTCATGCACGAAAACAGATACAAATTTTATGTATTCATGACAGCTAGATATTTGACCAGCAGAGCGCGTAATCTCACGAGTTAGCGATATTCTGGTCTAAGATGGAGCATGCCTAGTCTGGAATAACTGGCTCTAGAGCTGGCCGGGGCACACCATTAGGTACCTACTCAGCGTTAGATTTTTCTAGCCAGTCAAGCACTTGAAAATACTCTGCCACCACACAATGATTATGCGTTATTTATATGATACTCGTTACGTCAGCTAGCTCATTGAGAGATAGCTTCATACATTAGACACTAAGCCTATTATTTCCGTAAGCAAAGGAGGCGTTCAGGAACCGCGGTGGGCGGATCCGGCACGTTACTGTGTACCCGAACGGTGTCATACATACATCATAATTAATTAATTTTAACAATAATATCACAATGTAATAATAAGTAGAAACTAATTACAAAGCGATTAACTCATATCATATCCCTGTTTGTTTGATCTTCTAAGACCGAACTAAAGTTACATTACTCGTATATCGCGATCACTAAATTTGGACATCTCAATTGGTAAATTTTAGTTTGACTTTGTGTATTTATTTAAATATGCAAAAATCATATATTAATGTATTTATATCTCTACTTTAAATTCTTAGTAAAGCTCTTTGTGACATGTATGATAATTACAGTTCATGCCAGAAAAGCAAAATGTGATTCGTATTTAAATTTTTATTTTCTCTCTGTGTGTAAGCTGCTCGATCTGATACGATCATCGAAGTTAAGCATTGATTGACATTTGATCAGCAGGGCGCGTAATAATACGAGTAAGCGTATAATAAGTTTTATATACATATTTGACTTATCTTAAGAAGTAAACATTGGAATGAAAACCACATTTACTTTAGAAAATAAATGAATGTGTGATTGCATTAACAATTGATAACACTTATTCAATAAAATAAAACAACTATACTGTGTAGATACATGTTGTGCACACCCATCCACCAGCCGGCTGTATCCTGCGACCATTACTGTGCTAACTGCTTTCATAATACTGTACACGGCATAACTCACTCTCTTCCTGAACTGCGGAGTTACTATTACAGGAAGTAAACAGATTATACTGTTGTTAACTAGGTAACTACTAACTAACGTAAACTAGCGCCTGTAGCTCGGCTGACTTAGGTGATCTTACACGATCATCGATGTTAAGCAACGGTCAATACAGACTGTCTTTGGATGGGTGACCGTGCAGATGATTGTCTTTTAAATAGTAGCTTTTTCATCTGCGGGTCGGAAGACACATTTAATTGTAGGTCCCGGCTGTTAGTCTCAGTACAAGAAGTTGGTAAGCCAAGTCAGAGGCCTTCGGGCGGCTTGAAAACTCTCGACACCATATCTGGGCCGATAACGGTCCAGATACATACATACTTCTTCTTCTTCGAATGCGCAAAAGCTCATCCCAACTTCTACATATTGTAGTGGCGTCTTTCTTTGGATTTGAAATTTATCGCTGTGTCTGTATTCGACTATTCAAGTCTTTTCATTTGACACCCATAATGAGGTGGTTGAAGGGAAATATTATATCCGCAGATTAAGGCGGCGGCCACCACTGCGGTTTATGTATGTGGTTTCATTCTTTCATTCTTTCTCATTTTCATTCTGGCTGATGAGTAAAGAGTTTGAAAATCTTCGTGTTTTGTTTCATTTAAATGGCTCTGTCATATTTTTGCCTGTAGTCGCGCAGGCGCTTCGCTCGCTAGGTCAGTAAAGTGCATCTCACTATGCTACACGCACCTCCAACCCGACAGATGTGTACAGTGGACCCATTGTCTCTATTCTTGATGGCCACTCGATTCAAGCACAGAGTAGAAAACGTGCAGAGACATTGATCTTTCAGCCATTAGCATAGCAATTGCGAGTATATCTCATAGCGTTTATAAATATGTTACTTCACACAATAATCGTTATTGTACGACTTAACGGCCTGAAGGTGAAATATGCCTAGTATGGAATAGCTGGCCTTTCACCTGCACGAGCAACTGAGTTCGAGCAAGCAAAAAAGTACTTTTGTAGATTGGATATTTTGGTATTGCGTATTTTTGTGGCAAAAGATCGCACAAATTTTGCATAAGTAAGGGAATCTATGTACCTACCCTAAAAATAAAACAGTGGAATTAATTTTAATTTACAGAAGCATTAGAAAAAAAGTTTTATACAATACTAGTTGTTGCCCACGGCTCCTTACGCGTGTAGGTAATTTTTTATGCGAATCGAACGGGAACGGGAACCGAGACCGTTCCAACGAATGCTGTACCGTGGAAATCGGTTCGTGCGTTCTGGAGTTATAGTGTCAGGAAGAAAACCCCGAGTAATTTTTATATTATAGACAAACATTTTTGCTAAAATAAAAACTATTTTGCTAAAAAATGGCCAACAAATGATGACAATGTCACTGAAAAAAATTTTGGTATCAACTCCCGCCACCGCTGTTGTATTTCTACACCGATAACGATTACTTCATTACCTAATGTGTCCTAATATTCATCATTTATTATTATTATAAGCAATGTAATAAGCAATGTAACCAAGAGTTCCGTTGCGAGCTGTTTCTCTGTCCATCGTCTACTGATCACTTGAGAGCTGCAGGGGGCCGTTAAATCGGACCACCCGCGATTTAATAGCCGTTTAATGCAAGCAATTAATGTTAGTGAAGCTGACGCTATCGGAGCCCAGTTCCGCGACTCTTTGTTTGGGGAAGTGGTCACATGCCACTTGATTGCTGATGAAAGAAGCAATTAAAGGACTTGAAATTGAAGCATGTAGTTTCTAATGGATTTGATATCACCGATGTGACGAGAATGTGCTGGAAGAAAGTCTGTAGAACATAAACAAAATACATGACTTACTTGACTTAAGGTCCTATGTCCCCTAGATGGGGCAGAGGGCGTCCACAGTGCGTCGCCATCCCGGTCTGTCTTGAGCGTCTCGCTTGATCTCGCTCCAGGTCTTGCCGATAGCCTTCGCTTCGTCAATGATAGTCCGCCGCCAGGTCTGTTTTGGACGACCACGTTTGCGTTTTCCTTGGGGATTCCAGTCTAGGGCTTGCCTCGGTATATGGTTTGGGTCCCTTCGGAGAGTGTGGCCTATCCAGCTCCATTTACGACGTTTGATCTGCTGGTCGACCGGGACTTCATTGCAGCGCTCCCAAAGTTGGACGTTGGATATCTTCTCGGGCCAATATATACCAAGTATTCTGCGAAGGCATCGGTTCACGAAGACTTGAAGTTTGTGCGAGATGTCCTTGGTGACCTTCCACGTTTCACACCCGTAGAGCAAAACGGTCTTCACGTTGGACCGGAATATTTTGAGCTTGACTCTCCGTGTCAATTTCCGTGATTGCCATACGGGTCGCAGCTGTGCAAAGGTTGCTCGTGCTTTGGTGATCCGCGAAGTGATGTCCTCTTCGCTTCCTCCAGTCTCAGACACGCAACTGCCGAGGTACGTGAATTGGTGGACGCGTTCCACTGCCTCTGTGCCGACGACCAATGGGAATGTGCTCGTTGCCCCGCACCTCATTTCCTGAGTCTTCCTGGTGTTGAGTTTAAGTCCTGTCTTCGCTGCCTCCATTCGTAGATCGTCCAGTTTGGTCTGCATGTCTGCGCGAGTGTGGCTTAAGAGGCATATGTCATCGGCATAGTCCAAATCCTCGAGAGTATCTGTTATGCCCCATTCTATGCCGCGGCGCTTGTTTGCTAAGGTATTATGTAGTATATCCATCAAGAACGACTAAAAACAGAAGCGGCGAAAGCAGGCACCCCTGTCGCACACCTGCTTGTACCACTATATCCTCCGAGACGAGCCCATCATGTGTCACTTTGCAAGAGTAGTTCTTGTAGAGGGCTTTAGTGATGTTAATTAATTTCTCGGGGACACCAATCTTGCGTAAGCGAGACCAGATGCTAGCCCATCTCACCGTATCAAAGGCCTTTTCGAAGTCTACAAAGGTAAGGTACATCTCCCTTTGCCACTCTGATGCCTGTTCCAGTATGATACGTAGAGTATTGATCTGGTCTGTGCACGATCGGTTGGGACGGAATCCTGCTTGCTCTCGGCGAAGAAGAGGGTCAACAGCCTTCGAGAGCCTATCCAATATGATTTTGCAGAGCACCTTGGAAGGTATCGAAAGCAAGGTGATGCCTCTCCAGTTGCTGCATTGACTAAGATCTCCCTTTTGTGGTACGGTGATAAGAAGACCTTTGTTCCAGTCATCTGGTAGCTCCTCATCTTCCCAGATATGTTGCAGTAGGGGTGTCAGGGCATTTGCAGCCGAGGCCACATCAACCTTCAACATCTCTGCTGTTATGAGGTCAATTCCTGGGGCCTTGCCATTTTTGAGCGAACGAATGGCGTTAATTACTTCAACTCCAGTAGGTGGGGAGCAGTCAATTTGCAAGCTATGCAAGGGTACTTCGTCTTCGGGTACGGTGCTACCGGGGTCACTCGAGATGCGGAAGATATCCTGAAAGTGTTCTTGCCAGCGCCTCAGTTGTCCTTCTGATGTCACAATTAATTGACCCTCAATACTCTTCAGAGGTTTCTTCATTGCACTTCGTCTACCTGTGAGTGCCTTCGTAGCTTTATACATCTCTTTCAGATTACCGGTGTCCGCTGCTCGCTGAGCTCCGTCTGCAATACCGTCAGCCCACACTCTTCTGTCCCGACGGGTACTGCGATAGATACGCTTGCGCATATTCCGGTATTGCTGTCTGAGATCTTCCTGTACAATCGCATCACTCGAGGCAGTAAGTTTAAGGTGAAGCTCTCGTCTTTGCCGGATGAGGTCCCAAGTTTCTTGTGACATCCACTCTTCTCTAGTGTGTGTTTTATGTCCGAGAACGACGGAGCTGGTTTCTGTGTAGACCATTTTGATGCGAGTCCACTCCGCGTCGACAGTAGAGGGGTTCGTATCGAGAATAGAGAATCTGTTCCTTAGCTCTATCTTGAACGTTTCTTCAATGTCTGAGTTCTTCAGCTTGCTTACATCAAAACGGCGGCTGGTCTGTGCCGTGCTAGTAGACGCGCGGGATGCTGATATCTTTAGTCGCACTTCTGCGACGACAAGGTGGTGGTCACTATCAATATCAGCACCTCTGCGATTACGCACATCTAGCAGTGACGTTCGCCATTTGGAGCTGATAGCGAAGTGGTCTATTTGGTTCTTGGTGATGCCATCGGGTGAGTTCCATGTGTATTTGTGGTGATCTCCATGTATAAATAAAATCCCTCCGATGGTCAAGTCGTTGTTCTGGCAGAACTCCAAGAACCGTTCTCCGTTCTCGTTACGTACTCCAAGCCCGTACTTACCCATATGTCTCTCACAACCAGCGTTGTCTGTACCAATCTTGGCGTTCAAGTCCCCCATGACGATAACTATATCCTGTTTGCGGATGTTCCGGAGTGTGGTATTTAGCGCGCTATAGAAATCATCTTTGAGCTCCTCGCTTGCACTGTTGGTAGGTGCATAGCATTGGACAACGCTGATCTTGCGGGCCTTGGTGTAGAAACGGGCTGTGATGATTCGGTCTGAGATCGGTTTCCAGTCCAGTAGACCACGTTTCGCTATGTCTGTAAGAAGGAGGCCCACTCCATATTCCCGGGTGTCTTCTTCATCTTCTTTACCAGAATAAAGCATTGTGAGTCCTCTGGACGTTCTCAATTCTCCGAATCCATTTCTACGAACTTCACTGAGGCCGAGTATTTGCAGTTTGTACCTTAGCATTTCAGCTTCTGCTTGGGCTAGTCGGCTGTCGTCGCTCAGCGTTCGTACATTCCAGCAAGCAATTCGTGTCCGTGTTTTCATGCCAAAAGTTGTCGGTATAAGATCGGTCCGGTTTTGCACTGTTTCAGTTTCAACAATCTGTTAATTTCAGGTAAGCGAGTGATTAGCCCACTATACCCTAGCCGGTTGGTGGGGCTGCCACCTTAGAGCCTACAGGCAGGCTCGGTTTTGTGCGGGTATCCTCCCTAGTGAGTAGTTTCTGTTTTAAGGCGCAGAATTGTCGCCTTTCGCCCTGCATCCTCAGCTCATCTGCATCTCGTGGTGGCGGCCGCGCGTCGCGCGTTAGCAGAAGTTTCCAGAGGGACGAACGTGGACGTGGATGACTCGGACTTGCTAGGGCTCTGCCTGTTGGTGTACCGCCACTTGACACCGCAGATGGTTCTTTGGCATTTATGGGCAATGCTGTTCTCACTATTAGCGATTCCCGCCAAGACCATACCCTAACTTCCCCCCCACAACAAAATACATAGATGTGGTTTAAAGATAGATTTTTAATTACATAGCTATTTAAATATTATGTTCCAAAAAATTAAAAATAAAATTAGATGAATTAATTCTTTATTAAATTAATTATTAATTTTTGAGGACTTGTTTTTCAAGTTACGTGTGGATTTGCACTCTTACGGTGAAGGAAACATCGTGAGGAAACCGACATGTTTAAGGACTACAATATCGGAAGACGTGTGTCATCTGCCAACCCGCACTTGGCCAGCGTTGTGGATTATGGCCTATATATCTCTCCTCATGAGAGGAGACCCCGAATCCCAGGAGTGGGAACGTATAGTGGGCTGCTTATGCTAATTCTTTATTTCACACTTGTTAGAGTTAACTATGAACGACTTTAACTTTAAAGTTATAAATGTAACAGTTTTATCGTTTTATAATATAATTTTATTTCTTTGGACAATTTTATTTTCAAATCACTTGTCCAACTTTTTTGCGAAATAACAAAAAGTAACTATTTATTATATTCATTTTTTCACATTTGTATTAAGTATATTTGACGTAAACATTTTTTTCCTGCATTTGATGAACAAGGCACAAGAGTCAGCGACTCTCTAGCCTAAGGTTCAGTATTCCTAGTTTGAAAAATTATAAGGAATTTCAATATTAAACAGGTAGACTTACCTATATAAATCAATATCTTTATTTTAATACTACTTTGTTACGAACATGTCATTTCCATAGCAGCGTGTCTCGCATCGGCTTCATTCATACACCGCACTAAACACACTAACAAATCAATCTATTCAGTCGGTCATAACCCTCACAATGTAAGCTAGCACACCTAACTAATTCTCCGTACACTACAATGCACATAACATCTGTTTGCGAACTCATAAACCCGGATTGGTACCCTGGTACCACGCTTAACATCTTACATAGAACGGAAAAGCTTCTACGACGAAGATATTGTAAAAAATCAACTGGGATAATTCATTGACATCCAGAGGGAAACAATTATTATGGATATAATGCTTTATGGGCTTCAAAGACAATAATCAGGTTGTTAATAAGATCTAATATAAATCAACAGTGACTCCATAAGTACCACTTTGACGTGACTAATTTGTAAAATACTAATAGTTTATTACAGGAAATAGAACTTTTTAGTAATTACAAGTAGATAAAATCATGCTATTAATAGACTTCAAAAAAGTAGGAGGATCTCAATTCGTTTTTCTTTGTTATTTCAGAACTCCAATATTAATTATTAAATTATTTTCTTGTTGAAAGAAATAGAGGACATACTTTAAAAAAATACTTTTAACATGTAGTAAAAATCTGTCTTGTTATAAAAAAAGTCATTTTGAAGTTTAAATTATTACTTTTTTTTCTTTTATTATCAACATCTAAACTTATCATATACCTAAAACCAGGTTAAACAAATATAAAATAATAAAAAATATTTTATAATTGGGCTCATACATTTAGTTCCTACTCCTTGATCCCTTCTGTTTAAATCCGAGTCAGTTTGCACCGTATGTCGTATGTTGTATGTAAACAAGGTACCTTTGCTACGTGGTGTACGTGCGCCAAGATGTTTCACGTGTCATATTGCGCGTGATTTATGTATCTACAGATACTACACAGGGATGGGAAAGAAAGTAAAGATAGACATTCTAGAAATGAACGTCTTTTTAAAATGGTATGTTAAAATATGGTTGCAATATGAGAGTTGCAACCTAAAACACTACAAGCACACAAGTGTTTTTTTTTAGATTTCCGTGACTAAAAGTTATAAACGGGACCCTATTACTAAGCCTCCGCTGTCTGTCTGTCTGTCTCCAGGTTTTATCTCAGAAACCGTAATAGCTAGAAAGCTGAAATTTATAGATCATTGTTAACTGCTTAATACTCGTAAGTACTCGTATATAACCTCAAAACAAATTCTTAGCGTAACAACAAATAACTTGCCATCACTTCACAAGTAATTTACAAAACAAAGCAATTTTAAATCGCTAAGAAAATGTTGCACCTCTGAGAAAAATACAAATAATATCCAATAGAAAGCCAGAGGGAATATTGTTCAGTTGATTTCAATGATTATTTCAATAAGCGAGAGGAAACGGCAGCCGGTGCTTCCCTATAAAAACTGAATGAAAATGAACAGAAAATGGAATATATTTTTATTTAGATATTTTTAAGAGAAATGAGATCTTTACTTAAATCATACAACTTTATAGGTATACTACTTTATTAAAAGCTGGAATTTACGCCTTTTTAGTTGTTCATTGGTGCTTTGGTTTGTTTATTAGCTATGCGTCTTCTATTATGTGAACAGAGAAACTTAGAAACTTTTTATCTAATTCTTCGTGTCCTGAGTAGTATCACTCGGCAGTTGAAAAGTAGAGTATGTATATCGTAGCGTGGCAATCGTAAGCTATGGCGTAATTTTGCAAAACGCAAACCTACTTATAATAATTAAAAAAAAAAATTGGATTGTTTCAACATTGTCTGACTGTTGTTCCAAGTTTGAATTTTGATTAGTCTGTGATATTACTAGATCAATTTGATGCTGCTATTGTTAGCTATCTCCGTACCGATTATCCTTTTTTTTCTCATCATGTTAATTGGTTCAGCCGTTTGACCATAAAGAGGTGACTAACACGCCAACTTTTGCTTACAAAATATTTGTGTGATTTACAGAGTTTCTGGTAACGTACTGGAAATCTTTTAGACTTCGCAGTTTCAGTTACAGACTAAAGTATACATTTCAGACCATTTGGCAACCTACACTACATACATATTATGTGTTTTTTTTTCACCATTATTTTTTTACTATGTGGTCAGCAACAGCAAAATTTCCTCGTTCAATTCCTCACAGCAAAACATGACAGGTTAACCCAAAATAACGACTTCCGTTGCTCAACTAAATCTATCATTATTACGTACACGCGATAAAGTCTAGGTTTTGCGTCAAATTCATAAAACTAGATGTTTCCGCGACCACAGGTAGCTCGCGATTGAAGTTACGCGTAAAGCTTTACGGCCGCCATTAACTGGCTTGTATTCATATTTACATTACTAGAGGTAAGAATACAGCTGGATAGACCTTGTTTTTTCACAGTATAGCTAGGCATTCTGAAATAATGGACTCATAAGAAGGCTGCTACCGTTAGTATACCGTATACCGTTTAGTGCTTGGTGACAGATTTTTCCAATTAGAAAGGTGTGTATTTGTTCGAATTCACATATTCACTTACGAGTATATTATTACACTTCGTCTTTAAGTTCCTTCCTTGTGTACTTTCTTGGAACTGGTTATGGTATGAAAGTGATCGTTTTTAGCCATAAGGCCGTCAGTTAAGGCACGAGCTTTTAAGTACTTTAAGAGTTTTCTGTAATATACTTTCTTTTTCGTGAGTGTTTTAAATATGTGTTTATTTATCTATCTTCTACCCGTATCTAGTATTACACAGTATTGCTTCTAAGAAGAGTAATATCAGGCTAGCTCTTCCCTCTACGGTAAAGCGAGTATCGCCGCTGGAGGTGCGATATGAAAGCACATCGATGATATAACGCGGCGCAAACAACATTACCTGCGAGTTATAGGCTGCGGTGGCTACAGATCTGGCAAGCCCGCGGGAGACCATGCGATCCCAGTTACTATACACTATAAACCTTTTCATAGTTTCAACTAAGTAAATACATAAAAAAGTAACTTAAAGTTTCTTTCACTTTTGCTTGCAGGTTTTCTCCCGTTACTTCTGTATCTAGTATAATAAATGTTCTGTATCGAATCTTTTTCGATCATGGACGGAACACTCCGTTATTAAGTTTTTGTATAATTGTTTCTTCTTTCCAGATTCACAGATGCACAATGGGGTTCTCTTGCACCGGAATTTATACTAGTATTCAGAGAACCTGCACACTAGATTTAAAATAGCTCCCTCGTATCAAAATTATTATTATGCTCTCTTGTTATAAAAAAATAACTAACTGGGTTAGCGCGTCGACCCGAATCGGATCCTGGCTTCCGATACTAGGAGACGCCACTGTTCTCGGTCCTGTGCCTTCTCCTGCCACTGCGTGACCTGAAGATTGCGCAGCTCCTCCTCCACCTTGTCTATTCAGCGATACTTGGGTAGACCAAGTAGTACCTGTCCTCTTGTTATACTCTTTACTATTAGTAAGCATTAGTATAAGTACAGAAATAAGGATGTTATACAAAAATATTAATGTACAACAAGTTGCCAGAGAAAATAACAAATCTTAATAGTAGTATGTTTAAACAGAAAATAAAGAGTTTTTGTGAAAGTAATTCCTTTTATAATTTATGCGAATATATGAATATGGTTTCAGAATCGTTATTCATGCGTAAACAGTAGTATTTTAAATTTAATAGACATGAAAAACAAGTGCTAATGTGTGTAGTATTTAATGGGGTAAAATTTTTATTTATTGAAATTTGTAAAATATTAAATTTAATCTAAGTAATGTTTTTAAGTATTAAGTAATTATTGTAGTATGACTTGCCTTTAACGTATGTTATTTAGGGCTAATAAAGTTCTGTATTTCTGTATTTCCTTACTCTATAGTTAGGTAAAGCATGGTCACCCCACGGTTGGCAGGTTAACTGGCCGCTCGCCAGACGCGTTATTTGCTTATAATTCGGAATCAATAAGAGAACACGTGGCCGATATGATGCGGTACTGAGAACATGCGCTGCTTACGGAACTATTACTCGACGGACATCACTAACTAGCCGGTATAACTATTTATTTATTCTGTTTTTAGTGTTTATTGACAAAGCGGCAACATAAAAATCGGTAAATAAATATCTGTGAAAGTATAAACATTATTACATGTCAATAAAAGAAATAATAAAAGTTAAATTACAATGTCAAACAAAAAATGCCTGTCTTGACATTTAAAAAAAAAATGTCAAGACAGCCCGCCATCGACCGGCATAACTATCATATTACACTCTCCCAGTTTTGGAGTAAGACTATTATTTTTTTAATTATCGAATCCTCGATATATCGATATTTGTAAAAATAAGTATATCAACATCGGAGTTTGATATATCGAATAATATATTTCGATATATTGGTATTTTATTCGATTTGAATTTATCTGCTTTATTTTAGACAAACAATAGTAAGTTGACTCAACAATAGTTATGTTTTGTTTTCAAATTACCTTAATTTACAATAAATAATTATAAACTCAACTTATCTAGTGAGAAACTTAATAAGTTAAATAAATAAATTAATGTTAAGTAATATGTTAAAAATAAATAATATGTTAAATAATTCTTAAACAAATTGTTTTAACTTATTGCAGGATTGTTTTACAATGAGTTGGTATAATATAGATATTAGTTATTGAGATAGGTGGTAAATATATGTATACTTTAGTGAAGATTTACATTTTTTATCCGAGTAACTAAAAAGAAATAGCAATTGGAATGGTAAGTCAACCAGTATGCGCGGCAACAACAATAATTAAGTATAACAAAGTTTTAAATTCAGTATATTTATTAAACAAATCTTAATATATATAAATCTCGTGTCACAATGTTTGTCCTTAATGGACTCCTAAACCACTTAACCGATTATAATAAAATTCGCACAACATGTGCAGTTCGATCCAACTTGAGAGATAGGATAGTTTAAATCTCAAATTATAGTCGCAATTTTAATTTATTGCTAATTATTGTCTGTTATTATTTGACAGTCACAATTATCTGTTAACTCCAAATGATTCTAACAGATGTCGATACCTTTCGCCTGGGTTGAGTAAGTAATCAATGGATGGCGCTGCTATGGTAAATCTACAAACGTGTCATATTATTATAAGCTACACTATCTATTTTTCATACCCCTAAGTGAAGCAAAACAACGTTTACCGGGTCAACTAGTTAAATTATAACTTACAAGTTCAAAAACAAAATTTCAAACAAGCTTCGATGACAAACGCAGTTCTCAGAGATTTTCAACACAAAAAAATATAAAAGCTCCACCCCATCTCGAAGGAGATCTCATTCCACCTGTACCGTCGGTGACAGACAGACAGACAAGATCTCGTTTAGATGTCGGCGGCGGGATTGGCTATTACTGGAGGTAGCGCGTTCTGAGATTGGACGATGTCGGTTGCTTCTTAACAAGATACTTGGTAACTTTGTGGAACGATATTTCGGGTTTAAGTTTACTGGAAATTTTAGTGCTGGTAAGAAATATATATTAAGAACAAATCGTGTCACTACATTTTTTTTATTTTTGAAGGACTATATACTCAATAGTTACCTGCAGATTCTTAGCAGTTTTTTTTACAAAACTAATCGCATCCTTTCCACAAAGAAAAGAAATGTCAAAATAGAACGTGAAATAAGTGCTTTAGTGCTAGTCCTATAAATATAATAAATGCGAAAATTTGTGTGTATGCGTATGTTTGTTACTTCTTCACGCTCGAACGGCTTTAACGATTTTGATGAAATTTGGTATGGAAATGGGATGGACCTAGGATACAGGCTACTTTTTATCCGGAAAACATTACTGATTCCCGTGGGATAAGCTTATACCTTCAAAATCTATCTTACTTCTTTACACTCCAATGGCTGAACAGATTATGATGAGATTCACTAAGAAGATAGGTTAGACCTTGGTTTAACACATAGGCTTATTTTTATCCTGGATTAACTTCTTTTTTTCCCGGATTAACGTGGGTAACACCACGAGGCACAGCTAGTAAGAAATATATGAATAACAAATTGTTTCACCACAAAATTACTCACTTATTATTTTTTTAAATATACTAATTATTTAATTAAATTCTCAAGTCGACCATAGTGAATAAGAAGAAATAACAAGGAAATTATATTGACGAGAGTAATAAAAAAAATGAACTGAATAACTAGTTACCTGCCGATTCTTAGCAGGTTTTTTCACAATCCTAATCATTTCCGTTTCGTTAAGAAAAGTAAAATCAAAATAGAACGTGAAATAACTCCCCGTAAATACGCACGAACTAAACAAAAAAGAATCGCGACAATTTACCAAACAGCTGTACGAAGTTTCCATTGCTCGCTTTGCTTGACAAACAGCTAATATTGATGAATAAAAATAGCAATGGTCGCGAAACGCTGTCGTTATCCCGTTCTATTTTTAATCAAAAAGCGTCCGCATGTTTCGCGATTCATTTTCAGAATACATTGCTGGGTTCACGCGTAGGATGTTTATTAGTACCGAGTGAAAATAGCACAATAGGTGGTGATGTGATTCAAATCGTCGTTTCAGTTTTTAATCTACTTTGTGTAGGTGAAGCTCTTTTGAGTTGTTAGTTTGTTTGACAGCGCGCAAAATTGGTGGAATAGTAATTAATTTGACGACACAGTTATGAAAATAGAGACTGTTTTCCACATCGCCAGGAATAACAACCTTGAAAAGCTCTTAACATGTAGAGATTTTTAGTTTTCACAATTCTGTTTACAGTAAGAGGCCTTACTAGGGTAAAACTAAAAAAAATAGTTTATTGAGAGGTCACTAAGAGTGCGTTATGTCGCTTGAATTATGTGCCAAAGGTCAACGACATCCGAAACCTCACAGGCAAACATGGACCAGAGCAGAGCAACACCGGGATAACTGGCGTACTAAAAGAGAGACCTATGCTCAGCAGTGGACGATTACAGGCTGATGATGATGATGATAATATATATAATTACAAATTATGTCTGTCTCTATTCAATATAGCAATTGAAAGCTAATGTTATCTTGTTGGTTTGATGTTTTCTATATTGATGATATCTGTTATCTTCTGCATAAGTCGTGTCCTAGTACAGAAATGATTGGATGTTGGATATTCATAAACAGCCCATTATACGTTCCCACTACTGCGTGCGACTCGGGGCCTTCTTTCATTAGGAGCTAGATATATATCATATATACAGTGTAAACTCCATGTAACGTCACTTGATTAAACGAATCTCGATTAAGTGTCGAAATCAATTGACTTTAGTTGGTTTAGGTTGTACTCCATACAATGATACATTCTCTCCATTTAACGACCACCCTCTATAAGGCTATAAAAGGCACAGTCCCTTCAATGTCGTTATATATAGTTTACACTGTATATAGGCATAATCCGGGTTGGTGGATAACACACGTCTTTGGATATTGTAGTCCTCAAATATGCCGGTTTCCTCACGATGTTTTCCTTCACCGTAAAGCGAGTGCAAATCCACACATAACTTGAAAAACAAGTCATTGGTGTAGTATTGGTCGGCCGATCAAGCCTTGTATCACAGTCAAGACATGAATGAGAATCCATCTTGTTGATGTTACGGATGTCGTCGACCCAGCGTGTTAATTACTTTTATATACTTACTAGCTGACCCGGCAAACGTTGTTTTGCCTTAATAATTATTTCTAAATATACAGTAGCCTATTCTCGGACCTACTGAATACGCATATAAAATTTGGAAAAAATCGGTCAAGCCGTTTCGGAGGAGTACGGTAACAAACACTGTGACACGGAAATTTTATATATAAGACTAGCTGACCCGGCAAACGTTGTTTTACCTTAATAAAAAAAAAAACTAAATATGCAGTAGCCGATTCTCAGACCTACTGAATACGCATATAAAACTTGGAAAAAATCGGTCAAGTCGTTTCGGAGGAGTACGGTAACAAACACTGTGACACGGAAATTTTATATATAAGATTAACCACTTTTAAATAAATTGACGACCTCGTCGGTGTAATTGTTACCATGCCAGACTGCCAATCAGAAGGTTCCAGGTTCGATTCCCAGCACGGTCAACATCTTTGTGCTGAACTCAATTTGTTGGCTGTCGGTCTGAGTGTTAAATATGTATCTATATAAAATATGTATGTATGTAGGTACATATAGTATTGCAGTTGTGCTAGCAACCATAATACAAACTAGAAATGGTTTAGTATGGGGTTAACCAGCCGTGTGTTAAACGTGTCCTAATATTAATTTATTTAAATAATATACCTGTAGTAACGTAGTATCGTTTGTTCACCTACATTGTGGTTCTATTTGTGCACTGGCACCTGTCTCGGACGAAACGCGCGATTAACTATACATTTGTTACCACAACTGGAGCCCTCGTATACAGGATGTGGTAGGATTTGTGTGTTTTTTTTAAACACTACATCTAGACTGCAGAGCGGATCACGAGTAAGCGATACTCTGGACTGAGGTAAATCTTGCGTAGTTTGGAATAATATATTACTGTAATTCTTTGTGAATTTTGAAGCCTCTTCTTCTTCGTATGAGCTAAGTGGCCAAGCTCTAAACTTGAGAGTTTTTCGAGCCACCTGAAGGCCTCTCTGACTTGGCGTAACGACTGCTTGTACTAAGACTAACTAAGACTAACAGCCGGGACCTACAATTTACTGTGTCAACTGACTATCCACGGTAGCGCCTTGATTAAAATGCCACTTTAAAAATTACAGTCTTGTGCATGTGGACTCATCCAAACAGCGACCGTATCGACCGTTGCTTAGCTTCGATGATCGCGTCAAATCACCTTAGCTAGCCGAGCTACAGGCGCTACACATTTTGAAGCATTGACGCCACAGTCGGGTGTGTTGAAATTAATTATTTATCCTGCACTAGGATTAGAAAGAACAAAAATTTAGTTAAAAATGGCAAAGTCGCTTGACCACTATTGTTACATCCTGTATATTTCGCACCATGTTCCGAGCGGGAATGTTTTGTTTTTCCTCTGAACATTATTTCTGTATTATAAATCAACGGCGTCGAAAAGCTTTAAATATTTTGAGCGGACTTTACTAACGAATAGTTGTTTTGCTTGCATTCGTTACTGGAAATCGGTTTGCTATGAAAAAGAGAGACGGTTTATAATTTTATATATTTATTTATGATTTACTAAGTATGTGTCAGCTGAAACGCATTATTCACCTAAATATTATGACGCCTATAATAAGCAACATTTTATTTAAATCTAGATTTTTTTTTTAGAATCTAATATTATACAATATTTTAACATATAATAGCAAGTATAATCTATTTCCTTTATCCTTAAGTGATACATAAGTACCGTACTGTTTGATACGGTTATGGTAATATTACCTTTTTTATTAAATCGTAGAATTGGTCAGCAAGGCTCGCAACCATATGAGTCAGTGCCACCCTTGCCTAAGGAGCATACCAAGTCAGGCATAACTGGTCCTCAAAAGAGGCTGCCCGAACTACCATTCATTCAACTTAGGTTGTTAGAAAATGCTAGAAACCAGACAGAAACTAGAAAAGGCAACCATGATATAAAACTATAGCATGATGAAGAAAGCTTGACCGTCATCGGCAAAGACCGAACCCACGATCAACGGGATGTCAGGCGGCAAAACACCCGACTGAGCTGTGTACGCTTCAAAACTCTTTTGTAATTGTTTTCACCTATTTTCATAAAACAATACCGAACCACAAATTGGTACGTTCAGTGAACACACCGCGTGTTACCCACATACCAGCTCCAAATATAGCAGTTCCAAATTAGCTCCGATAGGTGTGTCGAGCCCTTCTTTGTTCACGGGACGCTGTTTGCTAGTTATTTGCTCAGAATATTGTGTTATTCGTCCAATTATAATAAAAGAGATGTTTAACACATTGTTTTATGTACCCGCCAAACTTTGTTTTACTAAACCTACTTTTTCAGTTTAACCTAACATAACCTTACCTTGTTATTTCGTACCAATAACAAGGCAACGGTGGAACCAGAGTGTTTGATATATCAAACACTCTGGTTACGACAGTCTTCAGATACGACATCTAGTTTTGAACATTGAACTAACTACTAACTAACTTGAATATATTCAAGGAAAAGAGTGTATTTTTTTTGGAAATATGATGAATATATTCAAGGAAAACAGTGTATTTTTTTTGAACAAGTAATTTTGGCTTCTTTTCGGAAGATTTGAAAAACTGCTATCTGAATGCAATAGACTGTCTTTGACAGAAAATAAAACTCTCTTAATATTAGCTAATATTGCAGAAAATATACATTATTTTGATAAAACTTTAGATCAATATTTTCGTGTATGATTAAACAAATTAGTTCAATGTTTAATACTAGATGTCGTATCTGAAGACTATATATACTACAAACTTTATTGACAGATCTGTGTCCTTCTATAAAAGTCAAATTTGTATTAGCTTAACATAGCGTTAATGATTTAATTTCAGTTATACCGATTTGACACAGCTATAGGCCATGTTTTTTTCACCACAAACCATATCCTCAGTTTTGTTATTCGCGGGTATTACAGAAATATCTGTACAACTTACGATTTACGAACTCTGCTGGACAAATACCTAGCTCTTGTAAAACCTAGGTAATGTCTCAAAAAGCCAGATTATTACTAGGTTTTAACATAATCAGTGTTCAAATTCTAATTGTTCCCCCGAAATAATCCGGCAGCGCACCGGAACGCGAATAAATCTATTAAAACAACGAGTAGAATGTACAGGCGGTAATTTAATTTGACACACATTCTAAAACTAAATTTATCGCTCAGTAAAAACTGAGAAATGTGCACCTTTTGAACACCTGGTGGAGGCGCAAACCTGGCCGTAAAGCTAGTGTTAAAACTAAAGTCGAGTGTACACGATACATTCACAACTTTTATATTTATTTTATTATTTATTTATTTACACCGTACCAAGAAAAACAATATACAAAATAACATTAACCTCAGTAATTTAAATAATGTGAATGATTTTCGCAGGTTTGTAACATAAACCTAACTGTTATATAATAAGCTGACTGTAGCTCAGTTAGCTGAGGTGATCTGACGCGATCATCGAAACCAACCAACGGTCGATGCGAACGGTGTTTGGATGGGTGATCATGCACAAGACTGTCGTATTTTAAAAAAAGTTGTATCTGAGCACTCCGTGAGTCAGATGACACATTAAATTATAGGTCCTGGCTGTGTTAGTCTTAGTACAAAACTACAATCTGACGGGTTTCAAAGCAAGAGTGAACCGGTTTTTTGTCTGCCTTAGATCATAATGTTACTTACCATGAGGTGAATTGTGGTAAAGCGCAAACCCATTTATGGTAAAAAAAAAGTTCAAGCAGTCGTTAAGTCAAATCAGAGGCCTTTGGGCGGCTTGAAAACTGTCGACTCCAGAGCTTGGCCACTACAAAAACCTGTGTATACATAGCTTTTATAAACGAGTTGGATCTTGTAAACAGCGTGAATGGTCGGCTTTAATTGCGCCTGTGTAAATAAATTCTAGAAAATTGCTCGTTTATGACGGTCTAGCGTGTCAATGTTGATAATAACTGATTTTAAGCTTTTTCTGCCTTTAAATAAATAAGGTGAGCTTAACTGGTGGCTATCACGGTTAGGGTTCCGTAATTTTATTTTAGTCTAAATTGATTGTTACGTTAAGTTTTTGTATCCTACTTAGACTGTAAAGAAATTACAATTTAGGTACTTAAATTATTGAAGTTACTTCAAAAATAGTATTACTCAACTGAAGCTCAGCTAACTAAGGCGCTCTGAAACGATCATCAAAGTTGATCACGATCGAAGCTGACTTTCTGGATGGGTGACCATGCGCAAGACTGTCTTTGAAAGAGTGGCATTTTTTTCTGGGTGCTACTATGGGTCGGGTAGCACGTTAAATTATAGGTCCTTGTTGTTAGTTTTAGTACTAGCAGTCGTTAAGCCAAGTCAGCCTTCGGGCGAATCTCTGGACACCAGAGGTCAGCCAAGAAGATTACATAAAAAAATCGATATACTCGACGTGAAATATACTTAGCACTGGTATATCGAATACTATCATAATATCTTCTTCTACTTTGTATAAGCTAAGCGGCCAAGACCTGGTGTGGAGAGTTTTCAAGCCGCCAGAAGGCCTCTGACTTATTTATTTATTTATTGAATGTAATTAAAACGGTACATAAACCAATTACATTAATTAAATATTAATAGCATACATCTTATAGCAATAGTTTCATACTTGTAAACAAATCGTTAGTTTCATTAAATTAAGACAATAATAACTACATTACATTTATTATTACTATTTTTTTTACTAAGATAAAGAAGAAGATAATCACATCTACTATAACAAACACACTTGGCGAGTTTATCGCTAGATTACCTGAGAGAAGAATCCATATATTTTCATCAGCCGGTGTCACCGGAAACTCTGACTAGATGTAAACACGTTATGCTTTCAATATGACAGGAAAGTAAACTGTGACGTCATGTGGGTGACGTCACTAACCTTGTGGGTGTGGGTGACGTGTCTACACCAATATTATATAAAGGAAAAGTTTGATTTTTTGTTTGTTTGCTTGACGCAAATAGGCTCCAAAACTACTGGACCGAATTGAAAAATTCTTTCACCGTTGGGAAGCTACATTATCCCTGACTAACATAGGCTATATTTTGTTTCTCTTTGCAAATTAGATTAATTTACAACCCGTGCGAAGCAAGGACGATATGCTAGTTAAAAATAAATAGCGTAATATAAGAGTGTATTTAGGTGCAAATAGGCTCCGGCTAACTACTCGTAGTGGACCGAATTGAAAAATTTTTTCACCGTTGGGAAGCTACATTATCCCCGAGTAACTTGGCTATTATTTTGTTTTACTTTACCATTTGGATTATTTTACAACCAGTGCGAAGCAGGGACGATCTGCTAGTTAAAAATAAATAGCGTAATATAAGAGTGTATTTAGGCGCAAATAGGTTCCGAAACTACTACTGATTTGAAAAATTCTTTCACCGTTGGGAAGCTACATTATCCCCGAGTAACTTGGCTTTTATTTTGTTTTACTTTACCATTTGGATTATTTTACAACCAGTGCGAAGCAGGGACGATCTGCTAGTTAAAAATAAATAGCGTAATATAAGAGTGTATTTAGGCGCAAATAGGTTCCGAAACTACTACTGATTTGAAAAATTATTTCACCGTTGGGAAGCTACATTATCCCCGAGTAACATAGGCTTTATTTTGTTTCTCTTTACGACTTGGATTATTTTACAACCAGTGCGAAACAAGGACGATATGCTGGTTAAAAATAAATAGCGTAATAATTAAGAGTGTATTTAGGCGCAAGTAGACTAATATAGGCTATATTTTGTTTCACTTTGCAACTTAGATTATTTTACAGCCCGTGCAAAGCCTGGACTGGCTGCTAGTATGAAATTAATCTCACCATGTTCCTATCAGTACATCCAGCTATTACGAGAGTCCACACATGACGTCCGGTTGTAAACCCCGCGGGTGACAGGTGTTTACCTCGCGTATCCGGGACGAGGTGGGAATCAGGCTAATGCAGAAACGGTAGGTAAATATACACAGAGTAATATGGGATTACCTTGGACAAACCTTATAACAATTATGTATATTTGGTGTCAAACGTAAATACTTTTAAGTTTATGATCAATAAATCTTTAGTTGTATAATAAATGTAAACTAACAATTTTGAAACGGTTACCCAATGACACCGGTGTAGCGTCTGTAGCTCGGCTAGCTTAGGTGATCTGACGTGATCATCGAAGCTAAGCAACGGTCGATGCGGACGGTGTTTGGATCAGTGACCATGCACAAGACTGTCGTTTTACAAGCGGAATTTTCATTTGGGCGCTACCGTACCTAGATGAATATGACACTCTTTTAATACGACAGTCATGATCACCCATCCAAACACCGTCCGCATCGACCGTTATTTGACTTCGACGATCGCGTCAGAACACTTTAGCTAGCCGAGCTACAGTCACTACTCCACATTCAGTCATAACTCCCAATAGAGTACACAGAAAAAATATCCGCTAATTCTTAAAAATTAAGGTCAGTTCACAGTCAGCAGCAATCCAGGTCGGCGCGGGCGCACGTTTTGATGGATGTGGGTTTAAGTGCTTTATTTCAGGCGACGATTGTTATGTCTAGCCGGTGGCGCCGCCAAGCGGAAACTTTACTTAGAGTTTACAATATTTTGTAGTGGAGGTGTGTACACGCGCTTTCGTCGTGCCGCACTGTGACGCGCGCTTTTGTATTTTCGGTTTTTGCGTAAGCTTTAGTTTTAGTGGATTACTTTTTAAAGCTGTCTGATTTAAAAGCCAGTAGGTGTAATAAGTGCTAAGAATACTCTGTTTAATGTTTCTATAGATAAAAGTCATGCACCGGCAAAAACGATATGTACATAATGAAAAAAAATATAATTATTAGCTTTTAGGTAAATAAATATAAGGGTTTTCTTGGGTAATGTGTAAGTATGGTAGTATACAATTAGTAGTAAGTTATTTTTTTATTTAGGCCGTTTTCTTCATTTGATCTGCTTACAGATAGCTATTATTATACACCTAAAATTGCTTGTGAAAAAACACAAAAGCTACAGGCCAAAATATTATAAAATCCTATGATTATTATTTTCACATTCTACAACTAACCATAGTCATTTCACCAATGATGCGCTTAACTGCACGATTCAGCGACACTTTGACAAAAATGGAGTAAAGAGATAGGTTTTCAAATTAAGTTATATGTGTATTTTAACAGACATTTATGCTGACCACCTCATTTTGAACATAAATAAAACATTAAATGTATTTTAATTGTTACTACAAAGAAATACTGTAAAATTTTGTTTCATTTTTATACAGCTTTAATCATTTCTTGTAGTTATGAAAAATACTATTTTTTATTACAGATTATGACTTGATAAAAAACAGACACAATATACAATAAATTACAGAAAAAAAGATTGAAATACTATGTACAAACACTAAGATAAATAGAAAAGGAAAGAGCTAGAAAAAACAAAACACTTTACCAGTTCAATTGAAGTAAGCTCAATAGACGAGGAAAAAAAAATTGAATTTCCAAGAGCGTTTAAGGCGTGTCAATGTGAAAGCGATACGACCATCTCTGAGCAGTGTTACGAGTGACGATGGATAGCTTTCCGCGAGCCGTTTGATGGTGATCTCTCGTTGCACTCAGTGCATTACTACACTCTATTACAATACTTAGTCAGTGAATTAATGCTACATTTGTATTTTTATACACTTTATACATTTCTAACTTATTGACTCAGGCGTTACTTTGCGGCAATCCATTGTAAATAGAAGAATCACAATTCGGAAATTCTGAACTCTACACGTGTTTCGCCTAACCACAAGGCATCATCAGGAGATGCTGACTCTTCGAACGACAAGTCCAGAGTGAAAAAATGGTAACTCTCGACTTGTCGTTCGAAGAGTCAGCATCTCCTGATGATGCCTTGTGGTTAGGTGAAACACGTGTAGAGTCAAGAATTTCCGAATTGTGATAGGTAACGTTAATCTTAGTTAAGTAATCCTAGTTAATTAATCTTAGTTAATTTTTCCTTTACTTGTCTTAATTTGGATTTCGGATTACAGCGGAAGTACTCTAAATATTTAATTTTGTCATCTATTTTTATACATTTCTCTTTGGGAATTAATACTTGACTATAAATAAATGACATAGTAATCTAAATAATTAATAATGTACAAGTATATTTAATTAGCTTTAAGTTTTATCATAGACTAATATTGCACGCCGGTAGGCAGAATATGGTGCACTTTTTTCTCCGACCCAATACCTGTCTGTAACTATACCACTAATATTCGCAATAAATTGATTTGAATTTTTATATTCTGCTCCTCTGCGTAACGAACAGCAAACTCTTTTTTACTCTTCTTTAAAGCGGCTTTACAAGCTCTGGGGTCAAGAGTTTTTAAAGCCGCCCAAAGGCCTCTGACTTGGCTTAACGACTGCATGTACTGCGACTAACAGCCGAAATCTGCAATTTAACGTGTCATCCAACCCTCGGTAGCTGCCAGATGAAAATGCCACTTGAAATCGATAGTTTTGCATGGTCACCCAACCAAAGACTGCCCGCATCGACCGTTGCTTAACTTCGATGATCGCGTCAGATCACTTTAGCTAGCCGAGCTACAGGCGCTACATTGTACATTATCAATTTTCTTAACAATTTAACTCAATTTGTAGCTCATATAGTTTGACTAGCAAGTGATTTGACACGATCATCAAAGCTAAGCAACGGTCGGTGCGGACGGTGTTTGGATGGGTGACCACACACAAGACTGTCGTTTTTCAAGTAGCATTTTTATCTTACGCGCTACGTTGTAAGCAGTCGTTAAGCCACGTCAGAGGCTTTCAGGTGACTTGAAAACTCTTGCCACCAGAGAACAGAACGAGCAGGGGCACAGCAAAGAGACATCGATACACTGTCGAAGTTCCGAGGATTCGCACAAAGCGTTTTGCTTCGACCTTCATTGTGAGAACTGCGAAGCTTTGGAACTCTCTTCCTGAGTCTCTTTTTCCCAAGAAGTGCTTTTTGGAGGTCTTCAAATCTAGCGTAAATAGGTTCCTTCTAGGCAAGCGTGATACATCTTAGACCACAGTCAAGCTTAACATCAGGCAAGCTGCGGTCTAAACGCAAGCCTATTCATCAATAAAAAAATAAGTTTGGCTACTTAGTTCATACGAAGAAAAAGAAGACTTTTAAACTCAAGCTTTCTTAATTTTGCAGTCCCACACTAAAACTTGGTTTCCTCTATTTTAAATTGTAAAAGATCAGTTGGCGCTAATAAATTTCCCTTCCTCACTGGAACAGTAATAATTCCATTCACAATGCACATTATAATGTCAGGCTACTCAGTACTAATGAGCGATCGTTAAATATATCAAAACTAGTTTACGATTCTCGCGCGAAGCTTGCAGCTCAGAACAAGATTTAACCCACAATCCGTTTCTAACGTTATGCGACCTGAGCCGTGACGTTAATGGTAAAATTTTGGTACAATTTGCAAATAAATACACTAAAATGTTTTTAACATTTTTAATGAGGTTTTAAATAATAATTAATAGCTATTTTTTTTTGTAAATTAACTTTTAATAATAAACCATTATACCACAAGCTTATGACAAAAATATCATATCTTAGCGTATCTTTTACAAATTATATACTAAACGATACTAATGAAGTCAGGTTCATACAATTTGAAATGATGGGCACGTTTGAAAGGGATGCTTACTTTCTTTTAGGATTTTTTTTCTATCAATTGTAAATAATTTATATGTAATAAATTATTTATTTAAAATAGCCTAAAACATAGAGCTATCTCTAGTCTGTTTAAGAAATTCTCTCTCTTTTAAATATATTTAAATATAACTTTGAATAAAAGGTGATTTCTTATGTTACTTCTCGAGATTTTTTTACATCTTTTTACTTGTTGTTAAGATTTTTAAATTTTCGCTTTATAAGATTATTTTTTTAATTGTTAGTTTGTGTCTCGTAATTTCGAACGCTTTCGGTAAAACTGCACAAAAGGCTATTTATTTTTTATTTACTGATAGTCTATCGGATATACCTACTTTTTAGTATCTATATCAAAAGCCTATAAAATTCGCGATGATGCAAAATATGGCAATAAACTAGAAAAAATAATAAGTCAGAAACTACACCTTCCAATTTTTTTTGCATTCTTTTCTCATTTTACCGATAATATTAAAACACTACAATACATTATTTTTTTCTTTTAAACTCCCTCCCTGAACCATGAACAAGACTTCTTACTTTACAGCACTTAAATGGAAATCGCATTAGGTGAACAGAAGGTGCACTTACCATCGCCCCCCGGCGCGCTCGCAGCGAGCTGCCCGCTACCTGCTGCGGCGGTCACTGACTGACCGCCAGATGGCGACACAATAGCTTTGTTTACTAAAACTTTGGTAAAAAATGGAAATGACGATGAAAGGGATTTTTATTTCTATAATATTTTCATTTAGTATAATGGCATTAAACTTTATACTGCAAACAAATCGAATTCTCAAATGTTCATTACCTAAATGGGCTTGCGCTTGATCGCAGTTCCTCTGATGGTAAGCGATATTATGGTGGAGTGCGCATAACCAGAAAAAACCGGTTCATCGATTCCTGTTTTTTATGCTTGTCTTGTTAAAAATTTAAAAGTCTAAACCTTACGAGTATATTGTACTAAAAAGTATTTAACGAATAATGACTTTTATCTTTATTTTATTTTGATTAACGTTAGGCACAACACTTTTTATTTTTTATCGATATATATTTAACGACCAGACCAACAGCCAACAAATTAAGTTCATCACACAAAAATTTGCCGTGCTGGCAATCGAACCCAGGACCTTCTCAGTAGGCAGTCCGGAATGGTAACCAGTAAACCAACGAAGTCGTTAATAGTCACTAAGTCATACATACGCGCTTGTCAAATTAAGAAAGAAAGAAGAAAGAAAGAATCATTTTTTTTGTGACACAAACAACATAGAAAAAATAATAATTGTTGATTAAGTGACTGTTTATGATAAGAAAAGAAATTAAAAAAAAAACACTTAGAGAAAAACTTAAACAATTAAAAAAAAAACTTAAGTTTATGTTTTTTTGGAAATTTGTATGAAGGCAGTATCTCCACGTTTCCCACAAGCCCATTCCTTGGTCTCCCACTTACCATTAAGCGCATCCTGTTCAATCTCCCACCGACCAATAACTCAAAGTAATCTCGCTGTAATTCTTCCGCTAGAGGGCGACCTCGTTTCTTAAATTATGAGCTTAAACTTAATCGGACCATTTGTCTGAGTTCCAGCAGTCAGTGAATGCAGCGTCTCAGACCGCCGCAAAGTACCTGAAGATCTTTAGGAGTGGACCCTGGGGTTCAGACTGGTCTAGACTAAGTTTAGTTAGTGTTTCCTAAAGCATATAAAGCATATGCACCTATAGCAGTAGTACCTATACCTGTAGTATACATTAGACGACCTCGTTGGCGTAAAGGTTACCAAGCTGGACTGCCAATCAGAAGGTTCTGGATTCGATTCCCAGCCTGGCCAATATCTTTGTGCTTAACTAAAATTGTTGGCTGTGGGTCTGGGTGTTAAATATGTATCTACCTATATACATGTAGTTTATCAGTTGTGTTAGCTACCATAACACAAATACAGAAATACAGAACTTTATTAGCCCTAAATAACAAACGTTAAAGGCAAGTCATACTAGGAATGGTTCAGTATAGGGTTAACCAGCCGTTTGTGATATGGGTCATATTAAAAAAATATAAATGTATATAACCGAGTTACAATAATGTTAAGTCCACTTTATGTCAACACCTATGCCACCACTAACTAATGGCACCAATAATTAACATTTCCAAGAAGAATAGTAAATTCCCTAAATTGCTACCTCAGTCTTTGATCTGTTACATTTTGAGTTCCCATCAGAATTGTCATATTACATCAAAGATCAAACGGATAGATTAGCAAGCCTAAAACAGCATCGTTAAGTGCGTCAATTTACCTAGAATATCAATAAAAAAGCTTTTAGTTTCATTATAATTCATTATATTATGTCTTCACACTTCACGTAGTATTTAAAATTGCGAAAGTGAGTATTTATTGATTATATTTATTTCTTTGATTTTGACACTATTTTACTAAATCTTTTTTCATTTTATAAGTTTCCAGTGTCAAGAAATAGACAAGTCTTATATATATAAACAATAATATACACATAGAACTAACGTCTTGAAACAAATCAAATCATTAAGGTATTAACCTTACGGTATCGCGCCGTACTGGACAGTAGTAAGCCAGTTTACAGTTACTTATTACTAAAACTTAATTTGGTATATACACATGAATGATATTTATTTTATAACTTATGATATGACATAATATATATACGAATAAGATACACACATATGATAACAATAATAAAGCTATTTACATCATCCATTGGAATCGTTCAAAATTATAATAAAAAAAATATTATGATACTTTTCTACGAGAAAGAAGATTCTGTAATTGTTTGCGACATAAATTCATGACATATTAATTATAATCCATAAGAAACGTTTAATTTATTTTCATCAGGAAATTATGTAATAAAATAAAAATATAATATAACTTTATCTACAAAATATATATTTTTATTAAGACGTAATTTGAATTTGAATATTAAGACGTAAGTATTAACAATAAGTAGGTAGGTAACCCCAATCCTTCCTTCCTTCCTTCCAAGTAAATGATTGTAATAAAGTATCTAAGATAAACATGAAAACTTTTAATCATTCTAAAATATTAAAAAACTAAAAAAAGCGAGAACCACATACCGCTGCCAGTTTCATCAGAATTTCACTCTCATGTAAACAAAAACGATCATTAAGCGCGAAAACTAACATAAATATAAAACCACTCAGGTGATTTCCAATGAACATTAATTTTAGTATTCTTAGCCTTTGTTTTTACGGCTTACACCTATTTTCGAATCACTGGAATTTAAACCCTGTCTGCTGAAACATAAAGTTGATTTTGCTATTACTAATAATTCGTATAAAAGGATTGTTTTTAATTCTAGCTGTATGTATTAAAGAGTTATTAACTACATAGGTGATGTATGAGTGTAAAGTATATTATTATATACTCGGTGGCCGCGTCATAGACTGCCGAACTAAATAACCTAGCGACGGTGATATATGGAGCATTTTACTTTGTTTATGTTTAGACATTTACAATATTTCTTGAACCGATATTAATGACCAGGTGATAGAAGTAATGGGGGAATTCTTAATGTCGGATTTGTGAAAGATACATGGACTGGAACATATTGTATGTTGTAGTCTTTTTAAACAGGCAGCTCTATTTATTAAAAATAAAATACGATAAATCTGTTTTCTATATTTTTTTAGGTTATCGACCTAAATCGGTTTATTTAGGTTATCATCAAACGCACAACCTTCCGCAATAAAATCTAAGCATAAGCAGTAATATAAGTCTTCACTGCTGAGACTCTTGGCTTTCCCGAGGAGAGAGATACAGGCCATTATTTACCAAGCTGACCAAGTGCGGGTTGGCGGATGACACACGTCTTCGAATATTGTGGTTTCTTCACGACTTTTTCTTTAATTGTAAAGCGAGAGAGAATCCACGCATGACTTGAAAAAAAAGTTATTGGCGTAGGGCCAGAATCAAACCTGGGGCTGTCAGATTGAAAAGCACACGTTTTCCCACCGAGCCACACTCGTCTTCTTAATGAAATAGAACTGTAATGATTCGCCACACTTTTTTCTAACACACAATTTACTAAAACACTGAAAAACAATTAAAAGTAACCCATTCTTTAAACTAGAAACCAATTAAAGCCCCAGTCCATTCGCTAATCTTATCTGAATCTTCCGAATCATTCCTCAATCACTGAGAATCCGTCAGACTCGCGATAAATCACGCGGATCCCCAAAAATCCCGAACAAGGAACGTTTATTAAGATCTCGTTCTTAGTAAAATATTCATTAATTGATTCCTCCCCCAGTTACCCTTCATTACTCGAGGGTTGATTAAACGCAACCTGGATGTACGTGAGAGACACGATAGTAGCTTTTACAGGGGACGATAGTATAGCTTATAGCTTAAACAATAAAGCTTATACATTAGAACAACATGTTTACTATAACTTTAGAGATAATCTTCTAATATATAAAATTTCTATGTCACAATGTTAGTTACCGTACTCCTCCGAAACGACTTGACCGATTTTTACCAAATTTCATATGCGTATTCACTATAGGTCTGCGAATCTATTTTTTAAGGCAAAACGACGTTTGCGGGGTCAGCTAGGAATAATATATTTATTTGCAATTGCAAATCATCATAATTGGCTCACAGGATAGCTTATAATTTATCACCTTATTATTGTGATACTTTAGGGGTTGTATCAAAATGTTTTTCTTAATACGTTATATCTTTCTTTATTTAAGTACACTTTTTTTATTTCACTTTTCTTATTTTAACCTCCTTAAACTTCATAAATGTTTAAAAAAAATATAAATCTTTATTTTATCTAAATTTTATAATTTAATTTAATTTGTTATTATATATACTCGTACATAACACAAAAGCACACAAATTGGATACATTTATATTAATATTCTGTGAATATTTTAAGTGTCTAGCCGCTACAGACAGCAGAGGCTTTATAATTAAATTAGTCGATTACTATTTACTCGACGACCTCGTTGGCGTAAAGGTTACCTACCATGCCAGCCTGTCCGGTTCCGGGTTCGCTTCCCGGCCCGGCCAACATCTTCGTGCTTAACTAAATTTGGCTGTGGGTCTGGGTGTTAAATATGTATCTATATAAAATATGTATGTATGTATATGTAGTCTTGTTCATGTTATGGTAGCTGTGTTAGCTACCATAACATGGACTAGAAATGGTTCAGTATGGGGTTAACCAGCCGTGTGTGGAATGTGTCCTAATATATATAAAAAAAAATATATAACAAAATTAGAGGTACCTCTAATAAAGTCGTATCGTATCGTGTAGTGTGGCTGCGACGTGCGCTCAGCGATGACTGCTCACCGCTAATGGGTTGATGTCATTGTCCCGTCACGGAAGCTATGGAGTCACATACACACACAAACATATATACAGCTATATATATGCCACAACTATCAATTAGCTCACGTCATTCACATACTGAGATCTTTAGATGTATTACGAAAAATAGAAGAGCTTTTGGGAAAAAATTGGCTCGTAATTTATGATGAAATATATTTCACTATAATTTACTTCATGTACTTAAAATGGTTATGAACAAATATGATAACTTAAACTGAGAGTAATCTTTATTTAAAATTAAATATAAAAAAAAAACTTTTTTGTATTGACACTATTTCACTAAAATGTCTAAAAAAATATTTAACTTTTTTAGGAAACCTTAGCATGGTGGTATAGCATTGTCTAGTGTTTGCCTGGCTAATAACAAGACTCAAGCTAAAAATCAGTCGCCAAGCTTCTAATAGTGTGTTATGGTCCTTGTGCCAGTGATTCCAAACTGGTACGCACCACCTTAAGTCATAAAGTAACTAGATCATCTAGTGTACTACTCGCCTTGCCAGTGAGACGCCTAGCTGTAAGAAGTAAAAAAAAAACATATCTTAAAATATAAAATCTTCTCAGACACGAAATCGCGCTGCAGTAATATGGCGTGCAAAACAATAAACAAAACGTGAAAAAGCCGTCTCCACAGTAACCCCGCGCGCCGGAATATTAATTAGAGGTAAACAAGTTCCTGAGACGGTTGTCGCTTCGTCAGCCTCTACAGGGAGAAGGAAAACGGGAATTTTATACTGTGTACAGACAAACACATCCTACTTCACATTATACGTATATATAGATGTTTAAAGATCATACACGTATAATATAGTTCAAATGCTGAAGATATGGATGGAGTGTGTGAATGAAGTGATGAAATCAGTGTTTTAAAATTAAATACAGAAAGAGGGGTTTTGACTTATATAAAAAAATCTAGTGAAAGGTAACCTACTTAGTACTCGTAGAATAAAAAAAAAATCTAATAAACTGCTGCTTAGCCCCATACTGAACCATTTCTAGTTCGTATTATGGTTGCTAACAGAACTGATATACTACGTATTTTATAAAGATACATATTTAACGCCCAGATCGACAGACAACAAATTTAGTTAAGCACAAAGATGTTGGCCGTGCCGGGAATCAAACCCGGAACCTTCTGGCATGGTAAACATTACGCCGACGAGGTCGTCAAACACAATACATACTAATATTTATCATTTAAAAAAACAATATTTAATATTATATTCAAAACATTATGGTTGTCCTGAAAATAATTTAATCGTAGGTAATTTAGAGCACTTATTATTTTTATTTTATTATTTCTTTAAAGTGTATGTATTGTGTAAAAAGTTATTCTTATTCTACGAAGTATTTTAGCATTCTTTAGATATTTTACTATCTGTAAAAAATATCTTAAGTTATATCAGTTAAAACCCACTTATATTATATTAACCATACCTACGTAATTTGAACCTTAAAAATGCTTATACTGGACATTTTCAGTTAAACAGATTATTAGACCATTTTGTTTTGGGAAAAATTGTTGACTTATTTATCTGTAGCAGTGTAAGTCAGAGTTGAGGTAGATTTATCATAATAAGGGTGTCGAGATAAACGGCAACTAATTACCGCGACGGTAGATAATTGATAATAATCAGCTTAAGAGGTGAGTCGAGAAGTATGCCTACGTCAAAAATTATAGGTATAATGTTGTGTTATAATATAGCTATCTATACTTGCTATGCTCCGCGGTTTTTAACGCGCTTTTTTATTTGAAGGAAATGCGAGTTTATCCTTTAATAAAACTACGAGTATAATCTAGCCTACTAAGCTAATAAATAGTATTACTTTAGCATAAACTACTAATTAAGTAAATTCTCTAAAAACTGCCCATTAGTGCATTTCATACAAATATAAATACAAATCATTTATTGATAACACCAAAGTTACAAGTCAAATAATATGATATCATTACAAAAATTTATGATATGTATCCATGTCAATTTTCAATTATATTCTAGTAATATAATATCATTACAATAGTATATGATATTAATAAAATTCATAATGTCTCTATTAAGTCGAGTACACATTGTTCATGTGTAATATTTTCAGCACTAAACACCTTAGTTTTTACTATCACTTAAGATTTAACACAACACAACACTCGTTCTTTTTTTAATCTCCTTATATCAAAAAAGTAATAAGTATTTATTTGTAAAGTTCCGTACATAAAAAGTACTACCGGCACCTTAATGATAACACTAAGCTGTCCGTCTGTCTGTTTGTCACTAAGCTGTACCTAATGTACCGTAATAGCCACGAAGTTGAAATGTTTACTGAAGATGTTGGTATTTTTGTTGCCGCTAAAAGAACAAACGCAGTACAAGATATACATTAAATTATCCATCAGTATAATAATATTACATATATTCCCATTACAGGTCATTTTTACTCACACAAATTAGTTTTCATAAACACAAATAATAATAAAATCACGCATTCAAATACCCGCAATAATGAACTTCAATTTTCAAATGAGTATGATTTACAAAAGATAATTACACCTAGATCTGACATTCAGACATAGGTACTTATTTACAGTTAATAACCCAATACCTCAAAGCTACTAAACTCCCGCTTCCAGTAACTCATTATCAAAACCGTCAATAAAATTAATTTACAATCTTAAACACGTGTCGAGCATAATAAAACATAATTTCTCCGAAGCTATATAAAGTTTGTCACAATATTGGAACTTTGCCGTGTGGATTTCATTCATGCGGTGTGATGCAGTGGAGCGACAGTGGCGCGCGCGGCGGCGAGTAGACGAAACTTTATGGTTCGTGTTTTAGTCTTTGATTGTGCGAATGGTTCCGTTTTAGTAGATGTATATTGAGAACTTTGTATGTTTTGAACCAAATAGAGTATTGAAATGTGAATATCTTGTTCAATTTAGGCAGAAGTATTAAGTATACAAGCTTGTATAAAGACAAGTATGTTTCTATATTAAATTTTATTTTGTTAATAACTTTTCAACTTTTTGCTCCTTACTCAATGATATGTGAAGAAGTACGTTCGTAAAAGTAATTATCATAAAATCAGGTTGTATTTATATAAATTTAAAATATTTACACATAGAGTGCTGTGTACAAAATTCTTAAGGTGTTATGGGAGCAAAATAGCAAATTTTTAGAAATCCGATAAAATCTTTTTTTTAATGTTGAGACTTTGAAAGTAATTAAGGTATTAATTCTTACATTTTGTAGGTAATAATATAATCAAGAAATTTTACTGCTTATAATTTGAATTTTGTTAATTGTTGCTATAATAATCATTTATTTCGCGTAGATCCTAATGCCTTTCGCTCAAAAACTTTTCGCTCAACTATTGTGCTCATTGCAAAATTATGAATTTTATCATTTTCTGAATTTAAAATAATCCGGGCACAAATTTTCAAATAAAATGGAGCCACATATCACGCTGACCACTAAATAATAAATATAAAGCTCCTCGCAAACAATGGCCTTTTATTCGCCAATAAAATAATTCCATTCTTTATTGCTAACACACGTCCGAAATTTTATTAACCTATCCATGCCACCTTTATTGCTTTATAATCCCCTTTGCAAATAAAATAAATAATAATATAAAAAATCGTAATGTCTGTATGACCGTTACGCCCGCAGCTATGCTTAGAGAGGGGGCTTTCATACTGGCGCTTGATTGTTGGACGATATTTCTGTACCAAACAAAGGTAGTGTACTGCCGTAACGATATATTTTCTGCACTAAACAAAGCTAACGTAAACGCAATTTTGTAATTAATTTGATCTTGAGTATTTTTTCTGTGAAAAAAGAGTATTTGTAACGAAAAGTACGATTACAAATTATGTGTTTAACGTAAATAGGTAACTGAGCAGGTAATGATGAATAAACTAGTTACAAAATACAAAATGATTTATTGGTGCATAAATCTATACCTCTGGTCTCGTACTAGTTATCAGACCGTGTCACGAGACCAGAGTCCTCTTCCAGTTTTAATATTATTTAACAATAATGTTGGCTTAAGGATATCAATTTTTTAATGATTTTGTGTATAATTATACTTATGTATAAGGGCATTTATGTTTGTTAGCCCTTATGCGCCAGATAAAGATAAGTTAACCGTACTTTCATTTGTTATTAAACAACGGTTGTTATTAACAAATTAAATTATTAACGCTTGGACCGTAAAAAAAGTTTTTTCAGTCCCGGAGTAACAATGTCAATCTCTCCAGCAACACTCCAGCACCAGTGCGAAAGTCCAATACGATCCTCATTCTATTTACAAAGCTCAGTACACTTAAGGTGGCTCTAAATTAAAACTTGCGAACAATAGTTCTCGCCCGCGGCTCTCGGATAAGGGCGGGGGTACACGGGGGAGCACGGGGGAGCACGGGGGAGCATCGATTTTTTAACATCTGCCTTTATAGTGGGTTAATTTTTTGGTGGACTGCACGTGAGTATGATACCTTATGTGTTTTAGGCAGTGCGTTTGAAATGACCTTATTATGTCTGTCTATGTTGTTACTATCTTTTCTTTGATTTTATCAACTTTCAAAAATGTTGATATCCAAATAATAAATCAGAAGTTTGGTCGCATTTTGTGACTTAAAAACTTTATTTTTGGTCCCTAATCCCTAATTAGATGCTTAGTGCAAGTTGTTAGAACACGCAAAAAATATCTAAACAAGTAATAATAAATTAAAATATTATTTATTTCAGAAGAGATGACAGCTCAGTCGAGCGTGCGTTCAACGTGCGTTCCGCAGGGCGTGGATTCCATTCCTACTAATGAAGCTTGAGCTTTCAGTGAAGGAAAACATTTTGAGGAAATCAAGCACGTCGGTTGTGCAATTTCTAGTACTCTGACTAGCAAACACCCTCAAGTTAAAAAATTAATTATATTAAATAGTTTTTTGCAAAAAAATAGTGTATAACTAATTCTCAAAATTCACTAAACAGATTCAATTTTTAAGTGATTTTATTTTGGAAACAGATAGTAAATGGCTTTCGAATATTCATTTAAATAACTATGTATAAAATTTGCAATCAAATTCCTAATGACATGTTGAAAATAGCTGTGCACCCTCGCCAGCCAACGAGCGACTCTCAAACTATCGATCACTATAATCTCCATTATATCTAATCGCATCCCCTGGCTTTACTCGCGTCCCTTGCCCACTGCCCTGCAACGCACTACCAAGTATACATACAGACAGTTACTAAGATTTTAACTATTTGATCGAAGTTATTTAGGTTTTGTAGCGCCTGTAGCTCGGGTAACTAAAGTGATCTAACACGATCATCGAAGTTAAGTAACGGCCGATGCGGACTGCCTTTGGATGGGTGTACACCCTCAAGACTCATTTAAAAGTTGCATTTTCATTTGGCGTTGCTGTGGGTCAGATGATACGTCAAATTGTAGGTCCTGGCTGTTCATCTCAGTACAAGCAGTCCTTAAGCTAAATCAGAGGCATTCAGGCGGCTTGAGAACTTTCGACACAAAAGCTTGGCCACTTAGATCATGCGAAGAAAATATTTTTATAGTAATTTCTTATAGTTTTAATGATATTATCTTTTATAAAATAAATTGTTTTCTATGATTATTATTAACAATATGCAATTTAAGGGTTGGGAAAAGTTGGGTTAATATCGAAAGTGACATTTTTATAAGTCAAGTAAAAACTAAATGTAATTAATGAATATTAGCCCATACTTAACCGTTTCTGATCAAAAGTAATTATAAATATGTATTATATTTTACTCACTAGTTTCACAATTTCGTTGACAGATTTAATTTTGGTTTCATCATTAAGGCCGTGTACTGACTGCACAGCTAGAGTACGTGCTCAGCCCCTGCATAACTGCACGGCATAATCCTGTATTGTGTACCTGCCCTAACGGGATTGGAGCGGTGCGGTGGTCTCATGCGGATGATTGATTTTTTTGATGCGTTCTGCCATGACGAGCCTGATGCAGCATTGCACGGCAGTGGTCAGGTTGGACTATGTGATATTAGAGAATAGCCCACTCACTATACCTTCCCACTGCTGGGACTCAGGTCATAATCCTTCTGGAAAGATATGTAAGCCATAATCTACCACGCTGACCAAGTGCATTTGATGGATGACAAACGTCTTTGGATATTGTGGTTCTCAAACATGTCATTGTTTTCTTTCCCTGTAAAGTTGGTGATTGCAAATCGACATATAACTTGAAAAACAGGCCATAAATAACCAGGTACCTTAAGACCGAAAAGCAGACATTTTTTCATCGAACCACACTTACTTATTTGTGGACAGTAATATGTCTAATGTTGGTTAAATGACTTTATACGCTAGGAGCTATTAAGGTAATAAATAAAGTTTGTATTTGATTTATTATTAAGTATATTTTAAGTGTTTTTAAACATGCGATGCGAAGGAAAATAGTTTTTTTAAACCTTAGACATATGACTGTCAAAGTTCGTATTTATTTTCTATGCAAATGAATTAATAATCTATTTAGTATTTAAAGTGATAGCTAGTCGAAATAAGATCTCATAAAAAATATTATTTTTTTTACTATCAAATTAAGTAGATTCATAAAATTCGGTTAGCGGCAGTAGTTTAAATTGGCCAGTTTGATGCGTCCTTCTATTTGTATTTGACTTGGCTAATTACATATGGTCTTATCATAAAAAAATATAGACATAATTTCCATACCAAACAGTAAACTCAATTTTTCTACACCTTGAAACTATGGCAAGGATATATTATTGTTAACTCTAAATCAATCAACAGGAGTCAAATATAATTGAACAAGTGTATCCACATTTAGTTGAGCTGTACCTGCGCTGGAAGCTGGTGACGTTGACGAAGATCCGCCATCAATGTGTGTAATGGAGCCACGCTAATAAGATAAACTTAGATCGCCTTCTCAGAAATCCGGTGCACGTCGGATAGGTGCAGAAACGTGCAGCACAAATTGCAGTGTGTTGATAAATGGAAAATGTATTCACATTTAAATATTGTTACCTGGGGGTCTTTAAATCTAGAGTTAATAGGTATTTTCTAGTAAGAGTGTAACATCGTAGACCATAGTTATATTTTTTTTTTATTTAGTTCACAAACAGATTTATAAATTTTTAGACATATCATTATAACAAACCTAAAACTATTTACAATTTATATAAATCCTTAATAGTGAACCTAGTTTATTTATCAACATATTTTATAACTATCTACCATACCTAATACACAAAACATATTTAAACATTTAAATGAAAACCTATCTCAATACTAAATTAAAAATATAAAGTTATATACCTAAAAACTATACCTTTTGAATGGTTTGTACCTTATTTTAATACTAGTATTAACTCTAATTAACAGTCAATAAATATTTTTGCTTACATGTACATATTGTAAAAAGGAAAAAACTACTATGTAAACATTTCATTTAACTTTGATTTCATTGAGGAAAGAGAGAGATCTTTCATGAAAAATGTCGAAACGCAATCTGACACAATCTTTATCATACGTTTTAAACATACGATGCATATTTGTACGACAAGCTTTTCGATCTTGTTTAATATCAGGCAAGCTGAGGTCAAACGCAAAACTATAAGTTATAAAAAAAAGCTTCGTTGCTAGTTTTTGATTGAAACTACAGAAATCACACACGAGATTATAAAAAAAATATACTTCGTAGAAGAATAATAAATATTGTGATAGGTAAGTAAACAAAAGGGCAGTCTATCAAAACATAAAGGAGTAAGGGAGCGTACCCACTATCCTTTAGGCCGGCCGGTGTATTATAAAGCGGCGTACACATTTGTCAGCAGTACCTTGCGGCTGCGGCCGACTTCTGAAAAACAAAATTTTACGCAACACATATCATAGTGGACAGGGGTCGGGTTGACGTACGCACTACTCCGATTATAGGAAAATATAATTTTACCGCTATTCAATAATTGAATTATTCAATTCTAAAATATTTTTCGATTTTTAAAACGTAGATTTAGTGTATCAATAATATTGTTGATATATACACTCTAAATTATTTTTAAATACACTACTCTACTTGTAATTGTCAGAAAATCTAATATTATTGAAATTCAACTTAAAATATTATTCACTAGAGGTTGCCCGCGGCTCCGCCCGCGTGTAGGTCGCTTTTTGCGTAACCTGTGGAAAAAATCTATTGTATCCTATTTCCGTGCTAATTTTATATAAACACTACATTGCTACGATATCAAAATAAGCCGCATCTGTCTTTCCTCATTCGATTCCTGAGATCTAGTTAACCTCTGTTTTAGCTATTTTGGTGGTGATGCTACAGATTAGATCGTTTTCTCCAAGCCATTATTTTAATATAAATAATAAGAATACGTGAATCATACCACTAAGTAAACAACATACTTAAATTCCAATTCATAAGTATTTAATTTCAAACACACAAAACTTTCCCTTTGAACTTTAAACCCCAATGGCATACCTAATTCACTCCTAGCAAATATCATTACAAATTTATTTTAACCACCATATAAACTACAACCAAAACAACGTTCAAGACTGTAAAATTGATAAATAAAAAAAAATCCAAACAAACTTTCACCCCCTCCCCCCTATAAACCCTTATTTAACCCCTGGCAAAAAAACTTGATTTTACATAAACTATACATATTCCAAATTTCATTGCTAGAAGTTCAAAAACAAAGAAGTTTCATACAAACTGTTTTACCCCCTTTCACCCCCTCAGGGGTGGCATTTCCGAAATTCCGTTCTTAGTACACGTTTAAATACTAAAATATATACACACTCCAAATTTTACACCTCTAAGTTCAAAACACAAAACTTTCATTTTTAACTTTCAACCCCAATGGCATCCCCCTTAATGCAACCCTGGCAATTTGTTTTAAATTTTAATTTAACCATTCAATAAACTACTACCATAGCAACTTTCAAGACTTTAACTTGATAAATAAAGATTTTTCCATACAAACTTTCACCCCCCATAACAAACTCTTAGTTCACCCCTGGTAAAAAAACTTGATACCATTATTTTTAATTTTACATGAACTATACAGACTCCAAATTTCATTGCTGGAAGTTTAAAAACAAAGAAGTTTCATACAAACTGTTTTACCCCCTTTCACCCCCCTTAAGGGTAGAATTTCAAAAAATCTATTCTTAGTACACGTCTAAGTACTAAAATATATACACACTCCAAATTTTACACATTTAAGTTCAAAAACACAAAACTTTCATTTTTACTTTCAACCCCAATGGCATCCCCCTTAATGCACCCCTGGCAAAAGTTTTTAAAATTTTAATTTAACCATTCAATAAACTACTACCATAACAACTTTCAAGACTTTAACATGATAAATTAAGATTTTTCCATACAAACTTTCACCCCCAATAACAAACCCTTAGTTCACCCCTGGTAAAAAAACTTGATACCATTAATTTTAATTTTACATAAACTATACATATTCCAAATTTCATTGCTATAAGTTCAAAAACAAAGAAGTTTCATACAAACTGTTTTACCCCCTTTCACCCCCTTAGGGGTGGAATTTCCAAAAATCCGTTCTTAGTACGCGTCTACATACCAAAACAAATACACCCTCCAAATTTCACAATCCTAGGACCAGCCGTTTGGGCTCTGCGTTGTCTATAGATGAATGAATGAATAGGTCAGGACAAAGAGTCTTATAGTATAGATTTTCAATCTCTTAATGGGCGTTATTTTAAAATTGATTAATTGAGTGAACTAAAAACTTGAATAAAAAATAAAATTACCTTTATAAATATTATATACATACCTACTTGCTAAATACTTAATTGATGTTATCTATTTTATGATACAAGTTATCGGCAACTGATTGTTTGTGTGAAACAGCTTGTCTGTCGACAAAGGCCTCCTTGATTGACGTATTCCCGTCTCTTGCTAAGCGGGTCCATACCGACCAACCACTTTCTCGAGGTCATCTTCCCATCTTTTTCTTTGTCTGCCTCTGTTTCTTTTGCCATCTCTTGGGTACCATTCTGTTATTAACTTAGTCAAATTTTATTTACTGTCTTGTAACATAATTTGAATATTATTTTTTAATTTTATCACACACTTATGATGGTAAAAACTTTTTTCCCCCATAATAGGTTGTGTGAGGTCGTAGTGCGTACCCCCGAGGGTAGACACGGCGAGTGCGCGCGCTCTAAAGAAGTGAATAAATCTGGCGCGCGGACGACAAGGTGAATATAAATATAAAGAATCCGCGGACAAACTTCCGGACCTGTAGGGCTGGTGACAAGCTGAACTTATATTTTAAATGCCTTAAAAAAATAATTAGAGTCAATCATCATCATCATCATCAGCCTATTTAATAGTTGTCCACTGCTGGACATAGGCCTCTCCTAAAGATCGCCACAGAGCACATTAGAGTCAATAATATATGCTGATGAGAGATGGAAAACAAAAAAAAGTTTTTGCAGATTGTTGTTTAAATATACATATGTGATTTCAAATAAATATAATTGATAAATAATTTAATAAACATAATATCAATTTACATAATATAAAACTTAATAACTAACTAAACAAAGTCGAAAAATTGCAAACTAATCAAATAGTGTCCATCGCGTTCGCTGCATTACCGCGCTGAATATCTATTGTGCCTGATAGTCTGATATACAGTTAACGACCCTCTGTCTTAAGGTAGGTAGGGAGCATAATAATATCTAGGGTGAAATAACTGGCTCTCAAAGAAACTGCCGGAGGCTGCTCAGGAAACAGAGCTTTAGGCAGAGAATTTCAAAGCATCGCAGTCCTTGCTAAGATTAACGTTTATTAAAGTAATAAACATGCGCGTTAAAATGGCGTACTTACTAAAAAAAAATCTGTATCTCGTCAGTTCAATGTTAATATTTTTGAAATAATACAATTTCCTATTATAAAAACAGTCTAGAACAATAACAATTAAAATTTTTTTTTAAAATTAGCTTGTTTTCCATTCGAAGTACATAAATGATAAGGATTGTTGTGTGCCACCCCTAGTGGTAGCGGCGCGGTGGAGCGGTCACCGTGAAAGGCGAGGTGATCATAAAGCCTCGCGCATGTTCTTACATAATAATATTCTTGAAATATTATTCCTTTAGGGGGGCACACAAACTAACTGGGAATAGAGACGTGCGTGGAGACGAATATTACATCTCCATTTAAAAACGGAAATTCAAATCCGATGTTTTCTTTATTGTTTACTAGCATTCCGTCCCGGCTTTGCACGGTCTCTAAAATAATCTAAGTTGCAAAGAGAAACAAACTACAGGCTATATTACTCGGGGATAATAATATAGATTCCCAACAGTGAAATAATTTATCAAATCGGTTTAGTAGTCTCGGAGCCTATTCGCATCAAACAAACAAAGAAACAATCAAACTTTTCCTCTTTATAATATTGCGTATAGATTTGCAAGATCCAACGGTCACACTTAAGTATTGGATATACGTCCAACGATTTTAGACGCGTTACGAGCATCGTCATCTGTATTGGTTCTTTGTTGTTATTTTAATTTGATATGGCGACACAAATATTTTTCTTCTTTTCAGATCTGATTTTTTTCTGCACGGGAATGCAGATTAATAAATATAAATAACTTAGCATTTCCAACGGTCTCTTTAGTTATGGTTAAACTGGACCGAACTTAAAACTGAATTAAAACTACTTTTGAAAATCTATCAAATAAATACTAAAATGACCTGAAATCGTAATTTTACATTTAAATATGGTCTTCTTGTAATAAATCAACCTAAAGATTTTTTTACTAGTTATCAAGCTAATCACGATATAATTTTTATTATCAAGACTAATAGCTAATCAATAGAGCTAATAACATTCATACGTAAATGTTCTCTAAATATTATGTACAAATGGAGACTCCCTAGTTTTCCTATTCCCCGGGCAGCAGGGATGTCCCGGAAACGGTCAACGTGGAGACAAACTACTCGGGCGCGCGACACGCGTCATAACGTTCCTCTCCCCTCCCTATAGCTCACCAGTGTGCACGGGCCTTTACAATTTCAAATTTAGAATCTCTGTTTATATCGTGAGTACTGGACTTAATAATTCTGGAGAGCAGCTTTATTATTTTGTTTGAATTTAGAATGCTTGTAGATATGGCTTTGTTTTCTCATTTGTTTTTGCATTCAGTATTTTGCAAGAATTTTAAATTTATGCATAGAAAAGAGTTGTGTTATTTCGAATTATAATTTTGTTCCCGTTATTGAATTATATTTCAAGTAAATACATATTCACTGTATTAAAACTTTCGTAAGGCATATTTGAATAATGTTTGTATGACCGGCTATCACTTACGTTTATTTTGTCGGTATTAGCCCGACATGTTTTCACATCACCATCCCGCTCAGCTTTCATCAGTCCCGAGGTCGCTAATTAACCGTGCTCTGAGCTTGTGCCATCCACAGTACATTGATGCTGAGCTCGAACATGTGAGGAAAGCGCTAGAGAAAAATGGGTACAAGTGGAAGCAGAGTTTACGTTGGGCAAGCTGTACTGATCGCAAGAAACCGGTTGGGGTGAATAGAGCTCCTATTTACCTACCTTATGTCAGAGGTGTCACGGACAGGATAGGTATTTACCTTAAAAGGAGATATAGCTTGAAAACCATCTACCGCCCGCAGAGTCGTTTGAGACAGATGCTGCGATCACCGAAAGATAGTGAACGTTTTAATGTTCCGGGAGTTTACAAAATCCCATGTGATTGTGGCCAGAGTTACATTGGGGAGACTCGCCGGAATATTTCTACACGACTGACGGAGCACATCAGAAGCGTAAAGAACAGGGACACGGCTAAATCTGCGTTGGCTGAACACGCCGAGGAAGCGAGCCATTACCTTCGATTTGATAAGGTGTCGGTCTTATCTAAGGAGAAATTTCTGGTTCCAAGGAAAATACGAGAAGCCATTGAGATTGACCGACATCCTAATTTTAACAGAGATCGAGGATGGACACTGGCGCCAGCGTGGAGACCGGTCCTTAGTTTATTGGGTGCCCGTGGTGAAGCAGATCAAACGCCCCAGGATTCCGTCAGCATTATATGCACCGACCCACTAACGCGGCAACAATTTTTAAATATAAATGGTTCGAGCGATGAAGAAGAAGAAGACCATCCACCGGGAACGCCTGCGCCGGCTGCAATAGCAACATCACAGCGAGCTCAGCGAGCCGCGGCGCGCGAGGCGCGCGCTGTGGCTCGCAGGGGTCATTAGGCGGTGGAGTAGCCAGTGCAGGGCCACCCGTCGCCGCAGACGAACGTTGGCTGTGTTCCTGCCCTTGAGAATGGCACACTGATTGTGCTGAAACATGTCCCGCTAATACCGACAAAATAAACGTAAGTGATAGCCGGTCATACAAACATTATTTAAATACATATTATTATTTTTCTAATAATCTGAGCAGTATTTATTTTATTTAAATTTAATTATGATGAACAACTTTTATAAAATTAATGATATTACTGTTTAATCAACATAATCTTTCAGTGTACCGTGATAATAAATTTCAAAGACCTTTAAAAATATCACTAAAATATTTTATTAGCTATATTGAACACAAAATATATCGCCTCACACGACGCAACAAAAATTTCAGAATGCGTTTTCAACCACGTTGGAAGCCAATCGCGCGTGGAAATGTCCACTGAGATCTCAAACTTGATGAATTACTGCATGTCTTTGTGACATCAAATGTTTACTTAATAGTGTTTTATTGGAAGAAGTCTGTGGGAGACCACACATCGATTGAATGCTTAAAAATCGATTGTGTTGATAAAATCGACAAAAATGGTTATAATTATTCCTAACTCACAATACATAGTCTTTTTCTACAAAGTCTATACAGTTACAAAAACAACCTTATCCCTGGCATCAAAAACCATAAAGTTCTAAATGACCAAATGACCAAATCAAATAAACTGTTCACATTTTGAATTAAAACACGTGAATTTTAATCACAAAGTCAGTCGGCTAGAATCAATGCGACCAACCAAAGTCACGTAATGAAAAATCAGGTGTCTCTTTACACACGAGTAAAAAAACACTTCCAGCGCTTCGTGGTACCTTCGCAATACAGCTGTTACAGTAAGCTATGTACCTACTTATTATTTATATTAAACCAGATTAATGTTATCTTTTACTCGTGTAAAATTTCCATGTCACAATGCTAGTTACCGTACTCCACCGAAACGGCTTGACCTATTTTTACCAAATTTTACTTCTAGTATATGTACTGTACTAAAGGAGGTTTATATAATTTGTTCAATAATCAACAAGTAAAAAAAAAACAAAGAAAAAAATACATGAGACAAAAATGTCTACTTGACAAGGCCTACTATTCTCTAAAAGATTTTTTTAATGACAAATTGTGATCTATTTTTACAATATCCTGACCTAATTTTATTTGACGACCTCGTTGGCGTAAAGGTTACCATGCCGGTCTGCTAATCAGAAGGTTCCGGGTTCGATTCCCGGCCCGGTCAACATCTTTGTGCTTAACTAAATTTGTTGGCTGTGGGTCTGGGTGTTAAATATGTATTTATATATAATATATATGTTTGTATATATATGTAGTATATCAGTTGTGTTGGCAACCATAATACGAGCTAGAAATGGTTCAGTATGGGGCTAACCAGCCGTGTGTGAATGTGTCCTAATATTTATTTATTTATTTATTATTTGTATTATGACTAAGTTTTATTAACCAGATATAGATAATGTATAATGTTTGTGTAACGGCTTTTACTAACTTTTATTTCGTTGATGAATATAGATAACGTACTTATAGTAGTGTTAGATCCAACATAATTTTGCACACCCTAACGGGTATAGTATAGAGTACATTAAATTTTAATACCTATGTAACACCTTTCAACCTATACTTTGCAAAAAAACATTTGCGTTATTTTGTCGTTCGAAAAGTAACCACAAGGCATCATCTCCTGATAAGTGTATGTAGAGTTAAGAATTTCCGAATTGTGATAGGTAACGTTAATCTTAATTAATCTTAGTTAATTTATCTTAGTTAATTAATCTTAGTAAATTTTTCCTTTACTTATCTTAATTTGGATTTCGGATCACAGCGGAAGTACACTAAATATTTAATTTTGTCTTCTATTCATTTGATTTTATTTGATTTGAAGGTACCTTACTGTTAATACAAATCTGTTTCGTCTGAATGAAAGCCAGCATTTTCTCTTGTGTTCCGCCCGCAGCCGCAATCACACACTTATTCAAACATTTCCTAGTTTTAATGTGTTTTTTATAAACAAGGGTCGCATAATAACGCGACTCAAAGCCGCCTTATGAGCCGCGCTCTCAATCACTACACTTCTCTCTTTTACATTATATTATGGTGTACGGAATATAGTAGCGCCTGTAGCTCGGCTAGCTAAGGTGATCGGACGCGATCATCGAAGCTAAGCAACGGTCGATGCGGTCGACATTTAGATGGGTGACCGTGCACAAGACTGTCGTTTTAAAGTGGCATAATTTCATCTGGGCGCTATTGATTGCCGGATGACAAGTTAAGTTTAAGACTTACAGTAATAAGTCCTGCCTGTTAGTATAAGCCAAGTCAGAGACCTTAGGGCGGCTTGAACACTCTCAATACCAGAGCTTAGCCACTACTTAGCTCATGCAGAATATTATTATTTAATTAAGATATTATAATAATTAAAGCGTTGGATGTTAAGGGGAATTACTGTGGTTTACAAAACAGCTGTTTTTTAAGGAATGCGTGAAACTAATTCTGTGAGTGCTGAAACAAAAAAAAACATTATATGCATAAATAAGTTTTACTAAAAAAATTCACCGAGTTCTTTTATCAATGTGATATCGATCATCTTCGAGTGTCTATAATATGTTGTAATCATTATATAGTCTTTCCATTATGAAACAAATTACTCCGTGTCTATGATTTTAATAAGATGCTGGGAAGGTAATTTAATGTAATTTGATGAAAATAATCAGCGATATGTGGTAAAAAAAAACTAATTGTGTGTAAATGTGGTCACACATTATAAATATGTGGCCAAATTCGCGGATCCCATCTGGGTTAGATCAGAATCCACAAAAGTCACATAGAAAAAATGTCCTGCACCTATCTGTAGAACAATAGTTGTGAATGATGATGATGAAAATAAATTATAACAGTCCAACCCTAGAAAAATAAAAATAAAATCGGATAAAAGGAATCCAACATACCTTACCTTAAAAATACTTGAAGTTTAATTTCACTGGTAGTGTAGTTTTAGGTTACCTCTTCAAAGTTTCAAAACGTTACCCCTCGACTAGGACTTTGATTTAGCAAACAGAGAGCAATCGAGCACGGCGAGTAAACACAAGAGCCATACTCCACCAGCTGTCTGTCCCGGCATCACCCTGTATCACTCGATATACACCCTTGTCACTCTCATTATGCCTACTAACTATATACAGTTTATAGTAATAAACTACATAGCTAGGAATTTTGAAAGTATCTAAGTAGTTAGTTAGAAGCGTTTTGCTTGTCATTGTAAGAACTGCGAAGCTTTGGAACTCTCTTCCTGAGGCTCTTTTCCCGAGAAGTACAATTTGGGGGTCTTTAAATCTAGAGTAAATAGATTCCTTCTAGGCAAGAGTGTTACATCTTAGACCACAGTCAAGCTTAACATCAGGCAAGTTGCGGTCGAACGTAAGCCTATTGATCAATAAAAAAGCTCCAGTGATACAGAATAAAGACCGGAAAGATATCTGACCACAATGGGACGCAGCCATGCCTATCTGCTTAACGGAGGACTACGGGTTCTTCCAGGAAACACCCCAGAGACCTCCGTGCACTGCGCTGTGGCCCTTACCGAATAACTGACCAATCCGCCAACGACGGTGACTGTCACACACAGAGTTCCAAAGGTTTCGCTATCCTCAGAATAGAGGTTGGCGCAAAGCGTTTTATTAAGCCAAGTCAGAGACATTCGGGCATCTAATACTCTCAATACCACAGGTTAGCCACTAAGCTCAGATAAAAGTCTTAAGCGTTTATTAGTTCCAAATATTATTTATTACCACTTTGTGAGTGTGACAAGGTAAAAAACTAAATAAATGTAAGTAAGCGTTGCCTTCAGCGCAATTTACCCCTACGTTTAAACGATTGCCCTCTCAGCCTGGGGCAATCATATCCACGACTATTGTGCGAGATAAAAAGGTAAAAATATTGGGGAAGGGAGTTTACACGAGAATGGATATGGCAAGGTATATTGTTGAAGGAAAATTAAGAGTGAAATTACAGACGCCTATTTCTCTTGTGTTGATCAAAATCTTCTTAAGAGGAAAAGGAAGGAGGGAAGCGAGAAAATTAATGAGATAAGTGTGGATTTTATATTACATTTACTCCTATCGTTCATTTATTTTCAAGCTTTGCTTATTTCAGAGATAAAACATTATTTATATACTCGTCACTATAAGAGATAGATTTCATTTAAAATAAATTAAATGCAATATAATTTTTTCATTACTTAACGACATGTTTAATTTAATTAGATAAAAATAGTGTACTACTTAAGTTAAGTATACCTCAGTTAAACCTTTACCTTTGTTACCAAATTTTTTATGTTATCGTCTTTTTTTTCGTCATTTTCGTGATTATACTACCTTTCATATACTTCTTCTTCTCTTTTCTAATTTTTTGGTCCTGTCTTCTCACTTTCTAGCGCTAAGACTAGCTTTCTCAGTTTATCTACATTAATTTGGGTTAGCGTCTTCTGCCTCATTTTTGATTTTGAAGATTTAACATAATAAAGAGATGTCATATCCATATTTAGTACCTCTGTGCCAGCACGATGCACTTCCCCCGGAGTAGTGTGTGAGAGGCTGCCGGGAGGTGAGCCGCGATCGATCTCCCCATTACAATGGCTATTATTGAATGATGCTGTTTTCAACCGAATACTTGGGTGCAGAGTACTCTTGTGCCAGGAGCTTCACTAATATTGGCATTATTATTTCTTTTATAGGTCTAAACTCTTGGTTTTTTTTTCGACTACGTTGGGTTTAAGCCGGGGTATGTGAGATTTTTAGTCACTAAAACCTCCTCGATGACCATCCCTTGTGGTTTCAAAAGGAGGTTCATAGAAGAAGAAAGGAGGTTGATATATTTGTCTTAAAATGGTGCCATCGACTTTAAAATATGTATTTTTAGCTTGCCTAGTTATCGTAACAAGAGCTTTAGCCCTTGCTTTGAGTAGTAATATACGAGTAGCTATTTTACTTCGTCGGCTATCCTTAGACAACTGAGATCGCTACAGGCACCTCTCGCAGGTCCCAATTATTTTCCCGACCAATGAAATGGGCAATGAATCCCGAGCACCATTTGATCAGTCACCGAGCCGGTCACCAGGAAACCTCTGCCCACTGACATTTTGTATTTAATTACACAAATTCGACCGTTGTAACCTCGGAATTGTCCAACTTTTTCACATCCGATGGCGCGGAAAATTCTACGATTATACAAAAAGGTTTCTCGTTTGAATTCGCGTGAATTCGAATATAATTCGATGGTTATTTGGGTGGAAGGCGATCGTTTTAAATTAAAATAAAATGTCCGTAATTCGGATAATTGTAATGGGCTTTTGAGGGAAGAATTTTGGAGAAACAAGGTGGGAGTTTGTTTAGTAGATACGAATGTCGCAATAAAAATTGGTTGTTTGTAAAGTTGCGTAATTTTATGAAATTAACTGAAATATTTAGCTCGAATCAGAAGTGAGATAGATACGTTAAAAGCTTTCACCTATCTATGTATATATTAAAGAAGAAGAAGAAGATAAAAACATTTATTTTGTACGAACAACAAAGAAAAACAATACATAGGAAACAATAAAAAATAAAACATTTATGTATCATAAAACCAGCCCAAGCTCAGCGTGTGCTGACTGCAAGCGTTCAGCGCTGGTCTTCCGCTATTAGTCAATCGCTTGTTTACTTGCTTGCTCGAACGGAACGTGACACTTCTTAATGCGCGCAGCGGAAGTGCATCAATTTCACAAGATAATAGACAGAATATTTTTGCTTAAAAAGATCAATTGCCTAACTAAATTAGTTGACTACGGATTCGATCTTCATCGTTACCCCTGGAAGTATCGCCGAGTGTTTGTCACAAGTTTCACCGTGCCATTGAATCGAGGGTCCAATCCTCACCAGACTCCATTAATTACCGAACATGAACCTTATCTCCCGCAACAAAGTCCAACTGCATTTAAATTTAAATCTACCATCCACCTTGGCAGTAAGTTTTCAAGTAATTTACGAGTGAATACTTAAGTATCACCTACCAAGGGCTCAGAACACGCCAGGGGAGGAGTTTTGTGTGTTTTACTAATTGCCAAAAGATGTTAATCAGGTACGCGAGACATCCACCCATCTCACTCCAGCATGAGAAGCTAGCTATATTCTATCTTCCTCCTTCTAAAAGATATAACTCAAAAGTCGAAGCAAAAACCATGACAAGGAATTAATTAGAACTCAAGGTAAATAAATGAAGATTGTCGCCGTACTAATGAGTTTTCTGGTATAAGTCCTCGACTGGTAAAATAATTATGGTGCAGGTAATTAAGAAGTTTCTGGGAGGTATGCAAATGGGGAGTTAATTGTCCAGAAAAATGTGACGTTTTGGGAATAATGGGCCTTTCTGAGATCGGAATGTTTTGATCGCACCGAAATAAACGCGGAAATACCTGAATTTGGTATCGATTTTGAAAGTGAAATTCTACGAGATGTTAGTTCGTTTGAAGTTTAGATTACTTTTAAGTGTTCTAACTTCAACAATTAAGCATAGGTATATGTACGAGTATATAGTAAATAGTTAAATAAGAACGATACTTTTCATTACCAAAACATCCGACATTTCCAACACTTAGGAACATTTGATCAGGTTTAACGGTAACTGTAAGTGCTTTATTTTTTTAATACCTTCACCAATTCATTGAAAAAGAAAATCATTCTTCTTCTTCATATGCTAAGTGGCCAAGCACAACTTCCGACACCAGTGTCGGAAGTTTTCAAAGCCGCCCAAGAGCCTCAGTCTAAGCCAAGTCAGTGGTAGCAGAATGGTTTAAGTTTTGGACATTGAATTTTTAACATTGACATTTTAATATCTAATATTGTAAACTGACATTCATAAGTATACATTTGTATCTATATTGAATAAAATAAACTGAACTGAGCTAAGTCATAAAGCCAACTTTGTGACTGAAACCACTTAGCTTCTAACCTGGATCTACAATTTAACGTGTCTTCCAACCCATCTTTTTAAATGACAGTCTTTTGCACGGTCTCCTATTCTAAAACTCAAAATAAAAAATAAATAAATATAAGGATACATTTCACACATGGCTGGCTAACTCTATACTGAACCATTTTTAGTTTGTGATATGGTAGCTAACACAACTGATATACTACATATACATACAAACATATTTTGATATAGATACATATTTAACACTATTTTTACCCAGACCTACAGCCAACAAATTTAGTTCATCACAAAGATGTTGGCTGTGCCAGGAATCGAACCTGGAACCTTCTGATTGGCAGTCCGGCATGGGGTAACTTTTACGTCATCAGTATGTAGTTAGCATCAACCGTTGCTCAACTCGATTATTGCATTAGATGACCTTAGTTAGCCGACCTACAGGCTTCACAAAAAGATACCTAACCAAATAAAATTTCCACTAATCGTTTAATAAATTTCCACTCCTCAAAACTCGGAACAACTGGAAAGTCCTGCACCTGATCCTCATCCCGTGTTGTTGAAGGTGCGACGGATGGCCGACAAACTGGATTATACCAGTTGATTGATGATGGATCATCGGACAAGGTGAACTAAGTGGAAAGGACGAGAGGTGTTCTTATTCACTTTGGAAAAAGGGTCCAAGTTTTTAGGGTGTAGGGAAATGAGGATGATAGAGTGATTTGGGATGAGTTGTTATAGGTTTTTTATTTTAATTTTATTAAAATTGTAATTCAGTGCATTTTAATAATTAAAATCTAATTGTTAAAAACAACTCGCCCCCGACCATGCCTTGCCCATTGGTGCCCTTAACGGTGGTTGCGTTTCCACTCTGAATAGTATAGACTATCCCTCTGTTCCTATTTTAGTTATTTTGCTAGGGAAAACTTATTCTTATAATATAATTATTTCGTTCTATGAATTTCAAAATCAAATGCGCGCGGACAGTTTTTGGTGGGTGACCCTGTATAAGATTGTCATTTATAAAAAAAAAACATGTAATTAAATTAGTCATGCTATTTAAAGTCAAAACTCTAGAATTCTTTAAAGATTTTCAACATGTGACTATGCCATGCATGATCTGCTTTCATTTAAATAATATTGTTAACTTAACCTCTTTTTTACACAAACAAAATACCCCTAAAATAAAATAAAGTCTAGTCTACACGAGCCGTCATCACACCAATCTAAATCACAAAAGCAAAAAATCTATTAACTTCACAACTTCTTTCGTTAAATACCATATTATTGTCCAAAAAGCCTCCAAGGTCCCAAAAATTGTGATTCCAAGTCATTAGAGTTCCATCAGTCGCTGGTCAGCCACCGTGTCGGCTAGACGAATGTAAACGATCTATTTACGTGGCTACTCTTATAACCACGGCTTAAATGGTAATGGAATGTTCTCGAGGGAGACAAGGCAATTAAAAAGAAGGAAGAACTACATAATGGTTTGTTTATTTACAGATAGATGTTTTACTGAAGAGACAACTTTTCAGGTTTACTTTTCTTAAAAGTTTCACGATTTATCGATAACTGGCTAACCCGGGACAAAAGAAGTTAATCCGGGATAAAAAGTAGCCTTTGATTTACTCCAAGGTCTAACATATCTACATAGTAAATCTCAAATCGGTCTAGCCGTTGGAGCGGAACATACACACTTACACACAATCTTTGGCATTTATAATATTAGAAGGATAATATTGTAATAAAAAATGTAAGCCTTATTTTTAATTTTAAATGCATTGTCGTAAAATTCTGCCCTCAAATTCTTATACAATTATTAGTTGGAACAAAAAGTAGCCTATAAGTCTTGACTATCTGCCATACCATATTTTATCGAGAACAATTCACCCATTTTAATGAAATGAATGATTTTTCACCTTTATAGTATAAGTATTATACAATCTAGCGATTTTCAAGGCGATAGTGAACCGGTTCCTTCTAGGTAAGCGCGATCCTGTAGACCGTAACGGTAGACCTCAATATCACTTACCATTAGGTGAATTGTGGTCAAGCGCTGACCTATTCAGAGTAAAAAAAAAAGTATGTAAGTTAAATCCTTTAAGAATACTTTTGAACCTTCGTAAAAAAGCAAAAATTCGCCAAAATAAACAAAGCGAAATGAATTAAGCCTGTTATTTATATTTTTGTTTTCCTTGATCTTGGTTATCGCGTGGAGGAGAATTTTAATGATACTCAATAAACAAGTAAAACAACTATTGTATGCAATAAAATTATCTTTTAAAACATTAGCTATTGTTGATTGGGATGACGGTTCCTATAAGAGAGAAAAAATTGCTGCATTTACTGGTCAATTTTATGTTATTTTTAGGCATGACAAACAAAAAAATTAAGCTAATCTCCATTCGCAATTCGTTCCCAAACCCCGATACATTCATAAAAGTCGTTATTGTGTGATAAAATCTAATGCACTGTGTATCGCAATGGTATGATTTACAATATTTATTAGTAAGGGGATTTTATTACTGGAGGGATATTAACTGTCATTGGGGCTAGGTATTGATTCGGTACTGAAGGTAGAAATACTTACCTATATGATTGTATCAAATTCTACCATCGTCAATAGATTTGAGATAGAACTCATGGTATCTAAATAAATAGTGTAGCGCCTGTAGCTCGGCTAGCTAAAGTGATCTGACGTGATCATCAAAGCTAGGCAACGGTCGATGCGGACGGTGATTGAATGGGTGACCATGCAAAAGACTGTTGTTTTGTTAATTGGCATTTTCATCCGGACGCTACCGAGGGTCGGGTGACATGTTAAATTGTTGGTCCCGGCTGTTAGTCTTAGTACAAGCAGTCGTTAAGCCAAGTCAGTGTCCTTCGGGTGGCTTGAAAACTCTCGACACCAGAGTTTTACCACTATATGTTTACGGGTAACGGATGTAATAGTTTATTACGATATTAGTGCGTTAAGATGGTTATAACACGCGAGACGGAATTTCAGCCCGAGCATGTTATAACCAATACCCACGTATATCATACGACGTTTTTAACATATTTGCGAGGAAACAGTAAAAAAAAAAATATTTTTAAATAAATTCTAACAGTGAATGCACGCTGTTGCTTTCCCGCCATTTTAACAGCGCGCTGACTCTGCCTACAGATTGGCGCCGCGCGGCGATTGGTTCGAAATTTGAATATCAACAGCGCGCTGCTCACTGGCTGGAGTCGTGCGGCGGCGATCAGTTCCATATTTGAAATTACAAATAATTCTGTTATGGAATTTGTATCGACTATAACTTAACTTACTCACGCATTTTTTATGACTCGCTTTACATATTTAAAACCGGTGGAATTACATCAGCTTTACGAGCAAGGATGTCAAACACTTTAAGAATGACTTTCATATGCCATGACAGTCATCTTAGTATTTGAATACTAATAATGTCATTAATTCCACCTGTTCCATTCCACCACCGGCATATGTCGTAGTCAATAACTTAACATGTAATTACTTCTCCTAATTAGACAATAACATAGCAATCATTACAGAACATTAATCAACTGCAAATGGCTAATAACGTAATAGTTGTTAAAGGGCTTAGAATAGTGGTTGTGATTGTTTATTGATGCATAGTTTGGTGAAAAAATGATTAAGTTTATAATTAGTAAAACTTAGTTATGAAAATCGTCATCAAAAAATAATAAATTAAAAATGTAGAAAACCCCACACTATAATGTTGAATCGGCTATCTAGGATTTTCATAAAACATATCCAAGAACACTCCCGCCTAATAGAAACAAAATAATATTAATCTATATCGGTTTATTTATATGTCAGCTATGGTTCGACAGACAGACACACACACCTACAGACAATTCAAACTTATAAAACACCTCGTAATTTTTGCGTCAGGGGTTAGAAATAAAGTTATGAAAAAACAGGGAGGATCATGCAAATGAAAGTATATTATTTGGGTAATTATAGTTAATTTTTTGTACAAATGTTAAAAGTATAGTATATAATAATACATAACTTTTAATATATTATGTAATAGCATGTAAGTAATGCTAAATCCTTCGTTAATTCGGGATAAAAGTAACCTATTTATTAATCAAGAGTCTAAACTATCTCCATACTAAAAAACAATCCCAATCACTTCAGCTGTTTGAGTGTGAAGAAGAAACAAACGTACAAAAACTTAAGCATTTATAATATTAGTGTAATAGACCTTTGCCAAGCTCTGGAATAATACAAAAATCAGAAAAGTTAATAAATAAAAGTGCATTATATATTTATCTTGTTTTCAAAAAGGCCACCCTTAAATAGGTCTATACCTACCCAGTACCTAAAGTAGGTATAAATATAGTATTAAAGAGACTGTTAATGTATCAATAACCTTCCTATCTTAAACTGGGCGAAAATAAACACAATTTAGCGACTCAGGTCAGCAACTATAAATCTTGTAGTTAGCAAATATTGTCGCAATAAGTCAACCGTAGTCGCGACACAAAAAGTCGCTCGCGTCGCTAATTGGTGTGACTAATAGCTGCGCACGATTCGATCATATTAATCCTTGTACTATGACGTCATTCTTGCACATTTTCAATGAAAGGAATGCAGTAAAAGTTCATATATAACGACGCTGCTTTGGTGTTTTCTTGCTTATCCAATGGTGGAGTATTCTTCATCGCCCACTACCAACCATAATGCTCGTATTGTATCACCCAAACAGCGAACTAGAATAATAACTTGGCCGATAAAAAGGTTCCAAGCGTAATCGTAAAATACCGCGGTGGGCGGGGCAAAAGACATACCCGCGCGCCCGCGTGGCGTCACATGGTGTGGCACGGCACCAATCGCGTGCGAGCTTTGTGTTTGTGTGTGTTTCGTTGGGATATCAGTATAATTGTGTGCGTAGATGGATTCAAATTCTAAGCGGCAATTGTATGGAGTTACTATTTTGTTTATTTTAGTTCGCTGCACTCAAACGAAGGTATGCCTATTAAAAACCAAGCCAATCTACAGTACGTAAGCGCGTAAGCGCGTTCCACCTTAGATCACAATATCGCTTATCATCAGGTGAATTCTGATCAAGCGCAAACCCAGCTTAGTATAAAAAAAAAGTACTATATGACCGTAGGACGGCCATCTCCGAACACAATGTCTGTCTCTTTGCTAAATAAAAACAGACCATCATCGCTTCGACCAATGTCGTTGCGTTCAAGTATTTAAATTCCTACACCTTATTTGTTACTACTTAAAAAAACATTTCTCTCTCTAAAGTAAATTATATTTAATAGAGGCGTTATATTGAGGTAGTACAGTTTACAAAAAAGTATACATTTGACTACATATTACAGTTATATGCGTATACACTATTGGTTATGCTAGGAAGAGGACATGAAGTTTCAAATGTTATCTTTATGTGTCGAGTTATACTATAGAGACCATAAGATAAGTATTGCCATACCTACCGTTAAAAACAAATTAGTAATTCCGCTCAGCATGCAGCACATGTGTCCACTAACAGGTTTAATTTATTCCCGCCTTATCCTGGCAATCCAATCACCATATTGAGTGTTACTCGGCTGTGGGAGGGACACAGGGGTGGACTCAAACAGTACAGGTATACGATTACAATTAACTGTTAAGTTTTTATCCAAACATTACATCTCGTAAACATGGTCATCTATACTTGACTTGTAATTTGACTTGTAACTTTGGTTTGATTTGTAACTTTGGTGTTATCAATAAATGATTTGTATTTGTATACAAATACAAAATTCTTTATTTGTGACACAAGGCAAAGGTAGAAGTCAAAGGCAAAGGTAGAGTCCAAAGGCTTTCAAACTGGTCCACAGAACTGTAACTCGAAAGCCAATGACTTCTCCCGTGATGTAACATTTAACAAAGTACTTATGCCAAACAAAAACAAAATAAGTCTAATTAAGAATATGCAACTTATATAAAAAAATAATATTATCTCTCATCATGACATGATGTTTATGACATGAACATCTCATGGAATGTCGTTTGAACCAATATTTCGTAACCTCGTCTTCATCATCATCCACAGCTGATTCTATCCCATTGCTGGGTATATGCCTCTCTCCTATCATGCCATCTTTCTCGATCCTGTCCTACATAGCTCTTCAATTTTTTGTGAGAACCAACGCTATCAAATTAAAAATATGCGACAGCAAAATAACCTACTCAAAAGTAAAACTTGTATACAAAGTTTTGTCGTCGATCTAAATTAAATAATAATAAAAAGAGAAGCTGATTAAGAGAAATGAAAATCACGTTGAAACTTTTTATTAAGTAGCTGTAGTAGGTAAATTTTTAAATTTTACGTAGCGATATTATGATAAATAAACACGTTTGTATTATAATTGCTAACACAACTAAATATACATTCATAAATATTTTTAAATCGATACATATTTAACACCTAGATCGATAGCTAACAAATTAAGTTCATACTAAAGATGTTGACCGTGCCGGGAATCGACCCCGAGACCAACGACGACGGTTACGCCAACGAGGTTGTCTCTCGTATGATATGTTTTAGTAACATTTTTTTAAACAACAAAGAGCGCCATTATTCCAAAAAGCGTCATTACCCTGAATACCTCTCTGCGCGTAGCTACTGACAGATGCCGTGTAATTGTGCCTGTGACAATTTTTTGTTGCCTCCCTCTAATGTGTGTGATCGAATCTGTTTAAAGCGAAGCTAGCAGGTATGGAGTAGGCTTTATTATTTTAAGAGATCAACTGTTTTGAAGAGATGACAACTCAGTCAGACGTATAGTGGCCTTACGTCTAAATGGTCGTGAGTCCGATCCTCGCCAATGAGCCGTCTCGTTTTCAAGTTTGGATTTGCACTCGCTTTACGGAGGAAAACATAGTGAGGATCGACATGTTAGAGGACGATAATATTCGAAGAGGTGTGTCATCTGCCAACACGCACTTGGATGGTGTGGTGGATTATGACCTCATCCGCCAACCCGCACTTGGGCAGTGTCGTAGATTATGACCTCTTTCTCTCTCTTTGTGAGAGATGGCCCTAATTTCCAGCAGTGGGAAATTATAGTGGCCTGCTAATGCTTATGCTACTCTTCTCTCAGATTAGCGTGGGTATCCGTATAACTACTCGTAGTAGTAAAATCAAAATTTCAAGCATTCATGAATCAAGACAAATATCATAATTGGTATGATATTTGTCTTGATTCATTCTACTAATAATATTATAAATGCGAAAGTTTGTGTGTAAGTGTGTTTCTTTGTTACTTTTTCACGCTCAAACGGCTGAATCGATTGCGATGAAACTTGGTATGAATATAGTCTAGACCTTGGACACATAGGTTACTTTTTATCCCGAATTAACGTGGGTAGCATCACAGGGCACAGCTAGGTTTACAATAAAGCCTTCTCCACACTGCCGGTTTCATCCCCTGCATCTGTGGGGGCGCAGTGTACTCAGGTGTCGAATCGCGGCTCGCGAGGTATGTGCACCGTCCCTTACGCTAACCACGCGCTATGCGAGGGTGCCATTATTGTACACTTCACTAGCACACAAATTTACAAAATCTTACATATTAAAAAAACTTCACACAAACATCCACAGTTTGGCTACGTCCCGAGTTGGAACCCAAAACTCAATGTCACTAAAATTGGCAAGGGTGGTGCTTAGCCATCGGCCTAGCGATGAGAGGGTCTTATGACCTCTTACTATAAAAATTGTCCTAGGAAAAAAAATATTTGATAAATTACCTAGTTAAGTATACCTTTTGAGGGTTCTGTACCTAAGAGGTAAAAACGGGACCCTATATTAAGCCTCTATTGTCTGTCTCCAGGCTGCATCTCAGAAACCGCGATAGCTAGAAAGCTGAAATTTTCACAAATTATATTATAATATTGTCCGTGCCGCTATAACAAAAAAAAATGGGGTACGAATACAATAAACGAGTTATTTTTCGTATTTCTTTTTCTACGTACCAAAAACAGTAGCTAGTAGACGCTTAAAATTTTAACAACTGTGCAGAACCCGTCATCGACTCACACTTGTCTAATTTTTTTATATGTATATGTCACTGACCTTCACGCAGCTTGAAAACCCCTAACAAAAGAGCCACCCACTGTTCAAACAACATTGCACCTACTCTAGTCGTATATCCTCCCCTGCGTAAGGAGGGTAGCCGGCAGTCGAGGGTCGCTCCCTGCCAACTCTTTGATGTGTCCGCCGTGACCGTGAACCTGTGACGTCATCCGCACTACATCGCTGCACATTGTAATTGCTTGCAAATAGCGTATTCGCGTCAAAAATGTACAAAAAACTTTTAACAAATTTTCTATAAACTATTGACTTAAGTAAGTTGAAGAATACGAATGTCACTGTATTAAAACCCTCCTGTCACCGCGGACGAACATTGTCTGTGTTCCTGCCCTCGAGAATGGCACACTGATTGTGCTGAAACATGTCCCGCTAATACCGACACAATAAACGTAAGTGATAGCCGGTTATACAAATATTATTCGAATTCGAATGTATTATGTAATGGCAGCAAATATTCCAGATGAGACATTTTCCACTTTCGACCACGAACGAGTCGCTGACTCGTTTCACGTGACTTGCTGGTTAAGTGCATAGCTCATGCAAAAAAAACTGTAAATTCAAGATTTAGCCCATAATAATTATCATCGTATAAACAGTAAGGCACTTAACCAGCAAGTCACGTGACATGAGTCAGCGACTCTCAGACCGAAAGTGGAAAATGTCTGGAATATCTGGTTTTTAAAGAGGCTGCCGAAACAACTAACACATTGTTAGTTGTTTGGCGACAAATTTTCAACTCGCGAAATATGTACAATAGCTGGAAAGCATGCATTATTGTATGAATATTCCAACACATAAAATACCTTAACAAACTATAAAAACACGATGAAAAAGGTCTCTTGCCTCGTGAGAGGAAGTATAGTGAATTACAACAAAAAAAAAAACTCAGATACCATTTATAATTACATATATAACTAGCCTAGGATTCAAAGTACCTAGAGCATTAATATTAAATACGTCTCCTAAAACTAGAACTGCATCGCTTATCATTTCGATCAAAGCATTGTCAACCCCCAAAACAACATTAATTAGACTGCCATAATTAAATTTTATAATCCGATGTGAATCAATAGCCGTTAAAGCAGCGCGCATTAGTTCTGAGCTGGCGAGGTGCCAGCCTGCCTGGAATGGGCAGGTAGCTGCCAGCTTTACTCTCGCTTAGTTTATATACTAGTCTAAACTTTATTACTAATACAAACAATATTGCTGGAAGCTAAAAAAAAACAAGACAATTAATTCATAGAGGTTATTTCAGTTATAAATGAAAGGAAATTTCAAATAATGGAGTGTAATACTTTTTGTCATTTTACAGCTAGGCATATTTTTTTAACAACGCTTATGTAAGTATAATTACGTAGTAATTATTGTAGTGACAAGTGACACTACAATAATTACTTTATACTTAAAAATACTAGTTATATTAAATTAAATAAACTTACAAATTTCATTAAATAAATATTCTACGCCATTAAATACTACACACAATAGCACTTGTTTTTCATTTCTATTAAATTTAAAAAAAATATTTTTTACACGTGAATAAAGATTCCGCGAGCTTCATATTCATGTATTCGCTTAAATTATAAAAGGAATTACCTTTTCAAAGCTCATACTACTATTAAGATTTGTTATTTTCTCTGGCAACTTGTTTTTTAACCGACTTCAAAAAAGGAGGAGGTTATATATTCGACTGTATGTATTTTTTTTTCATTAATATTTTTGTATAACATCCCTGTTTCTGTACTTTAGCTAGTCTATTTTTTTCCTATGTAAACTATATATGAAGTATCATGAAACATCTGATTTAGTTGTGGTCAAGCGTGAGCCAGTCTGATGAAAGTTTCCAACGCGAAGAACGGCTACTGAAAGAAGAACTGGTTATTAGGTAGGTTTTAAAAAGTAGCTAATGCATTTACAGAATTTGAATCTGTTGTCAGTTTAAATCATAAACGAAGGAAAAGTTTAAAGCTTGACCTGACTTGATTAAGATAATAGTTAAAACAAACTTTCCAGTATTTTTTTGCTCATAATAGGTTGCGCTTGTTTGCAATTTACCTGATGGTAAGCGATATTGCGATCTAAGGTGGAGCGCGCTTGCCCAGAAGAAACCGGTTCACGCTTGCCTTGAAAACTGCTAGATTATAGTTATCGGGGAACTGGGAATTTGGTAAAGAATTCCACACCTTGGCGGTACGCACAATGAAGGTAATTTCTTGAATCTTTATGAGCTAAGCCCCGAAAGCTAGTTATTCCAGCTACTATCCCGTGTACTCTCCCGCGCCTCACTGGCGTGATAAAACGCAGGTATTTACGATCGGCCTGCGGTCTATTGTTTCGATACGGCGCTCGCAGCGCCCTCCCGTACTGTAAATTTAAAAACGTAATCATGATTTTAAATTTATTGGTCCGACAAACGGCGCCCTGCGGTTGAACCTAACATTTTATACATTTTCTTGGAAAATTATTATCCGCCGCAGTATTGTACAGATAGGTTAACATATTGTTCTAAATATTAAAAATATTTTAGGTATAGTAAATTATACACATATTTGAATAATATAGCATTATTAATGTAAATTAATTAATGTAAGGCGCCTTGTCGCCTGTTATAACTAATATGGTATTATACACATTAAAGACACACTTTAGCATAAGCATAAGCAGTTCACAATAGATGTTTCTGCAGCTGGGACTCGGGGCCTTCCCTGACGAGGAAAGAAATATAGTTCATAATCCACCACGCAGGCCAAGTGAGGATTGGCGGATGACACGTGTCTTAGGATTTTGTAGTTCTCAGACAAGTCGGTTTCAATGTTTTCCTTCAATGTGATGCTAGTGCTAATGACACATAACTTGAAAAACAAGTTATTGATGTGTGACCGGGATCAAATCAGGGACCATTTGATTGAAGGCAGACGTTTTTATACCAAGTTACACTCATTCATTAAAGTACACTTAGCAATACACACTTAATTATAATGTATCTACAATCACCATAGAAAAAGCATTAAACATCAGATTTCATATTAGGCAAAAAAGGAGGAAAATGTCAGTCTCAAAAATATTATTCATAAATATGAAATTCACATGTCAACAAAACAACATTCCAAATTTAAAACAACCAACTAACCAGCGCCCAATTCAATTACAATTAAAGTTCCAAGACTTTGCAATCTTCACTCCTTTCCATTTCATCTCTAACTCTGCTCAAATCGAGCCAATATTCCAATTGTTGTCAATAAAATCCCCAACGAAATAAGCTGCAAATAATAACATCTGCGAGACCCGGAGCCCCGCCGACTCCGGGGTTAGCCCGCGTCTTCCCGGTAAAAGTACTGGAATAAATTCACTAAAGGTATTTGGAAGCAATGAATGGATATGCAAAGAGATGTTTATAACTGTTTCAAATGATATTAAAATTGATCGCGAGTCACGTTCTAAGACGTAAATGGTTAAACACATTTGAATTAAACAATCAAACACATTTAGTACTTAATGTTTTTTTTTCTTTTATGGAGCAAATTTAAAAAACACATTTATAAAAAATTATGACGATCGTTATTTATTTTATCATAAAATAAATAAATTCGTAATTTATTTTATCATAAAATAAACTACGTCACAATTAACCTCCAGATTGAACTAACTAGCTATCTGTTGAAAATCACACTTACGAAATACGGGGCTTGATATTTGTATTATATCTATGACTTGTGTACATGCTCAGCTACAGAAATAAATAAATAAATAAATATGTACTTCAACGAACGAATTTGCAACTACCTTTATATATATCCACTATATTTTACGAGAAAATGTAAGTACCTATTCTAAAAATCATTCATCTTGAATTTGAAAGATGTATGGAAATGGTAGTGCAAGGAAGAAGAGCAAGAGGCCGCCCGGAAAAGACATGGACGGAGTGTGTGAATGGGACATGAGAGAGAAAGGATTGAGTGTGGATATGACGTATGATAGAAGAGAGTGAAAGAAGAAGATTTGCTGTGCCGACCCTACCTAAGTAGGATAAGGTAAAGAAGAAGAAGATTCATCTTGAATTTGATGGCACATAAAAAGGTTTCTGATACCTAATTATTGTAAATGGTGATACTGGTATTTGCAGTGTTCAATCACATTTATATTAAAAACCCCAAGTGGATAATTCAAAAATAATTTTTCTCTATGACTTGAAAGTTACTTGAGTAAATAATTATTTCAGGAGTGTTTGTCCAGCTCTGTATATTTCCTGCAAGTACAGTAAGGCACAAAAGGCCACGTGGCTACGAGCGCCAGGTGTTTCAACCACACGCCTCTAAATTTAACGTCTTTATTTCTGTTTCTGACTGTACCTAACTGCTGCAATGTTTTTATGTTTCTGCGGACCCTACTCTAATTGGAAGCGATTTTGAAACAAAGTTGGAACAAACTGCACAGATACATTAATTTATGCAAAACAATTCAATTATATTTGTTTATTTTAAAAAATATACGTACAGTATAGTTACATGTCAGGTTATACCGACAAAATAATAAGAGAAGGGAAGTTTGTATGTATGTGATAATCATAATTAATTTGTTCATGTATAAATCTGTTATAATTTATTTATTTTTTTCTCGCTTTTTTGTATTATATTTTAATTGAGTTGAAAAAAAGAAAAAATAAATTTGTTTGTTTACAAAATACATAGACTCATACATATTTGTTTATACATTGTGAATTATTTACACATAGTTGCAATATAGAGTTTATTTATCTATCATTCATCAATAAAATTAAATAAAAAAGTAAATATAATTAAAGTTCTAAAAACGTCAATGCGATAGCCGGTTATATAAACATTATTCAGAGTATAGGTTATTTTTGATAAGAATCGTAATAAGAGTTCTAATCATCACCTAGAGAAAGTCTACAAACCCTTTTATGTAAAAACACAGACACAGAGACGGGACCCTTTTTCTAGAAAGTATTTCTTTCAAGCTCCGCAAATCTCTTATTGCAACTTTTAATACAAAGCTTACAAAGATATTGCCTTGGTTCTAAATCCAAAATAACTCGTTCAAAAAAAAGAAAACTTACTCCCCTGTGCTGAGGTGTAACAGAAATAACCTCCAAGTAGCTAAGTACTGCATTATTTCGGTACTTGAAGTGGGGGTTTGGTAGAGCTGCGTCACACCTGGCGATTTCAGAGGATGTTTTAAAACTCCGCCGAGTTAACTTTACGACCGCTTTTCAAAGGCATCGGTTTTTCTGTCTGTCTGTATTTAACTTTCTGTGGCTTCGGCGAACGTATTGAAAGGGTTTGTATGTATATCGAAGTGTTTCCGTTACAGTTTTAAGAAGGTAACTGGACACTGCACACCTTGTACGCTCTTTTATATTTTTGGAATTTGGTCGTGTAGTTTTGACCAGCAGTTCCGATGCTGACTATTTTTGGATGGGTAGTCATGCAAATATAAATGCCGTAACATCTGCGTGCTTGGACGATACTTATGTTTTAAATTGTAGGTATGTCCCAGCTGTTAATTAGCCCTTTTTATTTTATTTATTGATGAATAGGCTAACGTTTGACCGCAGCTTGTCTGATGTTAAGCTTGACCGTGGGCTAAGATGTACCACGATTGCCTAGAAGGAACCTATTTACTCTAGATTAGAAGACCCCCCTATAGCCTAACTACAATTATCATCCAAAGACCTCTACGATACGTCATAGAGGTCTTTGAATGGCTTGGAAACTAGCTACCTTAATTTGTCTACTTAATTCACATGAAAAACTCTACCCCAGTTGTTCTAAACAAACAAAAGTGCTTTGCATCGCAGACAATCTTACTTCTTACGTAAAAAGCTAATATTTCCAATCAAAACTTTCAAAATGATCATACGTTATATATCTTTAACTAAAATGTTCAAAGTATGAAAGAGATTACGAAGTAAAAAAAAGTTTTTTTTTACACTGAATGGGCTGGCGCTTGATCTCAATTCACCAGATAGTAAGCGTTATCTAAGGTGATGCCCAGAAGAAACCGGTCACTAGATTATAGTTTTCGGGCAACAACCTTCTGTACCTTATTTAAGCGCAGGTTTATTTGGTGATATTTAAAATATATCACCAAATAAACCTACGCATAAATAAAGCCCAAACAACGCTTGATTCAAATCCACAAGTATTATAGAGGCGAAAGTTTATATTATATAAGTCTGAAAGTATGTGTATATGTTTGTTACTTCTTCACGCCCCAACAGCTTGACCATTTTTAATTAACTCTGGCATTTTTATCCCGTATGATCGTGGGTAACAACGCAGGCCATGCTTGTAGCTTTTAAAAACAAACCATCTTAAATATAATCTAACCCTACGAGTACTCAAAATGTTTTTAGTGATTTCCATTCACAGTCTGCATAAACGATAACGGAAACGCAGCGAATGCTGTAACAAGACCTACTTGTCAGCTCAATCTAAACGTTCCGAGAAGCTGTGTGAGTAAACTCACCTGCGCCTTCTCAGATCACCTCAGAGATACTACTTCAAATGAGGACTTGAGCCTCCGCGGACTGTTGATTAACTGGAGTAGAGAACTAGAGATGAGACAATCGTGAAAATTTGTGTTATTCTAATTGTTCTTCAGTAATTTTTAGCTGGTTATTTTGTCACTGGAGGTCTTTCATGGCAAGCCTGTTTCGTGAGATGCTGGGTTTTTACTACCTTCTTCGGGGACAAATAATCTTTAATTTATAGTTTTATTGTTTTAAATAATAAACGGTTATAAAAATTTAAAAAGATGGTAAAAGAACAATCCTATGACTATTTATAGAAATTTAGATACCAATTCCATTTGTCATTACGAAAATACTGTTAAAAGAAATTAGATTCTTTACTAGATCATAAGTCTGTTTGGGACCAAATTTGGTATAAATATTCTAGGAAAAGAATAAGAATTGGGTTGCTATTTAGCTGGAAATAGCAATAAATAAGACCATAAAATACATTAAGGGATTTACGCTAGTAATTATAGTTCAATGCTAAAATATTTAGATTTTTTGATTCACTGAAATCTTTCCCGGCTTCAGCACATCACTACCAACTTAGGGTTGTCACAAAACGAAATTATACAAAGAGCCACGCGCACTTGCAAATAATACACCATTTAATTCTTACCACCTTATTCTTTTCACTTTATTTTAGAGCTTTCTTCTCTACGGCCCTACATATAAGGTCTATAATAGGATATGTGTTGTAAAGTGTAAGTTTGTGGTAAGAAAGTTAAGACAACCTGTTTCACGTGTGAGCTCCTTTTATCTTAAGGTGACGTCGTGTGGTTTATTATTTCGGTTGAAATGTGTTGTTAATTCTGAGAGGATTTGCGTTATGTCGAGAGAGGCTGCGCAGGAAAGATTACCTTGTTCTGCCGGATAATTACGGTTTGGATTAATTTTTGGGGTGGCCTGTTTTGTTCAGTTTAATTTTGTTTGTTGTCAATTGTGGAACAGAATCGCTATTCAAAAAACGTGTTTTCTGATTGTAAAACAAAATTTTATACATGTAAAACAAAATTCGTGTAAGTGACACTAATTAAACTCATAAAATGTGATATAATATATATAAAAACGTTTGTTTTATAGGAATTCCTATTTTGTAAATTTAGTAATTGTTGTTATAGCAGTAATATAAGTACTTCATCTGTAAGAATATCAAGTCTAGTTATAGCAGTTTATGGAATCGGAGCTGTTAGTCTGCTGACAGCCGGGCTGCTTCGTAAGTCTTAGCATAGACACATTTTGTCTATGGTCTTAGTAATAGGCTTCTTTTGGGTACCTTAAAACAGTCAAACAACAAAGACTAAGACTAAGAAGTCTTAAACATGCACGTTATTGAGGAATTTCTCCGATTCAGCTTGTAACAAATAAAAATGGTCGTTGCTTTCGATATAAACTACAGTATTTTCTGTTTCATGATTGCATTGATAGATACTCGCATTTTGTGGTGAAATTGTTTATTTACATGCTTAATAAAATGTGAAGTAAAATTAATATATTATTCATTTCCAAAGGCTCTAATTCATGTCGTATAGGGAGCTTAAGGATTTGGCCGAAGATCGAACTACCTGGAAAAAACTCCACGGACAAGAGCCCAGCTCTATATCGAATAAATGAAAGGCTTTTGTAATGAATTAGCTCTGAAATTATAATTAGTGTATGTAGTGATTATTTCCATGCATGTATAATGTACTCGTATATCAATGTATGAAAAGTGCAAAGATTTTTAAACTAAAAGTTCAGCTGTCCATTTAAAAGACAGCATAAAATGACGCAGCGCGAAACCTTGCAAAAGCTAAACACAATAATAATATTTTCATAATTTACAGTTAACAGACGAGAGATTTACATACGGCACAAACATCCCGTGCAATATTGGCCCCAATAAAATATAATAAAAACAGTGTATGTGTAAACACGTGTGGAAATCTGGTATAAAAATACCGGAGCAGGTAGCTGATAGGTAATGACGGCGAACGGGCAAATTGCGGCGCGCGCGCATCGATACGAAACACATGGCTGGGCTGGAGCGCCGATAGACTAGTCTTGATACTTGGAGTAATTCAGTTATCGTAAAAAAATGGTCAAATGCGAGTCAGGCTCGCGCATGAATGGTTCCGTAATATGGAAGCCCCGCTTAAATTTGGTTGTTATTTTATGATTTATTTTTAAAGCTTACAAGCTACCTTTAAGATATATGTATGTATTGTGCTTTACTGCATTGCATTTTGTTTAGAATTGTACATAACATAAATAATAAATATACGATATTTGAATAGCATGCACGTCCAATGCACGTCATAAAAAGCGTTCTATACTTTCTGTGTATCGGTGGTCACTTTTACTCGTTCTGCCATACATACGTACATATACATGCCATACATACGTGCACCTGCCCCACATGGCACGTACAACAGAGTGACCACCGCTACATATCCAAACGTCAGAAAATGGATTTCCGCCATGGGCTCATGGATTTTTGTTATGTATAATGTAATTCCTAATGGCTCTATTTGCAAAAACCGTGTGTCTAATGTATTTAGTGTGTTTACTTAACTGGGAATTACTAGTAATGAATAAATAAATAAAACAGATTTTGTCTTAAACAATATTTAATTTGAATGTTTGTATAACCGGCTATCACTTACGTTTATTTTGTCGGTATTATATAATACTAGCTGACCCGGCAAACGTTGTTTTGCCTTAAAAATATATAGTAGAAGATTCTCAGACCTACTGAATACGCATATGAAATTTGGTAAAAATCGGTCAAGCCGTTTTGGAGGAGTACGGTAACTAACATTGTGTCATGGAAATTTTATAATTCTTTATTGGACACATAAATAAAAAAGGCACAGTAAAAGACAATTAACTTAAAATTAGTGTACCACAATTGGCGGCCTTATCGCTTAAAGCGATCTCTTCCAGGCAACCTTTGGATGGAAAGGAATTTATAAACGACTAAAGAAGGACGTAGTGTACAATAAAGAATAATAAAAAACATACATATAATATTAATAATCTTATCTTAATTTATATAATCTCGTGTCACAATGTTTGTCCTCAATGGACTCCTAAACCACTTAACCGATTATAATAAAATTCGCACACCATGTGCAGTTCGATCCAACTTGAGAGATAGGATAGTTTAAATCTCAAATTATAGTCGCAATTTTTATTTATTGCTAATATAATTTGTTATAATTAACTGTAAGTAACCTATCTATATAGTAATTGAATTATCAATGAAGTAATTTGTAAAAATGAAGTATCTTTTTGTACGTGTTACTCCTAACCAAAAAGAAACCTGGCAATAACTAACCTTAGGCCTATATTACTTAAAGTAGGCGACCATACGTTTTTATCAAATCGCTAGTGCCTTGAAAATTCGCAAAACGGACACAACCGTCAACGACGTCTGCCCTCATTCGTCTGCCCGCGTTCGGGTCGCGCACTCAGCTATTAGTCGCTTCTTCCCCACCCCACGCCCCGTTCGCCTGGCGCCGCTGCATTTTAAATCTGTGATATCTTCGAAAATATTTATTTAATTTACATGCTGTAAAAAGCCATATTGATCTTTATTAAATGCACAATGTATTTAAGATACTTAATTGGATAAGGATTAATACTGTCTGTATTGCTTAAAATCGCTTCGTAAATAAGCCATTATTTCTCGTACAAAGTAAAGGATCAAAAATGGTTATTGTGGGTTATTCCTAAGAGATAAACATATACCATCACGGACTTTTTTGTAGACCTTTTTAAGTTGTACAATACTGTAGTAAATTGTTTTGATCTATCTTGTAGGATACAGTCAGCGTTTGCAATGTAAGCGCAAAAAATGTGTTTTTTTTTTACGATCTCACATTAAAAACCTCAAAAATTGTAGCCTATGTGTTATTCTGATGTATAAGCTATAGCCTATGTGTTATTCTGATGTATAAGCTATATTGTGGTAAAGTTTCATTCAAATCCATTCAGTAGTTTTTACGTGAAAGAGTAACAAACATACATCCATACATCCATACATCCACACATCCATACATACAAACTTTCGCCTTTATAATATTAGTAGGATGTAAATTTAATTACTCTCTAAAACTAAAAGTATCAAGACCCCGGTCGCAGTAGAGCCGTCGATCAGGCGCAAGCGCATCAACATTTCAGTAAAGCGGGCAGGTAATATCGCCACCGGACGCGGTACCTACGCCGCGTTTATTTTCATTCTGAATCTATTTATTTTCCTCCGCCCGTATCGGCTGATTACGTTTTATTATTCTAATATAAATTTTTATGGGAAAGCTTTGCACCTGTTTTTAGGTGAGAAATCGCGAAAATGTGGGAAACGAGCTTTGGCGGCTCGTTTGCTAATTTTATTTTATATTATGTAGGTTGTTCGGATGTTCCTCGCACGTTGTATTTTGTATCTGTCCGCGAGGTGATATTTTTCGTGTGTTTTGAATGAGGTCGGTGATTTACGTGGTAGGTTTGTTAAATTTAGCGCTTAATTTTTCACTGTCATATACATAGGTGCCTGCATTTTAGCCGGTGCCTAGGCCGCTTAAGTTAAGTATTCAATTTCTATGATTTGAAGCGGGCATGTGTTGTTATACGAATTTTACCAACATAATTTCATAAAGATGAATTTGCTTTGTTTAAAGATAATTTTATGTTCGTCTGTATTTATATTAACGTCAATGTACTTGTAAGTTAGGTCATAAGCATTTACTATATGAACAATAAAGTTTTTTTCATACAGAATTCTTTAACTCGTTTTATTTGGCTTAAAGCTTTATTTTCCGTAGATCTTAGTCAAGATTTTCTTTTATTTCGTTAATACTCTGAATCTGAATAAATTTAAATTCATATATAACTTTTTTTCGAGCTATAGAATTACAATATACCACAAAGAACTGTAATTATAGGACATCATTAAAACGACTGACTAGTTGTTAAAAATAATCTATTCATTTTCGCAAAACAAAGTTATACTTCCTCTAAAATATCTTCTCTGAAAAATTATCAGATTCATTCACAGTTCAAACTGATCTGAATAAAGTTTTTTGGTAAATACAATTATTCTAAAAATAACATTTCACCTGCAACAACAACGTAATTGCTTTGTAGATTACGATACATGAATATCAAAGAAATTACGTTTCATAACGCATTAGCGGCTGTAACAACTGACAATGTTTGTGATTGTATAAACAGCCCTTTATACGTTGCTACTTCTGGGACTCGCGGCCTACTCTCACGAGGCGAGATACAGTAATACCCCGATACGCGATAGGTGGGACCGAGCGCTATTCGCGTAAGTCGGGGTACAATTTTGCATACCTAATACATACCTATAAAGTCATACAAAGTATGTTTAATTGGGACCGGAGACTATAATTTAGGAAATACATTTTAATTTAATTCTAGATAATATGACACACTTTATTAATAAAATGTATAAAAACAATCTGAAGTGCGCGGCTTTCAAACAAAAAACGTTAAAATAGACGAGAAAATTAAATCGCGTAACTCCGAATTCGCGTAAGTCGAGGTAGCGTAAGTCGGGGTATTACTGTATATATGTCATCCACCCTTTTAGTCTACTGCTGGTTGGCATATAACACTCGATTTTGGATATCCTCAATCTTGTAGGTTTCCTCACGATGTTTTCCTTCACCGTAAAGCGAATGTAAATCCACACATAACTTGGTAAACAAGTCATTAGCGCAAGGCTAGGATCGAACCAAGGGCCTTCAGATTGAAAAGCAGACATTTTCCGCCGAGCCACGTTGGCGTAATGGTTACCATGCCGGACTGCCAATCAGAAGGTTCCGGGTTCGATCCCCGGCACGGCTAACATCTTTGTGCTGAACTAAATTTGTTGGCTGTCGGTCTGGGTGTTAAATTTGTATCTATATGAAATATGTACGTATGTATATGTAGTATATGAGTTGTGTTAGCTACCATAACACAAACTAGAAATGGTTCAGTACGGGGTTAACTAGCCGTGTGTGAAATGTGTCCAAATAAAAATCTTATTTTTTTTTACAATTTCTCCCTTCCACACACAGGATCGGCTGGGATCAAACCAAGGGCCTTCAGATTGAAAAGCAGACGTTTACGCACCGAGCCACACTCGCCATCAATTTTCTTTGTTCGTGAATGAATGTAAATTAAATCCCTTGTTACAATTCCAGTTCTGATTCATTGAATCGCGGCTGCTAATTTAACGTTCACCTTTACAAAACAATGCGCTGAATAAATCGCTGACACCTCGACGTGTCATCGGCGTTCCCGTGGCGTGCCGGAGCGTTCCCGTTGCGTGCCGGTGCGTGCCGGTGCGTTCCCGGTGCGTTCCTGGTGCGTGCCGGTGCGTTCCCGGTGCGTTGCCGCAGCGTGTCGCATGCTTGCCGCGCCTCCCGCTGCAGTTAGCCGCAAGGTGTGAATGATTAGTGTCCAGTTTATTTAAAGGTGCGAATTTAAATTTGGATACTGGCTGCATTTACACGGTATATAACGTACTCCAGTCTCGGCTTTGCACGGACTGTAAAATAATCCAAGTTGTGAAGAGAAACAAAATGTAGTATTATAATATACTACATTATGAGTTAAATTGAAAACCAGCGCTAGAGTACTTTTTTTTTTGTCGTTCCGTATATATTTTCTCAGACATTAGTTGTCAGAGACATTGTTAAGCTGAACAAATTGCTTACGCAAATTACTAGAGCGCTAGAGTACTTAGTGCTCTCAGCATTATGCTGAATTTGCACTAGTTGTGCACACACTATTAGTGATAGTTATATATCATTAATTGTAAGTGTATTTTGTTTTGTGAACAATATTTTCTTTCTTATATTCGGGGATAATGTAGCTTGTTTGTTTGTTTGACGCGAATAGACTCCGAAACTAGTGGACTGATTTGAAAAATTCGTTCACCTTTGGAAAGCTACATTATCCCCGAGTAACATAGGCTATATTTTGTTTCTCTTTGCAACTCAGATTATTTTAGAGCCCATGCGAAGCCGGGACTGGCTGCTAATCTTCTATATTTTCTTCCATATTTAACAAATAATAATGTTTAACAAACTGCCACTTAAAATTACTGAATTACCATTTATCAAATTCAAAAGTACGCTTAAACAATTCTTTAAAATTAATCCATTTTATTCTATAAAAGAATTCTTGAATATGCAACTTGTTGAATCTTCATTTTCTTCTGACATAATTTCGAAATAACATCCCTAATTTTAAAAACCTACAATTTTAGTCTATGTCACAAAAATTAATTAAGTTTAGTTTGGTTTAGTTAATATCATTCTGTGTTGCTTAAACTAAATGTTTGAAGTAAATGACTTGCCGAATGTGATGAGATGTTGCAAAGCCAATAAATGATTTTATTTATTTTATATATACTTTTATTATATATTATAGCCAGGAGAGGAAGAGGAAGATCTAGAAGATCATATTTAGACCAAATTAAGAAGAAGGCGAAAGTCATATCGTATATGGAGGTCGAGGATTTTGCCGAAGATAGAACTACCTGGAAAAAACTCCACAAACAAGAACCTAGCTCTTAAATATTGAATGAATGAATGAATATATACTATGACTTGCCAACAAGCCACACTCGCTCGATATTCGTACAAACAGACCATTCGACAAGAAAAGAAACTGCTCCCATCTTGTGTAAATGCATCCTCGGCTATCCTGGCATCAGGTATGTCAGGTATGTCAGTGAGATATGTCCCGCGCGAGGAGCTACAGCTGACCTGCGTTGCGACCGCAGTAGGTGAGCTCGCCTGCGGACGGATGGATGGACTACTGAGCAATTGCAGGACATAGCTAACTACGAGTACCTCTTCTTCTTCTACTTCACCTTATCCCATTTAGGTGGGGTCGGCACAGCAAATCTTCTTCTTCCACTCTCCTCTATCGGACGTCATCTCCACACTCAATCCTTTCTCTCTCATGTCTTCATTCACACACTCCATCCATGTCTTTTTCGGGCGGCCTCTTGCTCTTCTTCCTTGCACTACCATTTCCATACATCTTCTAGTGACATGCTTCTCCTCTCTACGCATCACATGTCCATACCACGCTAACCTTCTACTCCTTATTTTCTCTCTCACTGGGGCTACTTTCACACTTCCTCTGATGTACTCATTCCTTATTTTGTCCATTCTTGTCACTCCACACATCCATCTCAACATTCGCATCTCTGCCGCATGCACTCCTCTTTCATATCCTACCTTGGTTGCCCAACACTCTGATCCATACAGTACGACAGGTCTAATGATCGTCTTGTAGATTTTCCCCTAACTACGAGTACCTCAGAGTTGTAATAATAATTTTAGACTACCGATTTCGTTGTTTTATTCACATTTGACGACCTCGTTGGCGTAAAGGTTACCATGCGGGACTGCTAATCAGAAGGTTCCGGGTTCGATTCCCGGCCCGGTCAACATCTTTGTGCTTAACTAAATTTGTTGGCTGTGGGTCTGGGTGTTCAATATGTATTGATATATAATATGTATGTGTGTATGTATATGTAGTATATTAGTTGTGTTAGCAACCATAATACGAGCTAGAAATAGCTCAGTATGGGGCTAACCAACCTTGTGTGAATGTGTCCTAATATTTAAAAAAAAATAGTTAGGTTTGACCTTATTTTTTTTTCGTGAGGAAATGCATTAAGCATCTTCCGCCTAAAGCCTGGGGGGCGAGCGGGGTATGTCGGGCTCGAGGGTCAAAGTCTAAACAAACAATCAACCAAGTTCTTTAGAAAACAGTAAGTCGTTAGACTGTGACAAAGTAAGCTATAAACTTTCATACATGCATGAAGAAGATTTAGTGTAGGATTAACTGGAAATTTCAACGTCATTTCTTATTTTTCCAAGTTTCACTTCACCTTCGGCTTAGTTGGTGGAATGTTTCCAAACACGCTTCCAATACAAGTCGGCTTTCCAAACAAACGTGCGCCCGCGAAGGTAAACATTATTATTTTAAAATAATGTCTCGCAGCTGTTCTTATTATAATAACACTTACGACGCAGAATAGGGAAAAGCAGAAAGACTTCAGAGAGAAAGACGCGGTCGAGTTTTAGCTTTCTTTTGCTACTGTCTGGAAAGTTTAAAACACGTAGTTGAACGATTTTTTTTGTTAGAGGACTCTATAAATCAATAAATAAATATAAAGACACATTTCACTCAAGACTGGTTAGACTAATACAAAATGATTTCTAGTTTGTACTATGGCTGCTAACACAACTTATTTACTACATATATACATATATACTTTATTTAGATACATATGTAACACCCAGATCGACAGCCAACAAATTTAGTGTAGCATGGCCGTGTCGGGAATCGAACCCGGAACTTTCTGACATGGTAACCATTACACCATTACGAGGTCGTAAAACGCAAGAAATAGAAATTATGTTTGTAACAAGCAAGCTGTGATGGGCTATATTATTAAATTTGCTCAAATATATATCTTTGTTTGTTATATTAGGTGACATAAAAAAGATAGTTTTTTTATCGTCTAGCTAGTAGCGAAGCTCTGGTGTCAAGAGTTTTCATACTGCCTTAGGGCCTTTGACTAGGCTGAGTAACTACATACATACATGTAAGTATTAAGTTCTTCATAATGCATAGTACTGCCACCATTTATATTCTGGTGCAAATAAGCCTTTTGACGTCAGAATCCGCTTCATGCAAGAGTTGACCCTCTGTCTTTCTTAATCTTTTCAATAATAATTAGAAGCACATGCGCCATGTTTTTATCTGTGTGCGAGGTAAACTGCCAACATCACGAGTTGTAATGTTAGGTAAATACAATAGTAATTATCATAAGGAGACTTCAAATTATGGCGTTAATTTCTTATTTCTTACTGATAATACTCAGACTCAGCCAGTAAGTTTCGGTTAAGGAAAACGTCGTCAGGAAAACATAGCATGGTTAGCAGAGCATATTCAAGTTCTCACCTTTTTTTTGTTGACGAGGGGGAAATCTTCCACAATGGGGCGCAGCCAGGTTAAGTGGGATTTGCAGCCTTATTCTTTGACCCAGGCTACAGGGTTATTCTTTCACCCAGGCTGCAGGGTTATTCTTTCACCCAGGCTGCAGGGTTATTCTTTCACCCAGGCTGCAGGGTTATTCTTTCACCCAGGCTTCAGGGTTATTCTTTCAACCAGGCTGCAGGGTTATTTTTTCACCCAAGCTGCAGCGTTATTCTTCCAACCAGGCTGCAGGGTTATTCTTTCACCCAGGCTGCAGGGTTATTATTTTACCTAGGTTGCAGGGCTATTCTGGTTTTCACCCGGCTAGCAACCAACCTCGAATCGATGAATCTGTCACCAAATACTTAACAGTGAGTACTTAAGTGTTAATAAAGATAATAATAGTAGTACTTATTACCTACTACTGTTGATTACTCAAGGTTTTATACAATATCTAACCTATCTTCACAGTAAATCTCTTCAAAATCAATCCAGTCGTTGAAGCGTGAATTAGTTACATAAATTTTAAGTTATTTGCGTGGCCCACGGCAACCACAATTCTTTTCGAAATAAAAAGTAGCCTATGTGTTAATCCAAGGTCTAACCTAAATTCACACCAAATACCATCAAAATCGGTTCAGCCGTTTGATCGTGAAAAAATGACAAACATACACACAAACACACAAACTTTCGCATTTATTATATTTGCAGCATGTACATTTCAAGGATACACCAAAACACTTCTTTAATTATGTATCTTCTTGTCCATTTATAACACCTTTGATGTCTAATTTTCTTAGCTAATTCAATCTTCTTGCATCGCCGCGAGTTTGCTTAGAAGATTCAATTAAAAGTAGGTGGAACGAAATAAGCGTTATCAAAGAGATCTGGAACCTGCAGATTAGAGTAAAGTAACCAAATTCCAGAACACGGCTGTTATAGCGGCCAGGATACCACATTAATACTTGATAACACAATTAATTCAGAGGGTAGGTACAGGGTTCGATGCTATTGCAAGCGGCGTTTTTTCATATTACAATTTTAGTGATAAGATAAGTTATATGTGACATAAAGACGATTAACATAAAGAATTTTTAAAATATTATTTGAAATTTAATGATTGTATATTAGACATTTAATTAGACATTATTATATATTTTTATTTTTAAATTTTAGAACTGACAATTATATTTTGCATACCTGACGGTTAAAATAGAGAGCTAACTTATTTATGACACCACAATTGTACCTATTTTGCAAGTAATAAATGATTTGATTTGATTTAGATCACTTTAAAAATTTCTTCTTCTTCTTCCTTGCCTTATCCCACTAGGTGGGGTCGATAGCAATTTTTTCTCTTCTACTCTCCTCTATTAGCCGTCGTCTCTACACTCACTCCTTTCACTCTCAACAATCCTCATTCACTCAATCATATTAACAAATTAGATGGGTATAACTCGTATTTACTAGTGTTATAAAAAAAATTCGCAAACCAACAATAAATCAAACCTATTGTCGGATACAAAATTGCATTTATTTTTGAATTGTGAATAAAAATCATATGTTAATATAAATTAATATTAACATTTGCATTAACATAAGAGTTTTAATCACAAACGAGACTTGCCGCATATTTATTTTGATATATACCTATATAGATATGCATTATAACTAACGTGTACAAATGTTAATATTAGTTTCATATAAGTACATTCCCGAATTTTCTCCGTACGAGTTTATTGGCCAATGTGTTAGAAATTTTCAAGCCATCTGAAAGCCTTATAGACTTATCGACTGCTTTTAAGATTAACAGCTGGGGCCTACAAACTAACGTATCACTCGAACCACGGTAGTGCCAAGATATATTAATATTTTTGATAATGTGTCGTAGACCTCATTCAAAAGTAAACTATATAAATTGTTGTAATAAGTAGTACTAATTCAATTTTAATTGTGAATCTTTTTTTAATATTTTTTATTTTTTGTGTAATTATTATCTAGCTACTATAAATAGACTTTTTCTTTATTGTAGTAAGGACATCAGGAATTTTAATTTGTAAATGAAGCATGTCAGATTCACATCGTGAAGTAAGTTTACCTTAGTTTTGTTTTTTTTTTAGTATTTATATATTTTTAAGTTAGTTGCAGTAAACTTACTGTTTTGTGAATTTACAAATAAAAAAAATATATAGTCACTACTTAATCAAAAGACTTGTACATCTCTCACTCATCCAAACACCGCTTCAAAAGATGGCGTCAGATAACTTTAGTTAACCAAGCTACATTTGTAACACAAGTTTCATATAAAAATAGTAATATGTCATCCGAAAATACTGTTTTGACATCCGGTTCCCAAATAAAATAAAATAAAGCTTAAAAACGAAATGCGTAGAAACTCACAGGCAGGACATTTAAGACTTTGATATCGCTTCCACTCTGACCCCACCTCAACTCGTAAAATTTTCAATTTGCTCTCTCGAAAGTTTTACCTGATAATCGCGCGAACCGCGGTTAAAGGAAAAGTGCTCTGAAGATAAGGGTTGAATTCTCCACCTTACTTTAGCACTGCCGTTTTATTGCTGGAACGAGTTAAGTTGAAACTGGAAAGGAATTTGATTTAGAGATTTGCATGTTAAATTAATCTAAATTAAAAAAAAAATACAAACCATTGGTTATTAATAAACACTAGTTACTACTAAATACGAAAGTTTTGTGTGTATGTGTGTGTTTGATACGCAAACAATTACAAATTCTATGTTAATACTCCACGCTCAAACGGCTAGACCGATTTTGATGAGATTTACTATGAAGATAGATTAGATCTTGGATTAACATATCCTCCTTCCTTTCATTCCGGATTAACTTCTTTTGTCCCGGATTAACACGGGAAATATTGCGGGGCGCATTTAGTCTTAAATACATAGTTATGATGATACAAGTTTTATTTTGAAAATGTTTTATTTTTTCCTTAAAAGTAGGCATTTCCCCAGCAGGGTTCGTAACCACACAAGTTTACCTAAGGTGGAGCATGCCTAGTATCGAATAACCCGCTCTAAAGGAGCTTGCTTTTCAACTTGAGGGTGATTGCTAGCCAAGCTAGCAATATAAATTCTTTACCACCATGGCAAAATTATACCTACGTTGAAGATTCTCAGTGTTCCAAGAAACGTAATAGTAGTTAATATCAATAAAACCGAAATATAATAAAGTGACTGCATCCCAGCCGCAACCCAAACATGCAGGTACATTAAATACGGCGGTACGTCATTCTGAAACGACGTCGTGTAAACTATTCCTCTCTCTTGCGGTTATACCACAGAATAATAACTAGTACTTCGCAAATAATTAAGTTGAACGTGGTCGAACATATAGCGCGCACGCGTGTGTTTTCGTTCGCTTGTGGCAGCCTACTAGATTGGCCCATGCGCATAGGCCGCCGCCCGTTGGTATGTTTTTAACACCTACACGCGGAGTGACACAGGCCTGGTTACACTAGAGATGGTCATAGCACGCTTATTATAAATTAACCGAACCGACCCACGGTTGAACCGAGATACAAAATGTCATTTTTTAAAAGACAATCTTGTGCATTGTCACCCATCTAAGGACTGCTTTACCTCGATGATCGCGTCAGATCACCGTAGCGCATGTAGCTCGGCTAACTAACGTGATTTGACGTGATCATCGATATTACCGTTTGAACCTCAATGACTATAATCTAGCGATTTTCAAGGCAAGAGTGAACCGGATTCTTCTTGGTAAGTGCGTTTTACCGTAGACCTCAATGTCACTTACCATCAGGTGAATTTGTGGTCAAGCGTTGACTTATTTAGAGTACAAAAAAGTTATAAGCAACGGTCGTCGCAGACAGTCTTTGGATGGGTGACCATGTAAAAGACTGTCTTTTAAAAAGTGGCATTTTCATCTGGGTGCTACCAAGGGTCGGATGACACGTTAAATTGTCGATCTCGGCTGTTACATCGCTGTCTTAGTACAAGCAGTCGTTACGCCAAGACTTTCAGGCAGCTTGAAAACTCTTCACTCTAGAGTTCAGCCACTACGCTCATACGAAGAAGAAGAAAAAGAATCACCTTAGATTGCGGAGGCGCTACATTTTCAGGCGTTCTCGCCTATTTGGTTCATCTCTAAGTCGTTAATGTGATACAATGTCATAACGTAGGTAGGTATCCTAAGTAAATCAAGAAGCAAACCTCAGTGACCACGATATATCTTCTACTTACAATGTTGCTGTGATGACTCCGTCCACTCTACGCCTCAATACTAAAACAACAGTTAATTTTCATAATATAATTTGTACTTCTAAGAAAACTCGTTTCATTTTATTTGGCCTGTGGATCTGTTTGATATAGTATTTTGACATCTTGTTTTAGATACATACATAGATATTATATAAACTCTTTAATACAACACAGATGAAGGTCAGTACAATAACAGGGAAAAAAGCCTCTTCTTATTCTTCGTATAAGCTAAGTGGCCATGCTCAGGTTTCGATAGTTTTCAAGCCGCCCAAAGGCCTCTGATTTGGCTTAACGACTACTTGTACTAAGACAAACAGCCGGGAACTACAATTTAACGTGTCATCCGATCCACGGTAGCGCCCAGATAAAAATGCTACTTGAGAAACGACAGTTTTGTACATGGTCAGTGTTCACCCATCCAAACACCGTCCGCATCGATCGAAGCTTAGCTTTGATGATCGCGTCAGATCAATTAGCTAGACGAGCTACAGGCGCTACAACAAAGTTATTATAAGTAGTGCTAGAAATGGCTATCTTATCACGAAAAGCGATCTCTTCAAATAAAAATACAAATCATTTCTTGATAACACCAAAGTTACAAGTCAAATAATATCTTTACAATAGTGTATAATATGTATTAATGTAAATTTTCAATTAATTTTTTTTTAATGATAAATAGGCTTACGTTTGACCGCAGCTTGCCTGATGTTAAGCTTGACTGTGGTCTAAGATGTATCACGCTTGCTTAGAAGGAATCTATTTACTCTAGATTTGAAGTACCCCAAATTGTACTTCTCGTTCTAGTAATATAATATCTTTACAATACAATTACATTACTTCGACCGTTGCTTAACCTCAATGATCGGTTCGGATCAGCTTAGTCAGGCGAGCACGTACCCTGAACAGCAGCCTGTGCTAAATGAGAACCTGTTGAATTAATACTCGATTAGTCACCATTAGCACGGCTTACGTGTCAAGCACTAATAGTTACTAATGCGCTGTCTGCACTGATCGTCGCTTAGTTTGTAAGCTTAGGGCTGCTGGAAATTAGTTTGTGGATTAATGTAATATCATTATTGCCGTTAAAATAGTCAATAAGTCAAACCAGATGTGATTCTCAAAGGTAAACATCCAGTTGTACTAAAGAGGCATATGAATGGGTGTGGAATCGACCCCTCCACCTGGGGGCAACAAGCTGGAAATTGCACTTTGTGGAGACAACTAGTTAGAACTAAGGTTTACTCTTATGAGAACCAAAGAAAGCGAGCCCTAGATGCTCGAAGAGACCAGATAAAAACAGACCGCCTTCAAACATCACCTACTCTTTCAACAACTGTGTCCTCACATGTAGCACTTGTTCTCGACAATTTACTGCTAAAATAGGTTACATCAGCCATGTAAGGAAGGACACATAAAGTTACCCGATAATTGGCAAGCAGTCGCCGTGGCCGGTCTGGAAATCATCATCATCAAGTTCAAATTCTGTATCCAAGCACCTAGCAGTGTATTTTCCGGAGCCTCCTAGAGAGTTAGTTATTCCAGACTAAGCACGCTCCACCTTACGTACACCTACGGCCCGTGTGTCGAGTGTCGCTAACTTTACGTGTGGTTATGCGCCTTGAGGGTCAAATTTTAACCTAGCTGTAGAGTAAAATAAGGAAAAAAGGTCGATCATAAAAATGTATTTCATTAGTTAGATTTTAGATATAAGGACTCTGAAAGGATCACTATAACTTCGTTGCTAAACCCGAATATCGTTACAAGCCAAGGTAAACTTAAATGCACAGTTCGCCTTACATGATCGTCTTGGCACTGAACCATAACTTTAAAATTCAAAATAAAGATTAAATATTCTTTGATAAATACTACACATAATAGTCATTGTTTCTTCATGTCTATTTTACTTGAGGGCAAAATCTTGATTTTACATTTCTTTCACATTTCACTTTTTTTTTGAATCTGATACGAAAAATAAATATCGAAAAAGTAGTTTAAAGTCCGTCTATAGTACCACTCTAAGAATATTTATACTTATTTTGGTACCAGTCAGGCTTATCATACATACACTGTTTCAAAAATCCTAGTATTTTTTTATCAAGTTCTATTTCTAATTCACAAGTCTGATTGTCTTTGTATTTTTAGAGTGATTCTTTAGACGGCCTATAAGCATTTTTTTTTCAAAATTTGCCCTTAATATACATATTACTTTCAACACATGACGACCTCGTTGCCGCAATGGTTACCATGCCGGACTGCCAATCAGAAGGTTCCGGATTCGATTCCCGGCTCGGCCAACATCTTTGTGCTTAACTAAAGTTTGTTGGCTATGAGTCTGGGTGTTAAATATGTATCTAATATTTATGTATATGTATGTAGTATAATTATGTAGTATATCAGTTGTATTAGCCACCATAACACAAACTAGAAACCATGTTTCATTATGGGATTAACCGACCCTGTGTGAAATGATCCCTAATAGTAAAAAAAAAATCATGGTTTTTTTGCAAGTTCTATACTATCGAATTAATTCGACTATTTTGTCAAAGATGTATGTAGCAACACCCTACCAAACCACATTTCCTTTGTGTCCCCAAGCGGCTGGTTTCTCTGAAAGCTGAGTACAGCGGACAGGTGTGTATAGGTCGCCAACCGACGACCATGTTCCGTTCCTTTTGCTCCCAATGCCATCTCCGCAGGTAATTAATTATATTTAACTATCATTTGTCTCAATTACTCTACGTGTGGAAGAACAAAGTGAATGTGCGTGTAAATGGATAATGGATAACAGAGAACAATAATGCTTTACGCGCAAGTGGTTCAAGTGTGATAATAGATTTATCATTGGCAGAGATCTAGGCCTTATAGATGGGTGCGTATTATAGATAACAATATAGGTAGTTATAATTAAATTTAAATGTCTAAAATATAAATACCTCATGTTATAACACCTCAGTGCAAAATACTTAATGGTCGAAATTCAAAACTGTTACATGTATACGACATATAAAACAAACAGCAACTTTTTCCTATATTTATGGATTTAATATTCATAATAATTGAAAATACAATATTGACAGAGGAAAAGTTTGATTTTTTTGTTTGTTTAACGTAAATAGGCTCCGAAACTACTGGACCGATTTGAAATTGTTTTCACCGTTGGGAAGCTACGTTAACCCCTAGTAACATAGGCTTTATTTTGTTTCTCTTTGCAACTTAGATTATTAAAAGCCCGTGCGAAGCCCGGACGATCTGCTAGTAATAGTTAAATTAACTCATTATTCAACAATATATGACTATTCTATCTCAACTTATTACAATATAAGAATACTTACCTAGAACTTAATAACGAAAACAGAACGAAATCTGAGCAATCCTAAACATTTAGTTGTACAATAACTAGAACCATCACAAGACAATGTAGCGAGCCAGTGTAGTTTGCGACGCCCCAAAACTGCGTGGCTAATTTAGCAGGTGCGGCCTGGCGAGCTTCTGTACGCAATAACGTGTGTACTAGTACGGTACAGGCGAGTGGAAAATATGTTATATTAGATAAATATTAGATTACATATTTGACGTATATGTATATTAAAAGAAAGAATTGTCGTGTTATCAAAAAAGTCTTATATATCTATCTATCACGATAATTGAATGAATCCATGGAAGCTAATTTCTCAATCCATCCGTTCCTTCGATAAAATATATACCAGATTCAATGTTCACAAAAAATGGCATGAGTTTACTGTATACAAAATATAACCACGTCACAAAAAATATTTCAATTCATGCCAACCTTACCATTGTATATTAAGGTTGAGTTTCAACTAGTAATAAGCATAAGCTATCTTGCTCCACGATAACCAGTAGGGCTCGTAAAGTTTTATGACCGTATGCAATGAGCGTTACAAAATTCAACTGTATTATTATATTACTAACGCTTAAATTCCTCAAACCAAAATAAGACCACACTCTTATAGACATCACCTTATAACTAGTACATTTATGATGCTTTATGATTATTTGCCTTTGATGATCGTGTCAGATCACCTTAGCTAGCCGAGCTACAGGCGCTACAAGCAGTAAGCAGTCAATAAACAGTGTAGCACTCGAGTGTCCTCGCACATTGTGCCGAGCAGTGGCCACATTACCGGCAAGTGTGCGTAATGGCTCCGTAGCCGCACTATTTATGCTGTAAAGGTGTTATGCTTCCTTTACACGATGATAGTGCTTAAAAAGCAAAAATCTAAACTGTTTCATACTAATAAACTGTATAAAAATAACGTTTCCAGTAATAGTCCTATACAGCGCATGTGTCGCTCATATAACGAGCTGGTACTCAAATGTTGTGACGCTCCAGATAACAACCAATGTAAGACTCACATTACTGAACTGGATGTATTTAGTAACAGTCTCGGTCAATTTAGAAATAATATAAGTTATAGGTTAAATTGTTTAGTACTTAAGATTTCCCCTTTTTTATGTCTGTCTGAACCTTCCTTCTCTATAAGTTGACACTAGCATGCTGTGTACTCTTTTTTGGATTGCAGACTTGTTTTTGTTCCTTTTAGTTTAGTTATGTTTAAAATGAATGTTTGTAATCTGTCTGAGTGCCTAATAAATAAATAAATAAATAAATTTCAAATAAAAATAAAATGGAAAGAATACTGGAATTACATTTTACTATGTCATCTTTGAAACTTTTGCATTGCAAAGAAAGTTAATAATGAGTTAGTGAAATATACACTTGCTATTTGATATTTTACTATTAGTTTTATTAGCGGTTTTGTTTTAAATTTTATAATTTATTTGTAAATTATATTTTATTAAAATAAATAACAGTGTAATCTAGATAAAAATAATAAAATTAGGTTAGTCATTTTTTTTAATTTTGTATTGCTACGAGTATATTAAAGATTGTATAATTATTATTTTATTGTTTTTTGGCCTCAGAAGTAGCATTTTAGAGAACCAAAAATAAATTTAAATAAGTGTGCTACGATTGATGGCATTACACTTAAAGCAATCTATTTCAGGCGGCCTACGGTACTTTTAATGCCTATATTGTTTGCCATTGGATAAAATATTTAGTATTCTTTTTCTTTAATGTTGCAAAAAATCAAGATCTATGGCAAATTTGTGTTAAATATGAATTTCCAGCCAATTCAAGTTCAACGTGCTGTATTGTTGGGCACATTTTTGCTTACGATGTGATTACGAGATGGTGGCTATGTGTAGATCTATATACATACTAGCTGACCCACCAAACGTTGTTTTGCCTTAAAAATGAGATAATAGCCGATTCTCAGACCTACTGAATACGCATAAAAAATTTGGTAAAATCGGTCAAGCTGTTTCGAAGAAATACGGTATGGATGAATTTTTGAATGAATTTTTCACATTTCACACACGGCTGGTTAACCCCATGCTGAACCATTTCTAGTTCGTGTTATGGTAGCTAACACAACTGATATACTACATATACATACATAGGTACATATTTTATATAGATACATATTTAACACCCAGACCCACATCCAAAAAATCTAGTTAAGCACAAAGATGTTGGCCGTGCCGGGAATCGAACCCGGAACCTTCTGATCGGCTGCCTGGCATGGTAACTAAAAATTATGCCAATAAGGTCGTCAAACATGACTAACATTGTGACATGAAAATTGTATGTATTAGATTATTGGTATTTAATAATAACTGGCCCGATGACTCGCCCGCTAACTATCCTGATGTAACCGCTCCACCAATAAAGGCAGGTATTTACGAGCGACGCGTGAGCAGCCATGATTGTTTCAATTGCACTTAGCTGTTTAGACTGGAACGATGTAAACGCGCATTAGGCTGTAAATACACTAGCGATATTATGGCGGCGGATGAGATTGCCGTTTTGTATCGGTATGAGGGGATTTGGATGCATTTAATATTAGTTACGACTTTAGGTATCTGTTTATCTAACGGTAAGCTTTTGTTGATGTTGCGCCAGGATATGAGTAACTTTAATATTATTTCTAGTTGTTTTAGTCCCAATGAATGATTTTAAATTATCATAATCATAAATTATTAATATATTAAAGTAATTTGACAAATTAATCAACAGAAGTTTTATAATTATGCTCATACTGATTTTTAAGAGATATTTTTGAACGTGTAAAATATCATCTATTTGAACACATAAGTTTGAATTGAAAATTAAAATGTTTATTTAAAAGGTAAATCTACTATCTTTTACAGAAATACAGGACTTTATTAACCATAAATAACATACGTAAAAGGCAAGTCATACTACAATAATTACTTCATACTTAAAAATGTTAGATACTTCCGGTAAATAAACAACCTTTGCCATTTCCTACTCATTGGGGTCAGCACAGCATATTTTCTCCTTCCAATTCACTCTTTCGACAGCCATAGTTAAAAATTAATATTTTTATTGACACTTTTTTAACACTGATTTAATTACATTTAATGACGTAAGTACCACTGCCAAACGACCGCGACTGTTCTATACGCAATGCTAACAGTAACTATGTATTGGTGAGTTGGTGCCAACATTGGCCAGGTATTTGGCAGGAGTTTTTCCATCGCTCGCAGAGGTGAGGCTGCAATACCCTTCCCTGTTGTGCTTGGCACTACACGACGGAGTTTGCGAATTTGGCATATTTGGGATGGTACAGTAGAAAAGTATGGAGACGGATATTAAGAAAAAACATTAAAGAATATTGGTTTAGTATGCTTCCTACCATACTCATGGCGTGGTGACCTAAAATATTTTTAAAAGTAACTAATACCAAATTTATCTTTTGAAATCCAATAGTTTTTTTTTTCTACTTTAGCTAATTTTTAATTTGGTATCGTTACTGAACTAATTAACCTATTCACCGACAAACACTTTCACCAAAAGTATAGCTTTAATACGTATAGACTCATCTAGACAATAAATTAGCACAATTTTATTGAGCTGTTTGTTTATCTGTTGGAATGAATTGAAATATTGAACAAGGAATAAACTAAAAATATTGCCTATACATTTTTAGTTCATTCTCCCATACTCCCATACAACAAACGTGATTTCTTTTGCCTTTTTTACATATAGTGATACGGAACCCTTCATGTGCAAGCTTGACTCACCAACTTAGTCAATTATTACTTTTAAGTAATATTTTTATTTTGAGTTTAGTGGTGTTCTTATTTTAAATAAATATTTTTTTCTATATCCAGTGTAAACTTTATAATATAACGACACTGGAGGGAATGGGTCGTTAAATGGAGAGAATGTATCATTGTTAAAACATATAAACATTTTATTCATTATTTGTCAAATTATAGGTCAGCTTACATTAAAAATTAAAAAAAAACACACACACAATACAAGCTAAACCAACTAAATTTTGATTTGACGCCAATTTTCGACGCTTTACAGAGTTTGTCGTTAAATCGAGTGACAGTTGTTTATCAAACAATGTCCAGTAAAGAGAAGTAAAGCCCCCTCCACACTGGGCAAGCCGCGCTGCGCCGCGCGAGTATATTTAGCTGCACCTAGGAAGTTCATTAGGCGACACTATGTCGGTAATGTGAGCGGACTCTAATTGAGCGTTTTGTCGCGAGACCCTACTAACTGTTAAGTAATCTGTGACGAGACGCGACGAAAGTCTAAACGGCCCGTTATATTCGTTTGAAATATTGTTGCAGGATTTATGTTACTTGGTTGCAGATGTGCTCGCTTCTCGCTAATAATATTTATTTGCTGTCCTTCTTGTGGTTGCCTTCAAGAGATTGCTCTTGGCGATAAAGCCGCCATGTTTGGCTACCAAAAAATTACAATATTTTTTTGATGTGAAATATCTATCTATAGTCGCACGTAAAACCGTATGCCTTTATGCATGCGTCCGTATCACAAAATAATGTCGATGTTTCACATCTGCCAGGCGTCCCGTGACGGCTCACAATTTTTTTTGAAGTTGTGTTCTAAAGAATATCTAGTATCTAGTTTCGTATGCGCAAAGTAAGTAATTAAATACCTAGAGGTTGCCTTCTCCAAAGATGCTCTGAAGATATAGTTAAGTAACCGTTATCTGGTCTAGAAGAGTCAAAATCGTGATGTGTAGAAAAATTGGAGAAGGCTTTTTTTTAATTGGAGAATACCATCCACAGACGAACTGAGGCGAGCGACTACGAATCATTAAGCCACATAAACATTTAGGACTACTTTGCTAATAATTGACAACAATAATGGCTATCATGCCGGACTGGCAACCAGAAGGTTCTTGGTTCTATTCCCGGCACGGTCAACATGTTTGTGCTGAACTAAATCTGTTGACTTTCGATCTGAGTGTTAAATATGTATCGATATAGAGTATATGTATATGTAGTATTTCAGTTCTGTTAGCTACTATAATAAAAACTAGATATGGTTTATTATCGGGCTAACCAATCGTGTGTGAAATATGTCCATTATGTATTTACAAATATTTATTTATTTTATGAGTTAAGTGGACTGGCTACGGTGTCAAGAGTTTCAAAGCCTGAGACTTGGCTTGACGGCTGCAAAAATTGGGACTAACAACCGGTGCCTATAGGTTAACAAGTCATCCATCCCGTAGCAGCGCCCAGTGGATACTCCTACAAAGAATCTCTTTACCATAAATCTCTAATACTATAAAACATTTGCATTATAATACGTAATATTCATCTTAAAATATCGGTGCAGTCTGGCGCAGGCGCGTGATGAATAGAGCCAGGCCAAGCCGCGGTCGTTTACTAGTTTAATTTATGACCGACGGTTACAAGTACCTTGCTATCTGCTATTCATAAAGGCGGGAACGGAAAATTGGATATTGATTTAAGAAAGTTTGAAAAAAAGCAATAGTGATTTTATTTACCTCAAATGATATACACAATAATTGTGACTTGATATTTTCTTCCTCCACCTCGGAAATTGTATTTTTCCCATCCAATATCTTGTAAGGTGAAAGTAAATTTGAATTTAGAACATCGCGTGCACTAGGTATGTGATTTCAAAACATCATTAGACCTTTTTACTTCCATCTTCATGGTGCCGTATTGAACATAAAATTCAGACTCGAAACCTTCTTGGTGTATTTTTGTTTTTAATTAGTTTTTGCGCGCGCCATTTTGTTTTGATGTCGTATTGATATAATTAAGAAACTTGAAAACAAGTATAAAACTAAAATTAGTGATTCCAGTGACATAAAAGTTTTTTTTCTCTTATATTCGTATATTCGTTTTATTGTGATTTTAATATTAAATTTCTGTGTTTATGTACTTATAATGCGATTAATATTAATATTAACATTTTTGTTTGAAATCAAAGTGTGATCTAAGTACTTTAATAATGAATAATGTATGCAATGTGAACTAGACGAGATCATATTGTATCCTTATATTAATAAAAACCTCTAAATTGTAATAATTAGGATACGTTATGACGAATGAAGGATATTCTATTCTATTGTATGCTATCAACTTTATCATTAGCCTTGCAAAGCCAAAGTTATCCAAGCTAATAAATACCCTAAAAGCCCTCTGAAATAAATCCTCTTACGTTACCGATACTGCACTTACCTAAGCGGGGTAAAAAACTGGAGGTTCTGCTCGTGGCGCCCTCTACCGGCTGAGGTGAACTGTGGGACACGTGAAACCACTCTCGGGTCCATTAGACCCCGACAGGGGTGGAGGGTTCATAGTTTTTCATTTTAGATAAACTGTACTAAATGTAACCGCCTAAAACAAGGTTTATAAATACTTCTAAAATAAGCAAAATATAAGGAACTTTACTTGAATTGGAATTCAAATCATACTACCTATGTAGTACTTTTCCCTATGCAGTTAAATAAATTTTTTTTCATTAGATAAAATTGTGACCTATTTACTTTTTTACATTTTCATACATATTAAACTCTTTTATAATTTAGACATCGACTTTTTACAAGTTAGTGTCTTATTACTTTTCTTATATATTTGTATGTAAATAAATAAATTGAAATATACAATGAATTTATTGAAGAAGATGGAGTAATTTTACAAATATAGCAGATAGATAGATATAGATATAGATAGAAGATAATAGATAGATAGATAGAAAAAATATATAGATCAAATTTGAAGATTCCCACATTCTTAGCCTTTCGGCACGCAATACTGGTGCTGAATAAAAGTAACACATAAAAATAAAATGTAAACGGCTTCTAAACACAACAATTATTTACTTAAAAAACTAACAGTCTCAAAACTACATTCATGTTGAACCTAATTTTGAAATAGGTTTATACTTGAAAATTCTTCAGAGTTGTTAAAACATTTATGCAGGTTCACTTTAGTGTAATTATTTATCGATAATCAAATTAGCATCGATAATCACTTTAAACAGGCGGGTGTGATACGTGTCCAAGTATTTATTTGTAGAATAAATTTTAGCCAACCTCTAATTTCAAGAATTCACAAATCTCCCAAGACCAAACGAATAAATATTGGGTCAAAAATCAAGAATGCAATTTCATTTGAAAACATCATTCCGCACTACAAACATAACGCCAGAAGAAATAGTGATTGTGAGTTGACTGAGAGCACGCAATGTCTTCTTTTAATTCCCAAACCAGTTGGCAGGTGAAACTGAATTTACGATCTCGGGAACTGAATCTGAATGTAAATATATTCGTCATGTTAGCGCCCCGGACGGGAATAGAAATATTTGTGTTAATTTATGAGCGAGACATTGTGTGAAAAACATTTTTTTAGTTGAATCATTATCTTTTATTTTAATTGAATATTGAAAGAGAACAGACAATAAAGTCGTATTGGCGGGTATTTGGATGAACGGTAAAAGAACGATCAAACTTATAAATTATGACGACGATTGCTTTTTGTCCATGCGTGTTCTTTATTTGTATTTGAAAGTCTACGGGTATAACTTAAATCACACAATAATTATCGTCTATAAAACCTAGATAAAATATATCTATATTGTTATATAGACGATAAACATTGTGTGACTTCATGGCTTAATAAAACATTATTAAGGCATATTGTTCCATTTTCTGTTTTATAGGTAACAGATCCTTTATTAGTCCTTTTCTTCTAACACTTCAGCGATAAATGCATTTTGCATCATCGTAAGGAGTATGTTTTCTAATGCTCGCCTGGCTAGCAAAAACCCTTAAGTTGAAAAGTCGGTCGTCAAGCACCTAACAGTGCGTTCCGGCAGCCTCATTATAAGAGCCAGTTATTCCAGACTCAGCATGATCCACCTTAAACCAGGGTTTCTCACCCTGCTGGTTAAATGTCTAACTGTAATCAGAAAAAAATAAGGCAGCATAGGTTAGAAACGATATCGTTCTGAAACCGTTATTTTACCGTCCCTTGGAATAGTGCCGCGTCTGACCGTCGAAACGACGCGTGAACAATATACGCAACCTTGTCAAAACCAATTATATCGGACACATGAAAGCAGGCGCTCCAATAAATAATATCATTCAGGTTCAGGGGAGTGTACTCAGGACACCTGTGCAAGCCATAGAGGGGGTAAATCATGGAGGTTCGGCTGATAGTCGCAGATGAGAAATTAATATGATTTTGTAATATTTTTCTCATTCCCTCTACTCTGAACATCCCTTTAATGAAAAAAACCTGAATGTAAATATGGTGATAGTATAAATATAAATAAAGTGTGTTAAAAAATCAGGAAAAGGAGTTACGAGAAAGCAAAGTTAAAGAAGAAAAAAATAAACGAAATACCTCACATAGCACGCTTGACTAGCAACCCTTAAATAAATAAACTAAATAAATATACTAAGGACATAATTATTTCACACACGCCTGGTTGACCCCAAACTGAATCATCACTAGTTTGTTTTATGGTTGCTAACACAACTGATATATTACATACCTATACGACGGGAAAGTTGTGAACAATATCAGTTTCGCAGATGATATGGTTGAGCCCTTCAATCAGTGGTCTACGTAAGCTAATAGGCATCTGCGAGCGATATGCATTGGCCCATGGCCTCAGGTACAATGCCACTAAGAGTGAGTTGATGATATTCAAATCAGGCACAAAGTCCTATCCATGTGTGCCTGAGGTGAAATTATCAGGTACTCCGCTACAAATAGTGCCACAATTTAAGTACCTGGGGCACTGGGTCACTGAGTCACTCAAAGATGATATGGATGTAGAGAGGGAACGACGGGCGCTCGCGGTTAGGAGTAACATGTTGATCCGTAGGTTTGCAAAATGCTCTAAACAGGTAAAGTTGACCCTGTTTAGAGCCTATTGTCAGACCTTTTATACTGGAAGCCTATGGATCGATTGTACTCTAAAAGCCGAGAGCGCCCTTCGGGTCCAATATAATAATGCGTTTAGGATGGTGTTGGGGCTGCCACGCTATTGTAGTGCGTCAGGTATGTTTGCAGAGGCTCGCGTGGACGGCTTCCACGCAATCATGCGCAAGCGGGTAGCCTCCCTGATGCGGCGGGTGCGGGGCAGCACCAACACCTACCTAAACCTTATAGCTGATAGGATCGACAGTCCTCTGTTGGGCAGGGTGACACACCTACATGTGCTGCCGTGGCATCGTTGTGCCAAGTAGAATAATTGTAAGTGCCAAACATTGACATGCTAATAGTTTTTAAGTATAATTATGATTTTGATTATTAATAATTGTTGACATTTGTAAGTATTGAATTTAAATTTATTTGTTGTAATTATGTATAATATGGATGACAAATCTGAAGTAAATAAATAAATAAATATACATATTTTATATAGAAACATAATAAGTTGTTATAATCTGTCACCAAACACCTAACAATGCGTTACGGCAGCATCTTTAAGAGCCTGTTTTTCCAGACTAGGCATGGTTTACTGCCAGAGTGTCGCTAATTCGTGTGGGTACGCGCCCTACTGGTCAAATGTCTATATTGCCAACCAGAAGGTTCCGGGTTCGATTCCCGGCGCGGCCAACATCTTTGTGCTGAACTAAATTTGTTGGCTGTTGGTCTGGGTGTTAAATATGTATCTATATGAAATATGTATGTATGTATCTGTTGTGTTAGCAATTATAATACGAACTAGAAATGGTTCAGTATGGGGTTAACCAACCGTGTGTATGTGTTGTGTTGTTGTGTCATATATATTGTGTGTGATTTAAACAAAATAAGACTGATTCTTGCCTAAGTACGTCCACCACCCATAGAAAATTGCAAGCAGACTATTAGATGAAACGGGCCGCCGAGGGCCGACAGAAACAAAGGTGGAATCTTCAGGAATTGGGGCAGTTGGGAAATAGAAGAAAAGCAGTCACGGCTCGTTTACCTGACTTCTGTGCTACAAGTTAGTGATTTCCGCAACTAATCCTGAAATAATGATAGATGGAGAATGTGGCTTGGAACAGAAACTACAGAGATAAAAGTTTTTAGAACTAAAATTTCTGACTCTGACTGAAGTACTTTTAATTGTGTAAAAATAAATTGCAAGATCACCCACGAGGTGGACTGACCAAATCAAGACAACAGTTGGAGACTCTTTGAATGACTGTAGCCGGATGACATCCAGCAGGCAGAGATGGCGAGATGTCGTGAGGCAAATTATATCCGCCCCCTCTAGTGACCCTCCATGACGATCACGACCGCTATCAAGAGCATCACGAATAAGAAGAAAAAAATTGTGTCAGCGCATTGTGATAAATATTTAAACTTCTTCGTATTATGTCCAAGTAATTTTCGTTTCACCGATATCGCTGGCCTCACCTGAACTAGACTGGCGCAAGACAGACGGCACTGGAGCCGTATGGAGGAGGCCTATTCCAAATTTTGGGTGCCCTAACAAATTATTGTAAATATTTTAAGATAAGGGTATAATAAACGACTATTTTATTTTATAATTATCCTTTATGTTTTTGTTTTTTTATTAAAGACTAAAAACCTTTAGGCGGGATTGTTGGCTATGCTTTGTAAAATCGGTTCAAGGTGGCAGCAACCATAAAATTGCAGATTCATCATTTTCCGCCACAACCTTAAAAGAGTAGAATAAAACTCTATCATAAATTCCAAATTTAAGGTGGCCGCTATGATTAATTGCAACAGGTTTTTTTTTAGTTTATTTCTATTTCATTTAAATATATCACAATTGGTGTCATTGAGAGAACACAGATCCTCCAATACAAGTAGCTTTCTCAGTGCAGGGTCTGTATACCTAATATCACAAACTTAAAAAAGGGTGACATTTTTGCAAGAGTTTCACAGAGTCCCCTTAGTTTTATACATTGTAATAAATTTTATTATAATATAAACGAATAACTAAACATGTAGCAACACTAATGTTTAAGTTTTCTCGGTGGTAAATAAATAATTTTATTTTATTATTATTTTTATAAAGGAACCTTTTAATACGCAGTGTTAATGAATCGATCTTATTACAGTCTTGGCATCATCACAACAAACTCTGCGAAAAAAAAAACCATTAAAATGCACCTGCTGTGTTCTCGCGCGTAATTCACTTTATTTCGAGTCAAGCCATTTATCAATCCAGAATTCTTCTCTCATATACAATTGTTTTAGACGCCAGTCTAGTACGAATAAGTTACAATTAGAAAATACAATACTCGATTTATTTTGAACAAAGAATATTGATGTCTTTTTCAAGGCAAGGACGAAGGGTAAGAGACTGACTGAAGAAGACATGGATGGTGTGTGTGAATGAGGACATGAGAGAGAAAGGAGTGAGTGTAGAGACGACGGCTGATAGAGGAGAGTGGAAGAAGAAAATTTGCTGTGCCGACCCCACCTAGTGAGATAAAGTAAGGAAGAAGAAGAATATAAATGTGTTTTTCATATGTTTGGGACTTAAATAAATTTACGTCACTGAAGATAAGATCACACTTTGTGTTTTTTTATTCGTTTGTCACCTTTCAAATTTTCATCATTCCGTTCATTCTTTTTTTAATATCAAACAAAAAATAATTCATCAAAATTGGTTTAGAGTAGTTTAATTAAGTCGGTTTTTAAATAATTGTTCACTACGTTATTTATATAAACTTTTTTTAACAAAAATGTTTAAGTTGTTTTTTTCACTTGTTTATTTATATGATACAAATGAAGTTTTAAAATAAAAAGAAATTACCTTATTTAAAATATTTTTACCTCAACCAAATACGCTAATTGCGCATGCGTCAAATAAAAACGTCAAGAAATCGTTTGCGATTTTCTTTGTAAATGCTCCCAGTATTTCTGCGACTGAACAAATTAATTCTTTGACAAACTCATATACAGAGCCCCAATTAGGATACGATCAGAGATTTTGTTTTGATAATAAAGAGTCGGCTCGAGGCTGGGAAGAAAATGTATACTGCTGACAATTTGTCTTTTTGTTTTATGATATTTGGATGTTTGAAAGGTGATAAACAAATCATTTTGTTATTTGCTTTTTTTTTCTTTACTGCACAGTAATCATTGCTAGGGCGGCTGACTCGTGACGCTGTGGTGCTTAACTATGGTCTCACATGGAGCATGCCTAGTTTAAGAGTCTCTTAAGGAGGGTGTTACCATTAGGCGACAAATAGAAAATCTGACGTTATATCATCAACTTCAAACATGCATTGGGTAAGGTTTTATTTTGAAATTTCTTGCCAAAAATTTAGGAACACGATCGTACGAAAGCTAACTTTAAAAAATCAAAACTTTTTAAAATATTGGCAAATATTAAATAATAAAAGTAAGGCGATACAGCGAAGTAATGCCGCCAGCATTTTAGGCACTTTTTTGTAAGGTTTTATTCTTTCAATTGTTGTGTGGTTATTTTTTTTATGTAATTTTAAATTTTAGTGTAGTCGAAATAAAAAGATAATATTAAAGTAAGCTGTAAGCTACAAGAAAAAATATTGTTTATATTGTTTTTTTTTTTTAATTAAATCCTTGGTATGAAATCTTTCTCGTACGGCATGAATATCTAACACTGCAAAAATGTCATAGTAGGTATATTTTGTTTTCTGGTATGATTTTTTGATATTGAAACACACAAGACACAAAAACAAGAGAATTTCCTTAGCCAAAATGTTGGCAGCATTACCGCGTTAGTCCAATATCCGGATAAAATGTTTTGTTTACATTTTAAAATCCATTTATCGTCCATCAATTACCTCTCGCCCCAAATTCAGCCATGAATCAGGTGCATAAAGCGCTCTGTTGAGACTCGCGAGACAGCGAGTGGTCGTAAACATCGCGCTTAACTGCCCACACTCACCGACCATCACTACAACGTAGCACGCCTGCCGAGACAATGACACCTTTGTTGATACACATCTTAATTAATATTTAGTGAAGCTTGACAAATGGGTATATACATACAGTGTAAACTCTATATAACGATATTTTATAGCGTAATAGAGAATGGTCGTCAAATGGAGAGGATGTATCATTGTATATACTAATATTATAAAGAGGAAAAGTTTGATTGTTTGTTTGTTTGTTTAACGCGAATAGGCACCGAAACTACTGGACCGATTTGAAAAATTCATTCATCGTTGTTGGGAAGCTACATTATCCCCGGGTAACATAGGCTATAATTATTTTGTTTCTCTATGCAACTTGTATTATTTTATAGCTCATGTGAAGCCGGGACTGGCTGCTAGTAAATTTTACCACAATTCACGTTTACGTCTATGTAGATGTCTATCTATCAGGAAGGTATCAGAAATGACCCCCAAATCAGGGGTTTCAAAAGAAACATTCGAATTCAAATTCTTTATTTTCGAGCAACCAGGGCTCATTCATAATAAAACTTAACTTACCAATAAACAATACTCAAATCAAAATATTCAAAACAGTATTAAAAATTACAATCTACAAATTAAATAATAATAATTTAAATCGAATCATTGCACGTTTGTTTATATATTTTTTGTCCTCATTCCACTTATTAATACAGATTTTTACTCACTAGTACTAAAGGGTTTTGTCATTACTACATTTCACTTTAATACAAAATTAATGCTTTTAATAAAGGTTATACTCATCGATTTTATTTATGGTCTATAACAATTTAGAGGGGAATGACGCAAGAATCAAAAGTCAAATGTTGAGAGTTAAAAAAAAACTTAACAAGTTTATTTAACGAAGCTTCCAAAAAATTTAAATTCATTCTTTTATCACAACGTAACATTTACAAAATATATGAAAACATAAACTCCGTGAAAATGCAAAGAAATTTTACGAGAACAAATCACAAAAATTAAAAGCTCATTCGCTTTATATCACATTTTAATGTCAAAAATATGATTATGGGAGAGGATCGTGTAGAGTATCCAATCAGTATGGCACCTATCAGTTGACATTAAAACCTTAACACGCGCGCATTACACGCCCGATACTTCCCAAAGAGTTAACTGGATGACCAAATTGACACCGGCGGCAGGGCTGAGGTACACCGAGACATTTGGGAATACTTTTAACAAATAACTTTTAAACAAGATAAACCGATATGTTTTACTGTGGATATAAAAATGTTACATATATATTAGTAATTATTTTTATTTAAATGACCCAACGTGCGCACTAAGCGTTTTGCCTCCACTTTCATTGTGCAAACAGCCAAGGTGTGGATTTCTTCAAGGCCAGCGAACTAGAATAAACGGAAGAGTAACTCCATACAATTGCCGCTTAGAATTTGGATCCATCTACGCACACAATTATACTGCTATCCCATCGAAACACACACACACAAAGCTCGCACGCGATCGGTGCCGTGCCGCACCATTTGAAGCCACGCGGTCGCGCGGGTAGCTGTTTTGCCCCGCTCACCGCGGTATTTTACGATTACGCGTGGAACCATTTTATCGACCAAGTTACTATTCTATTTATTCTAGTTCGCTGTTCAAGGCTTATATGAACCGGTTTATATTTAGGCTAGTGCACTACATCTTTGGTAATACGAATACATAATTATCAGTCTTTCATAATTTTCCTATAAAATATACGATTTTTCAATCAAAATTTATAATATTTTTTTTTACTCTAAACAAATACGATATAATTGAAAATGACGTAAAAATGTATAATCTACAATATCAGCAATCACAAAACAATAACTTTATATTTGATTAACTAGGTATATATTGGTCGGTACATCTTCACCCTTACGTTAACCAATCGGCAGATAAGTTGATTGCGTGCAAACTGACGACCAGTAATCTGCTACTCATTCACAAATATGCATCTGATTGCCAAATAAGGCTCCCGGGGGCAAATTTGGCTTGATGGGCAAATATGCTCACTACGGACAAATTTGGCCCAATTGTGACAAATTTCAACGCCCATTATAGTGCACGCGCGATTTCCAATGTTGATATTTGGTTTTGAAGTGCCGGTGTTAATTTTAATGAATTTTGTGACGTGATTGGGCAGCGATTGGTGCTGATTTCATGGAAGATAATAAAGGCTTCCAAAATTTTTGAAGTTTGTTATGTTTAGGAGAAAAAGTTTTTTTTTTTTTTTTATCCTTGATAGGTTAGCGTTTGACTACAGCTTGCCTGATGTTAAGCTGCACTGCAGTCTACGGCGTGGCACGCTTACCTAGAAGATACCTATTAACTCTACTTTTGAAGGCCCCCGGATGATACCTCTCAGGAAACAGAGACTCAGGTAGTGAGTTCCAAAGCTTCGCAGTCCTAACAATAAAGGTCGACGCAAAGCGTTTTGTACGAAAGTTTGGAACTTCAACTCTGTATCGGTGTCTCTTCACTGTCTCTCTGCTCGTTCTGTAGTAGAACGGAGATGGTGGAATCAAATTATGAAGTTCCATAGCACACTCCCCGAAATGTATCCGATAAAAAACCGACAAACTAGCAACCTTGCGTCGGTGCTCTAGGCTCTGAAGCTTCGCCTTCGCAACGCAAGAATTGCCGATGAGCTTCTTAGCTCGTCTCTCAATGGACTCAAGTGCTTCTAGCTGATATTTGGCAGAACCATCCCAAAGATGCGAACAGTACTCCATGCACGACCGAACTTGCGCTTTATACAAGGTGAGCAGCTGTACAGGCCTGAAGTACTGTCGCACCTTTATGCAGCCAGATACCCAGCTTTTTTGCAGCCACATGCGCTTTGGATTCAATATATGAACCAAAATTGAGAGACGAGGTCAAGGTGATACCGAGAAGCTCTAATTGGTTTGTGATTGGAACGGATACATTTCGGAAAGTTAAGTTATTGATTAATTGTAGGAGAAAAAGTTAAGTTATTAATTAATTGTAATTGATACTTATGTATGCTAATTCATTATTTAAAAAATGGTTGCCTGTAAAGTCGGTTTTACGGGCGAAGATTTTACGTGACAACGTCTGCCGCGTGCTGCGCGCGCGGCAGACCGATCATAGTTGAGTGGGAGAGAGACGCAAGGCATTCGGCGGGCCTCTCTCTCGTTCGGTGACTCATCGTAACGTTACCGGGCGTTACACTTTTTCATAAGTGACTCCCAGCCGCAACCTAATTTAAGACGTTGTCACGTCAAAAAATGTAACAAATTGAAATTCAAAGTGTCGGTGAAGTGAATTTTAAATAGTACATTTTATTTCACATGGGCCGTCTGTCTGTATTCAGGACTTTTATATACATAATTATTTTTAATTTTCTTAATAGGAAGTAATATTTATTTCTCCTTGTGACCTGGTGAGCTTTTTGTGAGTTACTCGTAGAGACAGTTTTTTTTTATCTATAAAGCATGGGGTACAAGGCTGCTAGTCCCAAACTTTTATATTAGCTACTCCTCCTAATAAAAAATTAATCATAAAAAACGTAAAGCCATTTTATTTTTTAACCGACTTAGGAGGAGCAAAGAAAGAAAATTGAATAGTGTTTTTTTAACAAACAATAATTTGTTCTTCTTAGATGGCACCGACTCCAAGAATACAGGATAAATAAAAATTTAAAATAGTTTTATATAAGTATATGAAATAAAATCTTCGATTTTGTTGCAAACAAACAAAGCACAAATAATATGGCATGAGTTTACTATACTATTGAATTTATTTTTCTACTTATATATTCTTGATTTGAAGTAGACATATAATTATTTCTTACTTTTTAGTTATGGTTTTGAAGTCGGTTGTTTGTTTTTTAAAACAATTTTATAATTCAATGAACTTTTTATGCCCAGAGGTTGACTAAACTGTTCTCTTAATTTTTTTTTTTGTATCTAGGTACATCCCTGTTTGCCGCAATCCGCTGTGGTCCGCTGGGTCCGTACAAATACCCGGGTGAATTGATCCACTCTGTGGCTGCGGGTCAAAAATACCCACCGCAGTGTTGAGGTTAATGAAATGTACTGGCGTTGTCACTTTACTGGTTTAACACAAAGTCTGTGAAAAAAACTATCAATGAAGTACGCACAGTTTGCAAGTAATTTTGGAACGAATTAAAAAGGGGGAAAATCTAAATTCTCAATTTAACTGTATGTTTGACATGTATTATAACTCAAATATTTCAGAATTTCAATTTTTTATTTTATTTTTAGTATTTGTTGTTATAGCGGCACGCGAAATACATATCTTGTGAAAGTTTCAGATCAGCTTTATAGCTTTAACGGTTTCTGAGATATAGCTTGGAGACAGACAGACAGACAGCGGAGGCTTAGTAATAGGGTCCCGTTTTTACCTTTCAGGTACGGAACCCTAAAAAGACTTTCTTTCGTCTCAAAATTTAAACTGTTCACTGAATTTGTAACAAATCTTCTCCACGTTAAGTACCGAAGCAGTTCCAACAACAAGACAGCACTTTCTGTCAGTTTCCTTCTCCAGCATTTGAAGTCCCGAGTGACGGAAGGATGGAGGGGTGGCGGGGTGGAGGGGAGAGGGAAGATGTCGGATCATTGAGAACAAAGGTTTAGCTGAGACAAAACACGCTTGTTTAACCTTGTTACCTAATTTTGAAAGCTACAGGGCGCTCAATTACGAAAATTATTATTTGTCTTATAAATTATTTTATTAATTATTTATTTATTTGATTTATAGGCGAGCAGCAAAATGCTGATATGCCTATATCACACTGAGTTGAAATTAAATTTTTAACAGTTCATAAAATGACAATTGTTCAATGTCAATGTTTAAAGTCCGCTGGTGCACTGATCACAGGTTAGCAAGAGATTTTTTTTGTTTTCTGCAACCAGCTATCAAGCCGGTTTTTAAAGCTGTTCACTGACGTAGCACTGACTTCTTACTCGGGCTAGGCTTTTTCTATTATTTAACTGAAATTAGTTTCGCAGGTAATGGAAATCGGTCAACCAGTTATTTATTGTTTTGACGTGACAACGTCTTAAATTAGGTTGCGGCTGGGAGTCACTTATGAAAAAGTGTAACGCCCGGTAACGTTACGATGAGTCACCGAACGAGAGAGGCCCGCCGAATGCCTTGCGTCTCTCTCCCACTCAACTATGATCGGTCTGCCGCGCGCGCAGCACGCGGCAGACGTTGTCACGTAAAATCTTCGCCCGTAAAACCGACTTTACAGGCAACCATTTTTTTTCCATTTTACAGTTAGGCATTGGGCGCGTACTCACACGACTGAGCAAAACTCTAGCATAAGGGGTAGTCTGGTAATACTGGCTCTTAAGGAGGCTGCCGGAACATACCGCTAGATACTTGGCGACAGATTTTCAACTTGAGGGTAGTTGCTAGCCAGGCGAGCACAGGAAAAGCTCTACCACCATGCTATGGGTTCCTCGCGATGTTTTCTTTCCTTGAAAACTCTAAAAAGGCTGTTTTCACTACTTACAGCTAGGCATTTTTACGGCAGATTTTTTTTCTAGGTCATTAATCGGGACCTGCGTGTCGTAAGGCAAACACACGGCCAACTGAGCTGTCATTGCCTCAAAGTTTGATAAAAAAAATCCTAAATCAGTAAATGTATTGATAAAATATCACAGTTCCAAAGTAAAATACGAGTACGTTTGTAAAACACCCTGTACGAAGGCGCACCTCCTCTTGCGTCTCCGCTACGCGCTAACTTTTTAACGAGCTACTCCACATTATCTCTCCACAGAGGACAATACTCCTGATCTCCCTACAGATATTTGTTTACCTCCGCTTTATCTGTCATAGATAAAGCGGAAAATCAATTACTACATTTATATGCTTCGTCCAATAGCAAAAATATACTTTTCTGCTCTTGTATTTCTTTTTAACCAACTTCAAGAAAGGAGGAGGTATATATTCGACTGTTTGTATTTTTTATGCATGTTCACCAATTTTTTAGGATAGACAGTCCTCTGGTAGGCACAGTGACTCACCTAAATAATATGCTGCCGTGGCAAGTAGAAATTCATTAAATTAGTATAAGATTTTGTACACAGAAATACAGAACTTAATTGGCCATAAATAAAATATGTTATAGTCAAGTCATACTACAATCATTACTTAAATACTTTAAAATATTAGGTAAATTAATGAATCTAATAAATTTCCTTAAACAAATATTCTACGTTGACTACTACACATAATAACATTTGTAATGTGAAGTATAATTTCTTATTGTTTTTAATTTAATGTAACTATTATTTTACATTTACAACGTACTTACGAGTTGCTCTCAGCATTATGCTAAACCTGGGCCTTTTGTGCACAAAGAAAAAAAAATATTTATTATGATTTTATTTTTGTTATAACTTTTTGTGCATAATAAAATATTTTTCTTTCTTTGTAATTAAAAAAAATAGGTAGTAGAATATTACAGAGTAAAATTAAACATAAAAAAAAATATTATTTCCGGAATCATTACGAGTATGTGTCATCGAGATATACTTTTACAGAAAATACCTAAATTGTTTTTTTCGTAATTCATCTTAATTTCAGCAACCATGTGGTCATCGGTAGAAATCCATTACCCAGTTAAACCAGTATAAATTAAAGAATAACATGATCAAAATCAACCGTCTCACAAAACAAACTGAACCACCTATTCTTAATTTAACACCCTTCAAAACAAACCATCTCCTACATCCCAAATACCAACCGTAGCATGTCATAACTCATCCACCGAGCCTTATAAATCCCACAACTAGCCCACCTAAACTCATCCGTCATTTCTTTATCAGCAAAAAAGCTATTCACCTTCGGAAAAATGAGGTGGGCCCGCCCTAACGCCCTTTAAGACAACTATTTATCGGGAAAGAAAAAAATTGCCATAAATCTATGTGTATTTTTATCTGGCAATCATAAAGATTGAGTACAGACGGGATACAAAATAATAATCATCAAAATCGACATCAACCTTTGTGATAGGGGTTTTTTCCAAATGAGATTAAGTAATATACTCGTAATATTCTAGTTTAATCTAGACCTTGAGGATATCCTTAGGGACGAGATGTGTTCTAAAAGCCTCTTCCAGTCTCATTTCTTAGTACGAACTATCAAATGTGTAAATGAAGCTAGCAATTTAAAATTAGATAGATAGAATTGTATTTTACACGTTTAATCTTAATTCGATGGTAAGCTATATTGTTGTCTATGACTACGGTTTATACTAAGCGTAAAGCGCTAACCAAGCGTTTACCAAGGATTTTATGACATCAAAGCTGCATTGTGTAAAACGAAACCTTATTGTTTTAAATTCTATTGAGATGCTCATTATTTAAAATCAATACTATTATTGCCGATTGAATAGTACTAATATGTATATACAATACTAGTTCTTATATTATTTCTTCAGAACGGTTTACTAACTATAACTAAATTTTAACAGTTTTTGAAATGTGTGCACATTTCACACACGGCTGGTTAGCTCCATACTAAGCCATTTCTAGTTTTTATTATGCTGCTAACACAACTGATATACTACATATACATACAACACCCAGACCAACACCCAAAAAATTTAGTTCACCACAAAGATGTTGACCATGCCGGGAATCGAACCCGGAACCTCCACATTGGCAGTCCAGCATGGTAACCATTACGCCAACGAGGTCGTGTAGGTCGTTGTCTGTAACAAACGTATCTCGTCTGCAATCACCAAAGGTAACACTAGTGTTGCGCGAGTCGCGCTCTCCGTTATCGACCGTGTGTATCGATAATATAAATGTTTTATGGCGATTGCTTTTATAAATGGCTTATTGGGAACGGACAGCTTTTGTGCACGCGCGGCCAACACTAGGGGAAGCTCATTTTGGGGCATTCTGGCGATTTTGTTCGCGCGATAACATCAGTGATATTAAGTTAATTCAACTATAACTACTATTTTATAATCGATTTTTAGAAAGGAAGAGACTATGACCAGCTTAATGTATTTTTTTTCATCAGATTAGCAGCAGTATAAAAAGATGAAATGAATTAAATATATTCATTTAAAGCGGAGACAAGACTTAGGTTTAATTCCTGCCAATGAATTTGGACTTCCGGTGCATAAAAACTGCGAAGAACCTGTAAAATGATAGAAAAAGTTATTCTAGTGCGTGCTCGTTCCGGCATCGTAATTTCAAAATAGTCACGCGCCACCTTCGAATAGTCTCGCTAATTTGTGTGGTCAAGTACCTAACTGGTGTATCACCTAACTGTAATTCGTAAAAACCTATTTTTTTTCAACAACAATACAGTAGACGGAATAAAGACATAACAGCAATAATTATCTTAGCTAAATTATATTATGTAAATAATACTAAGAGAAAAGAAAAAAATATAAAAGAACAAGAAATAAAGTCTGATAACCTTAAAATAAACAGGATACATTCTTACGAAAATCAGAACCATGTATCTTACCCTCATTCGCTTCCTAAACAACAATGCGACTTACCTCTATAGATAAAACAAATGTGTCAACCCTAACGCTAGGGTTGAACAAAAGCCACTTCATATCCGCAATTAAAATCTTACGTGTGGGGATAATACTTACCTTCAGTAGTGACGGGACATGGTCGCGACTATTGTTTTTAAATAATAATGTGTTAAAATGTTTTCCTTTTAGCATTCTTTATTAAATGTGAAACTCACAATATTTTTTATACGGTTATAAAAAAAATATTTAATTTTACGGTTACTCGAAAAACATGTAAATTTGTCGCCAAATACCTAATGATGTATTCGGGTAGCCTTCAGTAGTGTCACTTAATTATGTGGTTAGGCAACTTTCTAGTCAAATACTTAGCTAGTATAATGTTAAATAGACCTTCAAAAACTTTTAAAATAATGTACAAGTAAATAGTATTTAACTTTCATTATTTCCGCAAAGCACTGAATAAACTTCATTATTTTTAGTTAAAATTCATCGTCAAAAGAGCTAAAAACCTGTCTTGATTTTTTTTATCGATATTACTAACAAGTATTATCGACATCATTTCATCCCCACCACACATCATTAAGAGGTAGAAACGTCTTAGAATTAAATTACTCGTAGACATCATAAGTAACTGCAAACAATAATCTTTAACCCCCTCTCCGCTTCACCTTCACCGCGCTAAATCTTTGTAATAACTGGATGTAATCAGGACGGAAAATGGGGGAAACTTAACGTGTTTTTGATACGTTTTATGATTTCACTTACAGACTTTATAGTCGTGGTTGAGAACTGGCATACGGGTCTACTGAAAATATTCTAAAAATTATTAAATAAGTCTAAGTTTGTAACGTTATCGCATTCATTGTTGTATTTGTATCGTTACACTGTTTTGTTAGAGGTTAAGTTTATTTTAAATTGGAAACTGGTTAAATTGGGTTACTTAGATTCAGGCCTTGCCTAGTTAAGTAGTTACAAGATAATATGGAATATAGTAATAAGTTAGGAAATAAGTATTTTGACGTGACAACGTCTTAAATTAGGTTGCGGCTGGGAGTCACTTATGAAAAAGTGTAACGCCCGGTAACGTTACGATGAGTCACCGAACGAGAGAGAGGCCCGCCGAATGCCTTGCGTCTCTCTCCCACTCAACTATGATCGGTCTTTGACGTTGTCACGTAAAATCTTCGCCCGTAAAACCGACTTTACAGGCAACCATTTTTTTTTATTTTCATTTCACTTCTTATTTAGCTCAAATCGTTTCTCTTTCCATTTAGGAATTTTATAATCTTTGTTAATCTTATTAAATGTATTAATTACTTCTATTAGCGTACTAACTCAAATTGCTTTTACCATTGTGAATATGAAAAAAAATTGTAACGTTTATTGTAATCACGTGTGTAGATAGTCACAAACTTTAATAAGTGATATTTTAATTTTTTTTTGGGGGTGTATTTTGTATAATTAATAATATTTGGTATAAGTAATATCTTATGATATTACTTATACAAAATATCTACTATTTTATGTGAATAAAAATAATTGAACGGTCTTTAAGACCCCCAAATTATAATTTCCTAAGTCCGTACTAATCTGAAGTAGGTGAGCTTTTATGACAGTGCGGCGTCTTGGCACCGCGAGATAAGTCGATAACGAGTCCGTTTTATCGACAAGGTGCTAACACTAGTGGGTTGATGGTGAAACCACAGAGTAAATAATAGAGAAATGGTGGAACTTTGTGAAATTTTCAGTTTGAAAGCTTTGCCAATTTGTGAATTGAGTTGGTATTTTGTTTTGTTTCGTAAAGTAGTTCTACAGATTTAAAATTAAACTAATGTAAAGTCTTGTTTTTCAAGTTACGTGTAGATTTGCACTCGTTTTACGGTAAAAGAAAACATCTCGAGGAAACCAACACGTTTGAGGACTGCAAAATTGTGTCGCGACAAAGACGTGTGTCATCCGCCAACCCGCATTTGGCCAGCATGGTAGATTATGGTCTATATCTCTCATTGTGAGAGATGATGGTCCCGAGTCCCAGCAGTGGGAACGTAAAGTGGGCTGCTTATGCTTAATGTAAAGTGAATATTGTGCTAACATTTCATTTTTTTTAGGTCCAACACGTTATTGATTGAATCTATAAATCAGACTTGAGTACATAAACTTGAGGTGAATTCAAAACGGTCTTTAAATTCTAATTAGGTAACTGAACCATTCAAAAAGGCTTTAGCTACTGAATCCTCTTACTGTTATCTAAAATTAATCTACCAACATACATTAATCACCAATTACTAATCCCACTAAAATATCAGTTAGCAGCTGACCCATCCGGTACCGACCTCAATAGGCGGCGATACAGCCAAATTGGGCAAACAATTCAAAAGGGGCCCAAACGACCCCAATTATTAGCAAGGTGCTTGAGGGTTGAATATATTATGTGTTAATAGCACCCGATGTACGTCGGAGACAATTAAGCTATCCTTAAATTAAATTTACCTGAAGGGCCGGTTTGACCCCGCGCCACTGGTGCAGGGTTTCTGTTTTGGTAGCTTTGGTAATTAGGACAATAGATACTACAGATACTACAATGTATTGTTCTAATGCAAGTATTATACAAGTAAGTAAAACTTAAAATATAATGAGATATAAATATTATGAGATGCATAATGCCTTGTATTATTTTGTTGAGAGTATTATAAATAAAGGACTTTCCATTCAAACTTTCACCCCCATCAAACCGTCAAATCACCCACTTAGAGGTAAAAATTTTTTTTTTTTTTTCAAAAAATCTGTTTTTGAACACGTCTACATACTAAAACAAATACACCCTCCAAAATTCATACCCCTAGGACCTGCCATTTGGACACTGCATTGCCTTTGATAAATGAGTCAGGACAAAGATTCTATATTATAGAAAATTATCATTTCTATATCTTCTTATCTGATTGTTTAGTTTGTGTAGCGTAGCAGAGGAGTCGCAGCGTGAGGAAGTAGACTATCTCCATGAAGCTGAGCACGCTGCAGCCGAGGAACAGCCCAGCCATGCCGCCCACAGCCACTGGAACCAGGGATCGGAATATTAGAGCGGATTGCTGATTCCCATACAATAAAGCGTGGCGCGGAAGTTTGCCATAATTATCGATGAAACCTAGATGGCGCTGTAAATGTAGCGTACAGCCTAGCTTCCGCCAAATTCCGCGCTACAGTCGCATAGTGTGGAAATCGAAAATTTGTTTCTGTGTGTGTGTGTGTATGTTTGTTACTACTTCACGCTCAAACGGCTGAACCGATTTTAATTAAGTTTGATATGAAGATAGGTTAGACTTTTGAATTAACACATCAAAAACCATTGTGATTCCCGTGGGATACGCAAATAACTTCAAAATCTATGTTACCCCTTCACGCTTCAACGGCTGGACTGATTTTGATGAAATTTACTATGTAGGTAAGTCAGATCTTGAATTAATACATGGGTCACTTTTTGTCCTGGATTAACTACTGCTTTGTCCCAAATTAACGCGGGTAACACCGCAGGATGCAGCTAGTATCTCGTAGACTTTGAGATCCGAACCTAAGACATCAGTGAATCCGAAGATAATGTCTCTTCTGTATCTCATCCGGGGGTAGGTGACCATCCCCCACTGCAGGTTCGTGCCGAGAAACCACTTCTGCAACACCTGCAACATAAACAGAAATAACTAGCATCACGTCCCGGCTTCGCACGATCTCTAAAATAATCTTAATTGCAAAGAAAAACAAACTATAGCCTCCCAACAGTGACAGAATTTTTCAAATCGTAGTAAGTCTAAGTAGTGTCGGAACCCATTCGCGTCAAACAAACAAACAATCAAATTTTTCCTCTTTTTAGTATTGGTATCGATAATACGAGTAAAATGTTATTGTAAGGATGATTTCCAGTGTCGAGAGTTTTTCAAGCCGCCCTTAGGTTTCTGACTTGGCTTATCGACTGCTTATTCTTATTCTATGATGGGGGTGATCAGACCTGCACTGACAACCCGCAGGAGGAGTTAACGACTGCTTGTACTAAGACTAACAGCCGGGACCTATAATTTAACATGTCATCCGACCCACGGTATCATCATATAACTTTCCACTGCTAGATAGAGGCTTCGCGCCATATAGTACGGTCTTCAGCCAGTTTCCGCCAGCGGTAGCACCCAAAAAATGCCACTTGAAAAATGGCAGTATTGTACATGGTCACCCATCCAAACACCGTCTGCATCAAACGTTGTTTATCTTCGATGATGGCGTCAGATCACCTTAGCTAGCCGAACTACAGACGCTACTATTATAATTATAAGTATTAGAGTATTCTCCCACGATATTTGGTTCGTCAAACCAAACATCGTAGACAGGCTTTAAATGGAATAAAAGAGAAAATGTATGAGAGAAAAAGTATGAAGAAAGTAGTATATTATTATATTACATTAGATTGTAGAACGTAGTTGACGTCATCGCAGAGAGGAAGACAGCCGCAGCTAGCTTTCTTCCCGTTCTTGTCTTGCAACATGAACAGTTCATCTGGAATCAAAAGGCATCGAGTATTCCGTTATGGCGATGTTTTACAGAGATCATCCGCGTTATTATAACGTGGCAAATGTATACTAATCAAATACTTTTTACTTTACGAATAGGTTTTCGTTTGACCACACCTTGTCTGGCGTTAAACAATACTATGGTCAACGATGTTACAGGCTTACCTAGAAAATACCTATGAACTCTAGATTTGAAGACCCCAGGTGGTACTTCTTAGAAAACAGACTTATTCGAAAGAAGGTCTTAATGCTTTTTACCTTCATATTGAGCCAAACACTTCAGCCCGCTTACATCACATATTTTTTCACCGCCTGCAAGAAAAATTATAGCAAATGAGTCTCGGTCCACACTTTATAATTTTATACAGTGTCAGTTTAGAAAATTATCCTCCATTTCAACCCCATATGGAAAAAGGACGAAGTGTTCTACTGTTCAATGCTTAGCTGTACTGTGTAAACACTAAAAGATCCAGGTCTAAGGTCTTAGAATGCGAGTGTGGCCCGGTGGGGAAAACGTCTGCTTTCCAATCAGACGGCACTAGGTTCGATCGCAGACCAACGCCAATCACTTGTCTTGTTTTTCATGTTATGTGTGGATTTGCACTCGCTTCATGAAACTGACATGCGTCAAGACCGCAATATCTGAAAATATGTGTTATTCACCAACCTGTACTTGGCCAGCATGGTAAATTATAGCCTGTCTCTCTTCTAGTGAGAGATGGCCTCGAGTCCCAGCAGTGTTGTTCGCGAGGTGTACTATTCGGAACACTAACTATCCAACAAACATTCTAGCTGCCAATACAGCTTACTACTTACTTTAGAACCTAAAGTGTTACAAAGGTAATAATATAGTAGATGTCAAGTTATAGCTAATGGCTGCAAAAAGTATGAGTAATTCAAATTCAAGCTTACAGTTGCAAAGCAGTATACGAGCAATATATGGAGCGTGCATAGCGGCGATTATTATCCCCACAAATCAGCTCACAGCATTCAGTTATAGTGTACACTATAACTGCTCTATATTTTTTTACAGAGCATCTATAGTCCTGTAGAAATTTTGCATGGTGGTAGGGTATTCTCTGATGCTCGTCTGACAAGGACCCACCCTCAAACTGATAAATCTAGTCTCTGTTGAAATCTCGTAACAGAGTGTTCCGGTAGTATCCTTGAGAGCCAATTACTCAAGACTAGACATGCTCCATGATAGTGTTACCTATAGTCCTGTAGAAGTGCGGCACACAGCCGCAGTGCTTGAGGCAGAGCCGGATGCGGCACTCCATGATAGTGTTACCTATAGTCCTGTAGAAGTGCGGCACACAGCCGCAGTGCTTGAGGCAGAGCCGGATGCGGCACTCCATGACAGTGTTACCTATAGTCCTGTAGAAGTGCGGCACACAGCCGCAGTGCTTGAGGCAGAGCCGGATGCGGCACTCCATGACAGTGTTACCTATAGTCCTGTAGAAGTGCGGCACACAGCCGCAGTGCTTGAGGCAGAGCCGGATGCGGCACTCCATGATAGTGTTACCTATAGTCCTGTAGAAGTGCGGCACACAGCCGCAGTGCTTGAGGCAGAGCCGGATGCGGCACTCCATGACAGTGTTACCTATAGTCCTGTAGAAGTGCGGCACACAGCCGCAGTGCTTGAGGCAGAGCCGGATGCGGCACTCCATGCGGCACATGGTGTAGGAGTACACGGAGTTATGGTGCAGGTTGTTCTCGTGGGGGAACCGACAGCGACGCTGCGGGACGCTCAGTCTGGACATAAAGGATATTATATACCCTTTTAATTATTTTTTTTGTAATTTCTGCCAAAAAGTTAAGAAATTTGCCAACGTCTTATTATTGGCGTTAGTGCAAGCAGTTCAACAGATTTGTTCTAAACTTTGGGAAAAGCGCGAAAAATTAAATTTTTATACATTTTGCAGCGCGATGAAAAACCTTTTGTATGAAACACGCGATTTTTTTACACGACTTAAAAAATTTGTTAAAAAAATCTGATACATTTAATGTACTTTCACAATCTGAAACCAAATAATGGGCAGTAAAGAAAACATTGCGACATATTTTTTTAAGGTTTTCCGTTTCCGGTACACCTGTATATTTTTCGCATAATTATTTAAAATAAAATATATTCTGAGTTTATGCTATGTGTTTAGTTGGTCCGTAGGTTTAAATTCCACTTTAACCCTGCAACCTGGAGACCTCCGTTAAGCACAGAGGCAGGTCACCGGGGGGGGGTTTTAGTGGGTACAAATCCCACATAACCTGGCTGCGCCCCATCGTAGCTAGGTATCTTGTCGAAGATTTCCCTCTCGTCAACAAACAAAAAAAGGTTTAAATTCTACATAGGGAAACCAAACACAATAAGAATACTGATGATGATGAAATAATAAGAATACGGACTTAGCAGCGTCAGGCGCGGTGTACACGGTGACTGCTGTGACGTACAGCTTCATGTAGTACCCGGAGTCCGAGTGCTGGAACTTGGTGGAGATGTCTGGGAACTCCTGCGGCCCGTGGAGGTACACCTGGACACATGTGTATAAAGAAGAATGTGCAATCTGTAAATACAAATTGTATATCAGATACATTTCGGGGAGTGTGCTCTGGAACTTCATAATTTGATTCCACAATCTCCGTTCTACTACAGAACGAGCAGAGAGTCAGTGAAGAAACTTTCGTACAAAACGCTTTGCGTCGACCTATATCGTTAGGACTGCGAAGCTTTGTAACTCACTACCTGAGTCTCTGTTTCCTGAGAGGTATAATCCGGGGTTCTTCAAAAGTAGAGTTAATAGGTATCTTTTAGGTAAGCGTGCCACACCGTTGACTGCAGTGCAGCTTAGCATCAGGCTTGCTGTAGTCAAACGCTAACCTACCAAGGATAAATAAAAAGTATACACATTCTACTTTTGCTTCTTCCATGCGCTAATTATAAAATAAGAATTTTTAAGTCGCCCAAAAGCGAGTTGGACATAACTAAACTAGAAACGTTCAGTCAAATTGTTGAAACTCATGCGTGACAAGTTAAGGCGTATAGTTAGCGTCATCACGGGTCACCTTTTAATACTGTTTTAACTTACAGATAACAGATAGCCCTCCTAGGGGGGACTACATCCTAAATTTCATCAAAATCGGGTTAGCCGATTGAGCGTGAAGGAGTAAAACAGATTTTGAAGTTATTTGCGCATCCCACGGAAATCAGTAATTATTTCGGAATAAAAATTAACCTATATGTTAATCGATGTTCTAACTTATTTCAATACCAAATTTCATCAAAATCGATTTAACCGTTAGAGCGAGAAGAAGTTACAAATATTATATACACAAACTTTCGCATTTAACATAATATTAGGTATTATAAACCGTGCTTTGTTTTCTCGTAGACAAAACTAAGACATGTTGGTAACAGAAACTAAAGTAGTTATGAATACAAAGAACTTACGTTGTATCCGGTAGATAAGTTCATAACTTGAGCGAATACTTCTCCGTCCAGCGGATGGATGTAGAGAGTCCTGTTTGGATTCTCTATCAGGTCCCATCTGTTCGCTTTTCTATAGCTGTAAGATATAAGATACAAGTATCATTTAGAATCAGTCAAATGAGAGTAGGAGATAATAATTAGACAACACTCTTCTAGGTAAGCGCGATCCACCGTCGACCTTAATATCACTTACCATCAGGTGAATTGTGGTCAAGCGCTGCCCTATTCGGAGTAAAAAAAACATAAAATAGATAGTCCCGGGTTCGCACGGGCTATAAAATAAACCAAGTTGCAAAGAGAAACAAAATATAGCCCTAGTTACTCGGGGATAATGTTGCTCCTAAATGAATTTTTCAAATCGGTTCGGTAGTTTCGGAACCTATTCGCGTCGAACGAACAAACAAACAATGAAACTTTTCCTTTTTATAATATTGGTATAGATAAATATAGATGGATAATAATTTTTGTTTTTTTTTTATATATTTTTACTTTTAATTACTTATTCTTGAAAACAAAACATATGACAAAACTTACGCAGGATTGTTGTAAATTGCCATCTTAGAGTTGACCGCGTAGCAAAGCCCCATTTCCGTAATAGTTGGCATAATGTTCAGCATAATGCCTGCTACACCAATGGTTAGAGAAGGTTCGAAAGGACTCGACAGGGATATGATAAGATCCATGTAGTCTTCTGGTCTGATGCCAGGGTATTCCGGCAGGTCCTTGAACGTCCTGTAGTCAGCCTTACCGAGGGCAACTATAAAGTCTTCTAGCTCTGACATTGTGTCGTTGTTTTTCTCTTCAAGAGGGTAGTTTCTGAAAAAAGAAAAAATTGGTTGTAATATGTTGTCTTTGATTTTATACTGGCAACACTTTTGGTGACCGTCATTAAGATCATTTTTGGGGCTCCGTACCTAAAAGTAAAAACGGGACCCTATTACTAACCCTCCACTTTTTACAGTTTTATTGTCAAAAATTAAAGGTTAAAATTATTGGAAAAATATTTAAGGCGTAAAAAGTACTCTAAGAACAACTATACTCGTATTTTGGTACCAAACAAATAAATCAAAATTGGTGTCGCCACCATCTAATGATGACGCATTCATTACGACTGCTTGTACTTAGACTAACAGCAGGGAGCTACAATTTAACATGTCAACCGACCCACAGTGGCGCCTAGGTGAAAATGGCACTTGAAAAACGGCAGCCTCATTCATGATCACCCATCCAAACACCGTCCACAACAACCGTTGCATAACTTCAATGATCGCGCCAGATCACCTTAGTTAGCCGAGCTACAGGCACTACATGGTATATCTGTTCTGGAGCTACGATGCCGCAGAAAGACAAACATACATACAGATACAAACACACACACACCTATCTTCTAACACTCGTCTTCTAGCACCGGTCATCGATCATCGTAGCTAAGCAACAACCGTTGCTTAGCTTCGATGATCGCGACATTAGATCACGTTAGCTAGCCGAGCAATAACAGGCGCTACGCCCTTGTTAACAAGAATTAATATTGCCTGAAACACTTACTCGACATAATCCTTGACCTTCTTCATGTTGAGTTTATCAGTGGGACAGACCGTGACGCAGGGGAAGGTGGTGTTCCAGGCGTACATGTCGCGGTCCATGGAGACCACCGTGGGCGAGGACTGGTAGCGGGACCAGGTGGTCTGAGACAGGGAGACCGCGCCGAATACGGAGAAAACCACGCAGCACAGCCAGAGAAGACTGGAGATATGGAAAAATAAGTTCTAATTATGATAAACAGATAAACATTTTAATAATAATATGTCAAATTAAAGGTCAGTTTACAATAAAATACAATATCAATAATCAACAATGAGAGGTATCATCCGGGGTTCTTCAAAAGTAGAGTTAATAGGTATCTTCTAGGTAAGCGCGCCACACCGTTGACTGTAGTGCAGCTCATCAGGCTAGCTGTAGTCAAACGCTAACCTGTCAAGGATAAAAAAAAGTAAACACACTCTACTTTTGCTTCTTCCATGCACTAATTATCAAATTAGAATTTTTTAGTCGCCGAAGAGCGAGTTGGACATAACTAAACTAGAAACGTTCAGTCAAATGATATATGTCAAATTACAGGTTTACAATAAAATACAATATCAATAATCAAAAATGTCAAATATAAATAATAAATAAATATAATTTAACATTATTCCTGATGTCAAATATTAAAATAAATAACATCTCATTTAATCATATGTCACAATTAAATTACAACCGTTATCTGTGTAACGTTTCTTTTCAGTTTCAATAAACTCGTCAATACTATAATAAGTTCGTTGTACGAGCCAGTTATGAAGTTTTTTTTGAACACATTGTCGCTTACAGAACTTGTTATGTCATTAAGCAAACATGATAAAAGAAGAAAAGTTAAATATAAGTACAAATAAATCTTGATCAGGAAAACCTCAGTTAATGTAAATTTTTGTGGAAGTAAAGATTCTTCTGTAAAAATTAACACATTCTAGATATCACGTTTCAGATGAACGAAAAGTTCTCGACGAAACTCTTTGGTTTCCAGAACCCTTAAAACAAACATAACTTCGGGTTTGTTCTGGGCAAGCGCGCTCCACCTTAGATTGCAATATCGATTACCATCAGGTGAATTGCAAGTGTCACGTGTCAAGTGCAAGCCCATTACCAGTAAAAAATAAATAAAAAAATAACTTTGGTAAAATTATATTTATCTTTACTCACATTTCCAAAGGATGTCGCGCATGTGCCACGAGATGGTTCAGCCCGTGTATAGAAGAAGTTTCCAGAAACAGTTTGGTGTAACTCTTGGCTTCCACTACACACTTCTGCACAAATCTCTTCTCTTTCTTCTCCTTTTTTCTCGTTGTTAAAACTGAATTCCTGCTCATGCCATCTTGAGAAATTTGGGATTGGAACGTTCTTTCGAAAAACATTCTGGATATTTTTTAACCGACTTCAAAAAAGGAGGAGGTTATATATTCGACTGTATGTATTTTTTTATTATATTTTCACCGATTTCTTAGCCATTTGTGAACCGATTCTCAAAATTATTTTTTTACTTCTTATTGTTTACGATGTAAAAGTTTAACACAATTTAAATAATTCAGTATAAGTGGATATATCGTACCAGAAAATAATACTTAATTCGTTTAAATTTATTTTTATTACATCATTTAAATATTTTTTTGACATGTGTAATATGTCTCTAGCTTATTGTATTTTTGATTGACTATATAATTATAAAACTTCGATTTAATATTATGACGTGTGTCTTTTCTACAAGATATGCATTTTTTTCAATTTTAAACTTAAACGCCTGCTTTTGTAATTTATAGGTTAAGTCTAAATATTAACCCACTAGGACATTACCTAATCAATTTAATGTAAATCACTGAGACTCATCATATTGAGACCTTACCATAGTCAATTCTACATCACTACTATACATTCTAAATAGCTTCCAAGCCTTCATAAAAACGTAATAACATTTAATTTGTGTGTAACCTGTCGTGTCGATTATCTAAATTAGATCTTCCACGCGAAACAAACGGCCTGTACTTGAAAGCACTGTTGATATTGGAGCAGCAATTATGTTATCTGTGATTTTTTAACAAAGAACTAAAACAAAATACGGTGTGTCTAATAGGTCTAGTTTTGTGGTAAATTGTTGCTTGGGTCATTAAAGTATTAATATATTTAACTCCACCGATTTTACCTGATTTTATATGCGTATTCAGTAGGTCTGAGAATCGGCTACTACCTATTTTTTAAGGCAAAACTACGTTTGCTGGGTCAGCCAGTGTAGGTATCAATTTTTATATTAATAATAAATATCAATTTTTAAATTAATAATAAAGATACATTTTGTTTGATTATATCAAAGAAACGTTTAGCCTTTTCAAATAATGAGAAGTTCACAATCTTTTGTTCTCGTAAGTTAAGTTGTAAACTCAATTGCTGATCGTAGCAAAAGACAGAGTCTGATAATATTCGTAGACCCGCTACAGACGCTTATAGAGTAAGTCGTAGCACCTCTACGTACTACGTCTTAGCAAGCCCAGCTACGAGATCAAATATTTAGTTATATAATTATTTAAAAACTTCTGAAATTGCACCTAGTCTAAATAAAGTTTAAAGGTAAGAAAGTGAAGAAAGAAATACGCCAAGGTATATGAAATTGCAGAATCCGCAAACATCCAAAAACATTATTCTAATTATTCATTATCGCTCCTTTAGCATTAATACATAAAGTTTTCGTTACATAAAAATTAAGGAACTGTTTCAAATCAAGAAAAAGTTTACAATAGCCAAAACTAATGAACATTTTCTTCTTGATTTTATTTATAATTTCAGTACCGAATACAATATAAAAATAATGTTAATCTACATATAATATAATTCAAATACAAATACAAATACAAATATTTTTATTTACGATAAGGTTGTGTACGTACAATAAATATGTGCTGAGAGTGGGGTAAGTAAATTTTGTGGTACGTTCTTGGGACGCTGTGCCCCGCGCTAAGTATCTTGCGATCCTGTGCTGCGGGGCTACAGTTATATCCGCGCCGAACAGAGAACTAGAATACTCTAGTTCGCTGGCGCCAAACCATTTGCCACTACATAATTATTGTTTATTACTAATTGTTTATTACAAGTTTCACTTGTTCTCCTTTTGATACCACATAGTTTTTAACCGACTTAAAAAAAGGTGGATGTTCACCGATTTCTCATCTATGCTAATAAAATCACAAGAAATTACTACTACCAAACAATTCACTTACATAACGATTAGATAATAAACGACAGGGAGGACAGATTTACTCGTATATTAGTTTGTTTGTCATTATCCTACTCGTAGAATGACATATCACGTGGACTTTTTAACACCACTTTACTGTAAAAAAATAACCTTATTAAAAAAAAACTTGTTTAACCAAAATGTAAATCTACGGCGTAATAATGATTGTAATTGAATAAATGGCTTTTTTACCTTTACTTTAAATCTACGTCGTAAAATAGAAGTGTGAAAATTTAACAAACGAATCCAATTTTTCTTTCTCAAAACACAAGTAAATAGCGACAAGGAAAATTCCCTCGTTCCATAAGGTAAACAAGAGACCTTACCTACGGAAACGAAAGCCCTTCTAAAGTCTAATAATTTCCGAAGTGTCATGTCGCCGAGAAATAAATGAAGTGGAGAAAATAAATTTCATTTAAAAATCACGGTGGACCATTATTTTCCCGAGCTTCCCCTAATTAATTTCTTGTCACCGACGACGGCACCGGCCGCCGTGGCCGTGACAGCCGCTTAGAGCGAGACAGCAATACACCGGGTACACGAGAAAGAAAGAGACGGAAGCAGAAAGGTGAGTACGCTTCATTACCATCTTTTGGTAGTTAGTGCAAGATAGGAACTTAACTCCATTTGAGTTCTGCCCGCCTGGTATCTGGATATTAATGACTGGGAGTTTGCTGAGTTTATTTGCATTGATGAATTAATTTTGTTTACAAAAAGCAGCCAAAAATGGTATTTAGGTACAGGTTACTTAGTTACTTAAGGGTACCTATGCTGTACTTGGTCTTGAAAATGAATATCAAAATCAAAGTTAAAATAATTTTGCACAAATCAGCACTACTGTACAAACATACGAGTACAAAGCTCTTTTGTTACTTTTTACATTTGGTCAGCACCGAGCGTAATTGAGTGACACTCTAGTCTAACGTGGAGCATGCCTAGTCTGGAGCAACTGGCTCTCAAGAAGGCTACCGGAATACACTGCTAGGTGCTTGGTGCCAGATTTTTCAACTTCAGAGTAGTAGCTAGTCAACCAACTATCAGAAAATGCCCTACCACCATGCAATGGTTTTCTCACTAAGTTTTCCTTTACCAAAGGCTTTAGCTTATTGGAGGGGATCGAACCCAAAAGCTTTGAGATGTGAGGCGATCAAACGCCCAAATGAGCTGTCACTTTACAAAAAAACATACATTATAAAACATAGTTACTCGTAAAAAAAAGGATAATATGTCAGTTGAAACTTCACTTATTTTGTAAATTATGCATGATTTTCGAATTTCCAAAATGTACACATCGATTTTTTTATTAAAATATTATCTTAACATTTCCAATAAATATTAAATTCTCTGAATTAATTACGCGCACGGGAACTTTCGACCGAAAAAGGGCGCGTACACACCGAGTTAGATAATTAAACAAGCTTAATTTTCTTGTAAAGTAAGTTGAATCTGTACGCGGGTTGTATTTGCTGAAAGTAAATTGTAAATATTGCGAACGCTGAGGTGGAAATCTTGGTGGGCTCACAAAGTATAGAGACTATTTTTTTACATAAGAGAACAGAGTATAGATTAGTTAAGCTTGTATCGCAGTCTAAAAAACGATCACCTAACTATGAAAAATAAAACACATAAAAATAACAGAAACGCTAGACTACGAACGTAAAAACTAAACACTATAAAAAAAAACATAATTGAAAAAATTACGAATAAATTAAACGTATTCTAGGCAATCTGTCAGTCAGTTCTGTTTAAGTATTTCGTTATACGCTTATAAAATTTGTAATTGTCTAAAAAACTATCACTTAACTATAGCAATAAACACTTTACAATAACAGAACCACTGGACTACGATCGTTAAAACTTATCTAAAAATATAACAAAAAAAGCAAATAAATTCAACATATTCTAGGAAATCTGTCAGTTATATTTTACATAATTATGGACAAAAACTTGAAAAAAAATACAAAAACGCTTGACTACGAAACTTAAAAGTTACAAAACAATCTTAAATAACAACATATTATTCTAGGCAAACTATCAGTTCTGTTTTAGCGTTTCGTTATGCGCCACTAAAATTTGTAATTTTCCAATCTCAATATTACTTTAGTCACATTCTTCTCCACATTTACTAACCCCTGAACACCGCCACTTAATTTGAATATCCCGCGCTGCGAGTGTTTAATAAAACATCGCCATTTTGATTTACGTCCGCGAGAATTTGTACCTTTTGCTTTATACAGTGTAAACACGGCCTTACAACGTTTACTTCTTGTTCTACGTAAAGGTGCTTGATATTTGAGTTTTGATTTCATTTTCTTGCACGTTTGTGTTTATATTTATCTTCCGTATTTTAATGAAATATTTATTAAATATATTATAATATTTAGAGTTGATTGAAAAATTATTTATCCATATAAATTTATTCATAATAAGAATGATGTACATTCTCATTTTTGTGTCTATATTGAAAAGAAAACTTAATTAAAGCGAAGCAGTACGGGAAAACATCGTGAGAAAATCATAGATTGTAAATCATTTTATTAGTGGTCGCCTATCTAACATCCACCGTCAAGTTGAAAATGGCTAAGCATAATTATACAAATACAAATTTATTTATTACGAAAGGGTTTAACAGAACCTAATACTACTTATTTTGTGTGAAGTTAAGCAAACATTATATTAAAATATACTTAAGTTACTAAACATGCCAAAAAAAAAAACAAATTATACTTCGCTGCTTTGGAAGAATAGCGTAGTATTACCAAATACTACAAAATTCATTTTTCAACGCCATTCAACGTAAAATGATCTGTTTTGTATACCCAGTTAAGATCGTATTTTTATAACAACATTTCACGGCGTGGCACCACCAAAAGACTATATCCTTTTGGTCAAATTTGGCCGCATTTTTTTATAGATAGCGTTGTATCGCCAGTTGCAACTAGTGTTTAGAAGTGAACCCCCTGTTGGTTTTCTTGAATTTGGTCATATTCCAAAATAATTCAGATTTTGAGTGCGCATTTATCTCAAACACTGCATTATTACGAGATGTGACACTATTGCTTAAAAAAATCTACAAACACTTTTTGAAACTTCTAATAAACAAAGTGTCATTTGGGATTACTACGTTGTTCTACAAAAAGTAAGTATAACTTAAATGTATTATAATAAGATATTACTGTTTATAATAAAAAATAGAGTCGTAAGTATTGGTACAATTAAAACTACTACGTTTTTCTATATAAATTATTTCGTGATTGTAATAGTATTTTTCGTAATAAGACTTTATTCAGTAAAACAATTGGTCGTGTTATTGTACTTGATACAGTATTTCAGATAAAAAGCACCACAAATACTACTTTTTTTTATGCATTATAACTACCTTACTAATCGTGAAGAACTTACTGAAGCTAATATTTTGGTAGATACCTAGCAGGTTTTATTGTTACATATCGACTCGTTGTAATCTAGGTAGCTAGTTAGAGCTAGTTAGTAGATTCTAGGTAGCTGTATTCTAGGTAAACAGATTCTATTGCTACGGTACTTAGGTACTTATAAAGAGGAGGATATTCTACGTAGGATTAAGACTATCTACATTTTTTTATCTTTGATAGGTTTGCGTTTGACTACAGCTAGCTTGATGTTAAGCTGCGCTGCAGTCTACGGTGTGGGACGCTTACCTAGAAGATACCTATTAACTCTACTTTTGAAGACTCCCGGAAGATACCTCTTAGGAAACAGAGACCCAGGTAGTGAGTTCCAAATCCTCGCAGTCCTCACAATAAAGGTCGACGCAAAGCGTTTCGTGAGAAAGTTTGGAACCTCAACTCTGTATCGGTGTCTCTTCACTGACTCTCTGTAGTAGAACGGAGATGGTGGAATCAAATTATGAAGTTCCAAAGCACACTCCCCGAAATGTATCCGATAAAAGATCGACAAACTAGCAACCTTGCGCTAGGCTTTGAAGCTTTGCCTTCGCAACGCAAGAATTGCCGATGAGCTTTTTAGCTCGTCTCTCAATGGACTCAAGCGCTTCTAGCTGATAATTGGCAGAACCATCCCATAGATGCGAACAGTACTCCATACATGACCGAACTTGCGCTTTATACAAGATAAGCAACTGTTTAGGCCTGAAGTACTGTCGCACCTTACCCGAGAGGATACCCAGCTTTTTTCCAGCCACTTGCGCTTTGGATACAATATAATATAAGCCAAAATTGAGAGACGAGGTCAAGGTGATACCGAGAAGCTCTAATTGGTTTGTGATCGTAACGGATACATTTCGGAAAGTGGGGGCCTGATGAAATGGCTTCTTCTTGGCGGAGAATAGACACGCCTGAGTCTTAGCAGCATTTAACCAGATTGGCATCGCCCCAATCGGAGACTGCCTGTAAGGTGTCGATTATGCGCTCGACCATGCCCTCTCTGAGTAACTGCATATCGGCCGCACTGGCTCGTGCGTTGGACATATAGCTCTCTACAACCGTGCTGTCGTCTGCATACCCTATGATGCCAGGCTTGAGCAGATCATTAATATGCAGCAAGAAGAGAGTTGCAGAGAGCACTGAACCTTGAGGGACACCTGTGTTTATAGACATTTGATCAGACGAGCAGCCATATATGACTACTCGGATTGATCGATCCCTCAAAAAGTTTAATATCCACAAACAAAAACCAGTGGGCAAACCGAAGGAAGCTTGCTGATAAGGCCGTCGTGCCAAACCCTGTCAAAGGCCTTAGAAATATCGAGAGAAACCGCTAGGGCTTCTCCGAATTCGATGGCCTCACTCCAGATGTGCGTGGCGTACACTAGAAGATCCCCAGTTGACCGGTTCCGGCGAAAGCCATATTGTCGGGAATACATAAGAGATCTAGCTCCGATATCTACGATAGGGAATCAGGATCAGGTAATTGTCTAAAAGTGAGAGTATATACTCGAACCTACCTAACTTTTCCTTGTTTATTTTTATTTTGGTGGCAAACCGACGGACACTACATTTATTCCGGAACATCAATGTCCCGTTGAGTATCAAGGTAATAAACGAAGTGGTGCTTACCTACTTTTACATGAAGTGTAGGTGGTTGGATTTGTAGATTTTATAATAACAATATCTTTTAACAATTAACATCGATAATAATACTATTTTAAACTTTTTAATCATGTTTCATTGGATTTTGTTACGTTTTGTTTATGTTATAGGAAAATCAAGCAGAGAACAGATTACCGTCTGAAAACAACAAGCTTGTAGAAACAGGAGATCCGCAAAACCAGCTAGTACAGGACTATTGTTCAGATTACAGCGTCAAAGACCCGAATTACGTAAATACTGAGGATTATTATTCCGATTCTGATCTTAGTGACTTAACTAGTAAGAAACGCGCAAAGCAATTTGAAAGAAATAAGTTTGCTGACAACATCGATCCCACAATTTCAGTAGTGACTAAAAATTCAAGTTCAAGACAAATTAGTCCGCCCAATACTCACCAAAAATGGATTATTCAAACGAGCTTTAAAAAATATTGTACAAAATAGAGAGTCTATTTTGGGCTTAGAATTTATAAAATTCTTCTATCTTTAAGTGGATAAGAGCTTCATGTTCTATTATGAGCATTTTTCAATTTTTATGTTTTGTTTCCAGTGTTTATAAGATTCTATGCTATAGCAGTTACCTACTTAAGCAATTTTTTAAGATAAAGTTTCTTATTTTCTTTTATGTTTCTAATTTTCGTACGTTTATTATTTGTTGTAAAACCAGTTAATACTTTATTTTTCCATTAAACATGTTACACACAATAGGCATTTTTATAATAGAGCGACTGATTTGGTATTGTGACGCTATTGTTTAAAAATAATTAATGCTAAGATGTAACAACTCAAAATGTATCAGTATCACTGATAAAAACACAATGAATTTTATGTATTAAATCTAAAAACACCACTGTTATTTAAAATAATCTTATATTTTCTTGTACTTTTTTGTAATGAGACAGTAATCTTCATAAGATTGTTTGTATAATTTTGTTATAAGTCTGAGACCTAGTAATTATTTTCAATATTTAGTACTAAATAAGTATTATTTTCTTAAAAGCATTTAATAAACATAAAGTGCAATATATGTTTCGTGTTTTTATTGAAGTGTCATCAACATTTTCGCAGCAAATAAAAAAATACAGCATTTGATAATTTGAAAAAAACTTTAAAGTGCTCTACTGAAAAATTCACTCATTTTGACTTATGACAGTATTCTTCCAAAGCAGCGACTTATCTTCTTATAAAAAGGCATCTATCTAATGAGTCCACAACTGAAACTACATAATCAGGTATGTATTTTGATAATGCTTTCTTATGTTTTTGTTAGAAATTTTTAGTCACCAAAAAAAGTCGTAGAACTTAATACCGATATCAATACAAAGTTGCAAAGCAAGACAACAAATCTGGGACAATGAAAACAAAAAAAAACATCAACTGTTGCCCGTTTCCCAAATGTCAAGTGATCAAACAGTTTGACAGCCATTTGTCCGGCGTAACGGAAAGGTGCCTTAAATGAAAGAGGTGCAAAAACAAAACGCACAAATGAATTTGTCGGCGGAAATTGATGGGTTTGAATGTGAACGTGAATTAGTGACGGGAAAGGATACGGCGTAAGTAAGTAATATTTTTGAATATTCAAATATTTCAGCGTGGTGCCACGCCATGCCACTTAACTGTCAGATTCATAATAATTGATTCAATCAAATTATTCAAATAATTAATCTTAGTGTACGCGTACACTAAAACCGATCTTGTCGGCCGATGGCGGACAGAACTACTCGGACAAGTAACTCGGACGTTCAACTGAATACACTGCAGACGATAACGGCCGTTGTCGGTGGAACTTATGAAGTCTGAACTGTGCAACTACAGAGTACAAACGTAAAAAGCCGGTAAAACTGACAAAAAATCCAAACACGTTCGGACTCGTCAGTTGATCGTCCGTTTTCGGGCGTCATCGGACGACGTCGGTAGTAGCAGTGCATGCGCTCTCTTCCATTTACTTACGTTTGATTTGATCGGCCGAGTTCGGCCGATGACGCCCGAGCATACTTCGGCCGATGACGGATTCGGTGTACGCGTGCCGTTAGTTATTGACTGGCTAGTGAATTCTACTGCAGGAGCTAGTCACCGCACTTACATTGCAACATAACAAATATAATTTATTAAAATTAGTTAACGACTATATTTCATCTTAGCTTAGAATGTAAGTTGCTCCATTATTTTTTTTGTATTTCTATTTGTATGCATCATATTATAATATGACAGAAATAAGAGTGACAATGTTTTAAAAATACAGTGCAAACTCTATATAACGACACTGAAGAGACTGTGCATTTTATGGTGTTATAGAGAGTGGTCGTTAAATGGAGAGAATGTATCACTGTATGGAATTGATTTCGACGCTTTAGAGAGTTTGTCGTTTGACCTTACATGGAGTTTACACTGTAACCCAAACCATCGATAAAGTGTCACCCCATCTCTTGTGTGCAAGGTGATGAGCGTCAGGGACACGGCCCATTGGTTGTCTGGTGAGTGATGGCGGCTCCGGTCAATAGCTTGCTGAGCCGGACATTCTGCGCTCAGCACACAATGTTCATACTGGTTGATACTCAATACTTCTGTATTGCTCTTTTATTTATTTAAAATATTATATTTTATTAGTTTAAAATACAACCTTCACTAAAAATATATTTAATACCTAGTAAATAATATACGAAAATACATGTCAAAAATTTCTGAATTTACAATATGTCAAAATAAATTTAAAATTATTACAAATAACTTAAATCTAAATAAATAACCCGCCCCTAATAGTTCCCGGTGCAAAGGTGCCCATAGACTTGCAGCGTTCCCGCGCTGAATGTCAATCGCTATCCTTTGCACCAGGAAAGATCCGGAGCGGGAGTCACCGGTTGTTTTGTTAAGCCTTTGCCCAATTTCTTTGAGCAAAGCCCTTAAATTACTTAGCCAACCTTAAATGACTGAATTTACATTTATACATTGTTTCGTTCTAGGTTTTATCCTTATCAAATTTGTACACATCATGATCTAACTAAATATTTACATAAAATACAAAAAATTATAGTATAGTTATTCCTTAGAATTTATAATTATAGTTTCTACAGGTAAAAAAGGGTTAAAGATATTTCAGTTCAAAACAGTAAGACATTAGTAGTCCTGTCTCTTTCTATTATAAGTGATCAGAAAGAGACTGCACGATCTGAATCATTTCAAAAAATATATAATCACTTTAAATATAAAAAATGTAAGCAATTTTTTATCTGAACCACAAACATAACAACTAAAGTTATGTCAAATTGAGAAAATGAAGGTGGTTATAGAGATTTTGGGTGCATTTAAAAATCGCCCATATTTTCCATATTTAACTTGATTATGCATATTTGTTTTGTGTATGGATCAGCTGTCTCTTTCAGGTAACGGATGATGAAATAAAACAGGACTACGTTTAACCACAGAATAATAACTTGGTTTAACTTACAAAATAAAAAACTGTTGCGGAAATACAGAATTTTATTAGCCACTAGCTGACCCGGCAAACGTTGTTTTGCCTTAAAAATATATAGTAGAAGATTCTCAGACCTACTGAATACGCATATGAAATTTGGTAAAAATCGGTCAAGCCGTTTCGGAGGAGTACGGTAACTAACATTAAGTCATGGAAATTTTATAATTCTTTATTGGCCACATAAATAAAAAAGGCACAGTAAAAGACAATTAACTTAAAATTAGTGTACCACAATTGGCGGCCTTATCGCTTAAAGCGATCTCATCCAGATTGGATGGAAAGGAATTTATAAACGACTAAAGAAGGACGTAGTGTACAATAAAGAATAATAAAAAACATACATATAATATTAATAATCTTATCTTAATTTATATAAATCTCGTGTCACAATGTTTGTCCTCAATGGACTCCTAAACCACTTAACCGATTATAATAAAATTCGCACACCATGTGCAGTTCGATCCAACTTGAGAGATAGGATAGTATAAATCTCAAATTATAGTCGCAATTTTAATTTACTGCTAATTATTGTCTGTTATTATTTGACAGTCACAATTATCTGTTAACTCCAAATGATTCTAACTGATGTCGATACCTTTCGACTGGGTTGAGTAAGTAATCAATAGATGGCACTGCTATGGTAAATCTACGAACGTGTCATATAAGCTACACTATCTATTTTTCATACCCTTAAGTGAGGCAAAACCTAGTTTGCCGGGTCAGCTAGTATTTATTATATATTAGACAACAGTTTAGCTCTGAGAAGAACTTTTGCGTATGTGTAGTTAAAAGAACAAAATCAAAAAAAAAACCCGAAAATTATTAGACTTTGCGCACGACCGCTGCGATGGGAGCCAACCTCGCGACTGAGCCGCGCGGGTACCTTACTCATAGATCTAAACACCCCTCCCCCGCACACGCCCTCTTCGCAACGGGCCGTGCAGCAGAAATCGTAATATTTTGATTTCACCATAACTTCAAAACCAAACGTCCAATTTTAATCATTCAAAGACCAAATATTATCAACACAAACTGTTCTTATTGATGAAAATTCTTATTAATTTATTTTGATAAGGATTAATAGTGTATTGCTTAAAATCGCTTCGTAAATAAGCCATTATTTCTCGTACAAAGTAAAGGATAAAAAATGGTTATTGTGGGTTATTCCTAAGAGATAAACATATACTATCACGGACTTTTTTGTAGACCTTTTTAAGTTGTACAATACTGTAGTAAGTTGTTTTGATCTATCTTGTAGGATTCAGTCAGCGTTTGCAATGTAAGCGCAAAAAAAGGGTTTTTTTTTACGACCTCACATTAAAAACCTCAAAAATTGTAGCCTATGTGTTATTCTGATGTATAAGCTATATTGTGGTAAAGTTTTATTCAAATCCATTCAGTAGTTTTTACGTGAAAGAGTAACAAACATACATCCATACATCCATACATCCATACATACAAACTTTCGCCTTTATAATATTAGTAGGATAAATAACACACGTTAAAGGCAAGTCACACTACATATCATTACTTTATGTACCTACTTAAAAATACTTAATACGTACTTAAAAATACTAGTTAGATTAAATTAAATAAACTTACAAATTTCGTTAGATAAATATTCTACCCCATTAAATACAACGCACTTGATTTAAATTTCTATATTTTTTATTACCCCTTAAATCTTTGCTTCCTCTGAGCGTATCATAGAGTAGACATTTTAGAACAAGGATTGGCACATTTATTTTGTATTATTTTCTCTATGCATTGGTACATATATGCTGTTTTTTTTTAGTTAAATGTTTTGAAAATGTACTGTTTAAATGCTAATATGTTAAGCATTCATTTTAGCAAAAACGGCACATATTCAACTTCAATACCTCACAATCCAAAGTCTCAATTTAAAACATACAACACAAACAACTTTAAAACTTCCAATATAAAACCCCGGCGAGACGTACGGCAGCAAGCTAATATAAAGGCAGTTCCACACGAGTAAACCAATCGCATAATACGAGGCAATAAAACGCAGGCAAAATAGCTCCTGCTAGGTAGCACCTCCTAATAAAAATTCCACCAAATCAATACATTCTCTTTTACGCTTTTTGTATTGTATTTTATTCTGTTATTCGCCTTTAGCGCGAGTTAAAGGGACAATTCCGGGATCTAGCGGGATAGGGGGATGAGTTGGTATTGATACTTTAAGTATGAGTTCTAATAATATACGTGTAAGGTGAATAAAAAATGGGTTACAGTGATTACTTCGTAGAGTTTTGGATAGCGTGGTAACGCGCCTTAGGGAATTATCCCAAAATTTAATACATAGCTCGACAGGAGCGCGTCTCGTGCTAATTGTTCCTTATCGTTGGTAGGTTTAAGTGACATGACATTGTAGTATTTCACACAAATACGTGGCATATTTATTTTCTCCCTACGTTTAATTTTTTACTTTTGCTTCTAAACTTAATCAAAAAGACGATGGAGAAAAAATTGTACATGCTTTAATAAATTATGTAATTTTATTATTTATTTATTTTATTAATCACGAAAGAATCCAGTAAATTATTAGTATACTGTTTTATCAGCTGATTAGTACTTGTAAATAGCATTACCCATTTTTTAAATACTAAATATCAAAATGTTTCGGTCGCCGTCTAAACGCAACAGTAAATAGAAAACACGTTGGATTCCGTGTTCTATCTTTGCGATTTGCATGTCCCAGCGTATGTGTGTTGGGTAACGTGTGTGTGTGTGTGTACTTATGTGTGTGTGCGATTGACATAAAGGAGCTAAATGCCGTGGGGTGTGAACACGGCCTTGAAAGCTGAGATGTACTGGGGGAAAATTAGAGAAAAATATGAATAAACATGTATAGAAATAAAAAAATCTTACTTGAGGCATTCTGTGGAACACTTGATCATAATAATTCGTTCGGAAATCTTCAACTGGTTTTGCTCTATGTGAGTGCAAAGAAAATAAAAATTTTCAATGTTATTTTTTTTTATCCTTGATAGGTTAGCGTTTGACTACAGCTAGCCTGATGCTGCACTGCAGTCTACGGTGTGGCACGCTTACCTAGAAGATACCTATTAACTCTACTTTTGGAACCCCCCGGATGATACCTCTCAGGCAAAAAGAGAGTTCCAAAGCTTCGCAGTCCTAAAAATAAAGGTTGACGCAAAGCGTAACTCCAATACTTCTTGAAATATTTTTTCCTGTGAATTTGGTACTGGGTAAAAAAATATAATAATTTTGAATTTTATCGGTTCATTAAATAAAAATATTTTATTTTCAGGATATTTCGGTTCTAAAATAACTTAAGTTGCCAGATGTTAAGCTTGACTGTGGTCTAAGATAGTTTTGTATAGTATTCAATTCAATTTAATTCAAATGGTTCAATTAGACTTTTGGTCCATAAAATATCATCAAATAATGATTATCATTAAATTTTAATGAAATTTTAAAATTATCATTGAATACAAAAATATTGAAGATTACATAAATGAAAATGTTGGTACATAAAAATCCCAAAATAACAAATCTTTTATTACCTACCAAAGTATTTTTTTATAATTTTTAAATATTTAATTTATTATGTACTATATTTTATATTATTAATAACCTGTTAAGTCCCATTGATTAACTAAGGCTTCTCTCCCAATAAAAACTATATGCAAAGTAAAATATAACAGCTGTGATGTCTCCCACTGCACTCCTAACTTTATCCGGTATTTATTGGCACGTACAGAGAAGCGATTGGCGAAAAATTCCAATAAAAGTCCGCCCGGTATTCCGAAGACGAAAGAATAATGTTTAATTTGTCCCGATTAGGGATGCGGAGAGATTTATGCGAGACTTGTCTTGTAGAGGGCATGAATTAAAATGTGTCCTTTCAATGTACTTATACATAAGATGGAGCGTAGATAGAGAAATTACACGCCTGTAGCTCGGCTAACTAAGGTGGTCTCATGCCATCATCGAGGTTAAGCCACAATCGACGCGGACCTTTTTTCTGATCATTTGGATGGGTGATCATACGTACTCTTATATTAAAAAATGGCATTTTTATCTAGGCGTTACCGTGGATGTCACGGTAAATTGTAGGTCTCGGCTGTTAGTCTTGGTAAACAATCTTGACAAGCCAAGACAGAGGCCTTTCGGGCGGCTTGAGAAATTCTCGACACTTGGCCAGCAGCTTGGCCACTTATACGCAGAAAAAGAGGAAGAAAATAAGATTGAAGATATTTAATATTGACCCTCAAAACATCAACTCCATCTGATACATTATTATTGTTTGAAATCATTTTTTAAAACAGTAGGCATATGACTGACTAGCAAGGTGCCTATATTCACGGTTAAATTAGTTAGCGGTACATGCATTTAAGTTGGACTATATTACTAATATTATAAAAACGGCTATCTTAGTTTGTTTATCTGTTTGTCAGATTACCTGTTGCAAAGTTTAAACCCTGAAAAAATTAAATCAGATTTTTAGTTTATTTGTGATAAGATAACAACAGACACACATTCAAAGTTACAAACTTCTTTTGTTGTTTTATTAATAGTAGAACACATTTCACACACGGCTGGTTAACCCCAAACTGAACCATTTCTAGTTCGTGTTATAGTTGCTAACACAACTGATATACTACATATACATACAAACTTTTTTTAGTGTTCAGCTAAGACTGCGCCTTTACGGACAAACATAGCAATTACACTTGACATGTTTTAGTTTTGATAAAGCAAGTTACTGTCTAAATATATAATTTGTATAAATGTCTAACAGCCTTGAGCTCCATATAATTTACAGTTATAGAATTATAGCTTAAAGAAATTGCTTAAAGATATCTTATAAGCTGTATCATTGTATCAAATTGTACCTATAGTATAGGACATACTTTTTCTGTTATCTGTGGAAGATACTTACGTACGTGTTGTCAACATTTCAAAGTTAATCATAAAACTAATTACACACTACCAATCCTATCATACCTTGTCAATTTGCAATCACACACTCAAATGTTACCAATTAATTTTTAATTAAAATTGCAGTTTGCATTTCTGTCACTCTTTTACGCAAAATTGAAAGGACAGTCACAGTTTCGAATATATATTTCGGAAAATGTTGTCTGCCCAAATTAATCTTTCTGCAATTTTGGTACTATTTCTAGTTTCTCTTGCTACGTCAACAAGCACCCCAAGTACAACCCTTATGAGTACCACAACACTCCAGAAGACTAACAATACTTCGACAACGTTCACCGCTAACGTTGTTACAAGTACTGGAAACCCTAACAAAATTGACACCAAGGACAACGCAGCTTCAAATAAAACCAAAGATGTTGCTTCTGTAAACTTCCGTGCCAGTGATGTCAAAGAAACAACAACAGTGATTCCAAGCAACGGTATTAACACTACAGCCCCTAGCACAATCACCGCAATCAACACCACTGAACCCATGGTCTTAACTACCACCGCAGTAAGTATCACTCATCATAGCCTCAGCTTTTATCAAAAATATTACCACCTAATACTCCCAGAAGACCGATATAAATTGTTTGAGAGCTTCAAGCAGGAATTTGACAAAAGCTACCCAAACCTCAAGGTGGAAGAAGAAAGTTACAATAATTTTGAAAGAAATTTCAATTTATTTAACAAGTTTGGGAATATGACTGAAGCAGAACAGAAGATATTTAATAGAAATCATTGATCTCTTTGTCCTTGAGTTAGCTAAATTTATTAATATAAATAATAGCTAGAATAATGAATGTGCTAATTACACAGAGTTACTGGTAATGAATGCAAAAAATTTTAGGAGCCATTCAATATGTTTAGACAAACCACTTACTTCCTTACTTATTTAAGACTCAACGGGAAAAAATTGCTTCTAAAATTAATTAAATTATTGCCGTGTCAATCAGTTTTTATAGAGCATCACTTTTTTTCAAGAATTTCCAAAGGGCGTAAAATAAAATTCTGGCCAGCCGTATTTAAGCCGTTCTTAAAACGTTTTGTAGCTGTTATCAGTAAACCTGAAGATAGAAATCAGGTTTCGTAATACATCATCTTCTTAGTCACTACGCTCTTCATAGAGCGGTCGTGGTCGCCATGAAATAACAGGTGGATAGGACAGACAGTACATGCCTCACGATGCCATGCTAGTTTTCTCTACTTGAACATATCCTGGCGCATTCGTTTAAAAAAAAGTATTGGTTTTTAGTAATACTAGCTTTCTATCCTAAATACCTACATTACTATAAATTTTATATGTTTTTCAATAAGCTACTAATATACATTCTCATTATTTGTTTTTAGAGCGGATAAGCAGAATAGGACTAAGGAGGAGATATCAGGAAAGGCGACTTTTTTGGAGCTTCTGAGACACCAATAAAGGCAATTTGCACTAAAACGGAATTTGATGTTCAATTCCAACCTTAACCAGAAATTAAGAACACATATTACATTGTAGGATAACTATAACTACATATACATTTATACTATTATAATTAATAGGTACAAAAAAATGGTAAGGAAGCAAGAAGTTTATAGATATTATACTTATTACTTCATAATAACACAGTGCAAATATGACACAAACAAACTTTACGTATAAAGACCAAAACCTGTTTTTATTAAGGAAAATATCGTGTTTATGTCTCAAGTAGTTACTTTATCCTCAACTCTCTATTAAGTCGGTGGTCGTGAATCTTTGAATAAGCTTAAAACGTTCTTTCGATATTTTTAAACACGTAAATAATCAGCTATCAAAATAAATCACTCATAATTGCAAAGAAACAAAAAAACAGTTTATATTTTTAACGCTCATCTGGTGATCTAAATAATAGTGGAACCAAGTGATATTAATTATTTGAATAAAAATATCAGAGTAATAAAAATGATGAATGCTGTCTTAAAAACATTAGCAACGATGTTGCTATTGACACATGATAGTGCACAGTGTCGTTGGTCAGTGACCAAAATGAATAGTGATAGTGTACTATCACTTCCTATACCAAACCCAAAATATATGAAAATTGAAGACCCAGCTCACGTTACTGTACGATGGGACCCTGTCAAAGTTAGCGACGATAATCCAATTCTCGGATTTAAGGTCAGTATATAGCACCAGACAATAAAGAAAACAATAGAAATAACGTGTCCTCTCGCTTTTATAAACATATGAGTGAGCAAGAGGACGCGAATTTTCAAAGGCTTTCTTTATTCACGTGAGTTTAAAGAACCAGCATATCGAGATTCGTCAGGATTGATTAATATATTTTATACGGCCTGTATGCGAGAACCAAGTTACAATCGTATATAAATACATACATACAAATAGAATAAAACCGGTATATGCCAGCAAACCTCGATCTTCAAATGAGGAAAATGTAACTTAGTCTTTTTTGTAAATATTTCCCTTCAATGAATTAAATGCTATCAAAGATAGAATAATATTTTCTACAACAAATATAACATGAAATAATTTTAATCAATACTGACTTATGACATTATTAGGTCAAATTATGGGAAGATGAGAAACAGAAGGTGATAATATTTACTGAAGAAAATGGAAAAGAAACTATGGTCGAAGAATGGCGTCCTGTCGAAAAAGTGAGTTACTTTACTTGAGTTTCGTTTGTTTTTGGGTTCCGTAACTTATATGATAAAAAATAACCCTATAAAATCGATTTTTTTGTTAGCCCCTCTGTCACGTTATATACATACATTATTTACATATATAATATAGGTCCTTTTAAGATAAGCGTGCTACAACGTAGGCCACACCATTGCTTAACATTAGGCAAGCTGTGGTCAAACGCAAACCAATATATATTATAAAAGAAGTTGAAACTTTCACAGGTGGATTTGTGTTGGTAGCATTATCATAGTCGTTCAACAACACACAGGATTTTTTGATCTTATAATTTACAATTTTTGTAGACGTTGGATGAGAAATGATATCAAAAAAATTAATACATTGCTAACTAAAACTAAACCTTAAATAGACTAGTGGCAGTAGCAGTATTGCCACGTTGAATGGCTTAGTTTATGAACGATATATATGTAAGCATAAGAATTTTGGCCATCCGAAACCTCCACCAGCCGTTTGTAGACGCTTGATATGCTAACAGAATAAGTAATTCTAAGCTCTTCACCAAAGGTCTAGATTAGTGGAATACCGGATAGTGAACCGGTTTTTTCTGGGTAAACGCGCTTCATCTAAGATCATAATGTCGCTTGCCATCAGGTGAATTGTGATCAAGCGCAAGCCCATTTAATGAAAAAAAAAATATACACAAACTGTGATAAATTACAAACCCAAGATGTCTGTCAAAGATGTCTTCCTTTTTTCTTTTAATAATTCCAGTCTCCCTTTGTTCTACCGACGCACGCGCCGGCATTCGAAGCGGTGGTCCCCCCTGACGTGTTCCAAGCATCATTCGACGTGAAGCAAGGCGAGCATTATGAAGTTCGAGCTCAGAGTTACAACGCTGCTGGTGACGGACCTTTGTCAATTCCACACGGGTTCCGGATACATTCTGACGAAGAAACCAAGCTGTATCTAGCGACCTCGGAGAAGCCTAAGCCTGGAGATGATGGGGGTGTTAAGGTTACAATTTTAAGAGACTTTGATTAGTAACTTTAATCAGATGGTTAGAACATATTTTGTACTGTCATGTGATTATAAAGTCATTTATTTTATGGTACATTACATAATTATATTATTTAATGTTTTGTAAGGGGCTTATAAAAGTTTGATTAAAAAAACACAATATAATTATTTTTTTAAAAGCACTATTTGCTCAAATGTTATAGTTTTTGATATTCTGAAATAAATGTTCTTTTATTCTTATATTTAAGTAAAAGATATGATAAAAACTTTATTTTTTAATTATTATAAAAATTACAAATTAGTATTATCAAACTATTCCTCTTAATTCACAATGTTTCTTCGTCTTTAAACATCACATATTAGAGGAAATATTAAATAGTAAATACTTGAGATGTAGTTCCTCAATCAATCAATATTTGGGAGCTAGATTCCAGTCCTTGGAGTTTTTCCACATCTTCTATCCTCTGTTAAATCTTTGACCTCCTTAAACACAAGCCATTTGCCTTCTCTTAATATATTCTAGCCTTCTAAATGATCTTCTAGGTCTTACGCTTCCTCTCCTTGCTTCTATGTTTCTTTCTATGATATTTTAATAAAATTGTAGTACTTTCTCTAACTTAAAAAAAATACTTTTGTAAGCCAAAAGTGCTCGTGGTGTAATATTTTTCTGCCATTATTAGGTCAAATGATGGTGATATATCTAATCACATTTAGTTTCTCATTTTCTCATAATCCCGAACTAAAACTAAGATATTCTTTATATTAACTTACCTACCTTTAGCGACTGCATATAAAACGAGCTGATGATAGTGTAGTAATAAAAAGTAAGAGGTCTGTCCGAGTGTCGGCTCACCTCAGCGAAATGCAATTACATCTGTCTCCAGAGACAGACGGGAGCAGATTCTAGTTGAGGAGCTACCGGCACAAATACTATAACCTAACAAGCAGAGCATAGTGGCAAGTTTTTAACAAAATCTTTATTAATCCTTAAAAGGACGATTTTGTTTCACGTTTTAAAAAAATATATTTGTGTTATAGACATGGTCTAGGAAAAATTAGTAAAAAATCTATACATTATAATGCGCAAAATTAAAAAATAAATAAATGAAGATCAATTTTGTGTGTGATTTTTAGTATGTTATTTAAAAACAACATTGTCCATTTATGGGTTAATAAATCTTACAGCCAAACATGTTTTATTTTGATATTAGGTTATTATAATTAAAGTAATTTTAGAGATGAAAATTTTAAAATTTTTAGACCACGCAATACAGAAAAAAGTATATCGGGACTAACCATAGTCAAAGGCAGTGCTGAATCGCCATAAAAAATATAAAGCGCCGTTTTAAGCCAATTTTGAACTTATAAGTCAGGAATAAACATTTGTTAATGTGTTTGTCTCCTCTCACGACATCTAGGTTTGAACATTAGAACTAACTCTGTTAATAATTGGATGCTACGGAAATAATATATGACATTTCCGAGGTCAAAACAAAAATTGCATTTTTAACGTACAGTTAGTTACATTTGCTCAACAGAAGGCTAGAATAGAATATAATTTTGGTTGGTTTAAGCAGTGACAAATTAATCAAATTTAATCAATCACGTTTGGGCGGGTGGCTTAATTTATGAAATTAAAAAAAAATTGCGAATCTATACCAAGATTAATTAATTAATTATATTACATTTTGAATGTATAGTATTTAATATGATGTAAAGACTAATTAAAATAAAAAAATAATACAATAAAAAAAATTATAATATATTAAAATTTAATCACAGAAATTCCGAGCCATAAGTAAATCTGTCTATATCTCCCTCGCTATCCACCCGCGTCCTGATTTACATATAAATTGTAGCTGGTTCACGTGCGTCTGTTACTTTTAACTGCTGTAACCGCACTCCTGTGGCCCCCTCTCTCTGCCCTGGCCTCCCTATCTGCCCTTTTTGAATCCCATTTTAAATTGTATAGATACCTGTTAATATGCACATAATTGTGATGTAAAGTTTATGTAAAGTTCTGATTGCTTATTGTGCATGGGATTGAGTACGTTTTGCTAGTGATAGAAGTTTATTTCGTGTTATTAGGTAATATCCTACTAATGTTATAAATGCGAAAGCTTGTGTGCGAGTGTGTATGTTTGTTACTTCTTCATGCTCAAGTAGCCAAACCGATTTCGATGAAATTTGGTGTGGTGATTGGTAAGATCATGGATTAATACAAGACTACTTTTTATCCCGTATTTACGCGGGTAACCGCGTGGGGCGCAGCTGGTATTAAAATATATTAATATCAGGACACATTTCACACACGGCTGTTTAAACCCATACTAAGCCATTTCTAGTTTGTATTATGGTTGCTAACACAACTTATATACTCCATATACATACATACATACTTTATATCGAGGCATATTACACCCAGACAGACATTTAATAAATTTCGTTCATCACAAAGATGGTGGCTGAATAATTTATAGAAAGTAATTTTCCGAGCTTAGACTTCTCTTTAGGCTTTAATTTATCAGTTTGGTTATTTTCTTTAATTTAATTTTTTTTATTTACATATGCAAGTAAGACTGTAGAATAAATGTACAAAACTTCATTTTTTTCCCTAAATTATTTTTAATAATATCGATTGTTAATTTATTTTCTTTCTTCAAGCATTTTCACTTATCAAACACACGAGTTCAATAGTAATATAACATGAATTTCAAAACGAAAACTACTCCCGAAATCTATCTCACATTTCATACAATAACAGATCACAAAAGAGCGAGATATATCTCCAAGTTAGTGGACAGTGTAATTCAATTTGGTAAATTAGATTTTCCGTGGAGTTACCTGCGTCGTCGCCCCTTTATATCATGTGATGTTATAAGATATGAGTTGGAGCTGACGGCCAATGTTTGGGCCAATATATGTGCACATGTGACCAATACTGGCGAATATAATAACGATAGTAAAAAATTAAAAACAAATTATAAAGTTTTGTGCCGAGAATAGTAGAAAATTATTCTGAGGATCTTCGGTGCAATGATAGGGAATATGGGCTAATTTACATTATTTGTTTGCGAACATAGTACTCGAGTTTTATTTATTTTGTTTAAGTCAATAGTTCTGTTAAGTTTTAAACATGTCAATGCAAAATAAATTACTAGGTGTATCAACCTATATAAAATTAACATATGAAGCAAAAGCATTTTGCAAACCGTAGTCTTGTCCAATTAACTACTACATTTACTATTATATACGTCCAATAATATATATTTTCACAACTTTCATCGCAATTGCTTCAACCTATAAAGCATGAAGAAGTTACAAATCTGGACACTTACATAATACACACACAAATAATTGGTATTATTATTTTAGTAGGATATAAAGTAACTTATCTCCAGCTCAAATTTTGCTTGTCCAAATCAGTCCAACATTGGATCCAACGTGAAAAGCGCCAAATTAGATTGGCACAAGTGGGGTCAAGCGAGACGACGCGAAGTGGACAATGACACGTCCGCGGAAAATAAGAAATTATACTCCCTCTTTCTTTACACGGGGAGGAAATAAATACAATAAAGAAATTCGGAGCTCGGGTATTGTGGGTTTTTGGTCAAAATATCATTACTTGAAGCTTTCATTTTAATTAAAGTATATGTATGTTGCTGACAGTATTGTATATGTTAATGTCCTTGAAAACTACAATCAGGTGGTTTTCAAAGCAAGAGTGGACCGGTTTTTTCCGGGTTAGCGCGCTCTACCTTAGATCATAATGTCGCTTACCATCAGGTGAATGGTGATCAAGCGCAAGACCATTTATTGTAAAAAAAAATTGAAGTAAAAGCTAACAATTAAACGGATGTAGCGCCTGTAGCTCGGTTAGCTAAGGTAATCTGACACGATCATCGAAGTTACGCAACGGTCGATGCGGACGGTGTTTGGATGGGTGACCATGCGCAAGAATGTCGTTTTAAAAAGTGGCATTTTCATCTGGGTGCTACCGTGGATGTCACGGTAAATTGTAGGTCCCAGCTGTTAGTCTTAGTACAAGCAGTCGTTAAGCCAAGTCAAAGGCCTTCGAACGGCTTTAAGACTTTCGACACCAGACCTTGACCACTTAGCTCATACGAAACAGAAGAAGAAGATTAAACGAATGTCAAAAACAAATTTAATGTTTATTGGAAATTATCGTCTCATGTTAAATACGTATAATATGTCAAAATGAATAAATATTAAACTGATTTTCACTCTTGAATAAAATACTCGTAACTATATCAAGGTTGATTGAAGTTGTATGAAAAGTCTAATCTTCATTTATCTTTTCCGGCAGCCTCCTTTAAAGCCAGCAATTCCAGACTAGGCATAATCTATCTTCGACCAGAGTGACCTTGTGTGGTAATTAAACGCATTCTACCGATCGAAAATCTAACTGAATTGTTTAAGAAAAAAAATCCGCAATATTTTTAAAACTATAACGTACCTAACTGTCTAAAGCAAAAATCTCTCAAGTTAATTTTTCCCAGAAATTGTAGTCCAATTTTCTGTTAAATTATTTTACAACGAAGCAATAGTCCAATCATTTTTCTCGGCGCGATAAAAATAGAACCGACGTCGGCTACACCTCGCAGGTCTCAAAACAATATTATTTACACTTCACGATCTTTCGGGACTGTCCTATCCAGCACAAATGGATGAGAGTGTTAACTGGAGAAAAACTGCTTTCTTGACATTTTTACACGCTTTTGTGCCACGTAAATGTTTTTCTTATTGTTTATTTTGGTTTTTTTATTGTCTTTGTGTCACAAAATAAATGTTTCTTTCTTTCTTTTTATTAGCTTCACCTGTATGTTTGTATGTTTGTAACCGACTTCTTTGGGCGCGATTTTGACCCACTTTAAACGGCCAGATTTCGTTCAAACTTTGTAGTTTTATTGAGGACCGATGACAATACACTAATTTAATATTTTTTTTTTTTTTTTGTATTTTTGTTTGTAACCGACTTCTTCGGGCGCGATTTTGACCCACTTAAAACGGTCAGATAAGCGTGTTTTTTAGTTTTCTTAAACTATTATTTATTATTAATAATTTGTATTTAATTTTAAGGTATTTGAATATTTTTTTATGAATAAGGATATGATTGATACGATTGTAATTGTATGGAAGCATTTTTGAAATAAACTATTATTATTATTATCTTTTCTCCTAACCTGTTCCAGTTACCCCGACCACCGACTAGAGAGTGGTCGTGGCTCAATAATCTTTGCAGTGTGAATAGAAATTATTATCTGTCAAAAGAATGTGTCATTCCTATATAAACATATTTTGAAAGTGATATAAAAAATTTACATTAATATTTTTTATTTAGTTTATTAAAATACTTCTTCTCCTTCGTATGAGCTAAGTGGCCAAGCTCTGGTGTCGAAAGTTCCCAAGCCTTGGTTTAACGACTGCTTGTGTTAAGACTAACAGCTGGGGTCTTCAATTTACGAGTAGCGTGTCATCCTAACCACGGCAGTGCCCAGATGAAAATGCCACTTTTAAAACGTCAGTCTTTTGTACGGACACCCATCCAATACAGTCCGCATCGACCTTAGTTTCGATGCCAAGCTACAGGCGCTACAAATACGTCTTATATCTTAAAAATACTTATACCATTCACAATAGACAAACTAGAAAAAGTTCTTGAACTTTTTCTTCTATGCTTGCATGAAGGGAGAAAAAAATCTTCCGCGCTTAACACGTATTACGGAGTCACGATGATAGTGTAACAAAATAATATTTTATGCTTAAAAAAATTATGGGCAATACATAGAATATAATATTCGTATAATACAACCAAATTCCACAATTTTTTCCTAAAAACTGCAAGGTAGACAATCAGAGCAAAACTATAAAAGTTTTTTGTGTTCTAAAGGGGTTAAAATTGTGAGTAAAAAATAAAAGATTTTTGTGTTCTAATGTGGTTAAAAGTCGTATCGCATCGTGTAAAAAGCAAAGCACTCCTTGAGCATTTCTAAATCAAAACACGGGCCGTTACCCACGAGAGTGACTTGCGGAAAATTGGAAAGCGAAACAAGGTGAAAAATATTATTAAGCGGTACTCCGTCCTCACGGCCCTCTCGGGTCCCTCGCGATACTCTCACACTCGTAATGTACACTCGAGGTGAGAACGTACACTGTATACTATACCTTCTCACCTTTATTATTTTTGGAGTTACTTGTTTACCATATTTTTTTTTTCAATTCAGCACCAAGCACCAACCTTAGGCCAGTTACGCGACCTTATGGTAAAAGTGCTTACTAATAAGAGTATATAATAGCCCGCTAGAAATTAATGATTATAATTTATGTTACAAAATAAAAGAGATGTTATTCATTATTATTTACGTAGTTAGATAGGTAAAGTCCTACAAGCAAATAGACTAGCTAAAGTACATAAACAGGTATGCTATACAAAAATATTAATGTATAACAAGTTACTAGTGAACAAAAAATAAATAATTTTTGTGAAAGTAATTCCTTTATAAATTAAGCAACTATATGAATATGGAACTTGCAGTATCGTTATTAATGCATGTGTAAAAAGTAGTAGAGGTATTTTAAATTTAATAGGTATGGAAAACATTGTAAATTGTTCACGTAAGGCATCTTAATATTTCCGCGCAGAAAACAGTCACACTTACATTGTTATCAAAAGGAATGAGTCAAACAGTTTCGGTTTTCTCCGAGCACAATCTTCTCTTTCTCAAGCATCGAAACTGTTGGACTCATTCAACTTTTCATAATAATGTAAGTGGGACCGTTTTCTACGCGGAATTATGTAGGTATGGAAAACAATTGTGTAGTATTTAATGACTACAAAATATTTTATGAAATTTATAACTTTCATTTTTTTAAGTAGTCTTTTTAAATATTTAAGTAATGCTTCTAGTGTGACTTGTCTTAAACGTATGTTATTTTTGGCCAATAAAGTTCTGTGTTTCTGTGTTGCTAAATATGTAAAAAACGCTACCTAGAATTGATAGTTACTTTACGTAAACATAATAATGTTTGTTGACGCAGGATAGTATACTTAGTTTCTCCTTCTTTTATTCAGTCAGTTGGAGGACACTCCTCCGTATTTCCCAAGCAGAGCAATAAAGGTAAGTAGGGGCGACTATTCATCGTGACTCGATTGGCCCACAAATCGTCCGGTTAGGCCAGCCCTCGGCTTTTACCCCGCAATGGGACAACTAATGGTTATACTCACGCACAATCTCAGCCGGTCAACGGAGAACTGCTTATTAGGAATAAAAGTAGGATCGAATTTTGGTGCTTCTTAAATGTTTATTGTCTTTTAAAGATCTACGTAGTTATGCATTGTCTTTTTTAGCAATCTTACCAGAGCTTTACCAGAGTTTTGATTTCAAAAGATCTGAAATAGTATTTTTAAGTTTATAATTTTAATAAGCAGTGTTATGAGATAGATAGATAGATAGATTTATTGAAACTGAATAACAACATAGTATCGCTTACTTACTGTAAGCGCGTAAACATGTGTGCTTTGTTACAATTCGTCAAAAAATAACATAAATTAAACACGCTGTATAGGGGCGAAAATAATGATTATAAAACTATATGAACATTGAAAAACAAACAAAGCGATAATACACTGTACTAAAACTTTCGTAACATGTCGGGCTAATACCGACAAAATAAACGTAAGTGATAGCCGGTTACAAACATTATAAAAAATACATTTTACTTGTATAAGGCAAACGTCTGTACTATGCCATTAGAAGGTCAAATTCTGAAAAAATGGTTGCTTCATATATTGAACCTCGGTTCAAAGAACTTTTTCTATAGCAGTTAATTTCCTCGATTATCTCTGTTTCGTTAAGTGCAGGAGTTCTTAACTGTTTCATAAACTACCAGAATCAGTTAAAACCCTAAAAAATGAAAATAAATTCGAAAGGTGTATAAAAAATATATTGCTCGACAAGATACTGTACACTGTTAAAGACTTAAAGAGTATTTGGAAAATGACTATAGTCACTTGGCTTTTGGAGATGCTCCTGTGTCTGTACACGCCAAATAATTTCGCTTTGTTTGTTTTTCAATGTTTGTTTTGCAATTGTTTTTGCTTTGTTTGTTTTGCAATTTTTTGTCTTTGAAAATGTCGGCTATTTCTGCTGGGACCTCCATCTCTCCTAATTAGATGCCTTACCTTCTCCAGCTCAGTCTTCAGTATGTTTTGACAAAAGCTTCTGAATGATTTCTGCTACACTGCACAAAGCCCACCTTTTTATTTTATAGCTTCATTCGGTGGCTATAACCGGCAGAACTATTTGACGTCGGTGGCGGCGGTCGGAGCAAAGTGCGGTGAGATGTGGTGAAATACGGTGGAAATGGTGGAAATTCACGCTCGATCGGACGCACCTTGGCTACCTCTTTACGGCTGCCCCGACTTGATAGTGGCAATTACCACTCGGATACGATCAGCTTAGTGTGGATAAGACTTGGGATCCGTTCGTAGCGGGTCGTATATTCTATGTTCGCTTCCACATTTATTTTGCGGTCTGCCAAACTGTGGAACTTCTTGCTAGAATCACTATTTCCAATGAATCTTCAAGTCTGAGTCTTCAAGGCGAGATTAAACCGGTTTCTTCAAGGCAAGCGCGCTCCAATTATTTTGTTTACATTGTTATTGCTGTTGGCCTAAGAGGCCTCTAGAGCGACACCGGACAAAAAACGAGCGCGCTCCATCCTAGACCGCAATATCAAATACCAAAAGGTGAGTTGTGATCAAGCACAATTCTATTATTCTATAATAATATAAAAAGTAGACACTTTTAGGGGTTCGTGTCGAAAGAGTACCAATGGGACCCTTTGAGCCACATGTTGTCTGTTGCATCTGTCACTCACCAGGCTGAATTTCAAGCAAATAAATATTTTATTAGGGTTCCCATACAATGTTTTGTAGGTAATGGTACGGAATCCTTCATGTGCGATTCCAACTTGCACCTGACCAATTATATGTTTCTGAGAAGAGTGTCCTAATAATTATCTGTGTCTCTTTAACTCATTAATAAAGTGATGAAAATTCCGTGTCTGCTTATATTTGAGTCTTATCCATAATACTGCAACATTAGGTCCGCGATATATGGCGGTCGGTCAGCTCCTTAGACTTTGTTACCGCTGTGGGGATTGCTCTTAGCTTCACTATATACATATACCTAGCTATAGGTAAGTGGAGATACCGTTTACTTCCCTTGACTTTACATTCACATGGCTATTTTTATTGTACACTTAGTCTTCTTCTTCGTATGATCTAACTGGCCAAGGTCTGAAGTCGAGAGTTTTTAAGCCGCCCGAAGGCCTTGGATGAATCTTGGCTCAATGACTGCTTGTACTAAGTCTGACAGACGAGACCTACAAATTAATGTGTCATCCAACCCACGGTGGTAGCATTCAGATGAAAATACCACTTGAAAAACGACAATCTTGTGCATGGTCACCGATCCAAACACAGTCCGCATCGACCGTTGCTTAGCTTCGATGATCGCGTCAGATCACCTAAGCTAGCCGAGCTACAGGCGCTACATTTAGTTAGAAATATGTGTAATGGCAATTTTGTACCGAGCTCAGCCGAAGCGCCTGCGCTGCAGTATTATGTATATTTTCACAAAATAAATCCATATAATTCCATCCATTGCTGTGGAAACTTTAGGATCATGGTGCTTGGACGCCAAGCTTCTAGTCCGTGACCTCGGACGTCGAATGAGGGAGCGAGGTCAGGATCCTCGGTCAGGGCGGTTTTTGACGCAGCGAGTTTCCTTAGCAATCCAGAGGGGTAACGCCGCCAGCATTTGCACCTTCGGTTCAGCGCGGGGAGCTCTTAGTCTGTTTTTATTTTTAATCATAAGTGACGTGTATTTAATATAAATATAATCTTATATTGGACGTAATTTTAAATAATATTAAATTATTCTATATAAAATACTCGTATATCCATGGATAAATGAACCATAGATCTAGTTTCATCATACACACAGGCACACAACTCCTTACAGCTAAGCATTTGAACAACAGGGCGCGTGAGTGACTCTGCTCTAAGGTGAAGCATGCCTAGGCTGGAGTTACTGGCTCTCAAGGAGGCTAAAACTGGTGCTTGGCGACAGATTTTACAACTTGGTGGTGGTTGCTAGTCAGGCGAGTATTAGAAAATACCCAACCACCATGCTATTGGTTTTCTTACGATATTTTCCTTCACTGAAATCACAAGCTCATTGGCGGGGATCGAATCTACGGTTATCGTATCGTGAGGCTACCACTCGCCTGATTGAACTATCGTCGCTTCAAAACTCACAACACGTTAAACTTGTAACTCTTCGATGTTTCTACAGCGAGGATTGAAAATATGTGCTTTTCATACGCTTATAAAATATTGTATTCAAATCTATCATCTTGTGAAGAATAGAGTTACTTTCTCCCTAGTTTGCATACCTACTCGTAGTTTGATGGATCGACGGATACGTTACCTATTTTATAGGTACATATACTTGGGAACCTTGAAGATTTGCTACACCGCATTTCAGCTGCTTACAATTTTTTTTAGTTTTGTATTTACACAATACAAGGCATTGGTCCAGCAAGGCGCGCCTAGATGAAAATGCCACGCTAAAAACGCCAGTCTTGTGCATGGTCACCCATCCAAACACTGTCCGCATTGACCGTTGCTTAGCTTCGATGATCGCGTCAGATCAACTTAGCTAGCCGAGCTACAGGCGCTATTGATTAGTTGAAAACCATTTAAGGGTGCCTTTTATACATGACCATTTTTTGTTAGGCGACTTTGGTAAAACAAGAATTCGCTTCTTCATAGTGCATTTTAGTAGATACATTCACCAACCGCGTTGACTAGAAGTGCTACATGTAGATAGTAAGTATATAATAATAATTGGTCAAGTGGGAGTTGGACTCGCGCGTGAAGGGTTCCGTACCGTTGTTGTATGAGACCCCGCTTAAATATTTATTTTATTTAAAAAGCAATAATAATTTGAAAGGTTATATATCATTTATATATTCTGAAAAAAAATTAAGCGTCCTCTAGCTACCGTTTTCTATATATGTATAGCAAAAGAATACGAAAAAAAGTCGTGGGGACACCCTTAATATTTTTTTATTTTTAGTTGTAGCGGCTTCTTATAGCTTATTTTTTGTTATAAAGGAGCGGGAAATACATATCTTGGGAAAGTTTCAGTTTTCTAGCTATTACGGTTTCTGAGATACAGCCTGGAGACAGACAGATAGCGGAGGCTTAGTAATAGGGTCCCGTTTTTACCTTTTTATATAAAGATTCTAAATAATACAAAGATCGATGAAATGATTAATACTGCTTTTAACTTTCATTCTTTGTGTAAATACTTTCAAGTACATATAATATTTCCTAGTAGGTTTGTCTGAGTAGCAGTTTCCCCTGTGCTAGCGGAGAGCGGCAAGGCACCCGACACCGTCCGTAACTCGAGACCACCTTTTACCATCCACAAACAATGGTTCAGGTGTTTGTTTCGGGGGACAAATGTTTGTTTTTATGGAAAAACAATACTGTTTTACTTTCATACTAGCTGCGCCCCGTGGCGTTAAATGCCTTAATCCAGGATAAAAAGTAGTATATGTGTTAATATAAAGTCTAACCTATCTTCATAGTAAATTTCATTAAAATCTATCCAGTCAGTTCCAGGAGCGTGAAGGAGTAACATAGATTTTGAAGGTAAAATATAAATAAATAAATATTAGGACACATTCACACACGGCTGGTTAGCCCCATACTGAACCATTTCTAACTCGTATTATGGTTGCTAACACAACTGATATACTACATATACATACATACATATTTTATATAGATACATATTTAACACCCAGACCCACAGCCAACAAATTTAGTAAAGCACAAAGATGTTGACCGGGCCGAGAATCGAACCCGGAACCTTTTAATTAGCAGACCGGCATGGAAACCTTTACGCCAACGAGGTCGTCATTATTTGCGTATCTGTTATATTGTTTTTAATGTATTGTTTGCCTGAATAAACATCTGTTATTCTACTACTAAAACTAATTTCAAAGCCGCGATATTGCATACTTGTCGGATCGTACTTAAATTTTTGCAAGAAGAGTCTACAGAAAATGAGCATCACTTGGCTTAGAACCGTGGTGTTTCATAGAAATACCGGAATCCTTCAAATTCTGAGTAGGAAAATTTTGAGTAAACATTTTTTTTTACACATTCACACACGGCTGGTTAGCCCCATACTGAACCATTTCTAGCTCTTATTATGGTTGCTAATACAACTGATATACTTCATATACATATATATTATAATATATATATATATATATACTAGCTGACCCGGCAAACGTTGTTTTGCCTTAATAATTATTTCTCAATATACAGTAGCCGATTCTCAGACCCACTGAATACGCATATAAAATTTGCTAAAAATCTGTCAAGCCGTTTCGAAGGAGTACGGTAACAAACACTGTGACACGGAAATTTTATATATAAGAAGATATATACATATTTAACACCCATCCCACAGCCAACAAATTCAGTTAAGCACTAAGATGTTGGCCGGGCCGGGAATCGAACCCGGAACCTTCTGATTAGCAGACCGGCATGGTAACCTTTACGCCAACGAGGTCGTTAATATTAACAATATTAATAATTTTAATCTAGATAAAATTTTACGTGTCATTTGACACGGGTGGATGATGATGTATTTCTCACCAAGTCTATTCTAGCAGATGTAATTTTGTTTGTTGCCAGCCCCGCGAGGAAAGGAAGATTAGGTAATATAGCAACTAATATATTAGTTAATTAAAAACATCGATCAGAGCTCGACATTGATTGAATGTTCAGTTTTTTTTCACTCGACATCTAATGTAGGTGGAAGGTGGGTGTGGTTGTTTATCTTGTTTGTGTTTATATTACTGTATGTGTATTGTAGAAAATTCTGAAACTCTGATAGTGCAATATGTTATGCATATTGTCTAGCTGATTGGTGGAATTGTCGGATGGTCGCCTAACTCGTGGCGTCAGTAATGGGAATCAATTTGCAAAAATAAAACCAAACACTATAATACACATATTATGCTCTGAAGCTAGAGCATAATATTTCTTAGCAATAAAAGTTTACCAGTTTTTAGGCGTGCTTCCACGTCCGCCCCTGTGGAGGTCATGTGTTTAAAAACTTTTGGTAAGCTTGGACTGCCTATCACCCAGAACATCCAATCCATCCATCATCCAAAAATATAATTAATACTAGTACAAAGATAAATAATATGACAAAACATTTTTAGTAGTAGTTTTTATCTCGAAACACTATCAGTGATGTTACTAGTCATGTTAAATATAACATATTTGTTTTTTTTTTTTATTTGAACTTATTTTTAATGATAGAGTTCGTTTATTTTGCGTTGCTGATTTATTTTGTCTTTTAACACAGTACTTGTAACAGTGGACCAATTGTGTGAAAAAAAATTACTTTGTATTTCTTGACATTAATAATACCAATACATTTAATTATATTTTTTTATTAATGTATTTAATATATAGTTTTTATATAACTTCGGCTTTGACTGTACACTTACGAGTACTATTAGAAACAAAAAATATTATTAATAGTTTTAATATCATTTCGGCATCAGTGTACATATTATACCATTGTGAAAATTTGGAAGACTTGGTTCCCATGACACAGTTTCTTTAAACTACTTTAGGAGCCTTTGAATCCCTATTATTGTGTATTTTCTGTAACCTAAATCCTGTCAAATAAACGTATTTTGATTTATCTTTGAAAAAGCTAACACATTTGAAATGCTACCTTTCCCCATCCCACTATAGAGTGTGTTAAAACGGCGGAACACGACTTTCGCCATTTTTCGCCATTCCTTTCAATCCGCCATTCCGCCACCCGCCGCTAAGTAAAGGTGTAGACAAGTGAGCACGTACACTCACTGACTAGATTCTTATAGAGGAGATAAATAATGTTTTATTTTTCATCTTAAGTATGTGTGTAAGTGTGTATTTCATTTTAATTACAACAAGGCATATGTTGACTCGATGAAGCGGGTGTCTGAGCCCCATCTCTGAACACTCTCGAGGCTGATGATTTTCTTTGATCACAAATGTACTATATATAAGGTAAAATCTAAAGCTAAAGCTAAAAACGGCAAGCAAAATAAGACCACAAGTACGAGTAAGAGTAAGAGTGTGGTCTTATTTGAGTTTGAGGAATTTAAGTGCTATAAGTATAGTAATACAGTTGAATATTCTAACGCTCACTGCGTACGGTCATAAAATTTTACAAGCACTAGCAGTTATTGCGGAGCATGATAGCTATATTTATAACGGCACCAGTCGATAATCAACCTTAAGATACAGTGGTAAGGTTGACTTGAATTGAAATATTTTTTGTGACTTGGTCATATTTTGTATTTCTGTGTATATTGTAATAGATACAATCGTATAGTAAACCCATGCGATTTTGCATTTTTTTGTATGCAACACTGAATCTGGTATATATTTGATCGAAGCCCATTTTAGTCGCCTCTTACGGCAGGCAGGGGCAGTTACGCAGCCTTATTCTTTCACCCAGGCTGCTGGATTGGCTAAATAATTAAATGCCAAGCTGTAATGTGAAAAAAAAAATCATACACCTTAATCAACCAATCATATACCTTTGCATTTGCAATTTTGGTGGAAAGTAAGATAGTGGTGGCGATTCAGCGGCACACACGACTAAACTAAATTTAAAGAAGCCCCGTCTTTTTTCATCTTAGGTAGCCAGAAAGATACGGCACGTTCTGAACCACAGACAAAACAACTAAAATCACGTCAAATATGGAAAATGTAGGTAGTTTTAGAGGTGATACAAGTGAGTGCGGACTAAAGTCGCCTATATTTTCTACATTTGACGTGATTTTAGTTGGTTTTACTATGGTGCGGAACGTGCCGTCTCTTTCTGGCCACCTAAAATGAAAAGGGACGGGGCTTTTTTAAATTTAGTTCAGGCGTGTGTACGGCAGAATCGCCACCAAAATTTGTGTTTATGCCCCCTCTATGAGGTAAACCATCTGAGTACATAGAAGTGGTAATGGCGGATTATGGCAGGTAATCTCAACCACTTAATATAAGTAGAGAGAGCTACTTATTATATTTGGGGCTGGCTTTTTATATTCAGTGGGTTGAATCGAATGAGCTGGCTGGTTCGTGACTACGCAACTCTTGTTTGGATGAAGAAATATGTATGTTGTTTTTTGTAAGTACTTAGGTTTAGCGTGATTTGAAAACAAGTTGAAATAGCTTACCTTAGATGCACAGTGTAGCTAAAATTATAAAATATCTTATACACAAAATTTCCATGTCACAATGCTGCCGTACTTTTCCGAAACGGCTTGACCGATTTTACCAAACTTTATATGCGTATTCAGTAGGTCTGAGAATCGGCTACTATCTATTTTCCATACCCTTAAGTGAGGCAAAACAACGTTTGCCGGGTCAACTAATATTATATATAAAGTTTTGTGGGAATTTACTAATATAATAAAAACAACGAATAATAGCAAACACTCTTTTTACCCGACTTTCTAAGAATGAGAAGGTTCTACTATTATTGTTAACTAACATGTTCGTTATTTATTTATTAATTTCGTTTGATATAAAAAAAAGCCAATATTTTGATTTTTGATTGGGTATAGTTAAATAAATATAATTTAACTAAATATTAACTGTTCGCTTGTTACTAATTTTGTCACTAAAATTTTAAGGACGAAAGTTTATGAACAAGTTCATTTATTATGTGTGTATTTGTTGCTCAGCTCATTTGTTGATGTTTGGGATGAAGATAGGGTCCAAAGTCTATTTGAATTTACACATAGGTTACTTTTATCCAGGATTAATGTAACACCAAAGAGCACAGCTAGTAATTAATATATTCGAAGGACAAGCGATGCAGTATAAGCGCATGTAGTTTGCTTAGCGAAAGACCAACCAAACAAAAGTCCCAACCTAACTAACTTCCCATCCCAGTTAATGAAAATTAAAACCCAATTTCAATTTCAAAACTGAAAATTCCAGAATAATTTCACTAATTGCGACACAATAAAAACAGAGTTGTTCACTGCAAGTGACTGTTCTTAATACCAAGTTTTAGTAAGGCTGTGTTACTGGATTTTGGTCTTTAGCTTTAAGAAAATAAGGGTGTTGGTAAGTGTATCAGGTGTGAATGGTTTCTTCGTTTCCTGGTGGAAATATCTTGAAGGTTTGTGACGTTTAATCTTGCGTGCGACGCGGCCGCGGAGTATCACTCGCCGGCGCTCATAGGGCTGGGATTATGACGAGAATTATTATCGATGAAATTATAATTTTTAATTGTGTGTGTTGAATTATAATAATTTCAAAATAAAGTATTTTTTTGGTACAGCTAATTTTGTATACGTGGAGGAAAAAATTGGCATCGTACAATAAATTGACTTAAGTAATCTTATCTCATCAGCTCTCATTGTTTATCTACTACCATTTTTAGTTTTTTCCATCTTGCCCACAAATAAATTGTAATAAACAAACAACTAAGCATCTATCGGTATGCTCCGGTAGCCTGCTTAAGAGCATTTTCACACTAGGCTCCACTTTCCTTTAGTGTTTGAAACTTATTTGTTGCATGACATGTTGTAAGAAAATTTGAATATCACATTTAAATATTTGAAAAAGTTGATTGTTATGTACAGAAACGAATATGTTTGGCTAAAATTAAATGCTGCCAAATCTTTCTCTTTTTATCACACACGGCTTGTTAGTTCCATACCATCCCATTTCTAGTTCATATTGTGATTGCTAACACTAATGATATACTTCATATACACAGAATATGTTATATCGATACATTTTTTACACCCAGACCGACAGACAATAATTTTAATTCATCACAAAGTTGTTGGCCGTTCCGGGAATCGAACCCGGAACCCTCTGGTTGGCAGTCCACCACAGTCTACAGGCAACCATTTCGCCAACAAGGTCGTCAATTTCGAGGATTTACTTTCGGTACTAATAACTTAGTGTTATTGCTTTCCAAATACTAAAGAAAATAAGAGACAATATGCGTACCTCCTAATTTCGACTAGACCAAAATTATCGACATTTTCACCCCATCCCTAACCGAAACCGTCTGCAGAAATTCAATTAACATTACCTCCAGTCGCCTGCACCTTTATTTCCGTTTGGAGTCACTTAACCTCCCCCCTTAACCCCCTCCCCCTATAACCGGGGGAGGGGGGAGGGGGGTAAGACGCCCGTAATGAGGTCCGGTAACCGTTTAGTTCGGAGGTAATGGCTTACGTGAGTTTCGGGCGAAGATTACCCCTCGCTGTAAGGATCAAGTTATGTTTGTCGTAGTTGTATACGATTTGACTGATTAGCCTGGCTACAGTCAAAATGACTGTAAAATTCAATATGTTTTTATTTATAGAATGTATGTACATAGCCGACCTCGTTGGCGTAAAGGTTGCCATGCCGGTCTGCTAATCAGAAGGTTCCGGGTTCGATTCCCGGCCCGGTCAACATCTTTGTGCTTAACTAAATTTGTTGGCTGTGGATCTGGGTGTTACATATATATTTATATATAATATGTATGTATGTATATGTAGTATATCAGTTGTGTTAGCAACCATAATACGAGCTAGAAATGGTTCAGTATGGGGCTAACCAGCCGTGTGTGAAATGTGTCCTAATATTTTAATATTTATATATTTGTAATTGTATATCCTCTCCTTTCCATCCAAAGGTTGCCTGAAAGAGATCGCTGTTAGCGATAAGGCCGCCGTTTGTGGTACTTTGTAAATCTTTTTATGTTGTTACTTTTTATTTGTTGTACCTTGTACAATTTGTACTACTTTGCCCAATAAAGAGTTAATCTTTCTATCTATGTCTCTAACTCTCAAACTGGACTGAGCGTCCGTGTCATGGAGGTTAGTTCCTTCCACTGACTAAATTACAATGTCGTTCGTACATCTGTTTATGGACTGCAATTAGAAATATTTGAGACATGCTTAAGTTTACTCATCTTAACAAAATCAATTATTATTTATTATCAATCCAATATTAAGTTCTTGTCAGGCTAGGTATACATTGCATATTATCTTAATTCTTATTAAATGATATTTAATTTTAGTTTTCTCGTTTTTTTCTGTATGTAAGTTCGTTTTCTTTTTATGGTGTCTAATGAAATACTTGATTAGTTAAAATAAAATTGAAATTTGTTAAATTATTGGACTTGAAATTTATCACAGTGCTTGAAATACTGCGATACACATAAATCCAATCAAATCCAATACGCTGCTACTACAAAATGGCGGATAACTTATTAATTACAACTTTCCCTTTCTAAGATATTATCTAATAAAAAGATTTGACTAGTAGAACACACAAACACTATAAAATTTCAAATCCAAGATGGCCGACATAGTTAAAATTTTTTAAATGAATGAATGAATGAATGCTTTATTTGTCTATAAAACTAAGTACATTGGTGGTATCATAAAATGTCATAAAAGTTAAAACTATTTACAACTAAAATGTATGAAGTGATCCTCTAGTTTTTGCCCGTAGGGCTTACAGACATGAGTTTTATATTTAGTCATATTTAATACATATTTACAAAAATTTAACTTGTTTCTTTTGTACTTACTCGTAGGTCTAACTAAAGTTGTTTCCCTAGAATATCTATGAGAAGTAATCTTTAGTGCCAGACCTATTTTTTCGGCTGACTTGGTGGATGAATGGCACATTTACCTTGGAGATACGGTCGCAGGGCCGGATAACTAAGGGCTGCTCGTAAAACTCGGTGCCAATGTCTACTTAGTTAGATAAAACTACGCACAGGTGGATGGATCTTAACCCATTACTTCCCAAGCATCGAAAACGTTAGAATTTTTTGACCAATTCTTGAAATTAGGTTTATAATACATCAAGAAAAAAGAATATGACTAAAAAAAAAATTTAACTATACCTTCATCCCTGTTTCAGCCTGTCCTATAAATATGACAATGGGGACATGTGGTCAGAAATAATACAAGTTAATCATTAATAAGAAAATAAGATTTATTTGCAAATTATGTTCACAAACAGTCTTAAAATAAAATATATGTGCTTATTTTATATGATAACTTATAAAACAATCACATTTAAGTCGTTTTTCACATTTAGCACAAAAGTTAGAGGTTTTTTCATACAACCTTGTCCTTGACAATGCCTCTGTTGGTCCCTCTTCGTCATATAGTGACCAACATTATCAAATCTAAAAGGTAGTAAAAGAACTGAAGAACCGGGTGTCGGCTTACTTCCCTTTCCTTCCGAATTTTTCATCTAAGCAAAAAATCTCTGGTCTGAAATCTAGCAGAGGGATGGTCTCATCTTTATCTGGTTGTAGGTAATCCATGCATTCACAAGGGTCATGTCTAAAACACGGATGACAAAAGGCCAATACTATATTTTACCTCTAAAGCAGATTGGGTATTTAGAAATCAGCAAATCATTCTTATACACTCCTCCCATATCTTTATTACAATTATGAATAGGCATTGGCTAATTCACGACAACTTTAGCCTTTGCTATCTTTGAGTACCTATTCGTTTTTAAAAAAGGTTCAACAAACAGAATCAAAATTAGTCAAAAGGAAAACAACATTGTTGTCATACCATTTTAGGCACAAAATTTCATTGTTTTTATCAAAACTATAATCGGAAAAACCTCAGTCGTTCTTTTTCATTACTTGTTTCGTCATGGTAAGACAGTTTTTAGTGGTATTTTCTCTGCCTGTCCCTATAGCTCTGAACCCTTGAGATTTCAAATCGATTACCAATTGCATGCTGCCTGTAAAGTTATCAAAGTAGACTACATGTAGTCTGGGAGCTGTACAAACTGCAAGCAACTTCTTTACCACTGTTGCACCCAAGCCATCGTCGCAACTAGCAGAAGTTCGAGCATCTTTGCCTGTGTAAAGCGAAATGTTATAAGAATAGCCGCTGTTATTATACAGTGCCCAATGCTTATATCCGAATCTTGTTGGTTTCCTTTTACTCAACTTCAAATTTATTCAACTCCTCATCACTAGATTCTTCAATATCTTGAAGAAACATAGTCAACAAATTCGGACATTTTGAAAGCTCTTTCATTTTTTTTTGCACTGGATTCATTATCTATAAATAAAAGAAAATGTTATTAAATAGCCACTCATATTTACAATCATAAAGATAGGAAAATTGTTAACAATTAAATAAAGAATAAAAATTAAATATTTTTACTTACCCTCAAATTTTCAATCTACTCGTAGTACACAATTAATTTACTTTATTTATTCTAGGTCGATAAATAATCACAATCGTTTTTTGTAATTAGATGTCATGTGTTCAGCGTACACTAATCGACTAATGTAAACACAAGCAAGACCCGTATAAAACAAGCAATTGACCAGTTTGAACCTGTACTTAGCGTGACAGGATCCAACGCGCTTTCGCGGCAAATTGTACATACAGGTGTCATATTTATAGGACGGCTTATTTTGAATGTATATCACATGTCCAAAAATGATGTTTTGTTTTTATTTTTATTTGTTTCATATTTGGTAGAGATCTAAGGATAACTTTTATGTACTTTGAAGTAGGTAACGTTTTTCTTTTACGGTATATACAATCGGAATTCAATGCTCTCCTTCAGCCAACAAAAAATATTAATTTTAAAAAATTACAATAAAATTACCACAATATTTTTCACAACGAAAAAAAATTTTTTATTTGAAAAATAGTGTAAAAATATGAATTTCATTAGAAATAATCAAAATAAAAATCCCAATACGTTAAAAAAAATTTTGAAAATGGTGTCCTAAAAATATGACAGTGGGAAGGAATGGGTTAAGTTTATGACGAAAATACTGTAGAATCGTTTTTTTTATCTATCCCCTTTTTAGCGTTTTGTACACAAAAGGTGCCAACGTATACCTATTAGTTTTTTTTTGTACACACTCACACACGGCTTAGCCCCATACTGAGCCATTTCTAGCTCGTATTATGGTTGCTAACACAACTGATATACTACATATACATACATACATACAATATATAAATACATATTTAACACCTACAGCCAAGAAATTTAATTAAGCACAAAGATGTTGACCGGGCCGGGAATCGAACCCGGAACCTTCTGATTAGCAGTCGTCAAAATAGACTTTAGACTTTGTAGTTCATCATCTGTCTGTCTGACTTTCACCAGATTTTATTTTAATAGAAATGTGTAGAAATTAAGTTAAACAGACTAACTCGTGTATTTATTTCTAATTTACATCATACACTGTTTTAATCTCTCTAATCTTTTTAACGACGATTGTAGCAAAAATATTAATTAAAATGTTCATAATAATATGGTTAAGTTTATTCATATAAAAATACATTATTTTAAAGTTAAAGATGTTAGGTAATTTAAATTTAATAGGTATAGGAAAAACAACTGGTATTGTGTGTTTGATACTACACACAATTAGCAGTTGTGGTGTAGAAAGTTTAATTAAATTTATGAGTTTAATCATTTATCTAACTAATTAGTCTTCTTAAGTATTTAATTAATGCTTGTAGTGTGACTTGCCTTTATCATATGTTATTTATGGCTAATAAAGTTCTGTGTTTCTGTGCGTTCTGTTTCATATGTACGCATAATATATGTATTCAGCCATTTTGTGGTGGCTGCCATATTGGACCGATCTTTGATATAATTATTTATGCGGATTTTTTTATTGATACTTGTTTTTAATTTTAATTTACTTTGACATTTCAATTTAATTTTTTGACATGTTTTTATTATATGTACTAATTCCATTGTTTATAATATTTTATTTAGTTTTGAGTCTGTGTTACTCGTAATAAACAATTTAAATTGAATTAAATTTATCAACATAGAACTAAAACACTTTGAAAAAAATCCCGGTGGTTTTAAAACTCTTGGAACTAGAGCCTGACCACTTAGCTCTTACAAAGGTAGAAAGAAGATAGCAAAAAGTAATTGTTATTTTTACTCAAAGCAAGATTACGTAGCCCTATCTCTCAAATCTTAACAAGTTTGTTGGGGTGGAAGAAGGTAAGTCTGTCTGCCAAAACAACTGTGACGGAGACGGATGGCCAGATTATCTGATGCTGATCGCGAGGTGAGGCTCCCCCTGGCGGGGAGACGGGGAAAAACGAGGGAACTGGACTTTGTTTTATTTCACCCGTACTTATACGGATTGCAGATCACGCGAGGTCTTCATGAGAAAGTGTATTTATGACATCGTATGATCTTCATAAGAGATTTGCCAAAAGATGGCAAAAGAAATAGAGGCAGACAAATCAAAAGATGGGAAGATGACTTCAAGAAAGTGGCTGGTCCGGTATGGACCCGCTTAGCAAAGGACAGAAATAAGTGGAAGTTTTTATAGAAGGCCTTTGTCGGCAGACAGGCTGTTACAGACAAAAATCCAGTTGCCGATAATTAGTTAAGAAATACAATACACAAATAAATTAAGTATTTAGTTAGTAGGCATGTATATAATATTTTTAGTTAAGAAACAGCAATAAAGGCTATTTTATTTTTTATTTTATGATTTTCATAAGAAATTATTTATTTTTACTCATTCGGCACACTTTGACCAGCAGAGTGTGTTAGAACTGTTCGAAAGTGTAGCATGCCTTTTTTTTTTTTTTTTTACGTGAGGAAATGCATTTACGCATGCCCACCACACCCGGGGAGGTGGGTGGGGTATGTCGGGCTCGATGCCAGAAGGGCATCACTACCGACTAAAACCTCACGATGGCCTTCTCACCGGAAAGGGCGGGATGAGGTTCCGCTTCTCGCATTAACGCACCACCCCGCCCACCTCGGCTAGCCTGCGAGACTCCGCCTCTGGGGATGACTCCCCTTGCAGTGCACCTGATGCACTGCAACCACCTCGGGGACCGTGAGTACAATGGACGCCGGAGAACCCCGGTCCGACGTCCTAAGTCCCCCGTGACGGGTCGGGTCTGTGGCCCCGTCACATGCCACTACGGCCGCAGAAAATAGGGATAGTGGTAGTCTCCGGTTACCACTCCCTTCTCCCTGCGGCCCCACCGCGCCCGCCATCAACGGTGGCAACCCCGTCGAGGCCGCGGCAGGTAGGAAGAGCGGCGCATCGTAATACCGACACTTCTCTCCTGCCGCGGCCCCACACTTTCAGCTGCGGTGCCTCCCTATCCACACCGCAAGCCCGCCTCAGTTGCGAAACCTCCCCGAAAACCCCCGGAGCGAGGTCCCGCAACCTACTGGTGCCACTCCATCTAGAACTTGCGTACAGGGATTACAAGTCTAGGGAGTGGCCCGCCTCAGGGACCCTCTTCGCTTCACCGTGGGTGACCAGGCCACGGTTACTGAGCCCCCCCGCCTCGACAATGCGGGGCCCCACGGGGGGGAAGTGTAGCATGCCTAGTCTGGAATAACTGGCTCTCAAGGAGAAAAACAGAACACAAGTGTATCAGAAAGCAGATTTCGTGTACCGTCAGCCACGTCACACAAATTTGTAAACACAAAAAAATAGAAATTTGTGGAAATAAATTCATTTAAAATTAATGTTATGATTTCTAATGATTCTATAATTATAATACAGTTATCTACAAAAATGTAAGATTCGTTTTAATATCTGGAATACATTCAGAAGCACAACATTTATATTTATGTTCGTTTAGTTTCGACAATATTTAAAAAAAAAAAACTTTCGAGCTAATTTTACGTAATTGTGTTTTGGAAGTGTAACAATTCTTAATACTGATATTAATTAAAGATAATAAAACTCGAAAAAATATAGCCTTATTTACGTAGGAATTTATATGATACTAGCTGACCCGGCAAACGTTGTTTTGCCTTCATAATTATTATTATTTCTAAATATACAGTAGCCGATTCTCAGACCTACTGAATACGCATATAAATTTTGGAAAAAATCGGTCAAGCCGTTTCGGAGGAGTACGGTAACAAACACTGTGACACGGAAATTTTATATATAAGAAGATTTTTCACCTTATTTTGCTCCTATAGTGCCTTAATCAAACCTTTTCTGTAATCCTTTGAAAATAAATATTCTGTATAATAAGAGTAAGTTTGTTATAAATAAATTAAACTATTTAGTTAGTAATTGTAGTACATTATTTCAGTAAAATAAATACTATTTTATTTCACCCCCCAAGTGTCACGGCTCCCCGTCCAAGCAATGATCCGTCCGGTAAGCACCCGCTAAACAGCCGCTCCCCGCTAATGCCGGGACAGACGTCCGCATGCGATCCGGGATAATCCGGCAGGTGAGCCGGACCGGGCCCGGGAGCTATCCGTCTTCATGATGTATTGTAGTGTGCTCAACGATTGACAGATGTCGTTGATTGCACGATTATAGATCAGTGGGTACACCGCCTAACATAAACAAATGCAATGCAGTAGGGATTCGAGAGTTAATTCCATTTAGGTAATATTTCAATGCATCCGACAATTTTCTTCGAATCGGATACAATAATTGCTATAGGTTGCTATAGATGAATACTAAGAAGATTAAAATACTGACTAACCAGAAATCACTGTCTTTCATTTCGTCCCAAGGTAGGTTACATACAGTGCTGTCCAAACTTACAAATAAGTAATGTACCTGAGGACAAAACACGAAAAAACGGACAAAAATAATAATTGAATGATATCCCAGATATCCCAGAGATGGCGTAGGAAGGCGAGGAAGGCAACGTAAACGTTGAGAAGATGACATCATGAGGATAGCTGGAACTACATTGACGAGAGTAGCTGAACTAGAAAAAATAAGCACTTGGTGAAGAACTTTGTCAGAAGACAAGTTAGCTGTAAATAGTTAGTTTTAAGTTTCTTGTAATGCCTAATAGTAATAAAGGTTTATTTTATTTTATTTATAGAATTCAAATAATGCTCATCAGTTTCACAAATTATTCAAGAAATCAAATCACAAATGTCCTTAATCCCAGATTAGATAGTGTACACACACATCTTCTCTAAGCGTCTGGCGAAAGTTCAAAAAACTCGTAGAAGCAAACACTTGCCGTGAATTGGGTGCTTAAAAACTTCACCTGAATACTTGGAACTTGGGAATTTTAATGAAAAAATAATTTCAATTTGCAAAGTCCTGCGGCGAGGGAAGTTTCCTTACGTCCGGAGAGTTCCTCTAACATCATTACCTTCGCATATTTGAGCAGATGACACTTTCAAAACATTCTTAATTTTATGGAACTTTATTTTTTATTGGGGAACCTGAGGTCAAATAAACATTGTGATTTTCGTTAAAAATTGAGGGCGTGATTACACTTACCTAAGGAAATATACAGAGTTATTTGTAACTGTAACGAACGGAACAACTTTCAAGGGTGACTTCAGTAGCATAAGCAGCCCACTATACAATCCCACAGCTGGGACTCGGATTCTTCCCTAACGATGAGAGAGAGATATAGGCCATAATCAACCATGCTAGCCAAGTGGGGGTTGGCGGATGACACACGTCTTCAGATATTGTGGTCCTCAAAGAAAAACAACAAGTTCAGATTAAGCTAGTTTATTTGTCCAAAGAAACTAGCTCAATCAAGCTCAGGTCATCCGATGGCAGCTACGATACACACACTCAGACACGTCAAACTTATAACATACTGTTGTTCTTGCGTCGGGGTTAAAATACAAATCTTAATATATATATAAATCTCGTATCACAATGTTTGTCCTCGATGAACTCCTAAACCATTAAACTGATTATAATAAAATTGCCACACCATGTGCAGTTCGATCCAACTTGAGAGATAGAATAGTTTAAATCTCAAATTATAGTCGCAATTTTAATTTATTGCTAATTATTGTGTGTTATTATTTGACAGTCACAATTATCTGTTAACTCCAAATGATTCTAATAGATGTTGATACCTTTCGACTGGGTTGAGTGAGTAATCAATAGATGGCGCTGCTATGGTAAATCTACGAACGTTATATGACACGTTAGCTACACTATCTATTTTTCATACCTCTAAGTGAGGCAAAACAACGTTTGTCGGGTCAGCTAGTAGTATAGTAAAATCTTCCAATATACATACATATATTATAGGTACAAGTCATTTAAATACTAAATACAACTAATGTCATTTATTATGGTCAAATCTAAAAATAATGAAAATTAATCATCTTCCAATTCAATTAAGGTGTCACTGCAACAGTTACTATCGACATTCAGTAGTTTAATCTCCAAACACACCTTCACATATCCACATAATGTCAAACTTTAGAGCCCGTATTTGGAACTTGAAAGCCCCACACGGGAACCCGCAAGTCGCCGGATGGCACCGGATCAGGTGGACCGGTTCGTACCGGATTATTCCGGTCCGGAGCGGATCCGACACGGTTTCAGACTTAGCCGCCTGCGTGGAGCTCACGCTTCAAGGTGTTCGTAATTGAAAGGGTTATCTCAGCTTGATTTATTGGTGATCTTAATCTGATGCTTCAGAGTGGCTCGGACTTTCTACTTAATACTAACTAACTCTCGTTTTATGTATCTTTTTTTAGGATTTAAAAGCCAAATGTGTAAGTGGTGAGATGATAGAATAGAATAGTTGTTTGTGCTTAGATTTTTTGAAATTTAAATGAAGTATAAAATATACAATTAATATAAATGTACAATTTAATTTAGAATTTATATGGGTCCTTGAAACTAAAATTAAATCTCGTAAAGTTATTATTATTTATTATAGTGGAAGCAAAAACGCACTACCGACCGTACTGACCACACCTAGAGGAGAAAAGCGAAGTCAAAGATAATAGATAATTCTGGACACAAATTTATTTAGACTAAAACTAAAATATAGACGAAGAACAAAAATAGTGCGCCTCTATAGGCGGCCTTATCGTTTAAAGCGATCTCTTCCAGATTCTTTGAATGATGTCTTATTCGGATTTGTAAGTTTGTGAATATATAAGTTGCTATTTTATGTTTAGTCTTTTTGCATGATTATCTTTCCAATTGCTGTTCACATCAGTCAATTACGGCAGTTAATTCGGTGATCACGGCAGTTTAATTAACCAAGCTTCTATTTATTTATTTATTTTATTTATTTATCATCAATTAATTATTACGGTTAGCACCAATTACAATAATTAATACTATCTATATCATATTCTAATAACAGTAAGTAACCTACTTACTTATAAAATAAATAAGTTGCAACATTAAATGAAATAATTTGTTTGCATAGCCACAGGTAATATAAAAACATGGAAAAATATTATAATATGCCCCTTGTAGGCTACCCACATATGCGGTGTGCAATTTTAGTAATAATTTATAAATAATTGATAAACAAAACTTTTTTCACCATCCTACTGTTATTTTCCTTTTATTTATTCATCTACTTCCCAATAATTACGAAGTAGCTCGACAGCACCTGTGTTAATCACAAGGAGCCAATATCCGGACAAGTTGTTCTCAAACTTTGGGCACCTCGATAAGTTGTGACGTCACCTGACAGATTACTCCCGGGGACGCATAGACAGGAGGTAACCCCACCTCGGTTATTGAAAAAGTTTCAGAACTTCTATTTTGTGGTTAACAAGTTGTTTAATGGAGGCTGGAAATTTTGTGAAGCATTGTGTTTTGATAAATTTGTAATCATAGTCTCTTTTTAGCATCCGGTGCAAAAAGACGGGTGTTAGAAGATAGGTGTGTGTGTTTGTCTGTCTGTGGCATCATAGCTCCAAAACATATGTAACGCCGGTAGCTCGGCTAGCTAAGGTGATCTGACGCAATCATCGAAGCTATGCAACGGTCGATGCGGCCGGTGTTTGGATGGGTAACTAACTATGCACAAGACTGTCGTTTTTAAGTGGTATTTTATCTGGGCGCTATCGTGGGTCGGACGACTCATTAAATTGTAGGTCCCGGCTGCTATTCTTAGCAGTCGTTAGGCCAAGTCAGAGTCCTTCGGGCGGCTAGAAAACTCTTGACACCAGACCTAGTCACTTAGCTCAAACGTAGAAAAGAAGAAAAAGAACACTTAACCGATATAAATCAAGTATTTTTTTTGGTTAAAAGTGTTATTCGAGAGTGTTTTTGCTATGTTTTTTTTTTAACATTGATTCAAGATAGCCACCGTCACAAAATGGTGGCTCAGACCGTTTTCCACAACTCCCTTCTAAAGAACGGTGTATGGTTTCTTCTTCGTGGTATAATTGTTGGTTTGTAATGAACCAGGGAGAATTAGTGATTATCCTAAGCATTTTATACCGAAAAATATCACCCAAAAAATCAATAAGCTGGTACAAAAAGTGTACAAAACAGAACTGAACCACTCCAATCGCCTAAAAACACCGCCGTAGTTTGAGCAAAGGCTTCAAAAAGCCGAGCTACGTTCGAATACCTGAGTAATTCATGCAAACGAATGCAAGCCAATTAATTAAGGGGCTGCGTTCAGAAATCTGCTGCCGTCAGTAAACTGAGCAGTGCCGAGCTAATGGGGAGTATACACTCGGAAAGGAAACGCCGCGATTGTTTGCTTAACTGAGATAATATTGTTATACTTGTGGACTTAATAATATTATGTGTTTTTGACGTGACAACGTCTTAAATTAGGTTGCGGCTGGGAGTCGCTTATGAAAAAGTGTAACGCCCGGTAACGTTACGATGAGTCACCGAACGAGAGAGAGGCCCGCCGAATGCCTTGCGTCTCTCTCCCACTCGACTATGATCGGTCTGCCGCGCGCGCAGCACGCGGCAGACGTTGTCACGTAAAATCTTCGCCCGTAAAACCGACTTTACAGGCAACCATTCTTGTTTTTTTTGTTATTTAGTATGTGGTTAAGTTATTATATATTAAGCCAAAAGATTTATTGAACATTACTCGATCAGACCTATTTAAGATTTAAGAGCAGACTAAAACGCTATCAAGCAGACAAAGCATATTTTGATATTGACGAATTTTTAAAAGATAAATCTCTAAAATAATAATTTTGTTTGTGACATTACTAATTTGAATTCATATGACATTATTTAATTATTTGTTCAATATGTTCCTTTTTTTCGCTTTACACTTGTTTGTATAATTTGTAAAATTGTATCCTTTTTATATATGTTTTTTTTTTTATTGCATGCCGAAAGGTTAAGAATATGGCGCACTCAAATTGTTATCTTTCTTATCTTATTATATTACCCATGTTCTGCAACAATAAATAAATTTGAAATTGAAGTTAATATTGCAGAACGAATGAGTTACAGCCAATTTATTAGTAATATTATTACCATACAGTTTATAAGCAATTGTACGATAATATACTAATATTATTAAAATCAGAAGATATGTGAATGATGGCATGAGTGGCAGAATCAGACAGGGAGTTCTTCTTCTTCGTATGAGCTGAGTGACCTAGCTCTGGTGACGAGAGTTTCAAGCCACCCGAAGGCTAACTGCTTGTTCTAAAATTAACAGCCGGGACCTACAATTTAACGTGTGATCCAATTCACGGTAGCTGAAGATCAGTAACTAGCCCAAGAGAATATGCCACTTTTTAAAAGACAGTCTTGTGCATGTTCACCCATCCAAAGAATGTCAGCATCGACCTAGCTATAGATATAACTTAGTTATCCTAGCCATACTGCTTATTATTCTGTGTCCTAGCTACAGGCAGGGACTAAGAAGGTAGTATAATTTCAAATTAAAAACACTATGAGCAAGATCACGTCAAGTGGACCCCCCATTTACCAATTGATCATAAAAATTTAATCTTTATATATTTTTCATAGGTACTTATGATGGAAAATTGATCCACAAACGTTTTTTAAAAATTTTGATATTAACAACATTTTTTTTATAAAGAAAATTTTAACCACTTTTAATTAAAAATAGATCAAAAATCAACCGTATGAGATAAATTCATGAAATTTTCAGCATCCATGGTCAAATGATGAAATTACTTTTTAACCGACTTCAAAAAGGAGGAGGTTATATATTCGACGTGTAAGTATTTTTTTTTTTTTTTATGTATGTTCAACGATTTCTCAGCCATTTGTGGATCGATTCTCAAAATTCTTTTTTTAATTGAAAGAGTATGGTTCTGAATTGGTCCCATTGTCACCAAAACTGGTTCTGATGATGGACTCCTAGGGAAATCGAAGAAAAACCTAAAAAGTTAGGTTATTTTTACGCATGAAGAGAGATTCTAGCTCGTTTGGCTGTACTGATATTCATGAAATTTGAGAAGAAAATAGGTAAGACTATGTGTTAACACATACGCTACTTTTTATCCCGAAAATAAATACTATTCCCGTGGGATGCACCAAATAACATATAAATCTTTTTAACTTCTTCACGCTCGAACGGTTGTACTGACATTGATGAAATTTGGAATGAAGATAGGTTAGACTTTGTGTTTACACATAGGCTACTTTTTATCCCGAAAATAATTATTGTTCCCGTGGGATGCACCAAATAACACATGACACACTGATTTCGCTAAAATTTGATATAGGGGGTAGACTAGACCTTGTATAACACGAAGGTTACTTTTTATCTTAAAAGTCATTGCTATTCCCGTGGGAAGCCCAAATAACTGGATAACCTATTTTACTTCTTCGCGCTCATACGGCATTACAGATTTCGCTCATAAAATTAGCAGCCTGGCTAACAAAAGTAATCTGACGCGAACATCGAGGCTAAGAAACGGCCCATGCGGCCAGTCTTTGGATGGGTAACCATGCACAAGACTTCCATAAAAAAAATATGATATTTTCATCTGGGCGTTACTGTGCTTCGGATAACACGTTAATTTGTTGGGCCTGGACCACTACTCTTAGTACAAGCAGGGGTCAAACTAAATCAGGGGCTTGAAAAACTCTCGACGCCAGAGTTTGGCCACTTGGGTCATACTTAGTGGAAGAAGGAACTGTAAAATTTGATATATTAATAGACAAGACCCTCAAACGGATAAGGAAAATATTTACGCGCTCGCTTCGCTAGGAGTTATCCCGCTTCGTTCAAATTTCCCCCAGGATGTTCTGGGCTTATGACACTCCAAATATTATATAATTTGTGCTGCTTTGGACTTCTTTATGCTCAAACGGTTCGAACAAATACGGTGAAAATTTTCGCGCTCGCTTCGCTCGCACCCAGCTCGCTTCGCTCGCGATTGGTTCTTGTACGTTTTGACACAACAAACAGTATGTAATTGGTGCTGCTTTGGACTTCTTTATGCTCAAACGGTTGGAACAAATGCGGTGAAAATTTTCGCGCTCGCTTCGCTCGCGCGTAGCTCGCTTCGCTCGCATCCGCCTCTTTTCGCTCGCACTTGGTTCTAGTAAGTTTTAACACAACAAACATTATGTAATTTGTGCTGCTTTGGACTTCTTTATGTTCAAACGGTTCGAACAAATATGGTGAAAATATTCGCGCTCGCTTCGCTTGCACTTGGTTCTAGTAAGCTTTGACACAACAAACAGTATGTAATTGGTGCTGCTTTGGACTTCTTTATGCTCAAACGGTTGGAACAAATACGGTGAAAATTTTCGCGCTCGCTTCGCTCGCATCCAGCTCGATTTGCTCCCAATTGGTTGCCTGCCTGGCACACGCCGAATTTTTTCATCGTGAAGTTTATTTGGCTCTCCATAGCTAAAACTTAAACAAAATATCATTACCAACCACTAAAAATGTAAAAATAAAATTGTTTTAAAAAACAAACAACCGACTTCAAAAACACAACTAAAAAGGGAAAAATAATTTTAAGCCTAAATCAAATCAAGAATATATAAATAGAATAGGAGAGTTTATTTCATGTACTTATAAAAAACTATTTGCAATTTTTAGTAATCCTGTATTCTTGAAGTCGGTGCCATCTAATAAGAACAAATTAAAACTATTTTCAATTGTCTTTCTTTGCTGGCACCGACTCCAAGAATACAGGATTAGTAAAAATTGCAAATAGTTTTTTATAAGTACATGAAATAAACTCTCCTATTCTATTTATATATTCTTGATTTGATTTAGGCTTAAAATTATTTTTCCCTTTTTAGTTGTGTTTTTGAAGTCGGTTGTTTGTTTTTTAAAACAATTTTATTGTCAGGTTATTTAAAGTAACAACAAAATATAAAGTAACTAGCTGACCCGGCAAACGTTGTTTTGCCTTAAAAATATATAGTAGAAGATTCTCAGACCTACTGAATACGCATATGAAATTTGGTAAAAATCGGTCAAGCCGTTTCGGAGGAGTACGGTAACTAACATTGTGTCATGGAAATTTTATAATTCTTTATTGGACATATAAATAAAAAAGGCACAGTAAATGACAATTCACTGTACAATTAGTGTACCACAATTGGCGGCCTTATCGCTTAAAGCGATCTCTTCTAGGCAACCTTTGGATGGAAAGGCATTTATAAACGACTAAAGAAGGACGTAGTGTACAATAAAGAATAATAAAAAACATACATATAGTATTAATAATCTTATCTTAATTTATATAACCTCGTGTCACAATGTTTGTCCTCAATGGACTCCTAAACCACTTAACCGATTATAATAAAATTCGCACACCATGTGCAGTTCGATCCAACTTGAGAGATAGGATAGTTTAAATCTCAAATTATAGTCGCAATTTTAATTTATTGCTAATATAATTTGTTATAATTAACTGTAAGTAACCTATCTATATAGTAATTGAATTATCAATGAAGTAATTCGTAAAAATGAAGTATCTTTTTGTACGTGTTACTCCTAACCAAAAAGAAACCTGGCAATAACTAACCTTAGGCCTATATTACTTAAAGTAGGCGACCATACGTTTTTATCAAATCGCTAGTGCCTTGAAAATTCGCAAAACGGACACAACCGTCAACGACGTCTGCCCTCATGCGTCTGCCCACGTTCGGGTCGCGCACTCAGCGATTAGCCACTTCTTCCCCACCGCACCTACCCCCGCTCCGTTCGCCTGGCGCCGCTGAATTTTAAATCTGTGATATCTTCAAAAATATTTATTTAATTTACATGCTGTAAAAAGCCATATTGATCTTTATTAAATGCACAATGTATTTAAGATACTTAATTGGATAAGGATTAATACTGTATTGCTTAAAATCGCTTCGTAAATAAGCCATTATTTCTCGTACAAAGTAAAGGGTAAAAAATGGTTATTGTGGGTTATTCCTAAGAGATAAACATATACCATCACGGACTTTTTTGTAGACCTTTTTAAGTAGTACAATACTGTAGTAAATTGTTTTGATCTATCTTGAAGGATTCAGTCAGCGTTTGCAATGTAAGCGCAAAAAATGTGTTTTTTTTTACGACCTCACATTAAAAACCTCAAAAATTGTAGCCTATGTGTTATTCTGATGTATAAGCTATAGCCTATGTGTTATTCTGATGTATAAGCTATATTGTGGTAAAGTTTCATTCAAATCCATTCAGTAGTTTTTACGTGAAAGAGTAACAAACATACATCCATACATCCACACATCCATACATCCATACATACAAACTTTCGCCTTTATAATATTAGTAGGATATAATATATCACCCATTATTTTCGTAAAACTTGTATGCAATGGTCTTTAGCGAGTAATTAATATTGCAATATCTCGAGTTTCTTGCAATGAGATTCAGTAGAGATTAAGGTGTATCATTATACAGATTTATTATCCTCAGACAATCTTTGTGAAAAAAGGGTGAAGTCAGTCTTAATCATTGTTTTTTTAGTTGTTATTTTTAGTTACTATTGTATGTTTTTTACGAACAAGATTGTTGTAAGCTAATCATTATTTTAAAACACAGTTATGCAATAAATATTCTTCTCTCTAAACTTTATTATGGAGTAGAGCTTTATTCCCCTCGGTATTTTCATCTTGGCAACACTCAGAGGAAATATGATTCCAGTCCCGAGCCACTAGTTTCCGAAATAAGAGTGAAATCGTGTGTTTAGAACAAACAGACGCGCGGCTGACTCTATCACATTTGTCAAACAGCCGTGTGTGGGGTAGAGATGAGACTGTCGATAGAATCTTATCGATACATAGCGATGCAAGGTAAGCCTAGAAGGAGACTTTGCATTTGTTTGAAAGAAAGAAAATAGATTTATTGTGCACAAAACAAAATACACTTACAGATTATGATAGATAATTATCACTAATAGTGTGTGCACAAATGGAGCAAATTCAACTTAATGCTGAGAGCACTTTGTACCCCAGCGCTCAGTGTTTCAGATCAGTATAGTTTGTATAAGTTTTTTTAAATGCAATTAGCAACAGATTGGTTTTTGCGTGAAAAAATGGTTTGCATCTGACCAGCTTGGCTGATGTTAAGTAACGTTGTGGCCGACGTCGTACCAGAACAGAGCTTTGGGTAGAGACTTCCATGGCTCCCATCGCTATGAACGTTGAGGCGACATATAATTTTTGTTTCCATACGTAACAAAAGTTCTTACTAAAATAAAAACATCTGTTAAAATTTTTGGCAGAACCAATGAGCTTGACTTTTTTATTGTCTATAGGTAGAATTCTACAATATAGTTTTGCGCATTCAATAAATCACTGTGCATTCATATATTTATTAAAGGAAAAATAAACGCTAACTTCAAAAAATATTCGATGGAACAAAAATACGTGTTTATTATTACTAAACATACGAGTATGTACTCGTATGTATGTACATATATGACAAGCAAAATTTTTACAAACTATTAGAAAAGTAAACATCCAGTACGTATGTTATTGAAAATTGATTTTATTGAACTATGGTTACATTGGTCACAATATTTTTTCAATCTTGACGTAAATAGAAAAATCGATATCGATAAAATTCAATAGTCCTAAACATCATCGTCGCGTGGATGTGCCGCGCACCCTGAGTTATGCAGTCTGGCGTCTACCGAATATCGATGAGTTATTGAGCTATTTACATTACATCACTAGTTCGCAAACTGTTTAAACTGTTTGAATATTCTCTATTTCATGTATGTGTTTATCATTACCGTAGCGCTCGTAGTGCGGCTCATTAAGGTAATCCGACACGGTCATTAAAGTTGATGTGGATAGTTATTTAATACTTTTACCAAAATTGGGTATTAAGTAGATTTAAATTATGCGTTTAAAAACTATATAATATTCAATTCCTTAAATAAAAATAAGAGTTAAATTTCACAAACAAAAAAGTCAGGACAGCCTGCAATCGACCGTAACCGGCGCAAAGGTGCCCACGTCATTTAATTAATAAATATTTTCATGCATATAGAAGGAGGTTTTATGATGCCGGTGCTAATGTGGGTCGGATGTCACGTTAAGATGCAGATTCTGACTGTAAATCTTAGTACAAGTAGACGTAAAGCGGAGTCAGAGGTGTTTCGACGGCCTGAAAGCTTGGCCACTTAGAAAAAAAATAAAAGATTGTATCCACTCCAGACAAAATACTGCAAAACTTCAACCCTCCCAATCAAGCCGTAAAATGTAATTTAGTAGAAACAAATTCCCAGTGTCTCCAGCCAGGTAAGGCGTGGAATATACAATTAATTTTATTTACGGGCTCCTTGTTTGTCCCGCGGGGGCTATGGGGAATTTAAAATGGTGAGACAATGAGCTCGTCGGTTCTACGCCGTGGCTGAATTACTAATTGATGGGAAGAAAGAATGGGAGTTAACGCTGAACAGGGGCTGAGATGGTGGGACATACTTTGTCCCACCATCGGTGGTACAAAGTATATATTCAAAGTATCGGTACGGTAAACTTGAAGCGGCAATTGTTTTTTTTTTTCATTATGATTATCATCATCAGCCTGTTTCTTCCCACTGCTGGGTATAGGCCTCTCTCTATCAAGCCATGCAGTTCGGTCTTCAGCCTGTTTCCACCAGTTCTTTCCAGAGTATCTAACGATGTCTTCTGACCATTGGGCTGGTAGTTTTTATTTTATTTTACTGGGATGAAAAATATTGAAAATGTTAGTAAATCCGTTTTTTTTTATAAATTCAACCTTTCGCTTTTAAAAAGATAATTCGCTTTTTTAAAGGTATTTACTTAGCTGTGGTATAAAAAAAGTTCAAAGCAGATAATATCATGAGTTCAGAGCGATACGTTTTCTTCTAGGCTAAAGCACTCGATCGTATTGTATTTCACTACAAAGAAGTCATCAATTTGTCTATAAACAAACTAATACCAAATAAAAAATCGTTTAAAATATTTAATTTTAGATATTTTTAATTTGTATCGTTATAATGTCAAATAATACACATAAAAAATAAACTACCTATCTATATCTTAAAATTAAGTCTTGTATCCTAAAAGACTACGTCGAAGCCCCTCGCCCAAACGTAAATTAATAACCTTTTACTTTCTAAGACAAATTACCCACCAAGTACCAACGGACGTTATAGAAGTGATTTTTATCAATTTTAACATTTTTAATTTACTAAAATAATACTGTAACTTCAAGTTTTTACCCACGTGCGCGGATGTGGCAAGTACCTACTTAAAGTGATATTACGAATTACTAAAGTTTAATTGTCACAAAGTATGGAAAACCCCTCATATACTCCCCAACGAATACTGAACCCGGACAGTATAATCTGACTTATGTAAATCGGGCCGAGTTCATCCCAAAGTAACCACGTCATCAATTACCTCACCTTTCTTGTCCCGTTTACCAACTGACCGGCATTTGGGGTAAGGGGTCCATTTGTATCCGTCCCGTTGGACCCCGGGGTACAAAGATTGGTAATCCCGGACCACTATTAACTGTTTAAGAAAGGTTCGCAGCGCTGTAATCAGGTAAGTTGTGGTCAGGTGATGGAAGGTTGTAGACAGTTTGAGTGGAAAGTGGAATTAATTTGTTGAATCGTTGTTTCCTAAATTAAACGTTGTATAAGGTAAAAGTATTACGGTATTTTTTTTATAAAGGAATTTATACATGCTTTTCCGCTAAATTGAATGATGGAAAGCGACGGTATGGCTGAAGATGAATGAAGAGCGCTCACCTAGAATAAGACACAGGTTAACTCTGTTGCCTATAAAACCTTATATCTGCGTTATTTGTATACTAGCTGACCCGGCAAACGTTGTTTTGCCTTAAAAATATATAGTAGCTGATTCTCAGACCTACTAAATACACATATGAAATTTGGTAAAAATCGGTCAAGCCGTTTCGGAGGAGTACGGTAACTAACATTGTGTCATGGAAATTTTATAATTCTATATTGGACACATAAATAAAAAAGGCACAGTAAAAAACAATTAACTTAAAAAAAACCGCCAGTTGTGCCACAATTGGCGGCCTTATCGCTTAAAGCGATCTCATCCAGGCAGCCTTTGGATGGAAAGGAATTTATAAACGACTAAAGAAGGACGTAGTGTACAATAAAGAATAATAAAAAACATACATATAACATTAATAACCTTATCTTAATTTATATAAATCTCGTGTCACAATGTTTGTCCTCAATGGACTCCTAAACCACTTAACCGATTATAATAAAATTCGCACACCATGTGCAGTTCGATCCAACTTGAGAGATAGGATTGTATAAATCTCAAATTATAGTCGCAATTTTAATTTACTGCTAATTATTGTCTGTTATTATTTGACAGTCACAATTATCTGTTAACTCCAAATGATTCTAACAGATGTTGATTGATACCTTTCGACTGGGTTGAGTAAGTAATCAATAGATGGCACTGCTATGGTAAATCTACGAACGTGTCATAGGTATAAGCTACACTATCTATTTTTCATACCCTTAAGTGAGGCAAAACTTAGTTTGCCGGGTCAGCTAGTATTATATATTAGACAACAGTTTAGCTCTGAGAAGAACTTTTGCGTATGTGTAGTTAAAAAAACAAAATCAAAAAAAAAAAACCCGCAAATTATTAGACTTCGCGCACGGCCGCTGCGATGGGAGCCAACCTCGCGACTGAGCCGCGCGTTTATACCTTACCACAGAATAATAACTTGTACTTCGACCTTACTCATAGATCTAAACACCCCTCCCCCGCACACGCCCTCTTCTCAACGGGCCGTGCAGCAGAAATCGTAATATTTTAATTTCACCATAACTTCAAAACCAAACGTCCAATTTTAATCATTCAAAGACCAAATATTATCAACACAAACTGTACTTATTGATGAAATAATTTATTTTGATAAGGATTAATAGTGTATTGCTTAAAATCGCTTCGTAAATAAGCCATTATTACTCGTACAAAGTAAAGGATAAAAAATGGTTATTGTGGGTTATTCCTAAGAGATAAATATATACCATCACGGACTTTTTTGTAGGCCTTTTTAAGTTGTACAATACTGTAGTAAATTGTTTTGATCTATCTTGTAGGATTCAGTCAGCGTTTGCAATGTAAGCGCAAAAAATGTGTTTTTTTTTACGACCTCACATTAAAAACCTCAAAAATTGTAGCCTATGTGTTATTCTGATGTATAAGCTATAGCCTATGTGTTATTCTGATGTATAAGCTATATTGTGGTAAAATTTCATTCAAATCCATTCAGTAGTTTTTACGTGAAAGAGTAACAAACATACATCCATACATCCATACATCCATACTTACAAACTTTCGCCTTTATAATAGTAGTAGGATTTGTGAAAATTGAAAGTTTATTATTCTATGTTTTTAGTTTTTGTTCTAGTGTCAAGAAATACACATTATAATTTATCTATAAGTTTCTCTATTTGTCACAACTTATGAGATATATGTACGTTATAGACGGACAGACAGCAGTCTTAGTAAAAGAACTCCGTTGATATTCGTCGAAAGCGAGCCCCTAAAAAGAGTAAACAAAAACATTAACCGTAGCTTTCTTTAAGCTGTTTCCCGTGAAAACGTCTGGCGATTCAATAATCCTGTAGGAAAATTAATTACACCCAAATCCGTCCCTTTGTGACAGAGAAAAATTGTAACGAATGAAGTGGGGCCCTGGAACAACCTGTGCGAAAACCTTTCTGGAGGCAGGCAAGGTAAAATAGACTTTAAATATAGGAGATAAGGAAGGTTATTGTTTGTACTATTGTAAGATTACCTTTGAGAACCAAGATTAGAGCGGAAAGCGGAGCGGTATAAGCGTAATTTTGTTTCGATACTTTTCTCTAAATATATCTTGCTTGAAATTGGTAAAATAATTTTGGAAATTCACAAAATTATTTCAAATTTCGTTGACGACGAAATATAGAAAAAAGCAATAAATTCGCTTCTTTGGGTTTAAAAAAAGTCGTTCAACTAAAAATGTTGGCAACAAAAATAGTCTATATGTATAAATATTTATACGATACATGTGAAGCATATTATATCAAGAATAAATATAAAAATTCAATGAAAAGTATCTTTGTGAACGAACAAACTTATAGGACTGTTCCTTAGATTCTCCAACAATAAAATATATATCTGAGATTTAACAAACGCACGATTGTAGAACATTTTGTTGCGTTTGCCTGTCTACCTCTCTAAAGTTGAAAATCTACAAAAAATTACACATTTAACATATAACAGTCTTAACTATCTGAGCTAGACTTGAAGCGACAAGCTTGTAAAAACCGTCCAAAACCTTCCTAGATTTATACTTACAACAGTTCCGGTCGGCTCTGCTGCGTCACATGTGACCGGTTGTCCAACACGAAGGTTGGTTTTTCCAGCTACTAGCAAGCACATGCTAGAAAATAGCCAGGGTGACCTTCGTCGGACACGACATGGACATTATCATCGTCATCATCATCACATGCCTGGCAAAATTGTAAAAAAATATATAATCGCTATCTCCTACAACTTGTCCTACTGCCAGCAGGCAAGGTAAGTCAGTCCAAGCGGCTGTCATTAATACATTGCTCAGCAAGACTGATGGTGCCCTCTACAGCCTCATTGAGACAACATTTCACGGAGATAAAGAATAGGCTCTGTTGCTTTTACAGACTGTTAGAATATAGAAAAAAAAATGACCGGAGTCGATGGCGCAAAATCGTGCGAGAGAAGATGATGATGGGGTCACGACCCTCAGCAGTGAGGAAAACAAAGCGAGGAGGAGGAGAATATAGAAGCAAAGCAGCTCGAAAAAATACTGTGACTGTGTGTCCACAGTCACATCTTGGACCGATTTTCATGAAGAATACTCAGGTCATTTAGCAAACTCCCGACTTTAAACACACCTTTCAAACAAAAAAAAACGAAATCAAAATATGTTTACCCGTTCAGGAGAAATGCTACAGACAGGACAGACAAACGTCAAACTAAGAACACTCATAAAAGTCTATGTTGATTATAATTGAAATTGGTCTTGTAATTGTTGAGATCCTCTTCCTCCTCTTCGTGTCGTCTTCCTCACTGCTGAGGGTCGTAACCCCCTCTACGGATCATCTACCTAATATGCATTTTCGCGTAGAAAACGGTCACACTTATTTATTATTAAAAGTTGGAATGAGTCCAACAGTTTCGGTGCTTTCCGAGCACCATCTTCAGGGCGAGTGTTACACGGACCGCCGCCGACGAGATCCGCGCGATTCCAACTTTGAATAATAAGTAAGTGTGACCGTTTTCTACGCGAAAATATTAAGATGCCTTACGTGAACAGTTTACAATGTTTACCTAATATGTATCTATATAAAATATAAATATATGTCTAAGTAGTATATTAGTTATGTCAGCTACCATAGCGTCGGCCTAATTCGTTAACCTGCTAAGTCCATTTTTTGGCAAAATTGACTTTTTATGCTAGTTAAAAAGTTCAATCTAATATCTACCGTACCGTGTAAGGAATAACAGCGATATTAGCCAAAAAAAGGTAAAAAATACTATGCACGAAAAACTGCTTTCTGCCACCAGTCAATCTCTACAACGCAAACCTGCTAAATCCTGTTCGGGCCTCAGTTTTGTACTGACCATGTTCCCAGACCCACGTGTCGTTTGCGACGCGTCAAAATTTGTCGTGTTTTAGTCAAATATTAAAGGATGTAAACAACTAATAATAAACCAGGTAAGTTTATATTGTTTTATTTGTAAGTTTTTTTTCGTTAAGTGCTTAAATTAAATGTTTTTAATCACATTCAAATCCTAACCTAAACATTAGGGACTTGGCAGGTTTACTTACTATATTATCGTATTTGAACACGGATTTAGCAGTCTATCAATTTTAATTATTTCTTAATAATAAGCTTAATTAAAGATAATTTCGAAGATATTACTCATTTAATAAATTATAAAACAAAGGATTTATGTACAAATAAACAGTTAAGTTAAAATCTGTTATTAGGTCTGCGTAGGTGTTAAATTTCATTTATTTTCTAACATTTGTATTCTTCTTGTTCTTCAATTTTATTAAATCAAATCTTTTTTTTCGATATTTTCAGAATGCATCGAGGAAAAAAAATTGTGGCTTTGGTTTCTGAGGCTTGTAACTTACAGGATAGATCTGAAACTGTAGCTCCAAAGTCAGATTATAATCCAAATAAAGTAATACACGTTTTAGAAGATATTCAGTTACAATGTTTAGAATCGAGAGAGTTTATACCAGAACAGTCAAATTTAGTTACTAACACAACTTATTATGAAATAAATGACGATATCAACATAACTTCACTGACTGATTTAGATTTACCAAGACGTACTTTTATTACAGAAAATATAGATAATACAATTTGTCCTGATATAACTTTTCCCAATACTACATTCACTGGCGTACCATCAGACGATGACATTTTGTCCACGGTAGATGCTCACAATACTTTCATCACAGACGAGAATTTGATTTTAGTACCATCACAAATTGAAATAGAATCACAAGCAACACAAATTTTGATATCAGATATTATAAACAGTTCCGACACGCATGCCATTCAAATGTGTCATTCATCCACTCCTATAGAGATTATACCTCATATTGAAAACACACATCATGTTCTACCTAATCTACCGATATCGGATGGTAGTGACACAGAGAAAAAACTTGTAACTTATTCTGATTCTGACTCAAATTCGCTTGCTAAAATTAAAAAGAGTGAGAAACGAAAGAAACGTTTTAAAGTTGATAAAAAAGAATGGGTTAGTGAAAAGAATAAACAAAGAAGACAAGAAGGTAAAACATATTTTGGGAGAGAGAAAAAACAAGACTGTTGGAATTACAATAAAACTAAAGAAGCGCGTTCCATTAAATCAAGATGCTCCTGTAAAATTGGGAAGTACAGTACTTTAAAATGTGAAACAGTAGATGAAGATGTAAGAAGAAGCATTTTCAATCGATTTTGGAGTCTTACTTGGGGCGAAAAAAAGACCCTAGTTAACGAATGGGTTACAACTATTCCGATTGTCCGGCCACGAAATCGAAACTCTGAAGGGACAACCAAGAGGGCTAACACCTTTGTTTATCATTTAAAAGTAAATGATCAAAGTGTTAAAGTATGTCGAAAGATGTTTTTGAACACTTTGGATTTAGGAAGATGGACGGTTCAAAATTGGAAGCAGGAGTTTTCAACGCGGCCTCCTAGTATACTGAGACGTCCCACACAATTATCTGAATCTGCTTCGGAGATGAAGCAAACACTTATTCAGTTTCTGGAGTCTCTTCCCGTAATGGAATCTCATTATTGTCGAGCAACGTCACAAAAGTTATATTTATTGCCAGAATGGAATTCTAAAGAAAGCCTCTACCAATTTTACGTTAACGATTGGTGCAAAGAGCGAAATATAAAAGCTCTCTCCATAAGTTTGTTTTCGAATTTATTTGAAGACAAAAATTTGGCCTTATTTAAGCCGAAAAAAGATCAATGCGAGAAATGCGCCTGTTATAAAGTAGGAACAGTTACAGAAAAAGAATACAAAGAACATATTGAGAGAAGAAACCAAGCAAGAGAAGAAAAAGATAGGGATAAGGAGGGAGAAAATTACGTTTTCACAGTGGACTTACAGGCTGTACTAATGGCACCAAAATCGAATGTTAGTACGCTATACTATAAAACGAAGCTGCAAGTTCACAACCTTTGCTTTTATAATATAAAAAATAAAGATGGCTTCTGTTTCATATGGAATGAAGTAGAAGGTGGACTTAATGCTGAAGAATTTGCCTCCATTTGGGTTGACTTTTTAGAAAACCAAATAATATGTCCTGAAGTTAATGCTGAAGATGGGAAAAAAACAATTATAATTTACAGTGACGGTTGCACTTACCAGAATAGAAATTGTATTTTATCTAACGCTCTTTTGAATATTGTCATGAGGCACAAGAATGTAGCTATTGAACAAAAATTTTTAGAGGTGGGTCATACCCAAATGGAGGCCGATTCAATGCATTCCACTATAGAACGTCACCTAAAGAACAAAATCATAAATGTGCCCGCTGAATACATATCTATTGCTAAGCATGCTCGTAAATGCCCAGTACCCTACTCTGTAAAATATTTGGACCATACTTACTTCAAAAAATTCGACAAAATTCAGTTTTATAAAAGCATTCGTCCAGGGAAATCCAAAGGGGACCTTAAGGTGACTGACATACGTGCACTACGTTACGAAAGTAATGGATCAATCCTTTATAAAACTTGCCTTAAGGATGAATGGCAATGTTTACCACAAAGGCGATCTCTGCAATGTAATCCTTGCGTAATTACTGAACTATCTCAATTGCACCAGAACCGACGTAAAATTAGTGCACGAAAATTTGAAGACTTGCAGCAAATAAAAATGACCCTTCCTTCTGATTATCATAAATATTATGACGACTTGCCTCATGAGTAGAATAAGAAGAACGAATTAGTAGAATTTAAGTTTAATTACAACTTTACATTTTACTAAAGATTCAGACTGATTTCTAAATATCGTTAATTTAAGCTTGTTGGAAAATTGTTTCTGTTTTATATTATTTTTAATATTAATTGATTGTGATATCTATAGTAGTAAAACAATATTAAATGGCTGTCATTAATTATAACAAAATAATTAGGAGTATCCTGTCATTATGTGTTGGTCTGCCACAAAACCAACACATAAAGACAGGATACTCCTAAAAACTATTACAGATTGTTTATGAAAAGAGTCTATCTTAGATATTTTAACCCTGTTTCCTATTAAAGAAGACTGATTGTTTAATTTTTAATAATAAATATTTCGATTAGGTACTGATTTAATTCGTTTTATTGCACAGTTCATTAATATATACACCATACTAAATTGAAATAATAAACTGCTAAGTCCTCGAGCAAATTGAAACTTCACCTCGACAAACTGCTAAATAACTATTTTTCTAATTTTTATAAAACGTGTATAAGCTATGCTGCTACATATGTTGTTAAAATATCAAGAAAAATTATACAAACCAACGGGATTTTCAGAATTTCTATTGCTACATTAATAGAGATATTATTCAGTTTTTTCTTCCTCCTGTAAACTTTGTCAAAATGGACTTAGAAGGTTAACGAATTAGGCCGACGATAATACAAACTAGAAATGGTTCAGAATGGAGTTGACCAGCCGTGTGTGAAATGAGTCAAAAAAAAGTAATAATTAAAAAGTCAAGGTACTTCGTCAAGGCTGGTCGGCTTTCGCGAGATTTATATTTTCACGAACAAAGTTTTTAAGTTACTATTATTATTATTAACTTTCCTTCGTGAACACCGGACCATAAGACACCAAAGACTAACAAAGTTTTCAATGCTAAGTTCAAAGGTTAACATAATGAGAATATGAAAGGACTTGTAATTGAATTGATTGAGATCAAGTCCGGGCTCCGACCAATATAAATGTAAATGTATTGAGGTACGCCACTTCTGTGTTCTCAAGATCAAGTTGGTGTAGAATGGATAATATATCTTGCCTATTTAGATACAGCTTATCTGAGGCAATTAATATTATAATCTTATTTCTTTTGGTTAGTATAAATATATATATTTTTTTAGGATACATTTCATACACGGCTGTTAGCCCCATACTAAACCATTTCTAGTTTGTATTATGGTTGCTAACACATTTGATATACTACTTATACATACATAATTACTTTATATCGATACATATTTAACACTCAGATCGACAGACAGGAAATTTAGTTCATTACAAAGATATTGGCCGTGCCGGGGATAGAACCCGGGACCCTCTGGGTGGCAGTCCAGCATGGTAATCATTACGCCAACGAGGTCGTCATACATGATAACTTCCGTCAAAACGTTTAAGAGCGGCCTTTTGATAAGTTAAAGACTAACAACTATTTGTCTTTGACTCTTGGAAAGTCGCACAAAATACCGCTTGTTCCAAAATGTTGGTCGACGTGCGGCGGAATGTGTTTTTTTGTGTATTTCCATAATTGCTATACCAATACTTCAAACCCACTAATGGGGCCAGTGGGTACTTTAACAGGGTTGGGCAAAGCTGGCTTTTAAAAAAACTCGAACTTACAAAACTTACTATGCATTCTTATTTTATATTTGATTTATTATAATATCCCCCCCTGTAGTTCCAGTGGGGCTACAGGGCACTTTGTCCCACAGGTGGTTCTACATAGTGGGACTACATACACTATGTGGGACTAAAACTAGATTATTTTATGGTTGGTCTAATGTTATTTTTCTGTAGTCCCGCTATGTAGAATCACCTGTGGGACTATAGAAAAATAATATTAGATCACCCATAACATAATCTAGTTTTGAGTTTACAATTTTTATCTCTTCTAGAGACAAAAGTTACCTATTCTTTGGCAACATATCAGCGACGTGCGTTCCGAATCTCAAAGTTCTCATGCATAAAGAATGGTCCGCAATGGCGCATCAGGCCACCTGCAAGCGACTCAATATTTTATCACTCTTACAGGATTTTGAACGTGATTTTAAACTTAACTATATATGTGAGACAAGTTAAAACATAAATAACTAAAGCGTATCGATAATATTAAAACTTTACTGACAAAGTAAAAAAAAACCTTTTGACTCAGGCCTTACTTTGCGGAAATCCATTGTACTTAGATAGAAGACAAAAATAAATATTTATTGTACTTCCGCTGTGATCTGAAACCAAATTAAGATAAGCAAAGGAAACAGTTTCATATTGAATATATTTAAAAAATAGGTGCGAATAATGCAGTATACATATTCTAGGAGTAGTTATTTAGATGTTCTTTAAGCTATTTTGACGATAATATTTTTTTTACGTTTATGATTTGTAACAAAAATACTGTATCCTACCCTTACCTTAATTAAAACCAACATTTTCTTCTACGAGTATATACTGAAGTATACTCACATACGAGTAACTACAAATTTGTTGAATATTTTCCACATTTGCATTCATTTTCAAGCATTTCATCAATTGTCTATCTCTCAGAGTGCACAAGAGTGCAATAAAGATTTCACCCCATAGATAGAGTCATGATGACGTCACACCTCCAAACGCAGTGATCACCAGCTGTACCTTTGTTTCATTTCCTGCTACACGCTCGTTTTTTTCTTTTCTAAGTCTGCGGATATGAAAGTATGGACAAGGCCATATAATTATACTATATTATACTAGCTGACCTGTCAAACGTAGTTTAGCCTTAAGTACAGTAGTAGTAGGTTAGCGGGATTAAAAATGATTAAATTATCTACTAAAATGGTCATAAAAAAATTGTGATTGGTTATAAAAAAATAAAAAAAACTGTATTCAAAAAATTATGAAAAAAATAGGTAAAATTAAGGGCGTAACAACCCGTACGGAGCCCGAGACCTTTCCAACAAATGCAAAATCAAGGAAATTTGTTCGTGCGTTCTAGACGCTTATAGCGTCAGGAAGGAAAACGCGACTTATTTTTATATTATAGATAATGATTTTATATAAAAAACGAGAGAGACAGACAGAGAAACATGCGCCGCACAGCTTACAATAGCTTACTATAGCAAAAAGTGTGTAACAATTTTTTCCATCTAGCTCCCTTTCACAACGCGCGATAAGGAGCTTCGTTCCAAAATGAAAGTATTAATATACCTTAGGTCTTTTACAGACGCCTGTTGTAGATGATATTTTGGCCATTTAGTCACAAAATATCGTAGCTAAAAGGCTAACAAGTCACGGCATCAACGCCTTCTCCACATTTAGCTACCCTCCGTTATTAGGGCGCGGTATGATGGCGCCGAACGTCGGATTTCAATAACGAGCGATTCTTTTGTCCGCGGCCAATATTTGAGAGCGGCTCACCGCGCGCTATATTGCGCACCACTCACAGACACTGCTAGTCTACATCTAGTACTATAGGTACGCTAGGTACGGCCTAACTTCACTTTTAATAAAATAAAATAAAATAAAATAGGCTGGATACTCATAGAATTAGGGAAAGAAAATATAGAAAGAAAGGCGACGGATGAAAGAAAGACAAAGTATGAAGAATGAATGTGCGAGAAACATAAAAGCGAGAACTGGTATGAAAGGTTTAAGCGTAGTAAGACACTTACAAGTCGGGGTAGGATAAAAAAAAAAAAAAAAAAAAAAAAAAAACTTCACTTTTAGTACCTAAACCCTATCTTCTTATTTATTTTTAAGTATAGTTTTTTAAATAACTTATTGACTCAGGCGTTACTTTGCGGAAATCTATTGTAAATAGAAGACAAAATTAAATATTTAGTGTACTTCCGCTGTGATCCGAAATCCAAATTAAGACAAGTAAAGGAAAAATTAACTAAGATTAATACTAAGATAAATTAAGCTTAACGTTACCTATCACAATTCGGAAATTCTTAACTCTACACGTGTTTCGCCTAACCACAAGGCATCATCAGGAGAAGCTGACTCTTCGAACGACAAGTCGAGAGTCTCGATATGTGTGATAGGTAACGTTAATCTTAATTTATCTTAGTTAATTTTTTCCTTTACTTCTCTTAATTTGGATTTCGGATCACAGCGGAAGTACACTAAATATTTAATTTTGTCTTCTATTTATAGTTTTTTAAGTACTTATGTATTTTGTTCTCTTTTGTAATTTGTACGAAAAACAAAAAAAAAAAAATCTTTTTGTAATAAATATTATTTATTCTTTATTTATTTTTGTTTCTAGATGAAGATTTGAATTGTATAGCAACATCCTAAATTCACCTGATTACAGTAACTTTGCACATGCTCATGTGCAAAGTTATTGGAATTTAACTGAAAGCAACATGTACCCTGTAATCAGGTGAAGTTAGGATGTTGCTAAGTATATAATTCAAATCTTCATCTATAAACAACACCACGCTGGATGATGTTCCGCCACGTGCGGATTGGCGAATTACACACGGATTCGGATATTGCAGTCCTTTTTTTTTTTTTTTTTAATATTGCAGTCCTCAAACGTGTCGGTTTCCTCACGATGTTTTCCTTTACCGTAAAGCGAGTACAAATTTACACACAACTTGAAAAACAAGTCATTGGTGTAGAGCCGGGATCGAACCTGGGGCCGTAATGAAAAACCGACATTATTACCACTGAGCTATACTCACTTTTTTGCCTCCGTTAGCAGTTAGGTGAAAATGCCACATTTAACTCACAGCCTTGTGTATGATCACCCATCCAAAGACGGTCCGTATCAGCCGTTGCCTAACCTCAATGATTAAAATATCATCTAGAACTTACTATATCTAAGGAATAAATAAATAAATAGATATTACGACACATTTCACACACAGCCGGTACCCTATGCTGAACCATGTTAAACAGACTGTTTAACATTCAAATGTATATTTAATGTACATTGAATTTAATACAAATATATGTACAGAACCCTCTAAAGCAATGTCTTTACAATTACAAACCTCGGGAGACATTGATTGATTCACCTCAGCCATTGTTCCCGATCCTTCGATATAGGAAGGTGTAGGTGATACTGACAGTAACGGATTGATCCCCGAATGAATTTGTCATAAACCTCGATTAGAATTACCAGCAAATGGCCCCGTTTAGACGTATTCAGTGGGGGGTAAGATGAATGGTAGCGGTGAGATGAGCTATATAAATATACGTACTTATAGAACTTACGGTAATTTTACCTTGAAGAGTAAATAAAATATCCTACTTATTATTTATATAAAAGAAAGTCGTTTTAGATACACCACTGATAACTCAAAAACGGCTGAATAGATGGATGGATGGAACATAAAAAACATAAACATAAAAACATCTTTATTTAGCAAAAAGTATGAACACATAAACTATTGTTTTTGTATATCGACACAAACTATTACTTAATAAATACTAGGCTTATTTTTTTTTAATTATTGCCATCGCCTTCAACTGCATAATCGCAATCGCTAAAGCTATAGCTATCGCTATCACAATCGCTAAAGCAAACGCTATCGCAATCGCCATCACAATTGATGCCTCGTAAAGCGAGTGAAAATCCACACATAACTTCAAAAACAAATCATTGGTGTAAACAATCTAACGGCCGGGATCGAACTAGCCATTACATTGAAACCAGTCGTTTTCCCACCAAGCCACTCTCTACAAGTATGCTTAAAAAATAACTAATGGGATTTTAATTTTTAATTAATGTTCCAGGCATAAAACCAACTAACAAACCTAACCACCTTGCCCTCCTATTGTTGTTCCCCTAGTTAGTAGGGGAAGTACACATAAGCCCGAGGGAAGCATGTCAGATTAACTTTTACCGTTTCCGTTCATTACGGTGAATCCGTCCGCTGGGCGGTTTTTGCCGCCCCAGCTCTCGCCGCCCGCCCAAACTGCAGGTGAAACTGCGCCCAATTTGAGGGATTACGCGGCTAAGCTCTGATGAACTCTGCCCATATTTTTAAGTAGCTTGGAAACAGATTTATTTTTGCTTAATTGTTAGTTAGGATTGTAACCACAAAAATGTAATTGGATATTTCGTGAAGGTTGGTTTCATAATCATTAATTTTGCCATAAAAACGAGTGTGGCTCGGTGGTCTCTGCTTTTCAAACAGACGGCCCCTGGTTCGATCCCGGCTCGACACCAATAACTTGTTTCAAGTTATGTGTGCATTTGCACTCGCTTTACGGTGAAGGAAAACTTTGGGAGGAAATCGACACGTTTGAGGACCACAATATCCGAAGACGTGTGACATTCACCAGTTGTGGCACATCTATTAGATAGCCTTTTCTTTTTCTTTTTTAAATTTAATGTTTGTATCAAATAAAGTTTTGTCTATCTATCTTAATGTACTTGTAGAATTTATTTTAGTAGCATTTATTTTTATTTGTATGTACCTAGTACGAGTTAAATAATGCAATGCCATTGGCTCACTTTTTTATACCTAGTTGTAAGCGTATTCAATTACCTACTACCTACTTACTACCTTTGTATACATATGAGAGATGAGTTACTTCCCTAGCAATAATTTGTTACTTTTAAGTCGATATAAATTGTATTATTTAGTAGCTTTTATAAGTATATTAATTACCTTTGTATGTAAGGAAGAGCCTGTCCTCCACGACCCAGGCGAAACCTAGTGTGGAGCTCAGAGTCCCCCGAATTTAAAGTTTACTACCCCGAAAGTTTACCTAACACTAAAATTCTATAGGTACTTATATTATAATTTCTAAGCTCGGTGTAACCTAAATTTAAGTTTTTGTGACAAATAAAATGATTTATTATTATTTTATTATTTAATTTTATGTAAAAACAATATTAATTCAATCCTCGCCAAATTTAGTGAAAATCCCGTCTTGTGGAGGTTTACTTCATTAATTCTTTGGTTGTTAAAACCCTTAGCATTTAATAAGATTACACTTTGTTACTTGTTTGCTGGTTTAGACACGGCGTCGCGGCGAATCTTTGAATTATTCATATTATCTTTGACAAGTTAAGCAGGTACCTACCGTATTTACAGGAAGATGGTAAGCTTAGTTGTTTAAATTAATTTGCTTTATAGAAGTGGATTTTAGAGATCCTCTTCCAAACATGAGTATTGCTAACTTACCATTGTGATTTGAATGAATTAAATTTGGTTCATCTTAAGGTTTTATCTTTCTTATCTTCTATATAATTGAAGTTACAGTTTTTTCTTTATAAACCATAAACGGTAAAAAATATCAAGTTAAGCAGGTACCTACTGTATTTAAAGGAAGATGGTAAGCTAAGTTGTTTAAATTAATTTGTTTTATAGAAGTGGATTTTAGAGATCCTCTTCCAAAAACATGAGTATTGCTTACTTACCATATTGTGATTTAATTGAATTAAATTTGGTTCTTTTTAAGCTTTTTTGCTAAAATTGAATTTACAGTTTTTTTTTTTATAAACCATAAACGGTAAAAAATATCGAAATTATGCCTTAAAATTCGTCTAAAAACACTCTAAGTATATGTATAATTATTTAGGTACCAATGAGACTTATCAATATGAAAGAAAACTAAATTAAAAAAACTTAATCTTAGATTTTTTGAACCAGTTTTATTTCTAACTTTGATTGGTACTAAAATAAGTATAAATATTCTTGGAGTGGTTCTCTAGACGGACTTTTGAAAGATATTTTTCAGCCATTTATTATTCTTAACAAATAAACTGTAAAATCAAGATTTTGCCTCCACAAATTTCAAAAATATTTTTTATTAATAATAATTTAAAAATAAGGCCCACCGCACATTGCTTCATTAAAAACGCAACGCCTAACAAAAACGTAGCGCAATAACTGAGTAATTGTGAACGCGTTGCCAATACAGCCACCGACCTATAACCGGTCAGTTCCGGTTTATTCTGGACACAAATCCCTCCATACATTTTTATTGGCCACTTCCACCTTTGCGCCGCGACGTGACCTGGGTTCAATGAGAAGGGCACACGTATACTGAGTCTTTGTGAACGCTGGAATGTTTTTTAGTGTTATAATAATTTAACAAGTACTGTAACTAGGCGTTATTTGATTTCTCATTCTGAACTGAAAACGTATTAGAAGGGCCGAAGGTGTATAACAGTCTCCCGGAAGAAATTACTAATGTCTCAAGCGATAATATATTTAAAAATAAGTAAAAAATCTGGCTCGTTCAATGTACATTTAACTCAATTGACGATTTGTTTAGTACCCAAATGAAAAGCTTTCGCTATACTATACAAGAGAAATAGATGCATTAGACATTGCCGTTATTAATAAAAAAAAAATTGTTTACACTGTGTATATTTCATTTAATTGTGACATTTAATATCTACTTTTGACTTGTTATAGAAATATTTTACCAATAAAATTGTTTATCTGTTTATAACGTAAAAAAATCTAACTAACAAGATCTAATACGTTTTTTTTTACTGAAATCGTCCGTTAAGATTTGTCTGGTGTTAGCTACTTCTAGTTAAAAATTTGCCGCCAAGCACCAAACTGTGTGTCATTTTGAGAGGCTGTAATTTCAAGCTAAGCATGCTCCATCTTCAATTTGAATATTGATGATTTGTGTGGTTACATGCTCTGGTGTCCAAATACCTAGCCTATATAATATGGATAAAACGAAAAAGAAAAAAAATGTGTTAGGAATACATTATTATTTACTCCAACGTCAAACGCTTCAAATTCTGAAAATCTAATATTTACGAGAATTCGTTAGTTTAGCGTATACTTATGCTCAATGTACGTCGTACCTAAGGCACGTGTGATTCGGAGTGTGTGATTTGTTTCCGATTCCCACCGCCAGAGGGCGTCTGTGGCGCTCCTCAGGTGAACACCACTGTTACAACTTGAGATAGACAGTGCTGGAATATAGAAAAGAATAAGTTTCTTTCTTGCCAAGTTATTAGAAACCCTTTTTTGTACATTAGATGGGCTTGCGCTTGATCACAATTCACCTGATGGTAAGAGATGTTACGATCTAAGGTGGAATTAATTTATTGTCACTGGTATATAGTACGAGTACATTACAGGTATATCAAATGAAATAGTTTAGTTATTACAATGATTATGAGCATACATTTTCTTTATGTTACAAACCTGCAAGAATCATTCGCATTATTTAATTTAATTTTAATTTTATAGGTGAATGTTGTATTGTATATTGTTTTTCTTTGTACGATGTAGATAATTAAAATAATAACACACAAAGAATTTTAGCTATACTTTTAAAATATGGTGGTAAATAGATTTATCAATTCTCAAAGTTTAAGAAGGTTTTTTTAAAAATGACTTTACAAAATACGCGTACAGAAATAGGCAATATAATATTATTGCTTTTACCAATTGCTTAAATGTTGTTTTCAACGTTTATACAAAAGAATGGAAGCCTTTATCTCTGATCGAGGCACTCAGATTAATTTCTCCTTTCTTCCACCTTCCAAGTTTTACCTCGGAGTATAACTTTACTATCGGCTGCAATCCCCAAACGAGAGATAAAATTTTAATTAACTATCAAACGGATAGAAGTTTGTTTTAAAGTTTTTGTGGAGAATAAGGAATATAAATGAAGGATCTTTTGATCTATGGTTTCGATTCAATTTTAAACTGATTTAATACTTGGATTACATTTATAAATTAAATTGAAGTGCACTTTGAAGGGGTTAAACTGGAAACTAAATCTAATCAACGGATAGGGTTTTATAAATACTTTGATTTGGTTCAGAAACACAAAATATTACTGGCCATAAATAACATGCGCTATAAGCAAGTCTACTACAGCCATAACTTAAATACTTAAAAAACTATTTAGATAAATTCTACTAAATTTCATTAAATGAATATTCTACACCATTCAATACTACACACAATAGTAATGGTTTTTCACATCTAAAAATGATGTACATAATATATAATGATGTGTGAATGAGTGTACGTACATATGTATTCTTAAAACAACATTGTTTTTATTTTATTGATGTGCCTCATCCTAGATCGCAACATCACTCAGAGTCGCGATCAAGCGCAAGCATATCCATCATAAATAAAAGTGTATATTTAGATAACAGGAAAATTTAAAAATTTGACGACCTCGTTAGCGTAAAGGTTACCATGCCGGTCTGCTAATCAGAAGGTTCCGGGTTCGATTCCCGGCCCGGTCAACATCTTTGTGCTTAAGTAAATTTGTTGGCTGTGGGTCTGGGTGTTAAATATGTATTTATATATAATATGTATGTATGTATGTATATGTAGTATATCAGTTGTGTTAGCAACCATAATACGAGCTAGAAATGGTTCAGTATGGGGCTAACCAGCCGTGTGTGAATGTGTCCTAATATTTATTTATTATTTATTTATTTTATTTAGAAAAACAAACATCAAACAACAATTTAAGTCTAGCGCTAAGTAAAAAAAGTTTTTTTTATTCATTATATCTAGGCATTTCAATAGCAGGGCGCGTTAACACTGGAATTAGCGGCACTCAGGCCTAAAGTATGGTGGCATAACTAGTCAGGGAATACTGGCTCTCAAGGCTACCGGTCGATCCACAAGTTGAAAATGTATCATTAAGCACCTAACAGTGAATTATTTCAATTAAACTAGGCATTCTTCAACTTGTTCAGAATGTCATGAATGGACTTTTAGACAGAATGAACTTTTAAAATATTTCGCCGTCATATAAAACCCAGTCACAGACCACAAGAGAAAAATAATACTGATAGAAGTGTTTTTTCTCTTTTCCAATGTGAATTGTCTGAGATCGTTTTATTGGTCGTCAATAAAAGAGGATTAGAGATTCAATAAGTGGCTCTGATAACGAGCGAACACCTGCACCAGTTAGTACTGTCACCCTTCTGCCGTGCACAGAATAATACAGAGGGATCAATTGAAACTTAACTAGACTTAGATACTACTAGATTTAATAAAGTGTGTTAAGGTGGTGGCATTTTTTATGATTTATTATGAGATATCAAGAATTTTTCATAAAAAAAAAATGGTTGCCTGTAAAGTCGGTTTTACGGGCGAAGATTTTACGTGACAACGTCTGCTGCGTGCTGCGCGCGCGGCAGTAACGTTACCGGGCGTTACACTTTTTCATAAGTGACTCCCAGCCGCAACCTAATTTAAGACGTTGTCACGTCAAAAAATTAATAAATAATTGCCAACAAAATTAGGTTCAATGTCTTAGTAATGGGCCCCAAACTCGGTTAGGTTAGTATCTTGGGTTCGCGTGAATCTCCGTTCTCTCACGACTCATCTAAAATGGAACAACAGTAAGACATTCTCGTTGAATGGAAGTTTAGTACAATAGTTTAAATTAATATCACTAAAGTTATATTAGAGACTGTGTGTGTGTGTGTGTGTGTTTGTGTTTGTGTGTTAGGGGGTAACATTCTTTATTGGATACAAAAATAGAATATAATTTTATAGGTTTATAAAATTAAATAAGTATAAAAAAAAATGTCTATTATTAACGCGTACATCTTATCGGATTAGGTCGTCCAAATAAGCATTAGCACTACAACTCTGGATTTTTTTCATTGAGTATCAAGATCACACACCCAAGCTCAAGAACATTCGAATTTTTCTCACAGAACCGGAAATATGGCAATTAGACAAGGCATTATAATAAATTTGCTACTTATATGCGGTCACTTTTTCATATTTTTCCGGTCTACCAGAGTAACCGTTACTCGGTTCAATTTCTTTAGTCTCTTCGCTATTTTGATGTATTTTTTAATCACGTAGACATCTGTCATAATTTATAATCTGTGTCGATGAGGAAACTTTTCTACCATTTCATGGTTGAGGAGGTTGAGAGGCCACTGGGGTGTGAGTAGTTTGGAAATATTACGGCCAGGAACATACTCGATGGATTTATTGTCTTTAGATGGTTTGCTAAGTGGATTGAAAGGATACGCTGGACTTTCTTACGTAAAGTGAGAGACATGCATTCAATTCAAATTTTTTTAACGTCATTTATTTTTAAGCTTTGTGGTCTAAATCTGCAATTTTCTTATTTTTTTTGTTCGTTGTAAAATACAAGCAGATCGTCCCGGCTTCGCACGGGCTATAAAATAATATAAGTTGCAACGGAAACAAAATATAGCCTATGTTACTCAGGTAGCTTTTCAACGGTCAAAGAATTTTTCAGATCTAGTAGTTTCGGAGCCTATTTGCGTCAAACAAACAACAAATAAAAATGTTTCTCTTTATAATATTGGTATATAAAAAGAACGTTTATATCAAATAGCGATACCTAATTTTGTCATCGTTTGGAGGCGAGGAAGAGGTGTAAAAATCAGATTCATACTAAATATGCCCGAAAATCTTTTTTTACATGTATAGTCTTTCTCTATTGAGTAAATATTAGTGCTATTATTTTACAAAATTTTGTTTATTTGTTATCAGTTTACAAAGTTAACTTATTAAAATTATCTTCGTATGAAAAGTGGATTAAAACGACTAAAATAAACTCGTGGAACTTTAAATGGAAGTCAACCAAAACAAATAAATATCAACTGAAGTTCACAGAAGAATTTCAATTCGTATTCAAAACTGTGCTTCAAGATTAATAAACAAACGCCACGAAAGCTCCCCGGTGAGCTACTATAATGCACTGCACTGTACTTGCAGTGCAAATAAAATGTACGCCAAGTCTGCACACGAACACCTGAGTTAAGAGACTTGGCTTTATTATTACTGAATTACACTTGGTGGCCTAAAAAATGCACGTTGGCTCTATTAAAAGGTTAATATTAAAGATATATTAAGTAATATTTAATATGCGAGAGAATAACTACGAGTATATACTTACTGGCAACTAGCCCAAATTCTTTTATCGGTGGTTTAAGTTCCAAAACAAACTTTGTCTGATACCTATTTGCAAAAATTTTCTTACTCTTTCGTAGAATAAGTGCGTTAAAGTGTGGCAGAATTTATAATGAAGTTTTTTTTTATCAAATTATGGCGTTAGCCAGTAACTCTCGATTTCGTAGTACGTATTATTATACTTACTACGAAATCGTACGTACCGTACGTATTAGATTAAAAAATACAAATTACTTACTCACTTAATTAAGTAAACAATTCTATTGGCAGTTGCTACTAGACTCGAAAAAAAAACAATGTCAAATAACTAAACAACAACAAGAGAGGAACGCTCACAAGTTTTCCCAAATCAAAACAATTGCAGAGACAAAATGAAAACGGCCATAAACGAGGATGCCCTTTTATTCCCGCCAATAGCGTCGGGAAACTCGGGAAGCGTTTAGCTCACCTGCCCTCTTTGTTTTGGGGATAAACAAAAAAATAGCCGCACCCAGTCCAATCAATCCGAGGGAATAAGAGAAAAATGATTGGATTCACCTCACGCGTCGGGAAAAAATTCCCGGCGATTTTCCCGGAGAAAATATGTGGCGGTATTTATGTTTGCAAGTTCGTGTATTGTGCCGTGACAGTTTTGTGCGATTTCGTATTATTGTAATTACGCGCGGTTTTTACGAGAGACGTGTGCCCGGGGTTTTAAAGGTTTCAGGTAAATATAAGGAAAAATAGTTTTCCGGCTTAGTACACAATACTATTTATACGAAGAAGAAGCATATGTGATGTATTGTTTTATTTTTCTTTAAAAATAGATTCATTATCCTCATAGAACGCTAATAAATGTAGTGGTATGTAAATTGAGAGAGAAAATAAACTACGTCTCGGTCACGGTTTACTTTAGTGTTAAATAATTTGTTAAATTACTCTTTGTCAGGAAAGATCTGGAGACCTGGAGAACAGCGGGAAAATATAGGTTGATGATGATGATGCGTGAATAAATATATATATGTTCGATTGTTCGATACAAAATGAGTGGACTGTAGCAAGTTCTGATTCTCACAAGAAAATTGCGAAACTTTGATAGGACCACGTACCTTTCATCCACGACGCCACTCCCCGGGACAACTCCTCGCGTCTGGCGGCAGCTCGGTGGGTAACGATCGTCAAGCTCCTTGTTGAATGCAGAACAGTATTGACTGTACACGGCACAGTAAAAATATCCTTGTTAGGATTAAGTCTTGTTTTTCTAAAAAAAAATTCACAACCCCCATAAAAAAAAACTTGCAACTTTGTTTGTTTGACAAAATATATACAGCAAACTTAAGTTTTTTACAACTAAGGTGTATTTTCAAAGACCTATGACCTATGTAACCTATGTATGACCTATGTAAATGGGCGGCCAAAGTGTCTTGTTTTTCGGGCGGCCAAATTTTAAGTATTTGCTCTCATAATTTTACATAACCAAATTTCGTCTTTCGTTGAACGTCTGAAGATATTTCAATGCCCAATCAATCGGTAACTCCCCGCGGTTACAACCCCAGTTCAATTACTTGACCCACCGACTTGATGCAAGTTTCTTGGCGCACACAAAATAAAGTTTTCCCACAATCAGACTATGTAGTATGCAGACCCGTTAAGTAAATGATACTGAAGCCTTATAATATTGTAGCAGAAAAAAATATGCTAGGTATTTGCAACAGTATTCATTATTTTATGTATTTTTAGGCCGCCAATTGTGGCTTTTTTTTCTTTTTTTTTTAATTTCATGTACATTATGTGTCCAATAAATAATTTTCTATCTATATTTTGCATGCTCTTAAATATACTTCGTCGTTATATAAGGCATTTGTGTCAGTTCGACCCGAGTTTATTCTGGATATACGTATATGTATATGTTAATCCAGGGCCCCACTTATCTCCCAACTAAATTTCAATAAAATTGGCCCAGCGATGCCGTCAACAATTAATAAACATACACACATACTGAATCTCGCTTTTAGAATAATTAGTAGTATGTACATCATTATGTAAGTGTGGTATTGCATCTCATTGTACTTCTACTAGGTATTATTTATTATATGCATCATAAGTGTTAATTTATTGAAACAATTTATTATATTATGACGCCGCTTGAATACTTACAAAAATATAATATTTCATATTTTGTACCAGAAGTATAAGTTGAGTTTCAATGTTTTTAATATGATTATTTCGAAAATGTTTTATTAACAATCATATTAAACGTTTCATCCATGATTTTTCTGGTCGTAGTTTAAGAAGTAGTGGCTAATGATAGCACAAAAGTTTTAGTTATCCGTGTCGACCCGACACCGGGCGGGGCGGGTTCCGGATTGGAATCAAACCAAGCATAGGTGCTTTATTGTGTCACACTGTGTCTGACAAGGGTAGGTTTCTTCTTAGGAAAGTTTGTTGTATGCCTAGAAGTTGCGTCAGACGGGCTGAACGGCGAAACTGATCTTTACCAAATTATATATGCGTATTCAGTAGGTCTGAGAATCGGCTACTATCTATTTTTCATACCCCTTAGTGAGGCAAAATAACGTTTGCCGAGTCAGCTAGTTTCGTTATAAATCGTAAAAAGTAAAAAAATTAAAGACTGTTTGCCTTTTAATCAGGTGGCTCCTGGTTCGATCTCGGCTCACCACCAATGACTTGTTTTTCAAGTTATGTGTAGATTTATTTGCACTTGATTCACGGCCAAGGAAAACATCGTGGGGAAACCAATAAGTCTGAGGACTGCAAGACGTGTGTCATCGCCCAATCCGCACTTATTCAATATTCTTCAACATAAGCATAAGCAGCCCACTATGCGTTCTCACTGCTGAAACTAGGGGCCTTCTCTCACTAGGAGGCACAATACAGACCGTAATCCACCACGCTAGCCTAGTACGGGTTGGCGGATGACACACGTATTCAGATATTATTGCAGTCCTTAAACGTGTCGGTTTCCTCACGATATTTTTCTTCACCGTAAAGCGAGTGCAAATCCACACGTAACTTGAAAAACAAGTCATGGGGCCGGGATTGAACCAGGGTCCGTCAGATTGAAAAATAGACGTTATTACGACCGCGCTACACTCGATTTTTGATGCTCTCACTTAAGATTTTTTTTGGAACGAAAGAACTCTATTTTCAAGATATTGACCATGTCATCGCCTATAAAAGCGGCAATATTATCTGGGCGCAACCGTGGGTCGGATGACACGTAAAACTCTCGATACTAGAGATCGGCGACTATCTCATGCAATGCCAACATAAAGATACATAGATAGAAAATACTTTATTGGACACATTAAATAAAAAAAAAAAGAAAAAGAGCTTACAGATAAGATAGGTAAGTTACAAGCAATATTGTCAAAGTAAAATTCAGTTGTCAAAGTTAGAGATATTGTAAAAGTTAGATCTAATGGAACAGGAATCCATCGAGTAGCGGTCACTCAGCTTACCTCCATAATTTAAAACTTTGCCGACATCTCGGGACGTGGGACTTCTTCATAAATTATGGGAAATATAAAAGACTGAGATGTTTTTCTAAAGTCACTTCTGTACCAGTTTTCTTGAATCCCAATACTATTATACTAAAGAAAATATTTCAAATTTGTGATCAATAGAAAACCGATTAAAAGAAATAAAATGAAAATGCGCAATTTTATGAACGATAAAACTTGGTGACAACGTTGGTGTAATGGTTACCATGCCGGACTGCCAACCAGAAGGTTCCGGTTTCGATTCCCGGCACGGCCAACGTCTTTGTGCTGAACCAAATTTGTTGGCTGTCAAATTCGTATTTTGTAATTTGTTGTGTGATTATTACTAGAATTAGAATTGAAAATTGACATTGAATCAGCTACTGTATATTTAGAAATAATTATTAAGGCAAAACAACGTTTGCCGGGTCAGCTAGTAATATTATATTATTTGCCTTGTAACTTTGTTAGTGTTATCAATAAATTATTTGTATTTGTCGTCGTTTAATCTCTAAGTGTAAAAACGTCTGTTTGTATTTTTTGTTAGACAGTGTTCTTAAAAAGAATCTCCCTTTTGAAAGTGTACCGGCTGTCGAGGTAGCCGGTAGACGCGACAGGTTTTTAATTACCGTAGCTCAAACACTCCGAGTAAAAAATTGCAAACCCTTAACGAGTTTACTGAGGGGTTAGTGAGAGGAATTTACGTTTGTATTACAGCTACAGGAGGTTAGAAAAAGTCACTTTTTTGTCGAAATGTCTGTATTGAGAGACATGACTTTTAACCGCGGAAGAAATATATATTTTTCACGTTTATAAATGAAAAAAGTAAAAGTGAAAATGTCATTTATTAAATTATAATACTAAAATTATACATATTTGTTTATTTATTTAATAATAATTCAAAAAGGATACAAATTTGTTTTATTTTTTCTCACATGTTTCATGTAATTAAACAAAAAATTTCAAAAAAATGTAGCCAATACGACTTCTATATAGAAGAGATAGAGTAAAAAATATAGTGTCTAATACTAAATTAAATTACGAAAATATTAGTCGTAATTCTACATTTTCACATAATATATCAGCACAGGGCACTTGGCCAGACGATGCGATGATAGGTGGAGCAAAGTAGTAACCGAGTGGTGGCCGAGGCTAGGGAAGAGGAACGTAGGACGTCCAGCGGCAAGATGGGTCGACGACATTACAGCTGTCACGGGATGAACCTGGACTAGATTGGCACAGGACCGAAGCAGATGGCATGACAGGAGAGAGACCTCTGCCCAGCACTGGAAAAGAATAGGCTGTGGATGATGATGATGATGATTCTACCGTAAACTACCGTTTACGATTTACAGCGAAAAACACTGTAAAATGAAGTTTTTCTCTGTTTTTCGCCTTGTTTTATTATACTCTTATTTATTAAGTTATGTATGGCTAACCCCAGACTGTATAGTCACCTACAAGTTCATATGAACAGCAAACCCCTCCCATTGTAAAAGTTGAAGTCAGCTGTAACGGATCTCAATAAACTCGGCATTTCCCATTTCTCGCTATAAATCTCCCTTCAGGTATAAGCTTACAAATGATTTATCACAGCGCGGGGCTACCATGGTAAATATTTTTTTGTTTCAAAAAGGAAAATATTGAGAAAAAAATATATACTTATATACCTATTGTAAAGTATGTATTTAGTATACTCTTATAAACACTCTATCTTTGTTTGTGATGTGGGTCGACAAATGTGGAGCAAACAAATCGGTGAACAGTACCAATTCCTAAAAAAAATCTGCACAGATTTAATTAACACACATATTTTTAGGTTGTGGTTGGGGATAGTTTGCCAAGGAACAGGTTATAAATACTAAATACTCGTACTAGGTATTTTATTTCATCCTTCTTATAATTGTACGACACTAATATCCAAGGTGTGTTTTAGAGGACTCTAGTAACTTTTTTACTTGACTATTATTGTTCACAATGCAACTGATAGTAAGCAATATTGTGATCTAAAACTGAGCTCGCTTACCCAGAATAATCCAGTTTGTTCTTGTTTTGAACCGCTTAAACGTTTAGTTCGCGCCTTTGAGATCTTCACAGTCGATATCGAGTCGATATAACTTATTTTTATTCGTAACTCGTAAGTGAGACCGGCAGTATCCCCCGAATGCAGACTGTCGATAGGTGCCACGTACGGGCTCGATTTGTGTTACACCCCTATTAGGTGTCGAGGGTTGGTCTTTTCTCCGATACACCGCACTTACCGCGGTAAGTGAACAGTTTAACATGCCTTGTGGGAGAGTACCTATATGCTTTGAAACTTACTATACTCGTACTTAGATGAGAATGATGGGATCACAATTATACTTAGATGTAAATGACGGGATAAAAAAGGTCACATTCGACGACCTCGTTGGCGTAAAGGTTACCATGCCGGACTGCTAATCAGAAGGTTCCGGGTTCGATATCCGGCCCGATCTGGGTGTTAAATATGTATTTATATATAATATGTATGTATGTATATGTAGTATATCAGCTGTGTTAGCAACCATAATACGAGCTAGAAATGGTTCAGTATGGGGCTAACCAGCCGTGTGTGAATGTGTCAAAAAAAAAAATTTTACACTTGGCTGCTTAGACTTATACAAAATCATTCCTAGTTTTTTTTTATCGAATATCATACTCGTATATAATCAAATAAATAAAGATATATTACAGTAAGTTAAGAATATAAAGCAAGTATTTATATACAAATTTACAACTTAAACTTAAACTTACTTATTTCTAGTTTGTATTATTGTTGCTAACATAACTGCTAAGCTACATAATATACATACATAAATTTCTAAAAAAAAAAAAAAATTAAATGTATATTGAAGAATTATGATGGCGCTAATAAACTTCTTGACTTATTCAATATGCGCTAAAATAAACACAGTAAAATAATTATTGCGGTACATTATTTAATAACTCAAAAACCGCTGGATTTTAGTGTCAGTAGTTTAATTAATTATATTATACATATATTACTATTTTAGCACCTAAACTAAACCAAAATTATCCTTTAAAAAAATATAAAAATACTTGGTTTTTTAACAGTTGGTTTTTACCTGTCGATAACATATTTTAATTATCCAACATTAAGGACAGGTAGACAAAAATCATAACTTAACGATCGTGTCCAAACACTATAACTTACAAAGTCAACGTGCAGAAGTGATAATACTACCTAGGTCCTAGGTATGTAGGTAGTCTGTCTGGATGACCTAGGCCGCGGCGGTGAAAGTGCGCTGGACTGGGAGATACCAGTCGATTTATGTCGCTACCGACGCAAGGCAAACTGCAGGGGTAAAGGTCTAGGTATGATTTACAGGGCAGACCTGAAATATTTGCTTAGTAGTTCCCGTATAAGACATTGAAAGAAAGAAAACTGAATTGCTATGCACAAAATATACATATAGTATAATATTATTAATAATATATTTATATGAAATTATCATGATTATTTGCGCACAGACAAGTTTGCTTATAATTAATGACATTGTTGTGGTCGCATAGAAATGTGGTCGTATATAAATATAAAATACTGACAAGATTTGGTAACTTGCACAAAATGCGCCAGTTCAGCATAATGCTGAGAGTACCTGCAAGGTACTCAAGCGCTGGTATGAAATCATTGGCTGTCATTAAAAAAAATATATATTAAAGTAGGTTGAAGAGATAGGAAACTATTCGACTACAATAAAATTTCCAACAGGTAAAAGTGGTTCATCTCTTTCTATATTATTTTAAAGTATTTTTAACATTATATTTTCAAATTATTTTTTTTTCAATAATTTTGTTGTTGTATAAAATAATACTGAAAGTATATCTACTATTATGAATTTTTCATACCGTAAATGTTGACATGTAATAATCTTTTCTAATCAATATAATATATGAACTATAGAAGCGTAACAATATTGTTCCTCAATTCATATCCCACAAAAACCTACTGCAACTCTGATGACGTCAATTCATTTCGGCCGCCGTGTGACGTCACGTCAGATCCGGCCATATCTCAGCGTCCATCGCCACCATTAGTCTCGGGCCACCTTTAAAAGCTATTCACAACCATTTCTCTTTTTAAAAACCTCCCGACACTTGCTGTTCGATTTTCAATCGCCCTCTCTAGTGCGGAGTTATCGCGATAAATGCTTTTGTTTGGGCGGATGCTCGAATGATAAATATAGAGCTGATAACACCACATGTAGCGCCTGACTAACTAAGCTCGGATAACTAAGATGTTCATTCATCATTAAGGTTAAGCAAGGGTCGATGCGGACAGTCCTCGGATGGGTGACCATGTACCAGACTTTAAAAAAAGTGGCATTTTCTTCCGGGCGCTACTGTGGGTCGGATGACACTACTGAGTACTGAGGTAACTGTGTCCTTCAGAGTACAATTTAAATAAAAAAATAAATCTTATCATACAATGATGTCAAGGCATTATCATACAATCTGAGGTAACTAATTTATAAACTGTAAAATACTGTAGATACAAATTTACAATTTTTAAGACAAACATGATTATGATCTTTCTTATTTCATCAAAAAAAAAATACAATGAAACGTGCCCTAATCCTTTATAAGCTATCCACATAAATCGTAACATCATAAAAATTTGGCTTCATATTTTAAACGACTTCAAAATCCCAGGAAAATCTAAGAAAGCCCTAAAAGTTCATCATACGACCGAACACCGAACTACTTTGATGAAGTGTTGAAATTTGGGATAAAGATAGGTTAGACTATGTGTTAACACGTAGGCTGCTTTTCACTAAATTTATTGATATAATTATTTTTCCTTATTAATTTTACCAGCTCTATAAATGTCTGGCAAGTCGTCTGCCAGCCAGGTGTATGTCGCTGGGTTCGCCACCATCACTCACACAAACTCCGCGACTCCGTCAGACATAAACGATGGAACTCCCCTTCCGCTCGTCCGCTCTATTCCAAATTCAAATTATTGGGAATTGCTCGCGACCTTTGTTATTCCAAATTCAAATTCAAATTTCAAATTCAAATTCAAATCAATTTATTGCGAATATGGTATAATTACAGACAGGTATTGGGTCAGAGAAAGAAAGTGCACCATATTCTGCCTAGCGGCGTGCAATAATGGTGCGCTTCCACTAAAGGTGCGCTTACACGAGGCCAATAATTGCTCGGCGATCTGGAGCAATTAATGGAAAAATTAAATTGCGGCAATTATTTAATAATGTAATAATTTATTTATTTTTACCAATATAAAGGTGAAAGCTGTGTGTGCGTTTGTTACTCCTCTAACTTGGAAAGACCTCTAACACTTAATAATAATAAGGAATTAGACTCAGGCCATGCCAGATAAGGAGGGCTTTTTTATCCGAGCTCAATACGAGGGTGAATCAAAAAATTCTTGGAATCAATATTAAAAAATGCAAAGATTTAAATAATAATATTTTATTTTTCTACATAATCTCCCTCCAATGCAATGCATTTAGAATAACGCGTTTCTTATTCCTTATTCCTTGTAAAAAAAATATTTTCTTGACTCTCGAAAAAGTCCTCTACGGCAGCTATAACCGCGTCATTATCGTGAAATTTTGTTCCACGAATTTCCTCTTTTAATTTTGGAAATAAGTGAAAATCACTTGGGGCTAAGTCCGGAGAATATGGTGGGTGGTCAAGGAGATTGAAGCCAGCACAGCGGATTGCGTTGAGCGCAACTTCCGATCGATGAGCAGGAGCGTTATCTTGAAGGAACAACACGCCCAACGACAGTTTTCCACGACGTTTTTCTTTAATCGCTTCACGCACTTTCGGGATTAAATTTGCATAATAGGGTCCAGTAATCGTCTGGCCTTTTGGCATGTAATCAATAAAAAGGATTCCTTCACTATCCCAGAACACAGAGGCCATAACTTTGCCAGCGGTAGGAGCAACTCTAAATTTCTTAATGGATGGAGAGGATGGTCGTTTCCAAGACATACTTTGTCTTTTAGTTTCAGGATTAAAATGGATTGGACCCACGTTTCATCCATGGTGACAAGACGACGGCAAAAATTATCCAAATCACGCTGGAACATTTCGAGATTACGCTTGGAAATTTCCAAATGTCGCTTTTGTTTTCGTCGGTTAACATTCGTGGCACCCATCTTGCAGACACTTTTTTGAACCCCAGTGAATCAATTAAAATTGGTTGAACGCTACCAAAAGATATCTTTAGGATCTCAGCTATATGTTTTATAGTCATTCTTCTGTCTTCCAAAACCAGATTCTCAACTTTTTTGACATTTTCTTCTGTAACGGAGGTTGAAGGCCGCCCAGAACGCGGGTCATCTTTACAGCTTGATCTACCTATTTTAAATTCAGCCACCCAGTACGCAACCGTAGAATAGGGTACAGCATCACCCCCTAATGTCTGCTGAATGTCCAAAAAAATTTCCTTCGTAGACATTTTTTTCAAACTGAGATATTTTATCACCGCACGTAACTCATTTTTATCCATAATTTTAACTTTTTAGCAACTCGTTGCACAAAAAAAATTATTACATGCGAACGAACAGACAAAAACAAGTGACACTCTGCATAAATATAGTGTGATAGACACTCTTTAATTTGAATACCAAACTTGATCCAAAAAGGTTTCATATATATGCACTTCTAAGAACTTTTTGATTCACCCTCGTATAAGTAGTACTGTGAGGTGCAGCCAGTTTCATTTAATCATTTGGTATGTCAAATTGTAGATGATTAAAGCTTACAATAAATATTAGGGCACATTCCCCACACGACTGGTTAGCCCCATAGTAAGCCATTTACAGTTTGTATTATGGTTGCTAGCATAACTGATATACTACAAATTACATACGTACATATTTTTATAAAGATACATACCTATTTAAAACCCAGACCCACAGCCAACAAATTGCCACAAATATGTTGGCTGTGCCGGGAATCGAACCTGGATTCCTGGCTTCTTTTGATTGGCAGTCCGGTTACCAATACGCCAACGAGGTTGTCAAACGAATACGGTTTTCAAATAAAATTTTAAATCATTTAAGCACAAAACATCAGGATCACAGTAAAATGTAGCATGTAGTTTTGAGGTTTGAGAGAAAATGGACACCATTTGGTTTAGCCCAAAACCCAAACTAATAAAATTATTTTCTAATCTAACTTTAATCAAATTAATGAATGATTGACGTGCCTAGTATAACGCAATGTTCTAAGAATAATAAAGTTCTATGATTTCTATGAATTATTCATTTATCATTTTATTTTATTGAATAATTCAAGTAACTTTTATCAAGCCTAAAAGATTAATCATGAACTTGTTCATTCAATATTCGTGAATAATGTTTTCCATAAATATATTGTCATTGTTGTAGTATAATTTGTTCAACTCGCCAGGTACAAAAAAAAACCTATTCACATCCATCGTCCCGTGCATAATAATTTGTCCCGGCGTTATAAATACGGGAATCAATCACACAGTCCATAAAAGGCGCAATAAATCCCTCGATGCCGGGATCGCTCCATTTTCCAGCCGTTTTCACCTCGCACTGGCTCAAGCTGAATTTGTCATTTGCACCCATCGAGCCAGAGATATAGATTTTATAGAAAAGCTATTGTACAGGCTTTATCACTGATAATGGAGGCGATTCAGCGGCACACACGACTAAACTAAATTTAAAGAAGCCCCGTCTCTTTTCATCTTAAGTGGCCAGAAAGAGACGGCACGTTCTGAACCACAGACAAAACAACTAAAATCACGTCAAATATGGAATGTGCAGGCAGTTTTAGAGGTGATACAAGTGAGTGTGGTCTAAAGTCGCCTATATTTTCTACATTTAACGTGATTTTAGTTGTTTTGACTATGGTGCAGAACGTGCCGTCTCTTTCTGGCCACCTAAGATGAAAAGAGACGGGGCTTCTTTAAATTTAGTTTAGTCGTGTGTGCCGCTAAATTGCCACCAATATCACACCTGATGGCCGATGTAGGTGACTCATGCCATAGTAATGTCCCGCTACCGCAGAGGCGAACCACCCTCTTTTCACTCCTGTGGTCCACCCGTTAGACCAAAGCTTGCTTGATAAAATGACCTCGTTGGTGTAACAGTTACCATGCCTGATTGCAAGCCAGAGGGTCCCGGTTTTGATTCCTGACCAACATCTTTGTGATGAATTAAATTTGTTGACTGTCAGGCTGGGTGTTAAATATGTATCGACATAAAGTATGTATGTATGTATATGTATTAAATCAGTTGTGTTAGCCACCATAATACACACTAGACATGGTTTAGTATGGGGCTAACCAGAAGAAAAAAAACACTGTAGATGTAGTATGCTTACCTAGAAGTTTATGGAATTTCGACAATAAAATTTATCATTATCAGACCAGCCAAACGTTATTTTTCCTTAATAATCAAACTGTTTTCAGAAAACTGACTTGTCATTTATTGTACAAATATCGTTGATGGCACTTATGTAAAATGCCATTAGATTACAAGTAAAATTTAAGATCATCATCATCAGCAGCCATCATTTATGACGTTACTTTCATATATTTTGAATAATTCACACATTATCTATTACAAATATAGCCTATATGTTATTCTAATACAAAACCTATATTATTGTGAACTTTCATTAAAATCCATTCAGTATTTTTTGCGCGGATGAGAAACAAACATACATGTTAACTTTAGTGTCTATATTATAAAGTACTCGTAGGATGTGATAAAAACAGTTGTCAAAAAAACAAAAGAAAAAATACTCAGCTAAAGTCTAGCCGATTCCTGTCTAGCTAGACAATATTTTGTCCACTCTTCAAAGTTGTATATCTATGGTTGTACCCATGTTGGTTGCCTTTTGTACGGCGTTGGATTGAATGGGGTTTTTACAGCCATTAATGGGTTGAGTATCAACGCGAGCCTGTTTGGGATCCCATTGGATTTGTTTTTCAGTTTAATAGTGCGGCTTCACGCGGATTTGAATTTGCGACCAGTTAGTTTCAATTTCAAATGGAGAATTTGGACCAGATTTAAATAGGATTTATTTCAGTGTTTTAAAGAAGTCAGTCGTTTTATAAAGCTAGCGAAGCGAACGAAGTTGACATTTACTGAATAATTTGGTTTCGTTTGTCTGTATGTGTGTTTGATAGTTGGTTCTAGCGCAGAGGCCGTAATTTTGAACGAATGATAAATTGACTCGGTATTCCCACAAAAATGTAAAATTGTTGAAGCGCTTTATAGTAATGATATTTGGCAGAGCGATTATTAATAATAATAATAATAAAATCTTTATTGTCAGACACAAAGTCCATAGAGTAGGTAGGTACAATTTTTATACACGGTGTTCAGAAACGAGAAAAATTTAAAAATAAAGTTAAACAGTTAAAAATAACAGAGCATACATTTTTGACAACATAACAGCAAAAATAAATTAATGTATATGAAAAAACTTAGGGTATTATTGTTGTAATCCAATGTTTCATAAATGGGCTATTGTACTTATTACTAATGATTTGAAGAATGATATTGGAACTATTTCTTATTCTGTGTAATATTGAAAAGATGCGTTAACGCAAAATTGCGTAAATACAGTCAACGCCTGCATCGGCAAACATGCCAGAAGCGCTACAAAATCGAGGCAGTCCAACCAACATTCGAAAAATATTGTTATATTGGACGCGAAGAGCATTTGCAGATATCTGGGTGTAGTGTACCCAAAGGCTGCTGATTAAGTAGATTCTCAATAGTTTTTCCGAGTATGAATAAAGTTGGTCAAGTAAATATCAATAGTATCAAGGCTGTCAGACACAACGTTAGGCGTATGACGACATATTGAAAAAGTGTTAGCCGGCGGTGTTAAGATGAGTACTAGAAATACTCCACCACCATGCATAGAGCAATCAATAACGTTACCTTAATATAAAAAGAAATATGTTGTCCTCCTAGGCGTATCCGCCAATGGCGAACTTGGCTAGTTCCGGCTAAGTGCACGAATATGGCTGGCGAAGCCAAATTTTGTTTTAAATAACCTATTGCACGGTGCGCAGTGCAGTTGGCCATCATTGTTATAAGTATAGTTGTAGAAAGGCTTTGGGCGGGTCTTTCGTTCAAGGCGTCTGGTGTCAAGGTCTTCAAGACGCTTTTGTTCAAAGTTAGTAACAGCCTGCAACATCTCGTGCGATAGTTGGGAAGAGCTTGCGAAACAGAGAAGAGAGTGGCGCTCCTCTGTCAAAAAGAAATATGTGTGATATTGTCTGACATTAACGAAGCTAACTTTACCAGTTCGGAACCCCATGCATCACGGGGAAGTATCCCCATCAGACTCCCATCGGAATGTGCCAATATGGTAACTGTTGATCATTTTTCATAGCACCTCCTGGATGTGAGAAGATGAGAGTTGCAAAGAAAATTTGGATGCGCTATTTATATGCTTCACACGTTTACTATATTGATCATTGGTGCTATCCAGCAGCCTGCTTTCGAGCCAGTTATTCCAAACTAGATATGTTTCACCTTCGAACAAGGTAGCACTAACTCGAATAGTGCGTGAAAAGTAGTTTGAGAGCATATTTTGTAAAACCCTATAAAATCTTATGTAAACGATAAGTCTACAATATTTACCGTCTTTAATTATTTTTAAATTGTATTTACCAGATTTCTTTAATTTGGTCCAACGAATCGTTAGATTTCCAAAATCCGATTACGTAAAATTTTCTCGACAGTTTTTTTTATATAGTCAAAAATAAAAAGCAAATTTTACTTATTGGTAGGTAATGATATTATATCTTAATTATTAATTTTTATATAAATTAATTATCCCTTAATCGCTAAAGCATTCAATTTCAAAACCGTTAACTGTCGATTTTTTATTTATTATTTATTTGTTTACATCGTATCAAGAAAAACAATATACAAAATAAAATCTCACCTAAGAAATTAAAATAAATTTGAATGAATGTTATAATACTAATTTTATGTTATGTTTTGAAATACCGCGCTTCTGGCGCTTTTCTCTTTTCTGTTACAGCGCGGCTGACCTCTGCAGAACATCCTACAAGCCGTAAAGTAAAAACCATATCCATAATTACCATGTTCTCCCCCGTGACTCGGCGTCACGTCGCGTCACGCTGTGTCACGTCACGCCCGGCCACGTGACGTGACAGGTGACGTGTTTACACGCTTTTTATAACCGTTTGGGCTTAAACACGCCATGGAAATCGCGATAATGTTCCCTTGAAAAATGAACGATGGTTTGAGTTATGGTGGATGAAAAGACATAAGGTTTCTAACAAGCTTTGTAATACATTAAAACATATGGAATACGGGATTTGAAGATAAACTTTTGGTCAATTGGTCAATTCAATTTGACGATCTCGTTGGCGTAATGGTTACCATGCCGGACCGCTAATCAGAAGTTTCCGGGTTCGATTCCCGGCACGGCCAACATCTTTGTGCTGAACTAAATTTGTTGGCTGTCAGTCTGGCTGTTAAATGTGTATCTATATAAAATATGTATGTATGTATATGTGTTAGCAACCAAAATACGAACTAGAAACGGTTCAGTATGGGGTTAACCAGCCGTGTGTGAAATGTGTCCCAATATTTATTTATTTATTTTAACTAAACCGGATTATAAAATATATTCGTTATTAATATGATTTTGTTAATGACATTTCTTGGGTCGAAGTTTTAACTAGTTGTAAAATGACTCCTCGATCAGTAAATAACATATTTAAAAGTTCGCTTTTTTTGCTCTCGCTCATTTGGTTAAGCAATAAGGAAAACATAAACCTTCAAATGTTTTATTAATTGACTCCAAGTTATATGTAGTAATAAGTATGTAGTCCTGTTGTAAACGATTCAGGGTATGAACAATATTCATACCTTCTGCATGTTTTTTTTTTATTTTTTTATTTTTTGACGTGACAACGTCTTAAATTAGGTTGCGGCTGGGAGTCACTTATGAAAAAGTGTAACGCCCGGTAACGTTACGATGAGTCACCGAACGAGAGAGAGGCCCGCCGAATGCCTTGCGTCTCTCTCCCACTCAACTATGATCGGTCTGCCGCGCGCGCAGCACGCGGCAGACGTTGTCACGTAAAATCTTCGCCCGTAAAACCGACTTTACAGGCAACCATTTTTTTTTTTTTATTTAGGACATATTTCACACACGGCTGGTTAACCCCACACTGGATTCTTCCATCTACAATGGATTTCCGCAAAATGCCTCGTGAGTCAATCTTACCAATGTTATAAATGCGAAAGTATGTAAGTATGTGTATGTTTGTTACTTCTTCACGCTCTAACGGCCGAACCAATTTTGATGAATTTGGTGTGATGATAGGTTAGACCTTAGATTAACACATAAGCTACTTTTTATCTCGAAAACAATAATTGTGTTTCCCGTGGGATACGCAAATAATTTCAAAATCTATGTTACTCTTTCACGCTCCAACAACTAGACCAATTTTAATGAGATTTACTATGAAGATAGGTTTGAGCTTGCACAGGCTGCTTTTTATCCCGGATAAACTTATTTTTGTCCCGGATAAACTTATTTTTGTCCCGGATTAACGCGGGTAACACCGTGGGGCGCAGCTTGTAGGTTATATAATACATGGGTAGGATGACACGATAAATTGTAGGTCCCAGCTGTTAGTGTTAGTACAAGCAGTCGTTATGCCAAGAGGTTTTTGAGCGGCTTGAAAACTCTCGACACCAGAGCTTGGCCACTAACTCATACGAAGAAGAAAAAGAATGCGTTGCACAGCGTCATGGTTGTTGTATTTCAGTAGTGTCAATTTAGCACAACCATATGCCATATGTTTTTCTGGCGTTCCATATTTGTTTTCTCTTCTTCTTAATGTTCACCTCTGTCCTCTAGGTGGGGTCGGCACAGCCTGTTTTTTGCTTCCACGCCACTCTATCAGCCGCCATCTCCACATTCACTCCCTTCTCATTCATATCCTCCTTCACACAATTCATCCACGTCTTCTTAGGCCGACCTCTACTTCCGCTACTTCTTACAATCATATCCAATCTTCTCCTAGTCACATGCATCTCCTCTCTACGCATTGCATGTCCGTACCACGCTAACCGTCCACTCTTCACTTTCTCCGACACAGGTGCTACTTCCTTGCCTTATCCCACTAGGTGGGGTCGGCAGCAAATTTTCCTCTTCTACTCTCCTGTATCAGCCGTCATCTCTACACTTACTCCTTTCACTCTCATGTCCTCATTCACACACTCCATCCATGTCTTCTTCTTATTATATTTTATTACTATTATGAGCTTGTTTTGTCCCATTGAAGAGCAAAGGTCTCTCTATTCTCTTTCCATTTATCACGATCTATTGCTATTTCTTGTCAGTTTTTGCAGTGTTTATCCAGTTCGTCCCACCATCTCCGGCTGGGCCTGCCGCGACGTTGGACGCTCTGTGGTACCCACTGGGTGGTGCGTTTAGCCCTGTCTTCTTCTTCAATAAAATTAAATTAAATCAAAATATTTATAATATATTATTGTTGCTAGGAACATTATTAAGGAATCCAACTCGTTTTCTATCTTTAAGCTGAGGCTTAAGAAATTCCTACTTGATAAGGCCTACTATTCTCTAAAAGATTTTTTTAATGACAAATTGTGATCTATTTTTATATTATCCTGACCTTATTTTATTTGTATCATGACTAAGTTTTATTAACAACAGATAATGTATAATGTTTGTGTAACCGGCTATTACTTACTTACTTACTTTTACATTAGAGTTAGATCCAACATAAATTTGCACACCCTAACGGGTTTAGTATAGAGTACATTAAATTTTAATACCTATGTAACACCTTTCGACCTATACTTCGCAAATAAAAACATTTTATTTGATTTGATTTAACACTATACAGGTTCCTATCGCATCCTATAGTGTATAAACAAACTTTTATCTTCAGCGACTAGCAACAAACACGGCTATATCCCCTCAACTAGTAAACAACAGGTAAAGCTGTGAACTTTAACTGGCAAGCTATGCGAGTCATAAATCTTTACTAAGAAGCTGATAATAGTTAGCTAGATGCCCCGGGGTAGTGACGTGGAATATTTATGGCTTTGTCAATGTTGGGTGGAATATAGGCTTACATTAAAATGACTTCGGAAGTTAAAGAAACCAAAGTAAGGATACCTCGAAGACTTTGGTGGGATTCCGTACATAAACGGTGAATACGGGACCCTATTACTAGGTAAGCCTCCGCTGTCTCCAGGTCTATCTACAGGCTTTATCTTAGAAACCATGATAGCTAGAAAGCTGAAACTTTCACAAGATATGTATCTTCCGTGCCGCTTTAACAACAAATACTAAAAATAATATTAAAAATTAAGGGTGTCGTAAAAATTAACGTTTTTTTTTTCATATTTCGTATGAGCATGATATAAAAGAGTTTGATTAGTAGAATGCATACATTATGATAAATTTAAAATCCAAGATGGCCGCCACAGAAAGTTTCCAGGGTTTTTTTTTAATTTCCTCTTGTTTCTGTATATATTTTAAAGGAATCGTTTTAAATTAACATTATTAGTGGCCTTTAGATCCTATAGCGTCTAACTAAGATGATCTGACACGATCATCGAAGTTAAACAACGGACGTTAAAGTCTTTGGAAGCGTGATTCTGTCACATATTTTGTAATTAAACTTATGTTGTAGAAAGCAAGGCTGCTGCAATACTGAATACGACCGTAACCGACTAAGTTAATCAGCCAAGGTGATGTACCACTATCTCAAAATATACTTTCCTGCTGAAGTAACTATTCGACGATCTCATTGTCGGAACGGTTACCATGCCGGACTGCCAATCAGAGGGTTCGATTTTCGGCACAGGGTAATTTGTTTTCATGAACTAAATTAGTAATTGATTGTCGGTCTAGGATTTAAATATGTATCGATATTAAGTAATTGTGTATGTATATGTACATAATTTTTGTGTAGTATATTTGTTGTGTTAGCAATCATAATAATACAAACTAGAAATCGTTTAGTATGGGGCTAACCACCTCTGTGCGAAATGTGTCCTAATATGTTAATATTAAATAATAAGTACCTAATCTGTGACACAGCTTAGGCTTACACATTCAAATAAAATAATTATAGTCAACAAACTATAAAATATCTTACTTGCAGTATTTGTTTTTACACTTGATCAGAATCACTCAACCAAAATCCACACACAATTTGTATTGTTAAGAAGCAATACATCATTATTGTACTCGTATGTTCGCAATGGACACGACTGTTGATACCTGTATTTACACTTAAGATCTTTTACCTAACACAGTTGAACAATAAATATATTCTTATTCTGATTCTTATACACGTTTTCGGATATTGTGGTCCTCAAACGTGTCGGTTTCCTCACGATGTTTTCCTTTTATTTTTCTGTTTTGTGAACCATAATAAATAAATAAATAAAAATAATTGGCCAACTGCGAGTTGGGCTCGCGCGTGAAGGGTCCATACCATTGTTGTATGAGAAGCCCCCCTTAAATATATATTTTATTTCAATTTTATATTTTAATTTGATAACCAATATACTTTTATGTATTTTATGAAAATTTTAAGTTATGTTATTGATATATATTATAGCAAAGAAATACGGAAAAAACATGTTTATTGTATCCTTACTTTTTTATTTTTTATTTTAGTATTTTTTGTTATAGCGGCACGGAAAATACATATCTTGAGAAAGTTTCAGCTTTCTAGCTATTTTGATTCTTAGATACAGCCTGGAGACAGACAGCGGAGGCTTAGTAATAGGATCCTTTTACTTTTTAGGTACGGAGCCCTAAAACGTACTTCCCCGGACAGTACCACAAAAGAGGTTTACCGGTTACCGCAGTAGAGCCCCAGTTACTAAGAGTAATAAGGCCGGCCGTACAATTACAAGCCGTGAAGTCTACAGCTCCCTCGAGGCCTATGCCAAGGTGAAGATAACACTTGCAAAGGTTTATTTTTCTCGCAGGCAACCCTACAGCTTAACTTTACAAGGTAAGTAATGGAATTACGTAGTTGCTTGTGTTAGAGAACAACTTGTATTATCTTGGTTTTTTTTACACGCTTTATATTAGCTTCACCTGTATGTTTGTATGTTTGTTTGTAACCGACTTCTTTGGGCGCGATTTTGACCCACTTTAAACGGTCAGATTTCGTTGAAATTTTGTAGATTTATTGAGGACCGATGACAATATACTAATTTGATAAAATTATTACATTTTTTTGTCTTTTTGTTTGTTTGTTTGTTTGTAACCGACTTCTTTGGGCGCGATTTTGACCCATATAAAACGGCCAGATAAACATGTTTTTTATTTTTTTAACTAATATTATTATTTATTCATTGAAGTATTTGTATATAAACTAGCTGCCCTGGCAAACGTTGTTTTGCCTTATAAATTATTACTATTCATTAAAAAAAATGAAAATTGATCAACCCTTATCACTTAGGAGTATGAAAATTAGATAGCAGCCGAGTCTCAGACCTACTGAATATGCATATAAAAATTGGTAAAAATCGGTCAAGCCTTTTGGGAGCAGTACGGTAACTAACATTGTGTCATGATTTTTTTTTATATATTAGAAGATTATATTATATTCTATTGGCGTATTATCTAATGCAATGCTTCTCTATCTAGCAACCACCCTCAAGTTATAAAAGCTAGCACTGTGTTCCGGTAGGATCCTTTAGAGCCAGTTATTCCAAACTATGCATACTCCATCTTAGGCCAAATTATTGTTAAATTGGGCCAGTTATGAATTATAGGTTAAGTGCAAGACTAAGTTAGAAAGCGAGGTTTGGTTTTAGTTAGTAGTTTATGATTGAACTGGCAGATTGTCTCGGCTTTGCACGGGCTATAACTATAATATATCAATGAATGATACTAATAATATTTATGTAAATATGTTCCCATGTAAGTGATAATTTAATATCTTTTGTGAAAATAAATGTCTTTAAACCTTAAACCTATAAAATAATCTAAGTTGCAAAGAGAAACAAAATATAGCCGATATTACTCAAGGACAATGCAGCTTCCCGATGGTGAAGGAATTTTTTAAATAGGACAAGTAGTTTTGGAGTTTATTTGCGTCAAACAAACAAATAAATAAATAATAATAAAATAAAAACTTTTCCTCTTTACCATAAAAAAAATATGTTAACAAAAATAATTATTATTAGTATTTTCATAAAAAAAAACAATCTTCTCTCTTTATGGTAAAAAAAAACTAATAATATATCAAAAATAATAATAATTATTATTTTTTTTATAATAAAGAGGATGAGTTTTTAAATAAATCAAGAAAGATCAAAGTAAGACGCAAACAAGCTCCGAAACTAATTAACTGATTTGAAAAGCTTAGAGTTTAACAACAAGTTAGCGTAACTTAAATACCTCTGCGATAGTTTTACTTAGAGAATAAACTTAGCGCTAAGTTAAGAGGAAACATTTGTCAAAGTAGCGGCGATAGCTCCGACGGCTAATCTAACGTGCACGATTCTTGGCAACCTCCAACCTTGTACAACGTGGATTCGAGTTCCGCTTGTCTACATCCGAATTAAGAAGCAGCTCTGGTGTCGAGAATGTTCAAGCCCCCCGAAGGGTTTTGACTTGGCTTAACGACTGCTTGTACTATGACTAACAGCTGGGACCTACAATTTAACGTGTTATCCGACCCACGGTAGCGCCCAGATAAAAATTCCACTTAAAAACGACGTCCTCGTCCACGTCCTACCTGGACGAGGCCTGCGCAAGATAGACGCAGGTGGCACATGCAGAGGGAGGCCTATACCCAGCAGTGGGATAATAAGGGCTGTGGATGATGATGATGATGAAAAACGACATCTATGCACGTCTTGTGCATAGTCACCCATCCATACACCGCCCGCATCGCCTGTTGCTTAGCTTCGATGATTGCGTCTGATCACCTTAGCTAGCCGAGGCGCTTACAGGCGCTTACCAGAACCTGTCAATAGTTAGCAAACTTTCCAATTATACTCAAACTCCATACTAAATTCAACATTAGTAACACTTCACACATGTTATTTATAATATTAGTAGATCTTTAAATATATCTCATTTTACTTGTAAATTTGTGTTGGTTTTCTTTCCACCTAGCCGAAAAGCATCCTTTTGTTCTGCAAATAGTTTTTTTTTTAAATAATATGCTGCTCTAGGAAGAAAACATAACCTGAATAATACGTGCTTATGAAATTAAGTTACGTAATTTTAATGACTAAAAAGATCAACCCTTGGATTGGTTTAAAATTTATCTATAGGATTAGTATTATATAGGATTGGTCTATTTGGTAGGTGGTGCACCACGCCACGAAATTCTTGTATTAAATACAGGATCAGAGGATCTTCAAAACTAGAGTTAATAGGTGTCTTCCAGGTAAGCGTGCTACATCGTAGACTACGGCGTAGCTTTACATCGGGAAAGCTGTAGTTAAACGCAAACCTATCAAGGGTAAAAAAGGATAGAATTTAAGACGAAGGACGCACGATAGTTCCCTAATGAAAATTACACTTAAAAACGCCAGTCTTGTACACGGTCATCCATTCAAACACCGCCCGCATTGGCTGTTGCGTAGCTTCGATGATCACGTCAGATCACCTTAGTCAGCTGAGCTACAGGCGCTGCACAAACCTATTCAACAACATATTTAATTTTGTTAAAAAGTCATATGAGAAACCTTCCCTTCCCTTTTTCTCATAGAACCTATTCGTAGATACACGACTGTTTTTTTTTCTACATATTTATTGCTATATATATGAACAACGCAACAGGGCGTGACCTAAGGTGGAGCATACCTAGTGTGGAATAACTGGCTCTTCGGTAATAACACACTGTCAGGTGCTTGGCGATAGATTTTTCAGCTTGCCTAGCCAGGGCACTAGATAATGCCCAACCGCCATTCAATGGTTGGTATTAGCGGAACCCCAAAAACGAAAATAAGCATTTTAGTAAATTATACACGCTATATGAATTTTAAATAACAAATAGCTGCTCAATGGTTATTTGATTCGCATGTGACGCTCGTCGTTCCAAATATTCTGAATAGAATAGATAATATTGGTTTTAAATTTAAATTTTTAATTGTTTTGGAAACCATTTTAAATTTTACTTGTAGCCTTGTACGCTTTAAAGTAGATTTAAGTACATTCTTCATATTATTTATTAATTATCGAAAATTTTAAGCGCCTGTAGCTCGGCTAGCTACCTCAGGTGATCTGATGGACGGTATTTGGATGGGTGACCATGCATAAAAAAGTGGTATTTTTATCTGGGCGCAACCGGGGGCTGGAAGACATGTTAAATTGTAGGTCTCGGCTGTTAAGCCAAGTCAGAGGCCTTCGGGCGGCTTGAAAACTCTCGACACTAATAGCTTGGCCGAAAGTGCCGAAAATTAGTATAGGTAACAGGAAATTTTCTCCACCTTTTCAGAACACGTTGTATAAGTACAGCCAACTTGGATCTAAGTGCCCAAGTTAGGACATAACTTGACCTGAGGTGAATACTTTGTAATGAGTTAACTTTTTCTTGGCAGTTTGTTTTTGGGTTATTCCGTTGGAAAACTGATTTCCAGACCAACTTTTAGTGACCACTTGAGAAATTGCTTTCAAAATATTATTTACATTTGTTTGAATATTAAACAGTAGTTTATATCAGTTTGTATCATATTATTAATATAACAGCTTGTATTATATTATTAATATAATACAAACTGATGTAATATTAATATAATACAAACTGATGGTGCTAAAAATACTTTTTTTACAAACGGATTAAACTAGGAGTTTAATCAGTTTGTATTATAGAATAAAAAAGTATTTTTATCCTTGATAGTTCCGTGTTTGACAGCTAGCCTGATGTTAAGCTGCGCTGCAGTCTACGGTGTGGCACGCTTACCTATTAATTCTACTTTAGAAGAACCCCGGATGATACCTCTCAGGAAACAGAGACTCAGGTAGAGATTTCCAAAGCTTCGTAGTCCTCACAATAAAAGTTGACGCAAAGCGTTTTGTACGAAACTTTGTTACTTCAACTCTAACAACCAATCATAATAACCATATTTGTACGTTTTACTCCTTCACAGTTTCACACAAAGTTACTACTAATTTTGATGCAATTTAATGTGGAGATTGCTTCTTTTGATAAATATGAACACATATGCATCTTTTCATCACAAATTGTAGCGCCTGTAGCTTGGCTAGCTAAGGTGAACTGACGCGATTATCGAAGCTAAGCAACGGTCGATGCGGACGGTGTTTGGATGCGTGACCATGCACAAGACTGTGGTTTTTCAAGTGGTATTTTCATCTAGGTACCTTCAGTCACCTTAGCTAGCCGAGCTACAGTGAGTTCCCTCTATATCTCGGATCCTTGAGTGAGTACCCTCCATATCTCGGAGATGAGAATGTGTCTAGACAACGCCGCACCTAGAGAAAACATCATATTTCACGCTTAAAGCTAACCCTTGCCTTTCCGGGGCCAGTCTCATCACATATACAAGATCCTATCATTCGATACAATTCATGAATAAAAACAATTTATGTAAAATTACTTGTGCCAACTGTAAAATCCTTCATTTGAATTCAAATCACTTATTTCAGACTTTTGGTTCATACAATCCTACTAATAAAATAAATGCGAAAGTTTGATGAAATTTGGTGTGAAGGTATGTTAGACCTTGGATTAACACATAGGCTACTTTTTTATTCCGGAGTAACTTTTTTTGTCCCGGATTTACGCGGCTATATGTATATAATTAGAAGCGTTGTCAAATCTTTGTTTCGTAAAAATCGGTTATAGGAAAAATAAGTTATGGCCAGTAGAAAATGTATTTCAAGCATTGCTTCAAAATTTTTGGTATTAATATAATAAATGCGAAAATTTTTGTTTGTGTGTTTGAGTATGTATCTATATAACTTCTTCTAGCTCAAAAATGGTATGTGGTGTGAAGATAGAACAATAGCACAATTGTGGTTCCCGCAAATAACTACAAAACGTGACTCCCCGCAATAATAAAATTAAAATTAAAATATTAGAGGAGTTCTCAGATTTTGTGCTCCTTAAACAAACGGTCGGTTTCCTTACGATGTACCAGACATCAGAAAAACAAGTCATTGGAGTAGGGCCGGGAACTAACCAGGGGCTCTCAGATTGATAAATACATGAGGCAAAAAAACATTTTTAATATCTCAGTTCTAATACTGATTGCGGTAAGGTCGCGGCTGCGGCTCCCGGATAGGGTTGTTCAGCCACCAGCGAAGGTGCTTACCGACCGACGCAGCTTTAATCATCTGATGAAGATGTGTAAAGGCAATGATGAATACTGATTCTATACGTAAATATTCTAGAATTTATCATGGCATGCTATGTACGAATCTTACTTACTCAGGTGTACAAAAAGGACTTACTTCGTTGTACAAATCATTTCGGTGTATCGAAATCTGTGTACACTACGACGCGCACTATATAAATAATATCTTAGGTATTTTGTGGAAGCGGGCTGGCTTTCAGCAAAATGAGGTTGACTACAATTACCTGATGAAGTTAGTTTTCATGCGAAATACATTTGACCAGCAGTATTTGATAGAGAGATAATAAACAAGTGAACAATTCAATGCTGGAAACCTGACCAAATCTAAAATATCAATAATACAAACTAGAAATAGTTTGGCTTACTAGCCGTATTTGACAAATAACAAAAAAATCTATTCGACGTATTGTGCGGCTGTCATGCATATGTAAGAGTTTCAAGCAGTTAAATACATATTTAGCGCAAATAATTAACAAAATAGATACACTTAAAATACGAGTACTAGTTGGTTTCTTGAAACACGAGATTTTTAGGGTTCCATAGTCCAAGAAACCCTCATACGTATAGTTTAGTTGTATGCGTCAATTGTCATGAAATATACTAAATTTTTACAGTTTAGTATACTTTTTATTTTTGTTGTCATAAAATTATAATAATGTTCAATTATTTTGTTAGAGTAGCTCCCATATACGTGAAGTGGAAGTGATTATTTATATCAACCCCACCGTGTATAGCATAAGCATAAGCAGCTCACTGCTGGGACTCAGGGCCTTTTCTCGTGAGGAGGGAGATATAGGCCATCCACCACGCTGGCCAAGCGCGGGTTGGCGGATAACACATGCTCTTCGGATATTGTGGTCTTCAAACGTGCCGGTTTCCTCACGAAGTTTTCCTTCACCGAAAAGCGAATGCAAATCCACACATTGCTTGAACAACAAGTCATTGGTGTAAGGCCGGGATCGAACCAGGGGCCGTCTGATTGAAAAGCAGACGTTATTACCACCGAGCCACACTCGCTTTGACACCGTGTATGAAAATCCTAATATGATTTTTTTTATCACGAGTACTATAGGCGAGTAATGGACCTTCAAAGTTGGAAGCGTTTCCGAGAAAGAACTATAAGAAGTAGAAGTCTGTAATTTTGTAATTGACAGGTAATGCTAAAAAAATACTTCGAACGATATTTGACCCTGGTTAAACTGGACTCTGGCCCTTCAAAACTTTGAAATTTTGATGGCAATATAACTATATTGCCATCAAAATTGTGAGCACAGACAAGCCAAGGGCGCAGTAATCATAGAAATCATAGAACTTTATTAACCTTATAACATTGCGTTATACTAGTATTACGCTAAGTTGATGATTGTGAAGTTGCTAACGGAAATAAACTCTTACAACTTACCAAACCCTCCCTTACCATAAATAGTCAAGTAAAGAAAGAAAGAAAGAAAGAAACATTTATGTTGTGACACGTACAACAAAGAAATATAATACTCAAGAAATATAAAAGAAAACATTTACGTGCCACAAAACCAGCCCCAGCTCAGCGTGTGCTGACTGCAAGCAATCAGCGCTGGTCTTCCGCTGTTTTAGCTGATGAAGCTGAATTGTGGAAACCGACAGCGATGGAGACCCGTAATCTTTTGCAAGCCCACACTTTTAAGGAACACCAAAAACAATGGAATAATAGGACAGATTGTAAGCGTTCTAAAGCCTTCTTCCCTATGATTAAAATAAAGTAACTAACAACCTACTTAAACTAAAGAGAAGACCTTAGTTTAATGGTCAGTGCGATCTGGACTATCACCGGCACAACATTGATGCTACAGATGCCCTGTGTCGGGGATGTATGGAGACAGACGAGACTTTGGAGCATGTGCTGTTGCACTGAGAGTCCACAAACCAAACAAGAGAGAAATCCGGAATAGCAAGAGAATCTCAACAAGTCACGACTCGGTCGTCTTCTGTTTTAATAGAAGTACATCCAATGACAGTGGAACAGGTATGCCAGCGACCAAAGATCGTGCTCCGTTTTACGGAGCTTGGATGGCTTGGGTAGGCTGGTAGAGGGAAATTCATAATATGCCTGCGTAGAAAGGAAATGCACAATACACTTCCTGCGGGTTGAAAGTGCAGGTCTGGCCTCCATTATAGAATAAGGAACCCTTATATGAGCATGTCCTGGCAAGCTGTTAACTCTTACTTAAATGTTAATATTCCCAAACAAAGCGTACGTGCCAAAATACAGATGACAAGTTTCAAGTGATTAACATCATGATAGCGACGCGTGAAGTGTGACGAATTTAGACTGTTTTGTGAAGTTTGAGTATAAAATGAGGCAGTTACAATCCTAGACAAACATACATTCTCACTTCCGTAGAAGAAAAACCGTCACCATCTAAAATGGAGAGGTAAATTTATTTTTAATTTATATAAACTATAAATTAAATTAATTGTGCCACCAAAAATTCCAACGGAACCCAAAATGTTGGTAGCATTGCCATTATATGGCACTGCTGTTTTTTATTTTATTTGCATATTTTTTACTTCTTATGAATACTTGAACATAGCTTGATTAATATTCTTAAGATCTAAATATATCATGGAAATTTCGAATATCGTAGAACTTCTACGAATAGGAAAAAAATATCTTTCTACGAATGCCACCTTCAGATTACAAACGTATTATGTTTATACTTAACATTATGTGTTAGTCCTTTTTTAACTTATCAAGCGCCACATTTATTTTCAGTAATAACAACTATAACAAATAAATATATAATAATATATGCGTATACGAACTAATTGATAAATACCACATATAAACCATATTACACGTGGGCACTTTCATTGGTCGGATGACATATTTAATAGCATAATTTTAATAGCTTAAAAACTTATTGCTGGAGTCGTTACCACCTATCAGAGGCCTTTTAGCATCTCATAAGTGTTCGCATCTCAATAAAACGCAGTACACGTACAAACTTAAATAAGTAAGTTAAGTTAGTTATTAGTAAATAGGTAAGTTGGCCGAGGTAATCGCCAGCTCTTGGGTCGTTATCTATCTATTACTATCTATTTATATATTTAGACGACTATCTATATATCTACCATTGGTTCCGTATTTAATTTTTCAATTGAATTCTTGTTTAAAATTATGAAAGTAACTTGGTTATGACGCAGAACATGAATTCAATAGAGTTTTTTTTTTTGTACATTTCACACACGGCTGGTTAACCTCATACTAAACCATTTCTAGTTTGTGTTATGGTTGCTAACACAACTGATATACTACATATACATATATACATATTTTATATATATATTTAACTCCCAACAAATTTAGATCAGCACAAAGATGTTGTCCGTGCCGGGAATCGAACCCGGAACCTTCTGATTGGCAGTCCGGCATGGAAACCATAATGCCATCGAGGTTGTCAACTAAAGTTTATATAGATCCTAGAACGAGTCTTAATATATTTATGGTTTAGAAACCTTTTTTGAATAATTATTTTGTTCAGTTTCAGCTTCAACTGGTCGACTAGAAACCTCATCTGGATGTTCTCGTGGATGCTGCTGAAGATGGTGGTGGATGAGAATATGTCCGGTGATGGCATTACTGGAAATTCTGGAGAGAGATTTTCATTAAATTAAACTCAAATAGATGGTGTTGTTTAGTTTAAAAACTTACTATAAAATATAAATAGTTATAGAAGATAACGATTTTTATTCAGCGTAAGAACGCGGCTAGCCTAATGAGCTCCTTTGCACCGAAAACGATTAGGGGCAAGTTAGTTTAGTTACTACACAGTTTAAAAATAAATATTTTTATATATCTTTTTACTCAAATAAAAATACCAAATTAATATCTCTAAATATTTATAAGATAATCAAGGCGTACAATGCTCTCACGGTCCCCGAGGTGGTTGCGGTGCACCACGCGCACTGCAAGGGTAGTCATGCCCCGAGAAGGAGCCTCGCAGGCTACCTGAGGTGGGCGGGGTGGTGGGTTAATGCGAGGAGCGGAACCTCACCCCGCCCTTTCCGGTGAGGAGGCCATCGTGAGGTTATAGTCGGTAGTGATGCCCTTCTGGCATCGAGCCCGACATACCCCACCCACCTCCCCGGGTGTGCGTAAATGCATTTCCTCACGTAAAAAAAGAACCAAAAAAAAGAGGGTCCTGGGATCGATTCCTGCGTGGCCAACATCTTTTGGTGTCCATATCGGGAATCGGGGGTAGTAAATCAGTTGTGTTGGCAGCCATAATACAAACTATAAATGGTTTAGTATGGGGGCTAACCAGCCGTGTGTGAAATGTGTCGTATAATTTTAAAAACATTTACACCATAACTGCATAGAAGTACACAAATTGCATTATATACTTTAGCTTTAAGTAACTTATGTTACTCGTATTATATATAATTGACGACCTCGTTGGCGTAAAGGTTACCATGCCGGTCTGCTAATCAGAAGATTCCGGGTTCGATTCCCGGCCCGGTCAACATCTTTGTGCTTAACTAAATTTGTTGGCTGTGGGTCTGGGTGTTAAATATGTATTTATATATAATATGTATGTATGTGTGTAGTATATGTAGTATATCAGTTGTGCTAGCAACCATAATACGAGCTAGAAATGGTTCAGTATGGGGCTAACCAGCCGTGTGTGAAAGTGTCCTAATATTTATTTATTATTTATTTTATTTAATTCGTGGACTATACAGTCGTTTGCCTGTAGGTATGCATCTCGCTAGTCAGTTCTACTTGCAGTCTTCTTCTTCTTCTTTTTCTTTTTCTTCTTCGTCATAAGCTAATGGCCACTTGGCTCATACGAAGAAAAAGAAACTCTGGCTTTATTAGTATATTCACGATTTCTTATATGTTTAGTTTTGTTAAACGAAAGTTATTCTGCAAAATGTTACAGGTTTTAGTTAAATAATACATACACTTTTCTGATCAAAACCAATAATAATAATATACATGGAAAATGTTTTGAGGGGCAAAAGCCATTTTTATTTATATTCATTCGTAAGGCATATTTGAATATTGTATAACCGGGCTAATTCCGACAAAATAAACGTAAGTGTCAGCCGGTTATACAAAGATTAATTTATATTTATACTAAAAAACTCTTGTCTATAGAGTCTTTACGTCAATAGTTAGTTATACAGTTAGGTAGCTGATAAGAAATCGCTAAGCTTCATTGAACCTCACAGATTTAAACCAGTTACTTGTGTGGAATGGGATTTATGACTATTCGTTTCACGGCTGACTGGGTCCCGGCGTCTCTTGCAGGTATGATTTAGGTCTCCTAGACGTGGAAATAAAACGTAGGAGATACGGCAGAAAGTTAAAGTAAGTTACTAAATGAAAAATGCCTGCGGGGCAAGTACGGGTAGTGGATAATTTCTCCACGGGAGAGATATACCTACTGTTCGTTTTTGTTACTTACAGTTTAAAAAATATTGCACGCCAGAGAGCAGAATATGGTGCACTTTTTTTGACCGAATACCTATCTGTATACTTTTACTATATTCGCAATTAATTTATTTGATTTTATTTGATTAAACTTTAATAGTAGCTGCACCCACGGTGTTACCCGTGTTAATCCGGGACAAAAAAGGAAAAAATAAACATGATAAAAAAATCCTATGTCCATCATCTGGTTCTAAGCTCACTCCCCGCCAATTTTCAGCTAAATCCGTTCAGCCGTTCTTGAATTATAAGTGGTGTAACTAACAACACTTTTTTATATATAGATTGAAAACAAAAAAACCAAAATCTATTTGAGGTTCCTTTATTGAAATTTAATTAAAAAGTTTTGGACCAGTATTTTCAAAAAAGGTATCACCGTCGACAACAGCCTGGATTGGTGGTTGGTGGACCAACATCTCCATCAGCATCCACGAGAACATCCAGATAAGGTTTCTAGTCGACAAGTTGAAGCTGAAACTGAACAAAATAATTATTAAAAAAAAAAAATGGTTGCCTGTAAAGTCGGTTTTACGGGCGAAGATTTTACGTGACAACGTCTGCCGCGTGCTGCGCGCGCGGCAGACCGATCATAGTTGAGTGGGAGAGAGACGCAAGCTAATTTAAGATGTTGTCACGTCAAAAACCTCCCTGACGCATAAATATATTAGTAAATGGCTCGTTTTAGGTAAACTTTATTGAATTCATGTTCTGCGTCATAACCAAGTTACTTTCATAAATTTCAACAAGAATTCCATTGAAAGATTAAATACAGAACCAATGACCCAAGAGCTGGAGCTTACCTCAGCCAACGTTTAATTAAGTTTGTACGTGTACTACGTTTTATTGAGATGCGATAATTTATGAAATGCTAAAAGGCTTCTGATAGGCTGTACCGACAGTGTAATAGGCTGTATAAGGCAAGGTTGACAATCAGACTGTTGCTTTTTCTTTTTGTACGTCCACTAGTTGTTCAACAATATGCTAAAATGGCCCCAATGCGACGTGCTATAACTTATCTTAACGCTTTATCCGAAATACAAGATATCGATGTCTTCTGTAGTGCCATCACTAACATTGTGTGCGCATTCAGGATTAAAGATTTTAAATGTACATAAAATAGTTAACGCTTTGGTGTAAGAACTGTTCTGGATATTTACATGAATAAATGAATTATAAACGGCCTCAGCACTAAGACAGCCATTAAAGCCAGGATATACTATTTAATATGACCTCCGTCCAATAAAAGTGCTCATGTATAATATGGTTATACATAATCGGTATATGTACGGGACAATTTATGTGAAATACGAGTACTAGTAAATAATAAAAGGTCTACGCATATATTAATATATTTTAATCTAGTGCTTGATAAGTGAAAAAAGGCCCAATATTATACGTTTGTAATCTGAAGGTGGCATTCGTAGAAAGATAAGTTTTTATGTGTTCTACGATATTTGAAATTTCCATAATACATTTAGATCTTATAGATATTTTCATTTAATGGTCAAGCTATGTTCAATTACTCATAGGAAGTAAATAATATGCAAATATGCAAAATACAGCAATTTTAAAAGTATTAAATATCTAATCCCAACCAACCGTGAAAAAATTAAGCAGTGCCATATAATGGCAATGCTACCAACATTTTGGGTTCCTTTGGAATTTTTTGTTTACACAATTTATTTAATTTATAGTTTATATTATTCAAAAATAAAACTTACCTTTCCATTTTAGATTGAGACGGGTTTTCTTCTTCGGAAGTAAGAATGTATGTTTGTCTAGGAATGAAACTGCCTCATTTTATACTCAAACTTCACAAAGCAGTCAAAATTCGTCACACTTCACGCATTGCTATAATGATGTTAATCACTTGAAACTTGTGAAAAATTTACATAAAGTACTATTATAATAATAATCTATACTTATATTTTGGCAAGTACATTTGTTTGCTTTGTTTGGAAATATTAACATATTAGTAAGAGTTAACAGCTTGTCAGTACATGCTCATGTATGGGTTCTTTATTTTATTTTTATTGTGTATAAATATTTTATATTATATGCAAAGACTGAATAAGTAGTAACTTTATGCGGTTCGTTATAAGGACGCTGTGTGCGTTGCGAGGCTACAGTTTTATTCTCGCCGAGCCTTTTGCTCTACACACTTACACTTTACTACTTAATACTTACTTTAGAAAGAGGAAATACACTAAGAAAACCAAATTATTCTTATTCTATGATGGGGACCGTCAGACTTGCACTGACCACCCCGTATGAGCCGTGTTGTGCATTTCCCTCTACCAGCCTACACAAGCCATTCAAGCTCCTTAAAATAGCGGTCTTTGTCTTGGTTCGCTGACATACCTGTTCCACTGTCATGGCGTCAGATGTGACACTTCTATTAAACAGAAGGCGTCTGAGTATAGCGTCGTTTCATCATTCATCATGCGTACTGCTAAGGATTTGAATGGATTGCCTCCTACTGTGTTTCCTGATAAATATAAAATGGTTTTTTTCAAGGCGAGAGTGAACAGATTTCTTTTAGATCGACGTGCTTTGACTTTGGCTTCAGCTTCGCTTACCATCAGGTGAATTGGTGGCCAAGCGTAGATCTACTTAATTTAAAAAAATGACGTGTTTTGTTGAGATTTTCTAGCTGTTGCGGAATTGTCTCTTGATTGGTTTTTGGATTCACAGTGCAACAGCACATGCTCCACAGTCTCGTCTGTCTTCATACATCTCCGACACAGGAGGCTATCTGTAGCACCAGTGTTGTGCCGGTGATAGTCCAGATCGCAGTGACCAGTGATGATACCGACCATCAAACGAAGGTATGATCTCTTTAGTTTGAGTAGGTTGTCAGTTGCTTTATTTTTAACTAATACCCGCGTTAATCCAGGACAAAGGAAGTTAATCCGGGACAAAAAGTAGCATATGTGATAATCCAAGATCTAACCTATTTTCAAACTAAATTTCATCAAAATCAGTCCAGCCATTGGAGCATGAAGGGTTGACATAGATTTTGAATTTATTTGCACACCCCACGGAAACCAGTAATGTTTTCGGGATAAAAATTAGCCTTTGTGTTAATCCAAGGTCTAACTAATTAAAAAGTGTTAGAAATTTATGCCAAGTGCAAATATTTTGGAAAGGAAATTGTTCCTTGTTACCATGTTGTTAAAGTAGATTTCCACTGAGAGATTGAAAAAAGAGGAAAGATTATTAGTCCCATGCTAACCCCGCTGCAATAGTTAGCTTTCGTCGTCCAAGGAGTTACTGGAAAGGAAAAATCCTCATATTTCTGATAAGAAATAAAGTTTAACTAAGAAAGCAGATCTTTGTTAAAAGTTATACGCTGTTCAAATGTTATGCGACTTGGGTGGTGACGTCACTAGTGACGTGTGGTACAATTTGCAACAATTATAATATCGACTTAACATTTTTTTTACATATTTCACACACGGCTGGTTAGCCCATACTAAACCGCTATTCACAATTGATATACTACATATACAAACATAAATATTTTATATCGATACATATTTGACACGTCAGACCGATAGCTAAAAAAATAATTCATTACAAAGAAGTTGGCCGTGTCGGGAATCAAACTCCAGACCCTCTGGTTGGCACTCCGGCACGGTAACCATTACAACGAAATTAACAATTTGTGTGTGGCGGCCATTTTGGGTTTGAAATGTATGTGTTCTAGCTACTTATCAAGTTTGAGGACCACAAAATCCGAAGACGTTTGTCATGCGCCAACCCGTACAGCAAACGTAGTGGATTTTAGCCTAAACCTATCTCACTCCTCGTCCTCGTCCATAAAGTATTTATATATGTATGTTTTTTATTCTAAATAGGCCAGTGCTTTACCACAATTTACCTGATGGTAAGTGATATTGAGTTGGATCGCGCTTAATTCGAAGGAACCGGTTCACTCTTGCCTTGAAAATCGCTAAATTGTAGTCATTGGGTCCTAATTAGTAAGCCAGTTGTGTTAGCAACCATAATACAAACTGTCAATGGTTCAGTATGGGGTTAACCAGCCGTGTGAAATGTGTCCTACAATTTTTAAATTTCTTCTTCTGAATTTCATAAAAGTCTTTTAGTATAAGACTCTAAAACTTTTTTAATTTCACCATCATTATAAACAACTTCGCTGGCATTTTATTTTCACTCTCGCATAGCTACGAGTATGTTTAGTTGCAGTATCGGGTTCTACCCTATCTTTCTACTACATCAATTACGAATTTCCCCAAAAATATGTTCACAAATAGCCAAGTAAAACAATTACTCTCTTCCCCTGGGTCAGGCCGGGGCTACCATGGTCGCTAACTCCTGCGAGATCGGAGTATTTGAGTAAACAAGTATAAATTAACAAAAAGAAAAAAGATTCATAAGAAAAATAAAAAAATATATAACAAAACATAACAAAGACTTCTTCTCAGTGGCCAAGTGGCCAAGCTCTGTTGTAAAGAGTTTTCTAGCTACCCGAAGGCCTCTGACTCAACGATTGCTTGTGCCAATACTAATAGACGGGACCTTTAATTTCACGTGTCATCCGACCCACGGTCGCCCAGATGAAAATGCCACTTGAAAAACGGCTTTTTTACTATCTCAATGAATTGATGTCACATACAATAACAGAATCTTCATTCTTGTAGCAGTCTATTAGTCTTTATGGCTTCGAGACTATTGCATAGTCATAAAGCTTTCAAACGATTCCAGGTGGATGAAAAAATATATTTGTGTAATAAGAGTGTAATATAGGCATATAAATTTAAGAAATGTTTTGTAAGTTGAATTTCCCAGTACGGCGTGAAGCATCAGCATGCATAAGTATAAGCAGCCCACTATACGTTCCCACTGCTGGGACTCGAGGCCTTCTCTCATGAAGAGAAAGATTTAGGCCATAATCCACCAAGTGCGGGTTGGCGGATGACACAGGTTTTCGGATATTGTGGTCCTCAAACATGCCAATTTCCTCACGATGTTTTCCGTCACCATAAAGCAAGTGCAAATCCTCACATAACTTGAAAAAAAAAGTCATAGGTGCAAGGCCAGGATCGAACCAGGGGCCGTCTGATTGAAAAGCAGACGTTATTACCACCGAGCCACACTCGCTATATGGCGTGATGCCGTAAGGCTTATAAATAATATATATTGTTTTGATTTGATATACCTACTCGTACTTTCGTCTCAAGATTGACTTCAGAATATCCAGTGTTAGATTTTTCAACATTGCCATACCGGCAAACTTCGTATAAAATAAGTCCGTATTACAGGTTAGAAGGTCAGAGCTCGTGGTAACCCCCCGAAGCCGGAAGGGTAAAACCGCTCATTGGCAGGTGGTAATGGAAAAACTTCCTCACGTGGTTATTGACTCCAACTTTACCAATAAACGTGCTCTATTTACTCGGCTTCGATAGTTAAGGCGATGTGGTCCCGCGCTATGCCTCGCCATCAGTGAACTAAAATAAATAGATTAGTAACTTGGCCGATAAAATGGTGCCACCGTCCACGCGTAAAATACCGCGGTGGGCGGGGCAAAACAGCTACCCGCGCGCCGCGTGGCGTCACATGGTGTGGCGCCGACCAATCGCGTGCGAGCTTTATGTGTGTGTTTCGTTGGGATAGCAGTATAATTGTGTGCGTAGATGGATCCAAATTCTATGCGACGTTTCTCTAGAGATGTTATCTTATATATAAAATTTCCGTGTCACAGTGTTTGTTACCGAACTCCTCCGAAACGGCTTGACTGATCATTACCAAATTTCATATGCGTATTCAATAGGTATGAGAATCGGCCAACGTGTAACGTTTTTTTACCCCTAAGTGATAAGGGTTGTTCACCCTTAAATTTTTAAGGCAAAACAACGTTTGCCCGGTCAGCTAGTATAAGTATAAAAACTACTCCTAACTTTTTAGTTACAAACCTTCATCAAACCTAAAAAAAAAACTATGAAAGTTTAAACACCGTCTGAAAACTAAAAGAAAGTAGTAAAGTGCAAAATTGCTATTTTCTAGAGCCTCTACTTAGCAGTCCAGACGTAAAAGCTAGTTCTCTTTGTCTCCTGAATGGTAATGCACCTGTCTTTAATGCTTAACTCTTAAATGGACAATGATGTTTTAAACAACATACTAAAAATCACACATAAAATTGACCTTCATTTAATATTTTTTTTAAATTTTGCGCAATAAACAACACTCACATTATTGCAAAAAAAAAATAGTAAATTAATGTTTAAATTTTGATACATTTTTTTCCTAGACAGTAATACATGTCTATTACACAAATATTTTTTTTAAAACGTAAAACAAAAATCGTCCATATAATGCTTAAGACGAAGATAGATCCACCGTAGACCTCAATATCACTTACCATCGGGTGAATTGTGGTCAAGCGCTGACCTATTCAGAGTAAAAAATAATAATAATATGAGAGTAAAATCTTGATTTTACACTTTTTTCCACATAAATCGCAAACGGAAAATATACCGAAATAATAGACCATCTAAAGAAACACACTAAGATTATTTACACTTATTTTGGTACCAATTATAAATGTTATATCAATAATAATACAACCTTATTTAATATGTACAATTGTACGTTCCCATTTTAATTTGATCCCTATGTCCCACACTAGAGAAATAGACTTAAGAATATGAAATAAAGCTGGTTTGAAAAATCTAAAAATAAGTTTTTTGAGCCAGTTTTTTTGATATCGATTAATCACATTTACTTCTTACGATTTAAAGCGAAAAACTTAAAAAAACATAAATATTTTGCCCTTATCTTTGCCTTGGCATGGGCTAAATCTATGTAGATTTTACAGTTCTATGTTTTTTTTTACATTAAATGGGCTTGCGCTTGATATGATTTTTGCATCTATACCAATATTAATCATAATCATATTTATTGGTAAAAATATTTTACAAGTCAATTCATACATAATTATTAATAAAATATTATAACAAAGAATGTATAAATATATGTACTTGTGTATATTTATATATTTTTGTTGATAGGCGCTTGGTGACAGATTTTTCAACTGCAAAGTTGTAGGTAGACACACTAGAAAATGCCCTACATGTTATGGTTTTCCTTCACCAAAAGCTCAAACTTTTTGGCAGGGATCAGAACCCACAACTTGCGGGACTAATGTGTTTTTTTTTTATTGATGAATAGGCTTATGTTTGACCGCAGCTTGTCTGATATTAAGCTTAACTGTGGTGTAAGATGTAACACCCTAGAAGGAACCTTTTTACTCTAGATTTGAAGACCCTCAAATTGTACTTCTCGGGAAAAATGGACTCAAAGTCTCAGGAAGAGAGTTCCAAAGCTTCGCAGTTTTCACAATGAAGGCCGAAGCAAAAGCTTTGTGCGAATCCTCGGGACTTCGACAGTGAATCGATGTCTCTTAACTGTGCCCCTGCTCGTTCTATAGGTGTCATCGCTTTGTTGTATGGATTAGCTGGGATTTTTTGCCAATTCCTAAAACAAAAGCTGTTAGTTTAAGCTGCCCTGAAGAGGTATCACGTTAGTTACAAGTAGTACACAAGGCCCGTGACCTCGTCAAGTCCCACGCCCTAATCATCGGCTAACCAGCGACCTGAGCAAATCCTGTAATCCCACTATCACGGCGACCCGAGTCAATAGTTCAATATTTATGAGGCAGCGCCCTATCGCGGGAGATTTATGCTGCAGGACAAGTGGAAACGGTCAGGTGGCCTGATTTATCACCCTGTTTGGGGTCACTCGGCCTACGCTCAATATACTGCTCGGTAAATAGAGGATGTGAACTTTGTTACCCGTGCGATTGACCAGCGGCAGTGAGGCAAATACGGATAATAAAACATCTTCATGACATTTTATATAAATTACATTCACTGACACAAAATAGAATTTTCATATAAATTTTATTGTTATTTTTTTGTATGTAGTTTATTTATTAATCTTTATTATTGTGATTAAGTTTTTAAAAATTATATAATCTTAATAAAATGTTATTTGTAAGTGACGTGTCGTGTATAACAAAAGTAGTCATATGGTTAATAAATGATTTGATTTGATTTTGATTTTGATGTATCTCGCCCATCTAAAATGATCTGACGCAATCATTGATTCAGATTCAGACACATTTACTGTCAAACTGTACATATTATGGTGTAATAGGTAAATTTTATTCTAACAGTTTCGTTCTTTACGAACATGCAATATTATTAAATTAATTATTAGTATTATTACAATATAACCTTATTAATTTATATGTCAAATAAATAATAAAATAAATCAACAAATCGTCAAAAAAATCGAGGCTAAGCAACTGTCGATGCGGACAGTCTTTGGATGGGTGATCATTCCATAAGACTGTCATTTAAAAACTGGAAAGTAAATCCTTAGGTTGGATGACACGTTAGATTGTAGGTCCCGGCTGTTAGATCTAGTACAAGGCAGCTGAGCCAAGTCAGAGCCCTTCGGGCGGCTTGAAAACTCTCAACACCAGAGCTTGGCCACTTAGCTCAAACGAAGAAGAAGATATTATAATTTATTCCAAATTGAGCTTAAGATCTAGCTTGTTTATAGGATGTTACACAGTTTTTTTACATATATACTCCCCATCGTATTTGTGATGGGAGTTAAAATTGAATAAAGGAACTAGGCGATGATGAAGATGATAAAGAAAATCACCTCTTTTATCTCTCTCGCTCTCATTATCTGTTTCTCTCTTTATTTTTCTCCTCTCTCTCTCTCTCTCTCTCTCTCTTAAGATTACACCATATTTTAAAACTAAATAAATAAATAAGCCAGTTTTGTAACATAAACAAAGTTCCCTTTTCTCCACGAAAAGTGTCGAATGCAAGTTGACGATAACCACGTTAGCGGTTAAGATAAGATACAACGCAGACCAAACACGCCATGAAAAGCTGAAGCCACTTACACTTAAACTTAAAAATGATCTAATGGAGTGAGCGTATTTTCATCTATACATGCAGGATATGCTTAGATCGTGGATTTACTAATAGGCTATTTTTAATTGCGGATAGAAGGCCCTCTGTAGGCTAGAATACAATACCTATCGGTACTATACGATGGTATACCTAATGCAAATACAAATAATAACCTATAAATTAAATAAATAAATAAAAACATTAACATTTTTTTCTTAGTATTTTTTTTCTCATATGATGTCCAATTGTGTCGTAATGAAATCATACGTCATGTTCTAAGCAAATTAGTTCATCCCCATTAGTTCGGCCGTTAGGTAGTGAAAGAGCATACTCTTTTATGTCTCCTTAAAGTTCATCAATTCAAGCACTCAGAGAACCCACCGTGCCCTGTGAGCATCTGAATTAGTATTCCAGTAGACTGAATGCTTTTACACAGGTACATTGGTTTTCGCAAGTTTTTTTACTGTTTTCATATCAAACATTGTAAACAGTTCACGTAAGGCAACTTAATATTTCCGCGTAGAAAACGGTCACACTTACTTATTGTTAAAAGTTGGAATGAGTTCAACAGTTTCGGTGCTTTCCGAGCACCATCTTCGAGCAGGGGCGAGTGTTACACGGACCGCCGCCGACGAGATCCGCGCGCGCACTCAATAAGTACATTAGTGTGACCCTTTCCTACGCAGCAATGTTCTTATATCATTTTAATACCTTCGTACCCGGAGTATCGTATATTTAATTTAGTTATAAGTTTTTTATGACAATCAATATGACACCTAATTGTACCTAGTTTCATAGACAATAAATAATTCATTCATTTATTCATTCGTTCATTCATCGTATTCTATTTATAAGGTCTGTATTTTCTCTATCTCATTGGCAGGCTCTTTCTCCCGCGTTGGTAGGTAATGAGGTTCATCTAATTACCGGCAGACGTGAGCCAATTGCTAACACCTGCTTATGCACGACATTCCAGCAGAAGTATATGTATATATATACGAGTAGATGGTATCTAACGCAAAACTTTTCAGGAACTGCTTTTAAGACGTCAAGGTAAATAACTCGAGTTTTATTATTTTTGAGAATAAGCGGAAATAAAACTGTTACTTACTAATAAGGCGCCATTTTTTTTCCGCGTATTTTCGAAAAACGTACTAAAGATGCCCAACAGCTGTTAAATAACGTGAAAATTTATTGCAGATAATCTTATTGCATACTAATTTTGTAAATCCAAGAGTTTGTGTGTAAGTGTGTATGTTTGTTACTTTTACGCGAACCTAACCGAACAAACAAGCAACCTCCTCGGAACGAGGTTTCGCAACCGATTGGTGCCACTCCATCTAGCACTTGCATACTGGGAATACAAGTGTAGGTAGCGGCCCGCCTCAGGGACCCTCTTCACTTCACCGTGGGTGACCAGGCCATGGTTACTGAGAAATAGATACCACCTTTACTCTATATAGATCGATGTTAAAAAATAAATCACTTGAATGTTTGCTTACATTTGCTCGCATTGTATGTAAGCGAACATCAGCTTTTTTTTATTGCCCTGAGCTTGATCACGTTTTATCTATCAAGTCTTAATTATGTAACATTATAAGCAAATAGTATGAAATAGCTTGTGTATAAAAATTAGTAATCCGAGTCTGAGTCGACACCTGAAGAATTCTTCCACAGACATATAAGTAGGTTTCCCTTTTATAAAGGTCCTCAGTAATGAGGCTCATCTAATTATGTGCACAGACGTGAGTCTGTTGCTAACACCTGTATTATTCAGGGGGTGAAGGGAAGGGGGGTATTGGCGGCTTCGGTATGGGGTGCCTAACTGTCTCCGAGCTAATTTGGTGCCAAATGTTATGGAGATTCGTTTGTTTGGAGTGTTTTTAGTCTTTACCTATACTCGCATCTACTTGTATTTATCTACTGTATAATATACACTTTTGAAGGGTGAAATCGAGTGTGGTTCGGTGGGAAAAATGTTTGCTTTACAATCTGAAGGCTCTTGGTTCGCAGGCGTGACCAATGACTTTTTTAAAAATAATATGTAGATTTGCACTCGCTTTACGGTAAAAGAAAACATCGTGAGAAAACCGACATGTTTGAGGACCACAATATTCGAAGAAGTGCAAAGTTGCAAAGAGAAACCAAGTATAGCCTATGTTACTCGGAGATAATGTAGCTTCCCAACGGTGAAATCATTTTTTAAATCGGTCCAGTAGTTTCGGAGCCTAATCGCGTTAAACAAACAAATAACCAAACTTTTACTCTTTATAATATTGGTTTAGAAGAGACAACAAAAAAAATGCGACTCGAAAATTTTTCCTGAAATTTTGTGAAAGAAAAATAAAATGAAAAGCGTTTAAGTAACGCTTTATAACAGGCTATTCCGAGTAAGGGTCAGCTCACACCGAGACGCGACGCTGCGCGCTGATTTTACTTGGAGCGTCTCAAAATATACTTAATTTATTACACGAAAAGATACACATTTCATTATGAAAATTCAGATACGTTGCGTAGCGCAGCGGTCTGCACCTCGAGACACCTCGCGGCTTGTTCTCACAATGAAATGTGTATCTTTTCCTGTATTAAATAAAGTATATTTTGAGTCGCTCTATGTAAAATCAGCGCGCAGCGTCGCGTCTCATCGCGTCTCGGTGTGAGCTGACCCTCACAATCACTTTCTCATTAAGCAGGCGAGATTCTTAAACATTGACTTAAACAGACGTGCAACATTATTCACGCTCGAAACCAGGGGGCGGGAATGACGTCACTGCTAAAATACAATTTATTAATTTGAAAAAAAAGGACACGTACGAGACGGGCTTGCGCGTGAAGGGATCCGTACCATTGTTGTATGGGAGCCCCCCTTTAATATTATTTTTATAATTTATTTTTAAAGTTAATACATAATTAAATATTCTGTTAATGTATAGACAGCCAAATGGCGTTATAAAGATGGAGTAGAAAAATGCTTAAAAATGACGTTTGTTGTATGGGAGCCCCCGTCAAATATTTGATTTATTTAAATTATTTTATTTTATAATTTAGGTGTTTACAATTTCTAGGAATCTACAATATATCAACAACGGGCTACTGTTGTAGTTATTATATTATTAGAATTAGAATTGAAAATTGACATGGATACATTTGTATCGATATCATATTATTTGACTTGTAACTTTGGCGTTATCAATAAATGATTTGCATTTGTATTTGATACCGCTGCCTAAAAACAATCCTAGTACAAACAGTCGTTAAGCCATTTTAGAGGCCTTCGGGCGGCTTGAAAACTCTCGACACCAGAGCTTAGCCACTTAGCTCAAACGGAGAAGAAAAAGAAGCTTTTACCAATTATGTACGGAACCCTTAAAACGTCGCGACGGTGTCACCTGTCACGGCCGGTGACGGCGCGGCGAACAGAAGACGACAAGATGAATTGTGGAAAATAAAAATGACGACGTAAACGGATAAAAAGGAAGGGGGTTGAAACATGTTTAATTTTTAATCGACTTGAGATTCTCGCGGAATATTTAATCGGGTTTCTTTACCTCTTGTCTGGTGACGCGGCTAGGGGGATGGAAAATGGGCTTCGTGAAAAGATTTCGTAACGCAGAATTATTTGCTCGGTTCTCTTTTAGAAGTCAGGTGAGCTTGCGACTGAGTTTTGGCGCTATTGGGCAAAATAGCATATTTTTAAACTGGCCTTCCTATGGTTTCCTGGAAGAGATTGCTTTAGCGATAAGGCCGCCATTTTTGGCACAAGTCTTAAGTTTCTTGTGTTATTAATTTTATGTAATAATAAGTAAGTAAAATAAAGAATTTATGTATCTATCTATCTATCAAACAATCAAACTTTTACTCTTTATAATGTTAAAAAATAGAAAAGACAAAAAAAGTGCGTCTCGAAAATTTTTCCTTTTTGCGAGAAAAATAAAATTAAAAGCGTTCTAGTAACGCCAAATCCAGCGTATTAATAGACAGATTTTTTAGTTTCATAACATTTATAATACATTGATGCGAGCTAAGATGCTCATCGGCAATTCTTGCGTTGCGAAGGCGAAGCTTCAGAGCCTAGAGCACCGACGCAAGGTTGCTAGTGTGTCGGTTTTTTATCGGATACATTTCGGGGAGTGTGCTATGGAACTTCATAATTTGATTCCACCATCTCCGTTCTACTACAGAACGAGCAGAGAGACAGTGAAGAGACACCGATACAGAGTTGAAGTTCCAAACTTTCGTACAAAACGCTTTGCGTCGACCTTTATTGTTAGGACTGCGAAGCTTTGGAACTCACTACCTGAGTCTCTGTTTCCTGAGAGGTATCATCCGGGGGCCTTCAAAAGTAGAATTAGTAGGTATCTTCTAGGTAAGCGTGCCACACCGTAGACTGCAGTACAGCTTAACATCAGGCTAGCTGTAGTCAAACGCTAACCTATCAAGGATAAAAAAAAAAAAAATTAAAAACCGTTAGTGCTCCAAGTCACGATAACGTAAAACTTCGCTCGATAGTTTTTTTAGTAGTCGTTGTAGATTTTTTTATTTGCACATTCCCGGAGCAAAATGGACATTCAGCAATAGCAAGACACCTTATTTTATTTTAGATTTAAAAACAGAGTTTACTTTGTCTTTTCAAAGGTCTTATCCATATTCATAAATCTGGTTGTTTGGTTGGTGAAAATGTTCTTTTTCTTCAGACTGGCTAAAAGCTATTTTTCAATAATTTTATCTGCTTATTATTTTGTCACCTTACCGCGCTATAAACTGGTTCTACACCCGACCGGATCCAAGTACTATAACCAATTGCCCTCGAGTGTTACTTGAACTTCTTATAATATCTACAAAACAACCTAAAGGTTTTTTTTAATTAACAAGGCGTACTATAAAATTAGTGAATATTTTAAACAAAAAATTTACCGCCGAAGGTAACATTATAACGATTTAGGACAGAGAATTTTAACTTTAATTATGTAGTTAACTAATTTTATTTCTATTATCATTTAATATGTATATTATTCTTATACCAATATAGATATGTATTCTTTATTGTGTAATTACCTGTCTAGACTCCTTATAAAACTTACCAAAGTAGAAAAACTTTAGAAAGTAGATAAATTAATTACGTTTTCAAATACCTATGCTTGTAGTGTTCTAAAACATTTCACAGCACTATTTCATTGTAAGCCATAAATAACGCAGCTCCACGTAAACATTAATATTCGCAGCCAACCCGTCCGTAACACAAACTATTCTACAATTTGAATGCAACATTTTTCTCGCAACAGAAGCTTGTCGCGCCGCGTCACGCGACACGCTGCGACGTGACGTCATGCGACATGCGACGCGACGCGACACGACAGGTAACTATGCTGCTGACAATTTTTAACGTGGCAACATTTAAATTAAATTCCGACACAGCGCCGTGAAAGTCAGTAGCTCACATTGGCTGTTGTGAACGCGCTTTTGTGCCGATCTAGAATTATTATTACTAGATCTTGTAATTTCAAGTTTGTTTTTAGAGAATTTGTTTCGTATAAACCAAAAATAAAAATACTCGTAATAATAAATTCATTTTCATTACTCAAACTCTGAAAGTAGGTCTAAAGTTGCTTGAGGAGCGGAATGAAAGTTGTAATTAATACATTAATACATTGATCCGAACCTGTATCGACCTTCATCGACTTGATAATTGAATAAAATTAATTTTATAATAAATTTCGTATATTAGAAAATAAATTTAAATTGGGTTGCCTAAAAAAATCCTGGACAGATTATTGTAATTTTTATTTTTTAATGTTTTTTTTATAAAATTTTCAACATCAAGATAATAATAAAAACTTGAGTTGAAGACATGAACATATAAAAAGTGCAGCCATAGGGTTGCTTACCAGTTACCAGGACAAACTACTGGGTTGCAAGGTGTAAACAAGTATGTCGAAATCAGTTACTTTCACCGATTCAATAATACAAAAAAAGTATATAGGGTTGTCTGCAAAAAAAATCCGTACTAATAAGTATTGCCAAATTTTTAAGATTTAATTTCAACACGTGTGGAAATGAGTGACAGAGAGATCCGAGACGAGTATACTGTACTATAATAAAGGACGCAACATTGACGTGGAGTCTTGTGGGACTCTGAATAAAAGAAAGTGCGTGTGGCGGTACGCCCGACTGAGCTGTCTTGACTAAAAATCTTAGTGCAAATGGTAAAAAATCTGTAAATAATTTAGTTTAACGCTCATAAAGCCTTAAATCCGTTGTAACATTAGTCACTGTCCCCCGTAGCACTGCGAGCGCACGTAGAACCCCCTTAATTTAGGCAATTACAGATAAAACGCTTATCTCTCACTTATGGCATTGCGACGCGAGTGACGCCGGGGGAATGTGCTTGTCTAAAGGATTCAGGCATGTAGCCGACTGGCACCTGCTTCAATTATACACCGAGGCTTGCTTTATTTGTGTTTTAATTTAAAAATTAATTAAAAAGCTAATTTACTTAGCATGAAGTACAGAAACAGGGATGTTATACAAAAAAAATGAATGAATGAATGTACAACAAGTTGCCAGAGAACATAACAAAACTTAAGTAATATGTTTAATATGAAAATAAAGAGTGTTTGTGACAGTTAAAATTATGAAACTTGCAGAATCGTTATTCATGTGTAAAAAGTTGTAAAGGTAATATAAATTTAATAGATATGGGAAAACAATTCATATTGTGTGTAGTTTCATTTCATTCATTTGAAATTCATTTCATTCATTTCATTCATTTCATTCATTTCATTCATTTCATTCATTTCATTCATTTCATTCATTTCATTCATTTCATTCATTTCATTCATTTCATTCATTTCATTCATTTCATTCATTTCATTCATTTCATTCATTTCATTCATTTCATTCATTTCATTCATTTCATTCATTTCATTCATTTCATTCATTTCATTCATTTCATTCATTTCATTCATTTCATTCATTTCATTCATTTCATTCATTTCATTCATTTCATTCATTTCATTCATTTCATTCATTTCATTCATTTCATTCATTTCATTCATTTCATTCATTTCATTCATTTCATTCATTTCATTCATTTCATTCATTTCATTCATTTCATTCATTTCATTCATTTCATTCATTTCATTCATTTCATTCATTTCATTCATTTCATTCATTTCATTCATTTCATTCATTTCATTCATTTCATTCATTTCATTCATTTCATTCATTTCATTCATTTCATTCATTTCATTCATTTCATTCATTTCATTCATTTCATTCATTTCATTCATTTCATTCATTTCATTCATTTCATTCATTTCATTCATTTCATTCACTTCATTCATTTCATTCACTTCATTCATTTCATTCATTTCATTCATTTCATTCATTTCATTCATTTCATTCATTTCATTCATTTCATTCATTTCATTCATTTCATTCATTTCATTCATTTCATTCATTTCATTCATTTCATTCATTTCATTCATTTCATTCATTTCATTCATTTCATTCATTTCATTCATTTCATTCATTTCATTCATTTCATTCATTTCATTCATTTCATTCATTTCATTCATTTCATTCATTTCATTCATTTCATTCATTTCATTCATTTCATTCATTTCATTCATTTCATTCATTTCATTCATTTCATTCATTTCATTCATTTCATTCATTTCATTCATTTCATTCATTTCATTCATTTCATTCATTTCATTCATTTCATTCATTTCATTCATTTCATTCATTTCATTCATTTCATTCATTTCATTCATTTCATTCATTTCATTCATTTCATTCATTTCATTCATTTCATTCATTTCATTCATTTCATTCATTTCATTCATTTCATTCATTTCATTCATTTCATTCATTTCATTCATTTCATTCATTTCATTCATTTCATTCATTTCATTCATTTCATTCATTTCATTCATTTCATTCATTTCATTCATTTCATTCATTTCATTCATTTCATTCATTTCATTCATTTCATTCATTTCATTCATTTCATTCATTTCATTCATTTCATTCATTTCATTCATTTCATTCATTTCATTCATTTCATTCATTTCATTCATTTCATTCATTTCATTCATTTCATTCATTTCATTCATTTCATTCATTTCATTCATTTCATTCATTTCATTCATTTCATTCATTTCATTCATTTCATTCATTTCATTCATTTCATTCATTTCATTCATTTCATTCATTTCATTCATTTCATTCATTTCATTCATTTCATTCATTTCATTCATTTCATTCATTTCATTCATTTCATTCATTTCATTCATTTCATTCATTTCATTCATTTCATTCATTTCATTCATTTCATTCATTTCATTCATTTCATTCATTTCATTCATTTCATTCATTTCATTCATTTCATTCATTTCATTCATTTCATTCATTTCATTCATTTCATTCATTTCATTCATTTCATTCATTTCATTCATTTCATTCATTTCATTCATTTCATTCATTTCATTCATTTCATTCATTTCATTCATTTCATTCATTTCATTCATTTCATTCATTTCATTCATTTCATTCATTTCATTCATTTCATTCATTTCATTCATTTCATTCATTTCATTCATTTCATTCATTTCATTTATTCAAATATACACGTAGTACACTTATGAATGTCAAAATTTACAGTCAAAACTTATAAACAAAAGAAAATAAAATTAACAAAAATAAAAATTAATTACATAATGTAGCAAATAGCTGAAAATCCTTGTCATTAATAAATTCGTCAACAGAGTAATAAGCTTTCTTAATTAGCAGAGACTTAACCTTTGTCTTAGTTCATTCACATACATTCACCGGTGTAGAATATTTAATCTTCTAAGACTTATATAAAATTTCCATGTCACAATGTTAGTTACCGTACTCCTCCGAAACGCCATGAACTATTTTTATACCAAACTTTATATGCGTGTTCAGTAGGTCTGAGAATCGGCTACTATCTATTTTCCATACCCCTAAGTGATAAAGGTTGTTCACTCTTAATTATTTTTTTTACTTAGGAGGATTTTTTTTGCTTATTTATTGTGGAACATTTTAAATATATACAACCCTAATATTTTACTGTTTTATCACCAACCCTTTTTTTATGGCCATTTTAGATCATTTTTCATTCCACTTGATAACTGTTCAATTATAGTACTTAAGGCAAAACATCGTTTGCTGGGTAAGCTAGAAAATTTATAACTTTAATCTATCTAAGTCGCCTTTTTAAGTACATATCTCTCTTTATGCCAATAAAGGTCTGTGTTTCTATGTTGATGAGTATGTATTTTTTTCTTGTTCTTTATTTCAGTACATCTTGAGAGTTTATTTATTTTCTTGTTTATTCCAACAATACATAACGAAATCACTTTAGCCAAGTAGAAAAGCAAAGCAAGCGTATCTAACAAAATCTCACTGTACTAGGTAAAAAGCCATGTCAGCCGAATGACGAGGCAGACAAACAAAACAACTATATTATTAGAGATTTATCGGCAATTACATAAAAGGGCTAATAGTAAACATCGTACCTATGAAAGTGAAAACACAAGAAAAAACTAAGTTGTTACAAACAAGTTCACGTCAGCGAGTAACTTGCAAAAACAACCGAGATATATGTGCCGGGCCGGTAACTACTACACTAACTAATCTATTAAGAGATTGTATAACTAGCCTATTAGCTTTATTATAATAAGAAGAATCTTTTATTCATGCAAAAGTTAGTATTTACACTTCAAATCCTTATTTTATCTTAGATTCTAAAGCAAAATTGAAATAAATTGTTTAATTGGATGTATTTGAAAGTTAATTTAAAAATAAATTTAATCTATTTACAATGATTATTATTGATGACCGATATTGTTTAATCAATTACAAAATTGTTTACATACAGTACAATATTCAATAACAGTTAGACGAATGATATCGAGTGAATAAACGAATATTTATATTATCAATAAATATATTTGTAATGAAAAAATAACCTTGCATATAGTAAATTAAACCTAAGTCAGTGAAGATTAATTAAGTAGGTGAATATAAAAAAAAAAAATTGAATCAGTAAAAGTTAAAAGTTCCTTTAATAATGAATGTTTTTTTTTACACATTCACACACGGCTAGTTAGCCCCATACTGAACCATTTCTAGCTCGTATTATGGTTGCTAACACAACTGATATACTACATATACATACATACATATTATATAATATAAATACATATTTAACACCCAGACCCACAGCCAACAAATTTAGTAAAGCACAAAGATGTTGACCGGGCCGGGAATCGAACCCGGAACCTTCTGATTCGCAGACCGGCATGGTAACCTTTACGCCAACGAGGTCGTCAAAGACAACAATCAACGAGTCGTTTGTATGTAAGAGTGAGTGTGGCTCGTCGGGACAGTATTTGACTTTCAATCCACGACAACTCAATGACTTAGTTTTTCAGTGAAGCGAGGAATTTGTACTTGATACAGCGAAGTAAAAACTCGTGAGTAATCCACATGCTCCGATTTTTAGAAGCAGCAAAGTGGACTGCTTATGCTAATGCATTCTTTAAGGAGCAAATCATATCTCGTGAATCATTTTCAAAGGGAGTCACAGAAAAAATATATAATTCCTGAAAACCTATCGGTAGAATAAAGACAAAGAATAATTTATAGTAGTTAACAGAACATTTATTATTTTATTTACAGGTTAGTAAACAAACAGGTACAACGTTACTTATCAAATTCGTATTAAAGCTTATTGTTCGAGTCATCTCTATGATATCTATTCTAATATCAGTCGGCAAGAGTTCGTTTGGTTTGACTATGTTATAATAGGGCTAGGGAGCAGTGAGCGCTCGAGGGCTTAGTGGAGACCCTTCCAGCCGCCGTGACCGCCGTGACCGTAGTCCAGGCCTCCGACCGCCACGGGTGCGGCGAGCGCCGGCCCGGCGATGACGGCGCCGTGCGCCGCGCCCGCGCCCACCGCCAGCACGGCTCCCTCCCCGGCGTTCCTCGCTACGGCGTCCGCCACGTTGGAGGTGTGCGCGGCGCTGCTGGCCACGGCGGCGGCCTGCGCGCGCGCCGCGTTGGCGATGCGCGCCGCCTCCACGGAGCGCGTGTTGGCGATGGCCACGGCCTGCACGTGAGCCGCGTTGGCGATGCGGCCCGCCTCGTTGGCGCGGGCGAGCTCGGCCGCGGCCCCGGCGGCGGCGCGCCTGGCCGCCTCGGCAGCGCGCGCGCTCTCCCAGGCGGCGGCCGCCGCGCGCTGCTCGTTGGCGAGCCGCGCCGCGTCCAGCGCCTGAGCGTTCCGGATGGCGTTGGCCTGGCCGACCCTAGCGGCGGCCTCGGTGGCGCGCGCTCCCTGGATGGCGGCGGCGGCCGAGTTCCCGATCTGGGCCACTTGGACGGCTTGAGCGTTCTGGATCGCGCTGAGCTGCGCCGCTCCCGCCGCGGCCGCGCTGTTCAGAGCGGCGCCCGAGCCGATGGCCGGCGCCGCCGCGACGACAGCCGGCCCGGCGACCACGGCGGGCCCGCCGATGGCGACCGCACCGACCGGCGCCAGGCCGAGCCCGGGCCCGCCGTAACCGTAGCCGATGCCGCTTGCCTCCGGCCGCGAGTCCTTCACAGGACTGCCTAGTACTTCGCACGCTACGGCGAGCACTAAGAAAATCTGGAACAAAAGAAAAAAGGATGTTACTAAGAGCTAAACTATAAAATTTAATTTCTTATCGATTACAGTGAGAAAAAATATTAGTAGATACAGTTTACGTATAATATACGTAGGACACAATGACACAATATCTTACCGTTAGCCGAGACATGTTTGCAGGTAATCGAGCGCACACCACTGATCCGGACCGTGAGTCGGTATGTAATAATAATGCCATGTGCATCGCGCGCTTATATACTGCACCGAAAATGTATATAATCGACAAATTAACAATGCTAATCAGGAAGCCGGCCCCTTTGAATATGATTAGGTGATTTCGGCAAAAGAAGTAATTCGATGTAAACATGTCAGTGGCGAAGTGGGAGCGAGTGGTGCGGACTAACAGACCATGACTGCAGTGGTTTGACCCGATGTGCACATTACTATCAATGTATATATATACATGTATACATATACACATATACACATATGAGTCAGAGCATATTTCTTGGTAAAAATATAGCTTCCATCCTAACTTGTCCATAATAATCCACCTTTCAACGCAAATTAAATGAGCAGCCATTCCCCATGCTTAATCAATTCACCTGCCATGAATGTGACCACATTTGTACCTCTTGCATCGGCTTGTCTAGACAAGAGCGCAGATGCTATAACCATTCGGAAGCAACGTGAAATCTTCTCTCATAGAAGATGTAAAAAGACAATAATGATGAACCTTTAGTGTTGCAAGCAAATGTGAAATGTAATTTCCAAATATGGAATATATGCAAGTGATATTCCAAATATGGAATACCTTTAAACATATTTTAAACTATCGGCACACGTAAACCGCATTCAACTCTGTTTTAAAGTTTTAAAGCAATACTTAAAGTAAATTTTCTTCTGACCATATTTTTTCCCTTCACCGAGTTTGGCGAAACAAAGAATTGACATCTCTTTTTATCGAATTTAATCCACCTTTGAAAACCGCAATTTTATTCGTGGAGTAGTTTCGGAGTTATGACGTATCAGAAAGACAGACAAAAATTGCAAATCTGTTATTTTTTTCTTTTACCCTTCTGTAATTGCCCCCTATCACTTTTTTGGGAAAATATTTTATGTACAGACACTTGATTTTTACTGTCTTATTATACACTTATATCATAATATGTACTTATTGATAATCTACAACTAATTCCTTACTCCAAAGCAAATATATTCACGATAGGGCTCCTAATTATCTTGTCATTACACGCTTTATATTAGCTTCACCTGTATGTTTGTATGTTTGTTTGTACAACTTCTTTGGGCGCGATTTTGACCCACTTTAAACGGCCAGATTTTGTTCAAACTTTGTAGATTTATTGAGGACCGATGACAATATACTAATTTGATAAAATTATTCCATTTTTTGTATTTTTGTTTCTATGTTTGTTTGTAACCGACTTCTTTGGGCGCGATTTTGACCCACTTTAAACGGCCAGATTTTGTTCAAACTTTGTAGATTTATTGAGGACCGATGACAATATACTAATTTGATAAAATTATTCCATTTTTTTGTATTTTTGTTTCTATGTTTGTTTGTAACCGACTTCTTTGGGCGCAATTTTGACCCACTTTAAACGGCCAGATTTCGTTCAAACTTTGTAGATTTATTGAGGACCGATGACAATACACTTACAAATAATAACAGGACTTGATAAAATTATGGTTTTCTATAAAAAGCGTGTTTTTTAGTTTTTTTAAACTATTAATTATTTTCATTATTTTTCAGTCATATTTATTAACATGACTTACTTAATCAACCGTCTTAATACTACGTCATAATAATGAGGTAATAACCGAAACAAGCTAGTGAGCTAGCCAAGTGTAACACTTAGTCTTGTCAATATTGAGAGACGTAATAATCAGGTACAATTTACTGTTAGATCATACTACACTTCTTTTAGATCTATGGTTGACTGCACAACTCATGTGATTCCAGATTTTGCTCACATTCAATGCTCATACATAAGCAGCCCACTTTAAGTTCCCACTGCAGAGACTCGGGGCCTTCTCTCAAGAGGAGAGAGATATAACTATATATTTTTTTTTTTATGATGGATAGGCAAGCGCTTGATCGAAACTCACCTGATGTTAAGTGATGTTGCGATCTAGGGTGGAGCGCGCTTGCCTAGAAGAAACCGATTCACTCTCGCCTTGAAGACAGTAAGGTTATGTTCAGAGGGAACAGGTAGATAGATAGGTAGAAAATTATTTATTGGACACATTCAATAAAATTTAAAAAATAATAAAAAGATAGGGCTTACTAATAAGTGTACCACAATTGGCGGCCTTATCGCTTAAAGCGATCTCTTCCAGGCAACCTTTCGATGTCATTTTTAAGCATACATTACGAAACTGGCTCGTTCAAAAGACATTTTATACGATTGACGAATACTTTACCACTCAAAAGAAAAGCTTTAGATATGTAATAATATGAGCTAAAGTTATTTACTAATGTAACTATAAATGTAAATTTAGTAAAATTGTTACATAGTATATTAAATATGTAATTGTTAATTTACTGTGACAAGTAATTATTTATTTATTTTTGACATTAAATTATTAATATATTTCTGACATGTAATTAAAATAACCAATAAATGAGTTTATGAGTTTATAGGTCATAATTCACCACGCTGTAATATAATTGTGGTCCCCAAACTGTTTTACACAATACATAGAGTACGACGACAAAATTAAAACCCATAACATTCATTACTCTTTGAATGTATTAAAATAAGTCTAAATAAGAAAACAAGAGGTAAATTTCTGATAGTATAAAGATAGAACTTATTTATAAATTAAACTGAAATTAAATTAATAACAATTACCTATTTAGTTCAAGGAAACAAAAATTTTAATAATTTGAAGTGGCAGTTTGTTAAACATTATTATTTTTTTAAACATTCCTTGTTTTTGTACTTGGTGGCTGTTTTTTTTTCAAATAATCCTGTTTCCTTTATCTATATTATATACTAGCTGACCCGGCAAACGTTGTTTTGCCTCACTTAGGGGTATGAAAAATAGATAGTGTAGCTTATATGACACGTTCGTAGATTTACCATAGCAGCGCCATCTATTGATTACTTACTCAACCCAGTCGAAAGGTATCGACATTTGTTAGAATCATTTGGAGTTAACAGATAATTGTGACTGTCAAATAATAACAGACAATAATTAGCAATAAATTAAAATTGCGACTATAATTTGAGATTTAAACTATCCTATCTCACAAGTTGGATCGAACTGCACATGGTGTGCGAATTTTATTATAATCGGTTAAGTGGCTTAGGAGTCCATTGAGGACAAACATTGTGACACGAGATTTATATATATTAAGATAAGATATGTCATTTTTTCCAGCACAGAGTAAAACTAAATATTTTTTTTTTTTTTTTCTTTTTTTATACTATGATGGGTTTGCGCTTGATCAGAATTCACCTGATAGTAAGCGATATTGTGATCTAAGGTGGAACGCGCTTACCCAGAAGAAACCGGTTCACTCGTGCTTTGAAAACCGCAAGATTATAGTTTTCGGGGAACAGGGCATTTGGCAAAGAGTTCCACACCTTGGCAGTACGTACAATGAAGGTGGAGGCAAACCGCTTAGTGCGCATTTTAGGTATCTCCACAGTGAAACGATGCCGCCTTGGTGTTTCCCTGCTCGTCCGATTGTGAAACGGGGCGGGGGGAATTAAATCGTGCAATTCGGTCGCACACTCTCCGAAATGTAACCTATAAAAAACCGAAAGACTGGCTACTTTGCGACGGTGCTCAAGGCTCTGCAACTTTGCCTTGCACAGAGCATCGCTACCAATGAGCCTCTTTGCTCGCCGCTCAATCGTCTCCAACGCCTCAAGCTGGTATTTAGCCGATCCATCCCAAAGGTGCGAACAGTACTCCATGCACGACCGAACTTGTGCTTGATACAATGTAAGCAACTGTTCCGGCCTGAAGTACCGTCGGACCTTCGAGAGGATACCCAGCTTCTTGGCTGCCAATTGAGCCTTGGACTCAATAAAGGAGCCAAAGTTGAGGGTCGAAGACAACGTCACGCCAAGAAGCTCAAGATGGTCGGTGAATGAATACATTCGAAAGTAAACAGACTCGGCAGGTCACCCGAGCCACTACTATCATAATATCCACCATTAGGCGACATCAAATTCCATTAAACCTCTATACGCTACCTACACTTAAGGCGATGTTGCACCGAATTCACCCGCGACATACGAGTACAATATATTTAAGCGAAACGCGTGACATAGTAGGTATTTCACGAAATAAATTCATATTGTAAGATTGTATCTTGCTTATAATTAACTTCGATTGCTGTGATTCATTTTGAACGTCCACCATTTAAATGTGTCAAATCTTGTAATGTTCATTTGACGGCGAATTCGTACGGTGTTGTCATTCAAATAAAAAAAAGTGTAGACTATACGTTTGTATAGTCTACACTTTTTTTAGCAAGCAAATTAACATCACAGACTAAACAAATCCATTAAGAGTTACAGTAAGAAATGGGAATACAAGTTATTAATAAGCAATGGTGCTAATTAGGCTAACAATATAAAATAAACTTAAAAAAACTTAAAAAAAAACTTAACTTAAAAAATTATTTATTTGTTTTAATGTTGTACATATGTTGAGATGGATTCCGAAATAAATTTGGTTCCAAACATTCCTTCGTTTTTTGGGGAGCCAGATACTGTGAACAGCAAATGGGTGTTAATTAAGTAAAATATATTTTTTTAATTTAAGCTGTAACGATTCTAGATCATAACCTTCTAAAAAGTAAGATTTGTTTAAATTTCTTTATTGCTCTCAGCTGCACAAAATGTATAAACTATAAAACAATTATTTTTCCAACTAAGAAAAACTACTGTGCGAATTTTACGTAATTGTGTTTTGGAATTCTACCGATTCGAGGTGCTACTCGCGTTAATCCGGGACAAAATAAATTAATCTAGATTAAAATGTAGCCTATGTGTTTCTAGGTCTAACCTATCTTCATAGTAAATCTGATTAAAATCGGTCCAGTCGGTTGAGCGTGAAGGGATAAAAAGTAGCCTATCTATTAAACCCAAGATCTAACCTTCATCTTCACACCGAATTTTATCAAAATTGGTTCAGCCCTTTGAGCATAAAGAAGTAACAAACATACACACTTTCATACAAACTTTCGCATTTATAATATTAAAAGGATTAGTAGGATAATAGAAAATAAAGGAAATAAAATAAAAAGAATTGAAAAGACACAAAACTTGCGCAAGATTTCATAAGATTTTTCAAATAAAAACGCTGGTTTTCATGCTGCCTTAACCTCCATGGTGTAATTTGGCAGCGACTGGCCATTTGGCAGCGGAGCTATGTTCTATACACCAGGTATGATAGAGCATGGCACTGCCAAGTCTCCCTGTGAGACTACTTTCAAGGTTTTTAGGAGGAAGGTATACGGCTTATTGCTTTTATTACGAGGCGCAGGAAAGAGCAAACGGTCTAGCGGAATCTAGACGTTTCCTGGATTGGAATGCCTTGTTTTGGTTAACCATATCTATAATATACATAAAATAAGTCGGGTTTTCCTTCCTCACGCTATAACTCCAGAACGCACGAACCGATTTCCATGGTTTTGCATTCGTTGGAATGATGATGAAATGAAAAATGTTACAAATGGTCTAGAATGATGCTAATCAGCCGTGTGTGAAATAGGTCCTAATATTTATAAATATATTAATTACGGTTTTTGAGATACAGCCAAGTGATGTATCTCAGTCATTAATCTAGACAGTCAAACCGCCAAACTTTGAAATTCCTTGCCAAATTCCCTGTTCCCCAATGACTACAATCTAGCGAGTTTCAAGGCGAGAGTGAACCGGTTCCTTCTAGGTAAGCGCGATGCAACGTAGACCTCAATATCACTTACAAACAGGTGAATTGAGGTCAACCGCTGGCCTAAAAAAAAGTCAGACAGACAGCGGAGGATTAGTGCTAGCATAGACAAAAAAATATATTTAAAGTCTGTTCTAAAAAATTCTAAAAAAAAATTGTTTATGGTCTGTCTGTTCTACTTTTTAGGTTAACGATTTAACCTTTTAGGTTACCAGTTATAGTTTTTGCCTTTTATGTACGGAGCCCTTAAAATCTAGATTAGAGCCAAAATATTGTGCGAGCTGATAAAGAGGTGTGATTCTCCGTATATTCGGTTCGGAGCGACAGATACAGCAGTCCGTGCCAGCTCCCCGCACACCTCCATTCGCGAGCCAAAGTGACCTGTCAGTGGCGACACGTACGATATTTATATCCTGGTGTAGTAATATTTTACTTATCTTTTGCTCAAGGTGCTATTGTACTGAGTTCAGCCACGTTTATTCTGCGGACCATTAAACTGTGGAACTCGTTGCCGGAATCCCTGTTCCCTCTGAACTATAACCTTACTGTCTTCAAGGCGAAAGTGAATCGGTTTCTTCCAGGCAAGCGTGCTCCACCCTAGATCGCAACATCACTTAACATCAGGTGAGTTTCGATCAAGCGCTTGCCTATCCATAATAAAAAAAATAAAAAAGCCACACCAATCAAATTTGAGCGAAGTGCCTACCGAGCGGCAGTAGAATTTCAAATAATATGATACCAACTTTTTTATTATTAGTTTACAAACAATAACATACAAAACTATAGTAACATTATTCAATCAACTTACTTTAGGTTTCCTTCCACCTAGCTTAAGTACATTGTATTTGTCCGACCTATTCCCAATGCAAAACAATCTTTCCAAACTAACCTAGCATTAGGCGGCGGAACCCTTATATTTATTTTCGCAAGAATTTCGGGACAGTCTATATTATTATATCCATTTACAACATTCATTTACTAAGCACTAATAATTAAATTCATATTCTTTATCGTTAAATAATCATTTTAGATAATATAATAACCTATAAAAAGAGAGCAAGAATGATGTACATTTCTTTATTACTTTAAGTAGCACAACATTTTAAATTTTAAAACGACCGTTTTCTAGAATTAAAACTGTAGAGTGAATTTTATGTTATCATGTTTTGGAACTGTTACGAGTACGTTAAGACTTAAAATAGCTTAAAAGCCACCACTAACCACTCCTACGAGTACAAGCCCAGTTAAGGGGGCTGGGGAAAATCCCTAAATAGAATATTTTGATAAATCCTACGCAAATGATAGACTACGTTTTGATGTGAAACATCTATACAGCCGCACGTAAAACCGATTTCTCGCGTGACGCGTCGCCACGCCAGTAATCGACTATTTGGAATAATTTAGTTTTTTTTTATTTCATGATAATAAATGTTTATTCAGTAAATAGTCATCGTTATCTGAAAAAAAATCGTAATATTTTATTTTTCATTATGACATATTTAGTTCCTATCATAATAATTTATGTTATTTTCTACATATTACTTTTACAAAATAATGTCTAAGTTTCACACATTCTTCCCGTGACGGCTCACATTTTTTTTCAGTTTTATTCTTTAATACAATAATAGCTTTCATTTTCTCCTTCCTTTTTTTTTCTTGTTAGCATCAAACGCAGCCTGCCAATCGTATATAATACGTATAACAACCGTTAAACATCTTCTACTCTAACTGAGAAAATTAAATACTCCTGGCTGTTTTGAAATAGCAATTCATAGATAAGTAAAATCTAGAGTTCTAAGCACTCGAAGGTAGGCGTTACCAACGCTGTTGGCAAGTTGCCTAAACAAAATAACATGTTGAACACTTTAGGAGCGTATGCTTATTTTTTATTTTACTAACAAATTTATATATATATTTATCTCAACTTCCCGGGGACGACTTGCGGGGTTTCAAAATATCAAATATGTACATAGGTACATACATTTCATACTTGAATTGTCTGACAGTGGCTTAGGCCTTATTTAATAAAACCTTACTTTTTTCTGTGTAGATACAGCTAGACATATGACCAGAAGGTCACACTCTGGCCTAAGATGAAGCATGCAAAGTTTGGAAGAACTGACTCTCGAAGTAGCTTCCAAAAATCATTGGTGTTTGGTGACAGATTTTTCAACTTGAACCTGGTTGCTTGCCAGGCGAGCACTAGACAATGTTCTACCACAATACAAAGACCAACTACTAACCTATAAAAGGTACAACATGTAATAAATGATATTATAAAAAATGTGATAGTAAAACTTATTTTTCCTATTATGTCAACTCTATTACAACCCCGAGTGCCCTAAAACAATTTCGCTCCCCTACAAGGTTAACCTCTATCATAAAATAGAAAAACAAAATAAAGGTAAACAAGAAAACCTTTACCGTCCAAACGTAATTTGCGAAGAAAAAAAACAGTAGCTATTACCATTCTTATCTAGGGTAAGTCAATTTTCTTTATCCTACCTTTTGTGTTACAATTTTCAGGGGTACAGAATCGGAGAAATATGGTCTCTAAGCTTTAGATAATAAGGTTGAGGGTGTGTGCAGACGTGTTGTGGTAGAAATAAGAGTGTCCAACCTGGGTATGTGTAAGACCGTTGACAAGGTAGAAGCTGATCGTATAATCCCCATAAAATAAGGTACGGAGGTCCCCGGGGCACACTGAGAGATTTTTTACCATTATATTTTCTTTTTATTTAGTTACTAGTTACGCCCCGCGGGGTTACCCGCGTTAATTCGTGACAAAAATATAAATAAGTTAATCCGGGATACATAGATTTACTTTATTTTATAGATACGTACGTAGTGGGAACGCATGGTGGGCTGCTTATGCTTATGCTATAGATTCGTACAATCAACAGTTTCTCGTTAATCGAAATAGTAGCTTATGTTAATCCAAGGGCTAACCTATATTCATAATAAATCTCATCATAATCGGTCCATTCGTTGGAGCGTGAAGGAGTAACATAGATTTTGAAGTTATTTGCGTATCCCACGAGAACCACAATTGTTTTCGGGATAAAAAGTAGCGTATGTGTTAATCCAAGGTCTAACCTGTCTTTACACCAAATTTCATCAAAATCGGTTCAGCCCTTTTATCGTGAAAAAGTAACAAACATACACACAAACTATCGCATTTAGAATATTGGTAAGATAATAGTACTACAGCTAATTCCAAGAACGAAATATTCTATATGAAATGAAATGAAATATAATTTGAAATTAAAAAAAAAATTATTTGCTAAACCACAGGTAAATATAAAAACGTAAATATTCAGAAGTGGCCCTTGTAAGGCTGCCGCATATGCGGTTTGCAAAATGTCATAAATTAAAAAAATATATATATTATGATTTAAAGTTAGAGAAGCAATAATATTTCAAAAATATCCCTAACGGGTACTGTGTCCTCAACATTATAGAATAATCGGATGTGCCGGTATCTGTCGATTCCTTGCCGGCCGTAACCCGGGCCCGGCCGGCACCGGAATATCTGCTCTCTATCTGCCGGCCCGGGACCGGCCGTTTCATTACACTTATGGGATCTTAAAAGGTTGTGGAAGAAAGGTGAGTTAGGTTTAGTTATATATTGATGTCGTTCTTCAAGTATAGAAGAGAGAGTATAGTAAGTCTTTAACATTTTAAGGCGTAGCACCTTAAAATGTTACAGACTGTTCGATTCTCATAAAGGTATTATTGTGAAATGAGGGTAGAACTACAAAACCTGCATTTTTTCATTTTTTTTTTCAATTTTTCAAATCGGTCCAGTAGTTTTGATGCCTATTCGCGACAAACAAAGAAAGAAACATTCTAACTTTTCCTTTTTATAATATTGGTATAGAGGTATTAGATATACATACATAAATACTTAATATCGATACATATTTAACACCCAGATCCACAGCCAACAAATTTAGTTCATCACAAAGATGTTGGCCGTGCCGGGAATTGAACCCGAACCTTCTGATTGGCAGTCCGGCAAAGTAACCATTACGCCAACGAGGTCGTCAAAAACAAAATATAATAATGTAATTAAAAATGAAAAATGAAATGGAAATGAAAAATATTTATTTACTAACTTATTACTAGATTACATATTTTCTTGTGACTACTTAACTAGGCAAGGCCTGAATCTAAGTAGTCCAATTCAACCTGTTTGCATTTTAAAATAAACTTAACCTCTAACAAGAAACATAATACAAATAAAACAATGAATATGAAAATATAACCCCAAACGTTAATACATATAAAACTTTAACAAGCCAGCACACACGTACCGGTCACGTTAAATCAAGTGCGTGAGTACAATCACGCAGTCAAATAAATCACACAGAAAGAGCTCCATAAGCTGAGTACTCACGTGGGGTAAAATTCCCGTGAAACTGCACATTTTTTCCTCCGCGGCAGGTAGACGTAAATCATTCGTCTAGACCAGCTTTATAGCTGAGACAAACACGCACTATTGCATAGGAGGGTGAATCTTGAACTTTATAATAATAATAAAGTTGTTTTCAAATTCAAATCAATTTATTGCGAATATTAGTGCTATAGGTACAGACAGGTTTTTATTAGTCATAAGTTTAATAGTATTTACATTTGACACCAAATACACATTTGATGCATAGTAGTATAATTTATATAATACTAGCTGACCCGGCAAACGTTGTTTTGCCTCACTTAGGGGTATGAAAAATAGATAGTGTAGCTTATATGACACGTCCGTAGATTTACCATAGCAGCGCCATCTATTGATTACTTACTAAACCCAGTCGAAAGGTATCGACATCTGTTAGAATCATTTGGAGTTAACAGATAATTGTGACTGTCAAATAATAACAGACAATAATTAGGAATAGATTAAAATTGCGACTATAATTTGAGATTTAAACTATCCTATCTCTCAAGTTGGATCGAATTGCACATGGTGTGCGAACTTTATTATTATCGGTTAAGTGGTTTAGGAGTCCATTGAGGACAAACATTGTGACACGAGATTTATATATTATATTAAGATAAAGTTTTTTTTTATTCATCATAAGCTTAATAGTATTTACATTTGACACCAAATGTACATTTAATAAATTAATATTAGAACACATTCACACACGGCTGGTTAGCCCCATACTGAACCATTTCTAGCTCGTCTTATGGTTGCTAACACAACTGATATACTACATATAGTACATACATATTATATATAAATACATATTTAACACCCAGATCCACAGCCAACAAATTTAGTTAAGCACAAAGATGTTGACCGGGCCGGGAATCGAACCCGGAACCTTCTGATTAGCAGTCCGGCATGGTAACCTTTACGCCAACGAGGTCGTCAAGTCAATATGTAGTAGTATTATTTATATATGATTGTGGAATGTATTTGGTGTGCACTGGACCACACTCTAGGGTGTATTGTGGTCCAGATTCCTCCTTTAAGATATAAAAACAGAATTGTAATAAAGCTACCTACTACAAAATAAAATTGAAAATAACGATAGTTATGTTCGAACAGTTACCTAAAGGTAAGCTTATCTATGATTTTCATTTTACATAATCATAATTAATTTAACAGTGTAAGTTATTAGACTGGTAAATCTACGATACATAAAGTAAAAAAAAAGTTCATTGACATCTATGTTCTGTTCAGTTGTTTTTTAATATTGTTTTTTTTTAAATTTGCTTCAAGGTTTATATTGTATATATTTAATTAATTGATGTAAAATATCCAGTCCTTATGTATGCCGGTAGGCAGAATATGGTGCACTTTTTCTTTGACCGAATACCTGTCTGTATACTATTACTATACTTGCAATAATTTGATTTGAATTTGATTAATTGATTAACGACTATTTTTGAAAAATAAAACTATGGAGCTGATTTTTCATAATCGTATTTTGGAACTATAAGAATTTTTAAAACTGAATTTAAGACAATAAAACTGAAAAACTCCAGCCCTATCATTAACATAAAATTTTATAGGATTTTTAAAAATACTTAATTATGCTATTTGACCCCATAGCGTCTTGAGTACTTACTGTAATATATTTTATTATCCACCCAATAAAAGTTCGCACAATAAACACTCAAATCAATTCAAAATTTTCTTTATTTAGAGTACAAAGGGGTCCATGGGTTAGTAGTAATTCAAATAAATAAATAAAGCCATTTATTCCCCATAAACTTAAAAACATATAATGGGTTAAAGAAATCTATGTTAGTTTTATATATAAATACATTCTTCTGTTTATTAATAACAAATTACAATTAATTAAAATACTATGATAAAGATTCTTGGGGCACCCACATATGGGTGTAGGCCTCCTCCATGCGTTGCCAGGACATTCGATCTTGAGCTAGCCTAGTCCAAGTAGTAGTAATTACAACTAAATAATAATGTTAGTATCCGTTGAAATGAGAACAAAATCCTATCAAATTCAAATTCAAATCATTTATTTCAAGTAACAAGGACACATACTATCGCAAGTACAAATAAATAAACCTATCAAAAATAAAAACCTCACGGCAACAATTTTTCAAACCGCACGTAAATAATTCCGTGGAACCTTTGAAAAACAAAGCCTCGCTTTTCGCATATTCCGTCCACACTACCCTCATAAACATGGCGGTCACAAGGTGTGCCGAGTAAAAAAATAGTGCCATTTATTAAAGGGGTGGTGTTGCCAGATAGTTTAGAAAAACTTCCGATGATATTGCCGGCTAAAATTATGATCGGTGGATGGTTGGTGTTGCCTACATTAATCTGGGTTTTTTATATTAGGACACTTTTCACGCACGGCTGGTTAACCCCATACTGAACCATTTCTAGTACGTATTATGGTTGCTAGCTAACACAACCGATATACTACATATATATACATACATATTTTATATAGATACCTACATACTTAACACCTAGACCGACAGCCAACAAATTTAGTTCAGCAAAAAGATGTTGGCCGTGCAGGGAATCGAACCCGGAACCTTCTAATTGGCAGCCCGGCATGGTAACCATTACGCCAACGAGGTCGTCATTGTCTTTGTGTCAGTTTTAATTTAGGTTCGAAGCTATCTCCATTCAAGACGAATTTATTAAAAGACACTCTTAAAAATTTTTGCATTAGTGACTAGTAAATAAAATAGTACAAACCATTAATTTTCAAATCTCATACAATAAACTGAAAAAAAATGGATAAAATAATTTCAGTCAGAAAGGAAGAAAGGTTGGTTGCATAGGCATTCCAACTTTCCAACGTAATTTTTTTATATTAGTTTTAGTTAGAAATTGTTTGTGTATTTTTGTTTTTAGTAAAATTTCAGTCCATATTAGTGGGATTCAAAGCTACGATTTGAATGCCACTAATATAAAGAAGAAAAATTTCGTGTTAGTTTATTAATCCTTCACAGATTCTGATGAAATTTAGAATGGATATAGTTTAAAACCTGTATTAACACATAGGCATTTTTTTTTATTTTTTTTTAATATTGTGTGGTTATTTTTTACACATAGGCTACTACTTTTTATCCTGAATGAACGCAGCTAGTATGTTTGTATTTGAACCAAGTGTAAAGGAAGCTTTTTAACCTGGCAACACCGCGCTGGGTCCACTAAGCACCCCGGTCACGTCTCACACCGGCCAGATTTGAGAGAAGGTATGCTAGTTTCTCTCTCTTTGATATAAAGTTTTCTTAGCCCCTTTCTATATTGAAATCGTGGGTAAAGTAGGTACGTGACGAGATGCGGTTTTGTTTTTGAAGACCTCCAAATATCGAGTTTAGTTGGTACTTTGATTAATTCATTCTAGCAAAAAAAATTTTTTTTTCGAAAAAGAGCCGCGCCATGCACTATAAACCATAATGCAAATAAATTTTATTTTTATTTCCTGGCTTTTAATACAACAAAAACAAAACATATCTTTATTTGACACAGTATATAAAAACAAAATGACTTGGAAATCAAACTAGTTCTAAAAACTGTATATGTTATCTCCCATAAATAAAATAAACAAACTTAAATATAACTTATTTATTTAATCGGCGTTGTGTATGGCATGTATTTTGTTAGGTAAGCTATATTTAAAAATCTGTACTGCTAATATTTTAAAATGTAATTAAGTATTTCGTTAATCGGATAGCAGAACGCAACATGTATTTTCTCTTGATTACAAATATATTAAAAGCAAACGCCTTACAAAACATTTCAAACGTTTTGACCCTATATAAATGTGCCTACATTTAATATTCAAACACTACTTAACCCGAACAACGTCATAAAAATCCCTCGCACATCATTTATCACAGATAAAATCCGTATAAACAAACCAACTATTCAAACATCAGGTGGTACCTCAGAACCTTCGGGAATACTTTAATACAGTGCCTGTGAGACCCCTCGCAATCATTTTATTTTCATACCGGGTCCCACAGGCCCCGAAGGTCTACCTTCGTGATTTGCCATTCAAAGCGCGAGACGTGACGGCACATCAGGTATAGGGATCACTCTGACCCCGCCGACGCCGACGAGCGTAGGGTTAAGATAATTCTGTTGACAGATAGTGTGGAATTCGATCGGGAATCAATTTTGTTTTCGTGAGATTTTCTTCTTTGTTTGGAGTGGAAGTTTAAGAGTTTACACGTAAATGCGACTTTAATACCTTCCATATTTACATTAGAACCTCTATAAGTCGAACATCAAGGGAGACGCCAAAAAATTTGAGTTACGGAGTTTTCAACTTAAGGAGGATTTCGACTTAGGCGAAGCAAACACGTGTTTACGTGAGTCATAAATTTATTATCGTATACTCCTAAAATGTTTTGTAAGAAACAATAAAAGAAAGAAAATTGTCGGCAAGTTCTTAAGGTCGGTAACTTATTTTTGTTCGAACAATAGAAATAATAAATTCCAAATGATCAAGTTGTAAAGATTGTAAAATAAAACGTAGCTATGTTCGAGATGCAGAGGTCAAATTTAATTTTTCGAGTTATAGAGTGAAAATATGTACTAAAATGGCTTGGAGGGACTCTGTGATTATTTCGACTAACAGAGTGTCAAGATTTCAAGTAATAGAGGTTTTGGTGTTTGAAGGGAAGGGAGGGAACAAAGCATGTTTTCGACATTTGGAGGTTTTTGGCTTATCGAGGTTCGACAAACGAGGTTCTACTGTATATAGGTCTCGTGTGTTTGACTTTTTTGTAGAAGTCAGAATCTTCAAGTGCTCATGTTGTTTATGTTGTTTTTTTAATCACGATTTAAATAATGAAAACCAGCGCTGGAGTACTAAGTGCTCTCAGCATTATGCTGAATTTGCTCCTTTTATGCACACACTATTAGTGATATTCGTCGTCGGCGTAATGGTTACCATGCCGGACTGCAAATCAGAAGGTTCCGGGTTCGATTCCCGGCACGACCAACATCTTTGTGCTTAACTAAATTTGTAGGCTGTCGGTCTGGGTGTTAAATATGTATCTATATAAAATATGTATGTATGTATATCACTTGTGTTAGCAACCATAATACGAACTAGAAATGGTTCAATATGGAGCTAACCAGCTGTATGTGAAATATCTATCGTAAAGTGTAAGTGTTTTTTGTTTTTTGTTTTGCGCAAAATAAATGTATTTTCTTTCTTTCTTTCAAATAGCTTCACCCTATCCAATTGTTCGATTTATATAAAGAATGTGCCCTATAAATATGGCCGCGGTCTGTCAGCAGGTGTATCTCCGACCCCCGCCTGCCGCTCAAGGGTTGCCTAATGAATCGAAGTCGGCATTATTTAGCATCAAATTAAGACTATCTGCCTCGGATTAATGAAGATATCGCTCCTCACTCGAGAGCTTTGTACAGGGTGTTATAAAATTATTGACTCACATGTATATGTTGTAGATGTCAATATAAATTATACAAGTATATACTAGAGTAAATGTCATCATGAATTATTATAGTGTAAGGGAAGGCACTGGTACCCAAACACAGGAAGTACATTATGTGTGTATAAGGTTAGAAAAATAGTTTGAAAAAAATTATAAACTGTTTGCTCAATATTTTTTTGTATGTTTATTAAACATTTGATAAAATAACCCGCCTCTGCTCGCACCTACACACCCCTGGTGCAAAGGTGCCCGTCACGTTTGCTGCATTACCGCGCTGAATACCTATGGCCAACCTCTACACCAAGAACAACCCGGAGCGGGAGTCACCAGTGATGTCTTTAATTCTAAACCTAGTATCCTTATGCAGTACAATTAGTTAAATACCTAATGTATAATTTAATCTAATAATAATTTAATAATTATTGCTTCACAATATTAAAAAATTCGGTGCTACCCGCGTTAATTTTGGACTTAAAGAAGTTATATCCGGGATAAAAAGTAGCCTGTGTATTAGATAAGGTCTAACCTATCTTCATAGTAAATATCATCAAAATTGATCCAGTGGTAGGAGCGTGAAGGAGTAACATAGATTTTGAAGTTATTTGCGTATCCCACGAGAACCACAATTGTTTTTGGGATAAAAAGTAGCCTATGTGTTAATCCAAAGACATCTTGACACCAAATTCTATCAAAATCAGTTCAGCCGTTTGAGCGTGAAGAAGTTACAAATATACACTTGATATTTTTCGAAAACTTATTAACTCCATAATTAAAACAGCATGATAATATTTTCAGTTATTTTCAGACCACTCTGTATGTTACCTCTGCCAAGGTACGTCTCGAGGGTAGTTGTATAAATTGCTCTGAATAATTCCTGAATTAACATTTTTAATCTCGCCTGGATGTTGCGTGAATAAATTAAGAAGGCACAGTTGTAGACGAGATCCCATTCAGATAACTACTCTGTAAAGTGGCTGGTTTATCTTGCTTCGAGACAGGTACACACTTAACCCCTTAAATGGATGATTTTTGTTTCACGTTTTAAAAAATATATTCGTGTAATAGACATGTAATTACTGTCTAGAAAAAATGAGTAAAAAAATCTAGACATGAATTTACTATACTTTTTTTGCAATAATGTGAGTGTTGTTCATAAACTACATTGCGCAAAATTTAAAAAAAAATTAAATGAAGGTCAATTTCATCTGTGATTTTTAGTATGTTGTTTAAAAACAACATTGTCTGTTTAAGAGTTAAGTAAGGTTTTACAGAATTTTTTAGGGTTCCGTACTAAAAAGGTACTGACGACAACCTTTTTACTGACACTTCGTTGTCTGTCTGTTTACTTGTCAGACTGTATTGAACCGTGAAGTAGATTCTTGTACTTAGGTATTATGTATTTTTTTGCAATTTCAATAAATTACATTACATTTTTATGATTGAGAGTGGAATATAAAATTCAATCATTACGAATTAATCAATCCAATTATACTTACTAAACCAGCGGTGTAACCCGAGTTAATCCAGGTTAAAAGTAGATTATGTGTTAATCCAGGGTCTTACCCACCTCCTTATTAAATTTCATCAAAATTGGCTTAGCCGTTTGAGCGTGAAGATGTAACAAACAAGCACACTTACTCACTTACATGCAAACTTTCGCATTTATAATATCAGTAGAATTAGATAGATAGATATAAACTTCTTTATTGGACACAATTTTCAAGTAGTAAGTGCAACAACAAAAAATTACACAATTAAAAAGAACTTAAAATGTGTATGGCATAATTGGCGGCCTTATCGCTTAAGGCAATCTCTTCCAGCATTTTGATGGAGAGGAATTTATAAACAACTAAAAAAAGGACGTAGTGTGTAATGAAGAAGAATAATAAAAACATACATATAATATTAATATAACATACCAATTTACTTGATGTAATAAATCTAAAAACAGTGCCAGTGGAATTAGTACCTAAAATGCCAGTCGAGTTGCTTTTTTGTATAGCAACGCTAATCCACTGTGCAAAGTAGAGGCCGGTTATTTTTAAATTAAGTAATATTGAATTTTTAGTAATTAGTTATCCGTCAATAAAATTAATTGGTCCTATTTACTTGAGTATTATGAGGACTGTAAAAAGGAAAGAAAATATTATAATTAACAGTCAGTTTCAAATATTCATCTAAATGCAGCACCGTCGCTAAATAGCTTCAAAAAGCTGGCTTGTCGAGCAATCGTTTTATAGTTACAAGGAATTCATCGAAGTTAAATCAAATTAATAATAAATCGAATTTATATTAATTTATAAAATGTTATTATATTCAATATTATGTCAAATTTATAATTAATTATTTTTATACACATTAGAATTGTCAAAAATATTATCGTATTATAATGTATATACTATATTGCAATAATGTATGGTAATGACGTGTATATCATCTATGTATACCAATAAAGAAGTATTATGATTATTATCATTATACTTCTTTAGCCTTATGAAGTCCTCGTTGGCGTAAAGGTTACCATGCCGGACTGCTAATCAGATGGTTCCGGGTTCGATTCCCGGCCTGGTTAACATCTTTGTGCTGAACTAAATAAGTTGGCTGTGGGTCTGGGTGTTAAATATGTATGTATCTATATATAATATGTGTGTATGTATATGTAGTACATCAGTTGTGTTAGCAACCAACGAACTAGAAATGGTTCAGTGTGGGGCTAACCAGCCATTTATTTATATATTTATTATGAGTATTATAATCTGGCCGCCATTTATTCCGATTTACGTCCATCCGAAGTCCGCTAACCCTACTCGTGTCTGCCGATTCGGCAAAAGCCCGCGGCCTCGCAGACCGCCCGGTATTCCAACACTCGACAAAAGTGCATAGATCACAAGACGCGACCCAAAACTATTCCCTTCGGACGCACACTAAAACAGCAATAACGAGAGCATATATTACGCGGCCAGGTGACTGATTCACTGCCCGCTGCGTGCAGTGGAAAACAGTACATGAACTCAGACATTAGCTTAGAGAGAAAGAAAGAACACATACATTTTTATTATTTATTATTATTATTATTATTTTTATTATTACACTCTGTATGTTACCTCTACCAAGGTACGTCTCGAGGGTAGTTGTATAAAATTACTCTGAATAATTTTTAAATTAACATGTTTGATCTCGCCTGGATGTTGCGTGAATAAATTAAGAAGACACAGTTGTAGACGAGATCCCATTGAGATAACTACTCTGTAAAGTGGCTGGTTTATCTTGCTTCGAGACAGGTACACACTTAAGTTAAGTTTTACATTACATTTAAGCAAGTGCGGTCGCGGCTGCGGCTCCCGGATAGGGTTGTTCAGACACCAGCGAAAGTGCGAATCACCGACGGACGCAGCTTAACTCATCTGATGAAGATGTATAAACACCCATGATAATTATTATTTATTTTCATTTATTTATTTATTTGTATTTAAGACCCAGACACATGCATAGAAATAATTACAAATAACATTAAACGAACATGAGAAAAAAATAATGAATACAAAGAAGTTAGTGTCCCCTGGCGTCCGAAAAAGGTCAGCCCTCAGTACAAACGCTACAGTTACGTTTACACTTACATTTAGACTGAGGGCTATCTGTAGCACTTATGTTCAGGACCAGCCTTTAGAGACGCGTGACGATGGATACATATGAGAAAATTAAGAAAATAACCATATTTAAGAACTGATAAACATAAAAATCAACGACAAAAGATACGGTGGTAAAGTTTTTTTTTGCCTCTGGGAGAGAGACTGTTAGGAAGCTACATTATCCCCGAGTAACATAGGCTATATTTGCTTCCAAAAATATTGGAGATGTTTAATAAAATGTATAACAAAAGCCCTTATAAAACCCGTGCGAGACCGGGGCGGCCTGCTAGTTATTTAAGTAGCCTAAAAGTAGTCACAGACGATCGAACTTGGTGCGGAGCGCACCACGAACCGCACGGTGCGATCTATACAACAGATGATCGCACCAGACTTCGAACCGTCCAGTCGTATCGTGCTAGCGTTGCGTGAACACGTCTCCTCGAAATGCCGCCCATTCTATCAAAACAAGCCAAAATTGCTTTACTTGCGGGAGCTATCGTTACTACATCGCCGTTATATAACCAACGAAAAAGAAGAAAAGAATGGGGAAAATTTTATCTCAGAAACAGACAACGGTACAGTCATATGTATCTTATTAAAGATCTCGAAGATAAAGATTTTCGTATATATCTTCGAATGAGTTCCGAAGCATTTATTGAATTGTTGGATCTTGTAAAATCGCATAAAACACGCAGCGACGTGTTGCGCGTACGATAGCACAATAGCTACTAAACCGACATGTGGTTCGGTGCGCCGTCCACACGATCGAATCGGTGCGGTACGCACCGCGTTCGATGTGCAAGCGCTCCGAACCAGCCGTACCGATATTAATAATAATAATGTCCGCCGGACCGTGCGCCACACGATCGTCGACGATCGAACTTGATGCGGAGCGCACCACGAACATTGTGCGCTCCGCACCAAGTTCGATCGTCTGGGAATACTTAAAAGCTCGTGTACTGTGTTCCAGCGGGGGGCGGTCAGCGCGTGCAGTGGTAGTTGACAAACGGTAATGGGTCGCGCGCGCTGCGTCTGTCGATGTGACACCCTAAATTACTCGCTAACAACCTGCTGCTACATTACTGCAGCTCTATATGCACTTGTCTGTCTCATACACTTACGACCTCGTTGGCGTAAAGGTTACCATGCCGGACTGCCAATCAGAAGGTTCCGGATTCGACTCCCGGTCCGGCCAACATCTTTGTGCTTAACCACAGAATAATAACTAGTTAACTTAATTTGTTGGCTGCGGGTCTGGGTGCTAAATATGTATCTATATTAAATGTATATGTATGTATTTGTATATGTAGTATATCGGATGTGTTAGCTACCATAATGGTATTACAATACCTTGTACGTACGTGCACCTCGGACGGTAGCGGATATGCGGTTATGGATATATGAAAAATGGTACGATGTTACATTTAGGATAAACTAGCAAAATCTACTTTAGCTTGGCACCTAAGCTTTATTTATCAACCTTTGAATGGGGAAACTCTTCAAGTTCGTAAAAAACTGGGTCAGATTGCTTCACGAAGTTTTACAGCGCCCTTCAAGGTAAATCGGCCAAGAAATAGACACTTGTCCATTCCGGCAACAAAAAGTAAAAAGAGGAGTATAAGATGTGCCTATAGGTACACATATAGTGGAGATAACGAGTAAATCTAGATGTACCTGAAATCTACACCCAAAAAAATCAAATGGTTTTTTCTGAAGGTTTTAGTGATTTTGTTAAGTATATATATATATAACTAGCAGATCGTCCCGGCTTCGCACGGGCAGTAAAATAATCTAAGTTGCAAAGAGAAGCAAAATATAGCCTATGTTACTCAGGGATAATGTAACTTCATTTTTCAAATCGGTCAGTCAGTTTCGGAGCGTATTCGCGTCAAATAACAATCAAACTTTTCCTCATTATATACAAATACAAATCATTTATTGATAACACCAAAGTTACAAGTCAAATAATATGATATCAATACAAAAGAATGATATGTATCCATGTCAATTTTCAATTCTAATAATATTATATCATTACAATAGTATATGATATTAATCAAATGTCAATTGTCACATCTAATTCTAGTAATATAATATCATTACAATAGTACATGATATGAATCAAATGTCAATTGGTATACGAGTAGATTATTTTATTGTGAGGCTTTTTTCCTAGTAAATATTGTATTATATAAGGCAATTGAGCACTAGAAGTAGCTTTATCACAAGATTTTAATGTATTGTTCAAGAGTAAAAAAAAGTTATTAAAAATAGTAACAAAATTGGCCAATAAAAAAATGGCAAATGAGAACAATCTTTCACTGGCGTTTTCCTTCACAGTAAAGCGAGTACAAATCCACACGTAACTTGAAAAACTAGTCGTTGGTGTAGGGCCGGGATCGAACCAAAGGCCGTCTGATGGAAAAACAGACGTTTTTACCACCGAGCCACACTAGCTTTTTGGTTAATATATAACTCATTTATTTTGACACACCTGAACCTCCTTCATATTTAAGCTCGATTAGAAATATAGTATTATTAAAAAAATATAGAACACATGTTTTTTCTGTTTTGTTTTAGCTCACACGTTAGTAGAAATGTTGCAATGGACTAAAAAAAAATATTGTGTGAGATGCCACATCCATGCAAGTAGGAGGCCAGGTTCAGTCAGAAGTTTGTGCAGTAAACCCGGTAGGAGCGGTATGTAAGTGCGGCGCGAACTGTCTTCAAGGTACGACTCAACTTTCCCATCGCAATCATAGCGCTAGGGAAGCGCCCACAGTCTTATGACATTTGTTAAGCAAAGCTATGTTCTTCTTCTTTTTAGTTTAGAGGAAGTTTGAAAGTAGCTCAAGTGAGTCAGAGATTAAAGAGTGGAAGGTTAGCGTGGTACGCAGATGTTTGTTAGTAGGAGATGTATGGAAATGGAAGCGCAAGGAAGAAGAGCAAGAGGCCGACCGAAGAAGACATGGATGGAGTGTGTGAATGAGTGAGTGTAGAGACGACGTCTGATAGAGGAGAGTGAAAGAGGAAAATGTGTTGCCGACCCCACCTAGTGGGATAAGGCAAGGTTGAAGAGATCTTCTTCGTATGAGATTAGTGGCCAAGCTCTGATGGCGAGAGTTTTCAACCCGCCCAAAGGTCTTTGACTTGGTTTAACGATTTCTTGTACTACGACGCCAGGACCTACAATTTAACGTGTCATTCGACCATCATTTCATCAGTAGCGCTCAGGTGAAAATGCTACTTTTGTACCAAAATAAGTTAAATATTCTTAAAATTATTCTTTAGGCGGTCTTTTAGCCATTTTTTCAATATGCTTTACCGTTTATGATGAATATCGCAAAAACAGTAAATTCAAGATGCGTTCGTTGCTTAGCTTCGATGATCGCGTCGGATCACCTTGACTAGCCGAGCTACAAGCACAGTACAGCAAATTCTTAAAAAAAAACCTTACATTCTTGTAGCCACAAGCGCAGCTTAACATCAGGCAAGCTGTAGTCGAACGCAAACCTATAATCAAAATTGCGAGAAAAATGCAATTTACTGATTTTTTTATTGCCGAGTTAGCTTTTTTTCCTTCGCTAAATTATTCTCTTATATTCGAAATTTATTTTGCCAACTATAGTGTGGTGCAATATTTATGTGTAGTTTATTTTGTGATTAATTAAGATATTACAATTTTAGTAAGACAGAAAGATGCCGCTTGAATTGGACTTCATGATAATGCAAAAAAGTCGATTTCACGAAATTGGTTAGTTATTTAATTTTCCAACTACGGTAACGATATATTTTTAGTTAGTCTAGTATTATTAAGTTTAAGTTAGTGCCATCGCTACGATGAAGAAGAAGAAGTAGGGATGGGATAGGATAAGTAAACATGTCCCATCACTAGCGCCCGGCAGGGAAGCGGGAAAGTGAATTTGTTTTACCTGATAGCTCGGTTATTAGCCAATTGAAAGCTCATTCCGATCCTAATAGAAGCGCAATAAAAGGACCCTCGCTTTTCTTTTACAAGAAAAAGGTAAAAAATAAAATAAAAGTCTTATTCAATTTGCTCCTTTGAGTTTTTCAAGAAAGAAATACCAATCTACGGCTACCTGGCCGTATATTTTATAAAATACCATTTATTTCGGCATCTTTTTCAAGTCATAGGAATCATATAAAAATTGATAAACAGTATGAAAAGTAAAATAAATTCCACAGATGTCACAGGAATTATAAATAATCTTCTAATATATAAAATAAAAATTGTATAATTGTATTTAGAATAATCAGAATGATACAATACATTAAGAAAATCTTTTACAATGTAAAGAATAAAAATCACAACTTTCACTTTTTTTATTAAATTCAATTCAATAAATAAATAAATTTAAGTACATAAAATGATCAAACGGACTTAGCTAAGTGAGGTTCGATCAGAATTATGCGAATGTCTTCATTCGAGGCGATAAAGCCAGACCAGTTTGTTAGCGTGCTAGCACGGAATAAAAAAATATTAAAAAAAAAATATGATTTTTCACAAAAACTTGTTTTTAGTTGTTTATTATTTTATTTTTCAAAGCCGTGACAGTATGTTTTTTCCTATCAACTTTTTTTACTTTATGAGTACTACCTATTATCTTTTTCCTTTAATTATGTAACCGAATTTCTAAGAATGCATTTAATTTCGGCTAAGGCAATCTTTCTAATAAAGGAGTTAGATAATTATTCCAACGAAATATAACTTTGAGTCTCTTGACCTAAAGTGATGATGCACTCAAGGAATTTCATAAGTTAGGCCGAGTTCACAAGGTCGGACTATAATCGATGACTGTAAAATCAAGATATTTCCTTACCTTCGCCTTAGGTAACATTTATTATTGTATACTAGCTGACCCGGCAAACGTTGTTTTGCCTCACTTAGGGGTATGAAAAATAGATAGTGTAGCTTATATGACACGTTCGTAGATTTACCATAGCAGCGCCATCTATTAATTACTTACACAACCCAGTCGAAAGGTATCGACATCTGTTAGAATCATTTGGAGTTAACAGATAATTGTGACTGTCAAATAATAACACAATAATTAGCAATAAATTAAAATTGCGACTATAATTTGAGATTTAAACTATCTTATCTCTCAAGTTGGATCAAACTGCACATGGTGTGCGAATTTTATTATAATTGGTTAAGTGGTTTAGGAGTCCAATGAGGACAAACATTGTGACACGAGATTTATATATATTAAGATTTTTACTAATACAATATTGACTTATAATAATAATAATTCCTAAACTCAACGTACTCGTAAGCGTCATCTAGAATTAAGTTAAATAAATATAGATAGGTTAATAGTAAGTTAGTATTAAGCAGACTAAGATATTCAGTGGTAGATATTTGAACTGGGCATGCACTTTGTTAGGGCCCGTGCATGCTTATTTTAAACTTTCTGCTCAGGCAGAGGAGGAACGATTACCATTTTCAAAAATAATAATAATAATTTTATTTATGCAAAATGAATTGTAACATTTTTTTGCTAAGAATAAATTAAATAAAAGTCTTATTTTAGCGTTATATTAATTATAAAAGTTGACTAATAAAAAACTTTGACTTTAACTTTCTCTGGTTGAGATTCAACCTCCAAGATTTATTTATTTATTTTTTCATATATTTAAATATAAACATAAACCTATATTTATTAATTCATATATTTAAATATAAACATATGATGTGAACCCGGCCTTACAAGTGACGCTCAAATCAAATGCCAGCCTTTGTTAAATCAATATTTCACAAATGGCAAAAACTTGTTCAGATTTACATAATTTTGACGAGTTTCGAAATTAGTTAAAATATTCTCATGTAACATAATTTCATCCATTTTAAAATGAACATGACTGAAATGGGAAGAACGTAAAAAGCATCATTGATTAAAAAAGTACTGCTTGTGCTATCAATAAAAATGTGATCCAAATTAATAATAATAATAATATTTTTTTTATTTGCACAAAATTTTAAAAATAGCTTACATCGAGTTACTTAGAATATTAAAAATTACATCTTAAACTAAATTGGTTCAGATGTTTATGCGTGAAAGCCAGATGATGAAAATGTGAAAGAGAAATGGCATTTTTTCGTGCTGTGTTTGTATGCAATATTTAATCTGGTATATGATCGAAGTACGTAGCTAAAGAATACTCGATCAAACGTAAACGTATTTTTTATTGGTTCTACGTTCTAACGTTTTTCCCGCCTTAAGGGCGGTTTAATGGCAGGAAAATGGAAAGTTTCCGACAGTTTCCGACAAAAAGTTTGGCGACTGGTGTAAAGTATGTGCCAGAGATAACGTGCGAACGATGGGCCGAGGTTCACTTCGGGACAAGTAGAAATTAGAAATTTATAAAATCCTGACGTGCATAAATGGGTTGTGTTTAAAAGCGTAGCATAAATATTTTAATTATAATATGTTTTCTGTTTGTGATAATAATCTTATATATAAAATTTCCGTGTCACAGTGTTTGTTACCGTACTCCTCCGAAACGGCTTGACCGATTTTTTCCAAATTTTATATGCGTATTCAGAAGGTCTGAGAATCGGCTACTGTATATTTAGATTTTATTTTTTTATTAAGGTAAAAAAACGTTTGCCGGGTCAGCTAGTAATAAATAAATAAATAAATAAGCAGTCCACTATACGTTTCTACTACTGGGACTCGGGGCCTTCTCACACGGGGAGAGAGATATAGGCCATAATCTGCCACGCTGGCTAAGTGCAGGCTGGCGGATGACACATATTAATTATAATAATAATAATAATAAAAAAATATTAGGACAAATCTCACACTCGGCTTAACCCCGTACTGAACCATTTCTAGTTTTGTGTTATAGTAGCTAACAAACATAATATAAGTACATACTAACGATACTAATACTAATGTAAATACTAATGATATACTACATATACACACCTACATATTTTATATTAGATCCCAGACCTACAGCCAAATTTAGTTAAGCACAAAGATGTTGGCCGGACTAGGAAGTGAAATATGTTCCAATATTAATTTCTATTTTATTTATTTAATCTACACTAATGTGTAACATATACTTATGTTTCCAATACTTGACTTATAATGACTACTGTTATAGTTCCAAAAACTGAAACTGAACTGTTATAGAGCAGACAACAAAACACTCAATTTAAGCAATTTCACATGATGGTATAATATCCACATCGATATCGTAAAATCTCATTATAACATCAATAAAACGTGACCAATTAACCTGGCGAGCCTTATGTCAAAATCATCATACAAGTTGTATAAAAGTTTGATTTTAGGCTGGCTTTTGAAAACAGTTGGGTTATACGCGAAAACTTCGTCGAAACTACTAGGTACTAAACGAATCTAACTAGCAGCAACTAACAAACGAACTAATAAAGTCGAAACTCTTTGGCAAGAGTTTTGTGTATGTGTTTGGTAACAATTATTATAAATACGAGTAAACTATTGTCAGCTTTTAATCTTGTTCTTTGATTAATTGCATTAGTGAAGATAAAGTAGTGTATACAGTTGCATACACTACTTTATCTACACGGGTATTATTAAACAATTATACAATCGCTACTATTATGAACTCACACTCGTGTTTTAATACCCTTCATTATAATAATACTAGCTGACCCGGCAAACGTTGTTTTGCCTCACTTAGGGGTATGAAAAATAGATAGTGTAGCTTATATGACACGTTCGTAGATTTACCATAGCAGCGCCATCTATTGATTACTTACTCAACCCAGTCGAAAGGTATCGACATCTGTTAGAATCATTTGGAATTAACAGATAATTGTGACTTTCAAATAATAACAGACAATAATGAGCATTAAATTAAAATTGCGACTATGATTTGAGATTTAAACTATCCTATATGTCAAGTTGGATCGAACTGCACATGGTGTGCGAATTTTATTATAATCGGTTAAGTGGTTTAGGAGTCCATTGAGGACAAACATTGTGACACGAGATTTATATATATTAAGATGACAGTTGCATAAACTACTATAATAGAAAGGTGATTGAATTGCATAAATCAGGCATTTTCCATCGGCGTCGCAGCACTCGGCACCGGTCCACACGTGCCAGCTTGTTTTACAAATATTTCTTATGTCGCTCTATGCGCGTTCGCTTTGTTACGTTGGCACAAGATACGAGATCAAGCGGTTAACTTCACATGTTCTTTTACTCTAAATATGTCAGCGCTTGAACACAAATTCACCTGATGGTAACATTGAGGTCTACGGTGAAGCGCGCTTACCTACAAGGAACCGGTTCACTCTCGCCTTGAAAATCGCTAGATTATAGTCATTGGGGAACAGGGAACCCGGCAAGGAATTCCAAAGTTTGGCGGTTCGGACAACAAAGGTGGAGGCAAAACGCTTTGTGCGTGCCTTAGGCACCTCAACTGTAAACTAATGCCGCCTTGGCGTTTCCCTGCTCGTCCGGTAGTGAAAGGGGGTGGGGGGAATTACTTCATGTAATTCATTCGCACACTCGCCGTAATGCAACCTTCACATTTGCAAACACTTCACCTTTACCTAGTAAAGGAAGGCATTTAACTGGCAAGGCGTGTGGTTAAAGGTTGAGTATGTATAGTCTGAAATAACTGGATCTCAAGTAGATTGCCAGAACACACAGATGGGTTTAGTAACCAAGCTGTTAGTACAGTGGGGACCTACAATTTAACTTGAAACTGATGCGTTAAGTCAGGTCTAAAGCTTATTAAAAAGCGAGTGTGGCTCGATGGTAATAACGTCTGCTTTTCAATCAGACGGCCCCTGGTTTGATCCCGGCTCTACACCAATGACTTGTTTTTCAAGTTATATGTGGATTTGGACTCGCTTTACGGTGAAGGAAAACATCCTGAGGAAACCAGCATGTTTGAGGACCACAATATCTAAAGCTGATGTAATTATGTATTTGTATAATGCTAAGTAAATAAATAAAATAAAAATAAATTACTTTGCCTTTGACTTTGAGAACTCAACTCTCCTATCTCCTAAGCGTTGCGGCGCGGTCTCGTGCGGGCAATACATCACCTGCACCTGTAATATTAACGCCTATCACCAACAGATGGCGCCAGCAGTCCGCACATCGCACGAAACAAAAAGTATTTGTCAAATATTCCCCTTCTTCTCCCACCTACACGGCCTAACGATATTTTCATGACACGTGTGATTGCTTTGGGTTCTTCTTCTTCGTATGAGCTAAGTGGCCAGGCTTTGGTGTCGAGAGTTTTCAAGCCACCTGAACAATTCTGACTTGGCTCAACGACTCCTTGTACTAAGACTTACACTACGATTTTAACGTGTCATCCGATCCACGGTAGCACCCAGATGATAATGCCACTTTAAAAACGGCAGTCTTGTGCATGGTCAACCATCCAAAGACTGTTCGCATGGACCGTTGCTTAGCCTCGATGATCGCGTCAGATCATGTTAGCTGGCCGAGCTACAGGCGCTAATGTTAATGTTAAGTACTAAACAAGTACTCTAAGATAGCGGCATTTTAGAACACAGTTATGTTGTGTCTTCGGCATTGAATCGCACTAATAATGAGGAAAGCGAAAGTTTGTTCATAATTCGGGGAAAATTCCAATCGCAAAAAATCGACCTACACTCGGGCGGAGCCGCGGGCAACAGCTTGTTTGGTATAATAAAGTATTTTAACTACCTGATTACGAATAACATAAAATTGGCGCAAGCTATATATCGCTTTCAACTGACAGCTGTCGAGTTATTTACAAAAATAGTACAGTAAAAAAAAAGGTTTTACTTTCTATATAGCCACGACGAAAAATTTAAATAACTTTAAGCTAAGTATTGATTAAAAAATATATATTTTAAATAACTTTCTTTTAATTTAATTTTAACGATTTCTTTAAAATTACTTAGATTTGGGCAAAATATTTATCATTTTTTCAATGATGACTATAAAATATAATGGCTAAATAGTTAGCCGTCCTCAGAAAAAAAAAACAAACAAATCAGGCGGGAAAGAGGCAATTCGATATTCATTTATTTTTCGATTTGAAGACTCATTTATACGTCTAGCCATAGACAAAGTATATTAAACTTTTATATTTAAGATTAAGTATACTTGACATCGTTAGGCACGCTGGAAAAAGCTGGTGGAAACTGGCTGAAGACCGTACTATATGGCGTGTTGGAGAGGAGGCCTATACCCAGCAGTGGGAAGACACAGGCTGATGATGATGATGATGATGATACTTGACTATACAATACTATACTATACAATACAAATATATGGTATAACAGAGATTTGTGCCTTTAAAATGAATTCATCTGATTCTGATATGAATTTAACGCCTGATTTTATAAGAGAAGAGGCTAAAGCGATAGTGGAAAACCACCCAAATCAAAACAATGATACCTAAAATCGTATGACGATTTTATGAAATGGCGCGCTGAGAAAGTAAGAAAATAAATTTCTTTACTAATTTGTTTTTTAATTTTCTTGTATTCGTAATGAAAAGCACAGTGATCACCTCGGGTTAAAGACTTATTTAGTTCGAACTATATATAACCACACTTCGTTCCGGCTGCCAAACCCCGTCTCGGGGTTTAATAAGTTACTTTCACCCCTAGGGTAACAATGTACTATTTTAGCCTTGAGAACCGTCGCAAAGTAGTCAGTTTTTCGGTTTTTTATAAGTTTTATTTCGGAGAAATTCACGACGGAATCACACAACTTAATTCCCCCTACCCCTTTCATCATTGGACGAGCAGGGAAATACCAAAGCGGCATCGTTTTACTGTGGCGATACCAAAAATGCTCACTAAGCGTTCTACCTCCACCTTCATTGAGCGAACTGCCAAGGTGTGGAACTCCTTGCCAAATGCCCTGTCCCCCAAAAACTATAATCTAGTGGTTTTGAAGGCACGACTGAACCCGTTTTCCCAAACTGTAGTAGATCTTGTATATTACTTACGGTTAATATACGTATAAGTCTAGGTGTTTCTTTGGCAAGGAAAGAAAGGAATCGCAACAAACAATTAGAGATCTCAGATCCTCAGACAAACATAAGTCGTTCCTGAAAGAAAGCCAAGAAATCAGGTAAGAGCTTTAAAACCTTTGTGTCGCAGAATCCATTAACGCTGCACGTTGTAAAGCTGCGGTTAAGACGATGTTTGCAAATCTTAAATTTTCAGGTTTTCGTTCGCTTCGCTATTAGAAATAAACTTATTTATTTATTTAATAAGGTACACAAAACAGAATACAACCTTAAATGACTAAATATTAATACATTGTTTCGTTCTAGGTTTTATTCTTATCAAATGTGTACACCTCATGATCTAAGTAAATATACATAAACTGATCTAAAATTAAGGTTTTTGAACCATTATTTTTTATTAACGAAGTTCCTTATCGCGCGTTATGAAAGCCCCCTTTTATAACGCGCTAGACGGAAAAAAATCTTACGAAAAGTTGTCACGACACTTTTTGCGCACGGAATGGCAACGTCGCATCTCCAAAATTTGTTCGGAAGTCAAATACGGCTATCAATGAAAGTGTTCACTAATTGACAACAGCGCCATTCGTTTTAGGTGGAGTTGCGATTGAGCCAACTGATTAAGTTTATATTACCTACATTATATTTGTTAATAATAAAAAAAAATATAACTTAAAAAACAAAAATGTTATTACAATTCCTTCACTAATTAATCGAAAAGAACTTCGTTCCATCCGGGTCTCCCTTTTCACCTCTCAAGATTTTTTCATATCGATAAGTCTGATTGGTACCAAAATAAGTATAAAAATTCTTAGAGAGGTTCTTTAGACGGCTTTTAAGCTATTTTTTTTTCGTTTACGATCTATAGCGAAAAAAACTGTCAAATCAAGATTTTGCCATTATCTTCGCTTCAAACCATCTGTGCAATATTGAATAAAATAAGCTTGTTTAAATCCGCTTGTCACGTGCTAAATAATTGGCCAATTAAGAGTCATGGTCGCGCCTGAAAAGTTCCGTTACATTATCTTTGAAAGTAGCAATAATGACAAGTTTATAACGTATTAGGAGGATAGGATAGGTAGGATAGGAGGATATATTAGGGGGCTAATACGTTATACGTCCAATCAATACATATTATTACAACTCGTACTTGGCTGATTATTTATTTTATTGACGTGACAACGTCTTAAATTAGGTTGCGGCTGGGAGTCACTTATGAAAAAGTGTAACGCCCGGTAACGTTACGATGAGTCACCGAACGAGAGAGAGGCCCGCCGAATGCCTTGCGTCTCTCTCCCACTCAACTATGATCGGTCTGCCGCGCGCGCAGCACGCGGCAGACGTTGTCACGTAAAATCTTCGCCCGTAAAACCGACTTTACAGGCAACCATTTTTATTTTTATTGTATTCTGATAATGCATGTGAACACAGCTTTATTTGAACTCGATAGTAACTATGCAGTAATGCATGGCAGTGTCACAGTAGTAACTATGCAGTAATGCATGGCAGTGTCACAGTTAGGTAGAATACAGTAGGCTACCTCCAGCACTCACCTAGATCAAAGTTAATCAAAGGAAAGACCACAAAGGACCGAAAAAGGAGTTCCATTTTGAGTAATAGTCGTGTATGATACGATTGGGGAGTTGCTCTACTACATGTTTTTAGAATTTGACTTTACAACAAGGACAAAAACAATATTACGGTAGAAGAAAAATAATTGTCCAAGTGCGAGTGGGCTCGCGCATGAAGGGCCGTTGATTCCGTACCATTGTTGTATGGAAGCCCCCTTAAATATATTTTTTAATTATTTTATCTTTTTTTTTTAATTTAATACATAATTCAATATTCTGTGAATGTATAGAGGATCTACCAAAATATAGTTATAAAGATTGAGTAAAAAAGTACTTAAAAATTAAATTTCTTGTATGGGATGAGCCGTTAAACGTTTATTTTATTTTATTTCTATAATTTAATTTGATAGTTAATATACATTTAGATATTTTGTAAAAATAAATAAGTGTCTTACAGCTAGTGTAATTGGTATATAGCAAAAAAATACGAAATTAATACGTTTATTGTATGGGGACCCCCTTAATATTTAAATTGTTTTATTTTTAGTATTTGTTGTTATAGCTGCACGGGAAAAAAATATCTTGTGAAATTTTAAGCTTTCCAGCTATCACAATTTCTGAGATATAGCCTGGTGATAGACAGACAGACAGCGGAGGCTTAGTAATAGGGTCCCGTTTTTACCTTTTAGGTACGGCAATCTAAAAATGATAGCATTGTTGGTAGAGCAACAGACAGATCACTTTCACCCGTGTAAGGGAGTCGACAGATTACATCTCTGTTTCAAAGACGCTTTGTGTTCTGTGAGGTGTTAATGCATCGGTTTTCTTTGTCGGTGTATTAAATACATACCCAAATATTAGGTGTTTTTTTTTCACTCGGCTGGTTAGTCCCATACTAAACCATTTCTAGTTCCTATTATGGTTGCTAACACAACTGATATACTACATAAATATACAGTGTAAACTGTATATAACGACAGTAAAGGGACTGTGCATTTTATGGCGTTATAGAGAGTGGTCGTTAAAAGGAGCGAATATATCATTGTGTGAAATACGATGATTTCAATTTTGATTTTTGTCAATATAACGTAGGGGTAGCGAGCTTCACTAACAAAGCGGCGGCGGCGCATCGCGATTATTGGCTGCTATATTACTGCCTATTATTAAATGATGGGTACAACCCTTAGATAGGCCAGACATACACGTTAAATTGTAGGTCCCGGCTGTAAGTTATAGTACAAGACCCGTAAGCCAAGTCAGAGGCCATCGGGCGGCTTGAAAACTCTCGACATCAGAGCTTGGCCACTTAGCTCATACGAAGCAGAAGAAGGGTAAAAGTAAAACGTTCCATTCTTTTTTGAAACCAGTAACATTTATTCGCTATCCTATCCGCTTTGCTTTGTACAATATGTCAGTCATGGTCGTCACGGCGAGTTGGTTTACTGCGGGGGGACGGGGAGGTGGGCGGCGTTCGGCTGGAAACCGTTCTCGTTGGCGATGTAGGTGACGGTGTACACGACACCGTCGGGGCCGGGGTACGAGTACTCGCCGCGGACCTCCTGGGCTTCTTCGGCAGTGCCGACGTTCCTCAGCTGGCCTTGCGCCGATGCGCTGATACCGTTGGACGTTTCGGAACTGCAAACAACAACGAATAATAATAATAATAATAAATCGTTTATTCAGGCAACAAAGAGTTAGTACATATTTCGAACTTACTACTATAAACTATTATAAACTATCAGTTCAATAAAAAGATTACAAATTTGCTAGCCATAATAGTAATACCTGCTAAATTGTTATCTCTTGTGGGATGACTATTATATTTAATTTGGAATATAGGTACTATGTATCTTCTATTATATATTTAATTATGTACAAGCATGACTTGACAAATTTTTAAGACTAAGTTTTCACTGCAGTAGGATATTATATAATAATATAAACAAAGAAAGAAATATGTACATATCATCATTATACAGTTTGTTGACACTCGGACAAGAATATTCTGTATCCCGAGTGTCAACGTTTATAACAATTCCTTCACTAAGTAAAGAAGAACGTTAACAATAATACGTTAAAGAAGAATAGATTTTTATGGTCAGCTAGGACAAGGCTGGGCGAAGTTGGCATTACAAAAAAAACTCTGACTTACAAAACTTGTTAGCTTTAATTGAATCTAGAAAGCTGTGTTATAAAAGAAAACTAGTGCTCTCAACAAAGTCCAGAAAAATACTAACTTAGAAACAGACAAGTCATGGGTCGGTTTTTATGATTACTGCCGCCCAAGCTCTCTACGTTTGTTATTTGTTGTAATATAACGAGAATAAATATTCAATATCACCGAATTCTTTTAGGATGGTTAAAAAATTTTTTTCATAGCGTATTAATATTGTTAAAAAAATATAACTCCAATGTGAGTGAGGCAATCCGAATCTCATAACATTAAAGATGAGCTCGAAGGTCAACTACGTAATAAAATTTAAGCAGGTTATAAATGTCACTGCAGAATTATAATATCTACCTAACGGAGCTGTATTCATTATAACTTACTACAGAAATAGCGGGCCTTATTCAGACGGTGTTGGTATGCTTTGGGCATGAAACCCTAAAGTTGGCCGGTGCAGGCCTGTGTCACTCCGCGTGTAGGTGTTAAAAACATACCTACGGGCGGCGGCCACTCCGGAGTGGCCAATCTAGTAGGCTGCCACAAGCGAACGAAAACACACGCGTGCGCGCTATATGTCCGACCACGTTCAACTTAATTATTTGCGAAGTACTAGTTATTATTCTGTGTTATTTGATTGATTCATTATATAATTGCAAGATGGACACAAAACGAAAAAAAGCAAAAAAATACTGTGCAGTATTTAATTGTTTAAATACGGATCGTGATCGAAATTTAACTTTTTATTTGTTACCTAAAGACGCTGACAGGTAAGGGTAAAATCTATTTTGACTGGATTACATTATGAAATTAATTCAAACTACAAACCGTTTCTCCCCGTACTATTCCAATATCCTAAAAGTACAATAAAAAAGATATTTTAGTCGTTTCATTCGAGTTGCATTTCATTTGTCGTACATTTACGAACTTAGACTAAGAGCCCAACGCAAAATATTTTCGGTGATACTATAGATGATACCTATGGAATTCTATTTGCGCTAGATGGCATATGAAGTAGTTTCTTGAAGTAAGCAACCCTAGTCCGTGGCTCTTTCAATACCACAGAATAATAACTAGTACTACGTATAACCATGTACAACGTATTATGACCCGTAGCATAGTGAATTAAGGCCCATATTCCTTTGAAAAGAAATTGGTAGGCAACGAAATGATCACGTGATTGACTGGACCGCGAGCTAAATTAAATCATATTGTTTATCAGATTGAGTTCATATTTCTTTAAAAACCATTGCGAAGTGAAGCTTCTGTACGAAGTACAAGTTATTATTCTGTGGCCGGTGTGAGGTTTAGAGTGACCGCACAAAAGCTGAAGGCATATGCTCTGAACGTAACTTATTTCATATTTTTTATATGAAATTGTATGGTAGCCCGCACAAAGTGTTTTCCTGCGTCGAATAGCCCGGCTAATGGGCGGTCACCATTTGAAAACCCGCACTAACACAAACTCTACAACTGTAATGACATTTTCGCGTAGAAAACGGTCACACTTACATATTAAAAGTTGAAATGAGTCCAACAAGCACCATCTTCAGGATCTTCACCATCTTAAAGCACCGAAACTGTTGGACTCATTCCAACTTTTAATAATAAGTAAGTGTGACCGTTTTCTACGCGAAAATATTAAGATGCCTTACGTGAACAGTTTACAATGTTTAATAGTAATGACGCTAGCTATAATAGTTATTAAGATTGACACTGTAATTTATAATTTGACTTGCTCTATTGACATTGTAACTTAACTTGCTCTATATAACGTGATGTCACAAGGTAAATAAATATTTATACTATCCTATTCAGCTAAGATAGTGATCAAACGTCAGTCCGGTCTGATATAGAAAGGAAATGTACTTACTCGTATTTAAAGCCCTCGCCACCGATGTTCTCTACCTTTTGGCGAACCACCTGGGCCTCGCGGTCGTTTGTAGTAGGAGGAGCAGCCATGGCCACGGCGACTACCAGAGCGAAGGCAACCAGCTGCGGAGAGACGAGAGTTTACTACACGATACCTTTCCTATCTGCTTCTTCTTCTTCACCTTATCCCATTTAGGTCCCCACCTAAATGGGATAAGGTACAGCAAATCTTGTTCTTCCACTCTCCTCTATCAGACGTCATCTCCACCCTCAATCCTTTCTCTCTCATGTCCTCATTCACACACTCCGTCCATATCTTTTTCGGGTGGCCTCTTGCTCTTCTTCCGTGCACTACCATTTGCATACATTTCCACACTATACCTTTCATATACCAACACAAAATACATTATGTATTTAATTTAATTTAAAATATTTTTCCTTTTTTTATTTTATTAAAATTAATTGTTTATTATGTGTCAATAATGTGAATTTCGTATAAATATATATATTCTTATGTAATTTAGATTTGGACTTTTTACAAGTGTCTTATAACTTTTGTTATATATTCCTATGTAAAGAAATAAATAAATGAATTAAATGAATGAAAGCAAAAATACAATAATATTAAGCTTGGCCCCGTTCGTCCATGGAGTAAAGATGGCCATCACGCTCGCTGCATTACCGCGCTGAATAGCTAAGGCTCACCTTTGTACCAGGAACGACCCGAAGTGAGAGTGACCAGTGATGTCTCGAGCCTACATCTTAACTCCTTAACCTATACCGAGTATCTTCAATTTAATTGAAAAAAAATATTTGTAGCTTTTTTTTAAATAGCTATAGTCTGTTCAGGGACTCATGCTTATACACAATGTATATATTAATTCGAATTTGAATCCAAGAATGTTTTCCACCATCATTCATTCAGAAGCTAATTGAAAAAATTGTACCTATGTAATTAATATTCCAAAAGCGAGTTGTATTCGTGTAGTCGCGATGATCGAGTGAGCACGCAGATAAGCCGTATAATGAGCATAATTTAGATTCCCTCGTGGAAGCGACCTATCGGATTTTTTCCTAATTTATCGGGTGGTCAACCAGCCACTCGTATAATTACGTGATCGTCCAAATGTCAATGCCAAGCGAGAGTAGTTTGGAATGCCACAGCCGAACTTATCATCGCGGATTACAATTTACCTCTAATTAAGGCGGTGACAAAGGTAAAACATCTTGAATTTACAGTAGTTTTTAATTTAAATCGAAAATGGTAAATAAAGAAATAAAAATGTAATAAAATAATATAATAAATGTAATATACTATACTGAAAAAATAGCTTAAGTACCGTGTAAAGAACCATCCTAAGAATATTTATGCATATTTTGCTGTTGCGTGTATAAATTTATATTACAAAATAATTAAATAAACAGAAAAATATTTAAGGGGGCTCCCAAACAACAGACGTGTTTTTAACCGACTTCAAAAGAGGAGGAGGTTATATATTCGACTGTATGTATTTTTTTTATAAAAAAAAATAGTACGGAGTTCCATCATGCGCGAGCCCAACTTGCACTTGGCCAATTTTCATATTTTTTCCGTTTTAACTATTCAACAGATTGTAATGGTAGAGATAGCCCTGGATTAAAATAGATGTGTCATTTCTGGATTATCCTCATCCGGGATTATCGCGGGTATTTATATTCAACATGTACATACACCCACGATAATCCAGGCCTTAGCCAAAATAAATCAACAATGCTGTAATTGACATTTCACTGTTTACTTACGTATTGCTTAATGTATGGTTGAATAATCCACTGAACAGGCGGGAATAAACTCATTAATATTCAGAGAATGGTCGGCAATATTACGAAAAAAAAATAGATTAAGACGATTATTTGTAGAGGTGCCTACTTCCAATATTAGTAATGCGTAGTGATGGAATATTCACCGCATCGTGAGTATCGCGCTCTATTTATAATAGTAGTAGTAATAAATACATACTGAATCGGTTTCTTTCGCTCAATTCTTATATAGTTACTAGCTGACCCGGCAAACGTTGTTTTGCATTAAGTACAGTTAAAACCACCATAATTGATCAGATATCGAGCGGGATGAAAATGTGAAATGACAAAATTTCTAAAATGGCCATAAAAAATAGGGGTTGGTAATAAAAAAGTAAAAGTTTAGACTTGTATGTATTTTTGAATTTTATAATATAAAAAAATAAAACAAACAATTTCGACAAATAATAAAAAAAAATAGGGTGAAAACCCCTTATCAGTGAGGGGTATGAAAAATAGGTAGTAGCCGATTCTCAGACCTACTGAATATGCATATAAAATTTGGTAAAAATCGGTCAAGCCGTTTCGGAGGAGTACGGTAACTAACATTGTGACATGGAAATTTTATATATTAGAAGAGAAGATTATATTTATTATTATCACTAAATATAATAATAATTATTAAGGTAAATTCCTAAAACTGTTGTGAATTTACCCCAAATTCGTTTGTATAGGAGTCATTAAGAAATAAATATAGAAGGGTAAAATGAATACATAAATTACTGTGAATTTGGCTTAAAACTAAATTTGTTGGCTGTTGGTCTGTGTGTTAAATACGAAAATATGTATCTTTATGAAGTATGTGTGTATGTATATGTAGTATATCAGTTGTGTTAGCAAACATAATACAAACTAGAAATGGGTTATTATATGGCTAATCAGTCTTGTGTGAAATATGTCCTTATTTTTATTTATTTATAATTAACAATATAATTTCATATTATTTAGTCAAAACACAAAACTGCTAAGCAATAGCTCCATTTCAAATTCAATGTAAAACTACAAGAATTAGTTAAAAAAAAAAATGAAAAATTAGAATCATAACACAGTATAAAGTATTACTATATTATAACATAGGTCAAGTAAATTCACACACTAAGACCGTTTAACCGATTTTAAACTATACTCACGAATTTCATTTTTGCGGTTTAGTGGTGGGTATCTGTGTTGAAGGAGAAGATACGACGAATGTGACTGAGTTTCCGTTTCTACTCATTTATATACACAAGTTCACAGTCTACGTGTTTGCATATATTTGGGTAAACTTTAGACGCTAAAGGTCTAAACTTGCATTTTAAACTTTTATCTTTAACTTATTGTGTATCAAAATAGATCGATACATAAATAAACGTTCATTTCTAGTCGTTATTTAGACTTGTATTGTGCATAACGTGTATTTTTAAAAAATCGGTTAAACGGTCTTAATGTATGAAGTTACTTTAGCCATGTAATAATATACTTAGTCAGGTCATAAGTTCTGCCACACAATAAAAACTTTTGAATTTTCATTGCTGGCCACAAAAATAATTATTGAATTTGAATGCCCAATTTTTCATGAAAATAAAAATATTTTTAGAATTTTCCTCATTTTTAAATATGGAATGGACACTTAAAGAAGACCGTGTCGGGGCTATTGCATTGCATCGTTGCGGTTACGCGCCAATTCAGATTTTCGACTTACTGAAAAATTTGAATATAACCAAAAGATTAATTGTATCGTACCATAAAACGATACAATGAAGACTCTAGTGTAGATGACAGATCAAGAAGTGGTCGACCTCGCTCTGTTAGGACTCCAGCAGTGATAAAAGCTGTGAAGGCGCGAATTCAAAGAAATCGCATACGTAAGCAGATGGGGCTAAGCAGGACCACGGTGAAAAGGGTGTTAAATGAAGACTTAGGGCTTAGGGCATATCGAATAAAAACAGGATATCGTTTGGACGCTCGTTTAATGGTCCTGAGACTGAAGAGATGCCGCGCTTTGTTGAAGCGGTACGCAGGAAAAAAGGGTCGGGAAATTCTTTTTTCGGATGAAAAAATTTTAACCATTGAAGAGAGCTACAACAAACAAAATGATAAGGTGTACGCACACAGCAGCGAAGAAGCGAGCAACCGTATTCCGCGTGTCCAACGAGGTCATTTTCTATTCTCGATCGTGGTTTGGCTGGGAGTCTCTTATTGGGACTTAACTGAGGTACATTTTGTGAGAAAGGCGTAAAAACGAATGCAGTTGTGTATCAAAACACAGTCCTCAAGAACCTTGTGGAACCTGTTTCTCATACCATGTTTAATAACAGGACCTGGGTATTCCAACAAGATTCTGTGCCAGCCCATAGAGCGAAAAGCACACAAGACTGGCTGGCGGTGCGTGAAATCGCCTTCATCCGAAGACTGGCCCTCCTCCAGTCCAGATTTGAGTCCGTTAGATTACAAGATATGGCAACACTTGGAGGAAAAGGCCTGCTCAAAGTCTCATCCTGATTTGGAGTCACTCAAGGCATCCTTGATTAAGGCAGCCGCCGATATTGACATGGACCTCGTTCGTGCCGCAATAGATGACTGGTCGCGCAGATTGAAGGCCTGTATTCATAATCGCGGGGGTAATTTTGAAAAAACTTTATTACCATAAAAATCTATGTTTTATCAAGTTCATTTTGATATATAAATGGTTACATAAATATTAAACATGTCTAAATTATCTCATATTACACATGTGACAGAACTTATGACCTGACTAAGTAGTAATACTTTATACTGCGTTATGATTCTAATTTTGTTTTTTTTTTGTCAAATTCTTGTAATTTTACATTGAATTTGAAATGGAGCTAGTGCTTAGCAATATTGTAATTGGACTAAATTATATTAAATTATATTGTTAATAATTAATAAATAAATACATATTAGGACACATTTCACACACCGCTGTTTAGCCCCGTACTAAAACATTTTCTAGTTTGTATTATGGTTGCTAACACAACTTGACATACTATATGTAGTATATCAGAAACGTAAATTAATGTTTTATTTAGATACATATTTAACATCCAGACCGACAGCCAACAAATTTAGTTCAGCACAAAGATGTTGGCCGTGCCGTCAGTCGGGCATGGTAACCATTAAGCCAACGAGGTCGTCGAATATGATATTGTCTGAAAATATTTGGTTTCTAGTTAACCATATTTAATTTGTGCATGTTATGACTTTACCTCCTGTCTGTGGAAACTTAAGGCTCATTTTCGTCCGACACTATACACGTATAAACATATTGGAAAACGGTTGGTCCTCGCTTCTGGATACCCAAGAGCTGGCAGCTATTTTTTACAAAGACTAGGTTTATCTAATCAACGGGGTAATGCCGCCAGCATCTTGGAAACTCATCCACGCAGCGATAGCTGGTCGGCGCGCTTACCTTTATTTTAAACTGTGGAGTATATTCACTTCACTTTTTCGTTATATTTTTATTTCTGTCTTAGACATGGTTCATAATATTTAATGTGATTGTAATATTTCATATATTTTATAGCATTCAATGTGTTTTGTAGAACTGATAAGATGCAAGGAATTTCACAAAGATTAAAAATGTTTTTTTTTTACTCTAAGTGAAGTTTTATACCTTTACTAGGATCGTAAGCCATCATTAAATTTTCACTATCTCATAACACGTAAGATATTTTCGTTTTTGCCTCTCAACCTATCTATCTTGACGACCTCGTTGGCACAATGGTTACCATGCTGGACTGCCAATCAGAAGGTTTCGGGTTCGATTCCCGGCTCGGCCAACATCTTTGTGCTTAACTAAATTGGTTGTGCTGTGGGTCTGGGTGTTCAATATGTATTTATATAAAATGTATACGTATATATGTATGTATATGTACTATATCAGTTGTGTTAGCCACCATAACGCAATCTAGAAATGGTTCAGTATGGGGTTAACCAGCCGTGTGTGAAATGAGTCCTAATATTTATTTATTATTATTATTATTACCTTTATCGATTCGAAGAATTAACACCTGGAGATGCCTTGTGGAAAGACGAAACACGTGTTGAGTAAGAATTTCCGAATTGAGATAGGCAACGTTAATATTAGAATTATATGTTTCAGGTTGTTCCGGCGTGTGAGGAGACCAGCCACGAGGAGTTGAGGAGCTCAGTCCGGCGAGTGAGGATTCTAGCCGAGGGAAGGGAAACTTCCTTGTGTTAGGAGGGTAGAATAGGGATTAGTTATACTGGTGAGTTGTAGTGGAGGTGTGGTGGTCGGTCAGAGGAACACACCATTTTTTTTTTATATATGAGTTTTTCCTTTGTTTATCTTAATTTGGATGTACATAATTTTTTTTTTTCTTCTATCTATAAAAAGCATTTCTTCCTTTCTTTGTTCTTTTAATATTTTCTTCAAGTGACAAGAAATTCAAGAAATTTATTTTGCAAAACACGGGTAATACATAATAATGGAAAAGAATGTTATGAGGACAAGTCTCACCATGCTTTAGCCTATTAAGGCATGAAAATACTAAAATTGTAGATTGCTAAATATTAATCTAATTTACATTCAGTCATTACATTATATGGTACGAGTACATAAAAAAACACAATAAAAAGTTCTATCATACTAGATAATACCTAAACAATATTCCAATCATTTACCTTCTAAAAATTAATAATAATAATAATAATAAAGCATTTATTTGACCAGTAAACACATACAATGTTGGAACAATAAAAATACAGCCTTATTTAATATTTGCAATTGTACGTTCCCATTTTAGTTTGAACCCTATGTCCCACACTAGAGAAAACCCTGTGTTGTGGGACATAGTTCCTTCACCAAGGAGGAGGTTATATATTCGACGTGTATGTTTTTTTTTTTTTTATGTATGTTCACCGATTTCTCAGCCATTTGTGGATCGATTCTCAAAATTCTTTTTTTAATTGAAAGAGTATGGTTCTGAATTGGTCCCATTGTCACCAAAACTGGTTCTGATGATGGACTCCTAGGGAAATCGAAGAAAAACCTAAAAAGTTAGGTTATTTTTACGCATGAAGAGAGATTCACGCTCGTTTGGCTGTACTGATATTCATGAAATTTGAGAAGAAAATAGGTAAGACTATGTGTTAACACATACGCTACTTTTTATCCTGAAAATAAATACTATTCCCGTGCGATGCACCAAATAACATATAAATATTTTTAACTTCTTCACGCTCGAACGGTTGTACTGACATTGATGAAATTTGGAATGAAGATAGGTTAGACTATGTGTTTACACATAGGCTACTTTTTATCCCGAAAATAATTATTGTTCCCGTGGGATGCACCAAATAACACATGACACACTGATTTCGCTAAAATTTGATATAGGGGGTAATCTAGACCTTGTATAACACGAAGGTTACTTTTTATCTTAAAAGTCATTGCTATTCCCGTGGGAAGCCCAAATACTTCTTCGCGCTCATACGGCAATACAGATTTCGCTCATAAAATTAACAGCCTGGCTAACAAAAGTAATCTGACGCGAACATCGAGGCTAAGCAACGGCCCATGCGGCCAGTCTTTGGATGGGTAACCATGCACAAGACCTCCATAAAAAAATGTGATATTTTCATCTGGGCGTTACTGTGCTTCGGATAACACGTTAATTTGTTGGGCCTGGACCACTACTCTTAGTACAAGCAGGGGTCAAACTAAATCAGGGGCTTGAAAAACTCTCGACGCCAGAGCTTGGCCACTTGGGTCATACTTAGTGGAAGAAGAAACTGTAAAATTTGATATATTAAAAGACAAGACCCTCGAACGGATAAGGAAAATATTTACGCGCTCGCTTTGCTAGGAGTTATCCCGCTTCGTTCGAATTTCCCCCAGGATGTTCTGGGCTTATGACACTCCAAATATTATATAATTTGTGCTGCTTTGGACTTCAAACGGTTCGAACAAATACGGTGAAAATTTTCGCGCTCGCTTCGCTCGCGCATAGCTCGCTTCGCTCGCGCTTAGCTCGCTTCGCTCGCCCTTGGTTCTAGTACGTTTTGACACAACAAACATTGTGTAATTTGTGCTACTTTGGACTACTTTATGCTCAAACGGTTGGAACAAATACGGTGAAAATTTTCGCGCTCGCTTCGCTCGTGCATAGCTCGCTTCGCTCGCCCTTGGTTCTAGTACGTTTTGACACAACAAACATTATGTAATTTGTGCTGCTTTGGACTTTTTTATGCTTAAACGGTTGGAACAAATACGGTGAAAATTTTCGCGCTCGCTTCGCTCGCAATTGGTTCTAGTACGTTTTGACACAACAAACATTATGTAATTTGTGCTGCTTTGGACTTCTTTATGCTCAAACGGTTGGAACAAATACGGTGAAAATTTTCGCGCTCGCTTCGCTCGCACATAGCTCGCTTCGCTCGCCCTTGGTTCTAGTACGTTTTGACACAACAAACATTATGTAATTTGTGCTGTTTTGGACTTTTTTATGCTCAAACGATTGGAACAAATACGGTGAAAATTTTTCGCGCTCACTTCGCTCGCGCATAGCTCGCTTCGCTCGCATCTACCACTTTTTGCTCACACTTGGTTCTAGTACGTTTTGACACAACAAACATTATGTAATTTGTGCTGCTTTGGACTTCTTTATGCTCAAACGGTTGGAACAAATACGGTGAAAATTTTCGCGCTCGCTTCGCTCGCACATAGCTCGCTTCGCTCGCCCTTGGTTCTAGTACGTTTGACACAACAAACATTATGTAATTTGTGCTGCTTTGGACTTTTTTATGCTCAAACGATTGGAACAAATACGGTGAAAATTTTTCGCGCTCGCTTCGCTCGCGCATAGCTCGCTTCGCTCGCATCCACCACTTTTTGCTCACACTTGGTTCTAGTACGTATTGACACAACAAACATTATGTAATTTGTGCTGCTTTGGACTTCTTTATGCTCAAACGGTTGGAAAAAATACGGTGAAAATTTTCGCGCTCGCTTCGCTTGCGTATAGCTCGCTTCGCTCGCATCCAGCTCGGTTTGCTCCCAATTGGTTGCCTGCCTGACACACGCCAAATTTTTTTTACGTGAAGTTTATTTGGCTCTCCATAGCTAAAACTTAAACAAAATATCATTACCAACCACTAAAAATGTAAAAATAAAATTGTTTTAAAAAACAAACAACCGACTTCAAAAACACAACTAAAAAGGGAAAAATAATTTTAAGCCTAAATCAAATCAAGACTATATAAATAGAATAAGAGAGAGAGAATCTAATAAGAACAAATTAATGTTTGTTAAAAAAAACTATTTTCAATTGTCTTTCTTTGCTGGCACCGACTCCAAGAATACAGGATTAGTAATAATTGCAAATAGTTTTTTATAAGTACATGAAATAAACTCTCCTATTCTATTTATATAGTCTTGATTTGATTTAGGCTTAAAATTATTTTTCCCTTTTTAGTTGTGTTTTTGAAGTCGGTTGTTTGTTTTTTAAAACAATTTTATCTTTATTTCTACTACTTTTTAACGTATCATATTTACCAAGCGCAGATCTGACCAAAAGAGCTGCTTCCAAGCTCAAACTACTGGAATAAAGGTCCAGTAGTCTGAGCTTCCAAGATGTAAGTCGAAATGTCACTTATATATACTGACTACTATCAATATCATTAGATACTGACGACAAGAGTATTTCGAGACCTTATATAGTCCCCATACACTCCATGCCACTTGTTATTAGCTATTTAAAGCGAACTTTAATTTCTTCTTCGTATGAACTAAAGAAATAGACCGCAGAATAGCAATCGCATGGAAAAAGTGTGCCAACAAAGATGTTTTTAAAAGCAGATTACCAATTCATCTCAAAAGACGACTAATGAATAACACCATTATTCCATCTTTGCTGTATGGCTGCCAGACATAGGCCAAAAAACTGGTGGCAAAAATAGCGACGTTCCAAAGAGCGTTCGATGCTGGATCTAAAACTTCTGGTTCGAGTACCTAATACAGAAATACGAAAGAAAACCAAAGTTCTCCGCTCGTGTTACAGATGGCAGGTGGAGCGAACGAGTGCTGCAATGGTACCCACGCGACGCGTCCAGGGGGAGAGGCCGCCCGCGCGCCCGCTGGAGCGATGACATCACCGAGCTCGCCGGCCCCACCTGGACGCGACTGGCGGCACTGGAGGCGCATGGAGGAGGCCTACTCCAAATTTTAGTTGCCCTAATAGAATTAATTTCTAAAAACTTAGGCAAAGGTATAATAAATGGCAATTTTTGACGTGACAACGTCTTAAATTAGGTTGCGGCTGGAGTCACTTATGAAAAAGTGTAACGCCCGGTAACGTTACGATGAGTCACCGAACGAGAGAGAGGCCCGCCGAATGCCTTGTGTCTCTCTCCCACTCAACTATGATCGGTCTGCCGCGCGCGCAGCACGCGGCAGACGTTGTCACGTAAAATCTTCGCCCGTAAAACCGACTTTACAGTCAACCATTTTTTTTTTATTTATGAACTAAGTGGCCAAGCTCTGATGTCGAGATTTTTGAAGCCACTTGGCTTAAAGATTGCTTTTACTATGACAAACGATAGCTTTAACTAGGCCAAGTCAGAGGCCTTCAGGCGGCTTGAAAACTCTCAACAAATGTAAACTAAAAACCATGAGGATGCAATGAAGAATAAGAAGACTAAAACTTACAGCCGAGACCTAAATTGTAGGTCTCGGCTGTACGTGTCGAGGTTAAGCAACGTTCTATACGCAGTTTCTTTGGATGGGTGACCATCCATGTACAAGACTGTCATTTTCATCTGGGCGCTACCAAATACAAATAAAAACACAAATTATTTATTAATAACACCAAAGTTACCAGTCAAATAATAATACAGTGGGTCGGATGACACATTACAAGCAGTGGTTAACCCAAGTCGGCTTCCGGGCGCCTTGAAAACTTTTGACACTAAAGCTTAGCCACTTACCTCATACGAAGAAGAAGAACAATAAAATTTTAATTCCAAGGTGTGGGCCACGTTATCGCCTTAATTCATTTATTCAAAGTTACAAGTCAATAAGTTAAAGCCGCTCTGTAGTGGAGAGGTATATACTGGCTATCCTTGACATTCACTTTCCTCCGCGATATGAAGATGAGACTCAATTATTTAACAGTTCTCAAACCTGTTCCGAACGAAACCTCTTAGGTCGTACGACCCGACTACCGACACTCACAGAGTTTATTTATTTATTTCTTCGATGAAAAATGTATGAGTTATAAGGCGATGTCTCTAAAAACGGCAAGGAAAATAAGACCACAAGTAAGAGTGTGGTCTTATTTGAGTTTGAGAAATTTAAGCGTTATTAGTATAGTACTACAGTTGAATTTTCTAACGCTCACTGCTTACGGTCATAAAATTGTATAGCTGTTATCGCGGAGCAAGATAGCTTATGTTTGTTACGGCACTAGTCGAAACTAAACCTTAAGGTATAGTGGTAAGGTTGACTTGGATTTAAAATATTTTTTGGACGTATATTGTAGTAGATACAAAAGTATAATCAACTCATGCCATTTTTTGTGCTGTGTTTATATGCAACACAGAATCTGGTAAATATTAAATTGAATTAATCGTCGTACACTAACTGAGCCTTATTATTATGAAAGATCAGTGGCCTCAAGCTGTTTACACTTGTAAGTAAAGTAAACTAAAAAACAGTCTTCGTAGTAAATCTTATCAAAATCGGTCTAGCGGTTGGAGTGTGAAGTAGTAACAATGATTATGAAGTAATTTGCGTCTCCCACGGGAACCACAATTGTTTTCGGGATAAAAGTAGCCTATGTGTTAATCCAAGGTCTAACCTATCTACTCACCAATTTTCATGAAATTCGGTTCAACCGTTTGAGCGTGAAAAAGTAACAAACATACACACATACAAACTTTGCATTTATTATATTTAGCAAAAGCATAAGCAGCCTATACGTTCCCACTGCTGGACTCTGCCATAATCCACCACGCTAGCCAAGTGCGGGTTGGCGGATGACACACGTCTTCGGATATTGTGGTCCTCAAACGTGTAGGTTTCCTCACGATGTTTTCCTTCACCATAAACTGAGTGCAAATCCACACATAACTTAAAAACAAGTCATTGGTGTAGGGCTGGGATCGAACCAGGGGCCGTCTGAGCGAAAAGCAGACGTTTGTAACACTGAGAAACACTCGCTTATTATATTTGGTAAATGTATATTATAGTTAAAGTAGAATAATGATAAACTTAGAACTATGTTCTACACTAAGAGGAGTTGCACCCTGCTTCTGCTGTTCTTGTCGCCTGACTTATTTGTGCGTACTTATTATTAGCTGCCTACTGCCCCCTGAATAAGATTGTCAGGTCGTCAGGACTTATTAAATGGTTTATTTTTAAACTAGCTGACCCGGCAAACGTTGTTTTGCCTTAAAAAATATATAGTAGAAGATATATAGTCTCAGACCTACTGAATACGCATATGAAATTTGGTAAAAATCGGTCAAGCCGTATCGGAGGAGTACGGTAACTAACACTGTGTCATGGAAATTTTATAATTCTTTATTGGACACATAAATAAAAAAGGCACAGTAAAAGACAATTAACTTAAAATTAGTGTACCACAATTGGCGGCCTTATCGCTTAAAGCGATCTCTTCCAGGCAACCTTTGTATGGAAAGGAATTTATAAACTACTAAAGAAGGACGTAGTGTAAAATAAAGAATAATAAAAAACATACATATAATATTAATAATCTTATCTTAATTTATATAATCTCGTATCACAATGTTTGTCCTCAATGGACTCCTAAACCACTTAACCGATTATAATAAAATTCGCACACCATGTGCAGTTCGATCCAACTTGAGAGATAGGATAGTTAAAATCTCAAATTATAGTCGCAATTTTAATTTATTGCTAATATAATTTGTTATAATTAACTGTAAGTAACCTATCTATATAGTAATTGAATTATCAATGAAGTAATTCGTAAAAATGAAGTATCTTTTTGTACGTGTAACTAACTCCTAACCAAAAAGAAACCTGGCAATAACTAACCTTAGGCCTATATTACAAAGTAGGCGACCATACGTTTTTATCAAATCGCTAGTGCCTTGAAAATTCGCAAAACTGACACAACCGTCAACGAAGTCTGCCCTCACGCGTCTGCCCGCGTTCGGGTCGCGCACTCAGCGATGGGCCACTTCTTCCCCACCGCACCTACCCCGCTCCCCCCACGCCACGTTCGCCTGGCGCCGCTGCATTTTAAATCTGTGATATCTTCGAAAATATTTATTTAATTTACATGCTGTAAAAATCCATATTGATCTTTATTAAATGCACAATGTATTTAAGATACTTAATTGGATAAGGATTAATACTGTATTGCTTAAAATAGCTTCGAAAATAAGCCATTATTTCTCGTACAAAGTAAAGGATAAAAAATGGTTATTGTGGGTTATTCCTAAGAGATAAACATATACCATCACGGACTTTTTTGTAGACCTTTTTAAGTTGTACAATACTGTAGTAAATTGTTTTGATCTATCTTGTAGGATTCAGTCAGCGTTTGCAATGTAAGCGCAAAAAATGTGTTTTTTTTACGACCTCACATTAAAAACCTCAAAAATTGTAGCCTATGTGCTATTCTGATATATAAGCTATAGCCTATGTGTTATTCTGATGTATAAGCTATATTGTGGTAAAGTTTCATTCAAATCCATTCAGTAGTTTTTACGTGAAAGAGTAACAAACATACATCCATACATACAAACTTTCGCCTTTATAATATTAGTAGGATGTAATGTAACTCTAAACTTACTTACATACAACTATTACAATACCTGCCAAATGTGTTTTATAAGTCATCCACTGTATACGTTATTTATATTCCTGATAATAGTTCTGTAAAAGTACAATTTACTTAAGAATAATTTAATGTTATCCGTTTTACTACTAGACTAGAAATCAATGTACAGTAGGTTCGTACGGTTGGGGACCTAGGACGTCAGACCGGGGTTGTCCGGCGTCCATTGCACTCACGGTCCCCGAGGTGGTAGCGGTGCACCACGTGCCCTGCAAGGGGAGTCACCCCCTGAGGAGGAGTCTCGCAGGCTAGCCGAGGTGGGCGGGGTGGTGAGTTAATGCGAGGAGCGGAACCTCATCCCGCCCTTTCCGGTGAGAAGGCCATCGTGAGGTTTTAGTCGGTAGTGATGCCCTTCTGGCATCGAGCCCGACATACCCCACCCACCTCCCCGGATGTGGTGGGCATGCGTAAATGCATTTTCTCACGTAAAAAAAAAAAGGTTCGTGCGGTTATTTTTGTAATTACTTATTAATAAAGATATTTTGAAATTGAATTGAATTGACTCTGCACCAGGTCGCAATGAGAGCAACAGTAACTAGTGTAAGTACTATAAGTTTGTATGTAACGTGCCACAGTTATTTTCATCGATCATCAGTTCCACTACATTAGGACACTCAATTTAGTCATTAATTATAAATTATTTTTAGTATTTGTTGTTATAGCGGCACCGGCACCGGAAATACATCACTTGTGAAAATTTCAGCTTTCTAGCTCTCACGGTTTCTGAGATAAACCCTGGTGACTGACAGTGAAGTCTTGGTAATAGAGTCCCGTTCTTACCTTTTAGGTACGGAATCCCAAAAAAAGAACATTTTAACATAGTCTCTCTGTATTTACCTTTTTCCACTAATTGGGGTCATCATAGTACAACTACTTTCTCTCTTCCACACTACATAGTTAGTGCTACTGTATCAGCCGTCATCTCCACATTGACTCCCTTCTCTCAGATATCCGTAATCACACAACTCATCCAGGTACTCTTCGCATATTGTCCTCTCCTCTCCATTGTCTTACAATCATATTCATACTTCTCCTGGAAACATGCATCTCTTCTCTACGCATTACGTTACATAACTCAAACCAACTCCAAATATGACTCTGAAGTTGTTAAATAGATCGACCGAATCAAATATCACGCTAAATTTATATTATTCATGCTTAATGAGACATCTTCGAAAATTTCCTAATAATGTCTAAGGTCGAACTAGACATAAATTATCATTCATAATATACCTTGATCTTATAGCATAATCCATTATAATATGCTAAACCAAAACCTTCGAATATAGAATATTAATCAGTGTCTTCAACTCCTATATGGATTTCTGATGTCACCATTCCCAAATCATTATTCTTTTGTCAAACATTTTGTAAGATGTATCGAGAAAAATATTATGAAATCTCTTACAATCGAAGCCTATATTTAATGCTGATCTTTGACCTGGGATTTCAACTCTTGCGCAAATCAATAGACGACGTTTACTTCTTACAATCGCTTAACATATGTAAATATGTATAGCTACGAGTGTATAGAAGAATTTAAATTAAACAATAACATAAATTACTTTAACGTAGTTTTTTATTATCAAACAATCGGGATCATATCACAGATCGCTTCAAAGATGGTGTGTTGTTAACAACGTGTACGGAGGAGGGGAAGGCTATTTTCGGACTAGACATTTGTTACTCTAGGAAGAGTTTACTGGGCGGCCGTGGGGAGGTGGGCGGCGGAAGGCTGGAAGCCATTTTGGTCGGCCACCCACTCTACAGTGTAAACTATGCCGTCAGTTCCGGTGTAAGAGAACTGGCCGCGCATGGCGATGCCTTCGTTCTCGTTGCCAGGGTTTATTAATTGTGTTTGCTGTCCAATACTGATGTCATTGTCGGTCTCGAATCTGAAACAAATTAAAACATAATACGTTGACAAAAGAGAGAGGTAAACAGCGTAGTATTTTAAACATGCATGTATCATGTATGCATCAATACTGGAAAGGAATATTAATTTATTTTATAATAACTGTGATGCGGTTTGTGCGTTTGTTAAATAACGTTAATTGTGATTGCAAAGGCACAGTAAAAGACAATTAACTTAAAATTAGTGTACCACAATTGGCGGCCTTATCGCTTAAAGCGATCTCTTCCAGGCAACCTTTGTATGGAAAGGAATTTATAAACTACTAAAGAAGGACGTAGTGTAAAATAAAGAATAATAAAAAACATACATATAATATTAATAATCTTATCTTAATTTATATAATCTCGTATCACAATGTTTGTCCTCAATGGACTCCTAAACCACTTAACCGATTATAATAAAATTCGCACACCATGTGCAGTTCGATCCAACTTGAGAGATAGGATAGTTAAAATCTCAAATTATAGTCGCAATTTTAATTTATTGCTAATATAATTTGTTATAATTAACTGTAAGTAACCTATCTATATAGTAATTGAATTATCAATGAAGTAATTCGTAAAAATGAAGTATCTTTTTGTACGTGTAACTAACTCCTAACCAAAAAGAAACCTGGCAATAACTAACCTTAGGCCTATATTACAAAGTAGGCGACCATACGTTTTTATCAAATCGCTAGTGCCTTGAAAATTCGCAAAACTGACACAACCGTCAACGAAGTCTGCCCTCACGCGTCTGCCCGCGTTCGGGTCGCGCACTCAGCGATGGGCCACTTCTTCCCCACCGCACCTACCCCGCTCCCCCCACGCCACGTTCGCCTGGCGCCGCTGCATTTTAAATCTGTGATATCTTCGAAAATATTTATTTAATTTACATGCTGTAAAAATCCATATTGATCTTTATTAAATGCACAATGTATTTAAGATACTTAATTGGATAAGGATTAATACTGTATTGCTTAAAATAGCTTCGAAAATAAGCCATTATTTCTCGTACAAAGTAAAGGATAAAAAATGGTTATTGTGGGTTATTCCTAAGAGATAAACATATACCATCACGGACTTTTTTGTAGACCTTTTTAAGTTGTACAATACTGTAGTAAATTGTTTTGATCTATCTTGTAGGATTCAGTCAGCGTTTGCAATGTAAGCGCAAAAAATGTGTTTTTTTTACGACCTCACATTAAAAACCTCAAAAATTGTAGCCTATGTGCTATTCTGATATATAAGCTATAGCCTATGTGTTATTCTGATGTATAAGCTATATTGTGGTAAAGTTTCATTCAAATCCATTCAGTAGTTTTTACGTGAAAGAGTAACAAACATACATCCATACATACAAACTTTCGCCTTTATAATATTAGTAGGATGTAATGTAACTCTAAACTTACTTACATACAACTATTACAATACCTGCCAAATGTGTTTTATAAGTCATCCACTGTATACGTTATTTATATTCCTGATAATAGTTCTGTAAAAGTACAATTTACTTAAGAATAATTTAATGTTATCCGTTTTACTACTAGACTAGAAATCAATGTACAGTAGGTTCGTACGGTTGGGGACCTAGGACGTCAGACCGGGGTTGTCCGGCGTCCATTGCACTCACGGTCCCCGAGGTGGTAGCGGTGCACCACGTGCCCTGCAAGGGGAGTCACCCCCTGAGGAGGAGTCTCGCAGGCTAGCCGAGGTGGGCGGGGTGGTGAGTTAATGCGAGGAGCGGAACCTCATCCCGCCCTTTCCGGTGAGAAGGCCATCGTGAGGTTTTAGTCGGTAGTGATGCCCTTCTGGCATCGAGCCCGACATACCCCACCCACCTCCCCGGATGTGGTGGGCATGCGTAAATGCATTTTCTCACGTAAAAAAAAAAAGGTTCGTGCGGTTATTTTTGTAATTACTTATTAATAAAGATATTTTGAAATTGAATTGAATTGACTCTGCACCAGGTCGCAATGAGAGCAACAGTAACTAGTGTAAGTACTATAAGTTTGTATGTAACGTGCCACAGTTATTTTCATCGATCATCAGTTCCACTACATTAGGACACTCAATTTAGTCATTAATTATAAATTATTTTTAGTATTTGTTGTTATAGCGGCACCGGCACCGGAAATACATCACTTGTGAAAATTTCAGCTTTCTAGCTCTCACGGTTTCTGAGATAAACCCTGGTGACTGACAGTGAAGTCTTGGTAATAGAGTCCCGTTCTTACCTTTTAGGTACGGAATCCCAAAAAAAGAACATTTTAACATAGTCTCTCTGTATTTACCTTTTTCCACTAATTGGGGTCATCATAGTACAACTACTTTCTCTCTTCCACACTACATAGTTAGTGCTACTGTATCAGCCGTCATCTCCACATTGACTCCCTTCTCTCAGATATCCGTAATCACACAACTCATCCAGGTACTCTTCGCATATTGTCCTCTCCTCTCCATTGTCTTACAATCATATTCATACTTCTCCTGGAAACATGCATCTCTTCTCTACGCATTACGTTACATAACTCAAACCAACTCCAAATATGACTCTGAAGTTGTTAAATAGATCGACCGAATCAAATATCACGCTAAATTTATATTATTCATGCTTAATGAGACATCTTCGAAAATTTCCTAATAATGTCTAAGGTCGAACTAGACATAAATTATCATTCATAATATACCTTGATCTTATAGCATAATCCATTATAATATGCTAAACCAAAACCTTCGAATATAGAATATTAATCAGTGTCTTCAACTCCTATATGGATTTCTGATGTCACCATTCCCAAATCATTATTCTTTTGTCAAACATTTTGTAAGATGTATCGAGAAAAATATTATGAAATCTCTTACAATCGAAGCCTATATTTAATGCTGATCTTTGACCTGGGATTTCAACTCTTGCGCAAATCAATAGACGACGTTTACTTCTTACAATCGCTTAACATATGTAAATATGTATAGCTACGAGTGTATAGAAGAATTTAAATTAAACAATAACATAAATTACTTTAACGTAGTTTTTTATTATCAAACAATCGGGATCATATCACAGATCGCTTCAAAGATGGTGTGTTGTTAACAACGTGTACGGAGGAGGGGAAGGCTATTTTCGGACTAGACATTTGTTACTCTAGGAAGAGTTTACTGGGCGGCCGTGGGGAGGTGGGCGGCGGAAGGCTGGAAGCCATTTTGGTCGGCCACCCACTCTACAGTGTAAACTATGCCGTCAGTTCCGGTGTAAGAGAACTGGCCGCGCATGGCGATGCCTTCGTTCTCGTTGCCAGGGTTTATTAATTGTGTTTGCTGTCCAATACTGATGTCATTGTCGGTCTCGAATCTGAAACAAATTAAAACATAATACGTTGACAAAAGAGAGAGGTAAACAGCGTAGTATTTTAAACATGCATGTATCATGTATGCATCAATACTGGAAAGGAATATTAATTTATTTTATAATAACTGTGATGCGGTTTGTGCGTTTGTTAAATAACGTTAATTGTGATTGCAAATCTAATTGATTTGATACACATTTTTAAACATTAATACACAATTCAATAATATTTATTCTGGAATTTATCTATGGATTCTTCAAATACATTTACAAGACATTAAAAATATTAAAGTGTTTCAAGTGATAACTGGGTAAAACATCTTACTTGAAAGAGGTTTCTCCATCGCCGGTGTTGGGATTATCCACAACTGAGCGGGTTAGAGCCAGGGACTCGGGGCCGGCGGGGGCTGCCACGGCGACGGCCAGGACCAGGGCGAAAACGATGAACTAAACAACAATGTCAATGTTAAACAACACGAAACAACACCCTGCAAGTTCTAGTAACCCCAGACGCAAACCTCCAGGGAGAACAGGAAATGCAAATTATGATTGAGACAACGAAAGCCATCGGGCTTGATGTTACACTTCCAAAATAAGATGTACTTATCTAATGATCAGTACAAGAAACGGCGAAACGTACCGATTTCATTTTGGTGGTTTGGTGTTGGTGATTGAGAAGATATCGAGTGAGTGATGGCTGTGTGCCGCGGGAGCGAGCTTATATACTCGCGCGGGGTAGCCGACAAGGACGCTCGGTGACATTTCAACTTAGAATCTTCAGTTTTTCTCCGGCGCAGGTCCTGACACTTGCGCTTGCGTCTGCGCCGGTTTGTTGTCGTGCGGCCTGCCAGTAACCACGCTTACACAGGGCTCATATAAATAGTTCCTACAAATAAAAAATAACAATATGTACAACGCTGAAACTAAGCGACTGTGACAAACAAATACACTAAAACATAATATTTTAAATTATGCATTAAAATATTATCGTTACAATTTAATACGAAAAAAATAATATTTCTTACCCCTTGAAAAGGACTGTTTACTTTACTTTTGAAGATCCCGGACTTATTAGGAAACGGAGACCCAGGTAGAAAATTAATTGCACCGATGATAAATAATGTAATCAATAAAATTGATGTGCAAGTTTTGATGTTACCAATAAATATAATAGTTTGTATTTGGAAAGAGAGACCTCCGGTGCGTTTGAAAGTTCATGTCGCATTCAAGTAAGAGGAAGTAAACTTTGAAACGTTTACTTTATTGTCTTGAAAAAAATTTTTGCTTTTTAGTGTCTTGGTATCGAACTTTGAACTTGGAATGGTCCAAGAACGGACAAGCGAGAGTGGAGTTATAGAGAGTGGTCGTTAAATGGAGAGAATGTATCATTGTATGGAATACAAGCTAAAACCAACTAAAGTCAGTTGATTTCGACGCTTTAGAGAGACACAAACTAGAAATGGTTCAGTATGGGGTTAACCAGCCGTGTGTGACATGTGTGTCCTAAAAGAAAAAAAAATAAGTTAGAAAGATAGAGAGAAAGAAAGAAAATACATTTATTGTGCACAAAACAAAATACACTCACAATTTGTGATATATAACTATCACTAATAATGTGTGCACAACTGGAGCAAATTCAGCATAATGCTGAAAGCACTAAGTACTCCAGCAATCATATTTATTTATTTTAGTATGTATGTGAGTATTACAAATGTAAGATTAGACATTTGAGTGAAGACTAAAAGTTTGTCACAGGTTAGAGTTGCGCTGATTATGCATTGCCCACTCGAGAGGTCATCGTTTCGCCACTCAGTATGCCAATCTGTCTGTACACCATATTGTAAGGTTAGTTAATTCATATCTTCGCTATGTAGGAACTACAGTGTCAACTCCATGTAACGTCACTCCATTTAACGACAAACTCCCTAAAGCGTCAAAATCAATTGGCTTTAGTTGGTTTAGCTTGTATTCCATACAATGATACATTCACTCCATTTAACGACCACTCTTTATAACGCCATACAATGCACAGTCCCTTCAGTGTCGTTATATATAGTTTGCACAGTATTTAAATAATGATTGTAGTGTGATTTGCCTTTAAAGTACGTAGGTACTACACACGTACACACACATATAAATACGATTAGCTTAAAATAAAGTCATACTTATATAACTCGATTTTGACTTGTAAATTTGTCGTTATCAATAAATTTGTATTTGATTCAATAAAGAATAAATTTGAAAGTTCAGTTTTGCAAGCGAGCGGAAACAACTTATTTTTCTAACTTTATTTTTATTATTTTTTTTTTTGTTTTCAGCATACGTCTTCACGAAGTTCCTGCAGGCAAGACCACATTGAACTTCGCAACAGAAGAAGTAATACTCAGTCTTACTCTAACAAGAACTTGTAAAACTTCTTTTCTGGAAAAGCCATTCATGTGAAATCTTACTAAATATTTTGTAACGAATTTTTGGGTTTTACTATTAAAATCTATAACCATAATGTATTTGATCATTTTGTGCATTTTTACACGCTTTTTATTAGCTTCATCTGTATGTTTGTTTGGAACCGACTTCTTTGGGCGCAATTTTGACCCACTTTAAACGGCCAGATTTCGTTCAAACTGTTGATTTATTGAGGACCGATGACAATACACTAATTTGATTCCCTTTTTTTTATATTAGGACATATTACACACACGGCTGGTTAACCCCATACTAAACCATTTCTCACATTCCACACACGGCTGGTTAACCCCATACTGAACCATTTCTCTAAAAAGTAGAAAATAAATAATAGTTTAATAAAACTGAAAAACACGCTTTTTATAGAAAACCGAACCAAAAAATAGAAAAAAAAATTAAATGAATTTAAATTAAGAAAATAGTGTTAAAATTTTCAATGAATATAAATTAATAATAGCGTGAATAAAAAAATATATTTTATTTTAAAAAAGCGAGGGGTGTTTTTAAGCGTATTATCGAAATGATAATCACTCTACTCATATCTGTCAATAAAATATCTATAGCCATTGACACCATGCACCACGTTTTTTTTTAAATAAAATATTTTTTTTTATTCACACTATAAGAAACTGTAAAAATCAAGATTATTCCTTTGTCTTCCCCTAATTTCACATCAATATAAAGGTAGCCTGGAAGAGATCGCTCAAAGCGATAAAGCCGCTGATTGTGGTACACTTTTTAGTAGGCATTTTCTTATAAATTTCATGTTTGTGTCCAATAAAGGATTTTTCTATCTATCCATCTATCAATATATTTATCTAAAGAAATAAACATAAAATGCTCTTTCAAAATTAAGCCTTTACTAAGCCACACCTAGTAAAAGATAGAGCTACGTAATAAACATACACTTGAGTAGGAAGATGCGCAGGCGCAAAGGTCATGTTTCAACACACGTGCCGTAATGCGTAACAGATCTAGTAGTTTTTTATCTCATTTACCATTTATAATATTCTAATATTATCATTATTAGATTTACATACAGATCCTACTAAAACTCGTATTATAAATGCTAAAGTTCGTGTGTGTACTTTTGTTACTTGTTCACGCCCAAAAGGCTGAACTGATTTTGATGAAATTTGGTGTGAAGATAAGTTAGACCTTGGATTAACACATAGGCTACTTTTTATTCCACACAAGTGGCAATTTTAGATTCTTGGAGCATGCGGATTTCCTTTGCCGTATGAACAGGTACAAATTAGTAGATTACATTTACTAAAAAAAATCTGTGGTGAAGGGATTCGATCCATGGTCTCGCGGACTGCAGTCCATCATTCTCCCGACGTGACAATCGCTCTATAATAAATGAGTATATATTATTAACATACTATTATTAACAGTGCAAAATGAATAGATTTACTATTTAAATATATATTTTCGTATTCACGGCTGAGTCCGGATAGAAGTTCATTAACATAGAAGATTTCAAGGTTATCGAAATAAGGCGATGAATTAAAAAAAATCTTGAATTTACTTCAGTGTAATATGATAATATTTTATAATAATAAAAATAGCTTAAAGTGTTTAAAAACTAACCCTAAGAGTTTTTGTACAAATTTCAGTACCGATCAGATTTATGAATTAGAAAATAAAAACTTTTTTTTTCGCGTAGAAAACGGTCACACTTACTTATTATTAAAAGTTGGAGTGAGTCCAACAGTTTCGGTGCTTTAAACTTTGATATTGAGATGCCTTACGTGAACAGTTTACAATGTTTAAATAAAAACTTGTTTATTTTTTTACACCTTTTACAGCTAAGCATTTGACTAGTAGGCAACCACATGAGCTAGCGACACTCCGGCCTAAGGAGGAGCATGCTAAATCTGGCATAACTGGCTCACAAGGAGGCTGCCGGAACACCGTTAGGTGCTTGGTGACAGATTTTACAACTTGAGGGTGGTTGCTAACCAGGCGAACACTTGAAAATGCCCTACCTACATATTATGATATACTAGCTGGCTCGGCAAACGTTGTTTTGCCTTACAGGGTGAACAACCCTTATCACTTAAGAATATGGAAAATAGATAATAGCCAATTCTCAGACCTACTAAATACGCACATAAATTTGGTAAAAATCGGTCAAACCGTTTCGGAGAAGTAAGGTAACTAACATTGTGACACGGAAATTTTATAAATACTCGTAAGAAGAAGATAAAAAGATATTTTTTTTTTCATATTCATAAATCTGATTCTATTTTATTATTGAGCTATTTTTAACCGACTTCAAAAAAGGAGGAGGTTATATATTCGTTATAAAAACCGTTTACGATTTACTAGCAGCCCGTCCCGGCTTCGCACTTGCTATAAAATAATCAACGTTCTAAAGAGAAATAAAATATTAGTCCAGTCATTATAGTAAGTTCACCTCGGAATTCGAGATACCCAGCTGTAAGTCTGTAAATACTTGTATATTGACACCCTCAAAGTTGTCTCAAAACCTACATAGGGTAGGGTGTAAGCAACTATTAAATTTCAAGGTCAAAGGTCACAAAAATCGTGTTTTTGCGCTTTTTTTGGAAATATCTCATTTCCTATGGGTTTTTTGCTATTTGTATTTATTATCAATATTGTAGAATACAAAATTCTCTACAAATTTTGTTTAAAAAAATTTTTCATACGGTGAACCGTTTTCGAGATAGAGGGCGGAGAGCCCGCGGTCACAGCATCACTTCAGGTCAACCGGTGCCTCCGGTCGAAAACGAGCCATATATAGTTGATGAACTATCGATAAATCAATGATTATAAATATTTGTCAATTTTTATTAACTATTATATTATATTTTATCATTTTCTTCATGCATTAAATCTAGATTAGATCTATTCAATAATACTGATAACCGTTTACTAAAATTTAAAAATAATTAAGAGAAAAACTTAAATTATAATTTCATTATATTCCTATTTACACTTGTTCGGCCCAGAGATTATTAGAGAGTGGAACTCAAACCTTATTGGCAGTCTATAATGCTCCAAAATCTGTGAAAAGTCTCGATCATCTTCGTTATGTGCATTACGTCAAGTATACAAAACTTAATAAACCTGTGCAGCTTTCAAATATTCCACCAACAAGTGCAGCTGCTCATCAACATTTCAACCGTGTATATTATCAAGTTCAAACTAGGTTAGGACATGATTTGGAACCCCAGGTATGGGGTTGGGCAATGCGAAACGATTTTCTGGAGCCTATCATGACAATTTTACCACCTGCTCCAGAAAATTTGCTAAATACAATTTTCTGCAACTGCAAGAGTGGTTGTGGTTCGCGATGCGGATGCAGGAAAGCGGGCTTGCAATGCTCTTTAGCTTGTGGCCAATGTAATGGGCAAGCTTGTCTCAATGCTGTACCATATCAGAGCGACATTAACGAAGATAGAACCTTTGACCCCGAAATCATGGAAGACTTGAGACAAATGTCGTTGAAGACGATAATGAAGACTAGTTTGAAATTTACCAGCAGCCAGAAGACGACGATGAAGAGGAAGAAGATGATTAAAATTATAAATTGTAGTTTTTGTACCATTTATTCCATTTCTATACTTTCAAAAAAAAAAAATGTATTCAATGATATTTTTTAATAAAAAGATTAATTCATAATTTATTTGTTTTTTTTTTCATCATGTAAGAAGTTATAAATATTAATTAAAATATAATTCCTATATTTTCATTAACAATTCTGCAATTACATGGGCAGGTAAGTGTTGTTAAATAAATTAATACTGAATAAAAAGTGGATAAGTTAGGAAAAAAATGATAAAATATAATATAATAGTTAATAAAAATTGACAAATATTTATAATCATTGATTTATCGATAGCTCATCAACTATATATGGCTCGTTTTCGACCGGAGGCACCGGTTGACCTGAAGTGATGCTGTGACCGCGGGCTCTCCGCCCTCTATCTCGAAAACGGTTCACCGTATAAAAAATTTTTTTAAACAAAATTTGTAGAGAATTTTGTATTCTACAATATTGATAATAAATACATATAGCAAAAAACCCATAGGAAATGAGATATTTCCAAAAAAGCGCAAAAATCCGATTTTAGTGACCTTTGACCTTGAAATTTAATAGTTGCTTACACCCTACCCTATGTAGGTTTTGAGACAACTTTGAGGGTGTCAATATACAAGTATTTACAGACTTACAGCTGGGTATCTCGAATTCCGAGATTCTTACCTAATTTAAGCTTAAATGACTGGACTATATAGCCTATGTTACTCAGGGATAATGTAGCTTCCCAACAGTGAACGATTTTTTTCGAATCAGTCCAGTAGTTTCGGAGCCTATTTGCGTCAAACAAACAAACTTTTCCTCTTTATTATATTGGTATAAATAATGATATAATAATACAAACTAGAAATGGTTTAGTTTGGTGCTGACCAGTCGTGTGTGACATGTAACCTCATATAAAAGAAACAATCTAGATTTGTTCCATACCATCGCCTTAATACAATTTGTAGATCCAGTCAACAATCACTTTGATAAAGCCCCTTCTACTACTATAAAACTATTTAATCCATTGATTTATCTCGACATCCAATTATGTTGTAATTCTAGTATTTTAAACTTGTTTTTTTTACCATTTCTATCCAAAAAGCAGAATTTAAAAGGTCAAATTGTCCGATCTAGTTCTACAATAGATATTATTTCTTGGACTATAACCGGCGAACTAGAATAGTAACTTGGTCGATAAAATGGTTCCACGCGTTATCGTAAAATAACGCGATGGGCGGGGCAAAACAGCTACCACCCGCGCGCCCGTTTGACGTCACATGGTGTAGCGGCGACCAATCGCGTGCGAGCTTTGTGTTATGTGGTTAGCCCCATACTGAACCATTTCTAGTTCGTATTATGGTTGCTAACACAACCGATATACTGCAAATATTATATACATACATATTTAACACCCAGACGGAGAGCCAACAAATTATGTTAAGCGCAATGATGTTGGCCGGGCCGGGAATCGAACCCGGAACCTTCTGTTTGGCAGTCCGGCATGATAACCATTACGCCAACGAGGTTGTCAAAATTAGTTATTGTCTTCTAAGCATTTTACATTAGCAGCGAATTCGAGTCGAGCTAGGTAACCGATCATACCTCGCATCTCATTATCATATCATCAATCACTTACAATGTTTTCTTATAATATATCAGTTAAAATTTATATCAGAGTTTTACTGATATTATTCCTTACCGTAACATACAGTACGGTACCCCTGAAAATAGTTTTAACGAACAACCCCAAAATTACGAGAAATTAATCTGAAGAAACGTGTATCGGCTAGAATTATAATACTTAGACTTTAGTCTTATTTGATTTTGAGGAATTTCAGCATTATTATCATAGTAATACAGTAGATTTTTTAATTCTCACTGCGTAAGGTCATCAAATTCTACCATACTGAACCATTTCAATTTTGTATTATGGTAGCTAACACAACTGATATACATATATTTTATATAGATATATGTTTAGCACCCCGACCGACAGCCAACAAATTTAGATCAGCACAAAGACGTTGGACGTGAATCGAATCTGGAACCTTCTGATTGTCAGATAAACCAGATAAACATTTTATTAATAATAATTATGTCAAATTACAGGTCAGTTTACAATATAATACAAGGTCGGGTCAAAACAGATAACGGTTGTAATTTAATTGTGACATTATATTAAATTAGATGTTATTTATTTTAATATTTGACATCAGGAATAATGTTAAATTTTAATTGTAATTATTTTTTATTTGATATTGTTGATTATTGATATTGTATTTTATTGTAAACTGACCTGTAATTTGACATATTATTAAAAAAATGTTTATCTGCTGTTTATCTGTTTATTAGTAGGATTATTTTGGCCTGAGTGGTGAGACGGTATTCGCGGGTCGCGGCGCCGGCCGGTACCGACCGGTACCGGCCGGTACCGGCGCGAGGTGCTCACCTTGACACGCCACAAATGTCGCTCCACACATCATCATACTAATGCACAATATCAAACTATAACTCGACACTAGATCGACGCGTGATCGCTGCGCTCGTAAAAGATTATACTCAAAATTCAAAAATTCAATTAGCTCCACACTCGCACTCCCATAATCATCATGACGACCTCGTTGGCGTAAAGGTTACCATGCCGGTCTGCTAATCAGGAGGTTCCGGGTTCGATTCCCGGCCCGGTCAACATCTTTGTGCTTAACTAAATTTGTTGGCTGTGGGTCTGGGTGTTAAATATGTATTTATATATAATATGTATGTATGTATATGTAGTATATCAGTTGTGTTTGCAACCATAATACGAGCTAGAAATGGTTCAGTATTGGGCTAACCAGCCGTGTGTGAATGTGTCCTAATATTTATATTTATTTTTTTTATTGCATACATGTTTATTACCTTTTTATTTGACTGATTTGGGGTTCATTATCAGTATTTCGACTGCCATATAACGTTTCGATCATACACTACTGCTTTGCAAGTTGATAGTCACAGACTTTAAAATATCATCATCAGCCCATTTTTGACCGTATTTAAGGTTTTTTAAGAATTTATTGGCACCAAAAAACACATTTTTTTAATCAATAAGCTCTAGTTGCCAAAATAGGCGCTAGCCCGTGCCTTGGCAGCTAGTCCTTCCCAAAATAATTCAATAATTTGACTGATACAATAATAATAAAAAATAATAATTATAATAGATTCATATTAACTAAGTTGATAATTCATAATAATACATAATCTTTTTCTTTTTTACCTTATCCCACTTCATGTGGGGTCGGTACAGTATGTACGCTTCTTCCATACATCTCTGTCATTCGTCATCTCTGTATTCACACTCTTCCTGGTCATATCGTCATTCACACAATCCATCCACACTTTCTTAGATAATAATACATAATATATCTCATAAAAGATACTCACGCGTGTGTGTGTATGTTTTTTTTTATACACATTCACACACGGCTGGTTAGCCCCATACTGAACCATTTCTAGCTCGTATTATGGTTGCTAACACAACTGATATACTACATATACATACATATTATATATAAATACATATTTAACACCCAGACCCACAGCCAACAAATTATGTTGACTGGGCCGGGAATCGAACCCGGAACCTTCTGATTAGCAGACCGGCATGGTAACCTTTACGCCAACGAGGTCGTATATATATAATAATAATATATTGATTTGCAATTATCATGATCTTTTGCGCACAGACAAGTTTGCTTGTAATTAATATCTTTATTGTTGTGGTCGCGTATTGTAGGAGCGCTGTGCCCTGCTGTAGATCTCTTACGAGGCTTGTGCCGCGGGGCATCAGAAACTCCCGCTCCGCTTATACATGTTAGAGGAATGTTTTATTTTAATTTATTCGATTAGTAGTTCCATCCTATCGAATGGCAGCACTGTGAACGCAAGAGTTTGTTATCTGTGCTGATTAAAGGAACAATTGAGTGAATGTACGAATGAAGTTGTTTCCTATTGGTCGGTAGTGCGTTCATTCGAGGACGCGTCAGTAGTGCGTTCATTCGAGGAGACTTGAGTGTGCTTCAGTCTGCCACGATACAGCGCCTGCGCCACTTGTGCGCACTGACAAACAATTCAATTATAATGGCGGACGACGACGACGACCACGCGGATTCTAATCCGTAGGAATCCGCGACACACATACAGCAATGTGTGTGTGTGCGCGTGTAGCAACGTAGCTCCCAAAACAGATACCTGATACTGACCTTCTTATTCTTCTTTTTCGTAAGAGCTGAGTGGCCAAGCTCTGGTGTCGAGAGTTTTCAAGCCGCCTAAAAGGCTTCTGACTTGGCTTAAAGACTGCATGTACTTACAGCCGGGACCTAAAATTTAACGTGTCACCTGAAAATGCCACTTGAAAAAGAGAGAGAGATATATAGGCCGTAGTCCGCCACGCTGGCTAAGTGCGGGTTGGCGGATGACACACGTCTTCGGATATTATGATCCTCAAACATGCCGGTTTCCTCATGACGTTTTCCTTCACAGTACCTACAGTAATTCATTTATTTCTCTTACTTTTAAGGTTTTTACAAAAAATAAAATATTTATAAAAATCTAAAAGATAGGGTCAAGGCCCAAGCTCCCGGCGGTAGGAGCTACAGGGACAGGAACCTCCGGACAACGCGCGCCGTGTCGAGTATGACTGCCTTCTGTATCCGACCCTTGATCCATCCATCTAGCGAGAGCCTCGCGAGATGTTGGTCGAAGCTCTTCGCTTTTAGGCCGTTTACCTATATAACTTTCGAGACAATGACCGTCAAGTCAACATAGTACATTATTATCATTAGTGTAGCTGTCAAATCGCAGTGGTTCCATCTACTTGCCACTAAGTATCGTTAAAGTATTTCAATGTCAATGTTCTCACACTAACCTTCGCCTTGAGGCAATTTGCGCAGATTCATACAAACGATAACTGTTATTTAATTTAGTTTTTACCGTACCTAACAGAATAACTTAAAAATAGCTTAAAATTATATTTAAAAAATGGCTTAGAGTTTTTTTTTTAATATTGAACCCAGAACCTTCTGATTGACAGTCCGGCATGGTAACCATTACGCTAACGAGGTCGTCAATTTGGTACGGACATAGTTTAGTCGCGGAGTATGGTAAAAATAATCTTTATTTCATGTAATAGCATAACCTAGCGATGCGCGACTGCGAATAATCTGGCCAGTCGAATCATTTACAACTACTAATATACACATTCGACTTGAATATTAGTAATATACTAATGTCAACAATCGAATGATGACTACTAATTAGTTAGTTAGGCGTTTTGACTCGACTGTCAGCGAATCTTGTCAATGTCACTTGTTAGTTTAAAATGAATGAAATATGAATGAATCGTTGGAGTGGAGTCGGCTCAAGTAGTAACTAATGTAGTATTCATTCAGTCCGGTTAATTTTGAGTGGGTATCATGTTAGTTACTTATTTTCGGAGATCATTCGAATGAGTCGAATGATTTATACAGTCGAATAATTCGACTGGAATTATTCACAGTCGCGCATCGCTAGCATAACCCACATGAAACTACTATAGCGGATGATACCGCGGTCACCGCTAGTACTCAATGTACCGCAAACTAAGGTCAAAAGCCTTACCTAAGTAAATATACATACAATATTAAGATTAACAAATAAGTGTGCAAACACTAGCGTAATCTGTCTTCTATGATTTTGCCACGGACATTAGATAAATCTTTATTGAAATAGATTGCAGCAATTGAATACCTACTTGAGCTTCTTTCGTGTATGTTTTTTTGGAATGATGAATAGGCTTACGTTTGGCCGCAGCTTGCCTGATGTTAAGCTTGACTGTGGTCTAATATGTATCACGCTTGCCTAGAAGGAACCTATTTACTCTAGTAATAACCATTCTATTATAGTTATCAAACTAATATATGTAGTATGTTTGTTACCTTCACACTCGAACGGCAGAACCGATTTTGATGAAATATGGTGAGAAGATAGATTAGACAGTAATAGATTTTTAAGATATATTTTTTTACGTAAAAGCTACGTTTGCAATAAGCCTGTAGGCACAAAAATGTCAATGACAGGATTCGATGACATAATTCTTCAACGCGCAGTATGACAAACGCGCTGTCAAGTCTTCAACCACATTGTTTCGCTTTCTCAATAAAAGTTGGTCATTGGTGAGTCAGGCTCGCGGTATGAACGGTTCCGTACCTGTATCTAAAAATGGCAAATAAAGACCCTAACTATTACTATTTTTTTTATTTTTTTTTTAAAGCCAGTGTAAAATTAAATATTTTTTTAATATAAAGAGTGTTAGCAAATTGTAAAATAATCTTTGTAATTACATAAGCATCTACCAGTTACTGTCATTAGAATTGAGCAAAAAATACTTTTTTTTATATTTAATATGTATGGTTATAATGGCAACGGAAAAACATAATTTGTGAAAATGTCAGCTTTCTCGCTGTCACGGTTTATGAGATACAGCCTTTTTTTACTCCGAATAGGTCAGGGCTTGACCACAATTCACCTGATGGTAAGTGATATTGAGGTCTACGGTGGATCACGCTTACCTAGAAGGAACCGGTTCACTCTCATCTTGAAAATCGCTAGATTGTAGTCATTGGGGAACAGGGAATTTTGAGAAACATAAAACAAACAGCCTGGAGACAGTTGGACATCGGAGGCTTAGTACTAGCCCAACTAGCACATAAGCTTTAAAAGAAACTGTATATCGTTTGTATATCGGTTCCGTTTGAGAATACACGCGTTAAGAGTATCTGTAATAATAGAGTTACAGAATGCTCTAACTCACTTATAACCACGAAAGAGGCCCACGATTTTAGAGGCTAAGGTTCTAGAGAGCTTACAGAGCGGTGGTATATAGGTGCTAAAGTACCTACACAAGAGTGTTCATTCTCAGTTATAGCTTCAACGTGACCCTAGGGTCCCGTTTTTATCTTTTAGGCACGGAACCCTAAAAATGACAAAACGCTGGCTGAGAGGTGCGCCCGCGCAGGTCTGTGGGGTCAGGGCACGGCGCCGAAATCATACCGGCACTACAAAACCTTTATTACTTGCCACTTATTTATTCTTCTTCTTCATATGAGCTATATCGCTGTTAGCGATAAGGCCGCCGTTTGTGGCATACATTTGTGTTGTTACTTTTTATTTTGTGTTGTACCTTAATTTGCCCAATAAAGAGTTTCTATTTATCTATCTAAGTGGCCTAGCTCTGGTCTCGAGAATTGTCAAGCCACCCAAATGACTTGGCTTAACGACTGCTTGTACTAAGGCTAACAGCCAGGACCAACAATTTAACGTGTCACCCGACCCACGGTAGCGTCCAAATGAAAATGCCACACACAAACGACATCTTGTGCATGGTCACCCATCCAAAGACTGTCCGCATCGAGCGTTGCTTAGCCTCGATGATCGTGGGAGATCACCTTACTTATTTATTGACCGAGGGAGCGAAGCGAGCACTGTCTAGCATTAACTGGCTAATTTGCCCTTCATGTCTGTATTTATGTTTGTATCTTGATGTTAATCTGAATGTAATTAATGACTTTCCAAATGCGACGAGAAGTTGTAAGGCCAATAAAGTATTTATCTTTATCATTATCATTTATTTTTTCGGTTTCTGTTTCCTCCTTTATTATATCGCCCCTATCAGTTTTTGGAAAAATATTTAACCAATTTTTACTGACATATTATATGTATTGATTTATAATAAATCAGTTTCAGTATATTTTATTCAATATTGGTACAAAAGTACATTTATGAATATCAATTTACAATATTACAATGTCGATGTGACGACCTCGTTGGCGCAATGGTTACCATGCCGGACTGCTAATCAGAAGGCTCCGGTTTCGATTCCCGGCACGGCCAACATCTTTGTGCTGAACTAAATTTGTTGGCTGTCGGTCTGGGTTTTAAATATGTATCTATATAAAATATGTATGTATGTAAGTATATGTAGTATATCAGTTGTGTTATCAACCATAATATGAACTAGAAATGGTTCAGTAGGTATGGGGTAAACACGCCGTGTGTTAAATGTGTCAAAAAAATAACAATATTTTGAATGTTAAATTATACGATTACAATTTCAATTTACAATAATAAAATGTCAATTTGTCAATTCCATATTATATTCGTAAAAACACGTCATGTGTAAATTCCCCAAGAACAGGATGGTCCCACGGCCTTTGCATGTCCTGCACGATTTTATAAATCTGCTATTGCATTGAAGACCTTTGGAACACCGTTATTGTTATTAAATGATTGTACTTTGACGATAAAGGTTAAAAATAATACTAAATACTTGAGGCAAAATAGATACAAGTAACTATAAGCTACTCGATTCAATAATAAATACTCGAACACATTTGAATGTCCATAATATCTTCTTGATCGCATCATTTAGAGGACACTAACTATTAAAATCAACTTTTAAATATTTTCTTTACTGACTCAAGTTATAAAAAGCATCCCATTTACAGAATCCGTCAACTTCTATTATTATGTTTTGAAATTATTTTCTAAAATATTTATCAAAAGTGTTTTTGGTTACTAACATAATAATTATTACATATTAATATTAGCTTCTAACCATCAAAAATGTAGCGCCTGTAGCTCGGCCAGCTAAGGTGATCTGACGCGATCATCAAAGCTAAGCAACGGCCGATGCGGACGATGTCTGGATGAGTGACCATGCTCAAGACTGTCGTTTTTAAAGTGACATCTTCATCTGAGCACTACCGTGAGTCGGATGACACATTACATTGTAGGACCCGGCTGTTAGTCGTAGTACAAGCAGTCGTTAAGCCAAGTCAGAGAGAGGCCTTGGGCGGCTTGAAAACTCTCGACACCAGAGCTTAGCCGCTTAGCTTACACGAAGAAGAAGATTAGACTACCTACTAAATTACATTAGAATATTACCTTACTCTGTTAAAAGATCGCAAAGAACACCTATGCTGAATGAAAAACTAAAGAAAATGAAACGTGTCATGTCAAAAGCACCGAATATGAAATCTCCGTGCGTCGTTACACTAAACAAGTAGTATAATGGTACGGAACCCCACCCAGCTGCTTTCTCATCCCTTTGTATACGTCACGCGTCGGCAAACATCAAAGGTAGCGCGTCTTTTGACTGTCGCCGCGCCGACGTCGCGCCATCTTTCTGATTGGGGATTATTATGTTGTTAACATGGGTTTTAATTTTCATATCATTAAACGAGGTGTGAAAATGAGAATTTAAATTATGGAGACGCAAAGATTATTATCCGTCGTCATACCTACAACAAGGCAATGCCAATGTTATGGGTACCACAATAGCATTTGTTTTTCCATATCTAATTTAAAATACCTATACTACTTTTTACACTTGAATAACGATTCTGCAAGTTCTTCATAATTATATTAGATTAAATTATAAAAGGGAATAAGTACAAAGTAAGTATAAATATCTTTTCAGTTTAAACATATTACTGGTTTAAAATTACAGCCTAAACGTGACCACAAACATACAAACAAATACAATATTTCCTATGTTAGACGTGTATATTTTTAGATATTAAATAAATATAACAATATTTTCGCGTAGAAAACAGTCACACTTACTTATTATTAAAAGTTGGAATGAGTCCAATAGTTAAGATATAAAATATTAAGATGCATTACGTGAACAGTTTATAATGTTTAAATATAACAATTACAATACTTACTTTTAAAGACAAAAGCAAAATTAACTCGTTGATTAAGTGACTTTACACGCTGGAAACATACAACTTTTTTTGGATCGTACTCGTAGTTCCTTATCGCGCGTTATGAGAGGGGGCTAGGCGGAAAAAAATCTTACGAAAAGTTGTCACGACACTTTTTGCGCACGGTATGGCAACGTCGCATCTCCAAAACTTGTTCGGAAGTCAAATACGACTACTATCAATGAAAGTATTCACTAATTGACAACAGCGCCATTCGTTTCAGGTGGAGTTGCGATTGATCCTACTGATTAAGTTTATATTACATTATACTTGTTAATAATAATAAAATATTATTGTAACTCAAAAAAATATATATTACAATTCTTCTTAACTTCGTTCCATCCGGGTGGGTATCCAATGACAGCTCTAAAGTTTTTTTTTTATATTACTTTCAAATTTGAATTCAACTCAGTAGATCAGAACAAACTACTGACTAACCCTTATCTTTCACCCCTCTAATCACCTGTCTACCCTCATACGTATATAAAACTAATCCAGACAGGCTTGTCTGTAGTTTTTGCCGGTCCCAGGTGCGGCTAGTTGAAACTTGGTCGCAAAACCTCTGCGTGACAGGCGGGTCGGCGATATTACACTAGTTCACACTTTGTGCTCACTTTACCTTCCGCATATGCCAAAATGTTGTTATTGTACAAATTATATTAGTATTTAGTACAGGATGTGTAGATAGAAGAAAATAATTGGCCAATTGCGAGTTGGGCTCGCGCATGAAGGTTTCCGTACTATTGTTATATGGGAGTCCCCCTCAAATATTTATTTTATCTCAATTTTAAAATTATTAATAATTTATTTACAATTATTATTTTATTTCAATTTTATAATTATTAAGAAACTGGATCGAATTGAAAAATTCTTTCACCGTTGGGAAGCTTATCCCTGAGTAACATAAGCTAAATTTTGTTTCTCTTTGCAACTTAGATTATTTTATAGCCCGTGCGAAGCCGGGACGATCTGCTAATCTAATCTAATTTTTAGTTTAATTTTAAATATTAGTAAAAAAATTAAATAGTTCTCTCGAAATATTTTAATAAAAAAATTATCAACACACATCAAAGCTTAAACAGTACAAAATCTATGTATCTACATCGTCTCATAACTCAAACACTTAAAAAGGCCATCTAATAAATCCTTACCTCCCCCTACCTGTCCCCGCCCCATAAATACCCCATAACCGTCTCTAAGTCACAAATGATCGGGGCATCTAACTCATAAAACTTGCGGATTTATGGCCAAAAAACACCATTGTCTGCGCTAAGGTGATACGTGAACAATGAAATACTCGTAAAGCCTATATTTCATTGTACAAAATATTATTGTTCAGCGGAAGATGAAAATATCATCTTGGGAAATGAGAAACATAGAACTAATGCCTAAGAAACGAAAGAATAGATTATCCTAGCTGGCAATAGGTCTAAAAATTCTTTAAGGGCATTCATGTAGTATTTTAACCTATTTACCCCTTTTTTTGTTGATGAAGGGGAAAACTTTAACACGATACTTAGCTCGTACAATGGGTCGCAGCCAAATTATGTGTTTTGTATGAATATAATATGAATATAATTGTATGAATTTGTACCCACTAAACTATAACATTCTAAAATATTGAACCACAATTAATATTTACTTAAAAATAAATGTAAAACTTTACAATACATGGCCTATTTTATATCATTTTCAAAAAAGTCTGATATATTAATAGCATTTGGCAGTGAGATGGGTCTCTAGCGGATTTTTGCACTGGGTAAGGTAGATACAGGAAGCTTTTCCCTTCTACACTTCTCTATCAGTCGTCATCTCCACATTCACTCCCTTCTCTTTCATAACCTTTTCCAAAATGATCAACGATGCCCAGAAGAACTCCCTAAAGGTCCAATACTGCGGAGGAGTCACGTTCATCATTCTTGAGGAATACGACTAATAAGAGGAGACAGACTGATTTAAAAATACATTTACCTATAGACTATCAAATAAACCAGTTTGCTGTATAATATTGATGCAAAAAACCTGCCAGTATAAAGTAACAGGTCAGAGGTAAATGCCATATTATTTAAATGTCCATGATACGTGATCTTCTAAATTAATTAATTACTCATCTGAACGCAGATTATTGTAAAGTAGACAAACCTAATGTCAAGGATTGTATAGCAATTCTGATTGCAAATATACGCCTATTATATTTTATGTCATCTATAATTATTAAATTTTATAATCAACTTAATTAATAGGAATACTACTACTAATAATACTAGTACTTTTATTGATGACGACCTCGTTGGCGTAAAGGTTACCATGCCGGACTGCCATCCAGAAGGTTCCGGGTTCGATTCCCGGCCCGGCCAACATCTTTGTGCTTAACTAAATTTGTTGGCTGTGGGTCAGGGTGTTAAATATGTATCTATATAAAATATGTATGTATATTATATATGTAGTATATCAGTTGTGTTAGCAACCATAACACGAACTAGAAATGGTTCAGTATGGGGTTAACCAGCCGTGTGTGAAATGTGTCCTAGTATTTATTTATTTATTTACTCCTTACAGCTAGGCATTTGACGCTCTGGTCTAAGGTGGAGTATGCCTAGTCTTAAATAACTGGCTCTCAAGGCAGGCTGCCAGAACAGCTGTTTACTTGTGCCACCGCTTTCTTTTGTATGATTATTTATCCATTCCCGGTTGCCTGGTAGAAATCACCATAGGTGATAAGGCCGCCATTGTACTTTACTTTTAGATTTTAATTTTAAATGTGTTAATTTTTTTGTTTGTACAATAATGATATATTCTATTCTATTCTAACAGTCTGTTAGATGTTTATTGACAGATTGTTTAACTTAAGGGTGGATTCTGGCCAGTCGAGCTCCAGATAAATGCCCTACCACCATTGAAGATATATAAATAATACATTTTATATGATCTTTGTAAACTGTTATCTCAAGGCATAATTATTATATGCGTCGAAACCCGTTGGACGTATTTCCAATTTTTTTTTAAGTAAGTGTGTCCGTTTGTTCGTAAAATTTATATGAAGTAATTATTGTAAAAAAAAAAACACGAAAAAAATAATGAATAGGAATACTAAGTATTTGTTTTATAGACAAAACTAGAAGTAATGATAAAAATAAATTTAAACATATTTTAAGAATAATGTTTACAAAGCAGAGTAAAAACTAAAATTTTGTAAACTAAAAAAAAAGTAACAAAGCAAAAATTTAAAAGACAAAACTAATCCGCCCAAACGTGCAGGAATACTTATAATATATTATTATTGTTTTATTATTCTCAACCTATTGTGTCCCACTGCTGGGCAAAGGCCTCTCTTCCCTCTTCCAAACAGTCCGATCTTCAAATCTATTTATGTATTCTTAAAGGTACCTAGGGTTTTCTTAAACATTTACTAAGCATTTACTACGCTAATGAGGCGACATCAGCATTCCAACATTTGACATAATTTAATAATCACATTGACATTGACACATTATAATTTTTCTTTTGACATCATTATAATTGGCTTTAAATAATCATAATTTGACATTAACATAAAATTAAATATGATAAGATAATGTGCATGTTAAAGAAGTAAGTATAGTCTGGCAAACAAAACATGATACTCGTTTTTGCAAACTTTTTATATGGCAATGCTATAATAATGTCAACGTCAATATCCAAAACAAGATGGCGTGTTGTTATGATTTTAAAAATGAAAAAAATCATCAAAAGTGGAGTACGGGAGTTGTTGTCAGATACATTGAAAATTAATATAAAGATCGGGACAGGATCACCGAAAATAATTTAGAAAGTATCATTATTATTGTAGGAAACTGTCATTCTAGTGACAACTTTTCACATTTAAGTCTTAAATTCACATTTTAATTATGACAGTGAATAAAACATTATAGAATACTGCTTTTTTTTATTCAGATTGATTGTATAATATCGAAAGTATTACTTCCTAAAGTACTTAAAGCATTTTTTTTCAGACGAAATAAAATAAATAGTTCCAAAGTACCAAATCAGTTTATTTCTGGTATTTCATAGTAGTTTTGGGGTTGCTATACTCAGATTTTCTAAATTTGCCGCTCTTTTCCAGTATCATGTTTCGTTTGCCAGACTATAATCATAATGTAATGCAGATGAATAATAAAGGCCTTTTTACTTTTACTTTACTAAGCAAGCGTGTACTGCAATAAGTCCCGGGTGTAGGTACAGGTTAGTCCGGGCGGCTGAAATATTTGCCGCGACATTATAATGCCGGTTATCACCGCCGGTGGCAACGCCTGCCATTTAGGCTGGTAACAAACTGACGACAACACGATAATATAAGCCCCTTACACTCTGCAAGTTTAAGCATGCAGTATTGGCCCTAATTTACACAATTACATCTAAATACATAAAAATATTAACTAAAAAATAAATAAAAACTAAAATACTCGCATAGTTATAAAATTCTCAAAATCATTAACATTGGCGTCAAAAGATTTGGCACTAATAATCAGAAACTTATTTTTCTGTAATATTTCCTGTGACATGTTATCTTGATTATCAAGTAGTAGTAATAATAATAATAAATGTATTTATTTCAGGTTTCAAGGACCCATATTAATTCTAAATTACAATGTATTTTATGATACAATTAAATTTCACAAAAAAAAAATGGTTGCCTGTAAAGTCGGTTTTACGGGCGAAGATTTTACGTGACAACGTCTGCCGCGTGCTGCGCGCGCGGCAGACAGATCATAGTTGAGTGGGAGAGAGACGCAAGGCATTCGGCGGGCCTCTCTCTCGTTCGGTGACTCATCGTAACGTTACCGGGCGTTACACTTTTTCATAAGTGACTCCCAGCCGCAACCTAATTTAAGACGTTGTCACGTCAATAAAAGCACAAACAAGTAATAAAAGTTATAAATTTTGTTATATTAACATTTTTATAAATTTTCACTCACGTCGTATCCACAAAATATGATTCATAAATTAATAGTTGTTTACTAGCCTTCAATAATATTTATTAGCCGTTAAAATATACATAAAAAATATCATTACAGACTTTTCTAGGTTAAGTTTTAGTTTAGTATTTTATATGATTGTTATGTTGATTAAATTAAAATTACAGACTAGTATAATGACTCTCGATATAATGTTATTAACGACAGAATAAAGAGTCGCACGTGTGTAGCCAGCCTGTTTCCCGCTAGATAGCATTATTTATTGAGCAGGTAGTTTGGCTGGCCTCCAGTAGATTGCGAGCAAGATTTTTAAACCTCCAACCGCCAAAGTCTCTGTTTGAATGGCTCAAAAATAGTACTACTATAGTTTTACTATAGTGGCTAAAGTGATCAGATTGTTTATGCATTACACTCGCTCGTGTGGCCGGCGATGGCACAAGTTGTTCAGTGTCCCTCATTTTCGCTCGGAATATGCTATAACGTCTCCTACGCGACTAGCTATAACTTATCTTAACGCTTTATCCGAAATCTATGTTTTCTGTAGTGCCATCACTAACATTGTTCAGGATTTGAGTCTTTAGATATTAAATAGTTAGCGCTTTGGTGTAGTAACTGTTCTATTTTATTAAATAAGTAAATTGTGAATTAAAAATAACTGGCCAAATGCGAGTTGAATGTTAATTTTAAAAATGTTTACAAATATTTCTTACCATTAGAATCATGTAATAAAAAAAGTTTATCCTACTGTTTACTAATAAATAAATGCGAACGTATGAGTTTATGTTTGTTACTTTTTAACGCTTAAACGGCTGAACCAAATTCAGAGAGATTTTCTATGGAGATGGTTAAGTTATAATACCTAAAACTGAGTCATAGGCTACTTTTAATCTTGGATAAACATGGGTGGGTATCAGAGCGGGGGAATAGTTAATGTTACTATTTTAAATCCATTTTGATTTTTATACCATTTATTTAAGAGACTTGTCTTGTTTGTCTGTATTTTAGGACGGCGTAATTTTACAAACATGAATCACAAAAAGGTGGAAAGAACTGAATATTGTTGGCAATTTATTTTTATCACCGCTTTCTGTTTGTTTGGGTGGAAAAATAGTTTTAAAAGTATTTTTATAGCTGTGGATATATAGATTAACAGCGTCTTGTATGTTTTTGTGTAGAATGGGAATTCAGTCGTATTGACAAGCCAATTCAGAGGCCTTCGGGCGGCTTGGAAAGTCTCGACACCAGAGCTTGGCCACTTATCCCATACGAAGAAGAAGAAAAATAAAGAAGAAGTTGTATAGATCAGCAAAGAGCAAGTTTGAGGCAAGCTCAAGTTGAACTCGCTTACGTTTGTTCTCTACTATTATTGGACGACCTCGTTAGCGTAATGGTTACCATGCCGGACTGCAAATCAGAAGGTTCCGGGGTCGATTCCCGGCACGGCCAACATCTTTGCGCTAAACTGAATTAGTTGGCTGTTAAATATGTATTTATATAAAAGTAATTATGTATATTATAGTATATCATTTGTGTTAGCAACCATAATACTAGAAATGATTTAGTTTGCTAACCAGCCGTATGTGAAATGTTCCCCTAATATTGATTTATTTATTATTAACAATATAATTTAATATTAATTATTCAAAATACAAAATTGCTACGTAATAGCTCCATTTCTAATTCAAAATAAAATTATATTATATTACTAGCCGACCCGGCAAACGTTGTTTTGCCTTATAAATTATTGCTATTAATTAAAATAAAATATTAAGGCTGAATTTACATAGGGGTATAGAAAATAGATAGTACCCAATTCTCAGACCTACTGAATACGCATATAAAATTTAGTAAAAATCGGTCAAGCCGTTTCGGAGGAGTACGGTAACTAACATTGTGACACGGAAATTTTATATATTAGAATTTTATATATTACAAAACTTAAAGTAAGTTCACTCACTAAGACCATTTATCCGATTTTTAAATGACACGTTAAGCATAAAATAAGTCAAACAACGACTAGAAATAAACGTTTATTTATGTATCGATCTATTTATTTTATTTATTCTTGCCTCATGCGGAATAAACCGGTCCGTTTCCAACAGCCCTTCGAGACCCAATAAAGGTTCGGGAGGGCGCTTTAAGCCAGTCATGTTGTTTTTGTAAACATTCCCGACCTGCCGCTACGGAGCTACGAGGCTACGCCGTAACCCCGCTACGCCGTAGACAACTACCCTCATTTTTTGCTACAACATCTTTACGTAGATTTACAAAAACTAGTTCTTGTCCGTATGAATTTGGAGACTAAATTCAAATTCAAATTATTTATTACGAGTAACACAGACTCACAACTTAATAAAATAAAATATTAGAAACAAGGGAATTATTAAAATTAGTCTAAAATTAAATTAAAATGTCAAAGGAAATTAAATTTAAATACAATTACAAGCTCTGGTGTTGAGAGTTTTCTAGCCGCCCGAAGGTGTCTGACTTGGGTTAGCAACTGTATGTACTAAGAATGACAACTGAGACCTACAATTTAACGTGTCATCCGAGTCACGTTAGCGACCAGATGAAAATGTTTTTTTTAAACGACAGTCATGGGCGTGGGCACCCTACAATTTAAATTAACGTGTGTTTTATTAGGTATATAATCATATATATTTTTTTTTTTTGGATTAGTTCTATAAGTTAATTAAACTTAATTTCGTAAAAACTGATTATTAGATCAAAGTCTGTTTAATTTTTTAATTTACTAATAAAGTTTTAGTTTGGTAATAATCTTCTAAGTCGGTACGCTCTTGACAGAGCGGTCGTGGTCGTCCAGAAGTAGTAGTGGATGGGGCAGACAGTACACGCCTCACGATGCCTCGCCACTTATCTCTGTTAGAGGTCATTTAAGGGAGTACCCACGATTGTCTTTATTTGGTCTGTCTATCGAGTGGGTGACCTCCCGCGCGGTCTAGTACCCTCTACTTTGCTATGGGTAATAATATCTGTTCCATTTTTATTGTTTTTAACTACACTGTCAAATAAGGCGAAAAGCCAAGAAAACTGTCTAAACTTGGCCACTTAGTTCATACGAAGAAGAAGAAGATTAAGTAGATACCGGTAAAATCAATAATTGATACACAAATATTGTAAAAAAAATATCAAAATCTAACTAATTACAGTAACTTTGTATAAAATAAAAGTCTTAAAAATCCGGTGTTATAAATTCATGAAGCTCTCGCGTAAATCGGAACGCATATATCATAAGTCGGAGGTACGTGAAACGGAACGTAGCTGGTCAGTGTTTTTTCCATCGTTAATTATTTCCAGTTAACAAGGTGTTGTCTCTGGCTTTATTTATTACTACAACGGTGTAGGGTTGTGATCCACTAGCAGATATGACAAGCTATGCGATTGTTTCTGAAAATCTACATGTATATGTAATTTAGTTCCAATATTAATTTGGTTATTTTTTTTTTATAATTATAGCGTGTTAGCTATTCACATACGAAACATTAAAATTGGTACAGACATTTGAACGTAAAAAGGTCACAAACAAAAACACTTTTCTCTTTGTAATATTAGAAAAAATAATTGCCCAAGTACGAGTTGGGCTCGCGCATGTAGGGTTCCGTACCATTGTTGTATGGGAGCCCCCGTAAATATTATGTTTTAAATTATTTTTTTAATTTAATACATAATTCAATATCCTCTTAATGTATAGAGGGTCTACCAAATATCGTTATAAAGATCGAGTATCAAAATAAATAAAAATTTAGTTTGTTGTATGGAACCCCCCTAAAAGATTGATTTTATAATTCAATTTGATAGCTAATATAATTTATATATTTTGTGAAAATTTTAAGTGTCTAGCAGCTACCGTTAGTGATATATATCAAAAATACGAAAAAACACGTTTATTCTATTTCTTACTTTATTGTTTTTAGTATTTGCCTATAGGCATCTATCATATTTTGCGAGGAGAGAGATATATCTCTCTCCTCGTGAGGGAAGGCCCCGAATCCCAGCAGTGGGAACGTATAGTGGGCTGCTTATGCTTTATGCAAGTAATAAGTATAATACAAACTAAGTAAATTTACAACAAAGGTTACCTTCTCATAGCATGAAGTGGAGTGCATTCCTAAAGCAATGTTTCATGGCAGCTCGTTAGTCAAGCACCTACAAAGAGCGGGTGTATTTTGACACTTATTACTTACGGAGTAAAGCTTTTTATTTCACTTTTATTCTGACTCAACCTACTGGAGATTTATATTCTGTGGCTACGGCTTGCCATGGTAACCTTAATTAATGAAGTTTAAACTAAATGATATTTGCGCTTAGGTTTTCTATACTTCTATATTATTTATTATATGATAAAGAGGAAAAGTGTGATTTTTGTTTGTTGGAGAATATTCGTGTCAAACAAACAATTGTTCGTTTCTTTGACACGAATATGCTCTGAAACTCCTGTTCCGATTTGAAAAGTTATTTCACCGTTGAGTAGCTACATTATACCCGTGTAACATACGAGTATGCAGGCTATTCTGTTTCCAAATTATCAGAGATCCTCAATGAAATGTTTTACAAAAGCCGGGACAATCTGCTAGTTAAATAAATAAGAAGAGAAAATCTCTAATCTCTTTCTGAGTCTCTTATTCCTGTGAAGTACCATTTGAGAGTCTTTAAATAATAGAGTAAATAGGTTCCTTCTAGGCAAGCGTGTTACATCATAGACCAACGTTTAACTTAATATCAGGCAAGCTGCGGTCAAAGGTGGGCCTTTTCATCATTAAAATAAACATTCATTGTGCACAAAATAAAATACATGCAAACAATGTATTGACATTTTATTTTTGCAGTACGGTTTTCTTTTTAGGTTAGCTGATTAGGAGTTATCAAGCAAATTTTTAACTGTAGCTCGGCTAGCTAAGGTTATTTGACACTATCATCGAAGCCAAGCAACGGTCGATGCGAACGGTGTTTAGATGGGTGACCATTCACAAGACTGTCATTTTTTAGTGGTATTTCGCTACCGTAGGTCGGATGACACGTTAAATTATAGATCCCGGCTGTTAGTACTAGCAGTCGTTAAGCCAAGTCAGAGTCCCTCGGGCGGCTGAAAACTCTCAACACCAGAGCTTGGCTACTTAGCTCATACGAAGAAGAAGAAAAAGCAAAAAAGTCGTTAAAAATTAAAACTTGGATTGGCTCCCCATAACAACACCATATACCTGAGGCTGAACTTGCAAGGTGAGTATACACACTGCCTAGTGACTCAGGTATCCTAGATTAAGCGTAGTCTAGACAGAAGTCCTATAACATGTCTCAACCTTTATTTATTGCTTCGAAAAACAAACGTTTTCAATTTAGATACCGTACAGGCGTTTCATACGCACCTAAAGTAAAGTGAAAGGATAGAAAGAAAGAAAGAAGAGAGAAAGAAATTCATTTATTCTCTCAAAGGTGACTCCAATGTTCTTGCAAACGTGATATTAGCCCTGATGCAAAAACCGACGGGGTTTTATAAGTTTAACATGTCTGTGTGTGTCTATTTGTGCATCGATTTTGATGTAGTTTTTTTAGTTAGAAAGATGTTTTAGTCGTTTGTGTTCTTGCTTATGTAAGGCGAAAATCAGTACAAAATGGCCGCCGCTACAAAATTACGTATGAACATGAGCAACCCATTTTACGTTCCCACTACTAAGACTCAAGGCCTTCTCTAACGAGGAGAGAGATATGGCCACGTGCGAGCTGGCGAATGACACGCGCCTTCCAATGTTGTAGCCCTCAAACATGTCGGTTTCCTCACGATGTTTTCATTCACCGTGAAGCGAATGCAAATCCATACATAACTTGATAAACAAGTCAGTGGTGTAGGGTCGGAATCAAACCATGAGCCGTTTGATTGAAAAGCAGAGATTTCACCTACCAAACCACACTAGTTTTTTTACAAAACGGCGAAGTAGACATTATTTCACAATTCTATAAGACTATTCATAAGTCTACCAAATTTGAATGAAATCGGACTTTGTAAAGCTCTGTGCTTTTTATTAAAAAGCTATGGCTACAAGTCTCGTTTGACTTAACGACCGCGAACCATTACACCAAGTACCAATGGTCACCATATCGGACTGCCAACATGAAGGTCCCGGGTTCAATTCGCTTAGCTTAAATATATATGGTGGGGCAGATTCTGGTATATTTTTTAAAATTTTACAATTTTTTTTATTTAATTTTAATGTTCTCACGTAAGTGATAATTTGTAATATCTTTTGTGACAAATAAATATCTTTAAACCTTAAACCTTACAACATCGCCTTAAGACGTAAATAATGTCTGTGGAGCGTCGAGCGAGACCGGAAGTCGTCCAGCGACAGGTGGAGGCGGAAATGGCCGCACTTCCGGTCTCGCGCCCGCCCACTGCACTCTCCGAGGTGTCAAGTATCGAGTGGACACTTGTCACACTGAATAAGTAATAGGTATAGCCGTTTCTTTTGTATCGGCTAAGTGGTTAGCTCTGGTGTTGGAAGTTTTCATTGTTTATCAGCTTTGGAAATGGTAAACACACTTCTTGACAATTTTTTCATAAATATTTTATATCTATACATATTTAACACCTAGACCGAAAATTTTTGTTCATCACAAAGATGTTGGGAATCGAACCCGGGACCCCCCAGTTGGCGGTCCGGCAAGGGAACCAGTACGTCAACCAGTTACGAGTATGCTTACAATACCTAGCAGTAATTCTGTTTGTAAATTGTAACATTAATCTTCAAGGTAGACACAGCAGTCGAAATTAAAAACAACAAAGTAGTAAAAAGCACCTAAGATAGGTTAATGCACGAGAGAAGCAAGCTGGGAACTAGCCAACAAGGACCCCCTAACACAGCCGCGGGTTAAAAAACATATCTCTCGAGCAAAAACAGTACAGTCCCAATAAGATCATCATCATTATTTGCCCTCTATATTCCCATTGCTGGGTTCATTAACCGTAAAGCGACTGCAAATCCGCACATAGCTTGATAAAAGCTTTAGTATGTATTAGTATGAGCTAAAGATATTTACTAATGTTAAAATATTATAAATGTATATTACATTAAATTCTTAGATAAAATAATAATTATGTAACTGTTAATGTATTGTGACATGTTTTTTTTTTCATTTCCGACATTTATTGATTAATCTTTTTCTGACATGTAATTAAAATTACCAATAAATTAGTTTATGAGTTTAAACAAGTCAGTGGTGTAGGATCGGGATAAAAGCAGGGGCTGTCTAATTGAAAAACAGACGTTCTCTTCTCCAATACACCATATAGCCAGTTTCCACCAGCTATTTCCAGCGTGCCTAAAAATGTCTGACCATCCGCGGGCTGGTGTCTGCCTCTCTGTCGTTGTCAGATCCTCGGATACCACTCCGTGACTTCCCTACTCCATCTAGAGATCCGAATAACATACCTTTGTCATCATTTTGATATTAACAAAACATACTCTAGTATTTTATACATATTTATATTCTAATATGTACGTACTCATTGCGATACACGAGTGTACTTAGCATTACAAGGTCTCCTATTTTTGCCATAAGAACGACTGATAAATATACAAACTGAAATATACAAAAAAAACACCCAGGCAACACAAAAAATAATAATAATTATGTTTATGTATCTATACAGATGGTCATCAAGTATTTCACGTTACCCAGTTTATTTAAGTAGAGTATTTTCCACGTAGGATAAAGCATTTTAAACCGCCGCCATGCTAGAAGGGCTGGTTCTCCCTCGCATGAATACTCTCTGATACTACCTGCTATTGTGCTTTTAATTTCAGTGCGTTTCAACTCGTAAATCACTTTGTAGACAACGGTAATTGAGAAGGGAAAAGAAATGTTAGACAATTTTTCGTTAAGTCATTCGCTATAAATCGTTAACGCTAAAAAATATCGAAAAAGTAGTTTAAAGACCGTATAAAAAACAATCTGACGACCATGCCAGACTGCCAATCAGAAGGTTCCGGGCTCGATTCCCGGCACAGCCAACATCTTTGTGCCAAAATAAATTTGGGTATTAAATATTTATATATATATCAAATATATACCTATGTATATCAATTGTGTTAGCTACCATAACACAAACTATAAATGGCTTAGTATAGGGTTAACCAACCGTGTGTGAAATGTGTCCTAACATATAAAAAAAATCTAAGAATATTCATAATTATTTTGGTATCTATCAGACTTATCAATAAAAAACTGGATTCATAAAACTTAATTTTAGATTTTTTGAACCAATTTTTATTTTTTGTTGTTTGTGCCATTGTAATTTTAATTTTGTTATTTATTTGATTGACATGTAATGACTTGTAATTATTGTATATAAGTTATACATTTTAAAGACATTATTTAATAAACACATTTGAACCAATTTGATTTACAATTCATAAGTCTGATTGGTCCAAAAATAAGTATTAATATATTAAGTCGAGTAAGAGTCCAGTAAGTCTAGACTAAAATACCACCGTAGACATTCAATAGCCTGCATACCTGTCCCCTATTGTCCACACTCCACACAATTGACTGTGCGAAGTAAAACGGCGCGTTTTTCTCTACAATAGAGCAGTAATAGAGTGTTATTTTATTTATTAGATTTCGAACCAGAGGTACGGGACAGAAGTGAAAATTGTTTTTTTTAACTATTATACTAAATTTTAAAAAGTTTTAGGCTGGGATACACTAGTTTACTTAAAATTATTAATTTGAAATAATTCTTGTAAAGTGGCATAAGTAAAAATTTATAATGGCTTAAAATGTGAACCTGGCACAATAGGGTAACAAATCAACTCGCGTCAACACTACTACGTAAAGTAGGTTAGTGTTAAGTCATTAGCGTATTCATATCTGTCATATATTTTTCAAACTTTGTTATTAAACAAAAAAGTTATGAAAAAAAAGAAAAAGACAGTATTTTCGAAAATTAATTAAAACTTTTATTGTTGCATGAATGCTATTACTCTATTGACGAATTTCTAAACGATAAGGATTTATTTTTTGCATGCAAATAAACCGGCTCACTCCTCTTGTGTTGCTATACCCCGACAGGGTCCGTTATGAGATACCTACCTTTTAAAGGTATAACATCATAATTATGCCATAACGAAGCAATAAATGTATTTGACTTTGACTTTAAGCCGTTCATTTGAACTAGCTTTCAGATGCGTTAATTAACTGGCAGTCCGGAAAACTTTAACTATACTACGAAATATGATGATGCAACACATTCCGAGGTCAAGGTTAAACCATAACTTTAACTACTAATCCTTACACTTTTAAAAATAGTTTGTAAGCGTCGAGTAACTAAAATAAATTAAAACATAATAGTTTATTTTTACATTTTACAGTATCCACACAAGTCAGCAACAATCTGGCCTAAGGTAATAACGGTGGCGGGTAGCAGAATTAATTAAAGTATATTACATTTTGAAATTCAATATAAAATATAAATAAATTAAATATTTAAGGAGGGCTCCCATTACAACAATATTACGAAACCCTTGATAGGCGAGCCTGACTCGCATATTTTTCAAATTATTTTCTATCAGGATTAACACTGGAAACACCACCGAGATCTGCTAGTCTACAATATGAATCAATCATGCTTTGAACACCTTTCAAAGAATAGCTAAATAATAGGTTTATATCGGAACCTCCAAGGTAGAGGAGGTAAGTCTCAGTAATCTTGACGAATGATATCCTTCCACCTCCTCTGATCACACGTGATTGATTGGGGATCATCATACACGCTACTCAATGGTATTATTGATGACGCATTGAGTAGGCCGGCAAAGAAATAGTTAAAAGTAGGTAACTAATCTGGTAGCTAACGCAAAATCTTTTTTGTTTGTCTTTCGTACATAAAAAAGTCCGTTTGGACGATAGTTGCCATTCTAGATCAACATTAGTCCAAGACTTCTGTCAATTTCCAAAAAAAATAAGAAATTGTGGCCAAAAAACATAATGATACGATTTTTTCAGTTTTATAAGCTTTGATTCAGTGCTAAGATTTCTTGGAGCTCCAAAACACGATTACGTTAAATCGCTAGCTAGTTTTATTAATTGAAAAACAAACGTTTTTAAAATTGAAAAATGTGCATCTTTTGTTTGTCATGATATTATCTAGAATTGCTAGAGATTATAATAATTTATTATATATAATTTCAATGTTATCCATTGTTGATTTTATATGAATGTATATTGTGAAAAACCCACTGCCTAACAACGTAAAGCGCTTCGCTCAAATGTGTATGGTGCGGCTGAACCACGAATAACTTCGATGATCGGGTCAGATCATCTTAGCCAGCCGAGCTACAGACGCTATACTGACAATCTTCATTTAAACTACTTAATCCTAGTATAGGTTTACCCCCCGGTTTCACCTGGCCAAGTGGCTGTTATCCACAATGATCCAGTAAACGCTTTCAAGTATAATAAGATTAGTTTAAACCGTCCGTCTGGCCGAGCTTAAGGTCTCTGTTTGGTTCAAGTGAAGGAATTATAGCGATAGTTTCATGAATTGTGTCCATAAATAATATTCATATAGCAATAAAACCACTATATTCCAATTTAATCGTCAAAAAAAAAAACTAGTCATAAGATGAAATAAATCTGAAATTCTTCTTCTTATTCGTGACGCTCTTGTCAGAGCGGTCGTGATCGTCATGGAGTGTCACTGGAGGGGGCGTATATATTTTGCCTCACGACATCTCGCCATCTCTGCCTGCTGGATGTCATCCGGCTACAGTCGTTCAAGGAGCCTCCAACTGCTGCCTTCATTTGGTCAGTCCACCTCGTGGGTGACCTTCCGCGCGGTCTGGTGCATTCTACTTTCCCTTGTACGACAAGGCGCTCAATGGACTTGTTATTTCGACGAGAAATGTGTACAAAAAGGGAAAGGATACGCGACTGCACTGCAGAAAATCTGAAATACCCATGTAGAATACTTTTCACTGGTGATCTAAACTCTATATCGTATTTCATGTACTGCGAGTTTTCACTAAATATCAGTTGAATCAATCAGGTTCTCTATTTTCCTATCGTAACTCTCAGGTCATGCATTAAGGTTAATGTTAGTAGAGGTATTAAGGCACACGTTGGGCGGCGGCGTAAGATTAGCCACAAGCAACAATGAAAAGGCTTTATTAACCCTCCACACAGAATACCTTATAGTTGGTAGGTATTTAATAGAAACCTCTATCTTCGAACAGATTCCAGACGTTTCAATTCATAATAGTAAATTGTGATAATGGTTAAATAATGAAATGAACTTATATACACACAAATATATGACCTAAACTTATTATTTCATATCTTCTTCTTCTTCGTATGAATTAAGTACCCAATCTCTGGTGTCGAGAGTTTTCAAGAACAAAGGCCTCTGACTTGGCTTAACGACTGTTTGTACGAGACTAACCGCCGGAACCTACAATTAAACGTGTCTTTCGACCCTCGGTAGCGCCCAGTAAAAATACCTGATGAAATGATTCTATTCATTGCGTTTATTAATTGTATTTTTTTAATATGTGTATGTGTGGCACATAAACGAATTATATACCACTATTTATTTACCACTTTATAAACGACAGTCTTGTGCATGGTCACCCATTCAAACACCGTCCGCATCGACCGGTCCGATGATCGCGTCAGATCCCCTTAGCTAGCCGAGGTACAGGTGCCATATTATTTTAACTAGTAGATCGTCCCGGCTTCGCACGGGCCATATAAAATAATCTAAGTTGCAAAGAGAAACAAAATATAGCCTATGTTACTCGGGGATAATGTAGCTTCCCTACGATGAAAGAATCTTTCAAATCGGACCAATAGGCTCGGAGCCTATTCGCGTCAAACAATAAATCGAACTCTTCCTCTTTATATATTGAAATAGATATAGATATCAGAAGTCTCATTCTTTTTAAATCTTTTATTGAAAATTCACTAAACAGTACATTTTCTATAACTAACTTAGAAATATATATAAACTTAAAAAACAAAACTAACGAGCGAAAACTAACTTCACGATGTGAATATAACATGCTTAATGTACGAACTAATGTTCCATGACCTAACTACAATAAAGAAAAGGCCTATTAAAATACCAATTACACAAAAAAATATAAAAAAGCTACACAATTACAATTAAATTAATACTACTTTTTACAATAATTTACAAAATTTACTTATAAATGAGGGCAACGACACATTATCAAAAACATCAATAATATATCTATATTATTGATGTTTTTGATATGATATAGATATATAGGTATTGCACATTCTGGAAATAGGGAAAGTTATGTCTGGCTTTATCATATTAGTCTTGGCTATAATGGTATAATGTGAAACTTACCTGTGTAAGTTACCGCTACCGCTAACTGAGAGCTCACCAACAAAAGTAAATATCCAAGCTCGATCCGTCAAGAGGTCTGCGAGCGGAACAAGCACATTTCCATGCGACATAACATAAAGCGAGCGTTTGCACAAAATATCAGACGTTTTGTGCAAATTCCGTTATATTCTGTATGTAAAGCAGAAAGGCAATCCACTTACCCACTGTTACCTGCACGCCAGGCGATGCGGCCGGGCACAGAGACATGCTTGGAGCATCTTTATACTATGTATTATTTATCTTTTATCGCACACTTAAGATTCGTAACCTAAGAGGTAAAAATGGAACCCTATTGCTAAACCTCCGCTGTCTGTCTCATAAATCATAATAGCTAGTAAAACTTATTCATTTTAGTTGCCGTTATAGGAAGCTCTGAAAAAAATACAAAAAAGTATACGATAATACTAGTATAATATTAACGGAGGTGCCCATACTTTAAACTTAATTCGTAATTTTTGATCAATATGAATTATTTATATGTAATTTAAAAAAAAAAAATTAAGTCATTATTCAAGGGAGGGCCCATTCAACAATGTACATAATAATGTTATTATTTTTAGCTAATAGTTCGGATGCATACCCCTCATGCACGGCTTTATTCATATTTCTAAGTTTTCATTGGTTACGTCAATATGTTTTAATACTAGCAGCCAGTCCCAGCTTCGCGCGGGCTATAAAATAATCCAAGTTGTAAAGAGAAATAAAATATAGTCTACATTACTTAGGGATAATGTAGCTTCCTAACCGTGAAAGAATTTTTCAAATCGGCCCAGTAGTTTTTTTTTATTATTATTGAAAATTCAAAAAACAGTAACTAACTCAACATATATAAAAACTTAAAAAAAAATAACGAGCGTAAACTTACTTCACGATGTGAATCTAACTTCTTCTGCTTCGTTTACAAATTAAAGTTCCTTATGTCCTAACTACAATAAAGAAAAAGTTACATAAAAAATAATAAAAACAGCTACACAATTACAATTAAATTAGTACCACTTTTTATAACAAGTAGTAGTAATAGTACTTTCCTTGAAGGTTCTTTCTCTGTAAACGCCGTAAAGTTGTGGAATGCATTACCAGAGGATGTCAGAAAAGCTTCATCTTTGGACATTTTTAATAATAAAGTCAAAAAATTATATTTATCTCTTTCATCTTGATGGATTGACCTTTCTTATTATATATTTGTAATGTTTTGATCGTACTGTGTGTGTGTATATGAATTATATATTTTGTATTTATTATTATATATTTATTTTGTTTAAATATATTATTTATGTATTTGAAATCCCATGTACACTTATGTTATTACACCTCGTCATTATGTTCTTTCTTTGTGTTCTTTCTTGCAATTGGTTGCCTGGAAGAGATCGCTATTAGCGATAAGGTCGCCAGTTAAGGCACTAGCTTTTATGTATTTTATGTGTTTTCTGTAAATTGTTCCATTTTTTTTTTTGTGAGTGTTTTAATAAAGTGTTTATCTATCTATCTATCTATCTAGTTTATTCGCATCAAACAATCGAACTTTTCCTCTTTATAATATTGGCACAGATTTCACATTTAATTTTCCTCCATCTACACCTCCACAGCTCCCCTGTCCCGACAATTTGCGAAGGACTTACCTCTTCATAAAGAGGGCAGGAATTTTTCTTTATCGTCGAGATTACGGAAGCGCCCTCGAACGGTTTACGAGATCTCAAGATGGCGGAGCTCTTTACGACATTATCAAACTGTCGTTCACCTCCGCTTATTATATTTTACTATCCGAGCTTTTATTTCACCTCCAATTTTTCAATTCTAATGGAACGAGAAGTTATGTCTGGTTTTGTAAAAAAGCTGCGGTACCTGACGTTAATAACATTATTGTATGAAGCTTTATAAAGGCGAAGATAAGAACAAAAAACTAGCTACTTATAACTTATTTTAACGCTTTATCCGAAATCTAAGATATCGATGTCTTCTGTAGTGCCATCCCTAACATTGTGAGCGCATTCAGGATTTGAGTTTCTAAATTTAAAATAGGCGCTTTAGTGTAAGAACTGTTCTGGCTATTTAACTGAATCAAGAAAGAAAGAAAATTATTTATTGAGACAAATTAAACACAGGACAAAATATAATAATTAAAATAGTACACATAATAAACTTTAATTTGACATAACTCAGCCTCAACTCAGCATAATGCTGGTTGCTGGAGAGCAACCAACGCTGGTCTTCCGTTGAGGCTGGCTGTGACGAATGAATGAATTATGAATTACCTGTATAGTATACTATATAAACACCATAATGCGCCCTACGCTACGTGTGCAGCTTCGCTCTAAGCTACTGCACAAATAACTCGCGTTCGATTTGAACAAGTGAAACAAGTAAGAGTAAGTACAAGTGAGGCGAGTAGATGGAGTCGTCTCCGATCCTCGCGGCGGCGGAGTGCGTGGGTACACGGTAAATTATCATTATAGCACACGGCGCACGGCGGATGCACTTCAGAGAACATTGAACAGTAGAATTTGGATGCGGTATTCTATTGAACTGAACATTATACTTGCACGGACTAGCAACCTAGACCTTTTCTGTGGTGCAGAGGCAGACAGCTGCAGAATGGCAATGGAATCTACATAAACAGTACACATTTGTAATAATAAAGTAGTTGCATAAGAGAGTATAATATCTACGTATGTATGTGTTTTTAAACTTACTCTTTTTTGTATGTGTAATGTGTTAGTATTTATTTAATTAACTTAGCGTAAACACGAGTGAGTGTATTGGCCAACTGTGAAGCTCACATATTGTATGTACAATAAATAAATAAATAATTATAATTCAGTAGAATCTCGATAAATTGAAGTCAAAGGGAAACACAAAAATATAAGTTATAGAGGTTTTAAGTTATCAAATGTCTGTATTAAGGATAGGTTAAGATATAAAATGTGTGTGGTATGGGTATGTGAGGCGGAGGTAGAAGATGTATGTTAGTAGAGGAGATGTATGGAAATGGAAGTGCAAGGAAGAAGGGCAAGAGGCCGACCGAAAAAGACATGGACGGAGTGTGTGAATGTAGACATGAGAGAGAAAGGAGTGAGTGTAGAGTTGAAGGCTGATAGAGGAGAGTGGAAGAGGAAAATTTGCTGCCGACCCCACCTAGTGGGATAAGGCAAGGAAAAAGAAGAAGGAGGTTAAGATATAAAACGATTCCACTTTTCTTCCATTTCGTCGTTTTTTTTTTATATATTTAAATGTTTCCTTTGCTTATCTTAATTTGGTTTCAGATCACACACAGCAAGTACACTAAATATTTTAGTTTTTCTTCTATCAGAAATATATACCACATCCACAGCATCCCAGAGCAGCTAGTAAGAGCGTTGTTCTACAACGTGTACAAATTGAAAGCGCAGCGGACGGTAAGCGACGCTGATTTGTTGACTCCGCTCCCAATTTACTTTCCTACACTTTTGGCTAAATATTACAACAACTGTGTACTACGGGTGGATTTATGCGCTCTTTGCTGCAATGCGGAGATTGGATTCTCTTGTACATTGTTTAGTTTTAGTCTCTAAACCTAAGCAATATACGCTTTGGTGCCAACCTTACATTTGTGCGAAATTTTGTAGAGCAAATCAGTCTTTACTTTCCTAAGGTTAAAAATCTGCAGCAAAGCGTCTAACAGAGTGTTCTGGCACTCCTCCTTGAACACCAGTTATTTATATTACTAGTTAAAATAAAAAAGAAGAGCCCCAACTAATGTTTCGTGTTGCCGGAGTTATAAAAGTATGTTTTCAGCTGGACAAGCGCTTCCATTTGTTATTCATATAGAGGTAATTGTGAAATACATATTTATGTTACAGTTAAGACCCATTTTTAGGATTACGTGCCTAAAAAGTAAAATCGGGACTCTATTACTAAGTCTCCGCTGTCTTTCTGTCTGTCTTCAAGCTGTATCTCAGAAACCGTAGCTGTATCATAGAAAACTAGAAAGCTAAAACATTCACAATATATGTATTTCCTGTGCCACTAAAAAACTCCGTGCCGCTATAATATTATATATCTTATCTTGTGAAGTTTTTAGCTTTCTAGATATCACGGTTTCTAAGATACAGTCTGATGACAGGTAACGGAGGCTTAGTTATTAATAGGGTCTCGTTTTTTACCTTTTAGGCACGGAACACTAGTAAGTGAATTATGAACTAGCCCTGTATACTAAGTCTTCCCCGAGAAACTCCACCTGGAGCTGTCTATCTCCTTACTTCCACCTCACTGACCCCCGGGCTCATTTTTTACCGGAAATTCACTTAAAACTTTGCCCAAGTCTCGTCAGCCGTCATTACTTACAAGTTTCTGTCTGGTACATACTCTACCGTATTCTGTGCCTCAGGTGGGAGCTTTTTTTAACCTGGGTGAGAAGAGGGTGTTATAAGTTTGACGTGTTTATCTGTGTAACTGTGTCTCTGGTTGTTTGTACAACTCATTCAATAAAGAAACCATTTCAAAGTTTGCTATCTCTGGCTCGCTCATTTATTTTGAGTTTAGACATTTTTTGTGAAGCCAAGTTTTTACATACAGCTCAAATATTCTTACTTAGTATTCTCTAAATCATCAGAAAATAATAGGTAGTCAAACTAATAATTTATCAAATCAGTTTCTTTAATTTTACTAACCTTTCTGCATGTATTAAACACAGCTACAAAAAAAGACTTCAAATAATAACACGCTGGTATTTAGAACCTCCTTTCTTAGTATAAGATCCCAGGGCCCCCAGACGTTACTTATTTTTGAAGTAACGAATTTTACGGTATAGACACTCTTCTATGTGTTTGAGAGTGTGTGTGTACTAACTAGTTTGACTAGGCGGCCCGTTCACAGGTAGCAGGTAGAAAAGGTAGACAAAAACATAACTTACTTTTCTTAAATTCGAAGTGCTGATTTTTATATATGTCACATAGAATATTATTAAAAATAATTATATCATATTGACAGACCGTTTCTGTGGGCGGTAATTTCTCCCAGACGCTTGAAACCTCATAAAAAAATTACCGAACTTTTGTTATATTCGAAGTCTTCTGCTTTATATATGTTGTTTGGGGGGTTATTTTAATACCTTTTGTGTACAGCCAGACCAATCCGAAGGGCCAAACATTCTCCCAGACACAATCAAAGTTTCGCTGTAAGTGCGAGTGTAGGGGCATTATGCAAGCGCTTGAGCGTGAGCGAGAGCAATATATTAAGTTTTCAGAACTACTCTAGTAGTTATGAGGTGTTTAGTTGTTCAGTGTGTGTTAGACATGCGCAGAATGTGCCACTAAAATGAAAAGATATGTACATATCTTTTTATATCAGTGAACTATATCTTTCTTTTAGATCAGTAGTTCATTTAGTTCAGTACTAGTTTTCTTTCAATATTTCATTCAGGGCATCGCATCTCTGTCACCATGGGATAGAGTTTAAATTTGCCTGGTCAGTCAGATTCGCCGAGTGATCTCTGTCACCTTGGGATAGAGTTTAATTTTGCTTGGTCAGTCAGATTCGCCGCAGTGAACTATATCTTTCTTTTAGTTCAGTAGTTCATTTAGTTCAGTACTTGTTTTCTTTCAATATTTCATTCAGGGCATCGCATCTCTGTCACCTTGGGATAGAGTTTAAATTTGCCTGGTCAGTCAAATTCACCGAGTGAGTGAAAGAGGCTATCATGTATCAATTATCCATACGTACAACAGAGCGGGACAAGCATAGATAGTCCCGAATACTCCCGATGTTTTCATTCGAGTCTCGAGTCGTTCTTAAACGGATGAAAGAACTAGTGAACTAAGAACTAATTGAAATGTTATTGAACTAGAGAGTGAAAGATACAAATCACTGAAGTACTTCATTTGAAGGATTTATTCGTGAACTACGCATCTAGCACTGCAAATACTTTTATTCCACTCACTTTAGTTGAAAAACGCAATAACGACAGAAGTACAACACACACTAGACATGCGTAGTTCACGAATGAATCCTTCAAATGAAGTACTTCAGTGATTTGTATCTTTCACTCTCTAGTTCAATAACATTTCAATTAGTTCTTAGTTCACTAGTTCTTTCATCCGTTTAAGAACGACTCGAGACTCGAATGAAAACATCGGGAGTATTCGGGACTATCTATGCTTGTCCCGCTCTGTTGTACGTATGGATAATTGATACATGATAGCCTCTTTCACTCACTCGGCGAATCTGACTGACCAGGCAAATTTAAACTCTATCCCAAGGTGACAGAGATGCGATGCCCTGAATGAAATATTGAAAGAAAACTAGTACTGAACTAAATGAACTACTGAACTAAAAGAAAGATATAGTTCACTGATATAAAAAGATATGTACATATCTTTTCATTTTAGTGGCACATTCTGCGCATGTCTAACACACACTGAACAACTAAACACCTCATAACTACTAGAGTAGTTCTGAAAACTTAATATATTGCTCTCGCTCACGCTCAAGCGCTTGCATAATGCCCCTACACTCGCACTTACAGCGGAACTTTGATTGTGTCTGGGAGAATGTTTGGCCCTTCGGATTGGTCTGGCTGTACACAAAAGGTATTAAATTAACCCCCCAAACAACATATATAAAGCAGAAGACTTCGAATATAACAAAAGTTCGGTAATTTTTTTTATGAGGTTTCAAGCGTCTGGGAGAAATTACCGCCCACAGAAACGGTCTGTCAATATGATATAATTATTTTTAATAATATTCTATGTGACATATATAAAAATCAGCACTTCGAATTTAAGAAAAGTAAGTTATGTTTTTGTCTACCTTTTCTACCTGCTACCTGTGAACGGGCCGCCTAGTCAAACTAGTTAGTACACACACACTCTCAAACACATAGAAGAGTGTCTATACCGTAAAATTCGTTACTTCAAAAATAAGTAACGTCTGGGGGCCCTGGGATCTTACTCTATCTGTTTTTATTCTTTAGAACATTTTTTGAACACTTTACGCTGTCACCGTGAATGTCAATGTCAGATGTCGTGGAGGGAATGCTCTCTGTATCTCTTTACTAAACTTCTTGGTCTCTGACGGCACTTGGAACCACCGAAATCAGAAGGTTACCGGTAGCCTACATAACTCTCGTGATAACCGATATTTATCTAGATTTGTAGGCGGCCGCGATACTTCTCGGCCAAATTGGCCCTTCTAGCCGAATTAATTACGAAATACACTAAATATGTATTATTACATAATATTATTTTATTTTTTCGTTGTTTCCTCAAGGCCCGGCTCTCGGCGAATCTGGCAAGTAATCGACAGAGCAAATTAATGTGGCGTCACTAACTCGCGGAGTTTTATAAATCTTTCTTCTTAATTTTTACATCGTTGCAAGGTGTTAAGGGCTTAGTGCTGGACAGATATCTTACAATTTCCTTTTTATCGATGTTTTATTTGGTTGAATAATAAATGAAATCAAATCAAAATTTTCTTTATTCACACTACAGAAGGGGTCCATGGGTTAGTAATTACAACCTAAAAGTAATTTTAGTATCTGGTGAAAAAATAAGGAGTAGAAATGAGAACAAAATCTATCCTGAACAAAAGCATCACTGAGGTGATTCTGAGTCATCGGAAGGATGCTCGCGTTACTCGCTCATCACTCTCTGATAATGCTTATAACAAGGTCTTACTTTAAGACTTATACATAATTTTTAACTAACACTAACTAACTCCTAACAGGTAGATTATATCGGCTAGACTAATGTATCTTCAAATATATAATCAAAATTAAATGTAAATATAAATATAATTCAACCCCCGATGACCTCGTAGGCGTAATGATTACCATGAACTGTCAACCAGAGGGTCCAGCGATCAACTCCCGGCACAGCAAACATATTTGTGATGAACTAAATTTCTTGCTGTCGGTCTGAGTGTTAAATATGTATCGATATAAAGTATTTGTATATTTTGTAGTATAATACAAAGTAAAAATGGTTTAATATGGGGCTAACCAGCCGTGTGTGAAACGTGTCCAAAAACAATTATATAAGCTTAGAGAATCTTGTCACTCTGTTAATAAGAAAAGAAGTTACGTACTGCCTTTGAAGCATATTGCTATACGGATAATAACGAATACCGGGATTACTATTATAAATAAATTGACTCGCCTACTCTACCTACCTTTATATCGACAACATATTAATTTACGTGTAGCAACATCCCTATCCGTCCAAGAACCTATTAATAATTCGCGGGTGAAAAAGTTCCTGCGAAGCGTTTTTAATGCTCTCCCACCGCTCCGCACCTCCGACATAGGATAACTCACAGTTATTCTCAGACTTGGGGCCTTCTCTCACGAGGAGAGATATAGGCCATAATCCACCACGTTGGCCAAGTGAGGGTTGGCAGATAACACATCTTCTCGAATATTGTGGTTCTCAAACATGTCGGTATCCTCATGTTTTCCTTCCTTTGACGACCTCGTTGGCGTAATGTTTACTATGCCGGACTGCCAATCAGAAGTTTCCGGTATCGATTCCCGGCACGGCCAACATATTTGTGCCTAAATTGGCTGTGGGTGTGGGTGTTAAATATGTATCTAGGTAAATTAAATATGTATGTATGTAAATATGTATGTATGAAATGGTGCAGTATGGGGCTAACCAGCCGTGTGTGAAATGTGTCCTCATATTTATTTATTTCACCGTAAAGCGAGTGCAAATCCACACATAACTTGAAAAATAAGTCATCTGGCTGGGATCGAACCAGGGGACCTCAGAGGCAGACGTTTTCCCACCAAACCTCACTCGCCTTTTACACTATAATCCGTACAGGGACAAAAGTATAATTTGGTGGACGAGAATTATAATTGATTTATCAAAAGTATAATCTGTATTAACAAACTTATATTAAAATACGAGTAAAGCCGCGAGTAATAATTATTGTCTTCATAAAACTAAGCATTATCTCGTTAAGTGATAAAACCTGTAAAGCATTAGAAAAAACACAGTATAAGTATCAGCTCCTTAAAACGACGGTCGCCCTCAATCTAACCTCTTGTTGATGATATTGTTGCATTTTTGTGACTCAGCTACAGGGGAGTGGAAAAGTGTTTTTTTTTTGTAAGCGGTGTTCTTTTGGGGTAAGGTTGTGGAGATTGTATGACAAATACTGTGTTAATATAGAATAATTAAACAATTTTTTTTTTCAATAATTATTAAGATAAAATATGTAATCTAATTTAGAGCTAATTTATTAACTCTACAAACTCAAACTTTAGTAAAACATACATAATTATTATTTATGCACTTCAAACTTTTCATGGTAATAAATCACTGTTGACATTACATTCTTTGAATTTGGTATGTTTATCTGGTTATTTTTTTCTATCTTCACTTTCCCGTCTCAAATAGCCCGTAAATTAGTTTTCTAATAATTTTTGTGGTAATCTCTTCCAGAAATATGGAGTTCATATATTCATAACTATATTTATTTATAAAACACTAATATTTTGAAAATAAATAATTTAAAAGCATTAGTGTAGTGTGGGGCTAACTAGCCGTGTGTGAAATGTGAAAATAAAACAAATTATCATTTGCCTTACGATCGTTGACGGAGTTTATCTAGTCAATAGTAAATACATATATTCTTTTTTTTTTACACATTCACACATGGCTGGTTAGCCCCATACTGAACCATTTCTAGCTCGTATTATGATTGCTAACACAACTGATATACTACATATACATACATACATACATATTATATTTAATTACATATTTAACACCCAGACCAACAGCCAACAAATTTAATTAAGCACAAAGATGTTGATCGGGCCGGGAATCGAACCCGGAACCTTCTGATTAGCAGACCGGCATGGTAACCTTTACGCCAACGAGGTCGTCAAATTCAATTCGTCAATTCATACATATACTAGCAAAACCAGCGAACTCCGTTTCGCCACTAAGTTGAAATTTTCCCTGATTTTTTTTTTGCTACAAACCTCACGGAGCCCGAAACCTTTCCATCGAATGCAAAACCGTGGAAATCGGTTCGTGCATTCTGGGGTTATAGCATTAGGAAGGAAAACCCGACTTATTTGTATATTATTGATCTACCTACACCTGTTAAATACTAACCTTACTTTATAGTTTTTGACGACCTCGTTGGCGTAAAGGTTACCATACCAGTCTGCTAATCAGAAGGTTCCGGGTTCGATTCCCGGCCCGATCAACATCTTTGTGCTTAACTAAATTTGTTGGTTGTGGGTCTGGGTGTTAAATATGTATTTATATATAATATGTATGTATGTATATGTACGAGTAGTATATCAGCTGTGTTAGCAACCATAATACGAGCTAGAAATGGTTCAGTATGGGGCTAACCAGCCGTGTGTGAATGTGACCTAATATTTATTTATTTTATTATTTATTTATAGTCTGAAAAAAAGTAGCATCATATTATCTACGAGTATAAAACCACTTGAAAGCAACTTCCCGCGTCTCACCTGTCCAACTCATCAAAAACATCATCACTCAACAGTTTTAAAACTTAATACGAGAAAACTTCCACTTTTTTCCACGTCCGTCAAAACAGGAAGTTGCCTAAAGCGCTTCCGGCCGATAACAACATCCGGTGCGAAAGTTTTCACAAAGTTTAGCGAAGTTCGAGAAACTTTGTCGCGTTATACAGATGGTAAGCAGAAACTCAAATACAAACAATACCTAGTGCAACAAATTTCACTTGCAATACAAAGAGGCAATGCGGCAAGCCTGATGGGCACGTTTGGGCGGGTGTCTTAATTTTTATTCTGTTTTTATTATTTTTTTAGTTTACTAAATTTTCGTCTTTTATAAGCTTTGTAAATACTCTTAAGTCCTGTAAAATATAATTATTTATATATTCAAATCAAAACAAAACATCAATTTGTCTATAAGTTGATTAAAATAAAAAAATAAATGAATACTAGGATATATTTCACACGCGGCTGGTTAGCCCCATACTAAACCATTTCTAGTTTTTATTATGGTTGCTAACACAACTGATATACTACATATACATACATAAATACTTTACATCGATACAAATTTAACACCCAGACCGACAGCCAGCAAATAGAGCTTAGTAGGCTAGATTAAAGTTTTAGCGCATACCCTTAAAAACAAAAAGCAAGCGTTTTATCTACAATTCACCAAATGATAAGCGATATTTTGATATATAGGCAGAACGCACTTTCCAAGCACAATCAGATTCATATCTTGCCGCGATAATACAGTTATTGTCAACATTGTTAGTTTGTAATCGTCCCTTGCTGAGCATAGGCTTTAGCTTCTTTTACGCCACTCATCCCAGCTTAGCTTAAGTCTTTTTTCCATGATTTGCATGTGATGTTATGAAAATAATATATTATTATAATGTTTGTATAACCAGCTATACATACAACGTAGCGCCTACAGCTCAAGCTAAGCTAAGCTTAGCACAAGCTAAGGTGATCTGACTCGATCATCGAAGCTAAGCAACGGTCGTTGCGGACGGTGTGGATGGGTATGAACAAGACTGTCGTTTTTCAAGTGGCATTTTCATCTGGGCGCTACCGTGGGTCGGATGACAAGACTTAGTACAAGCAGTCGTTAAGCTAAGTCAGAGGTCTTCGGGCGCTTGAAAACTCTCGACACCAGAGTTGTTTTCGGGATAAAAAGTATGTACCTTGTGTGTTAATCCAATGTCTAATCTATCATGTATCAATCTATCTATCAGCCGTTTGAGCGTGAAGAAGTTACAAGCATAGACACACACACACACATACACACACACACACACACACACACACACACACACACACACACATACAAAATTTATTTACATTTATTATATTAGTAGGATATTAAAAAGCTTTTTTAGATGTTGATTTACTGTTACCACTGCGTCACTTCCCGAAGTCGGGCCGGCGCGAGCAGGTGCTGTCTCGGATAAAACCCCACCTTCTGTGAGCCCAAATCTTTATGGGGATAAGTTCAGAGACAGTTACACTTTTTACAGCACCTTATCAGCGCTCCGGGGAGCCTCATCTCCGTTCTAACAAGCTCAGATATTGTAATTGTCACCCAGTGACAGTTGAACAGAGGGATTATAATACAGTGTAAACTCTATTTTAACGACACTGAACGGACTGTGCATTTTAGGGCGTTATAGAGAATGGTCGTTAAATAGATAGAATGTATCATATATGTATGGAATACAAGCTAAATCAACTAAAGACAATTGATTTCGAGCTTTAAAGAGTTTGTCGTTAAATCAAGTGGAGTTTACACTGTATCTTTTGATATTTTTTTAAGGTAGAATTTGGTGCCCACCTGACTATGAATGTAGAAAAATATGACGCCAAGTTTTTTCGTAGTTCATCACAAAGATGTTGGCCGTGTTGGAAATCGAACCCGAGACCCTCTGATTGGCAGTCGGTCATGGTAGCCATTACGACAAATTTAAAGTCGTAAAATAGACGATGTCGTAGAATAAAGCTTTACTTATTAATTATTATTTATTTTATTTGTTTTAATTGATTTTCCACACATTAAAGTTTTTTTTAAAGTTGAATGAAGAGAAGAGAAAAGAAGAATGAAGCCTAGAAGGAACATATTTACTCTAGATTTGCAAACACCCAAATTTTACTTCACAGGAAAAAGGGACTCAGAAAGAGTTCCGAAGCTTCACAGTTCTCGCAATGAAGGTCGAAGCAAAATGATTTGGTGCGAATCCATGGCTTCTTTTTTATACTTGCAAAGTATATATACAGTTGTTACAAAAGTTGTAGAAAAATTAATGTACTCTATGCTAATCCCGTGATAATATTATCTTCTCCATTAAAATTAAATAACTTCGAAAGTGAATTGGTATCTCTTTGCTCGTTCTGTAATGGAATGAAGATAGAATATATGACTGACCTACTAGTACCTCTATACTACTAGTACGCAGTAGTATAGAGGTCAGTGGAATACATAGAGCACTCTTGCTCTATATATTACCTTTTTTTATAAACCTCCTTGACAGCATCTGTCAGGCCACTGCTGGCTGGAGTAAGTATTTAAGTTCGCACTTTACACTTTTTTCTCTATAAAACGTGCTTTCAAATTCCCCTTCTAAGTATTTTCCTACAGACCTACATATTAATTGTCACGAATGATGTCTGTATAGTAGGTTGTAGGTAGGGTGCAGGGTTGTTGGTTTCTAACGCGAAAAGTAATTATAAAAAAATACCTTTTAACTCTTGTCTTAATGCATCTAGACAAAAAAACTAGAAAGACTTAAATATCGCTACAAAATTCCTCTTAAGTTCTCTAAGTCTGTTATTTAAGGCACAGGTTCTTGAAACCACTGCTAATGACAATAATAGACACTGCTAGTGGCAATAGACCGAACCCCAGCGGAGACTGAATAATAGGCTTCCGCTTTTACCATTTAGATACGGAACCCTAAATAGAGGACAATTTGAGCGAAAATAAGCTTTTTTAATACCAACACATTGTACATACAAAAAAATAATTCCTAGCATTGTTATTCTTTACATGGCGTGTCTCACTGCTAGAACTCGGGGCCTTATCTCAAAAAGATCCACCACTAGCCAAATGCGAATTGTCGGCTGTCACACGACTTTGGATATTGTGGCCATGAAACATATCGGTTTTCCTTCACCGTACAGTAACTTGAAAAACAGGCCATTGTTGTAGGGCTGTGATCGAACCGTCGTCAGATTAAAAATCTCTTTTCCCACCAAACCAGACTCGCTTTTTACGACAGAAATAAAGCATGTGGCAACCCTCAAGCCCTGACTATATGTAGGGTAGAAGGGCAGGGCTCGTGGCCTCGCGAGGTGCCTACCAGCCCTCGCGAGCCCCGATCGCCGCTAAGCACCTGCACTCTCAACCCGTTTGCAAAACGCTGACTACCCTCGAACGTGTTCCGGCTCTAGGGCTGGGATATTGAAACTACGAGTAATAACTCGAGTCGATAATAATAAAAACAATTATACCAATATCATAAAGAGGAAAAGTTTGATTGTTTGTTTGTTTGACGCGAATAGCTCCGAAACTACTGGACCGATTTGAAAAATTCTTTCACAGTTGGAAAGCTACATTATCCCCGAGTAACGGCGTTAATTTTGTTTTGTAATGTTTTATTGTTATGCATGCCTAAATCAAAAACGGTTACAATAAAAATATATAATAGACCGTTTAAATAACATCTCTACGAATAATAATTATAAAATATTCGGTACCGATCAGATTAAAATAAGAAAAAAAACTTGTTTGACTTTTTTTTCAAATAGATAAATCTGATTGATACCAAGAGAATAATTTAATCTATTTGACGATACATAAATGTTTTTGTTAAAAAAGTGTAGTTATCGACAAAATCCCATCACTAGTGCATCAGGGGCGGCGCGGTCTCGATACATCGGCTGTCGAGCACGTAGCGGCTCTCACACCTTTTACCGCGTCTCTAGGTCAGTGGGGCAGGTGGCTGGCTCCTACACTAGCAACCTCTTCATTCTAGGCCGAGAGGGTAACGTGGCTCTGAAAGGTGCTTCTACTACACTTACCTATACTCGTTAGTAAGTGATTTCAAATCGATAGTTGGATGTAGGTCTGGGTGTATACGTAGTATATCAGTTGTGTTAGCTACCATAAAACAAACTAAAAATGTGTATGTGTGAAATGTGTAAAAAAAGGTCTTTCAGACAAGTCAATATGCTGAGTTGTTGCTCTCAAGTCGCAATTCAAGTTGATATTTTCGATTGCTTTTCTGAAATACATTATTTATTTTGTCAGTATGTCGGAATAATTATTAAGATTTTAGATTTTTTCTTTTAATAATAATTGAAAGTGTTAACGTCTTGCGTCTTGCAATATTTTTCCTTTACCAATAAATGGCGTTTAATGGTTGGAACACTTAAATTCCAGAAAAAAACGAATAAAATCACTCACTGTATCGGAGCCCCTTTTAAATACTTAATTTTATTCTTATTTTAGAATTTATTATTATAACGGCAACAGAAATACACCATCACTGTAAGGTTTCAACTCTCTTATCTATAATATCAGTGTACTATGCGTGCCAACTAAGAATAGGACTGTCAAACCGCCATCTTGCTCTATAATACGCGCAAACGTCATTACCAAAGTGTATGGTGTGCAACAAAAATTGTAAACAAAAATTTGTTATATGTTTTTTTTAGGTATTGTTAATTTGCCTTGGGTACTTCTTAGCTGTAGAATTAATTGATCAAAAATTATCCAGTAAAATTCAAGATTAGTTTCCCTTACCAGCCTACCTAAGCCAACCGAGCTCCTCGAAATAACGAAGCACAGCCCTGGCTCGCTGGCATACCTGTTCCACTCTTATTGTGTCAGATGGTCTGTTTGTCTGAGGATTATTAATAATATATTATATGGATAGAATAAAAACAACAGGTTTGATGTATTTGTGGAAAATTGTATTCGTGATCGAGTAGTAAAATAAACATCCTACTTTTAACACCCTAGTGTAGTTTATCCTATGTGCCTTGCTCTATGGAAATAATAAGGCACCACACCTTACATTATGACACCAAACATACACAAAAGCACAAGATTTTTGTACAAAAAAATAAACACATGAAAATTGTCATTTGGTCATGTGCCGAGGATGTCAAAATGTCACAGATCTTATACCTGCTATTAACTTATTTGTAACAGACTTCAAAAAAGGAGGTTTTCAATTCGTCTGTATATTTATTTCTTTTTTCTTCAGTCGCATTCTAAAATCGTATAAACTCGAACTAATCATGATTTTTTGCTCATAAAGGAACAATAAATCTTTTAACACAGCTAACTGATGACGCCACGTAAACTTGTAAAGAAAATCTACTTGATACTATCTAAACAGGTAAATGTAGTATTACTAAAAGCTGAAGATTGAGTAAAGAATAGCAAGACAGCTAAGACCCTGGCACTGGTGGTTGAAAATTTGAGAAATACTGCAATAGAAATAGGTACTATTTCTACTACTAGAAACACAAAGAATTATCTGTTTCATACAAACAATAATTGACGTATTTTAGAAACGAACGTTTACCGAGACGTACTAAAAAGCCGACCTTTAAACAATTAGTGAACTTCTTCACTTTCTGTGACCTTTCACGTAACCCTTTGAGACCCTCGGCACTAATTAACGCCTGTAAATATGTATCAGAAATTTAAAATTTAAATATTATGACACTAATTTCGGTGGTTCTGTTGACTATAGTGAAACGAATTATACATATTTTTTTATAAATGAACGTACGCTCACAATTTGCCTTTTAGTGAGTTTTTCTTATGTATACGAAAGACTTGTGAGTCTTCGCAACTCATTTTACAGCATTTATGCTCACACTCTTATGTTTATGCAAGTGAGAGGAGATGAACTTACAAATGTTTTATTTATTGACTCTAGGAATACAGTAGCTGTGACATAAGTACACAATGTTTACTCTGACAATATCAAAATAACTTTCTTCTACTAGTTTTCAGTAAATTGTCAATTTTTGATACATATTTACAGTAGTTGATCTTATAAATATTACAGTTATATAAATAATACACTTCAAAAAAAATTACATCAAAGTACATAAAGCTCACAAAAAAACTCTTACAAATTTGACATTAGACAATAAAATAAATTCACTTTTATATCTAAAAAAAGACAAAAAAATACTTTTTTGGATTAAGTAACATAAGACATTGATTTGGACGGAAAACGTAAAATAAAAATACACACACTAATTATAAAATAATACAAAATTAAAATATACTACATACTTCATACGATACAGCAGTCTAAATAAATCTCTACAATAAAATCATAATAAAAATAATGTAGAACTTAAATTTACCTTACAATCTAGTTTGTTACTCTTATGCCAATGTTTTTGTGGAAGAATTCGTCACAATTATCGCCCTTATTTGTATACAGTTAAGAGCTAAAGTTCTGCACTGGTGCATTGAGATTCAATCATACAAATACTCAAATTAAATGCTAAGTAATTAGAAAGATAGCGTATTACAATATCAGAATTATACTTTGCCATAAAATTGACATTAGAGACGATAGATGTATGAAATTTTTGGAGATCACATAGTGAGAAAATTATGCAACCTTCTTATGTAAAATCTCATGAAAATGTATTATAAATTAGGCCGCATGGCACATTAGGGAGAAGTACTGATACTGAAGAATAGATCAAAGTAATAATACTAAAAGGTTAAGTATTTTTTATAAGCGCTAAGAATTATGTAAAAAATCTTTATCGAAAGGCTTTGAAATAAAATAAGAAGGCTATTTAAAGAAATTATGACAGTCTTAAATTTCAAGCACTACCTTTTCATAAATGTCAAAATTTTCGAAATATTTTAAGGCTAGAGCGAGTAATGGATATGTTTTGTCATGAAAAGTATGAAGAAACATGATAAAAGCCGCTTCTTTGAGATTCGTCGTACGAAATTTTCACCTTTTAGTCGAGTCTTTCGATCATTATTTCATTAAGCCATTTAGTCCGTGTCAGTATAGGTGTACAGGCGATTTTCTATTCGGTGTACAAAATCGGTGTACCGTATGGAACGCACCAAATTCTTTACTACTATTTATGTTAGAGATGCGCGACTGCGAATAATCTGACCAGTCGAATTATCTACAACTACAAATATACACGTTCGACTTGAATATTAGTAATATACTAATGTTAATAATCGAATGATGACTACTAATTAGTTGCTAATGGCGTTTTGACTCGATTGTTAGCGAATCTTGTCAAGGTCACTTGTTAGTTTCAAATGAATGAAATATGAATGAATCGTTCGCCGAACTCCCGCGCCGCTCCCTAGCGCCACCGCCAGTCGAATTACGTCATTGTCATCATTTGTAAGTTACTAATTCGAATGAGTCGAATGATTTATAAAGTCGAATAATTCGACTGGAATCATTCGCAGTCGCGCATCGCTAATTTATGTTATTATAGTTAGTGAGATATCGAGCATTAAAGTCGCACTGACATGTCGAGAGGTCATACATTTTAAGGTGTTTTCTTTTACACTTTTTATTTGACAATCAGGTCGCGTAGTCTAACGAGTCAGCGTCATAGGCCAACCATGGAGCCTAGTCTGGAATGACTGTCTCTCAAGGTGACTTCTCTGTGTAGTTAACCTTTAAATGGACAATGTTGTTTTTAAACAACATGGTCCATTTAAGCTATTACTAAAAATTACACATAAAATAGACCTTAATTTTTTTTTAATTTTGCGCAGTGTAGTTTTTAAACAACACTCACATTATTGCAAAAAAAAGTATAGTAAATTAATGTCTAGATTTTTTACGCATTTTTCCTAGACAGTTAATACATGTCTATTACACAAATGTATTTTTTTAAAACGTGAAACTAAAATCGACCATTTAAGGGTTAAAAAGGCCCAGTAGAGCTGGCAGAGTGAGTGCAGCGTGTCGGGTGCGGTGTGCGCGTGTTGCGTGTCTATATGAAGAACTCGCGGCGCTTGGTGACGCGCGGGCCGGTGGCTGCGGCCAACGCGGCCGCGTCCGGGTCTGCCGCGCCGTCCGCACCGCGCTCCTCCTGCAAAGTCAAAGTCATTCATTTAATAGCAATACAGTTGTTATACATTAAATATTAAATCAATAACTATTATAATTTGTTGACGTAATGGTTACCATGCCGGACTGCCAATCAGAAGGTTCCGGGTTCGACATCTTTGTGCTAAAGTAAATTTGTTGGTTGGGTATTAAATATGCATCTATATAAAGTATGTATGTATATGTAGTATAACAGTTGTGTTAGCAACCATAATACTACTAGAAATGGTTCAGTATGGGGAATACTATCGGATCGAAGCCGCGGGCGACAGCTAGTTATATTATACAAATGGTATACCATTTCTTCTCCTTTCCACTGGGCCGTTTTGGCCCCGAATTTCCATAATGTATCCGTCCAACTTGAACTTCTTGGAATGACTTTACCTTCGTCGCTCAATTTTGGCTCTTACATAGAGTCCAAAGCTCAATCGGATGCCAAATAGCTTGGTATCCTCTCGAAGGTGCGTCGGTACTTCAAGCCGGAACAGTTGCTCACTTTGTACAAAGCACAAGTTCGATCAAGCATGGAGTACTGCTCGCACCTTTGGGATGGATCAGCGAAATACCAGCTTGAGGCGTTGGAGTCCATTGAGCGGCGTGCCAAGAAGCTCATCGGTCAACCTTGTCTCGCCAAATCTAGACTTCATAGTTTGGAGCACCGGCGTAAGGTTGCCAGTCTGTCGGTGTTTTATAGAATACATTTCAGGGAGTGCGCAACGGAGTTGCATAATATTATACCACCATCTCCGTTCCATTACTAGCAGAAACTCAGCGAAGAGACATAGGTATACAGTCGAAATCACTAAGTTTCGCACAAGCCGATTCGCTTCTACCTTTCTTGTGAGGACTGCAAAACTTTGGAATTCTCTTCCTGAGTCTTTGTTTCCTGAGAAGTACCACCTGGGGGTCTTCAAATCTAGAGTAAATAGGTATTTTCTAGGTAAGCGTGCAACATCGTAGGCCATAGTATTGTTTAACAGCAGGCAAGCTGTGGTCAAACGCAAACCTATAAGTTATAAAAAAAAAAGACACAAGAGTTGACTACTCGGGACGCTTCTTCGACAGCGGTCGAGGGTGATAATGGACAATATAAAAAAAAATTAAAATATATTACATACCTGTGTGAGATACTCCCCCTTATGCCGCGAGAGGGCGCGCACGAGCACGATGGCCACCACGATGAGCATGAGGAATATGAACGCCAGCACCGCTGTAACACAAACACTTGATATTGCACTCTTCTCACATGGCTTTATTCGAGCGTGCATATTGACAGACTTCAAATAAATTTTGTTTGTTTGGATGGCTACCTAGACATACTCGTAGATCAGTGAATCACACGCAGTGTACGTACTCATATATAGAGACTAATTCTTATTTGAAGTGGGGGTGATGAGACTTGCACTGACATCCCGCTAGGGGCGTATTGTGCATTCCCCCCTTACCAACCTACCCAAGCCAACCGAGCTCCTTGAAATAACGGAGCACAGCCCTGGGTCACTGACATACCTGTTCCACACCTGTTGCGTCAGATGGTCTGTTTGTCTGAAGATTAGCAATGGAAGGCGAACATATAGAGACTAGCTGACCCGGCAAACGTTGTTTTGCCTTAAGCACAGTTAAAAACATCATAATTGGTTATCGAGCGGGATGAATAATGATTAAATTACTAAAATGGCCATATAAAATGAGGAATGGTGATAAAAATAGTAAAAATTTAGGATTGTATGTTTAATGATACATTTTATAAACAAAAAAGAAATAAATAAAATTGTCAAAAAATATATTTAGGGGTGAACAACCCTAATCAGTTAGGGATATGGAAAATAGATAGTAACCGATTCTCAAACCTACTAAATACGCATGTAAAATTAGGTAAAAATCGGTCAAGCCGTTTCGGAGAAGTACGTTAACTAACATAGTGACATAGAAATTTTATATTAGAAAAAGATTAGAAGAAGATATAGAGATAGCTATATGTATGCTACGTTAAACATGCGCGGCTTTGAAGGCAGGATCACTACCCCCACCGCGCCCCTGACCCTTGCGCGAGCAACGAAAGATCCCAAGATCTACAACTACTAGTCTGGAAATATCTGGCTCTCAAGGAGGCTGCCGGCACACTGTTAGGTGCTTGACGTGAGGTTTTTCAAATTGAGTGTAGTTGTTCCTAGCTAGGCGAGCACTAGAAAATACTCTATCGCCGAAAGCTCGAAGTTATTGGCTGGGATTGTACCCACGACTTTCGGGACGCACGTCCGAATGAACCGTCATCGTTTGAGCTTCGATGAGTAAGTTTGAGCTTCTAGGTAAGCACTTTCCACTGTAAACCTCAAAATCACTTATCAAGTGAATTGTGGTCCAGCGTTGATCTATTCAGAGTATAAAAAGGCAGTATGTATACTGATTGATATTATATGTATACCAGCCCGATGGATCAACGACATCCGGTCCACTGAGGGCAAGTTCTGGGGCCGTGGAGCACAAGATCGCAGATACTGACATAAGGGAGAGGAGGCCTATACTCAGCAGTGGGTAGATATAGGCTGATGATGATGATGATGTATACTCACTGGCCAGTATGGCCTCGTCAGTGTTGTTGAGCGCACGCTCGCGGTCCAGGTCGAGCGGCGGCGGCGGGCGGGTCTCCACCGGCTCGGGCGGGTGCGTCACCGGCTCCACGCCGCAGAAGTCCTCGTTCAGGTTGCCTGCAACACAACACGTGTACACATACTTAATTTAGCGTTTCTTCTACATTTAATTAACTTTTTATTCCGTTTTTACTTTCTCTGACCATGGTTGTCAGAGACATTGTTAGACCAAACATATTGCTTACGCAGTTTACTCTTTGTTGCTAACTGAAGGGCCGTTATAATTGAGGTTTCACTCAGTGCTCCCCCAAGTTATTAGATCCATCGATTGTTAGCTCCATGAATTGAACCAAATGCACAAACGCCTTAATGAAAAGACATTTGTAACACAGACTCACATTTTTTTTAACGAGCCCTAGATAACGCTCTACCACCATAGCTTCTTCACGATATTTTCCTGCTAGAAGAGCAGCTTGAGGGGGTAGATGTGTTCCCGAGGAGACTATTCTTTTGGTTGTCCCAGGGCATCGCTCGCGCCGTAGATGGGGGCACCGCCACCTTAACGTGGGTCCGCTCGGACTGCGGACAGCGGCCTGGGCGGGGAGAGCAGCCGCAATGCGCGAAGCGGTCCTGCATCCCTGTCCTTATCGTGAGATGGGACACCGTGAGGTTTTAGTCAGCAGTGACGGCGCCTACGGCCCTCGAGCCCGACATACAGACTTGTGGCGGGCGTAATTGTATTTCCTCATAAGAAAAAAAAGGGGGGAAGCTTAGATGTGTATGCACTGGACGCGACTGACGCAGCCTCGCTGTGAGCCACACAGATCACATACACACTCACCCAGACTGCGCACGTTGGGCGGCGGGTCCTGCTGGAAGAGCAGCTTGAGGGGGTAGATGTCGTCGAACTCGACGCGGCTGACGCAGCCCACGAAGCCCTCGTTCATGGACTCGTTGCGGCCGATGTACATGTACTGGATGTTGTTGAACTGAGCGTCCGCTGACTCCTTGATGTTGAAGTTGTACTCCTGCGTCTCGTAGTTGTCCACCTGCACGGTATACGGAGTTATATAATGTAACTAGTAAATATATATATAGCAAAGCATAAAGGAAGATCCTTCTCTATTCACTTTTAATTGTCAATACTACCAGAATAAAACGGACAGCGTTGTCGGTTGCGATTAGTGAACGCTACAAAGGCAAAGCAAATGTTTGTTTGCCTCTAAAAATTTAGATACAGAAATATCAAATTAATCATTTTAAGCTGCATATGAAAATGTATATAAGAAATGGTACATTTATATTAACAGTGTCACTATTCTTTAATCGCCTTCTATCAGTATTTTGACAAAACATGTAATACACAGACACTCGATTTTATTTTCTATATATGAATTGATAATAGATACATTTAACTTACAATTATAAGATGTCTAAAAGAGAAAATCTCTGATAAATAAGGTGCCATTTGTGTATCTACCTTTTTTTTAAGATAAAGTTAAAAGATATTTATTGTGTCTTGGGTATGAGCACGGATTACACAAAACAAAAGAAAAGTATACTTATATTTAAGCTTTTGAGTAGAGACTTATTAGCTTGAGTCTTATAGTATGTATGTATATACCTGTAACACCATGGTAGCACCTCCGTTCTTCCTCGACAGCCTGACGTCATGGTTCTGTCCGAGCGCAAAGTGCTTCCCTTGGAACACTATCTCCTGACGCTCGAAACCAAAGTCGAACACCACTCGCAAGTGACCTACGAAGGAAAATAATTTCAAATAAAGTGTCGCCTTCAACCACATTGCGGCTATATGTGGAAATTGAGCAGAGCCAATCACAGACAAGATCTTGCATCGCACAAAGTTAATCTATCTATCGGAATCTATAGGAATCGGAAGCGGCCATCTTGGATTTGAAATTTATCATTTTTTTTGTTGTATAAAAACGTGATAAACATACACACAACAAAACATTTATTTTTAAGCAGTATTCTACTCAGTCTAGGCCTTTTTCATTTCATATGAATGACTAGTTAAACAAAATGTGATCCGTCATTTTGTGGCGGCAGTCATTTTGGACCAACTTTTTAAACATACTAAACTAAGACCGACTTAACTAAATTCATCTTTGTAACAAAAACGCAGACAGACAAACATAAAGTACACATTTAACCCTCGTCGCTTTTGTATAGGACGCGACAGAACTGTCGTGTCTCGATAAAACGGTTAATTAATTTAAAAAAAATATTACTATTAATTTCTGTAGACACGAGTTAGCACACTTGTATTTCACAAACACCATCTTAAGGCGAAGATAATTATTCCCGTCTACGCTTATAATTTATAGCGATAAAACTGTAAAATCAAGATTTTCCCTTGTCAGCGTCTTAAGAGAGCGAGACAAAGCATCACTAAGAAAGGGGATTTGTTCCGGTCAGGACAGCGAAGTAGAATAAACGGAAGAGTAACTCCATCCAATTGTCGCTTAGAATTTGGATCCATCTACGCCAGATCTACGCACACATCAATACTGCTATCCCAACGAAACACACATACACAAAGCTCGCACGCGATTGGTCGCTTCAAGGTCACACCGACCATGTGACGCGGGCGCACGGATAGTGTAAAGGGAAGGTCTATATAAAATTATATCTAGATAATGTCTATATAAAATTATCAACATTAAAAACAGAAAGCTAAGTGTAGTGGTCGCACCATATAGTCTTCGAGACTCGCACTGTTCGCTAACAAAGCAGCGCGGTACCCTAGTACTATACGGGCAACTAGCCTTTGTACGGTTCTACTCGAACGCCAATCAACGCCAATAAACCATTTTATCGGCCAAGTTACTTTTCTATTTATTCTAGTTCGCTGGGTCAGGGTTAAGATGCATACCCCACAAGTTGAAAAAGACCAACAGCAGTTCCACTGACCTGAGTTGGAGACCATGAGAGTGAGATATTCCCCGGTGATGTTGGAGTAGAAGCCGAGCAGGAAGCCCTTGGGGTTGGTGGTGGTGAAGCCGACGCGGATGCTCTCCGCTATGGTGGAGCGCCACGACCCGAGGAAGTCGTATTTTATCAGCGAATTGGCTCGCAGGTTCACGCCGATTTCTAGAACATTCAATTCAATATTAATTAATATTTAATAACTGGGCTCTTGTCCGTGGAATTTATAAGTTTAAAGTTTTTTCGGCGACCTCGTTGGCGTAATGGTTACCATGCCTTACTGCCAATCAGAAGGTTCCGGTTTCGATTCCCGGCACAGCCAACATCTTTGTGCTGAACTAAATTTGTTGGCTGTCGGTCTGGGTGTAATATATATGTATGTGTCGGCGTCTGTCGCCTGTTACAAAAGTGCACGTGCGGTTGAGTCACATATATAAAATATTTATGTATGTAAATATAGTATTTCAGTTATGTTAGCAACCATAATATAAACTAGGAGTGATTTGGCATGGGACTAACCGGCCATGTGTGAAATATAACCTTTATAATATTTTATTTATTAATATACATTATGTATTAATACTTTTTCCAGGTAGTCCAGTCTCCAGGTCTATTTCTATCTTCGGCTAAAACCTTGACCTCCCTATACGACATGACTTTCACCTTCTCCTAAACTGGTAGGTCACTTTATACGACATGACAAATTCATTAAAAACGACATAGGAGGAAAGATAGAAGCCAAGAGACATTTAAGAAGACCTAGAAGGTCATTTTTAGACCAAAACGCGATTAAAGTGAATGTTTTTAGCATAAACATTAATTTAATAAAATATTTTCTGCATTGTTGTCAATTCCAATTCATAAGTATTGTCGCGAACACCAACCTTTCAACTTTCCAAATTTTAATAATAATGTAAATGTGACCGTATATTTACGAGAAATAGATATACTGGATATAATAGACGTGTATTGTTCGATACACGAAGTACGATTTTCAACTACAGGTTGAGGTTGTATTATATTAATTACTCTATGATTAAGGTAAAGAGAGATGTGTAAGTACCGTCAGCACAGATGGGTCCCTTGAAGGCGGTCCACCGACAGTCGCACGCGTAGGAGTCGTATCCCTCCAGACAAGTGCCGTTGTTGAGGCACGGCGAGGACTGACACTTGCCCTCGCACCCCGTAGTCACTCCGTACACTCCTACAAACAAACACATTACATAATATACATGTACAGTGTAAAATCTATATAACGACACTGAAGGGACTGTGCATTTCATGGCGTTATAGAGAGTGGTCGTTAAATGGAGAGAATGTATCATTGTATGGAATTAAAGCTAAACCAACTAAAGCCAATGATTTTGACACTTTAGTTAAATCGAGTGACGTTACATGGAGCTTACATTGTACATGTATATGATCATTCTTTTTAGTAGCTTTTTTCGAAATCGTTTTGCTGGTTTGCTGGCGACATTATTATCATCATCATCAGCCCGTCTGCGTCCTTAGGAGAGGCATATGACTGGATATAGGACTTTCCTAAGACACTCCACTTGACCCTATCCAGTGTTTCTCTTCACCACCTTGTTTGCCGGAAGACGCAGGTTCGTACACCGCTGGTTGTGTCGAATGCTTTTCTTAATTCGCGCTGGAGTACCTCGTGTACTCTCAGCATTATGCTGAACCGGCACCTTTTGTGCACAGACTTATTACTTATTATTTGGTCGGTGTATATTAAATAAGGAATGTATATTGTATCGTGTTTGTATACTCGTTTGTATGTATTCATTTATTTTGTGCACATTAAACATTTTTTTCTTTCTTTCTTTTCTTTTGACGTGACAACGTCTTAAATTAGGTTGCAGCTGGGAGTCACTTATGAAAAAGTGTAACGCCCGGTAACGTTACGATGAGTCACCGAACGAGAGAGAGGCCCGCCGAATGCCTTGCGTCTCTCTCCCACTCAACTATGATCGGCGGCAGACGTTGTCACGTAAAATCTTCGCCCGTAAAACCGACTTTACAGGCAACCATTTTTATTTCTTTCTAATTCCGGTGTCATGATCTGTGTTAGAATGGCAATGCAAGCTCACCTCTGGCGGCGTGTCCCCGCAGGTCGACGGGGCGGCCGTTGAGCAGCAGCGCGCGCATGCAGCCCACGAAGCCGTCCTTGCGGTCGAGCGTGCCGCCGAGCGCGAGCCCCGTGGTGAGGTGCAGCGCGCGCACCGGCTCCTTCGCCGTGCGGATCTCGTTCTTCAGCGCCCCGTCCACCACCACGCGCGCTTCCTTCCTGCCCGCACACAACGACACAAACAATATAAACTAACTAACTAACTGGGTTGGCACGTCGACCGAATCGGATCTTGGCCTCCGATACTAAGAGACGCCACCGTTCTCGGTCCTGTGCCTTCTCCTGCCACTGCGTGACCTGAAGATTGCGCAGTCAACAATATTAGTCCAAAGGTTTTTTTACTCCTTACAACCAGTGGCGTAGCTAAGTGAGCAAGGGGGCGGTGCATAGAGAAAGAATGACGGGTAGAAAAACGACGCACATGAGAGTAACTAAAAGTAAAAAAAGCCATTAATTCAATTACAATCATTATAAGGTTCAGTTTCAACCTTATATGCAACCGCACATGACAGTACAAAATATTATCAATAAATGAAAAAAAAAAAACATTTTTAACAGACTGCGGTCCAGTTCACAACCTCTTGCGCGCTTTAATTTGTGACTGACCCACCTTTTATAAGCTTAGGTTAATGGGCAAAGGACCCCCTGAGGTTCACGGAGTTTAATTTTTTGTTTGATTGTTTGACGCGAATAGGCTCCGATACTAATGGACCGATTTGAAAAACCTGTCACTGTTGGGAAGCTACATTATCCCTGAGTAACATAGGCATGTAAATACACTAAATGTTTGTGATATATTTGAAATAATGATAATTAATTTGACATAATGACATATATACTCAAAATTTGACATTCTAATAAATACTTTTTGACATTTATATTAAACTATATTTGTAAATAATCTAAAAGAATACCAATTTTTATCACTAACTTTTAAAATAGAATAAGATTGTTTGTAAATGCATGTATTTAAGTTGGGAAATAAAGGCTATTTTTATTTTATTTATTTTTTAACATAGGCTATATTTTGTTTCTCTTTGCATCTTAGATTATTTTATAGCCCGATCGAAGCTAGGACGATCTGCTAGTGTATATATAAATGTACGTAAAGGTAGTTAGTGACCTGTTCCTCTCAATAGAGACGGAATGCCAGTTGTTGTCGGCGAGGCGGTTGCTGGTCTCCACGGAGACGCCGAGCGGAGTGTCGCCCACCTGGAACTGGAACTGCAGCTGGTCGCCGCCGATGATGGACAGCTTTATGTAGTCTTGAGGACCCTGCAGAGGAACTTCACTTAGTACCACACTTTATCGGCAATTTTTTGTAACTAGTAACACTGATCTTTAAATAATTCTTCTTCGTATGAGCTATCTAGCTCATACAAAGAATAAATGTGAAAGGTTGCCTGGAAGAGTTCGCTGTTAACGATAAGGCCGCCGTTTGCGGCACGTTGTAAATATATTTATGTTGTTACTTTTTTATCTGTTGTACCTTGTACAACTTGTACCTATAATTTGCCCAATAAAGAGTAAATCTAATCTTATCTATATAAAAGAGTTATAACTCGACACCAGAGTCGAGAGATTTAAGCTGAGCTCTGAGTTGGCTAAACGACAGCTTGTAATATTACAGCCGGAACCGACAATTTTACGTATCATCCGACCCATGGGCAACGCTGAAGTGCGCTGATAAAAAAAAATATGTCACTTACCATAGAATGCAAAAGCACAGCGTTCTCCTTGGTAGTTTTGAACTCGAAATAGATGTCGCCACTGTGGCCGAGGTCGAACATCGGCAGCGTGATGATACCGTCTGATAAACGGAAGGTCACTGCGTTGCTGAATAGATCTGAAACAATGCATAAACTACTTTAAACAACTCTCAGCACGACGGTTATATGTTCTGATTAACCCAGTTTAAGACAATCAATACGGAAGACTAATTACATAAATACAATGTGTTTTTTTTTTAATATAGAGGGTTACATAATATTAACTTTAGAAGGTCAACTTTTTTAGATAGACAGATTTATTATGTTCTACCACTTTTGGGAATTGGCAGAAAAATTTCGATTACATACATTTTGTCCGCACCTCGGCGACTTTATGTTTGGAAAAGCTGTTTTTTTACTGATTTTTAATTCCTGAAAACAAAATTTATTTGTCTAGACGTACTAAAGCCGCCCTTAAAAGGTTTTGCCTTAGTTACCGGTAACCTTGTATAAATTCAATTTAGCTTTGCTACGTATATGACCAGATCAGCTGCAAAGGAACTGCATTAATAAATCTATATAAGTAATTTATGAATTAAGAAATTCTAAGGATTTTTTATGGAGCAATAAAATAATTAAAATAACTGGCCAAGCGCGAGCCGGGCTCGCGCATGAAGGGTTCTGTACCATTGTTGTTTGGGCGCCCCCTTAAATATTATTTTTATTTTATAGTTTATTTTTAAAGTTAATACATAATTTAATATTCTGTGAATTGTATAGAGAGTATACAAAATGTCGTTAAAAATATGCTTAAAAATTACGTTCATTGTATGAGGACCCTTAATATATATTTTTCAGTATTTGTTGTTATAGCAGCACGGGAAATACATAGTTTATGGTAGTTTCAGCTTTCTAGCTATTACGGTTTCTGAGATACAGCAGATATAATAGAGTATAATTACTAGAACGATTCTACTCTCGAGAACTATTCTGTTACAGTGTTATATCAAAGTCTCACCATCTCCCTCGCACAGCAGCGGGCCCAGCGTATACCGTCCCTCTTTCTCATCCAGGTGAGAGCCGGTGTCACCAAACCGGAGCTGTTTGACCGGGAGGAACTCTTTCTCAGTTATATCACCACCGTCCATCTGCCACTCTGTAAGGGGATATTCAACTTCACTAAAACGGTAACATCTATCTCTCTTTTAAAATATAAATGACTAGCAGTTACCCGCTGCTCCGCCTGCGTGTAGGTCGAAAAAAATTTGCTTCAAAATTCCACCCCTCCTAATTTCGAAAATACTAAACTTTTATTTTAAACTTTCAACCCCAATGGCATCCCTCTTAATTCACCCCTGGCAAAAGTTTTCATAATTTTAATTTAATCATTATTTAATAATCTACTGCCATAATAATTTTCAAGACTTTAATTATTTATCAAAATAAAGAATTTTCCATAAAAACTTTCGCCCCCACTATACATCCTTAGTTCATCACTGGCAAAAAAACTTGATACCATTATTTTTATTTTTACATAAACTATACATATTCTAAATTTCATTGCTAGAAGTTCAAAAACAAAGAATTTTCATACAAACTGTTTTACCCCCTTTCACTCCCTTAGGCGTGGAATTTCCAAAAATACGTTCTTAGTACGCGTCTACATACTAAAACAAATACACTCTCCAAATTTCACAACCCTAGACCAGCCGTTTGGGCTCTGCGTTGCCTATAATGAATGAGTCAGGACAAAGAGTCTTATAGTATAGATTATTTAGAATTAAAAATTTGCACTTGATTCGTATTGTAATGATATTATATTACTACAATTAGAATTGAAAATTTACATTTGATTCAAATCATATGCTTTTGTACCTAATGATATTATGGTATTTAGACTCTACGCACTGACCATAAGGGTTCAAAGTAAACGCGACCGTATGCACTGACCGTTAGGCTTGAGAGTGGCGTACTCGGCGTCGCAGTTGCACCACTTGGTGGGGTCGACACAGTCCCCGAGCACGCCGCACGCGCACATCCGCGAGCCGGGCGGCGCGCCCGCCCAGTAGTCCATGCGCTGCCCGCTGCGGGACACCCACCACGCGAACGGGTGGAACGACGCTTCCTCGCCTGCAACATTAATACATTATATCTATCCATATATACATATATTTCTTCTTCTTAGTCGTAACTTCATTACTGAAGATCGAGTCTAATACGGACACTCGGTTAACAATGGTCTTCCATTTTTCCTGTCCTCGGCGGTCTTAAAAGCATCGGCAATAGGTAGGCCAGTGAGCGTCTTTACGAGGTCTGACCAGTGGGTAGGAGAGCGATCTCGTGCTCTTTTTCCGTCAACTTGGCTAACTACCACGAGCTTCTAGAGGCAATCAGGCTTTCTACGAGTGACATGTCCAAAATATTTGAGAATTCGTTGTGCTACCAGCGAATTCTCAGAGATATGGTCTCACTCAGAAATGGTCTCACATTCTCTATATGGTCTCACTCACTCTCTGATTTAATACCAAGCAATTTTTTTCCAGAGATCAGGATTCTAGCGTGGATTGCTGATTTCTATACCAAAAGCATGACGCGGATGTTTGCCATAATTACCGACGACACCTAGATGGCGCTGCAAATAGAGCGTGCAGCCTAGCTGCCGCCAAATTCCGCAAAGCACTGCAGTCGCATAGTGATATAATAGACGCTCGAACCTCTTGTTGAAACTCATACATCATTTGATACATCTATTCGTATTTTCTTAAAACGACTTCACTCGGGTCTCGCAGTCTACTATCGTCATATCACTATGCGACTGCAGCGTGTAATTTAGCGGTAATTAGGCTGCACGCTCGATTCGCAGCGCCATCTAGGTTTCATCGGTAATTGTGTCAAACTTGCGCGCCACGCTTTATTGTATGGGAAAGCAGCAATCTTCTGTAGTATTCAATACTCTCTATGTCCTATAATCCATGCCTTCACGTTTATCCATGCCTTCACGTTTAATCAAGTGAGCAGAATCTGTGGCCTCAGGCATATATCACACAGGAAGGCTAGAGGAAAAATGAAATCCTGGCTAATAAAGCTGAATTACACAGATACAGAAGCCTTAGTTAAAGTCTATGACACAGCAATCTAATCTGAACAGGATCATATTTTTGATTGGTGACTTCATGCTAGTACTACGAAGGCAATTGTGCTGCAACGTGTGATTTGCCTACAGAAATTAAATACCTAAACACACACACACACACTCCCACACTCATACTCACGCACACACAGAAAGACACACACACACACACAAACACACACACACACGAACACATACACACACACACACACACACCACACGAATACCATTGCAGAAATACAACAGTTCCTTTGAAATTTCAGTCTCACAAGCAAACATAAAGAAACCACTTGAATAATAAATTATACTAAATAAAGCTGTTTTAAAATACGTTTATAAAGATATTTTATATTATATTATTAGGATAGCATACTTCTTTAAACCAACGTTCCATTAAAAATCACTATATTATTATTCTTTATATTTATTAGCACTCACTTTATAACAGCGCTAAATTCCTTTAAAGAATGTCTCATCTGGGTTACCCAAGTTACAGGCACCAGCCGAGTTTGGGACCCGATGTATTATCGAACTGCATACACACTAAGCGTACATACTATAGACCATATATGATGTATAATTAATTATATAATGTATAATTAAAATAATAAATCCTTTTGTTATACAAACTACGTGTAGTTAAATAATTCACGAGTATAAACAAATGTGTATGAGCTTATGTATTTTGGTAAATAAACAAATTTCTTTCTTTCTCTTTCTTTCTTTTCTTTGCTTATGGTAAAAGCAGATATATGTTGATAAAAAGCACTGACTAGGTGAGTTGAGTAGTCTGGAATGCCTGCAGCTGTACTCCAGCCGCTGCGTGCACGAGTGCGAGCGGTTCAGGAGCGCCTCCAGCTGCTGGCGCGACGCGTCGTACATTATGTCTTGCCGGAACGACCCTGGCTCCTGCGGGAAACACATAATGGGTGATTACAAAACATATGAGGAGCAAGAAAATAGTAGGAGCCGAAGAGGGGATATTTGTAGTATTTTGAGCGCGTCAGATTAAGATATAGAAGATACATTGATCCCATTTGAGTACCTCCATCAAATACAAGCTATCCCTGTTGGTGGGTGGGATTGTATATTTAAATCTGACGTCATGACGACGATCGGACGAAAAAAATGGTTGCCTGTAAAGTCGGTTTTACGGGCGAAGATTTTACGTGACAACGTCTGCCGCGTGCTGCGCGCGCGGCAGACCGATTATAGTTGAGTGGGAGAGAGACGCAAGGCATTCGGCGGGCCTCTCTCTCGTTCGGTGACTCATCGTAACGTTACCGGGCGTTACACTTTTTCATAAGTGACTCCCAGCCGCAACCTAATTTAAGACGTTGTCACGTCAAAATCTGCTGAAAAAATTTTAACGTAGCACATGGAAGTGAGAGGGTCTCAAACTTTCAAACTTTGTAGCTCAGTAATTGCCAAACTTACAAGTTTATCTTCAATTGGGTAATTCAAGCATATTAGGAATTAGTAAATCTATGATTTTTAAATCATAGATAAATATGTAGTTACAAAAATTTAATAAAATCCTTGTCGTGCCCCTGTCAGTGTCGCCACACGCTGTTATAGGTGTACGTATTGGAGGGTTTATGTCGGCTCTTAAGAATTTGGCGTTCCAACTCCAGCGCAGTTCAAATTTAAATAAAAAATTATGATCTTTAAACAGGGTTGCTCTAGTAAATTATTGCAATGCCGTATGGGTAACTATGTAACTGTGAAGTGACATAATATTGCAATAAACTGTTTGACTTCGACAGTTGTATGTATCAAGTACCTGGTAACCATCCACAGTGCTGCTGAGCGACGCTGAATGCGCCACTGATGTGAGGATTCGCCCATCCGCTGCAATACACATTTTCAATTTCTAAGTTTTTTATAGAACAAAAACTATGTTAAGCTATGTTAGGTATGTACATACATTTTTGACAATCTGTCATTATTATACAAGAAGGTTTAGTAACAGAGAGGCCCTGAACTAGGGTATTGAAATTTGAAACAAAATGGGCCAACATTTGGAACAATTTTGTTCTAGTTCTAGTATCATTGGAAAACGGGAAACAAGCTTGTTATAATAACAAGCTTGTTAATATCTGTATCTGTATATATAAAGTTAATATCTGTATTATTAAGTCATCTATATTATTATGAATAATAGTTTTTGCCAGTTTATTAATTTCTCGAAAAAATAAATGTGACTCTTTAAAGAACAACCCGAATAATATTTTTACCAACCGGATTTATTAGTCTTCTTTTTCTTAACCTTAACCCACTTAGGTGGGGTTGGCACAGCAAATCTTCATCCACTCTCCTCTATCAGACGTCATCTCCACACTCAATCCTTTCTCTCTCATGTCCTCATTCCCACACTCCATCCATGTCTTTTTCGGGCGGCCTCTTGCTCTTCTTCCTTGCACTACCATTTCCATACATCTCTTAGTGACATGCATCTCCTCTCTACGCATCACATGTCCATACCATGCTAACCTCCCACTCTTTATTTTCTATTTCTATTATCCACTTGTATGTTGAAACACCGGCTCCCGGTATAAACACATTTTCGCCGCAACTGTTGACATACCGGGAGCCGGTGTGGGTAAAACTAAAACTTGGAACTTGAAATTTTTTCAACAGATAATACAAAATGTGCTAATGTCATTCAACATACGAACGGTTAGTATGAAAATATTTTTTTTTGGACGATTACTGTGACAGACAAAAACACACCGTGTTATACTTACAATAGAACTCGCACTTGACGGGGAAGGCGGGCAGCGGGCCGGAGCCGTCCACGTCGATGTGTATGTCCGCGGCGCGTGACACTGCTGCCACGTTTGCGTACGCGGCACACGACAGCGGGTGCACCGCTATACACACAAATTCAAATTCAAATCATTTATTGCAGAATGGGTAAAGTTAGGTTATTACATGTTAACATTTTATGTCCCTCACACTCTTCGCCCTTAGGCATGCAATATTATCAAAATATATATATACCTACAAAAATGTCATCTAAAATTAATGAATACTAACCTAAATTCTAATCTATAATCCATTACAAAATTATTTTCATTCACACACATAATAGCAGCGTTTTACCTGAAATAAAACGCATATTAAAATACTTACCTAACTGGAAGCTTTATTTATTGAGAGAGCATTTCCGTTTCCGTCAAGTACTTGCCAGTTTCAGTACTCTTTAGTGTCGTTTCCGGTAGGTTGTATGGTAAGTGGCGCCACCTGGCGGCTGCGCTGAGCTTCATGTTATATAAGAACATGCAGCGCCATTTAGGCTCATTGGTTCAATAATAGTTTTCACCAGGCAGGAATAAAAGTGAAAGCTTCCAGTTAGGTAAGTATTTTAATATGCGTTTTATTTCAGGTAAAACGCTGCTATTAAATTACTTGACCGTAACTGGAAGCTTTATTTATTGAGATCTGTTTGTTATCGCCTGGTGACGCCACTTAATTTATGTAAACACTTAAACGAATAACGCCAATGTGACAAAAATACAATTTTTATAATCTTGATATAATTAATGTACATATAACCATATTTAATGTACATGTACTGCTAGATATCATATATGCAAAGTGCATATTGATTTTAATAACTTGTAAAATAATTAACCACAAAATCATAAATTTAAATTCCAGGAGTATTAAATCTTTATAGTTTAGGTTATTTAAGTATGTATAGTAAACAAACTTGATAGGTTTTGGACATCTTCTAACTTTAATGAATAATTTGCATGATTTTGAAGTAGAGCACCTTTCATTAAAAAAGGAGATGGTTCTTTCTACCCAAAATATTGGATTGAGGTTAAGTATAGCCTCATTTGTTTTTATTTTCCACCCTGATTGAGTATAGTTACTGTTGTCAGTTTTAGAACCAAATTCAGGCCAGAATATGATATAATTTTCAGTATCACAATTAATATAATGATCGGGATCTGTTCTAAGTAGAGTCAGATCATGTACTCGTCTGCCTGAGCATAGTAAAAGTAATGCGGCGGTGTGTCGAGAAGTCTGATAAATATTGTTTAAATCTGTGGCGTTACAACGCCACATTAAGTCATGCGCCATCTAGGAGCGTGTGGATGAAACTATGTTCATCGCCAACGAGACGCCGCGCGCTCCCACACACTACACTCTCGCTCCGACCGCGCTAGATATAATTTAGACCAATTCCATATAGCCCGCAAAGACACGTGGCACTAGGCGACTTAGCACGCGTCGCACACCTTGTAACTTCAATCAGTGATCCCCTTACATTATGTACCTACTTATCGAACTGTAACAATACAGTGTTCTACAAGATTCGTGTTCGTTTCACTTAACCTACCTAACCAGGCAGCAACTTACGAGGTTCGAGCTCCAGCACGCTTAGCCGAACAAACAGGGAAGACAGACAACCGGAGACGTCACCGACATCGGGCGCGGATCCAGCTACCGTGATCCGTGCTACCTGCAGCAACGACCGCTGGTGTTGGGTCACCCGGCTCTGAACTCATCTTCCCAAAAATCTATATTGTATAGAGTCATGTATGTAATTAGATTATGAGTGTCCCAAACTGGTGCTTTTGGAACTTTTGGGGATTTGAAAGCGATAGATTTTTAAAATATGTTTTACGATTTTTCAGGATTACATAGAGTAGCGACCACCGAATTGTGTAAAAGTATGGTATTGTATGACATTTTATTCTTTAGATATAATTCAGATAGGAATTGTGTACCAGTAGGATTATTATGATTAATATTTTGATCATTCGACTAGGAAATCCAGCGTTTCCATGCTGATTCGTAAGTTTTTAATGTGGATGGCCGCCACGAGTTTTTAAGCAATGATCACTGTTCAGAACTCCACGATTATATTGCCTCAGATAACCCCCGCATTTGGAAACACCCATGCTAGCGGATAATGCCATGCAATGTTGCAGGCATATATTGCCTGTCGATCTTTTAGATCGCGAGACACAATTGCTGTCTTTGAGGCGAAAAGGTCTATCATTGGAGTCCCTAGTTTCGTGAACACTATTTTTACGCAAGCCGGCGTTAAATGCCATTCCGGAGGTTGTCGGAGGCGAGACAGATGATCGGCCTGATTGTTGTACCTGCCAGGTATGTGGTGAATACTGAAATGTATGTGATTTTCGTCTAATATTGTTAAAATTTGACGAGTTATATTTATTAAGGGTATGGATTTTGTACCTCCTTCCTTCCGTAATTGAGCTACGGTAGTCTTGCTGTCGCTCTGTATCAGAGGAGAGCTCCCCGCTAATGATTGGGCGTGGTACTGAACAGCGTGCAGTACAGCCAACAACTCTTTTTGGTAGCAGTGTAGGTATTTCTCCGCGTGTGTCCAGCTGCCCCACAGAGCTTGCGCACCCCGAGCTTGACTTGTTTTTAGGATTATTGTATCTACTTTTTCTTGTGGTTTAATTAAGAAATCGACCAAATAAACTATCTTATTCTATGATGGGGCGATCAGACCTGCACTGACAACCTGCAAGAGGCGTATTGTGCATTTCCCCCTACCAGCCTCTACCCAAGCCATCCAAGCTCCTTAAAATAGCGGAGCACGGTCTTGGGTCGCTGGCATACCTGTTCCACTGTCATTGCGTCAGATGTTGTGGTATTTCTATTAAAACAGGAGGCGTTCGAGTATAGCGTCGAGTTTTGTTGAGATTCCCTTCCATATTTTATTCCAAATAAACTAGTTTCAATAAACCTTCCTTTTCTATCGTAGTTGGTGAGCAATCCAGTTTGTTAGTACTGAGAAAGTTTTGGGAGCTGTTTTCAGACCAATGGGTAGACATGTCATTTCTAGCAACTATGTCATGTACACAAGCCGTAGGAAGCGTCGGTGTGACTGTGCTATTTTCAGATGGAAGTAAGCCTGTGAAAGATCTATCTTGTACATCCAGTCTCGAGGCTGAAGGAAGTCTGGTACCTTGTACATATTTACTTAAGTGAAATAGCTTGGCTACCACATACTCGTTTAGCGCTCTTAAGTTGAAAATTGGGCGCGCAGATCAGTCTGGTTCGGGGACCAAGAACAGGGGAGACACAAAGATCGCTTATAATTTTACTGGCTGTAGAACACCCTCGACTCTCATTTCTGATAAGGTCAACCGCGGCTATGTCGACTACGGAGCTAAGTCGTCTGATCCAATTATTGTACTAATCACGTAAGAAGAAGAAGCATTTGTAAGAAAAACAAAAAATTAGACGCATAAGCCCCGAATTTTCTGTTTATCCTAAATTCAGTGCAGAATTTGGTTTGAAAGTATGATTAGCTAGTATTAATAGTACTTTTACAAATGATTATTTGTTAAAATCAAATAAATATGCTATTCAAAGTATTGTGACGCATTAGCCCCGGTTGACCTTATTATTTTTGACATCCTTACTGATGTTGGGGTTTTGAATGGGCATGTGGCGACATTCACGTAAGCCAGAGGTGGTTTTTTGATAAATGGAATTCGATATCCTTGAATTAATTTTAATATTATTTACGGCGCACTCATTTTCTTCCATTTGTGATAATAGAGCGCAAGCTGACCCGCCTGGAAGTGCGAGTAGTCTCGAGTTATATCTTTTATTTTCTCTAGAGGGCCGTGAAGCACTTGCGTGACATCGTCCTCGGTAATTTGGTCGTTCGGGCCGCGAGCCCTTGTGATGAGACGCTCCTCTCATGTTCCCATGTTATGAGACGCTCCTCTCCTGTTCCATGAAAGGAATGGTTGGAAGTTTGTATAGGAGGGTAGTCGTCGAAATAGTCACCCCGCGAGGGTGGATTGTCACAGCATGTATGCCGGGAAGGTGCTATAAACCTTCGTTATGAGCGGACTGCGCTGAGTTCCACGCGATGGAACTTGTTTGCGTGCGCCTTGCCCCCGCGAGGGGCGGCGGCTGTACTGAGTCGGCCTTTGTGAAGGCATAATTATTTGGTTTACTTGGCCAAAAAGCTTTCCGGATCCCACCGGCTTTGTCCAGCAATGATGTAATTTTTCAGTATCAATATGTTGGCCACTGTAGGCGGAATTTAATTTTTTGAAGCCTTGAAATACAAATCATTTATTGATAACACCAAAGTTAGAGTTATAGCCTCCCTGCGCATCTCAATAGTTCGGCGGGGAATCGAACCTCGGTTTCCCGCGTGACAGGCGGGGATACTTACCATTATGCTACCGAAGAATAACAAATCTGATGAGATTTTGCATAAATTGCCTTTCAAGAATAGCAGTTCGACCTGATCTTGTAAATTTTCAGATATGATTTGCGCGTTTTGAGCCCATGAAAAGAGATTAGTAACTGCTTCTGCAGCACCTTTATTTGCTTTAGAATACAAAAAGTTATAGCAGCATATGATATATCAGCATGAGCGAGATGAAGTAAGTTATCATACTTTTTTACCTCTTCGTTTGTTTTCAGGTCTATGAAACCTGGGGTATGATTATATGCCTTTTGTGTATCGAAATATCTAATCTCCGACCATGCAGCATTACCAAAGCACTGAATATCTGTTAATTTTTGTAAAAAAAAAAAAAAAACTGTCAGGTGTTATTTTAATATTAATTTGAACGTCTCGTTTCAGAAGCATTGATCGAGATGCTATCGTCTTCACACGTATTAAAATATGTTTGCGGAGCTCACCTATTTTCTCTTCCTACCCACGTTACATTATCTTTTATTTCTACAAATAAAGTGTTATATTGTTCTTAAGACACTATTTTTACACTGAAAAACAAAAACCACTGGCAAATAAAAGTAATATAATTTGTAAGTAATTCCGAACGGTACAAAACCGTTTAAAAAATTTGAATCACTTACCCACAATCGATTGCACATATTCACTTAGGATAAATAATTTTACGCAAAAGCGAGAGCTGCTGCTCTTTAAATTTTAACAATAAATGATTTTTAAAACTTATTTTATAGAAATAATTATGCACAGAGTGAGACCTGCTGTGCACGTTCTCACTTGACGGGAACTAAAACGCCAATGAGCCTAAATGGCGCTGCATGTTCTTATATAACATGAAGCTCAGCGCAGCCGCCAGGTGGCGCCACTTACCATACAACCTACCGGAAACGACACTAAAGAGTACTGAAACTGGCAAGTACTTGACGGAAACGGAAATGCTCTCTCAATAAATAAAGCTTCCAGTTACGGTCAAGTAATTTAATAGCACATTCACAACAAACAATTTGACATTCCATAGACAACAAGAGTGTTATGGTCAGTATACACTATCCAGTTTAGTTACAATAATTAGTCATCATCTTTACTAAGTAAGTATGTCAAGGACTACATGATTATATTACATGTCATTAAATTAAATAAATTGTTATCTAAATTAATTGAAATATTAAAATATGTTACAAAATGTCAGGAAATAGAAAATTATATTGACAATGGAATAAATTTCATACTAAATGTCCTATTAAGATTTATCCTTCAAGAATTCGTCAATATTATAATATGCTTTTTCTGTCAAGAAACATCTTAATTTATATTTAAATACATTTATTTGAGTTAAATCTAATAAATCTTTTGGTAAGCTATTATACAAGTTTGGTGCCATAGAGAGAACACTTTTACGCATTAGGGCTGTTTTACATTTGGGCATAATAATTTTGTTTATGACGTGTACTAATGTAGTTACTACACATATATAAAATTAAATCAATATTAGTTTATATCTAAGAAGCTAAGAAGCTCATCGGCAATTCTTGCGTTGCGAAGGCGAAGCTTCAAAGCCTTTTTTTTGTTAACGAGGGGGAAATCTTCGACAAGATACCTGGCTACGATGAGGCGCAGCCAGGTTATGTGGGATTTTTACCCACTAAAACCCCCCCGGTGACCTGCCTCTGTGCTTAACGGAGGTCTCCGGGTTCTTCCGGGAAACACTCCGGAGACCTCCTTGCACTGCGCTGTGGCCCTTCCCGGATTGTTTCACCAACCACGCGACGGTGACGGTCACGCGACGCCGTCGTCGTTCAACCCGGACTCGATGGAGCAGGTGTCGGAACCCCAACTCCGAACACCTTCGAGTCTGATGACCCTTTTAGTCGCCTCTTACGATAGGCAGGGGCAATTCCGCAGCCTTATTCTTTCACCCAGGCTGCAGGGTTAAAACTTCAAAGCCTAGAGCACCGACGCATGTTTGCCAGTTTGTCGGTTTTTTATCGGATACATTTCGGGGAGTGTGCTTTGAAATTTCATAATTTGATTCCACCATCTCCGTTCTACTACAGAATGAGTAGAGAGTCAGTGAAGAGACACCGATACAGAGTTGAAGTTCCAAACTTTCGTACAAAACGCTTTGCGTCAACCTTCATTGTAGGACTGCGAAGCTTTGGAACTCACTACCTGAGTCTCAGTTTCCTGAGAGGTATCATCTGGGGGTCTTCAAAAGTAGAGTTAATAAGTAACTTATAGGTAAGCGTGCCACACTGTAGACTGCAGCGCAGCTTAACATCAGGCTAGCTGTAGTCAAACGCAAACCTATCATTAATAAAAAATAATAAAAAGAATATCTAATGTTAACCACTCAAGCGTCCGGGCTATAGGTGTTGTGGCACATCAATGTTTTCTTTTGTTTCTTGTATATTGTTTTTCTTTGTTGTTGATGTGACAAAATTAATGTTTCTTTCTTTCTTTCACAACTTCATGACGACCACGACCAGGAAACGGAGAGCAAACCGATTTAAAAGAAGAGAGTTTTAAACAAGATATTAAGCGTTTATATTATTTCTGAATGTATGGCAACACTCACAAGTATGGCAGACGGCGCCGGCGTACCCCGTGCTGGCACAGTTGCATGTGAACTCATCCGCGGTCTGTGCGCACGCACCGCCGTGCTCGCACGGGTTCGGGTTACATCTGCAACACAAAAACACTATTATATTTACTAAGGCAATGGGATGGGCAACATCTTCAATGTACAGTTTTTTCACTGTATTAAATTATTATTAACTTGCACTTGCGAGGCTCCACAGTAAAGAAGGGGCATTAGACGTTGGGAAAAAATTGTGCCTGAAAGTGGAACTGACCCTGGAGCACCCCAGGGGATCTCCGAAAGTATAACAGATAGGACGGTGGTGCTTGAATAAATATTGATGGGAATCTTGGGCTTATTGATGATGTGATGAAAAATGTATGGGTCGCGAAGAAAAAAAAACGCCTCCATACAAACTCCATAAATTATTAGTCAGCATCTCCTTCCTTGACTCTCGACTTGTCGTTCGAAGAGTCAGCATCTCCTGATGATGCCTTGTGGTTAGGCGAAACACGTGTAGAGTTAAGAATTTCCGAATTGTGATAGGTAACGTTAATCTTAATTAATCTTAGTTAATTGATCTTAGTTAATTAATCTTAGTTAATTAAGCTTGGTTAATTGATCTTAGTTGATTTTTCCTTTACTTGTCTTAATTTGGATTTCGGATCACAGTGGAAGTACACTAAATATTTAATTTTGTCATCTATTTACAATGGATTTCCGCAAAGTAACGCCTGAGTCAATAAGTTATGGGATGAGCACATAAGCATGATTGCTAATAAGGCAAATTCTTTTATGTATGTCATCCGCAAAGCTTTTACTGCAATGACCATTGAAATTTTCACTAAGATTTATAAGATCTACATCAGACCGCTATTAGAATATGGGTTTCAAGTTTGGAGCCCATACTTCCGAAAGGACATTGACCTCCTAGAAAGTATTCAAAGAAGAGCTAATAAGTTGCCTACAGCCATACGCCGCAAGACTTATGAGCAACGATTGGAAGCCCTGTGCCTCACCACTCTGGAAGAAAGGAGGTTACGTGGGGATCTAATAGAGACTTTCAAAATTATTAATGGGTTCTACAACCTTCCTAATTTAGCAGATTGCTTTAAAAACTGTAATCGTTACGAGCATAGCAGAGGCCATAGCCAAAAATTCTAGCGTGATCATGCCAACACTAATACGGGGCATCATATACTCAGCAACAGAGTGGTTCATAATTGGAATAAGTTGCCCGAAGTGGTCAGTGCTACATTAGTGAACAGCTTTAAAAACCGGCTTGATAGCTGGTTGCAGAAAACAAAAAAATCTCTTGCTAACCTGTGATCAGTGCACTAGTAAACTTTAAACATTGACATTAAACAGTGGATATTATGTGTACTATTAAAAAAAAATTCAACTCAGAGTGATATAGGCACATCAGCATAATGCTGCTCGCCTATAAATCAAAAAATAAAATGAAATCGTAGTAAAAAACTAAATAGAAAAAATAGCCCAAAGACTGTCTAAAGAAAAACTAAGAATATTTTATACTTGTTTTGGTACCAACATTACGTTTGCTATTTTGTGACGGCCATCTTGGACCAAATTTCATCAAACATAGTTAAGAACATTCCTATCTAAAACATCTTAAAAACAAACAAACAAAAAACAGCATCGGTCCGTCCGTTCGGAGACTACAATGCCACAGAGGGACACAGAGACGAGCTACAATGGTACAGACTGTGTCTGTGTGTGTGTCTCTGTATGTATGTCTGTGTGTATGTCTCTGTCTCTCTCTCTCTCTCTCTCTCTCTCTCTCTCTGAGTGTGTGTGTGTGTGTGTCTCTCTCTGTCTGTGTGTGTATGACTCTCTGTGTGTTTGTCTGTCTGTGTGTGTGTCTCTCTGTCTGAGTCTGTGCTATTACATAACACTCCGTCGTGTTTCCATCCATGCTAAATTCCCGACCTGTCTATCATCTGGCAGGCGTCGAAGACGACCTCGTTGGGGCAGCAGTACTCCTCCTTCTTCCAGTCTGTGGGCAGCCGGTAGTTGCCGTCCACCGCGATCTTACGCATGCACCCCACGAAGCCACGGGGGGGCGCCTTTCCGCCTGCAATACAACATCACTATACTAAAGTAACACTTTTTTGTTACAACTTTTAGGTTTGCGTTTGAGCACAGCTTGCCTGGTTTAACACCATGCCATACAATAGTATGATGTTACACGCTTACCTAGAAAATACCTATTTAATCTAAATTTGAAGACCCCCAGGTGGCACTTCTCAGAAAGTTAATCCCAAAGTTTTGCAGTTCAATTTTCATATTAAACATTCGTCGAGAGTTTTCAAGCCATGATGATGACCATTTATGAGTAGTTTTCGTACATCTAGACAACTTTTTACTACTAAAAAACATGAAAGGTATCTTTAATTGATTGAATAAGTTAATCTCAAAGGTTCTGTCTGCCAAACATTTCAACCAACTACGACTTCACAAAACAAAAAAAAAACACAAATTAAACGTGCGGCAAAATTTATGAAAATGCCATTTCTATTTCGCGTAATCGTAAAATAAACTTCGTTTGTATAGCCATACTAAATATCCCTAAATACTCTCTTACCTATAATAATAAATGCCGACTAAAAGTAATCACAATCAATTCTGAACCTTACCGGCTATATAATAAGTGCTGCCGGTCATGAACTTGAGTTTCTTAGTAGTTTTAACAGGCCTGTAGTCCACGGAGAGCGTCAGACTGTCTATGGCCATAGTGAGCATGAGCGAGTGCCAGCGGCCATCGTTGAATTCCTCCGCATAGTTGTCCAGCTTCACTTTAGGACCCTGCGTCTCCAGCTCTACTTTCACTCTGCCTTCTTCTAGGTATACCTGGAAACATAGAAACAAGGTCTCTATCAATATCAAGATACTCTACCAGCGAACTAGAATAAACGGAAGAGTAACTCCATACAATTGCCACTTAGAATTTGGATCCATCTACACACACAATTATACTGCTATCCCAATGAAACACACACACAAAGCTCGCACGCGATTGGTGCCGTGCCACACCATGTGACACCAGCGGGCGCGCGGGTTTACGCGTGGAACCATTTTATCTGCCAAGTTACTATTCTATTTATCCTAGTTCACTGTACTCTATAAAAAAAAATGCGCTTTCAAGTAAATTATGTATACCCCGCGTCTAAAACTAGCCTGAAAACAAATGTATATGGAAAACAAACAATAGCTAAACCACCAATAACTAATCAACTGCCGAATAAAATCATATCACACAGATAAACAAGAGCACAACTAGTAAATTAAACATTTAAAAAGCCCCGACAAGATTATTATTAGATCGTAGTAGCGGCGGCCATCTTGGATTTTAAAATTGTCACTGTTTGTAGAACTCTATAAAGAACTAACATATAATATATCTTTCTTTCTGTTGATGATGAAGATGAAGGAAGTAAGAGTAAGGTTACCTTGACATGTCCCTGAGTATTGAACTTGTGGTAGAGGAGCAGGCCGTGCGTCTCGTAGGTGCGGAACTCCAGCGAGATGTTGAGCGCCGAGCCGCCGGAGTAGCCGCGCAGGCGCGCGTACGACCCCTCCTTCAGGAACGTTATTGGCACCACCGGGGGTTCCTGCCCACACATAACATACAATAGATAGAAGAAAAAATGAAATATTTAGTGTACTTCCGCTGTGAATTGAAACAAAATTAAGATAAGCATGAACATATTTTAATTCTTCATTTGCTTATCTTAATTTGGTTTCTTATCACAGCAGAAGTACACAAAATATTTAATTTTTCCTTCTATTTACAAAGAATTTCTGCAAAGTAATGCCTGAGTCAAAGGGCATATATTATACAATATGTACAATACAATAGAGATAACAGTTCAGACCAGCTCGCAGATTGTTTCAATACCAAAAGGGTGTGGGTTCTATCCCCGTCAATAAGCTCGAGCTTCAGTGAAGGAAAACAATTGAATCTAGGATTTTTTAATTTGTTATTTGTTACATTTATTCTTTTTTTTTATTAGGGCACATTTCACCCATAGCTGGTAAGGCTCATGCTTAATTACAAATTTATAGTTTGTGTTATAGGTACATATAGTCATACACAACTCATTTACTAAATATACATACATACATACTTTATATTGATACATATTGAGCATCCAGACCAACTTAGCTCATCACAAAGATGTTGGTTGTACCAAGAAAAAAACCCCTTTCGTTGGCAGTCTGGCATTGTAACCATTACGACAAAAAGGTTATGAATAAAAGATATTATAGAACAAAACCATATGTGATGGACTTTTAGGCTAAGTATTATTATTCTCACCTACTTATATTTATTTATCATAGCTGTTTGTTCGTCCTTTAAAAATAAAATAAAAAGAACATACCGGGCAAGCATAAAGCGTGTTGACCTTCTGGAACTTGAAGGGCTCCCCGATGTCGTACCCGTGCCGCAGCTCCTGGATTACGTTGGTAGCATTCAGGTACATGTTCTCCACACACCCCGTGAAGTTCTGGGACACCACCAACCCCTCTTGGAAGTTTGGCACGCCCCCTATGTAGAACTGTGGGGAACATTTTGTGTTCAATTAGTCAAGCATACCTTTTGAGCTGATGATGGAGACTAGCATATTTGGAGCTAAATAAAAGCGTTAGAGCAGTATTAAGAATTTGAAGTTGAGTGGTAAGACCTGCACTGACATCCTGCTAGGGGCATTGTGGCATTTCCCCCCTTAACCGAGCCAAACCAAGCTAACCTTAAAATAAAAGACGGCCCTAAGTCTCTGGGTTCCAGTCCTGTTGCGTCTGATGGTATGTTAACAGGGTTATCAATGGAAGTCTAACTGAGGACAATCAATGGAAGCGAAGATGCCTACGCCCAAGACCATTATGCTAACATTTATCTAAAAGTGTGTTAAACCAGGGATCAGAATACTAGAGAATTTGCTGATTCCCATACAATAAAGCGTGGCGCGGAAGTTTTCCAAAATTACCGATGAAACTTAGACGGCGCTGCAAATCGAACGTGCAGCCTAGCTGATGCCAAATTCCGTAAGGCGCACTGCAGCCGCAAAGTTATATGATGATATTAGTATGCGTGATTCGAGTGAAATCGTTGACAAAAGTGAATAGATGGCGCTTAACATAATACAAATACAAATACAAATCATTTATTGATAACACCAAAGTTACAAGTCAAATAATATGATATCATTACAAAAGTATATGATATGTATCCATGTCAATTTTCAATTATATTCTAGTACTATAATATCATTACAATAGTATATGATATTAATCATAATGTCAATTTTCACTACTAATTCTAGTATCTAATATAATATCAATACAAAAGTATATGATATGAATCAAATGTCAAATTGTCAATTTAAATGTCAATTTTCAAATTTAGATAATCATTTATATTGTACAAAGTTTTATCTAATAGCCAAACCCTGAGTCTAGTCTTAAAGCTGGCGGTGGAAGGTGCATCCCGGACAGTCGTAGGTACGCGGTTGTAGATCGCGAAATAGGCCGATACGATTTGGGCTCCGATTTTTTGCCCTTTCCTTTATATAAAGGGCTTATCTTCACCTTCTTTAAGGCTGCTGGATAAACTCCCTCGCGCACGCAAAGATTAAATAAATAGCATAAACTTGGCGCTACCGGTCCTATCGGTTTTGAGTATGTTCGCGGATAGGCCGTATATATCAGTACTCTTCTTGGGAGCGACACGTTTTGTCACTATCGTGTATACCTCAAGCGGAGAGAACGGCTCTAGTCTAACTGACACGTCGCTATCGGTCACTACACCTCCAAGCGCGGAGAGCGCGCTAGCGGTATTAGCGGCTGGCGCTCCGCAATTACTAGCCGCGGTTATGAACTCATTGTTCAGTGCGTCAACAGCCTGTTTTTTCGTCGCGAAAGACTGGCCGTTTGTGTCTTTTAATTGGTCGGTAAAGTCAACTCTCTCGCGTGTCCCGCGGCCTAACTCGGTATTAATCACGCGCCACATATTACTCGGGTTATTTTGTATAATTTTACAATAGTAGCCAACTCGCTTTTCTTTAAGTAGAGAATGGTATTTAATTGTAAGCTCGTCGCACTTAGCGCGCAGTACGTCGTCTGAAGGACATCTCTTTTTTAGACTTATAGTCTCCTGTAATAGGTACTTAAAGTTGTGCACTTCCGCGTCGACCCAATGTTTTTTGCGGACAAGTTGTTTTTTCAGTGGAAAACAAATACTGAATTTGTAATGCATAAATAGTTTTATAATGCATAAATCGAGCTTTATTTTGTCACTCTGGCTAGACCGCGCGCGACTCCGTTGCATGCTATAAGCTCCATCTATCGGATATATTCTTAACCACCAACACAAATAGTTTAGATTAGAATTTCGAAGTTCATAATGTACCAGATTAATTTAAGTTTGATAATTACATCCGCATCCACCAACCCTCACTTGGCCAGCGTGGTGCATTATGGTTTATATCTCTCTCTTCGTGAGAGAAGGCCCCAAGTCCCAGCAGTGGGAATGTATAGTGGGCTGCTTATGCTAATTACATCCGACCCACGGTAGCGCCCAGATGAAAATGCCACTTGAAAAACGACAGTCTTGTGCATGGTCACCCATCCAAACACCGTCCGCATCGACCGTTGCTTAGATTCGATGATCGCGTCAGATCACTTTAGCTAGCCGAGTTGGAAGAGCTACCGGTTTTCTTCGTGTATGGTACTCACAGCTCTGTTGAGGTTGAGCCTGGAGAACTCGCCCTTGACCCGGTCCTGCACGATGACGCGGTCCACGGAGAAGATGATGTCGCGGCGGTTGCGCGAGATCACCACGTCGTGCCAGATGTTGTCGTCCAGCAGGCTGCCCACCGACAGGGAGGTCGCCACTCCCGACCCTGGAGACAAGATAAGAAAAAAAAATGGAAAAAAAGTTACTCATAGAAACGCGCCCTTTAAAACAGGCTACAGTACAGGGCACAATTAGAATGCAAATTGTTATGTCACTAGATAACAAATAAATCTATACCAATTTTATAAAGAGGAAATGTTAGATTTTTTGTTTGTTTGTTTGACGCAAATAGGATCCGAAACTACTGGACCGCTTCGAAAAATTAAAAATCATTTCGTAATTGATTTAGTTTATAAAGAAAGACTCATAACGTTATTTATTTATAAATATCCACAATATTATAATTATGATACCATTCAGAGTACAGAATTAAAAAACAAACTTGGTAGTTTTTTATAACAATCATTAGCGTAATCTTTTAGACTCAGCCATAGTTAATACCTTTTTTTTGCTGACGAGGGGGAAGATATTTAGCCACATTGGGGCGCAGCCAGTTTATGTGGGATTTGTACCATTGTTCATACCTAAGGAGAGGTAAAGTGTCTTACCAAGATCAACATTAAGCACCAGTCTGTTATCTCTCAGCTGCAGCGCTATATAGTCTCCCTGAGTGCCTCTCGAGTAGAGCAGGGCTCCGGAGGCCGTGGAGGTCTTGAACCGGAAGCGGATGGCCTCCCGGGACGCTGATATCGGGTCGCGGAGCAGGTCCATCTTCACTAGCGAGCTGCCGTTGAAGTACAGGGTGTCGGCCACTGGGACATACATAATATTTATTTATTTGATTTATAGGCGAGCAGCAATATGCTGATGTGCCTATATCACACTGAGTTGAGTTGTTAAAAGTCAATGTTTAAAGTTCACTAGTGCACTGATCACAGGTTGGCAAGAGATTTTTATGTTTTCTGCAGCCAGCTATCAAGCCGGTTTTTAAAGCTGTTCACTGACATAGCACTCACTACTTCCTCGGGAAACTTGTTCCAATTATGAACCACCCTGTTGCTGAGTATATGATACTGAATATATGATATACCTATGTTTTATAAACACGTTTATAAAAGAAGAAACATTGGGGCTGTGGGGACCGGGAGCTAAGGTGATCTAACGCGATCATCGAGGTTAAGCAACGGTCGTTGCGGACAGACTTTGTATGAGTGACTATGCATAACACTGTCTTTTAAAAAGTAGCATTTTCATCTGAGCGCTACCGTGGGCCGAATGACACATTAAATTGTAGGTCCCGGCTGTTAGTCTTGGTACAAGCCAAGTCAGAGGCTCTCGACACCAGAGCTTGGCCACTTAGGTCATACGAAGAAGAAGACTTTCTCTGACACAAGTGATACATTTGAACTTCCTGTAATATACAACTTATTAGCAAACTTTCTAGTGATTTTTTTACTTTTACATTTAGCCAGAGACAGTTTCTTGGGGCGAAATATATAGTAATGGCTTTTCTGGTAATTTTTTGTTAAAATGAATTTTTTTGTGAATTCGACAAGCAGGGAGCATAACCAGACGAGTTTGCGACCTGGCCTAAGGAGCATGTCTAGTTTGGAATATCTGGCTTTCAGGCTGCCGGAACACACTGTTAGGTGCTTGGCGATAGATTTTTCAACTTGAGGGTGGTTACTAGCAAGGCGAGCATTACCACATGTCCTACCACCTTGCCATGGTTTCCTCACTATGTTTTTCTTCACCAAAAGCTCAAACGCATTGGTGAGTATCGACCCCACGGCCTTCTGAGACATCCTTTCAAATCTTACCATAATTGCATCCATAAAGCTCTACTCTCATTGAGATCTTGTCCCGCCATCTCATGGGGTTAATCCGGATGTACTGAGCTATGATAGGCACTTCGAATTCGTTCTTCTCCACCGTGTTGCCGTCATGGTTGCCTTCGAACATCTGCGAATATAGACTTTATTTTACAGGCTGTTAGGTTCATTTTATATTGAAATGTTTAGTACAGGCGCCATCAAAGTTCTTAGCGAATATGGACTTTATTGTTTTAGTTTTTAGGATCTTTTCATCGAGTTGTTTACAAAAAAACAAGGTCTAAACTTCTTAGCGAAAATAGACTTTATTTTTAACCGACTTCAAAAAAGGAGGAGGTTATATATTCGACTGTATGTATTTTTTTTTATAGATATAGTTCTTATTTACATTGAGTAGTTAAGTCAAGAAAAGTACGTATAATTTCAAGCTTGTTAGTAAATATAGTTGATTTTAGGTTAGATTCTATTTACAACAATCTTTAGAAAAAAGTTTGTAAGCCCATTAATTTTACAGTTAGTAAATTATTTGTGGTTAATTTTGTTTTTTAATTAGTACATGCCTGAGTGGTTTATAGGAACTACCTACATGCAGATCAGTGTAAGACAGTACCCATCTATATTTACATATGTAACAAGAATACCTGTATGCTGACTCATATGTTGAGTTATTCTGGTCCATGTCATTCTGATTTTATAAAGTTACAACTAAGCTAAGGGGTCTTTGCTGCTTTTTACTTGGAGATTGACCGCCTAAAGGAAAGTGTTGCGATAGCTTTCTGACTTCGTTGAATCGCTTACCTACGACTTAGGTTTGGAGTAGCATTACATCATCTGTTCCATTTGTCTTCTTGTCTCCAGCCCCAGATAATATTTTTTTGAAGATGGGCAATTACTTAAAAATGCCACCTCCCCTCCCTATTTTTATTTTAATAGTATCAATTTCCTGTCTTCGAAACATAGAGCAACCGTCGCTATTCTATCTGTGTGTGTCAATTGATTAAAAAAGAGGGAATTCAGTGAAACTTGCCTCCAAGAAAACAGCGAGGGTCTAGACTTGCTTCCAACCCCAAGATCCAGAACTGCAGATCTCCATAATTATTTATTTATTTGATTTATAGGCGAGCAGCAATATTACCTTTAAGATTTTCAATATAGTCTATCTGCCCAAATAACCTACTTACCCTAGGATGCCCGTCTGCATCAGTAACGTCCCGCCAGCTTTCTCCATCATCAGAATACTGCAGCATATAGCTGGAGACGTACTCATCGGTCGCATACCGCCCCCTGGTGGCGATTCCCCGAAGCTCCTTCCTCGCTCGCAAGTTGACTGTCAGGTGTTGGTAGAAGGAGCTCTCTCGAGGGGTCCACGCGTTAGTGCCTTCACCGGGGGGTTAGTTAGGGTTAGTTGACTAAGGACTGTATATATATATGTACAGTATGGAGGAAATAAGACTAAATGGATGAGACTGCTTGGAACATTTTGTTAAAAATCAATTTTTTTTTTTTTTCGGTAAAAATAAAAACAAATATTTTTATGTACTAACGTATGTAGTAACCATAATGTTTACCCATTTCTTGTGCAAACTTCCTGTGGAGTGAATAACGAAGGCAGGGATGCAGTACTGCAAAAGTCTGCTAATAAAGTAATAGTTGAACTGTAGTAGGGATTCCATTAACTTTCAGTTCTCAATTAGAAAAAATAATAATTACCATGGAAATCTAAAAAAAAAGTAACTAAGTACTATTTAGACAGTCGTTATCTCATCCATTTAACTTTTAAAATTATACTTATTTTATTTGTTATTAATATATTTTTATGAGTAGGAAATATATTTAAACACTCAGAATACAGAAAGAACCAGAAACCGTGAGCGCGCCTAAAACTGAGGCTACTAAAACTACTCCAAAATGGAGTAGTTTGACGCGCGACCGATCAGTCACTCTGTGACCGTCGGGACGTACGACGCTGTACCAATTTAATTAAATTATGCCGTCTTATGTCGTTCCTACCTATAAAATGCAGCGGGTCTATAAAAGAAACAGGATGGGATCACATTTCACGTGTAAGTATCGTATTTAGGTATCAACTTTGAATAAATTTCTATGTTTTCAATTGTCATAGATAATTAGGCATCCATCTTGTTAGTGTTGCCAGTATAAGAGTTTTGATTTACCCTTCTTTTTATTACCTCTTGAGGGCTTTTATTCATTGTAGAATATTAATAATTAATTTAATATAAAATAACCGACTTGAAAAAAGAAAGTATAAAACATCAGAGCAGCCTGTGTGTACATAACACCAAATAGTCCTATTAAATAGTATGTTAGTATCTATGAAAAATACCTAGACATAAGATTTCATCATTTATCTAAATTTAAATTTTTGTTACTAAGTTCAAATTCTAAGAGACAATATTATAAAAAGCTTACTAAGCAAAAAGGGAATTGTTTGGAATGTATTTTTTTCTAAAGCGTTATTTTTTTCTAAAGCGTTTTATTAAATTCAATAAATCTATCAATTTCTTGAGACAATTAGGTAGGTACATAATTATAATAAAGATTAGGACAATTTTTATTCTATTAGTATCTCACCTCCTGGACTCCCAAATGTTACCCTAAAAACGGGCACATAATGCCTGAACGTAGAACATTACGCGGGTGGGAAGTGACGCGGGCGGGGGGCATTGTTTTGATTTTTGGACACAGCGTGTAGCTCGCAAATACAGATGAACGCGGCTTCTGGTACTTTCTGTATTCTGAGTTTAAACATATTATTTTATGGCATGATACCATTATCTTAACGGAAACCCAACAATACCAATAGAGTCATAGGTCAAGCACAAACCAGAACAATGCCCCAGTTTCCTATACAAACGCTAATAAGTGTAAATTAACTACCAAATACTGCATGCATAACATAACCAGTCCACCACCATTGTTAAAACAGGCTAAAGCGGAAACAAAACTTAAAATGTGCTCTATAGAGTAAGACATAACATTTCCAATAGCATAATATTTTCTTTGACATGTTTTTGCAAAATATTTAATTCCCTGCTTTATGTCTTAGAACATAAAGTACATATTTCATCAGCCAGATCAATCACAAAGCACTGTACTTTTATGCAGTCCCCCTTGTGTTAAAAAAGGTTGTTATACATGTGTCAATATGGGTCTTGAAAGTAAGGATTTCTCTATTACTTATTTAAATATGGCATCGAGACGATTTAACTACTGGATACAGTAATTGCAATATCATGTCAAAGAGGTAATCTTCTGTATGCCATATTGTATGAGAACCTCATTGCTAAGGTAATGAGGTCCAGCAATGTGACAAACTGTTAAAATAATTCTTTACAAACACATGTAGTCATATGTAAACCAACCACCCGCCGCCTGTATTCAGTAGGTACCTTAACTTCGCCTCCAGCTGCTTTAAACTGCACATAGTCAAGTCCGTTGGAACCATAACTTATGTGATACTCCTGAACATACTCCTGGGAGTGCGACCGACCCTGGGTCGAGATCCGGGTGATGTTCTTCACTGATCCCAGGTCTATCGTCAACTGCTGGTCGAAGTCATTCTCCGAAGCCGTCCAGGCATTCAAACCTTGGTGACAAGTTGCTTATTTTATTTCTCCGTCAGTTTTTAGTTCTTTGATTGGAAGGTATTTGTGGTTAGTCCAGAAAATATAATATAAAACTATGTGTTAGCATTTGGTTTGGGTAAACAAAATTAAGTTCAGATTTTTTAATGTTCTAGATACCTATGTAATGACTAAATAGTTCAGTAGAGAGCACTGAGATATTCAGATATCTATGTCAAAAAATTTGTTAGTATTTTGGAATGTTAAATACAAATAACATCAGTCAAATCATTTTGAAACATTTATTTTCAAATTAAAAGTCAAACATTTTGATATGTCTAAAATATAGAAGAACTAACTATAATCTATAAACTAATTTATATTAATTTCCAACTAACCCATAAAAAAAACAAGATCTAACAAAAGCCGAAAAATTAGGAACTCTTTATTTTCTTATTAATAAAGTTCGCGCTGAATTTCGAATCAGGTTCTACAAATGGTTTCCCTTCTTGTACCAATTCACTAAAGTTCATAAACTTATACTGTACAGGCTTATGGTTGGCTCGGTCATCTGTCTGCATTGAAACAGCGACCGCATACGAGTCTTCTAGCAATGTCTCTTCAAACACCCAACCTGACTGATGAACACCACTTTCATAGAGTTCTGTATCAGTAACAAACTTGCCAACTTCCAAATCACGAGTTTTAATATGGAAGCTTATCTGATTCAACTCAACGGTCAAACCCAATCCAGTATTCTTCACATAGCTCTCCTTAAGGCACCAGATGCGGTAAAAGCACTTAATCTGTTTCACTTCAGTCAAGAAACTTCTGATGGTGTCCCACTCGTGGTCTGAGAACTGACGCGTCATCAGACGGAAGAATCCTGGAATATCTTTATCTACAGGTGGCTCTATTTTCATAGTGTCAATACCCACTCTTTTACTAGAGTGTCCGGCTAAAACAACATAGTCTCCTTGGTGAGACACATTGAAACTTAAAGGTATATCTCCAGCACCCATTAAGTACGGTTTCGCGAAGTGATCTCGTCCAAATCGAATCTCTTCATAGGGCATAGCAGTTGCTAGGTGAACGAATTTGCGCAGTAAAAGTCTCCCAAGTAGCGACGACTTTGCATCCTCCTTGAAAACAAACCTGCCGATTCTTTCCTTCTCATCTTTTTGTATAAAGCTGGAAGCAGCCAGTATTTCTTCGTAAGTCGGTTCCCATTCGCTGGCTTTGATCGCCCATCTCACATTGTATTTGTCAGCCATTTTGAAAAATGGCGCGTCCTTTAGCCTCGTATTGTACAGTATTGAGGTCCTTATTGTCTTAAATTGACTGCGGACCTGCAGACCAATGAATCTTATTACTGTTGATCCACTTCACCTTTTCACTTTCCTCTCTTCATTTTGATTTTGCAACTAGAAATAAAGCAAGCAACTTAACTATTCAGCGTTCACATACACTCAACACACGCACATGCAATTTCAATAAATTAAAATAAAATGCTAACCAAACTGCTTTGAATTCTATCTACAAATTGTAATAAAAACGTAATCAAGGTTACTAGCAGTGTTCAACACACTAACACACATTCAAAACAAATCTAATAAAACTCATAAAAACCACTTCAAGGGATATTAAATCTATTGAATTGTGATATGCTTTTGGTCTAAGAGCCGTGGAAGATCGTCCTTCACCGATCTGATAACCAGATGAGACATATTTTTTATCAAATATTTTTTATAAACAAATATGCCTAAAATTGCTTGCCTATCGAAAAGTGCTCATGGCTATTTTTAATTAAATAAACTTTTATCGATTTTCTTTTCATCACCTTCATCCTTTTGATAACCAAATGAAATTTATTTCACTGATAGTTTTTAATACACAGAATATGCCTCGGTATGCTTGCCTACTCATTTCAGTGTGTAACTTCCTGGCAAGCAGGTGTAAACAGGTAAGTCAAAATAGGTGACTCCACCGATCTGATAACTTATCGAAAGTTATCTAAAATTTTAGATTATTTTATTTCAAAATCAGAAATATATACTTGCCTGCGAAAAATCGTACTTAAAGTACTATTGCCAGCCTAAAAACTTTTAGAATTTTAACCACTTGATAGGTGCGACAGAGAAAGTAGAGCGGCCGAGGTCCGTGTGATAGAACAGGACACAAATTAAATAAATGTCGTAAAGCGGGAAAGAATAAGTGTTACTTTTCAAATTTTAGAATTAAAAAAAAATTAACACATGTATGTTGTTAAAACCATTTATTAAGAAATATAAAAAATACATAAAAAAATTAAATTCAAACATTTATTGTTATTTTTATTATTAATTATCTGAATCATCGGAAGTTGAATACTGATTATCAGATTCTAATTCTTCTTTATCTCTATTATCCATAACTTGTGCGATATCATCAATTTTCAAGGGTCCAACAAATCCAATTGGTATAAAATGATCATCTTCTAAGAGCCAACCACAGTTTACAGGGCGCAATTTTAAACAATCTTGATCAGTGGCATGAAGCCACATAGAATTGACATAAATCGTTCGTAAAATATTTTGGGTTAAAGAAGACCAGCATGGTGGCAAATTGTTAGAGTCATAGCTTTTTACTTTTTTCAAAAAGTGCTCATTATCTTCTTTTGCGGAATAACTTTTCATAAAAATGCGATACCTGGCGTTATTCACACTCGTGCAATTTTTTATACCATACATATGAGAGGTAAACTCCTGCACAGCCTGCATTTTTTCATTTATGAAAATATCCGCTTCATCTAGTAACGACGCAAATATGATTTGGTATAATTCATTTTTGGAGGACAGTTTTAATGGCCCAACTTTTCCTTTTTGATAAAATGCCGCTGTGTAATCACAGCCAGTATACGCATGGAAAGCTGGTAGGCTTTGGCATAGTGTTGTTCCTAATTTTTTGGCCAATTCTGTGCAATTAATGCAATCGAGGTCTTATAATTTTTTTTTTATTTGTTGAACTTGCTATCCAAACTGATAGTTCCAATTTATGTATGTTTCCAAGCAAAATAATCATGACGTCGGTATCGGAAGATTTAATTAAAACCTTTGACCCCGGTGATACTTTGGATGCACTCGGATATATTCTACGGTGAGGTAGCAAGCAGCTGCTATGTTGTGTCCTGTTCTATCACACGGACCTCAGCCACTCTACTTTCTCTGTCGCACCTATCAAGTGGTTAAAATTATAAAAGTTTTTAGGCTGGCAATAGTACTTTAAGTACGATTTTTCGCAGGCAAGTATATATTTCTGATTTTGAAATAAAATAATCTAAAATTTGAGATAACTTTCGATAAGTTATCAGATCGGTGGAGTCACCTATTTTGACTTACCTGTTTACACCTGCTTGCCAGGAAGTTACACACTGAAATGAGTAGGCAAGCATACCGAGGCATATTCTGTGTATTAAAAACTATCAGTGAAATAAATTTCATTTGGTTATCAAAAGGATGAAGGTGATGAAAAAAAATCGATAAAAGTTTATTTAATTAAAAATAGCCATGAGCACTTTTCGATAGGCAAGCAATTTCAGGCATATTTGTTTATAAAAAATATTTGATAAAAAATATGTCTCATCTGGTTATCAGATCGGTGAAGGACGATCTTCCACGGCTCTTCTACTATTTAACTTTTTTATACCATATTTATAGAAAAAAACTATTGAGAAAATCAATCCTAAGTAATCATTGGACAATTCATAATTTTATAGAAAACAAACAAAACATAATGTTTTGAACCAATTCATACACATAACATCTCTTTTTGAATCTAACATTTGTCTAATAAGATTTTTTTATGAAATTAAATTACATTATTGTTCTTTACTGTGGCCAAGAATAATAAAATAGAATAATATATTATGTATACATATGGATACTAATCTACATATATGTATGTATGTATAAAAAAATCTATGCGGACTTAGATTTTTGATATTATTAAATATATTATGCTTCCATTTACAGTTTGTAACAATAAATTGACTTGTAACTTTGGTGTTATCAATAAATGATTTATTTATATTTTTATTTATATTTATATATTTATTTATATTATATTTATATTTAATTTTTAATGGTGCTGTTAACCTAGTAAAAAACCTAGTATATTAAGTTAATGTTGTGTAGAATAATAACGCTGTACAAATGTACACATAATAATAATTATGTCAATAAAGTACTTACAAAATCAATCATTCGTCACTTTGGTAGTGAATAGAGTTAAGCCACACATACAAACTTCATGTAATTCAAAATTAATGTATGGATATTTTGATAACACCTTTTCACCACTTTATGATTTTTATAGAGAAACAATTAGCCGGTTAGCTCTATTCACCACCGTAAAAACTGATTCATTACGATTCATATTCTATCAATAACTCAATTTTGAAAAAAATGTGGCTTGACTCACTTCACCACCAAAATGACGAAATATCAATCAATTTTACTAGAGGAAGATATTTGAGTAAACTTTTGAATAAACGTATTATTTTAATTTGGTAAGTAAGATATTTGAATAACATAATTCTTCAAGAATATTAAAGAATTATTCAACCTCATGAAATAATTATTTTATTTGTGTCATTATTTTGCGATAATAAATGTTGATATAATAAGATGTTGCTAAGCACTGTTGCTAAACAATATATTTGATCACACATGGGCTCTTCCCTACCTATAGGTTTTTATTTGTCCTATAAGTATGTATTTGATTTTATTGCCAACCTTCTTGACGTTCAGAATCCTAGATGAAGGTTAATAAGGCTTTATAAGGGAAGGTTATACTACAAATGAGTGTTTCTTACCATATAGCTTAGCATTCTCTGGTCCCCTGTCTCTGAGGCTGGATGTTGCGCTCAGCTTGGAGTTGGCTAGTAGAGGTTCATTGCATTCATAGTCGTAGTAATATCGGGCTGAATCTGAAACATACCATTTCAGGATAGTTATTCTGGTGTAACTAGATGTTAGGTTAGAATACTTAAAAAGTTCCTTAATAAAGATGCCAAATGTGTTCGAGGAGCATTTCAAAGCGATTTCGTCATGATTTCTCTGGCATTTATAAAGGATCCTGATGCTACTAGTGTGTAACTGGTATAATGAGGCTAAGTTTTATATGACCATCTAAGGAAGCCGGTCTTAGACACTACGGCCAAGTATAAGGTTTAAGATTAAATCTAAACATATGGAGCAATTAGTAACATTCATTCCTATTAGTAATCAGGATGCAAACAAAGCATGAGCTTCAAACACAAAATCGTTACACTCACCTGCGTACGATCCGGTTACGCTACAGCAAAGCAATACAAATAAACAATACACAGAATCACTCATCTTAATTTCATACTCGGTTTATTGTTAAAACTAGAGTTATTAAATTCAGAATCAGTCACAAAATTAAATTAAATTGTTTGATCATTACGTTAGCGTTGTCATATTCATCAAGCCGGACAACACCCAAGTGCGTTCTCGTTTTCACATGCTTTAAAAAAGTCAGTCAACTGAAAAATACGAGCGCCGTCATTGGCGTGTATTGGTTCAAAAACACGTAAATATTGAATATACCATAAAAAAATTGCCATCAAGAACAGACGGATTGTTTCTACTGAACTCAAAAACCAGAATTAAAAGCTGTTTGCATGTTTTGACCGTGTTACATCTGAACAAAAGAAAAAGACAGCTATCTAGCAAATTAAATATTACATTGTAACATATATATAATTTATATAAATATTTAACAATGCTATGCGACTCCAAACAATATGTTAATAGTCAGGGTTTAAGGAATATTTTTTTTTGTTGTCTGGCAACCTATTTTCTGTTTCCCTATTTTCCCTTCCCTGTGAACCGAGTTCATCGATTCTCTAACTTACGATTTTTATAAAAAAATAATTATTTCTATTATAAATTCAACAGCTACCTAAAATACTCACATATTACACATTTTTTCAAGTAAAACAAAGGTGTTTTAACGCGAAAATTGGCTCAGGTGCGCTTGTATTGAGCCCGTTACATATCATATTTTCTGCCACGTTTGGTCGGCTTTTGGAGTGTATTTCATTGAAAATGTTAGTGGTAGTGTAATCGGGGGTTAATTCAGCAGGTTGGTATATTTGGAAAATATCTTTATTCATGAATTTCTAGTTATGGTCCCTTCTGAGTCATAGCAAGCAGAGCATCGTAGGTACAATATCAATGACATCAGACATGTCGCTAATGGTATGCAGGTGAAATCTGTAGCTCATTGTTTAGGGCCGGCTGATTGGTTTGGTTTTAGAGGCTAGTTCGTCTACCTCGCTGTATTTGGACGCTTCAAAGCTTATTCACACTCTTAACTAGATCATAATTCAGGATATAAGTAATAACACTACACTTAGTGTCAACTAGCAGGTACTCTACAGTCATAGGAAGGCAGACCAAATTATAAAGTACAACTAAAACTGATATAAAATTATACAGGAAACAAAATAAACGGGAACTAAATCATGCAGAATAAGAATATATTTATTATGTAAACTGTGTAGGTACATAAACAAGGTCTTGTAATAGTGATAAGGCAACATCAGTTTTGTTAAATAAAACCTGCATGTAAAAGTACCTGTTAAAAAGTCTTCTTTGAATGAGCTAAGTGGCCAAGCTCCTGTGTTGAGAGTTTTCAAGCTGCTAAGTACTCTGGCTAGGCTTAACAACTGCTTGTACTAAAATTAACAGCTGGGTCTTAAAGACAGTTTTGTAAATGGTCATCCTAGCGAGGACTGTATCCATTAGTGTGGTCCGCATCAACCATTACTTGGTCTCAATCATAACAGCAGATCATCTTACTTGAGCTATGTGTGCTACATTTAAAAGCACATATTTTCTTAATTAAATAACTTGCATGGTGGTATTGTCTAGTGCTCACTTGGTTAGCTAAAGATAGTTCAAGTTCAAAATCTGCCGTCAAACATCTAGCGGTATGGTGTGGCAGCCTGCTTGAGAGCCAGATATTCCAGGATAGTCATAATGAATGAATGAATGTTATTTAATTTTCAATAAGTCACAAAGATATTATAAATACATTTCACTTATAATACTAAACTTCAAATTGGAATCGTCAAAAGATGTTATTACAATAAATACAATATTTCTTAGCAAAGGGCCTTGTCATACAACATACATAGGGAAGAGTGTCGCTAACCTGTGTAATGTAATGTAAAGGGCTTTGCTGGTTAAAAATAATGTAATGTCTAAAAAACAAATAATCCAAATTACTTGCTTACTTGGTGATTGGACCGGTTTCCACAGTTAGGTCCTCTTCAGAGCTCCCATTCTGTGTTTATTTAATAGATAGATAGATAGATAATTTATTTCTCTTTTGATATAATTATATATGCACTTAGAGATGTCACAAAACCAGGTTTTTTTTTCATATCTATATAAACAAAACATGTTTAAGTTATCTGCAATAGCATCGTCGTAATTAATACATAGAATAACACATCTTCACAATGTTTGTCCTCAATGGACTTCTAAACCACTTAACCAATTATAATAAAATTCGCACACCATGTGCAGTTTGATCCAACTTGAGAGATAGGATAGTTTAAATCTCAAACTATAGTTGCAATTTTAATTTATTGCTAATATTCTAACAGATGTTGATACCTTTTGACTGGGTTGAGTAAGTAATCAATAGATGGCGCTGCTATGGTAAATCTACGAATGTGTCATATAAGCTACACTATCTATTTTTCATACCCCTAAGTGAGGCAAAAACAATGTTTGCTGAGTCAGCTAATAGAATTTCAATTACATTTCATGTTACATATATGCATTTATGTATTCTCCAGTAACCATGTCAAGCATGTCGGACCGCAAAGCGGAGCTGGAGAGGAAGAAGGCCAAGCTCCAAGCTCTTCGAGATGAGAAGGATCGCCGGCGCCGGGAGAAAGAACAGAAAGATGCTGAGGAAGCCTTGGTAAGTATGAGTAATAATTTTTCTGCCCTGTCTGAGTGGTAACAACTTACTTACTTTCTTCCTGTGGCTCTACAACCCAGTGTGGGTCTTTGCCTCCTCTACCAGTCTGTGCCACTTTGTGCGGTTTTGGACCAGGCTTTTGCATCCTGCCAGATTTCCCAGGACCTGCAAATCTTCTTCCACATTCGCTTTTTCTAGTTTGTACACATACATACTTTATATAGATACATCTTTATGTATTTATATGTAGTAGGTATATCAGTTGTGTTAGCAACCATAATTCAAACTAGAAATGATTTAGTATGTGTGTTGAACAGAGGACATCATGTGAACTGTTAAAAAGTTAATTTCAATTCAGTGTGATATAGGCACATCAGATTAATGCTGCTCGCCTATAAATCAAATAAATAACCAGCCATGTGTGAAATGTGTCCAAATATTTATTTTATTTTTATAATGAAAAAACTGTAAATTCTGGTTTTTGCCCTTGTCCTCACTTTAATATTAGCCATCCTACCATTCTCGATTCGATTCTCGACACGGCCAACATCTTTGTGATGGACTAAATTTGTTGCCTGGTCTGGGTGTTCATAGCACAGCACAGCTCTGTTGGAAAGGCACCCAAACGATGCTCATAACTGACTCAAATAAATAATATCACGAACTGCAGCTAGTAGTATTTTAAGATTTTTCTTATGACTCTTGCAACATTCCAGCAAAGAGCATCAACGGCATCGAGCCTGGACAGCCGGCGGGACCTGGACGAGATGCTGTCCTCACTAGGAGTGGCTCCCGTCAAGGATGTCCTGACCTCCCTGTCTTCTATGACGTCACTCACTCCTCCGCAGACAGCATCCCCAGACGCCAGCCTGCCACACACTGACAAAGCCAGTTTGCCTTTACAAGGGTTAGCAAATCAGTTCATTTTATTTTATTCACAAGTATTTTTCAAGTGGGAAACTGTGCAGCTCAGTGGTGACTGTTGATGGAGAGGTTTGTATCTCGCCGCCACACCCTTTTGAAGACAGCTGCATGTTTATCGATATTCAGTCATATATCCTTCTTATTTTCGAAATATTGACACAAAAGCTGTGTTCAGTTTGTGAGGCTAGATATTTATTACATAGTATTACTTTGAACCAATCTTGAAACTTGGTATACAGGTTTTACTATTTAATGGAATATTTTGTCGTCGACAATTTTATATTTAAGGCGTAGTTCCCATAAGTAGGAAGTTTACGCTGCCGGTCGGATGACACATTAAATTGTAAGTCCCAGCTGTTTGTCTTAGTACAAGCAGTTGTTAAGCCAAGTCAGAGAGAAGCCTTCGGGTGTCTTGCAAACTCTCGATACCAGAGCTGAACTTAGCTTGTATGAAGAATAAGAGTAATGTTGTTTACAGTGATGTTGAGATTTGTGGTCATAAACTTTCGGTACAAGAAATTTTGTTGATGAGGTTTACTGTTCGGAGAGTAAGTTTTAAAAGTATATTTAATACAATTTTCAGAGGACCCAAAAAGCCAGCAGCACTGCAAGTGGTATCCGTGCAGTCAACAGATATTCCTCCCAAGGAAAATGTGACATACGCCAAACAAACCCAGACAACTACCACTGGGGTTGCCGACGTCAGAGATGGTAAGTTGCACTTCACATTATAGCTTGTTAAGTTGTAGGTGCGAACGAGAAACTTCAACATTTATAAGTAAAAGAAACAATCAGTCTTGATTGAAATTAAAAATTGAGTATAGAGAAAGAGAAATAAAGAGGAAGTAAAGTATTGATCTGTTTAAATAAGAACACGTTTGTTAATCCTACTTTTCTACTAATATTATAAATGCTAAAGTTTGTGTGTTAGTGTGTATGATTGTTACTTCTTCTTGTTCAAACAGATGAACTGATTACGAAATTTGATATGGAGATAGTTTAGACAGTGGATTAACACATAAACAATTTTTTTTATCGCGGGTAACACTGTGGGGCGCAGCTAGTTTATATATGATAATCAATCTAAAAGATTTTATATATAATGAAATAGAAAAATCTCATTTCTCTGCTCAAAATTAATTCGTTTATATTGAGATTTGGTTGGATTCTAAAGCTCAGACTTGACTGTTAGGGGAGAGCAGGCAAAGGGAATCTAAGCGAGGAGAAAATTAATAATAATAAAAACGTTTATTGACAAATTAAACAAAGAGACTATTGATATAAGATAATACAAATGTAATTTACGAACAGTTATCAACTGTGTTGCGCCAGTGCCTACGACTGAAGTCTTAGTGCAGTTAACTCCGTGACTATTATTTTTGTTTTTATATGAGCGAGCTAAAAAGAGTAATAAATATTCTTTATTGACTTAAGTAACAAATACACTATTAAATGAAACCATTAATTCTCATTTAGTCATAGACTTTGTTTCAACACCAATAGTAAAACAATGACAACGCACGAGTCTCGTTCACATTTGACTCACAATCAAACCGATCACACAAATACAAATAAAAATCATTTATTGATAACACCAAAGTTACAACTCAAATATTATAATATCATTACAAAAGTATATGATATGATTCAATGTCACAGCAGTCTCCAACTTTGCTAGCCCCTTTTCCTTGCTTAGCTCAACTTTGTCCTCTCCACGCACAGTGGAGTCAAAGCTTAAAAATTGTGAAAAGCCATATTCAAAGGAACTTATTATTTGGTAGTATTGTAACTATATTTTAACCATAACCTTTGTTGGATTTTAACTAAACAATAACCATTTGTATTATTTATTTTCCACTGTTAATTGCATTTTTCTCTTGTGTTCATTAACAAACATACATGTGAAAGTTCATGTTATGCCATATTAATTTATTTTGGTTTATTCTTAACTATGATGTCTTGGTGTTGGTTTAACATTGTTTTAATTTGCGAATACCATTTATTTTTTAATATAAGTGCTTTATTTATTTAGAGGAATTAATGGGCAAGATTTTTTAAGATTTTACTATTCTAGTTGGGAACTTCTATAGATCTAGTAGAAGATCCGACCTTCACTGACGTGATAATTGAATAAAATTAATTTTATAATAAATAAAGTATATTAGAAAATATATTAAAAATGGGTTGCCTAAAAAAATCCTGGACAGAATATTTAAAAAGAAATTGATTTTATTTTAAATTTTTTATAAAATTTTGCAACATCAAGATAATAAAAAAATATATATCCTAAGTTTTTCAAACCAGTTATATACTAAAATTTTATTAAAGGTTTTGTCCGTGTATTCGTCTTTAAATTACTTAAAAGTGTTCGCAAATATATAAAAAAATTATTAACAACATAAACTGAAATAACCTATGACATCCGTAGTTAATTACAAGTATTATGCAGTATTTACTTTTCTAGTTTAGCTTTCTTTTCCAAAAGATATTTTTTAGTCATTTCTTTTAATAACATAGTCATTATAATCGTCTTTTACAATATTATTATAAAGAATAAGTTAAATAATTTGTCAGCCTTACAACATCTTGGCGCATTTGATATACTTTAAATTGTAACCTTATAATATAAATATGTTCTAAACTAATTAAATTCAAATTTAGTGCATTGAAAGTATTGTCTCTATAGGACAGAGGGACAATTCTATGAAACTATTGAGATAGACTTCAAACACAAATAAAATGCAATATCAAAGAATTAGTGAACAAATATCTAAAGCAGTATTCTGTGGGCTGGTAAACGTAAACATTTCATTAATCCAGTCTCAAGGAGTAGGTTGAAAACCAGCGCTGGAGTACCTAGTGTAGTGACAGCACATGCTGAACCTGCTCCTTAGTTGTGAACATACTCATTGCCATATATCATAACATATGTTTAGTTTAAATGGTTGTGTATGTAATCACTGTGTGCACAATAAACTATTTTTGTTTCTTTCATGTAATTTATGGAATTTAAAAAAGAATACACCTAAAATTATGGTTGACTTTTTTGCTATATACTTATGTTATAATTTCTCTTTTTTTGTTTTATTCAAACACCGCAATCATAGAATATGTTTCTTTTTTTTTATGATAAATAAAAATAAAATAAATATTTATCATATTACTTGTTTATTTTATTGACTTTTTATATTATTTTCTTACAAGCAAAAGTAAATACTGTATGAGATATGGGTGTAATATTTGTGTTTGTGCTACCATAAAAAAAGGCTGGTCTTCCAATACGTCACCGCTTGCAGGATACATGGAGGACTGGTGGCGGCCGCGCAAAGGTAATACATACCTTATTAACATGCTACTAAGGTACATTATACCATATCATGTCGTCTGAATTAACTTTAACATTTTGACTACTCAGTTTCTCATCTAATCTCTCGGTATTAAACATATACATGTGTATGTAATATAAATAATAATAATATACATGTATTTACATATAACTGCGGGCAGACCGACTAATGAAAACGACTGCAATATCTTTACACTACCATTTGGTACCGCCTAGTATAGTAGTTAAGTATATAAATAGTACATGGGTCATTCCACGTCAAATCGACCAATAGTTGGACTCGACCCCTTTCGATTTGGATAAATTTTGGTCAGAAGTTTTCTTTTATCCTATAACGAAGTTCTGCCAAAGGAAAAAAATTAAAATTTTTTTTTTCAAAAGTTATGCATAATCCAAAATTTCACTATTTTCCATATTTTTTAAATTTATGTTTCAAAAATCTCGAAAACTATTGCAATTAAAAAAATCGCTTATGGTAAACTTCAAAGGGGATACTTGGGGCTATTAAAAAAAAAATTTACAAAAAAAAATTTTGAAAAATCTCCAATTTGTGAAATTTTGAATTTTTGAAAATTGTCAAAATTGACCGTCGACAATAAATTTTTGGCTCAAATTTTTTTGTGTACTACCTTGTACCAATCTTAAAAGATCCTGAAATTTTTGGAACTGTGTTTTTTGTTTTTTCAAAAATATGAATTTTTGAAATTTGTTAAAAAAAAATTTTTCTTATTTTTTTTTTTTTTTTAATCAGTTTGGCAAATCGCGTAATTTTGATATTTTGAACAGTTGAAATTTCATTTAGTGGCATAATGATGAGAAAAAAAACATTAATGATATTTGTTTATTATTGGTTATTAATTTATTTAATAGGGCTTTTTACGTGTAAGTTTACTTGACATTCTGTTACGAAAATTTTTTTTTCTTCAATTCTTCAGTTACTCCTTTTCTTTTTCTTAACCTGAAAAATGTTAATATGACTTAAATCTTTAAACCCAAACTTAAAATAAATAAAGTACTAACACAGAAATTTCAGATTTTTACCTGCTTTTAATATCTGGTTCTTCAACGAACTCGTAGATATCTGTATTTTTTAACCGGAAATCCTTTCCTTCCTCAGATGAGGATGAGGTTTTTACTCTCATCACATCACTTGAAATGGGAATAGCGGCATGACAATTGCGGATTCCTTGTACTGGCAGAGCATTTTTAAATCTCTGGTTAAGTTTTTTTTGAGTACGCTGAATCTGCTCATTTGAAACAAAGTCACAATTGATTCCGTGAACATTTTCTTTTGCCCATTGGAATAGCTCATCAGGTGTTTGAATTTGGTCGTCAGCTTTAGATTGGAGGTTGGCTCTGTCAACCTTTTAATGTTCCGCCTAAACCATCACTTGGACCTTTTCCATGTGAAGTTGCAAAATAATGCCATTCCGCTGGTATTTGAAAATCTTCCTCATGATGCAGCAAGTTCAGGAAATTGTACCGATTTTTATATTGAGATGCTGCACCATCCGAAAAATAAATTATTTTAGAAATTTCTGGGATTTTATTTTTCAGAAACGATGTCAGTACTTCCTGGAAACTATAAACTGCTGTTGTATTATGCGTCAAGTTGTCTGAAATGATTATCAAATTTAGAGGTACTATATTGTCGACATTTTCATCAATGGATCTATAATAGCAAGCAAATGGATGGATTGTCGCTTGACTATTATTCCAATAAGCTCCTTGGACACTGTTTTGAAGTAAAAATGAGTAATTTTCTGAGAAGTCAGCAACAACAAGTACTTGTCCAACTTCGAGATTCTTTTTCGTAGTTTGAAAAAATTCAGCCTGTTGACGAGCAATAAAATCATGCTGAAGGAATTTTGGAATAGATTCTACCAAATTATCAACGAAATCATCAGTTGATTTCACAATCGTTTCCAAAGAACATCGATCTACTTGAGTCCATTGTTTATACGTTATTTCATCTACAAAGTTATCATTGAAAATATTTTCGATCGTTCTTCTTAATTTTGTCGAGCCAGGACAGTTACTACAGGTTCCTAAATAGCAGTCACTCGTAGGCCGAGGACAAATAACCATTTTCAAGCAATCTCGATATGAAGAAAACGGTTGACTTTCATCGCTACATTTTAATTTGTCAAGTTTTGCACCATGAAATGACAGTTTAAAATTTTCGTGAATGAGACAGACACAAACTACGTGAGTGCCAGATGAACCTGCTAGAACACATTCAGGGGGTCTCAGACTAGCAAATTTTGAAAAACTGACTTTTTCAAATGGGTATTTCTGCTTGAACAATTGATAAATTTCATTTAAATTACCCAAAATCAGCCGTTTTTGTTTTGGAACCCGTTGACCATTCTCATGAACAGATTTAAATTCTTTTTTACCTGGTAACTCTCTACTTACATCTTGATTTCGATAAAATTGTTGAATTTTATCTTCAGTAGTTTTTAATAATGAATGACCTTTGTTTCTTTGTGGAGTGAATAGAATGCCATCTTCACTGACTTTTTGTTTTACTTTTTTCACCATGTATGTAGATGCTTCAAAAACATCAACAATTTTTTCTGTTGACCAACTTAAAGGCAAAACAGATAAAATCTGTAATTTTTCACTCACTTTGCTGCAGTTATTAAATTTTTCTTTTAGCTGATTTATTATTTCTTTTCCGGTTAATTCAGGAGTATCGTCAATGTTCAATTGTTTATTTTTAATTGTGTCAGAATCATTTTCCATAAGATGTTCAAAGCATGATTGCAGTTTCGATGTCATCTCATGATATTTCCGTTGAGCGTATGTTTTTGATCGATCTAAATCTTTTTTTTTTACAGGAGATAAATTAAAAATTTTGGCAATAGAATTAAGGCGATCTAGATGTATTTCAGTAGGTGTAAAAGTTTCACCGGTTGAGCTGCACATTTCAGATGTTGAAGTTGTCACATTTGACAACTGCAAGTTCTCAGATAAATTAGAGGACATTTTTTCGTCCACCAGGCTTTGAATTAATATTGGAGTTCCTACTTGGTCAGGTGTTTCGGATGGTTTTGATGATTTGGAAACGAAATCTTCAGAGACACTCTCAACTAGTTGACTTTCTTCGACATTCACAGTTTTTTCAAATATTTCAACTTCATTTTGATGTTCTGGTAATTCACTATAGACTCTTTTAGTACACGAAATGCATAGTTTACTTCCCGGTATAATGGAAGGTAACATAATCTTACACTGTTCGAACAATTTTAAACTGACTGGTCTCAAAGATTTACGAACTATACTGTCATGAAGTTTAAAGGGATCAGCACAAGATTTTTGATTTGAAGTATATTTGATACGATACTGTTTGTCATGTTGAGAGCAAATAAAACTAACGTCTGTACCACTTCTAGAATTCAGAGTAATCTGATCTTCGTCAGAAAAATCTTTGCAATTAATAAATTTTTCTTCAGAGCATATTTCATTCTTAAATAATCCAATCGAACACTTTTTATTTTCCATCACTAATCTCTTATTTTTTCTGCACTCAAAATTTTAACTAGATAATGTCCTCAAATTAAACACTTGATAAGATAATTGTTATTAGTTTAGAATTTGAAGAAAGAGTTATTTCTAGACACTTACTTAGAATGATGACTGTCTTCGAAATAAAAATCAGAAAGGGTAACTTTATCTTACACGTAAAGATTCAAACGTCACGCCACAGATGTCACCACTTCTTCTACTTTAACATCAAATGATAATACAGGTGTCAGTATCATTTTTTTTACGAGTTTTATTTTGAAAATGATCCCAAAAAATGTCATTAATGTTTTTTTTCTCATCATTATGCCACTAAATGAAATTTCAACTGTTCAAAATATCAAAATTACGCGATTTGCCAAACTGATTAAAAAAAAAAAATTAAGAAAAAAATTTTTTTTAACAAATTTCAAAAATTCATATTTTTGAAAAAACAAAAAACACAGTTCCAAAAATTTCAGGATCTTTTAAGATTGGTACAAGGTAGTACACAAAAAAATTTGAGCCAAAAATTTATTGTCGACGGTCAATTTTGTCAATTTTCAAAAATTCAAAATTTCACAAATTGGAGATTTTTCAAAATTTTTTTTTGGATTTTTTTTTTTTTAAAAGCCCCAAGTATCCCCTTTGAAGTTTACCATAAGCGATTTTTTTAATTGCAATAGTTTTCGAGATTTTTGAAACATAAATTTAAAAAATATGGAAAATAGTGAAATTTTGGATTATGCATAACTTTTGAAAAAAAAAATTTTAATTTTTTTCCTTTGGCAGAACTTCGTTATAGGATAAAAGAAAACTTCTGACCAAAATTTATCCAAATCGAAAGGGGTCGAGTCCAACTATTGGTCGATTTGACGTGGAATGACCCACATGTAATAAGTATATGAACAATAGATGTAGTATAAGTTATTTATTTGTTTGTATGTTATCGTAAAATAATAATGAATACTTAAACCAGTACTCGTCAAATAAGCGGTTTCAAATGATTGCGACGAAGTCACAGACGAAAGCTATACAGAATACAGAATACAGATTTTTATTGGTGAATTCATAGATTACACAAGTCAACTTAAATAAATATAAAATATCATTAGTTACCGTCATCGGTAAATTTATCATTTAAATATTCGTCTGTTTCGTAATATGCTTTTCGTGCTAAAAACAATTTCAATTTAATTTTAAATATATTATCGGAAGTTGCATTTTTTACATATTCTGGCTGGTGGCTATTGAAAACGTTTTTCGTTAGACGGTTTGCCTGTGGAATTAGAAATAGAAAACTCTCTCTTTTTAGCACACAAAGTCTTATTAGATATAAAAAGAGACCGATCCATAATGAAAGTCAAAATTTTGTAAGTCAATTTCAGACAAACGATACAACACAAATATGGCCATGACGAGAACTTTAGTCAGAATTCAGTAGAACTGTAAAATGTTTCTTTTGGTCCACGGTAAACTGCTAGCCAATATTATCTTCTTAAGACAATTTATACTGACGTGTCAGATTTGCCATTACCATTTTCTGCAATTTTCATGCATAAGTATTTGCGTTTCGTTTCTCTAAGTTAAAGATCGTTTATTTAAAAATTAAATATGATGTAAACAGTTAATTTAAAAGTAATAAAAATATAATCAGAGTACTGGACCAAAGTCTTGCCATATTTGTGAATCTAAAAAAAAATATTGTGTTCATATCGGCTTTGAAGATGATATTTCTAAAAACAAATGTATTTACGAATGCATGCTCATTTTGTGTACGATGATGTAACAAAACATATTTTTGGGTACATCGGTCGGAAGGGTAAGAGTGTAAGACATTATACGTATAGCATACATATATTTAGTATCAAAACTAAGAAATTGTATATATACATATTAATATGTTTAAAGTTTAAATATAGGTGTCATATGTTTTGTTACATCTGTAAAATGTTTGTAACTAACTCACCTGTCTAAACACGGGGTAAGATTAACATGGGTTTTAAAATGGAGCATGTTTCATCGAAGCACCTTGAAACGATTGCATGGGCTCATATTACTCACAAGAAATGGTTTAAAATCATTGTCATATATGTCCATATGTATATATATTTTTTTACATCAATGGGTTTGCACTTGGTCAAAATTCACCTGATGGTAAGCGACATTGTGATCTAAGGTGAAGTGCGCTTGCCCAGAATAATCCGGTTCACTCATGCCTTGAAAATCGCTAGATTAAAGTGATTGCAAAGAATTCCGAACCTTGGCGGTTAGCACAATGAAGGTGGAGGCAAAGCGCATCTAAATGAAATACATTATGTATAACTGATAAATGCGTATCCATGTATATCTTTGTTATGATTTATGTATTTAAAGAAAATGGGCCTGGAAATGTACATATTTTTTTAAATTAAGAACGTAGGTATTTTTTTTTTTTTTAAAGTGTTGCCGTATAAGAAATATATGACTGACGTATTATTTGTATTTTCTGTCCGATTCTAGCACACGCCACAGACTACTACGGTAAGTCATTGTTCCTCCAGGTCGCTTCCGCAAACTATATGATATCCTAACACATATATACTTCTTCCATGTCACTAACCGGGTGTCGGTTGTACTACCCTTTTTATCATAGTCTTCAGAATAGTTATGTACATATCCTAGTTTAGGAGTTTTCTCTCACGCTTTTAGAAGTTTCCTACTAACAGAACTTAGGTGCGGTTGTGTCAGATTACTTGATAAATAGATATGATAATAACCATAGATACATTTTTTTACTAGTTAGTAACCATAGGTCGCATTCCATTGTCATTTTATCAAGAAATCTGTAATAGAAGCAGGGCAGGGTTCGTCTCACAATCATATCATCAATGTGACTTATCGATGCAAGTAAAACTTGTGGCCTTCCAGAGTTCTCCACATATGGTTTCCTATCGGACTCCATAAATATATGGCCGCAAAAGAATAGAATATACGAAATATGTTTTGTGTATATGAATGATATATGGTGGTAGTTATGTGGGGGTGCGACTTCATCTCACGCGGCCTTACCCTTCCGACTCGACTAACCAACACTGCACAATCTTAACACTCCGGATATATATTTCGATAAACTTTTTTGTGTTTACAAACTGCTCTCCGATCGGTCAGTTAGAGCCAATACTACTACAGAACATTTGTAAATAACAAATCTAGTTTGATGAAATATAATCCGTCTCTAGGTCATGCTGTAAGATATTTATATAAGCACTGTTGATACGCTAATCTATGTATAGTTTTTTTTTAAATTATTATTTTTTTTTTATATATTATGATGGTCGAAAGATACTGACATTGTTTTTGTTTTCCTCCCTTTTTCAAGACGAGTACAATCTAAACCCGGGTTTAGAATGGGAGGACGAGTTCACAGGTAGGTTTCAACTCGGAATCATACAGACAATCATTTGAACTAAATTTGCCCTTTGTAGAGCCTGTGCCACTCTCACTAGCATGGTTTGTTTTGTAACTTACCTCTTCCTATCTGTAACGCTACTTATTCGCTAACAATACATACTCGTACATATATATGTATATAACCTTAGCACATCAACTGTTAGTCTGTCGTGTATGTAGAACATTCAAGTCGATGGCTCCTACGAAAGCTGAGCTCGTTTGTCGAACACATTTTATCGACAACTCTACGATGTCGTCGTGCCGTGATTGGCTCACACGTGCGTCGATTACGTCGTGACTGCGGCAGCCGTGTTGGAATGATTTTCGCATTACGACGCTTTATTGTAGTCGATACATTGTGTTCGAGAAACTTCGCACTCGAGACTCCCGATATTAGTGCAAATTACAATACCATTTTTACTATTCAATGATATTAATAATTTTCGTTGTGGATGTTATTTTGTAAGATTTGTTCTAAAGTTCATTAACAAGTTCATAATTGAAGGAATAACACTCAAAACTATTATCAGTCACACAACAGTCTTCGTAGCAGTCATCGAGTTCTTTCTCCCTAAAACCATGTAGATACTCATAGTAAGTCCCTGTTTTTTTTATCTATATACGCTGCATATTATATTTATACTATTTATTTATACCTGAAAGGTTTGGTATTTGTTTAATCTTATCAAACTTTGTCTGTCTGTCATTATAAGAAATAATGTAGCTTGTGACAGAAAAAAAATGTGTGTATGGAATTCCGAAACTTGCATGACAAAATATACTATATGTCATAATAGTTATAAATATGTTGTGCTAAGTATACATATAATTGAGTTATCATATATATCATTTGACATTTACCTCCTAGTGGAGAGCTCAGGAAGATTTCTTTGCATAATTTATTATTTTTTATTTTTAAAGCTTTCTGTCACCAATTTTACTTAACGCTTCTACGCGGTTGAAACTTGCGGTTTTTTTATTATCTTGCTGCACTTTTAGTAGGTCCTGATTTGAAATGTAATTGAATAGCTTGTATGAAGTTAATTACGTATTTAAATACTTATATTGCTTTTAAAACAAATGTGTGAACATTTGAGTTGCAATTCAGATTGTTCTCAACAAAATAATCATTTTCAGAGAATAATAAAAAGAATTTGTATATTATCGATTTCATTCGATTGACGTTATTTACTAAAAATGTTATACAATTATGTTGAGTATAAGCTGAATGTTTAAATCGAGATTATGGTTACAGTAAAGCTTGGTTATTGAAATAAAAACATGAAATAGTTACATTTATTTGAATTCTCTATATCTGTCTTATAGACTTCTAGGCAACGAATTTAGAAAATATATTTCTCCACCATATCTGGGTACTTTTATTTTATTACTAGTGTTACTAAAAATTTCACAATTTCATAGTAATTAAGAATTCTATTAATTTAGTGTAGAAAATTTAATAATTTTAAATGCATGGTAATCGCACCAGTTCTTTTGTTCAGTTCAATATGTTGTCAGAACAGTCATTATAAGCATGGTTGTCTCAATGTGAATTATTTTTCATGACCGAACATCGCTGACGCCCCCATTAGGGATAGATGAAGGTATGCAACGCAACAGTTGTCTAACATAGGACCCCTTGCATGTACCTCTCAGCTTTTTACTATTAAAGACTTCCAGAAAATTGTAGTAGTCCCTTTCTTTCGTGGTAGGCAGTCACATGACATAATGGGAAGAATTATAGATAAATATATTATACTGGTAACTTAAAATAACCGAAAAACCGCCTCAGAACATATAGAAAAAACGTTTGTTCTAACTTTTGGAAATTACAGGGTACATGTAACATAGCCTTATGTCATACATGTGTTGCAAGCAAAGAAATAAACTATAAACTAATTTGTGAAAAATATACTTATCCATTAATTTTTTCGCGACTAATCAATATTTTTGTATGGGACGGCTGTTTGTGTTCTGTGTTTTTTTTTTTATACTAAATCCTGTAATTAGTAGTACAATAGTGTTCGTCTAGATGTACTGAGGCCACCCTGTAAAAAGGAATGCGATAGTTGCTAGTAACCGTCCAAAAAAAATGTCTTGCATATGTTGTAGATATACCTAATTACTGTAACTGTAGTCTTCAAACGCTTATATTAAGATCTTATATGACATGGAAGTCACAGTTTTCTTTAACCTACATAAATTAAATGTCTCATTTACAAGCATACTCTAAAATTCCTGAATGAATGAATGATTTATTCATGCATTCATTCAAGAAGTAACGTATATAGGATCCTAGGATCTTACGTATATGGGCTAAAGAGAATTATAAAAAAAGACTAAAAATATGACTTAATTATGTTAGGACAATGCTAACTGTGACTTTCAATTCGTGTGTTAGTTGACTAGTAGTTATCACGCTTTTGTTCTGCCAAGTCTACTAAGGTTTATACACTCAACTTACATTCATATACACCATTCATTCGCTCAATCATTCGTTCATTCATTCATTCATTGATTCTTCTCTAGACAATACTGCAGTGAACACAAAATGTTTACACTTTCCATAAAGCCGCGTATACATTGACTTAAAATAATTGGGGGTTAAAAACGCTAACTGTCATTTGACAGAATCGCTTATAATTTTTTTTATAATTAAAATAAATCTTAATTCAAATTGATTAAATTTGGCCCTTATCTTAAAAGCACAGCTTTTTAAAGTATCACACCAATTAAATATGTTTTTCAGTCATTTATTTTACCCTGTAAGTAATGAATATTTTGTGTTCACTGTTTCTTTTTAGTCAAGCACTACTCATCGACCTTTTAATGCACTTTACATGTAAGCAGATTGATTCCGACCACTTATTTTATAAATTTAAAATTAGTTTCATAAAATCAATGAAAAGTATTTTTTCACTATTTTGAACAGTCGTTTAGTTAGGTAGTTAAAAAAAACAGCTATTTCTTTTTCTCTTTATTTTATAAAAAAAATACTTTTATAGTCTATGTATTTGTAAGATTCTGCACTATTCATTAGATATGTCTGGGATATTATTATTCTTTTTATTTTCTTTAAAATGCCATGTCTGCTTACATGTTGCAACTCCTCTAGTCCACACGTAGAAACACGTAGCTACATTAGACAACATTACACTAATACCATCAAACAAACACACATACACGTTTCGTGAAATTATTACTAGGTTAGACTTCAACCACTAAAATTATCTCATGCAAAACTTAGAAAAAAAGTAAGTGTCAAAATCATTAATATTGCTACCAAATAACTTCACGAAATGAACACACAGCAATAGTACGACTGATTTATATTATATAACATAAATAATCCTATTAATTAAACAATGTCCTCATTAAACTAAAAAATAACGGCAAATGTTTTAATAAGCCGTTGGAAAATGAAATTAAAAAAAAAATTTTTTTTTCATTTGTTGCGGGGTACCAATGGAGTCTCCCAAATTTTCACAATGGTATGTGTACACTTATGCCAAAAAAAACCCTTAAAAAAGTTCCATTACAACTGAAAACAGTAAAAATTCCTAAAACCAACTCAATAAATCAGTTCCCAATACCAACCATCTTATAAAGAAAATACTAAATCAATCCGTTTTCTAGCTTATTTAACTTTTTACATCTGTATAAACAGCTAGAAACTGAAAATTACATAAGATCAACTTAATAAACCAGTTCCCAATACCAACCAGCAAAAATATTGAAAAATTATTTAAAAGAAACAGTTTAATAAATCACCCAAACAATTGATAAATAAATTTCCAAAAAAAAACTGTTTAATAAATCAACCAAACAAATGACAAATGCCAAATAAATCAGTGGTACTAAACCTACACCACACACGACACTCCGCCGGCGCGCGAAGGGGCATTCTTATTCACCGTCCAGTGCTTACATTCGACGGCGACGGCGTACGGCAAGGCGACGAGGAGGAGGCATTCCACGGGAAGTTGCCGCCCGGGATCCTGCCGCACGGCCTGCCCACCGTCAAGGAGGTGCAGCCGGCGGTCACTGACGCCCCGCAAGAGAAGAAGGAAGAGGAAAAGGAGAAGAAGAGTAAGTTTCTCTATTCATTTCATACCAATTCAATTAAAAAAAAAGCGCCATTTTGTTCGTGTGTTCGATTTTCAAAAAGGTTGAGTGGAACTCTTTTGTTTTTCTAAATGCGCGCACGCAGTTTTAGCGTCCTATTTTTGCAGACATCTTTGACACTGTTGAGATGTTTAGTTTTCTTAACGGACGAACGCTTTATTTCAAAGAATTCTCTGAAATTCAGTTCTGAATCAGTGAGTAGCTATAGTATAGTGTTGTCTTTCTAGTCCTCGGACGAGAATCAGACATTCCGCTGTTGTCGGAATTCTGACCTTCGCAGTTTTTCCTGCAGAACGCCGCACTTTCTACTGTTTTAGCGTTAGATTTCCATTCATTCATTCAATATTTAAGAGCTGGGCTCTTGTTTGTTTAGTTTTTTCCAGGTAGTAGGAGGATATCTTCGGCCAAATCCTTGACCTCCCTATACGACATGACTTTCACCTTCTCCTTAATTTGGTCCAAGTATGATCTTCTATGTCGTTATCTTCCTCTCCTGGCTTCTATCTTTCCTCCTACGATATTTTCAATGAAATTATCATGTCGTATAAGGTGGCCTACCATCTTTCCTCTTCTGTTGTCTATTGAATTTCTTTATATATTTGTAACAATTACTTTGTCAAATAAATAAATTTTGTATTTGTATTGTATTTAATATGGTTCTTGGTTCGATTTCCAAAGAGAATGTAAATATTGAAATGTCAGTGAGTAGCTCCATCAACATGTTGTCGTTCCAGTCCGCGAGCTGTCGGCGGACGAGAAGCAGACGATCCTGCTGTCGTCGGAGTTCCAGCGGTTCATGTCGCGCGCCGGCCGCGTCATCGAGCGCGCGCTGGCAGAGAGCGTCGACATCTACACCGACTACACCGGCGGCGGGGACGGCGAGAACGCACTGTGAGTCACAATGCTTACTATGCGTGCCAACTAAGAATAGGACTGTCAAAACCGCCATCTTGCTCAATCATACGCGCAAACTTCATAACCAAAGTGTATGGTGTGCAAAAAAATTTATGAACAAATTATATTCCGTTTATATGTTTAATGTACTCTGTTTTGCTATTTCTTATACATTTTACGGCAAATTAATTATAAATGAGTAGGATTTGAAAGTAAAAGCATATTCATTAAAATATAATTTATTTTTCATTGTTGTCACTTCTTTTTGTACCAAATAAAAATAGTTTATTAGACTGCTTACAGCACTTAAGACGAAACTATCCAAAACCAATGTCTCGTCACGTGTTTTTTTTTAGGTGTTGTCAATTTGCCTTGGGTACTTCTTACCTGTAGAATTAATTAATCCAAAATTATCCAGTAATAAAATCAAGAATAATTAATCATTAAATAAAATTATATCTATGAACAAAAAAAATAATTATTAAATTTCTTGTTTACGCTTTCTTTGCTAGCAGTACGTTAGTTGGCACGCATAGTACTTCACTTAAGCGCGCTCCACATTCTCGGTAAAACTACACGAGACATAGCGAGTACGATAATGTGGAGGACATATTCGGCAAGTCTCGCCTATGTTCGTACAATGGTGGCGATTCAGCGGCACACACGACTAAACTAAATTTAAAGTAGCTCTGTCTCTTTTCATCATAAATGACCAAAAAGAGACGGTACGATCTAAACCATAGACAAAACATCTAAAATCACGTCAAACACGTCAGATTTAGAGCTGATACAATTGGGTGCGCTCTAAAATCGCTAACGTTTTTCATATTTGACGTGATTTTAGTTGTTTTGTGTGTGGTTCAGAACGTGCCGTCTCTTTCTGGCCACCTAAGATGAAAAGAGACGGGGGAGGGGGGCTTCTTTAAATTTAGTTTAGTCGTGTGTGTCGCTGAATCGCCACCAGTATTTCATATCCGAATCAAAGGGCAACAGCTTTTTCCACATGCGCGAGCGAGATTGCGGAGAGCTGCTCTCGTCTCGTCAATAGTTTTGGCGAGACCCGAGACAAAACCTCTCGTGGAGAGTGTGTGCGTGCTTTACAATGTTAAGTGAGAGTGGAATCTCTTTAACCCTGACGCAAAAACGACGGGGTATTTGTCGAAAGTAGTTTGGGAAGAATGTATTAGTGTGTCTGTGGCATCGTAGTTCATGAACGAATGAACTGATTTGAATTTATTTAATTTTTGTTTTGAAGGAGTATAAGAATACTTCTCACTTTTCGACTCATGCGATGATCAAACATGCTAAGAAGTATGTTTGATGAAAATCGGTACAAGATGCAATGAAGAAAGAGTGTGTGAGAGTAAACCTTCTTCAATATTTTTATGTGAATTATAAATACTTATTGTTCCCTATGTTGTAGGTATCCCAGTGGGTATGTACACGAGTTGATAAGAGTAACTAAAATATGTATTTGATTTGATTTAAAAGTACTAATAACTTTTTTGTGACAATTGGTTTTCTTACTTTTATTCGCTTGGTTGTACTTATCCACAGAACAATACTTGTTCCATTTGTGTTTTTAACTTCGACCCAAAAACGACGGGGCGTAATAAGTTTGACGTATCTGTGTGTGTGTATGTGTGTCTGTTTATCTGTCTGTGTTTCTTTTCAAATTCAAAATCATAAAAATAATTATACTAAATCAGGGTCATAAAATAAAATCGAATGTTAAACGGAATAATTACAATAATAATCATTCAGGTTAATAAAAATACAATCAGTAGAAAAAGACACCAAATATCGAGGATAACTATTTAAATACTATTTAATAACTTTTATGGGCACCTTTGCATCAGGTACGGTCATGGGCGGGTTTTCCTAACATTAAATGTTTTTGACATGTATAATAAAAAAAAAAAATGTTTTTGTCTCCGTAGCGATGATAAATCCGACGCGCGTCTCTCGCTAGTCCGCACGTTTTCGGACGAGCGCTGGTCGCGCGGGCGCTGCGTGACCAGCCTGGACTGGTCCTCGGCCCACCCGGAACTCCTCCTGGCCTCGTACCACAACTCTGACGACGCGCCGCACGACCCCGACGGCGTCTGCCTCGTGTGGAACACCAAGTTCAAGAAGACCACGCCGGAGGATATCTTCCATTGTCAGTCTGCGGTCATGAGTGCCACTTTTGCCAGGTATGAAATTACGGCCAAACCGTAGAGGCCACAAACACATAGCATTAAATACTAACTATCTATAACGGACTTTAAGAAGGGAGAAAATTATGCTATTCGTACGAAAATAATATGCTCACTGACTTGTCTGTTTTCTCTCTAGAGGCTAAAAAGAAGTTGCTATAATTTACGATTTGTATTCAATCAGACGGCCCCTGGTTCGATCCCGGCTCTGCACCAATGACTTGTTTTTCAAGTTATGTGTGGATTTGCACTCGCTTTACGGTGAAGGAAAATATCGTGAGGAAACCGACATGTTTGAGGACCACAAGGTCAATGTTCTCTCTCTCTCTCTTCTCTCTCTCTCTCTCTGACTTGACCTACAATTAATATTTTATTATTCGTAATTCTACAATTCGTATTACAGTTGTTATTTGCCAGACGGGGCTGACATAGTCGCGTAGCGACTTAAGTTCCCTAAAAATTAAGGATAAAAAAAAACATATTTTTCACATACTTACTAAAAGCTTGTTGCCCCGCACTTAGTGCGTGTACACGCACGATCTGTTCCAGCAGCCTCCGTGAAAGCCAGTAATTATTTTATTTTTTTAGACACATTCACACACGGCTGGTTAGCCCCATACTGAACCATTTCTAGCTCGTATTATGGTTGCTAATACAACTGATATACTAAATATACATACATACATATTATATATAAATACATATTTAACACCCAGACCCACAGCCAACAAATTTAGTTAAGCACAAAGATGTTGACCGGGCCGGGAATCGAACCCGGAACCTTCTGATTAGCAGTCCGGCATGGTAACCTTTACGCCAACGAGGTCGTCAAAAAAAAACCAGACTAAGCAAGCTCCTGGCCTTAGCGCCAGAGTTTCGCTAACTAGCGTGATTACGTGCCCTGTTAGTCAAGTATTCAGCCCGGGTTTTCAATATTTTTAATATACACTTGTTTCATATTGTGTGTCTGCGCCAGGTTCCACCCGAACCTGATCCTGGGCGGCACGTACTCCGGCCAGATCGTGCTGTGGGACAACCGCGTGCAGAAGCGCACGCCCGTGCAACGCACGCCGCTCTCCTCCGTCGCTCACACGGTACTGCAATATACTAATATTCTTCTTCTTCTTCATCTTCATATAAAAACTTGTATGTTGAACACCGGCTCTGGTATAAACACATTTTTGCCGCAACTGTTGACATACCGGGAGCCGGTATGGGTAAGTGTGTTGTCCATACCGGCTCCCGGTTTAACAGATAATACAAAATGGGCTAATGTCATTCAACATACGAAAGGATAAGCTGAATGGCCCAGCTCTGATGTCGAGCGTATTCAAGTCGCCCGAAGGCCTCGGACTTGGCTCATCGACTGTTTGTACTAAGAATAATATAATATCATTACAAAAGTATATGATAGAATTCAATGTCAATTTTCAATTCTAATTCTAGTAATATAATATCATTACAATAGTAGAAGATTTCATCACTATTCACCTGATGGTAAGCAATATTGTAATCTGTTGCTAGTTTGTCGGTCTTTTATGGGATACATTTCGGGGAGTGTGCTCTGGAACTTCATAATTTGATTCCACCATCTCCGTTCTACTACAGAACGAGCAGAGAGTCAGTGAAGAGACACCGATACAGAATTGAGGTTCCAAACTTTCGTGCAAAACGCTTTGCGTCAACCTTTATTGTGAGGACTGCGAAGCTTTGGAACTCACTGCCTGAGTCTCTGTTTCCTGAGAGGTATCATCCGGGGGGTTTCAAAAGTAGAGTTAATAGGTATCTTCTAGGTAAGCGTGGCACACCGTAGACTGCAGCGCAGCTTAACATCAGACTAGCTGTAGTCAAACGCAAACCTATCAAGGAAAAAAAAATTGTTTGTACCTGTAATGCATAATGATTAAAATGAAATAAATGTGTATATCCGCAGCACCCGGTGTACTGCCTGTCGGTGGTGGGCAGTCAGAACGCGCACAACCTGATCTCGGTGTCGACGGACGGCCGCCTGTGCTCCTGGTCGCTCGACATGCTGTCGCAGCCGCAAGACACGCTGGAACTGCAACACAGGTATTATAACTATATAATATCTTTATTAATCATAAGGTATCCTTTTTTTATTTATTACAAAAATACAAATACAAAATGTTTTTACACGCTTTATATTAGCTTCACCTGTATGTTTGTTTTGTTAAACCGACTTCTTTGGGCGCGATTTTGACCCACTCTAAACGGCCAGATTTCGTTGAAACTTTGTAGATTTATTGAGGACCGATGACAATACACTAATTTGATAAAATTATTACATTTTTTTGTATTTTTGTTTGTATGTTTGTTTGTAACCGACTTCTTTGGGCGCGATTTTGACCCACTTAAAACGGCCAATTAAGCGTGTTTTTTTAGTTTTTTTAAACTACTATTATAATTTGACAGAATTACAACGTTACATTTTACGCTTACAATTACAAAGAACAATATACTTGATTCGTAAAGTGTAAATGTAGAGGCCTTGCCTGCTGATTTAGAGCGAGCTGTGTTGCAGCAGTCAGTCTTCCTCGTTCTAATGATAACTAGAGTACAAAAATATTTATTTATTTATTAGGAACTCAGACAGATTACAAACATACATGTTAATATTACAACTACAAAGAACAAAATTAAGTCTGCAATTCAAAACAGAGTATATAGCATGTTAGTATAAACTTAATAAAAAGGTAGGTTCAGCTCTGATATACGAGGGGGGGTCAAAAAGTTCGCGGAATGGAGGGGTTAGCGGGGAGTGGGGAAACTGCCGCTGATAGTTCCTAATAAGGGACTCTTTATGAGTATATATGCCAAGTTTGAACCGAATTGGGTCAATAACCTGTCAGCTACCATCGATCAAACAAGTGAATCCGGAAAAAAACTCGGAACATGGAGAACATCGAGTTTCGTGCCGTCATAAAGTTCCTCACTAAACAGAGAAAACCACCTCAAACAGTTTTACAAAAAATGTTATCGGTTTACGGGGACTCTTGCCCTGGAAAAACCATGGTATACAAGTGGAATAGTATTTTCAAGCAAGGTAGTGAGTCTCTTGAAGACGACCCCCTCTCAGGAAGGCCAATTGAGACCACCACTTCAAACATCGTTGAAAATGTGGAGAAACTTATACTGGAGGATACTCGATTGAAGAAGAAACAACTTGCAGAAATGGTTGGAGTATCACCTAAAATAATTTTAAATATCCTACACGACCATCTTGGGATGTAAAAAGTTATCGCAAGATGGATGCCAAGAATGCTCAGACCACCACAGCAACAACTGCGCGTCGAGTTCAAAGGAGTTTTTAGACCTCTGCAGCGCCGTCAAGGTACAAGTTTATGCAAAACTTGTTATTGTAGATGAAACTTGGGTTCATCCTTATGAGCCTGAGTTGAAACAAGAGTCTATGCAGTGGCATAAAAAGGGTCAGCCACCCCCTAAGAAATACAGGGCAAAATCGGCTGGAAAAATCATGGCAACGGTTTTTTGGAGGTATAGACGGTATTTTATTGATCGATTATAAAAATAAGGGTGTTTCCATAATGGGAGAGTACTAAGCTGATCTACTAACACAATTAAAAACAGCCACCAAAGAAAAAAGACTGGGAAAGTTGACAAAAGGTGTGCTGCTTTTGCGTGATAACGCACCGGTACACAAGAGCCGCGTTGCGATGGCTGCCCTTCATCACTGTGGCTTCGAAATGTTAAACCATCTTCCCTACAGTCTAGATTTAGCCCCCTGTGATTATTATTTACTTCCCAAATTAAAAAAAGAGCTTCGGGGGAAGAAATTTTCCAATGATGAAGAGGTCAAGTCTGCGATTTCGGCCAATTTTGAGGACATAGACAATACATTTTTTTTCGACGGTATAAATAAGTTAATAGAGAGATCTGAAAAGTGTATTCGAGTTAGGGTGGAATATATTGAAAAATAAAAATAACATAGTATTTTATTTCATCCCCCTTCCCCGCCATTCCGCGAACTTTTTGACCTCCCCTCGTACATATAAAAAAAAGTTATCAATTTAACCTATAACTTCTATTATTTCTAAATTGACTGAGGCTGCTACTAAATACAAAAATTAAATATAATAATTTTTCGTGAAGAAATGCATTTACGCACCTCCTGCCACAAGCCTGGGGAGGCGGGCGGGGTTTGTCGGGCTCGAGGGCCAGAAGAGCCGTCACTACCGACTAAAACCTCACGGTGTCCCATCTCACGATGGGGCATGGATCGCACCCGCGTTAATCCGTGATGAAAAGTAGCCCATGTGTTAACTATCTTCATACCAAATTTTATCAAAATCGTTTCTGCCGTTTGAGCGTGAAGATGTCTTTCTTTCTTTATGTATGTAAGGTTAAAATAAAAAACACAAAGGCCAACCATAGGCTGTTTAGAGTTTCGCTGGGTTGTTTGTTAATATGTGTAATGTCTGGTTGTGGTCAGGCAGAGCAAGGCGGTGGCGGTGACCAGCATGGCGTTCCCGCACGGCGACGTCAACAACTTCGTGCTCGGCAGCGAGGACGGAAACGTTTACACTGGTCAGACTAATTATGTTTACTATTTGTTATTCTTTTTATTCCCCCCCCCCCCCCACACAAATAGGCAACAAAAATTTTAAAACAACAAAAATGCAAATATTGTAGGATGAAACCCATTAAAGTTTTAGTTTTTTTTATTACCTACTTTGCTATTTAACTTTTTTCGATAGGACTTTTAGTTTTGCCGGAAATCGAGAAAAACCGTTGTTTTACCCTTAAACAACGGTTTTTCACCCCCATTCCCTTCTCGACTTCAGATCGCCCGTAAATTATTTTTGTCTTGATTTTTATAATATTCCCCTCCTTTTCTAATGAGTCTCATCCTACAATTTTTTTTTTCACTTTTTATTATTTTTAAAGGCTACTCTGGTCTTATTATCATTGATTTGACTTGTAACTTTGGTGTTACCAATAAATGATTTGTTCTATTTATTTTCATGAAATACAAAAATTTTCGAATTTATTCCAAATCATGACTACTTAATTCAGTAATAGTCGCATGCCGTGGCGATGCGTCGCCATGGATGGAGGAATCGGTTTTACTTGCGGCTATAGATGTTTCACATCAATACAGTGTTAACTCCATGTAATGTCACTCGATTTAACGACAAATTCTCTAAAGCGTCGAAATCAATTGGCTTTAGTTGGTTTATATTGTATTCCATACATTGGTGGCGATTCAGCGGCACACACGACTAAACTAAATTTAAAGAAGCCCCGTCTCTTTTCATCTTAAGTGGCCAGAAAGAGACGACACGTTCCGCACCATAGTCAAATCAACTAAAGTCACGTCAAATGTAGAAAATATAGGTGACTTTAGTCCGCACTCACTTGTATCACCTCTAAAACTACCTACATTTTCCATATTTGACGTGATTTAAGTTGTTTTGTCTGTGGTTCAGAACGTGCCGTCTCTTTCTGGCCACCTAAGATGAAAGAGACGGGGCTTCTTTAAAAATAAATAAATAAATCATTTATTTGCACCAAATATACAAAGACAGTTTCATTATAAAATATATACCCTATAGTTATCACTATATAAAACTGCATATTTAAATGGACTACTAAAAATAATCTTAATAATACTAACAATTTGTGTTTAAGACTGAAAATAATAATAATTTAGTTTAGTCGTGTGTGCCGCTGAATCGCCACCAATGATACATTCTCTCGATTTAACGTCTGCTCTCTATAACGCCATAAAATGCACAGTCCCTTGAGTGTCGTTATATAGAGTTTACACTGTATTTATTGTATTGAGTGTGTCTATGTGTGTGTGTGTGTGGGCGCTGCAGGCAGCCTGTACGGGCAGCGCGCGGGCGTGGCGGAGTGCGTGGAGGCGCACGCGGGCCCGGTGACGGGCGTGGCGTGCCACGCGGCCGCCGGCGCCGTCGACCTCTCGCACCTCTACCTCACCTGCTCCATGGACTGGAGCGTCAAGCTCTGGAGCCTCAAGGTCTGTACACGCCTTTCAGGGAGAAAAACAGAACATTTTCACCGTAAATACGGCAACATTTTGTCTTCTTCTTGTGGTGCCTCTCCAACTAGTGAAGGTTGGCAACCAGCTCTGCATACTTCAGTTTGTCCATTGCTAATCGAAACAATTCAGCGGCACTTCTGATCCCGGTCCATTCTCGAATGTTTCGCAACCACGATTTTCTTCTGCGACCGACTCTCCTCATCCCCGCATCATTTTGTGGTTGCCGTCATATTATATATGACGACCTCGTTGGCGTAAAGGTTACCATGCCGGACTGCTAATCAGAAGGTTCCGGGTTCGATTCCCGGCCCGGCCAACATCTTTGTGCTTAACTAAATTTGTTGGCTGTGGGTCTGGGTGTTAAATATGTATTTATATTTGTATAATATGTATGTATGTATATGTACTATATCAGTTGTGTTAGCAACCATAATACGAGCTAGAAATGGTTCAGTATGGGACTAACCAGCCGTGTGTGAATGTGTACTAATATTTATATTTATTTATTTTATTTGATTTGAAATTTGTCATAGTATTTGTATTCTACTAATCAAGCACTACTAGGCTGAAAAAAACCATCCTTAAATCGTCAAATCGAGAGTGAATAAGTTAATTCTAGGTAAGCGTGCTAGAACGTGAACAAATGTTCAAGCCGTTTGAGCATAAAGAAGTCCAAAATCCTAAATTTGAAAATTGATATTTGATTCATATCATATACTATTGTAATGATATTATTTTACTAGAATACATATGTAATTGAAAATTGACATCGATACATATCAAATACTTTTGTAATGATATCATATTATTTGACTTGTAACTTTGGTGTTATCAATAAATTATTTGTTTGTATTTGCAAAGCAGCAGAAATAACATAATGTTTGTTGTGTCCTAAGCTATGATCCGAAGCGAAGCGAGCTATGTGCGAGCGAAGCGTGCGCGAAAATTTTCACCGTATTTGTTCGTGCCGTATGAGCATAAGGAAGAAGACATCACATCACAAATTACATAACGTTTGGAGTGTCATAAGCTCTGTGCCAAAACGTCCCAGGAACAAAATATCGCAATTACCACAGTTTTTTCGTTATAAATCAATCATAAACGGTACAAAATATTTAAAAAAATATCTTAAAGACCGATTAAAGAACAACTCTAACAATATTCTTATACTTATTTTCTTTCGCTATCTGACTTTTTATATTTGGTTTTTTGGTTTGCATTTGACCACACCTTACCTGAAGTTAAGCAACACCGTGGCATAAGTTCTAGTACGATTACCTAGAATGATGGTATTCACTCTCGATTTGACGATTTATGGAGGATGGTTTTTCTCTACCAAGTAGTGCTTGACTAGTAGAATACAAACACTATGACAAATTTCAAATCTAATATGACGGCAACAGCAAAATGTTGTCGGGGTTTTCTAAATGTTTAATTTACACTTGTTACTCTAAGTGCGGCAGTGAGACATACAAATCGTCCGTGAACTTCTGACACCTCCTAACTTACATTTGAGAATTTGAAAACTTAAAACTCCTATCTTCCGTTCAATAAAGAAAAACTCAAAATAATACCTATTTTGCAACATTAGTAGTAAAAGCATCTAAAAAAATGACCAAGTGTTTTATTTTTAATTTTTTCAATGGTCTTCGCGGTGGCTAAATAAATCAGTTTATTGTTCCTCTTGTAAAATGTGCGTAGTATCAGATAGGAGATCTCAGAAGTTCACGGACGAAATGTAACTCAACAAACATTGCACGTTGCAGGAAAGCAAGGCGCTGTACTCGTTCGAGGACAGCGGAGACTACGTGGTGGAAGCTCGCTGGTCCCCCGCACACCCGGCTCTCTTCGCCGCGGCGGACGCCGGCGGCCGGCTCGACCTGTGGAACCTCAACCGCGACACTGAGGTCTGTAACCGACCCTATACTGACTTAAATAACTTATTGACTCAGGCGTTACTTTGCGGAAATCCATTGTAAATAGATGACAAAATTAAATATTTAGTGTACTTCCGCTGTGATCCGAAATCCAAATAAAGACAAGTAAAGGAAAAATCAACTAAGATCAATTAACCAAGCTTAATTAACTAAGACTAATTAACTAAGATCATTTTAACTCAAACTTGAGTTAAGAACTTCCGAATTGTGATAGGTAACGTTAATCTTAATTAATCTTAGTTAATTAGTCTTAGTTAATTAAGCTTGGTTAATTGATCTTAGTTGATTTTTCCTTTACTTGTCTTAATTTGGATTTCGGATCACAGCGGAAGTACACTAAATATTTAATTTTGTCATCTACCTATACTGACTTTATTTTCAAGATTCTTAAACAGACCATCTGACTGACAAGGGTGGAACAGTTATGCCAGCGAGCCAGGGCTGTGTTATTTTCAAAGAGCTTGGTTGGCTTAGGTAGGCTGGTAAGGGGGAATACACAATACGCCCCTAGTGGGATGTGAGTGCAGGTCTTATCAGCCCGACTTCAAATTAGAATTAGGCGGTTCTTTATTTACATACATTAATTATACATCTATAGACCAATAAATATAATAAACGCACAACCTTTTTTTGAAAATCATATTTAGTGTATCATTCAATACACGTATTTATTCGTATTTCCTTGAAACGACTTCACTCGGATTATGCAATCTACTATCGTTATATCACTATGTAACTGCAGCACATTGCGGAATGGCGGCAGCTGTACGCTCGATTTGCAGCGCCATCTAGGTTTTATCGGTAATTATGACAATCTTCCGCGAATGCTAGAGAAGATTGCTGATTGCCGATTATCGATGATTTACCGCCAAATTCCGCAACGCGCCGCAGTACATCTTCTTATATATAAAATTTCCGTGTCACAGTGTTTGTTACCGTACTCCTCCGAAACGGCTTGACCGATTTTTTCCAAATTTTATATACGTATTCAGTAGGTTTGAGAATAGGCTACTGTATATTTAGAAATAATTATTAAGGCAAAACAACGTTTGCCGGGTCAGCTAGTAGTCATATAAAGATAGTAGATTGCAACGAGTGAAGTCATTGTAAGAAAATACGAATAGATGGCGCTGCGTGTACACGTAACCAAGAGGTTGAACGGTTTATTAGTTTATGCTAAAACTGGAAGTAGAGAGGTAAAGCTATGTATACATCATCGAATGGGATATTATGATAGATCAGTTTTTTTTTATTTGGATCAAATTAATTTTTAATAAAATTATATAAAATTACGTCCAATATAAATGTCACACACTAAAAACTAATACTAATCAAATAACCCACCCCTGGTCGCCCCCGGTGCAAAGGTGCCCATCGCGCTCGCTGCATTACCGCGCTGAATATCTATGGCCAACCTCTGCACCAAGAACGACCCGGAGCGGGAGTCACCGGTGATTTTATTTAGCCTAAGACCTATCTCGTGGATAAATGTTTTCGCCTCACTGCTCCAACTACCCAGAGTCTCCACTGCTAACGGTACGATATATTATGATAGATGAAACTACTATGCGCGCCAACTAAGAATAGGATCGCGCTTGCTTCAACTTCACACGATAACTGGCAAAAAAGTACTGCTAGCAAAGAAAGCGTAAAAAAGAAATTTAATAATTATTTTTTTGGTTCATAGATATAAATTTATTTATTGTTTAATTATTCTTGATTTTATTACTGGATAATTTTGGATTAATTAATTCTACAGGTAAGAAGTAGGTACCCAAGGCAAATTAACAATACCTAAAAAAAAACACGTGACGAGACATTGGTTTTGGATAGTTTCGACTTAAGTGCTGTAAGCAGTGTAATAAACTATTTTTATTTGGTACAAAAAGAAGTCACAACAATGAAAAAGAAATAATATTTTTATAAATATGCATTTACTTTCAAATCCTTCTCATTTATAATTAATTTGCCGTAAAATGTATAAGAAATAGCAAAACAGCGTACATTAAACATTTATATGTTTAATGTACGAATATAATTTGTTCATAAAATTTTTTGCACACTTTGGTTAAGAAGTTTGCGCGTATGATCGAGCAAGATGGCGGTTTTGACAGTCCTATTCTTAGTTGGCACGCATAGTATATATTGTGTGTATATGTGCCAGGTGCCGGTGGCGTCGGTGCAGTGCGGCGAGGGCGGCGCGTTCAACCGCGTGTCGTGGACCCCCAGCGGGCACCACGTCACCGCCGGGGACGATAACGGCAAGATATGGCTCTACGAGCTCGCCGAGGTGAGTGCTCACTCCTCCTGTTTCTTCGTATAAGCTTAAGGCGCCTAGAAGGGCAAATGACTTGAATAAACATTTCTACCGCTATAAATCATAAACGGGCTTCTGCTTCGTATGAGCTAAGTGGCCAAGATCTGGTGTAGAGTTCTCAAGTTGCCCGAAGGCCTCTGACTTAGTTTAACTAAATAAATAAATAAAAATATAATAAAAACAAAATAAATAAATTAAAAAATTATAAAATAAATTAAACTACTCTTTGTGCTAATACTAACAGCGGTAAGCTATACCAAAACTTGGCATAGATGTACGAGATATTCTAGAAACCATTTCTTGTTATAATAAATTAAAATTCCATGATGACTGATGTCTTTGGTCAGGATGTTAAAAATGTATCAATATAAAGATGTATTTATTTATGTAAATATAACAAATATAGTAATCAGTTGTGTTAGCAACCATAATACAAACTAGAAACGGTTTAGTATGAGGCTAAATAGGGCTAACCAGCCGTGTGTGAAATGTATCCTAATATTTATTTATACCTTTTGTTACTTTTACTTGTAATTAAAAACCTCTGCCAGCTTCCAAAGCTCTTCCAACAACATTTGTATTCGTAATTCCAACAACATTTGTATTAGTAATTCCAACAACATTTGTATTCCCGCAGAACGTGGCACAGCCCCGGCACGACGAGTGGAGCAAGTTCGTGTACACGTTGCAGGAGTTGCGCAACAACCAAGCGGACGAGGAGACAGACAGGCTGAGCCTCGCCACCAGCGGACCCTCCAGCCTCAGCTCGCTCGCCTCCAACCCGCTCAGGTAACTACCCAAGTAGCACAAAACTGAATTATATCGGTTCACATCGGTTATTCCAGCATTATAAGTTACTTATAAAGGTTCACTAAAACGCTAACACCTGCTTTATAGAACGTCGGAACTCATATAATGCTTTTTGCTGTAACTTAGCTGTATTATATTTCACACAAATGCCTTTATAGAGCCCTGAGCATAACTGTAATCAATTGAATACTATTGGCACTAAGACAGAATTTATGTGGCCTTATATCCTGCATATGGCTGCAGGAAAGGTCAATTGTGAACCATTATAGGATTGCATTAAAACAAGGAACACGCGAACTACAATAAAGCAAGCAACATTTATGTGAACTTATATAACGAAGTTTTAACTACACATGCTGCATAATGCATCACATGTGAAGCGTTAGTCAGCTAATATTCCATACTCCCCTAATGGCATTAATTTAGTTCACATGAAAACATTATGTGATAATCTATGCAAACAGATAGCAGCTAATTGTTTATTAATAGTTCACATGTTACCCTTAATTCTGCTCTAAGCTGCATAGTGGCCTATAGGAATACTATCTAAAGTGTGTTATGGAAGATAATATATCGTTGCAACCATAGCTATTATCAGTGTTTGTTGAAATCATGTGGAAAGCAAAAAAAAGAACTGGAGGGATACGAAGAAAAATAGCTAAGGAGTATATCCAAATTATAAATTACGGTAAAAAAAAATACAAATGAACAAATACTAGCCACTTTCTCGAACATTCCCAATAAATCAAGCGTGAGTCAGAATGTGTCACATGAGGGTTCCGTATTCACGAACACTACAAATAACGACAATGGTGAACAAAGCAACAATGCAGACTGCACAACCTCAGAAGATGAAGACTCCATTTGCGAAAGTAGTAGTTTAACTGATTCGGACAATTTATATGAAAAAGTTGATCTTTTCCGACAAAATTAAAAAAAATGGGCTATTGACAAATCAATAACACAAGTAGCTAAGTTTCAAAGAGAAACAAAATATAGCCTATGCTACTCAGGGATAATGCAGCTTCCTAACGCTGAAAGATTTTTCAAATCGGGCCAGTAGTTTTGGAGCCTATTTGCGTCAAACAAACAAACAAAATCAAACTTTTCCCCATGATAATATTGGTATATACTAGCTGCGTCCCACGGTCTTACCAGCGTTAGTCCGGGGTAAAAATCTTTGTATTAATCCAAGGTCTAGCCTATTCTTATTCTATGATGGGGGCGATCAGACTTACACTGACAACCCGCAGGAGGCGTATTGTGCATTTCCCCCTACCAGCCTCTACCCAAGCCATCCGAGCTCCTTAAAGTAGCGGAGCACGGTCTTGGGTTGCTGGCATACCTGTTCCACTGTCATTGCGTCAGATGTTGTGGTACTTCTTTTAAAACACAAGGCGTCCGAGTATAGCGTCGACTAAACACTGACCTGCTCATAGCTTAGCCAAGTCAGGGAAATCTATTTATTTATTTACTAGCTGCGCCCCGCGGTCTTACCCGCGTTAGTCCGGGGTACAAAGTAATCTTCGTATTAATCCAACGTCTAGCCTACTAACTATCTCCATACCAAATTTCATTAAAATCGGTTCAGACGTTTGTGCGTGATTATTAAAAATTATAATCACATTCCGCATATGATAATATCCAAGTTTATTGTAAGATGATATGTATATATTTTATTTTTTTAAACATGAATTCACTTTTTCAGATAACTCCTCAACTTCAGTAGAGGAATGGTGCAATGAAGAATTAATATTCCTGAGACTTGAAATTAAAACCATTGTATTTTAGATTTATTATTGCTAATTATTTACAATTAATTTGGAAGGTTATCTTGATGTACAGTGTATGCTAGGTCACCTTAGCGCGCCATTTGTATTCGAGGTAGAGTTGCATTTTTAAATGTGATTTGTGCATAATAGCTTAACAGGACAATCTTTACCTAAAATGCGTACTAAGCGTTTTGCCTCCACTTTCACTATAAGTATTGCCAAGGTGTGGAACTCCTTGACAAATGCCCTGTTCCCCGAAAACTATAATCTTGCGGTTTTCAAGGCACAAGTGAACCGGTTTCTTCTGGGTACGCGCGTTCCAATTTAGATCACAATGTCGCTTACCATCAGGTGAATTGTGATCAAGCACAAACCCATCATAGTATTAAAAAAAAACTTGACTCAATGAAGTTAATGTTCTCGAGGTTGCAAAAGCTAATGAGTGCAAGCAAGGAAAAGCAAACTTTTAAAAGTTTTCTTTATTGAATTACCTTTTAAAAGGGGTTTGGTATAAATACTTGTAACTCTCGTATTATTTATGAAGATGTAAAAAGTGCCCTTTTTAATATGTAAGCAATTCTGATTTAAATGGTTATAAAACTTGCACTTACAATTCTGTATGGGGTGTGTTATGCTAGCCAGGCTCTTAAAAACAAACAAGAACTGGAAATGGTGCAAAAAAAATACACCTATTCGTTTTAAAACAGCTAAATATTCGACATGAAATTTTAACCACTGATAACTTATTTTTTTATAAAACGACTTAGCCCTTTTTTCTGTCAGTTTCAACTCTAGCTAGCTAGTTTATATTATTGTTGTTAGTATGACTTAAAAAAACTTCATTAAAAGAACTTTTTATCATATTATGATTATGCATCAGTAAACAGCTGCACAGTATTATGTTATATTGTCTTTTTGAACATTTGAATACAATGGTTTTAATTTCACATCACAGATGGATTAAGATAAGTCAAGAACTGAATGAGATTATTTTGCTAATGAAGATGGATTATCGACTTGTATAACTAAAAGCTAAGGTGCATTTGTAATGCATATAATTTATAGTAATTTGGAGTAGTTAATGTTACTGTCTTACAAAGATCTTTAGGTTCTTTATCTATTGGTATGTATAGTATAATCGTTTTCAATGTTATATTTAAATCGCAAAATTGATAAATGAATATTGATAAAATGAATCTTATCACTTTATTATCCCGCGCCTAACTGTACTCAGTTTTTGTTTAGATATATGTGTATATTAGAAATTAAATAAAGAAGCAGCTCTCAATGTTAGTATAATTAAACTAAAATACTATTCACCAAGCTTCAATGCTGTAAATTTTATTCCATGAAAGAGTTAATAAATAAAAAAGAATGTAATATTAGACTAGAATCAGTTTTAGTAAGTTTTGTTGTATTTAATCTAACATTATTTATTATGAATAATATAGATACAGGTTGTAAGTCACGAGCTGGTACTTATGCTGTATTATTAAAGTTAAAGAATAAAATCTGCTTATGATATTAAGTGCTTTTAATTGAATTTGTGTTACACCAGTTAGTTTAAAAAACAAATCTTAATAATTTTCGTCTAAATGCACAGTCCCTTCAGTGTTGTTATATAGAGTTTACACTTAATATATATTATATTATTATATAACATAACCTACCTACAAATGTTATCAATGTATCATTTAAGTTAGTAAATAATTATATTTCTGAGAATGATCAGATTGAAGAAAAAACTGAAAAATTGCTTTTTAATATTATTATATTTCTTTTTTAATAAATAAATGCATGTTATAGTCTATCTCTACTGTGGTGTGAATGGTATCACCAGTTTTCCTTTGGCCAGGTTGACTTCTTCCCAGCAGGTGCAAGCAAATGTTTTCCGATCCATAGTATCTACATACAGCTTGCCATCGAGGTGATCCATCTCATGCTGGGCTATCCTCGCCACCCAATCACTGTACTTCCTCCTGATTGTTATACCTTCTTCATTTAAACCTGTGGGAATAAATGTTTGTGTTTTTGCTTAACTGCCTCATTGAGAATTTTAATACAAAGGATTGAGCGATTTCTCTAATATGAGTATAGCAAACATTTAGGATCAAGACCACTAACACATAGTAAATAAAAGAAGCATTTTCTAGAATCTTATAAATAATAACACTCGTGTGTTAGCTCCATTCTTACCAGACACTTCTACTTCTTTGTAGCGTGGTACTTCTGCCTCATAACCTTGAACACTCTCGCATCCCTCGCTGTGCACCACTTTCATGTAGTTAACCGCCTTCAGAGATGGGTTGATGTAAACCTGTAAATATACAATAAAGTATGCCACTTACATATACACATATATATATCATTGCTTTTATTTTCTTGTCAACTACAAGAGAGACAAAGTGACAATAGTCATTATATACTTACTCACAGTAAACGGTACAACATCCATACCGCGTAATTTGACTATCTCTTTCGGAACTTTAGCTATTTGATTAGCTGTGAGCCTCATCACAAATATCCTCATATTCACCCCTATTTGAGGTGCAGACATTCCCAAGCTATCGTACTTCTTTAGGACGTATTCTAGCTTCTTTATAGTGTCTCGTACTTCGTCTGATTTAATCTTCTCCAGCGGAACCAAGTTAGAAACTTTACGTAACCGTGGGTCTCCTATTTGTACAACATGCTCGTAGGGGGGCTTTGTTCTGCCGTGACTAGGCGCCAACCGGGCGTACCAGTTCAAAACTTTTCTTGATATTCCCATGACTATACGATTTTAGGAAGTTCAACCCTTAATAGTTTGTGTATGGATTGTTAATGAGGTTATGTTGTTTTGTGAAATTGCACTTGTTATTATGTGACAATATACTTTTTCTGAATCGAAATGTCATTGTCATTATACAAACTCGTAAACAAATCTGTAATCTAAGGGTTCTGTATTATTATACCTGCAAAGGCAGTACGATTCTTAAAACATGTCTTAAACACGTTCAGTCAACAGGTAATTTTACTATACCAATGGAAATGGATATGACAATGGAAATAAACGTTTTACAGTCAAAACAATTGCCAACTGTTTGTCATTGATGTAGTGTATATTATTACGTTTCATTAAGTTCTCACCAAAATACCTAATAGCGGTGTATGAGATAAAACTTACCGGTCACATTTGTAATAAAATATTATTTAAAAACGTATTGTTTCTATACTTACCTGGAATTTAACTCCTATTTATCTAGGAAAATGAAATCATTTGATTCAGTTACTTCTAGTAACACAGTTGTCTACTCTAATATCACGAACGCGTTCTAATACAAATAGAGTACGTTTATTTTAGAACAGGTAAAACAAATTTACTGAATACATAAATAACGAATTAATTTTACAGATGAACAGATCCAGGCTTTTGTTCTTTCGATCTACAGCGTCAGTAACAACACGTACAAAAACTACACATGGATATGATGTCTTATTTAAAACGCATACCAAAACATCAAAGTATGCCGATGTGTTGTTTCAAACATCTGGAAATGCTGGCGTCATAGTTTTGAATCGACCAAATGAATTAAATTGCCTAAATATGTCTATGATATTAAAAATATTGCCAAAATTACGAGAATGGGAACCTAGCAGATCGTTAGTTATCACAAAAGGAGCTGGGGATAAGGCATTTTGTGCTGGAGGTGATATCAAAATCGGTATCCATAAAATAAAAGGACCAGTATTGTTTTGGCGATTGTACAATTTTATTTATTTGATTAGCATTCTAAAGATTCCGTATATCTCATTAAATGATAGATATACGATTGGTGGAGGTTTGGGTATATCCATGCCCGGAAAATATCGTATAGCAACCGAAAGAACGATAATGGCAATGCCGGAAAATAAAATTGGTCTTTGTCCTGACGTCGGAGGAACGTACTTTTTGCCACGGCTAAAATCGAATATTGGCTTTTATTTAGGGATGACAGGTAATAAATTATAAAACTTTATTGTTGTTAACGTACAAAATATACACAATATCTTCGGCTTATTAAATTCAAACTACAAAGATTATTTAACGTTGTTTTTTTGTTTCAGGTGATATAACAATAGGTTCTGATGCATTACAAATTGGACTTGCTACACATTATATACCAAGTGATCGTCTAAATGAACTTGAAAGCAGGCTGTATAGCTGTTGTAATGAAATACAAGTTAGTGATATATTAAACAAGTTTTGCGAAAAACCTACTTATTTTTCTCTATCTTCACACATCAAAGACATAGATCACTGCTTTTCTGCGTCTACATTTGAAGATGTACTAAAAAGACTGGAAGATGTGAATAATGAGTGGTCAGCAAGAACTTTACAGGTGTTTAAATAATTTTGTATAATAGTATACTTATACAATTATATATATGTAACTTTGATAACAATTTAATGAAATAATAAATATTACAGGCTCTTCATCAAGTATGTCCAGGATCTCTCAAGGTCACATTTCGGGCTCTTAAACTTGGTGCTAAAATGAATCTTCAAGACTGCCTTAAAATGGAATATAGACTGTCATGCCATGCAACACGAAATCATGATTTCCCTGAAGGTAAGAAGGTATAACTCGTAATAACGTATTAAGATAATTTTGCTTTGACTTGGGCCTTAAGTATAAATTCTATGCGACGTTACAGGAGTACGTGCAAAACTGCTGGAAAAAGATAATAACCCAAGATGGAAACCCAAGAATTTATCTGAAGTTACTGATAAATACGTAGATGGATTTTTCAAATAACTCGCCAATGGAAATGAATTAACGATTTATAGTTTAATTAAATTCTTACTAAAATACCTTATATTCATGCATGAGAGAAAAACTTACCGGTCACATTTGTAATAAAATAAAATATTATATTAATGTATTGTTTCTATACTACTTACCTAAAGTTCAACTCTTACTTTTATCTCGTAAAATGGAATCATTTGATTCAGTGACTTCAACGGAGACTCAGTTGTCTTCTGTATTATCGCAAACGCATTCTAAAAGAAAAAAGTAAGTTCATTTTAAAAAAGGTTTGACAAATTACTGAATACATAAAATAACTATTTAATTTTACAGATGTACAGGTCCAGACTCAGATTCATTCGATATTCAACGTCATTATCAACACGTACAACAACTACACACGGAGATGATGTCTTATTTAAAATACGAAACAAAACGGGTATCATCACTTTAAATCGTCCAAATGAATTCAATTGTTTAACTACGCCAATGTTAGCCACAATAATTTCAAAACTACAAGAGTGGCAAAAAGATAAGGCACTGATTATCACCAAAGGCGCAGGTGGCAAGGCGTTTTCTGTTGGAGGAGATGTGAAGATAATATGTGAAAACGCGAATAGGGGACGTGAACTCTTTTGGCAGGAATTTAAGCTCGTTTCTCTAATTAAAAATTGCCAGATTCCTTATGTTTCTTTTGTTGATGGATACACAATCGGAGCTGGTTTGGCAATATCTATTGCAGGAAAATATAGGATAGCTACGGAGAAAACAGTTATGTCAATGCCTGAGGCCACAATTGGCCTTTGCCCAGGTCTAGGGGCAACTTATATCTTTCCAAGATTGAGACATAATATAGGTTACTATCTTGGGTTTACGGGTAAGATTATATCACCCTTGTCTAGTTCTTTTGTTTGCGTCTGTCAAAGGTATTAGCAATTTTCATAAAATTCAATTTATTTCTAATTTAGGACATAAACTGAGAGGGAGCGATACAGTATATACAGGATTGGCAACTCACTTTGTACCCCATGATCGCATAGTTGATTTGGAAATAAATTTATCTAAATGCAGCGATGAACATGAAATTTTGACGGTTTTGAATAAGTTTTGTGTATTTCGTCAAACTAATGAATCCTGTTCTTCCGTTGCTCCATACCTCAAAGATATTGATTATTGCTTTTCTGCTCCAACACTCGAAGAATTACTTACAAGATTAGAGAAAATAAGCAACGATTGGTCGAAGAAAACTTTACAGGTATGTTAAATAAATATATAAAATACCAAGCAGTTAGGTGTCCAACTTATTTTAAGCAATTACCTATTATATTACCAAACTTTGTTTTCAAAACCGAAATGGTTTACAACTGTCCTGTTGATATTAAGATGAGCATAATTATATAGTTTAACGTGCCATCCGAATTACCAAATCACCAGACATACTAAGTCTGTCCATAATTTTATTGCATCGACCAATAACTAACTGCAAGGACTTACTATAGTTTTTATATTTTACCAACATACATCACCATACCTACTCTAGATGCTATCAGAAGAAACACATATATTTTACATAATACATGATTTATTTACAGGAGCTACTTCGAGTGAGTCCAACAATACTGAAAGTTACATACCGCGCATTTGAATCTGGTGCAAAGATGAATTTTTTAGAATGTCTCCTAATGGAATTTGGAATAACTGACTATGCTACCCAAAACCATGATTTTAAAGAAGGTAGGTATATTATGTTATGTTTTTATTGTAATTTTAGAATTTGGTTCAAATACGTTTCGGGGTGGAGGACGTTACGTTTCGTGAGGATCAGAAGCGAAACATTTGTGGCAAATTTGGGGTAGCGTCAACGAAAAAGGAAGTTAGACCTAAGAGTCTCCACCCGCGGGTCTCGCCTTTAGTCTCTCGAGTATTAAATACTAAATTTTAGTATAACCGATTTTATTCGCTATCCAGAGATGGATCTTTGCAAGCTTAATGGGTACTTTTGGACGTGGGGTTTAATGTATGACGTTTTCCTTATGGAATATTAATATGTAATATTATGTTTAAATTAAAATAAATTCTTTCATGTAGTTAAATTCTAGCAATTATCATTTTTTAAATATTTTGGTTTTACAGGAATAAGATCACAATTCATTGATAAAGATAATAACCCCGATTGGAGCCCGAAAACACTAACTGAAGTTGATGACGCATATGTAGATAAGTTCTTTGCTAAGTGTCCGCCTCCCAAGCCATTCATATGAAAGATGTAAGGGTAGTAATAAAAGCTCCGACAAAAAAAAAAAAATTGTCCTTACTCAAAATATTAAATCTACTGCCTAAAATACTAACTTTCCGACTACTTTTGTCCGAATAAAAATGATGAAACGACCGAATGAGATACTGAAATCTTCGAAAAATAAATATGATTGTTTATTGCGATTATACTTTTCTACCAACATAAATTACGTTCTACTGAAAACTATGCTTTGTAATTTTTATCTTTAAATGCCTACTATTAATTCATAAATTACCTTTCACATTTCATAGACTGTGGAGCTATTTTAACTGTAACATTATACTGAAAATATATTTCTGAGTGGTTATACAGAAACTTATAAAAAATATAAAAATGTACTTGTAACAATAACTTTTACTTGCATCATATATCATGAATTTTACTTACCACGGGTATGCTTACCTATAGTCTGGCAAACGAAACATGAGACTCGAATTATTTGCAAACTTTTTATATGTCAATGCTATAATAATGTCATCGTCAATATCCAAAACAAGATGGCGTGTTGTTATGATTTAGTTAAACACTAATTACTCAGCGAAAAATGAAAAAAGTCATCAAAAGTGTAGTACGGGAGTTGTTATTCCGCATGATCTCAAAGTATCATAAAAAACAACAAGAAAAAGAAATGAAATTCGGCGTAATTTCAACGAAAACAAGATTGTTTACATCGCTGCTTTGGAAGAATAGCGTAGTATTACCAAATACTACAAAATTCATTTTTCAACGCCATTCAACGTAAAATGATCTGTTTTGTATACCCAGTTAAGATCGTATTTTTATAACAACATTTCACGGCGTGGCACCACCAAAAGACTATATCCCTTTGGTCAAATTTGGTCGCATTTTTTTATAGATAGCGTTGTATCGCCATTTGCAACTAGTGTTTTGAAGTGAACCCCCTGTTGGTTTTCTTGAATTTGGTCATATTCCAAAATAATTCAGATTTTGAGTGCGCATTTATCTCAAACACTGCATTATTACGAGATGTGACACTATTGCTAAAAAAAAACTACAAACACTTTTTGAAACTTCTCATAAACAAAGTGTCATTTGGGATTACTACGTTGCTCTACAAAAAGTAAGTATAACTTAAATGTATTATAATTAGATATTACTGTTTATAATAAAAAATAGAGTCGTAAGTATTGGTACAATTAAAACTACTACGTTTTTCTATATAAATTATTTCGTGATTGTAATAGTATTTTTCGTAATAAGACTTTATCCTGTAAAACAATTGGTCGTGTTATTGTACTTGATACAGTATTTCAGATAAAAAGCACCACAAATACTATTTTTTTTTATGCATTATGACTACCTTACTAATCGTGAAGAGCTTACTGAAGCTAATATTTTGGTAGATACCTAGTAGGTTTTATTGTTACATATCGACTCGTTGTAATCTAGGTAGCTAGTTAGAGCTAGTTAGTAGATTCTAGGTAGCTGTATTCTAGGTAAACAGATTCTATTGCTACGGTACTAAGGTACTTATAAAGAGTAGGTATTCTACGTAGGATTAAGACTATCTATATTTTTTTATCTTTGATAGGTTTGCATTTGACTACAGCTAGCTTGATGTTAAGCTGCGCTGCAGTCTACGGTGGGGCACGCTTACCTAGAAGATACCTATTAACTCTACTTTTGAAGACCCCCGGAAGATATCTCTTAGGAAACAGAGACCCAGGTAGTGAGTTACAAAGCCTCGCAGTCCTCACAATAAAGGATGACGCAAAGCGTTTCGTGAGAAAGTTTGGATACGCAACTCTGTATCGGTGTCTCTTCACTGACTCTCTGTAGTAGAATGGAGATGGTGGAATCAAATTATGAAGTTCCAAAGCACACTCCCCGAAATGTATGCGATAAAAGATCGACAAACTAGCAACCTTGCGTCGGTGCTCTAGGCTTTGAAGCTTCGCCTTCGCAACGCAAGAATTGCCGATGAGCTTCTTAGCTCGTCTCTCAATGGACTCAAGCGCTTCTAGCTGATAATTGGCAGAACCATCCCATAGATGCGAACAGTACTCCATACATGACCGAACTTGCGCTTTATACAAGATAAGCAACTGTTTAAGCCTGAAGTACTGTCGCACCTTTGAGAGGATACCCAGCTTTTTTCCAGCCACTTGCGCTTTGGATACAATATAATATAAGCCAAAATTGAGAGACGAGGTCAAGCTGATACCGAGAAGCTCTAATTGGTTTGTGGTCGTAACGGATACATTTCGGAAAGTAGGGGCCTGATGAAATGGCCTCTTCTTGGCGGAGAATAGAGTTTAAGGAGAGATACACGCCTGAGTCTTAGCAGCATTTAACCAGATTGGCAGCGCCCCAATCGGAGACTGCCTGTAAGGTGTCGATTATGCGCTCGACCATGCCCTCTCTGAGTAACTGCATATCGGCCGCACTGGCTCGTGCGTTGGACATAGAGCTCTCTACAACCGTGCTGTCGTCTGCATACCCTATGATGCCAGGCTTGAGCAGATCATTAATATGCAGCAAGAAGAGAGTTGCAGAGAGCACTGAACCTTGAGGGACACCGGTGTTTTTAGACATTTGATCAGACGAGCAGCCATATATGACTACTTGGATTGATCGATCCCTCAAAAAGTTTAATATCCACAAACAAAAACCAGTGGGCAAACCGAAGGAAGCTTGAAGAAGATAAGGCCGTCGTGCCAAACCCTGTCAAAGGCCTTAGAAATATCGAGAGAAACCGCTAGGGCTTCTCCGAATTCGATGGCCTCACTCCAGATGTGCGTGGCGTACACTAGAAGATCCCCAGTTGACCGGTTCCGGCGAAAGCCATATTGTCGGGAATACATAAGAGATCTAGCTCCGATATCTACGATAGGGAATCAGAATCAGGTAATTGTCTAAAAGTGAGAGTATATACTCGTATTTACCTAACTTTTCCTTGTTTATTTTTATTTTAGTGGCAAACCGACAGACACTACATTAATTCCGGAACATCAATGTCCCGTTGAGTATCAAGGTAATAAACGAAGTGGTGCTTACCTACTTTTACATGAAGTGTAGGTGTTGGATTTGTAGATTTTATAATAACAATATCTTTTAACAATTAATATCGATAATAATACTAATTTAAACTTTCTATTCATGTTTCATTGGATTTTGTTACGTTATGTTTTTGTTATAGGAAAATCAAGCAGAGGACAGAATGGGTCTTGCGGGACGTTGTATTATCTCCTTTACTGTCTGAAAATAACAAGCTTGTAGAAACAGGAGATCCGCAAAACCAGCTAGTACATGACTGTTGTTCAGATTACAGCGTCAAGGACCCGAATTACGTAAATATTGAGGACTATAATTCCGATTCTGATCTTAGTGACTTAACTAGTAAGAAACGCGCAAAGCAATTTGAAAGAAATAAGTTTGCTGAGAACATCGACCCCACAATTTCAGTAGTGACTAAAAATTCAAGTTCAAGAAAAATTAGTCCGCCAATACTCACCAAAAAATGGATTATTCAAACGAACTTTAAAATATATTGTACAAAACAGAGAGTCTATATTTATGGCTTATAATTTATAAAATTCTTCTAACTTTAAGTGGATAAGAGCTACATGTTCTATTATGAGCATTTTTCAATTTTTATGTTCTGTTTCCAGTGTTTATAAGATTCTATGCTATAACAGTTACCTACTTAAGCAATTTTTTAAGATAAAGTTTCTTATCTTCTTTTATGTTTCTAATTTTCATACGTTTATTACTTGTTGTAAAACCAGTTAATACTTTATTTTTCCATTAAACATGTTACACACAATAGGCATTTTTGTAATAGAGCGACTGATTTGGTATTGTGACGCTATTGTTTAAAAATAAATAATGCTAAGATGTAACAACTCAAAATGTATCAGTATCACTGAGAAAAACACAATGAATATTATGTGTTAAATCTAAAAACACCACTGTTATTTAAAATAATCTTATATTTTCTTGTACTTTTTTGTAATGAGCCAGTAACCTTCATAAGATTGTTTGTATAATTTTGTTATAAGTCTGAGACCTAGTAATTATTTTCAATATTTAGTACTAAATAAGTATTATTTTCTTAAAAGCATTTAATAAACATAAAGTGCAATATATGTTTCGTGTTTTTATTCAAGTGTCATCAACATTTGCGCAGTTAATAAAAAAATACAGCATTTGATAATTTGAAAAAAACTTTAAAGTGCTCTACTGAAAAATTCACTCATTTTGACTTACGACAGTATTCTTCCAAGGCAGCGAATGTGGTGTTTGATTTCTTAGGTTAGTATGACGCTACTAAGTTGATACTTTGTTTTAATTCGTATTTACTATATATCTTTTTGCATAAAGTAATTATCAATTTCGATTCACATTCTTTTATCATTACTCAAAACCTTCCCACCTTCCTAATAATGCATTTTGGTTATTTATCATACCATAAAATGTTACATTGTAATTTTAACACATTTTTTTTCTTTAACAGGTTTTTCTTAATCTGGATTCTGCCATTGAGCTGATATGAAGTTTGGGTAAACGCAAAGTGTCAAGTGAAAATATTGCCTTGTCTGTCTTGCGGTGTTGAATCAGAAAAAGTGATTAAAGAGACATTTGGAACCATAACTCCAGAGAAGTGGAAGAATAATATGACTGATAATGTAATATACATTGAAAATGAATATGAAAATAAGATCGGGACAGGATCACTGAAAATAATTTGGAAAGTTTTATTATAGTAGGAAACTAATAAATAAAATAAATATAAATAAATAAAACTGTGATTCTAGTGACACCGGTGAATCTTTTCAAATTTAAGTCTTAGATTCACATTTTAATTATGACAGTGAATAAAACATTATAGAATACTGCTTTTTTTATTCAGATTGATTGTATAATTTCTAAAGTATGACTTCCTTCAGTACTTAAAGCGTTTTTATTCAGACGAAATAAAATAAATAATTTCAAAGTATCAAATTAGTTTATTCCAGGTATATCATATTAGTTTTGGGGTTGCTATACTCTGATTTTTTAAATTTGCCGCTCTTTTCCAGGGTCATGTTTCGTTTGCCAGACTATATTTCAGGCGTTAAGAAGTTAGAACAACATTCAACTGAAAATACTATTCTACTAACCTAACCTAACCTAACTTGCAATAATAATAATAAGTTAATAATTAATGTAAATAATAACAAAAGGCATGGACCCAGGTGTCTATGGTGCGCAGAATAAATAAAAATATAAAAAAAAAACCCTAACCTAACTAATAGCAACAAAAACAGCCAAACGCGACCCGAACCCTATAGCACGGGCCGAACAGTTGAGGTATTTTCATCATTATTGCGAGTTAAAAAATAAATTTGATAACTAACAATAGAAATTAAAACAGTTCATGCAAGTTGTAAAAATGTGATAATTTTGACAAAACCTCTGTTGTCGGTAACTTAGTAATTTTGTCGGAGGTTCAGTATTCTATTCGGAAGTTTAGTTTTGTTATTCGAAGATCCATTTTCTTTTAGGAAAAAATGTAATTTGAACATGTTCTTAATTGTTATTAAATTGGACATTTTTATTCGTTTATGTTTTGGGTTTTTCGTCGGTAATTCATTATAACGCTGGTTAATTAGAATAATAGTCGGCCACAGATCGCTGGAGATTAATTTGTTTTTCGGAACCATTATTACAGTATTCTATTCGGAAGTTTAGTTTTGTTATTCGAAGATCCATTTTCTTTTAGGAAAAAATGTAATTTGAACATGTTCTTAATTGTTATTAAATTGGACATTTTTATTCGTTTATGTTTTGGGTTTTTCGTCGGTAATTCATTATAACGCTGGTTAATTAGAATAATAGTCGGCCACAGATCGCTGGAGATTAATTTGTTTTTCGGAACCATTATTATTTCCCAAGATGTAACAGTTTCAGTAAAAGAGTTGGTTGATCGAAACCATTTAGCATAAAAAATACATACCTACAAAAATAGTTTGTTTTTATCTCAAAGTATATATTGAAACAATATCACAATAGTAGTCAGTAATAACCATACAAATTACATTTAGTACTTAAAAGATTATAACCTAAAAGTGGCCTTTGCATTTGACTACATTTATAAATAAACATGTATTTTTTGTTTTAAAGGTCATTCCTTTAATGAAGCATTTAATACGTTTACAGGCATTTTTTAGAGTGAGCGTGCTAGTCTCTAATAATACGAAGTTGACATACTGTTAAGATATCCAGGTATGAAGCATGATCAGTCGTATATCATACGCATTTATTATTACGCACAGAGTTTTATAATCTAAAAGCCATTCCACTGCAATAAAATAAAAAAACAACAATCTATGTTTTGCACAAGGAAAGTCTTCAATTACGATACGTCGATGTTAAAATTTGCGTAGCATTCATTTATTAAACAAGTTAATTCTAATATTTTAAACTAGTCAAAACATACATACTGGCAGATATTTAATCCTTAGGTATAATAATCAAATTTGGCGTAATACAGCGTTTATGGTTGTTGTATTTTAGTTGTGCCATTTTAGCACAACAATAGACGATGTTTTTCCTTGATGTGCCATATTCTTTTTTTAAATCCGCTTAAAGTGTTTAGACTTCAAAGTGAAGATTAGTTGTGGATTGGGCGGATTTTATTAACAAACTAAAAATCACAACAACATGTACGGTACCCTAATTTTTTTTTATGTGGCAATCACTTATCAACTTTGACAAGTAAACAAAACGTGTTTTTGTCAATTGAATCGGCCGGATAGAAATCTTGTTTTTATTTCATTATTTTCATTTTTATACTGGTTTTATCTGCAGTTCAGTTTATGATTAAGAAGTGCGGGCTTCATTTGTGAAACGGTATAATTTTATACTTCGTATACAAATGTGTTAACTATAACCTTTCGCAAGTTCTTAGTTAAGACACAGGCAAAGATAAGGACTAAAGTTCAACGTAAGTACTATATTATGCAATTATTACTGTTATCTACATGTTATTTTAGTAACATGCTTAGATTCTTTTTAAATATTGCTATCTACAACATCTTGTATTTGTTTTAATAATTACCTATTCATTAGGAATTGAATGGTGGCCATAATGAATATAAACTTGCACGTCTATTAATATACTATGCGCATAATTAACTAAACAACGATTATATTAATCAGTCTGGTGGTACAAAGTCTTGTAAGAAGTTATATTATTACTACACCTTCATAAAATTCCTATGCATGCATTTGAAATATAAAAATAAGTTTACTGTATTTTACACATCATGAGACATATTTATTTATATTTGAATATTAGGAATTTATCAATGGGAATTTAAAATAGTTAGACATTATTAGTGACCTTCGAAAAATAGTGTTCAATATTCATAAAAGTTTAGTTAATACATATATTTATTCTTACATTGCTTGTTATATTTTGGGCTATATTTTATCAGTATTATCAGCTTACTTACATAACAACTTTCTTATCTGTTACCTCAGCAAATAATACATCGCGTTATACATATATACAAACACTGTTCATGTACCAAGAACTTTGTAGATTAGGACTGCCTGGAACTTTGAAGATTAATTGCTTTAGCTACATTCACTAGATTTTGGAATATTGCCATAATAGTTCATGATATTCGATTTTATTTTGCGTTAATTCTTTGAGCAATTAACGCAAAATAAAATCGAATACAATGAAAATTGCACATAAAACATAATTAAATACAAGAAAAATAAAAAAACTAGTCACTATATATAAAACTTTAACAATTGGTTTATTTTCAGATGTTGAAACTAGGAATCAAACTGACTAGACCGGTCACAGTTCATCTAAAGCGCACAATGTCTTCCCAAGAAGATGATGTTTTATTTGAAACTCTAAACAATGCTGGGATCATAACCTTAAATCGCCCAAAAGCTTTAAACTCTCTGAACACATCTATGGTAACGAAAATGTTGCCGCAGCTACAAGTATGGGAGAACTCAAAGTCTTTAGTCATGGTCAAAGGGGCTGGTGAAAAGGCATTCTGTGCAGGCGGAGATGTTAAACTAGCTATTGACAAAACTGAAGGACCAAAATTCTTTTTCACTGAATACAATGTTAATTACCTTATTGGGAAGTATAAGATACCCTATATTGCACTGATAGATGGAATAACCATGGGAGGAGGGCTAGGCTTGTCTGTACATGGGAGGTACCGAGTAGCGACGGAGAGGACAGTGATAGCCATGCCCGAGACAAAGATTGGGCTGTTCCCTGATGTAGGAGGATCCTTCTTCTTGCCGAGACTACAAGTCAATCTTGGCTTGTATTTGGGACTCACTGGTAAGTGACTTAAAGAAATTGAATTCATTTATGTACCAATTCAATTTCTTAAAGGGTTTTTAACCTATCACTAGACAAAATATAGGACCAATTATCTTAACCACTGATGATATAAAAAGTGTTTAAAATTTAACTTGTCCATTTCCAGGGGACAGACTGAAAGGCAAGGATGTAGTTAAAGCAGGTATAGCAACCCACTTTGTCTCGAGCAAACGTCTGTATGAACTGGAGACGTTGCTCTCTCGCTGCACAACCGAGGTAGAAGTCAACAACCTCCTCACCAAGTTCCAGGAGCCCCCGGAAGAGTTCTCCCTGGCCCCTCATATCAAACACATTAACTACTGCTTCGCAGCCTCCACTATTGAAGAGATTATTGAAAGGCTTGAGAAAGTGCAGAATGATTGGTCTGAGAAAACTTTGAAGGTTAGATTTTAATTTTCTTTGTCCCTTCATGTACTGTAGCTATTGTATTGTTCAACATAATAGTAGACAAGGGAGCTTAATAATGATTTGACAGTGAAAACACTTTTGAATACCTATCTATTTTGTATCCATGTATAGAATCCCCAAAGTGTAATGAAGAATTCAATCCAACCCCAGGTAATTATTATATTATTAAGGACTCGAATCAGACACACATGGTTTTGAGAGAAGACAGCTCAGCCAGGCGTGCACCGCCTCACGTTTCGAAAGTTGTGGATTAGATCCCTGGTAATGAGTTTCGGTAAAGAAAAACATCGTGAAGTAACCAAAGCATAAGAGAGCCGATATATCCAGACATGCAACTCTGGCCTAAGGTGGACTTAGGTTGAGAGCCAGATATTTCCACAGATGCGACACTCTGGTCTAAGGTGGACTTAGGATGAGAGCCAGATATTTCCAGAGATGCGACACTCTGGTCCAAGGAGGACTTAGTCCAGTGTCGCTAACTCGTGTGGTAACGCGCCCAGCTGGTCAAATGCCTTGCTGTAAGGAGTAAAAGAACCAATGTGATAATTCCAGACCCTGCACGCGATGTGTCCGGGCTCGCTGAAGATAACCCTGCGCGCGCTGCAACGCGGCGCCCAGCTCGACCTCGGCCAGTGTCTGCGCATGGAGTACCGGCTCGCGTGCCGCGCTACCCGCAACAACGACTTCCCTGAAGGTTACCCATCTCATACATGCTTACATTCATAATATAACCTAGCCATGGTATTTTCCTGGTGATATGCATGTTCTAATTCAAGAGGCCGACCGAAGAAGACATGGATGGTGTGGGAATGAGGACATGAGAGAGAAAGAAGTGAGTCTAGAGACGAGTGTAAAGATTGTGATTGAGTGGAGACATGTTTGTATGTATGTATATGTGTGTGTGTATGTGTGTCATGACGTCACAACAAATAAATTTAACATTTCGTTTCCCAGTCAACTAGTAATATTAATATATTATAATCTACTCAAACTAACGAGAACAGACCTACGTTTGATGGGCGGTATCATCACCGGCCACTGCGATCTAAACTATCACCAGCACAAAATTGGTAATACAGATAGGCCCCCTCTGCCGGGGATGTATGAGGGTGGACGAGACTGTGGAGCATGTGCTGTTGCACTGTGAATCCACAAACCAAACAAGAACCGCAACTAGCAAGGGTATCTCAACAAAACACTATGCTACACTTGGACGCCTCCTGCTATAAAAAAAGTACCACAACGTCTGACGCAATGACAGTGGAACAGGTATGCCAGCAACCCAAGACCGTGCTCCGCTACTTTAAGGAGCTTGGATGGCTTGGGTAGGCTGGTGGGGGGAAATGCACAATACGCCTTGTGCAGGTCTGATCGCCCCCATTATAGAATAAGAATAAGTCAACTAGTTTATAAACTGTTACTGTGTGCCGCACGGCTCAAAATCTAGATTAGTAGAAAAAGTTCCCATAAAAGTGTTACTATAATTTATTATATCTTAGAAGAAGTTTTCGAAAAAAGCGTACATCTCTTTCCCGCAGGCGTGCGCGCCCTACTAATAGACAAGGACAACAAGCCCAAGTGGGACCCTCCCACTCTCGCCGAGGTGACCGACGACTACGTGGAGAGCTACTTCAAGAGGCTGCCGGAAGATGAGGAACTCAAGTTCGCTGACTACAAGCTTTAACCATAAGCAACATCTTCATAAGCAACATCAAACAAATCTTAAGCATTAATATCTTAGTGGATTTTGTAAGCTTTATTATTCGAAACGAAAATTATATCTCTAAAAACCTTTGTTTATAAATATCGCTTAACGTTTTTAAATGAGATGGATACATTTCTTAAAAAAATTGAGAATAAAATATGTATATTTTATATTCACCATAGTCAAAAAGTGATATATGAAATTGTTTAAAAATGTTATTGAATATAATTCAGAAGGTTACTAAGTAACAAAATTAAAACAAATAACATTAAACATAAAAACGTATTGTACAGCTTTTTAAAACAAAAAAAACATGGTACAGCTACGGCTAAATAAACTAAGGTGCTCACTGTTAAGTTTTGGATCACAAAATAAAATAAATACAAATAGTTATATTCATCCAGAAAAATACTGCTAAGTTTATCAATCAGTTTATGCCTTAAAAATACTTAAAATACCTACAGGGTAACGATTTTGCATGTAAGTAAGAAAAATATTATAAGCATAGATGATTTTTTATTAGTATTTTTTCTATAGTTTTTTTACATGATTTTTTTTACACAACTTTTAAGTGCGAGAAGTAGCTTAAGAGTTAAAACTTAATGTAAAAGCATCCTCAATCATTATATTCCACAACTATTAAAAAAAGATGCCCTAAAATTAGCATTCCTAAAGCATTTAGCAAAGAGAATAAATAGAAATGAAAATAAAAAACGATAGTCGTTTATAATGTCGAGATAACAATGTAATTATACTTAATTCTAGCCTTTTGTACGTAATGTTAAATGTTTTGTACTATACAAAATATTATATTGTTAACTTTAAGTGAGATCGTGCATTAAAATTATTATATGGCCATATTTTACATAAAGGTTTTTATTTTGACATCTAAAACAATTCAGCTAATATTGTATGACTACTGTATAATACTGTTGAGTTGAAGTTCCTAACTTTCGTACAAAACGTTTTGCGTCAACCTTTATTGTGAGGACAGCGAAGCTTTGGAACTCTCTGCCTGAGTCTCTGTTTCCTGAGAGGTATCATCCAGGGGTCTTCAAAAGTAGAGTTAATAGGCATACCTATCAAGGGTAAAAAAATACTGTATATAATCTTTCACTATTTACGTAAGTATCAAAGTATACATATATATATATTCAGTATGTATACTCATACATTGAGGCACATCGAAAGTTTGATTATCCTCGTTATCACTGAAACTGCTTAATTGTTAGTGATTAAGTGATAATCTATTATTAGTGATTATTTCTACAATTAATTCTATCAATCGTATTCCTGCCAATTAATCCTTTCATTACTCTATTACTTGAATATTAAATTTTATAATAGGAGCAGCTTATTAGAATAAGCATAGACAAATTATTTGTCTATGTAATAAGTATCCATTTTATAGTTAAAGAAATAAACATTTATTTTATGACACGAACGAAGGTTACAAACATTATTTCAGAATACTTAAATAAAAATAATAAAAATATATTTTTAAGTTTCAGACATTGTAATTATAATTGATAATGCTGATATTGTTTTAAAATATTATTTGTTTTTATTAAGACTTCACATTTATTGCCGATTTTGTCAGTTTTCTTCGCTCAAAGAATATGTATAATGGCGTAACTCTAATTCTAATTTGAAGTGGGGGTGATGAGACCTGCCCTGATATCCCGCTAGGGGCGTATTCTTCCTTACCAGCCTACTAAAATAACGGAGCCAAAGCAAAATAACGGAGTACGGCCCTAGGTCGCTGGCATACCTGTTCCACTGTCAATCGAAGACGATTTTGAGATGCTTTTTTTAGACCGAACTTCTCCTATCGCAAGTTTAGTCGGTGCATACTGTGAACAAGATTCGTCTTGTATCGCAATTCTTTTCATTATTCTTATAATTAAAAAATCCTGCTGCTTTTGATTTCTTCTAATAAATCACTGAAAATACTGAATATGATGACTTCACCAACTGAAAAAAAAAACATAAATGCTTCGTTGTCATTAAGTTAACTATGTTAGGTAAATCTAATGTATCTTCTTATAATCTAATTAATATACAAAAATTTCCATGTCACAATGTTAATTACCGTACTCCTCCGCTTGACCGATTTTGGCCAAATTTTATATGCGTATTAAGAGGTTTGAGAATCGACTACTATCTATGTATGTGTTTTTATCTGTACTTAAGGCAAACATTGTTTGCCGGGTCAGCTAGTAATTGTATAATAATTCGGATTAGTAAAGAAATCATTTCAAAGTGTAGGTACTTTGAAATGATTTCTTTAATAATGATTTTTCAAATCGTTCTTTATTGCCGCGAGAAATACTAATAATTGAATATAATTGAATATTATATATTATTATACTTACAGACAAATATGAGCGGTACGACAAATTCATCATGCCAAGTCCTTTGATGACGATAGGCTTCTAGAATAAATTAACAAATTATATCAATAAAAACTTTGTATACACCAGACATAAAATTATTGAGCGAGCAATGCCAATATTATAGAGGCGAAAGTTTGTATGGTGGTTTTGTGTACTTCTTCGCGCTCAAACGACTCAACTGGTTGAGATAAAACGTTGTTTGGAGGTAGTATATAGGTACCCTTGAGTCACACATAGATTACTTTATTTGGAGCAGAACAGCTGATGCTGCGCTTTTTATATTCTTCTTCTTCGTGTGGGCTAAGTGGCTAAGCTTAAGTGTCTAAGAGTTTACAAGTTGGCTACAGGCGCTACAATTTATGTACTGTTCGTTATTTTTATATGATATAGAAGAGTGATTTAATAGCTACCTAATAATCTTAGTACTGATCACTATAAATAACCTGGCATGAGTGCCAAAAAGCAACAAACACGTTAAAACAGCTTTTACAAATACCTTCGCGTGAGTCATGGCAATGGTGACCAGTTTCCTGACCCTGGCGGCGCTGTCACCGCGGCAATGCTGCCAGCCCGAGCAGTACATGGCTGTGGGCAGTTCGCGCGCCTCCTCCGTGATGTCTCCAGCGTTCCACAGGAAGAAGCCGACCCCGATCAGCACCGCGGTGGCTGTGATAGCTGTTGCTGCCGCGTTCATCAGTGTTCGTTCGGATTCCTTAAAACATAATATTGTTAACCGACTTCAAAAAAGGAGGAGGAAATATCTTCTATTGTTTGTTAGAAAAACACTCAATTGTCTTTCTTTGCTGACACCGACTCCAAGAATACAGGATTCATAAAAAATTTAAATAGTTTTTTTATAAGGACATGAAATAAACTCTTCGATTCTACTTATATATTCTTGATTTGAAGCAGGCCCTTTTTTTCCCTTTTTAGTTATGGTTTGAAGTGAACGGTTTACGGTGAAGTCGGTTGTTTGTTTTTTAAAACCATTTCATGTTAGACATTTTATACTTGAACACTAAAAAATAAAACAGAGCATCCTCGAAAGTGTTTGTGTAAAAATAAACAAACACACCCTATTTTTTTCTCCAAAATATCATTTCATTGTCATAAACGTATATTTCTCTAAAATATATCATCACATAGCCACGTCCTTATAATTCATTACCCTATCACACCTTATACTTTTGTAAAAAAAATATTACGCAGTCACAACTTCAAACTCCTTTAAAATTTAATTACTCAGTTTATACTTCTCTAAAGTATCATGACACGGTTACAACCTTATAATTTTCAAAAATATACTACAGAATGAAACAGTCATAATCTTACACTTATCTAAAAAATACCATAACAAAGTCACTGTCCTATACTTGTCTAAATAATATAATCACCAACCATCATCTGCGTCATAAGAGAGACGAGGGTGACAATCACAAACACGACTTGAGCGCTGAAGATGGTGGCGCAAATATGACGAAACTCGTTGACACACCTGAAAGTACACAATGTTAATACATATAATGTTTCCAATGTTCAGAAGTATATAATTTTAAGACTAGCAATGTTTTAGTTACTTAAAAAAGTACATTAATTTTAGTCTACAGTTTGATTAACCAATAAATAAATCGTATTTCCTTAAGTACCTTAAACTAATATATAGTATGCCTACAACACACAGAACTACAACGGTACTGTTTTCCTAAGTAACATTTTAGAACTAGTAAATTAATATTACATCACGAAAAGTTGAAACGTCGTAACTATAGAAGTTAAAGCGGTAACCACCCGTTGTTTAAAAGCTTTTGGTATGACTTTTTTGCTCTACAACACTATGTATATAATGACTTGCCAATTGAACTGGCAAGTCCGTTGAATCTTAGAGCGCAGCATCACTTAACATCAGGTGAGTTACAGTTAAGCGCTTCCCTTACATGAGAATAATAATAATTATAATCAATCCGAATATTTCGGATAGATGGACATTGTTGACAACTTACTCGATAGTACTTGCATGAAGCTTGATGCCCAGCTTAAAAGCTTTTTCATATTGTTGTTCTTTTTCAACTTGTCCCAATCGTTGGACATAGAAAACACTTTCGATGCTGTAGAAATAGCTCTGCAGGTTGATGTACTGGTGGCTGATGGCAGTGACGAGGGTTATGACCAGCACGTAGGAGGCGATGATTCGGGAGAGGAACACCCACCAAACCAGGTTGTTGAAGACTCGCGCCAAGTGCGCGACGGGAGACGGGTCATCCACCAGAGGCCAAGCTGTGATTAATGTCGTGAATGTGCCTTCTGTAAAAGAAATAATATGTATATGTTCTCCAATTATAAAATGTATTATTTCCGCGTAGAAAAAGGTCACACATTATTATTAAAAGTTGGAATTAGTCAAACAGTTTTGGTTCTTTCCAAGCACCGAAACTGATTAAGATGCCTTACGTGAACAGTTTACAAATTTTTAATTTTGATATTATTTGCCCGGTGCATATAGCATTTTCTAGTGCTCGCTTGGTTAGCTACCACGCTAAACTTAAAAATCTGTCTCCAAGGCCCTAATGGTTTTGAGCGATGATAGCTCAGTCAGACGTGCGGCTGCCTCACGTTCCGAAGGTCAATGAACTAGAGCTTTCGTTGGAGGAAACCATAGCATCGTGGTAGGGCTTTTTGTAGTGATCGCCTGGCTAGAAACCACCCTAAAGTTGAAAAATCTGTCGCCAAGTACCTAAAATTGAGTTTCGGCAGCCTCTTATAGAGCCAGATACTTCTAGACTAGGCATGCTCCTTGAGCCAGAGTATCGCTAACTCGTGTGGTTACACGTCCTGCTGGTCAAATGCCTAGATGAAGGAATTAAAAAAATATGTATCAGTTACTAAGAATTTGCGAAGTTCAGTTAACTTACCTGAATTAAGAAACTGCACCAAAGCGCTGGCAGTGTGTAGAACTAACGACAAAGTGCAGCATATAATCATTGCTGTCGAGTCTCGCATTGATTTCCTCAACATTTTCCTTTCAACTTTCTCATCGTTGTAAATAGCTTGCAAGCTTAGTATATGGGAGAACAGTTTCTTGACATCCGGTGCACGTCTCCACAATATGAAGGTGAAGCTTATCAGAATGGGATGCGACATGCCGTATATCTTCAAATCAGATTCCTGCTTCTTCGTCAGATTCGTTTGAGTGAAGAACGAACCCAGTTCGAATATAATGAAACACGCTAAGAAGATGTTCACGACACGAGAGATTCGTAGATAAATTTTAACAAATATTTTAGACAGTTTAAGGTCTTCGATCCAAAAATTTGGCGATCCGAGGAAAAACAATATGTTACTTGTTTTATAGAAATGTTCTGCTGTTTTATTTGGAAACGACATTTTGGTTACGACTCAGTTAGCTGGATAACTCTGCTCAGAATGTTAGCAATAGAAATAACGGAGCTAATTTAGTCATTTTCTGGGTAGGTAATTAAACAGTTATGTGATATTAAGCGTACGATTTAATTACTTGGCCTCAATCACGTAATTTCTCTTACAATTATTTATATTTACGAGTATGACGATAAGTAGAGCTTTGTAAGGCGAATTCTTATTTCAGATATGTTTTTATTTCGTAACGCCTCTTATTATTAACCGACTTCATTAGGAGAGTGCTTGTCGGAATATGATTATAAAAGGGCGCAGTACTAACGCTACTACTAGTAACTTATCTAGACCAAAAACTACTTTCTTTTAGCTGTTTTGTAGTTTTTTGTTAATAAATAAAGAGATATAATCCGATTGCGCTCAAAACAATTTCAGATTAAAATTATGAATCAGAATAAAAAAAATAAAAAAAGTTTATACAGGTTTAAAACATAAATTAAAAATCTGTTTACCTAACTTATACTAATTTTAATATACCTAAAAACATTTTTAAGTAAGTCTACCATATGAGAACGATTTAGTAACTTCCCCAAAAATGAATTTGAAAAAATGATTAGTTATTTAGGCTGCGTAGGCGCATGCTGACCACGGCTTGCGTAGCCACTGCTACGTTTTTGTAGACATTGTGTAGCAAGCTACGCTACAAATTTCCGCACATAGTGTAGCTAAAGATCCTAGTTCCCAGAAAGATTATTATACATATTACAATGTCCTAAAATATATAAGATGCTTTTAGATGTGTTAGACTTCTTTAAACTGAATTGTACATAAATATTGATTTGTTTAAAACAAATATAACCGTATTTTTATGAATATTACTGAATCCGTTGAAAGACGAGGGAAAATACCGAGTAGGTAGACTTTACGAGCTGAAAATAAAAACACCGTTATTTTTTTTACAAGAACCTATGTCAATTACATGATATCAATAAACACTTATGATTGAAAATATATTCACATACCGATACATAGGACTGGTAGGAGAGGCTCAGGATGCCGAGACCTTTTATCACGACCGGGCGCTGGTGGAATAACAACACTGTTATGTGATACAGAACTGAAGTTCCAAACTTTGGACAGCGAAGCTTTGGAACTCTCTACCTGAGTCCCTGTTTCCTGAGAGGTATCATCCGGGGGTCTTCAAAAGTTGTGTGTAAGTGTGTATGTTTGTTACTTTTTCACGCTCTATCGATGCGCTGAACTGAATTTTGATGAAATTTGGTGTGAAGATAGGTTAGACCTTGAACACATAGACTATTTTTTACCCCGAAAACAATTGTGGTTCGCGTGGGATACGTAAATAAGTTTTAAATCGATCGTTTTCCTTCATGCTCCAAGGGCTGGACCGTCAGCCTTATAAGCAGACAGTCTTTTATGAGAACTGTTCACTCAAGATTTTCCCCATTCTATAAATTACCTTCTTCTTCAACTTCTTTGCCTTATCCCACATAGGTGGGGTCGGTACAGCAAATTTTCTTCTTCCTCCTCTTCTATTATCATCTCTACACACACTCCTTTCCCTTCCATGTCCTCATTCACACACTATATCCATGTCTTTTTCGGTCGGCCTCTTGCCCTTCTTCCTTGCACTACCATTTCCATACATCTCCTAGTAACATGCGTCTCCTCTCTACGCATCACATGTCCATAACACCAAATTATACTCGTATTATACATACCAAATTATAACTAACCTGTGCATATGCCATAGAAGTGGTAACCATTTTCCTGAGCCTGATGGAAGATGACTTCGAGCAGTGGTGCCAACCCGACAAGTACATGGCTGTGCTTAGCGCTGAAGCCTGTGAATTAACACCTTTTTTGGAAAAAAAATAGGATCTAAATTTTAAATATATACGTTGACGTTATCTAAACAAACTTGTTGAAATTCATGAAAGTTTAAATTAGTTTTAAGATGTTAAGCTTTATGGTTGAAGATGTATCACGCTTTCCTAGAAGGAACCTTTTTAATCTAGATTTGACTAATCAGTTTGCCCAAGTGAAATAAACTAGTTGTCATCTCAAGTTGAAAAAACTGTCGCCACCTTACAATGAGTTCCAACAGCCTCCTTGAAAGCCAATTAGCCCAGACTAGGCATGCTCTACCTTAGGCGATAGTGCTGAATTTTGTGGTTTCGTGCCCTGCTGGTCAAATGATAGATAGTTACATAGATTAACTCTTGAAAATGCTAAGCGGTGCGATTAAAAAAATACTGTCCATCTGTATATCCTGGCGTAAAGGTAGTAATTTTTAACCAAATTTAATAATCAAGGTATATAAATATAATACCTATTCCATTATTTATATTATAATAATAATAATAATAATAATAATAATAATATCTTTATTTGCATAAAACATAGATGATACATATTTGATTTGTACCATTAGTGCTGAACTAGTATAGAACTGTGATTCAGCACCGATGGCCTCTCCCACAGAATATTCACAAGTCTGTTTGACACAATTATGATACAAAGGATTTGATCAAAAGATAAAAGATGAGAAAAAAAACAAAAATCCTAACTAGTGTTACTTAACCTAAGTTTATATAAAAAAAAACAGTATAAAGAAAAACAACAAATTATACTTTTATAAAATGAAGCGTGCTCATCGACATCAGTGCATAACACCAGTTTGCTAGCTGGGCTTGCATCAATGTCTGCACGCGTGTGTGTGTTAGTGTAGTGTGAATGAGTGTATGGTAATATAATGTAAGAATATGTATGCATGTATGTGTGTGTAAAATTATGTAAGTGTAAACTAAGTATGAATGTATATTGTGCAGTGTAATGTAGTGTATATATGTGTGGATGTGTGAGTGAATGCTAAGAAGGTGTGTGAGCGCACATTGAACAAGGGATGTGTACCACCTCACATCAATGATGGGGTAACAGCACCATATTGTATGTGCATGATGAGTGTATGTGAGTGGAGTGCTTGTGCTTATCGTGTGTGAGTTTGGACCTTAGGTGATTATAATGTATTCCATACTAAAGGTAAATCAAAATACAATAATTATCATCTACAGTTTGAAGAAACAATCTAACATGTTTTCTAATTCTTTATAATTAAATGTATTCAACCAATCAATAATGACTTTCTTTACTTTGTTATTACTATACTCTCTAATATGTAAATTTTGATCTATTTCGTTATATATAAGAGGAACAATAACATCATATTTTTTCTGGGCAAACCTTCGTTTCATATTAGGTATAGGTATAGAACTGTACTCAGATCCGCTGCTGTTGTCTGGCAAACAAGGTATCATATATCTATGATATCTCCTCAGGCTCTCGTAGACAAATATCTTCCGGACGCTTAGAACTTTTGCTTCTTGATAAACCTCTACAGTAGGATGTCTATACGGCCTACGTAAAAGTACTTTTAATACTGCTCGCTGAGCTCTTTCCGCTGAGATAAGATTTGTTTTGGCAGCAGAGCCCCAAGCACATATGCAGTACCTTATAATACATTCACATAGGGCTTTGTATGTCTGTAGAACTATTTTAACTTCAGCTACTGTCCTCAGTGTCTTAAAAATATATATGAGCTTTCTTATTCTAGATGTAACTGTGGCTATATGTACTTTCCAATTTAGATTAGCATCTATATGAACTCCGAGATACTTAATAGACCTTACTTGGGATAGTTCTTCGCAAACACATCTATCTCTGTTGCTTCCACGGTTACAAGGGAAGGTATGTATTCTTAGACCAACATTAGTCTTGGGTCTTCCAGCTTTTGTTATACTATAGTATACGTACTTAGTTTTGCTAGTATTTAATGTGAGCAGGTTATCTTCTAGCCATTTAGTAACAACTGCGAGACTATCTTCTGCTAGTTTAGTGACTTTAGGCCATGTTTTTTCGTGTACTAGAAGAACGGTATCGTCAGCAAACATAAATAGGTCTAGACCTGGAATTTTGGTTTCACAAAGACTGTTTATGTAGACAAGAAAAAGCAAAGGGCCCAGTGTACTTCCTTGTGGAACTCCGTACGTACACGATGCACATTCACTGACATGATCTGCCACTTTAACTTTTTGCGTTCTATCCTTTAAATAATCACTGAACCATGCAAGTGCTAGTCCACGAATTCCAGCGTTCTCTAATCTAGCTAGCAGAATTTGCGTCGACACAGTGTCAAAAGCCTTCTGTAGATCTAAAAACACGCCTATACATTTGTTTCCGCTATCTACGTATTTTGTTATATTACTAGTGAGTTTTAGTACAGCATCTTCTGTTGATACTCCTTTTCTAAAGCCAAATTGGTTTTCACTGATTAATTTTTCTTTAGTTAAGTAATTTGTGACTCTAGTTTTGACTAATTTCTCCAAAATTTTTGAAAATGTAGATAGCAATGAAATCGGCCTGTAATTACTTGGATTCTTTTTATCTCCAGCTTTGAAGATAGGACACACTATAGCTTTCTTGAATAAGCGAGGAAATTTACCCGTATCAAAGCTCAAATTGCAAACGAATGAAATAGGCTCAGCTAGTGCATTTACAAATTGTTTTATAAACTTTGTTGTAATCTTATCCCACCCTGGCGCACTTTGCGATTTCAATCCCAACACTATGTTTCTGACTTCGATAGGATCTGTAGGAAAAAGACACATAGTTTTACTGTGTTGATCTTTTGTCTTAGCCATCATTGCTAGATCTCTCTCAGTTTTTTGCAGCTTATTAAGTGAATAGTTAGCTAACTTTTCTCCAATCGACGTAAAGTATTCATTGACTGAATTTAATGAATCAGTTGGCGTGTTCTTTATGTCCAACAATTCAGGAGAACTCTGTTTTGATTGTTTAATATGGCATACCTCCTTTATTGTCTTCCACGTATCTTTAATGTTACCTTGGTTTTCCACAAATTTTTGTTTATAGTAATCTATTTTAAGGCTTTTTATGACATTGTTACATATGTTTCTATACTTGATATATTTATCTTTACTGATATTGTCATCTGTATTCTTAGATTTTTCGTGCAATCTATCCCTCTTTCTAATACATTTAATAACGCTACTTGTTATCCATGGTTTCAACGGCAGGTGTTTTTTAGATATTTTCTGGACGTTTGTATGATTTTCAATAATTTTAAGAATTTTACTTGTCAGTAACTCAGACGCAGCATCAACGTCATCGCATATTTCGTAGAGTTCTTGCCATGATTCTTTTAGTAATTCTTCCTTCATTCCGTCATAGTTTGTAGATATTTTACTATACTTTATTTGAGTTTTATCGATTCTAGTTTTGTTAATATATAGTAAAATAGGGTTATGGTCCGTAATTTTCTGTTCAAATACTATTGTTTTCCAAGTATTTTGTGTGCATACCATCATGTGATCAAGGCAAGTTTTAGTATGGGTTGGAAGTGAGATACCTTGACGCAATCCATGTCCCGCCATCATATTAAGATAATATTCCGAGGTTTTTGTTAGGTTATCTGCCATAGTATCTATATTGATATCACCTGTGAGAATTATATTTTTAGACTTCGTTTCTGACAATAAACTATCAATTGAATGTAGATACGGAATGGGGTTTGAAAATCTATGTGGACGATAGCTGCATATTATGGTATGGTCAGGGGCTACATTTAGTACTAAGCAGTTGCCTTCAATTATTTTAGGTTCAAACACAGAGACTGATACGCTTTGTTTTACATATACGACAACGCCGTCATTCTGGTTATACGTAGTTTTTGTCCAGAACATGTTATAGTTGTCAATATTTGGTGGTGGTCTTGTTTCATCCGTCCAACATTCAGTTAGTACAAATATGTCAATAGAGATGTCAAGTCCAGCTATATATGAAACAAATTTATCAAAGTTGCAATTTAAACTTCGTATATTTGTGGAAAAAATTAGGAGGTCTCCTTTACTGTCCAAACGCATATTTAATGTGTTCCTACAACCATTTAAATTTCCCAGTGAAAAACAAGCATTATTTTCTGAATTGTCAACCTCTGTATTTATGTATATATTATCCATTAGAAACTATAGACGTAATAGAGCGTAAGTACTTAATTAGGTGGATTTTGCATAATATGAATACGAGTAAGTAAACGTTTAAAGTATACTGAAGATAATATTGTTCACCGTAGGTTCTATCCTTGACGTAGACAGACTCAAATATTGTATTTTGATAATTTGTATTTGTAAATATTGTGTATAGTGTATGTATGTATGAAAGTAAAAAATATAGGTTGGTATTGAAATAAACATGATAAACGTAATAACTGCTAAGACTTATTCCTAAAGCTAGTCATTTAATATCGACGTTTCCTAGATCGGCTTCAGTGTTAACTCTAATGTGCGGCGCACCGTCACTTCTTCTGATATATATTCTGCCTCGAGATGTCCAACAGTACTTAAAATTGTGTTGTTTTGCAAACTCTCTAGCAAAGAAAAATAGTTTTTTTGTTTGCATCGTTAAGCTTTCTGAAATAAAAACTGGTCTAGCTGGACCTCCTATTTTAAGGTTAGCTGTGCTGTATTTTGTCGTCGGGTATTTCTTGTTGTAGGCCTTGACTGAGCTCACAATTTTGTCTCTTAGGAGTACGGTCGTGAAGTCCGCAACTATTGGCTGACTGCCCTCTTTTTTTGTGTTTATTCTGTACACGTCTCGTACTTCTCCAGACTGAACCGGAACATTCAGTGACGCTCCAGCCTGAACCACTACTTTTAACAAATCTTCTTTGGTTTCTCCTTCTTTTTTTGGTACGTTGCGCAATTCTAGACTGGTACTAACAAAGTTTCTTTCTGTCTGCTCAAGCCTGGTCTCTAACTGCCTTATATAGTTATGGTCAGCCTTTCTCTCTTCTTTCAGAGTTTGTACTTCTTTAATTACTTCTTCATATTTTTTTAGTACAAATTCAATCGAACTAGATATGCTCTTATTCTCTTCAGAATGTGTATTTATTCCGCTAACAACTTTTTCTGTAAGTTCAGTAAGTTTTTCATCTTGCGCATCCGTCAAGGATTTAATCACATCAATCATTTCTCGCCTGCTTATGTAGTCTCCGTCAAAAGCCTTTACGAAACTACGTTTTGCGCTTCTTGTTGTGACGTTAGTATCACTCAATGCGTGTTGCTGCAGATTTTTTGATACACACAAAGAAGTTGCAGATTCTTGGAGATTCAGGTTAGAGTCCGATACTGAATGCGTAAGAGTTGCAGCATGATCACTTGCCACTTGGCGTGCAAGAGACGGTGGAGAGCGCTGTACCGACATTGTGTATATAATATATATATAAATATATATATATATATATATTATTAATTACAGAAACAGTGATCACCAGGAAAACAGAATAACAGAAGAGTTTTAAAAATTCTAAATAAGGTTGACAAATTTTCTTCGGCTTAGGACTTGTACCAGGGCTACATAAATAACCAGAAGGTTAAGTTGATGTAACAGAATAAATGATGGGACACCACAGATTAACGCCCAATACCTCAAATCGCCGCTTTACTACCAGGGCCACAGCGCTGAGAGGATATCGCCTGGTGCTCGCTCGTCGTTCCCTCTCTCTCGCACTTGAATAGCTGTGCGGCTGCACGATCGTCGTCCCCTCTCTCTCGCACTTGAATGGCTGTACGGTTGCTCGATCGCCGCTCCGTCTCTTTCACACGCGCGCCTTTCTCGCGCACACTTCGGTTTAGTAGCTTCCGTTGGATGCGCACGAGTGTGCGTGTATCAGCCGTGTATTTACTTAACAGACATGCGTGCGTCTGCACCAAGTTTACACTAACGTTAATAGCTTCACTCGCGTTATGCGCTCCTATTTTATTTTCCACTGTTTTTGCCGAATTTACAATTTAAATTAATTAGAAAAATTTAAAAAAGGTTTGCCAAGAAACGTCTGCACTGTGCAGGGGTCCGAGGGAGAAGGAAGATTGTATTGTTGTAGACGTTTTCGCTTCTGGGCTAGGTACTATACATACTATACCGGGTATATAGGAATATATATTTCATAGACAAAATATATAAAGTAAAAAAAATATTTTGTATATGGTATATTCAGTTACCTGAACAGTGACGTCACCAGCATTGCACATGAACAATCCGGTACCCAACACGACCCACACTGCAGCGATACCTACTGCGACCACGCGCATAAAGTTACCTTCGGATTTCTGAAAAAGAAGTTATTTACAGGTTATATACGAGTAGATTCACATTTAAAAAGATAATTAAAAGAATATCAATGAATAACTAAAACGGTTTTGTGGCACGTAAATGTTTTCTTTTGTGTTTCTTGTGTCGTTTTTCTTTATTTTTTATTTATTTATTTATTGTACATAGATACAATAAGTGAGCTTCACAGTTGCCCAATACACTCACTATTGCTTAAACTAAGTTAACAAAATAAATACTAAAATCATTACAAATACAAAGAAGAGTAAAAATTTACTTATACATACATAGATTACATGCTATCTTATGAAACTACTTTACTATAACAAATTTGTATCAATGAGTTTAATATTCGTGTCTCAAAATATTTTTTTCTTTTTTTCTAAAAATATAATATCTCGCTTGATATTTTTATCACCAACGCAAAGCGATGGGTTGTTATAAGTTTGATGTGTCTATGTGTGCCTGTGGCATCGATAGCTCCCAAATGACAGAGCCCACTTGAATATAGTTTCTTTTTCTGTTTGAAAGGTGTTTTAGTCGACAGTGTTCCTAGCTATATTTGTTTATATCGGTCCAAGAAAATTGTCCGTCACAAAATGTCGGATTACAAATTGCAGTTTTGGAGCATTCCAAAAATGATCGTGATTCTTTCTCTCTCCTTATTGTCAACTTTACCAGCAGCTGTGCCATGAGTACGACGAGCATTGTTATGTTGAATATTATCTGGCCGCTAAACAACCATCCGCAAATACGTTTACTCAATTCCACACACCTGAAAACAAATCAAACCAACATAAATGTATTACCCTACTACCAAGAAACGTACTCGTATCTTCTATGCGTGTGGGTTTGTGTCATTTTATTCAAATGCCTATTTGTCCTATCATCATCAACCCGTCCTATCACCATCCCCCACTGCTGAGTATAGGCCTCCACACTAACACGCCTCTAAGGATGGTTTTACCGTCTTCCAATGCTAAAGAACTGATAATATGATTCCAGTTCCTTTCAGCGTGCCTGTCGTTTGGTTATCGGCCTGGTGGTCTGCCATAAATGTCTCCCACGTATGCAAGCAAACTGTACTTGTTAGTTACTTACTCAATGGTATCGTAATGTAGTTTAATACCAATCTTATAAGCTTCTTCGTATTGACGTTCTTTCTGAGCTTGGCTCAGCTCGTTTCTTTGGAAAATGTTATTCAGAGAATTGAAGTAGCTCTGCAGGTCAATGAACTGGTGGCTCATGCAGCTCGTGAGGCTAAAGGCGAAAGCGTATACTGTCAAGACTCGCCCTATCATCGACCACCATAACAGGTTCCATAGGAATCGCAGCCCGTTAGCTGCACTCGATGTATCATCTACCAACGGCCATACGGTGATAACTGTGTTGAAAGTTTTGCCTGAAATATAGAAAAAAATCAGATCATGGAACAAATACTAATGAGTCGAGAAGTGGAAGCAAAAACAATATGTGCCAATCCTTCTGAGAAGGATGCTTCGATGCCAAAGTCAAATCTACTTACTAAGCATATAAAAAAATATATCTCACATTTCAACCAAATCTGTTCAGCTAGTTTAAAAAGCGCAAATAAGCTACCTATAATATCAGACAAAAGTAAAATTACCCTCTCTAATACATAGAATGAGTGCATCAAACGTCATCATAGTCATGGCCACGGTGCACATGCCGCAGAACGCAAACGAATATAGCTTGGACTTTTTCATCATCATGTTCTCCACCTTCAAATCGTTGTACACGTCTTTCAGACGCGATATATCTACTAATATCTTCCTCACTCTATCCACATGCCTGGCGAAGGAGACACTGTAACTCCATAACAAAGGATGTGACATCATGAATATGATCTGGTCCGATTCCTGCTTCGCGGTGAGATTCTTCTGTGTGAACATAGACGTTAACTCAGAGATAATAAACACATAAATCAATACGGTGATAAACCGAGAGTAAGCACGATGAAGACTTTCGATTTTTTTCGGAAATGGCAGCGCTTCGATCCAGAAATTGGGCAAGCCACTGTAATAACAAATTAGACAGAGTTTGTAAAAGAATTTTATAGTTTTTGGAAAACCTGAATTCGATATTTGTAGTTCCATGCTTGCTTCGTTCAACTGGCGGGGTAATCGTGCGCTTTAATGCATTTGGTGGTAGTCATATCCGTTTAATGTTAGCGTACTTAATTGTAGTAGCCATTGTGTAATTTAGGTCGTAAGTAATTCATAATATAATAGGCTGTCTAAAGGTCTATGTCGATCGTTTGGAATTAAATTCAATTTTGTGACGACTGCATTATTTATTAACTCTCATTAACTTTAAGGACGTTTTTTTTTATTATTAATATTTTTGGTAATTACCTTGATCTGTGCTTACTTATTCTAAGTTCATGACGATCGTCATTTAATTTAAGTTCATTGAAGAAGCATAGATGAGGGTATAATATAAGGTACCGTAGAAGTAGCTATGGAGTGACGATGGTCTGCCTCCATTTAGCAATAGGATATCCCTCTTATACAGATCTTGAGTTCGGAGACGGCCGTCCGGCACGAGCTAGCTAGCTTAGACCAGTTAGTTACCTTGGAACAGTTCAAGGACCAGGAAGAGACCTGGCCTACATCTGCACTTGAGTGCCCTTAGAAATATTTATGTAAAAGAATTGGACATAGTGTAAGGCTTATTTATTTTATTTATATCTTACGTACGCTTTTAACGGTTGGTCCTCGCTTCTGGAGACCCAAGAGCTGTTATTTGTTTACTAAGACTTAATGTGGCTATTCAACAGGGCAATGCTGCCAGCATCTTTAGAACTGCTATGATAGTTTGACCGGTGTGCTTACCTTGATTTATGTTGTAATGTGTTCATTTTTCTTTTTGTCTTAGTGTTTAAGTACATTTTATGTAACTAAACGTTGTGAATAAAATTACGATATTTATTGCTACTAATAATTATTTCAACAGAGATTATTGTAGTAGACATAGCATGATTTCTTGATCTTCTTCTTAGTTCTTAACCCGCAAAAAAAGACGGGGTTTTATAAGTTTGAGTGTCTGTGTGCGTATCTGAGCTCCCTAACTGATAAACCGATTTTGATTTAGTTTGTTTTTGTTCATTAGGTGTTTTGGTCGAGAGTATCGGCTATGTTTGATGAAAATCGGACCAAGGTGGCCGCTGTCATAAAAAGGCGTAGGTATTGTATTTTCACTACTCTTTAAATATATGGGCTTGACTAGTAACATACGCATAGCATAAGAAGCCCACTATATGTTTCCACTGCGGGGACTCGGGGCCTTCTCTCCCGAGGAGAGAGATATCCAACACGCTGGCCAAGTGCGGGTTGGCGGATGACACACGTCTTCGGATAACCTATTTAATATTTAGTTATGTTTTAGTAATTATGTAATAAATTGTGAAGCGTTATTCTTTGTAAAATTAATATGTGTACCTACTTAAAATCTTATTTGACCACCTCATGATAATTTAGTTTTAACTAGGGCGTTTAGATTGAAAGACAGACTATATGTATTTATCTATCTTTATTATGCTATTTAAGAAATGTATCTAATACACCACAGAGAATACGCTGTAAGATGACTTCACGATCTGAAAAGAATAAAGAAAATATTATCATGTGTTATATGTATATTTAACTGTAACAAAATATTGCTATGTATGTACGAGTACATATAATAAGCTGTTGCTGAATATACCTTTGTCTTACTGATTAATGTACGAGTATATTGTGTAGTAAACGATTTAAATTATAACTTTCAATTGACTTTCAAAATATTATTGATGGATGATGATGCCTTTATTATGGAATTAAATTATAGTCATTTACAATTAACTTACCCTAAGATATGTTTCGTAAGAAATGGAGACGAATCCAAGAGCCATGAAAACTACCGGTTTCTGAAATCATAATTTAGAGCTATTTATTACTTTGCTACCTACGAATGAGACATGGCAGAGAAAAGAGTGAGTGTAGAGATGACGGCTGATAGAGAAAATTTCAGGGAGAAGAATTCCCATCTAGAGGGATAAGGCAAGGAAGTAGAAGAGTAATAATTTCCTTCTTCTTTTTCTTTACTCTATCCGACTTAGGTGGGGTCGGCACAGTAAATATTTTTCTTCCACTCTCCTCTATCAGACGTCATCTCCACACTCAATCCTTTCTCTCTCATGTCCTCATTCACACACTCCATCCATGTCTTTTTCAGGCAGGCTCGTGCTAATAATAATTAATTACCTGAGCTTGTGTAATAGCCATGGTAAGTAAGCGCCTGCTCTGCAGCGAGGAATGCCGCAAATTCTGCCACCCACTACCATATATCGCCGCGGGAAGGCACGATGCCTGCAGATTACAAAACCACTAACGTCGTACACAGGGCATTTTGCTACGATCACAAATGTAGCGGCTATAGCTCGGCTAACTAAGGTGATTTGATAGGGAAACACCAAGGCGGCATCGTTATACTGTGGAGGTGCCTAAGTCGCGTACTAAGCGGTTTGCCTCCACCTTCATTGTGCGTACTGCCAAGGTGTGGAGTTCTTTGCCAAATTCCCTGTTCCCCGATAACTATAATCTAGCGGTTTACAAGGCAAGAGTGAACCGGTTTCTGCTGGGCAAGCGCGCTCCACCTCAGATCGCAATTTCGCTTAACATCAGGTAAATTGCGATCAAGTGCAAGCCCATTACGAGTAAAAAAAAATGCTTCCGTGCGTCGGATTACACGTAAATTGTAGATACGTGGCTATTTTAGGGTGCAGCCAGGTAATGTGGGATTTGTACGTAATAAACCCCCCCCCCCCTGACTCTGGGATCATTCGGGAAACACCCCAGACACCTACATACACTGTGCTTCAGCACTTGCCAGTCATAGCTGACCGTTATTGTTCCTGTCGCACTGGACTCGATGTAGCAGATTCGGAGCTCTCTCTCTATCCCGGAAAACCCTCAAGTGACGCAACCTTATTATTTCACCAGGCTGTAGGGTTTTTTTTACGCTTAATAGGCTTGCGCTTGACCAAAACTCACGTGATGTTAAGTCACATTGCAGTCTAAGATGAAGCGCGCTAGCCTAGAAGAAACCGGTTCACTCTCGCCTTGAAGACAGTAAGGTTGTAGTTCAGTGGGAACAGGGATTCTGGATAAAGATGAAAAGAAAAGACCTAGAGATGTAAATATCCAAGAAAGTATGACCTCAACAGTGACGTCTCCAGCGTTCCACATGAGGAAGCCGGTGCTGATGAGGGAGCCGCAGGCGGTTGACATCACGGCGGCTAGGTTCACTACCGTCCGTTCCGAGTTCTATAATGTGACAAATATAATTATTTAATTATTTTTGCCATCGCTCAACACCGTAATTATCTTCTTTACATGTATTACTTACTACAGTTTATTATTTATTATTTATTCTATCATACAGATAGATTGTGACATACATGCTATGGTAAGGATTCCGCTGGGCAATACATATGCATGTCTGATCGGGTATTATAACTTACTATCATCATAGACATGACGGAGACCAGCTCGGCGACTGTCTGCACCAGCTGTGCGCTGAAGATGATGTTGTAGATCTTCTGGCATTCTTCCTTACACCTGTAGCAAGAATTACAATTATATTACTGTACAACCATGATCCGGGACACTTCTTTAAATTTGACGAATAATCTTTCCGATTAGTATCGTTTGACGAAAATAACTAAATAACTTCATGATTATTATTGAGATATGTTTAAGGCATCGAGTGTTAGGTATAACTCGCATTGATAAAGGAAACATTTGGAAGTTCGTGCCTTCTCACCTGCATAACCAAATGAAAGCAATATTTTTTTATCATGGAAGGGCAAGCGCTTTAACGCAACTCACCTGATGTTAAGTGATGTTGCGATCTAGGGAGCGCGCTTGTCTAGAAGAAACCGATTCACTCTCGCCTTGAAGACAGTACATCCTATATGTACATTGACATATGGGTCCTGTATAACTTGAGTCAATGAAGAAAGCATTTACATATATGTCGATAGATACTCGTACACAAATCGAGAGTACAGTATGATAGTAGAACCTGAATTACTAACCAAAGAGTATCCAAGTGAAGTCTAACTCCAGTTTTAAATGCTGACAAAAACTGAGCCTCTTTATCACTCTGGTCCAGCGGCTTCTCGAAGATTCCATTCAAACGCGAGAAGTAACTCTGCAGGTTCGTGTACAGAAAGCTCAGGGATATGAACATGGACAGGATGAGGATATAGGAGGCCGAGACCCTGGTGAAGTAGATCCACCAGATGATGTAGAAGACCACTCGGAATATATGGGCTTGGTTCGACTCGTCTTTCACGTCGGGCCATGCTGTGATCACTGTGGTAAAAGGAGAACCTGCCCAAAACGTGTTCAATGTTAGTAGAAAGAAAGAAAGAAGATGAATGGAAATATTTATTTGTAAAGGCGGGTACAGACTGCTGCAACGCAACATGCAATGCAACACGAAACGAGCATTGCATCAGTGTAGACGCGGGGCGCGCACAACGTGCGCACGAACCGCGCATGTACCTACTCACATCTGTTTCCGAGATACGCGCGAACGGATCGCTCAGTCTGCAAAAGAACACGCAAAGGAATGGATCGTGACGACCAATTGCGGGCTCTGATGATAGTCAGTGCTTCATTATTAATAGTGAATCATGTGATAAAATGCAGAAGACATCGACGTTGGTGGCGTGCAGAGTTGTATAGTCAGAGAGCTGGTGCAAAACTAATGGCCGATATGAGATTAACTGGACAATTTCAAAATTTTCCTGTTCCTTTCGATTTCTTTTCCTTCGCTTTTTCATGACGGTAGGATGATAAAATACTAATCATTTTACTGTAACATTTTTCTTGTGTTGTTTCCATCAAATTAGCAATTTCCATCCATGCATCCTCTTTAAAATGTTTTTTATAAAAATTCTCATGTTGTGCATTCCACAAAATTTCCTTTGATCTGTACACTTCAATTAATGGAAGCACTTTTTCTTCACTCCACGTAAATGTAACCGCCTCCTCCGCCGCAGTAGCGTCGTCTTGTTCCATGTTCGCGCGCGTCTAGCCGTACACACCACACAACCTGTCCACACTGACGCTCCGCGCATACTGCGCGCCTCAGAATACAGAAAGTTGTATTTTGAGCTGCGCGCCTCTTTGTGTTCGGGGAAAAAACCGACAAATTTCGGGTCGCTACGCGCAAGAGTTGCAACAATCTGTTCGTGCGCGTAGTAGACGCGGTTCGTGCGCGCAAGGCGTCTACACTATGGGAAATATGTTACTTTACATGATACATTGCAGCAATGTGGACGTCAAATTCTTGCATTGCATGTTGCATTACATGTTACATTGCACCAATGTGTACCCGGCTTAAGACGAAAAATAAAAATGCAAACCAAATCCAAATGGCTAATGGCAGCGTGAAGGTCGAACATTTTAATCAAAAAGGTTGGGAAAGATAAAGAGAGAAAAACTATCCCAGTTCTATACCCCCCTCTCCCATATACTTATTAACAGACCTAGACGCACGTATTGAATCCAAGCGCTTGCTCCATAAAACACCATACACAACCCACATGACGTCACGTATGCTATTAAATAAAACTTCAGCTTCCTCAGCATCTTCTGTTCCACTTCCTTATCATTATAGACATCTTTCAGAGACGCTGCGAGCCGGTACAAAACTTCCCTCACATTCTTCTTGTAGAACAGAAGGTTCAAGCAGTAAATGTAAAGAATTGGGTGAGATATGCCGTAGACCAGTCTGTCGGCAGACTGCTTCTCCGTAAGACCGTTCTGTGTAAAAAACGCACCAACTTCCAGAACCATAAAACTAAACATGAGAATTTCGATGAAAATTTGAATGGAATTGTAGAATTTTACGAATTTTGCGGGTAGTTTCACGTCTTCGATCCAAAAGTCAGCGAAGCCGCAGAGATAGAGGATCGTGTTTATTTTCTGGAATAGTTTGGTGGTGTCGGTGGGTTTGAATTGGTATTTATTAGTGGCCTCCATCGTCACAGAATATCGCGATATAAGTAACCGCTAAATTTGAAATCGTTAATAACGTTTAATAACACCAATAACACCATCGGAATTGCCGGCTAATTAATAGGTTCGAAGGTAGGTGAAAGCTTATAGATAGGTGTTATTAGAGAAGTTACTTAAACGTTTTGCCTAGATATCCAGGATTGGCATCAGGAGTGAGCTAATAATACGAAGACAGGTCAATAAGTCCGTGACTTTTGAACTTCTGACCTCTTTACTGAAAAAGCAACACTGCTCGTACCTAATGTGGCTTACCTATAGATGTCTATCGCAATACTATTAATGCAATCCCATGCTCACATCTGGTATCCCAAGCTATATATTAATAATTAGATCTTTTGTAACCTTCCTGTAATGTTGTATGTGGGGTCACCGTTCGGCACCAGCGGAAGACCAGCGCTGATTGCTTGAAGTCAGCACACGCCGAGCTTGGGTCGGTTTTGTGACACGTAAATGTTTTCTTTTATATTTTTTGTATATTGATTTTCTTTGATATTCGTGTCACAAATGTTTATTTCTCTCTTTCTTTCTTAATACTGTCACTGTTGGGTGTACTATTGGGTATCTATTTTTCAAATTTTATAGTTTGCAAGTTTAGTAAACCAATAATATATTAATATGCCATTGACTTAATCCGGCTCTGCGTCGACTAATCATAAAGCAACAAACGCCTTTAGTTACTTCTTGATAATCTTTGGTAAGGGCTGTCCTACGTAGTTTATGATGCGTGAAACAAAAATAAGTCATATACCGTAGTTAGCATGTGGATGCTTTTTAGATGACCTCTTTATGTCAATGTTCAGCCTTATTAACTACTTGCAGCCAGTCCCGGCTTCGCACGGACTATAAAATAATCCAAGCTGTAAAAAGAAACATAAAAAAAACCTATAATCGGGGATAATTTAGCTTCCCAACGGTGAAAGAATTTTTCAAATTGGTCCAGTAGATACGGAGCATAACCGCGTCAAACAAACTATCAAACATTTCCTCTTTATAATATTGGTATAAACGAAAAAAAAAAACTAGGAGTCGTATTTTCAGAGCAACCAGTAGCGGTACTATAGTTCAGCTCTACATACCCTGTTCTATAAAAATATATCATTATAGATAAGATAAATAAAAAAAATGTAATTGTAAAAGTATTCATACGAGACAGCCCTTTTCTTTTTTTTTTTTTTTTAACGTGAGGAAATGCATTTACGCATGCCCACCACACCCGGGGAGGTGGGTGGGGTATGTCGGGCTCGATGCCAGGAGGGCATCACTACCGACTAAAACCTCACGATGGCCTCCTCACCGGAAAGGGCGGGGTGAGGTTCCGCTTCTCGCATTAACCCACCACCCCGCCCACCTCGGCTAGCCTGAGAGAGACTTCTCCTCAGGGGATAACTCCCCTTGCAGTGCACGTAGTGCACCGCAACCACCTCGGGGACCGTGAGTGCAATGGACGCCGGATATCCCCAGTCCGACGTCCTAGGTCCCCCGTGACGGGTCAGGTCTGTGGCCCCGTCACATGCCACTACGGCCGCAGAGAATAGGGAAAGTGGTAGTCTCCGGTTACCACTCCCTTCTCCCTGCGGCCCCACCGCGTCCGCCATCAACGGTGGCGACCCCGTCGAGGCCGCGGCAGGTAGGAAGAGCGGCGCACCGTAATACCGACACTTCTCTCCTGCCGCGGCCCCACACCTTCAGCTGCGGTGCCTCCCAAACCACACCGCAGCCCGCTTCAGTTGCGAAACCCCCCCGAAACGAGGTTCCGCAACCTACTGGTGCCACTCCATCTAGAACTTGCGTACAGGGATTACAAGTCTAGGGAGTGGCCCGCCTCAGGGACCCTCTTCGCTTCACCGTGGGTGACCAGGCCACGGTTACTGAGCCCCCCCGCCTCGACAATGCGGGGCCCCACGGGGGGGATACGAGACAGTCCTGGTACTTACCCCTGCCTTGGCCTTGGTACTTACTTGTTGTGCCTACTTATGGAACTAGTCGTTCAGGTACTTTTCTTGTAGCCTAATTTTTAGGGCTCGGTGGTCCTATTTGGGTTACTTTTGTCAGTCCATTCATCTACCTGGTTCGTGGTTATAAGCTTTAAAATTCGTGGTTTTGGAAGTCCGTTACTTTAACTTTTTACTTACTTTTAGTAACTTTTTTTGCGGGGTAATTTATTACTTTTAGTAGTCTGTGGTGGTTGGGTAGTTTGTTTCTGTGGTTTGCTACTGTAGAAAGAGAAGATACTAGAAGGTGCGTAGACAGAGAAGTTGGAATAATCTCTTTCTTGCGTAAAAAGGACCGACATATGTATGACTCACGTTTAGCAGAACATAACAATAAATCTTCTATCCCTTTCTGGTGTAAAAGGTTTTTTCAATTATGTCGGATATTCTCAGTGTAATGTCAAAATATTTCAGCTAGGATGTCAAATTCAAATGGATATATTTGTTGCCACATTTTCGAAAGTAGAAATTCCCAGAAAAATATACATATATTGCATAAGTAGTGTTTTCGTTAGACTTGTAGAAAAATGAACCGAATAGTGGCACATAAAAATAAGCGATATTTTATCAGGGGTTAGTTGGTTGTTTCCTATACGGAGGAGTACCAACAAAGACCTAGAAAGAACTCGAAATATTTACAACAAACTAATTTTATTTAAGGGACAGTAATTTTATTTCCTTAATATACCTACTACCTACTTACTACTACCTTCTTTAAGACGCTTGAACTCGTTTTCTTTCGTCGAGATCTAGGTATAAGAATCCGCCATCAAATCGTGGCGCCTTACGACGTAATCGTGCCGTAATTTTGAAGTAGTCTATCTTTATAATGATATTTGTTAGGCCCACTATACATTTACAGAATATTGAATTATGTGTTAAATAATAATATAATTTAAAAAAATATTTAAGGGGGCTCCCATACAATAATGGTACTGAACCCTTCATGCGCGAACCCAACTCGCACTTGGCCAATTATTTACCAATTTTAATGTCAAGAACTTCCTTGTGTAGTAGGTTATGTTTGTGTTTACGTCTTAAACTTTACGATTTGCATGGACAGCCCGGAGCTGTCGTCCCGATTATGAACTTTAGTCTTCTCTATCAGCATCTTCAATATGAAGACATATGAGCGAAAGTTGATCCCACAATATACTGAGATCGAGAACGTTGAGTTGTTGTGTCGTCTTTGCCTGGAGAAGGTCGAGGAAGGAGTTACAATCTTTCCAAACGAGCAGGATGTGTGCACCGCTATGGCGATGAGGATCATGTGCTGTGTCGGCTTGGAGGTGAATACTCTAGTCTAGTCTTACATATATTTGATGATCATATTTTTCTCGCTCGCGGTAATTTTGTTTCCATATACTCAAACTTTGGAACCCCTGTTTTATTTCAGAAAACTGTGTTCTTGCGAAATTTAATTCAGCAGAATCTGTTTAATGATTACTGCATAGATAGATCAGTCAGTAATGGTTCTCTGGATAAACATATTATACAGAAAAAGATAAAATATTATTGAATAACATGGATGAATCACACAGAATTGTTGTGATGTGACTATTGTTTGAACATAATTAGTTATATTACATTATATACAACCAGCTGGAAGTAGCTAGGCTGGTTCCAAGCTAAGCATAGGTATATTGTATTTTGGTATTCTATCTTAATGATAGAAGACCTTAACTCCTCTCGAGATTAACTGTGGGATCTCAGACATAGGTGACATGGATAAACTGTTATTGTCATTGTTTTTAAAATGTCCTGTAGAAAATTATGTTTAACCGGCTTCAACCAAAAACTTGTTTAATTTTGATGTTGGATTGTTGGGGTTCTCAGGACAAGATTTTGAAAATGCAAATTTAGAGTGAGGTCGGGTGAATTCCACTTCAGATTGTGCCTGGCGCAAAGGTTATCCCTCGCTATACAATGGGGCAATGCCACAAGCGTTATGCATACTTTTCCATCAGGTTCTGTCCAGAGTGCTCTTCTTAATTAATATTTTAGTCCTATTCTAATTTTATTTGTAATGTACAACATAATATTTTTGTAAAACAGTGATAATTAATATTAACATAAAAGGAATTATTTGTTACTGTAGAATTTCATAATAAATACTTTATTTATTTAGATTTTTATAAGATTAAATATGTATTTTCAGATGCATCGAGACAATCTACTGCCAAATCAGATATGTGAAACTTGTTATGAAAAATTGGAGAAATACTATGAGTTTCGCAGAAAATGTGAAGTTTCATATCAAAAGCTCAAGTACCATATCATGGCAGTTAAAAAAAAAGAATATGAAAATGTAAAACAGGCTGTTCAAGTTTCAAAAGTAGGTAAAAGTCATCAAACAAAGCAAATGACTGATGTGGAACAAAGACAAATAGATACACGGTTAGTTAAAAAGAAACAGAGACAAATAGGTGTACAGTTAGTTGAAGAAGAACAGAGACCTATAGATGTACTATTTGTTGAAGAGGAACAGAGACAAATAGATGTAAAATTTGTTGATGAAGAACCAAGACAAGTAGATGTAAAATTCATTGAAGAAGAACCGACACAAATGGATGTTCAATTTGTTGAAGAGGGACAGAATCAAATAGATATACAATTCGTTGAAGAGGAACAGAGACAAATTGATATACAATTTGTTGAAGAAGAACAGAATCAAATAGATATACAATTTGTTGAAGAAGAACAGAGACAAACAGAAGTACAATTAGCAGAAGAAGAACAGACACAAATAGATATACAAGACGTGGAACAAGGAGAGAAGGATGATGAACAGCTGGTAATTCAATTTGGAAAGCCAGAAATAATGAATGTTCCAGAAAAAGTTGTAGATACGGAAGAGGTAATTACAGGGTTCATTGTATTCAAAATAAGTAACATGAATGTGTCAAGAGATGCTCATAGCAGGTTTCTCTGTATACGGATTCTAATAGAGTGTATTAGTCTATGCTTCTCTATATACACTAAAATTATAAAAATTAAAAGCTTGTTTGTGTCTTGGATGCGAATATGCTCCGAAACTACTGGACCGATTTGAAAACTTATTTCACCGTTGAGAAGCTATATTTTTTCTGAGTCACATAAGCTATATTTTGTTTCCAAACTTGTTAAAGGACCTTACTAAAATTCCAATAAAGTAAGATTAGCGGTAGTAAGATATAGTCGTAAATAGATATGGAATGTAGCAGATGAGCAAACCTAGACAAGTTTTTGCCCTATATTCCAATTAAAATATCACTGTAAAGAGCTTTGATAAAGGACATAATATATGATTACAACATGCCTGAAGATGAAATCTGCAATGTGCCACTCTTATCTAGAAGATACATGTGTAATCTATTAGCTGACCCGGCAAACGTTGTTTTGCCTCACTTAGGGGTATGAAAAAAAGATAGTGTAGCTTATATGACACGGTCGTAGATTTACCATAGCAGTGCCATCTATTGATTACTTACTCAACCCAGTCGAAAGGTATCGACATCTGTTAGAATCATTTGGAGTTAACAGATAATTGTGACTGTCAAATAATAACAGACAATAATTAGCAATAAATTAAAATTGCTACTATAATTTGAAACTATACTACCTCTCAAGTTGGATCGAACTGCACATGGTGTGCGAATTTTATTATAATCGGTTAAGTGGTTTAGGAGTCCATTGAGGACAAACATTGTTTTATTGATTAGCTCTTTATATGTTTATACACATTTTTAACAGTACTTACTTGATACTTGATGTGCAGGCTCCTTCCCGCAACTAGAAGTCTTCTGGCTTCCTTAATTTATTTTTATCTTTATTTTTAACAGTAGAAAGCAAACAAAATATTTTAACCCTTCTTCCCGGTAGGTCCAACTCCCTCTGGAGTTAGAGAGTCCCGACATAGCCTCGTTCCTCTCAGGAGCGCTAATGGAACTGGGCGTGCTGGAGCAGAAGGAGTCAGGGCTGGTGCTGCAGCAAGACATCCAGACCTTGCAGCTGGAGACTGGCTCTGGGGAACAGCTAGTTATGCAGCTAGTCGAGGAGGAAGATGAGGTAATGTTTTGAATCCATGACAGCTCAGCCTCGCGTGTGGTGCCTTACGTCAATTTTTTTTTTTTGCCACATTTCACACACAGCTGGTTAACCCCATACTGAACCCTTTCTAGTTCGTGTTATGGTAGCTAACACAACTGATATACTACATACACATACATATTTTATATAGATACATATTTAACACCCAGACCCACAGCCAACAAATTTAGTTAAGCACAAAGATGTTGGCCGGGTCGGGAATCGAACCCGAAACCTTCTGATTGGCAGTCCGGCATGGTAACCTTTACGCCAACGAGGTCGTCAATAGACTAGTCTTGCTACACATTCAGTCAGAGTATTGCTGACTCGTATTGCTTGCTTGTCAAAAAAGCGAGTGTGGCTCGGTGGTAACAACATCTGTTTTTCAATCAGACGGCCCCTGATTCGATCCCGGCCTTACACCAATGACTTGTTTTTCTAGTTATGTGTGGATTTGCACTTGCTTTACGGTGAAGGAAAACATCGTGAGGAAACCGGCATGTTTGAGGACCATAATATCCGAAGACGTGTACGTGTCATCCGCCAACCCGCACTTGGCCAGCGTGTTGGACTATGGCCTATATCTCTCTCCTAGTGAGAAAAGGCCCCGAGTCCCAGCAGTGAGAACGTAGAGTGGTGGCTTATGCTTACAAATACCTTAAAAGATTAAAGAACTAATAGGACTGAATGTTAAAAGGATATTCAAATTATATTAAAACTGCACATATTGTTTCAGGTGGTGAAAACGAAGCCAGACTTGGAAGTAAAAGAAGAATCAAAATCATTACTAATTGAAAGAACCAATAATAACAAACCTAAATCTAAACAGGAGATAACGTAAGTACACAGAGATGGATACTGGTGTTTAAGTCCCAAGTACGGAGCTTTTCAAACATATTTTATGACAACTCAGCGATGCCATAATGCGAGTATTGAAGATCTTTTACATATTTCCACACACGGCTGGTTAACCCCCATACTGAACCATTTCTAGTTCGTGTTATGGTAGCTAACACAACTGATATACTACATATACATATATACATATTTTTTTATATAGATACATATTTAACACCCAGACCCACAGCCAACAAATTTAGTTAAGCACAAAGATGTTGGCTGGGCCGGGAATCGAACCCGGAACCTTCTGATTGACAGGCCGGCATGGTAACCTTTACGCCAACGAGGTCGTCATTTAAATGTCAATTAAAAAAAATAATAATAACATGACACATGGAGAGGAAAAGGAAGACCTAGAAGATCATATTTAGACCAAATTAAGGAGAAAATGAAAGTCATGTCGTATAGGGAGGTCAAGGATTTGGTCGATGACAGAACTACAGTCGAATCCGGTTATAACGACTGCCAAGGGACGGTGACATTACGTCGTACTAACCGGAAGTCGTATTAAACGAACAGAAAAAAGTTTGTTTTTTATATAACAGTTAAATGCCCGTTTAGGTGATGAGTAGATAAAAAACTCATTTTAATCGAAATAATTATTGAATGATTTACACCGAATACCTTCGCAATCGTTACATTTGACTCACCAGCTTCTAACCATTGTATTTTAACACTTTTTTCTTCAATGGAGAAACATTTTCGTTTAGCGGAAGCCATTTTTTACGCGTCACTCATTACCTACACATTCGTACTGCTATAATATAAACAGTCAATTTCCAATCAAAGGCGTCGCGCGGGGCGATAGCGGAGATAGCTATTCGCTATTCATTTATTTCATTATTTTCTATGAATTATTTGTAAACACGGCAACGCTCGTCGTTGTAACAGGACAATTATTGTGTGTGAAATTCGGTCGTTAAAAGCGGAAAGTCGTTGTAAGCGGAGTCGTAATAAACAAATGTCTATTAATTCAAGTTTATACTAAAACCAAACAAATGCCTAAACTTTCGTCGCTAAAATCGGTTGGTTGCTACATGCGAAGTCGTACTAAACGGACTACACTGTATCTGGAAAAAACTCCACAGACAAGAGCCCAGCTGTTAAATATTGAATGAATGAATTAAAGTCAAGGTCAAATACATTTATCATTTATTGCTTCGTTATGGCATAATTAAGATGTTATACATTTAAAAGGTAGGTATCTCATAACGGACCCTGTTAGGGTATAGCAACACAAGAGGAGTGAGCCGGTTTATTTGCATGCAAAAAATAAATCCTTATCGTTTAGAAATTCTTCAATAGAGTAAAGCATTTAATTTTTTTTTTTTTTTAATATAGGACACATTCACACACGGCTAGTTAGCCCCATACTGAACCATTTCTAGCTTGTATTATGGTTGCTAACACAACTGATACATACATACATATTATATATAAATACATATTTAACACCCAGACCCACAGCCAACAAATTTAGTTAAGCACGAAGATGTTGACCGGGCCGGGAATCGAACCCGGAACCTTCTGATTAGCAGACCGGCATGGTAACCTTTACGCCAACGAGATCGTCAATTTATGTATTTTTTTCGAGGTCGAGCATTTATGTAATAACCCGTTTGTGCACTTCCAGGGGTGGCGGCGCGTGGTGCGGAATATGCGCGCGCGCGTTCTCGTCGCGCTCTGCGTGCGCTCGGCACGCGCGCACGCACGCCGGCCAGCGCCCGCACCGCTGCACCAACTGCTCCGCTACCTTCGCGCAGCGCTCCGTGCTGCGCCGCCACCAGCTCGTGCATCTTGGTAATAACTCGACGACCTCGTTGGCGTAATGGTTACCATGCCGGACTGCCAATCGGAAGGTTCCGGGTTCGATTCCCGGCGCGGCCAACATCTGTGTGCTTAACTAAATTTGTTGGCTGTCGGTCTGGGTGTTAAATATGGATCTATGTTAATAAAATATGTATGTATATGTCTATTTCAGTTGTGTCAGCAACCATAACACGAACTAGAAATCGTTCAGTATGGGGTTAACCAGCCGTGTGTGAAATGTGTAACTACGCACTAAGCGTTTTGCCTCCACCTTTGTTGTCCGAACCGCCAAACTTTGGAATTCCTTGCCGAATTCCCTGTTCCCCAATGACTACAATCTAGCGATTTTCAAGGCGAGAGTGAACCGGTTCCTTCTAGGTAAGCGCGATCCACCGTAGACCTTAATATCACTTACCATCAAGTGAATTGTGGTCTCAAGGGACTGAGTAAAAAAAAAATGCTTTCCCTTATTTTAAGCGAGTGTCTCGTTGGAGAAACTTTGGGCTGCAGTCCGCGACACCCCGGATCTCAACCAATCCTGGTATAGGACATGTTACTTGTTTTTCAAGTTATGTTACGACCTCGTTGGCGTAATGGCTACCGTGCCGGACTGCCAATCAGAAGGTTCCGGGTTCGATTCCCGGCGCGGCCAACATCTTTGTGCTGACTAAATCTGTTGGCTGTGGGTCTGGGTATTAAATACGAGTATCTATTTATATAAAATATGTATATTTGTTTATGTAGTATAGCAGTTGTGTTAGCAACATCTTCAGCCACAACTTCGTTTACCATCAGGCGAGTTGCTCAATCTATTGTAGGCCGAGCGTATATTTATCTATTATAAAAAAATACAACTTGCACCAAACAGACATACACAGTTTGTTCAGATGGAATCTAGAAAGTTCTCTTCCTTTTGCTCATTTAGTTTTGTAAGTAAAAGAACATGTCAACAAACTTTCAAATCGATACCCTAATTTGCAAACCTACTAACTCCTCTGCAGATTTTTTACGGGAGAGGCTCAAAACGTAATTATATTTTATTTAGATAAATAAAAAGTAATATAACTTTATTTTTATTATAATAATAATAATAATAAAGCATAGTTTTTCACGTTTAGGTTTTTCTTTATTGCGTAAAATAAAATAAAGTTTCGAGCCTCTCCCGTAAAATACAAGTAAGGGTATCGAAATGTCAATGTCAGTTTCAATTGTTTTCTCTATTGACTGGAATGGTACATGTACCGTTGCAGAAGTCCGGCCGCACAAGTGCACGCTATGCACTAAGAGCTTCACGCAGCGCGGCGCGCTGTTGGCGCACGCGCGCACGCACGACGCCGCGCGCGCGCACATGCGCCTGCACCCGTGCACGCTCTGCGACAAGGTGTTCCTCTACTCCAGCGGTCAGTCACCTCGCGCATTCCCTTTTTTTATTTTACACTAGCTGACCCGGCAAACGTTATTTTGCCTCATTTAGGGGTATGAAAATAGATAGTGTAGCTTATATGACACGTTCGTAGATTTACCATAGCAGCGCCATCTATTGATTACTTACTCAAACCAGTCGAAAGGTATCGACATCTGCTAGAATCATTTGGAGTTAACAGATAATTGTGACTGTCAAATAATAACAGACAATAATTAGCAATAAATTAAAATTGCGACTATATAGTTTGATATTTAAACTATCCTATCTCTCAAGTTGGATCGAACTGCACATGGTGTGCGAATTTTATTATAATCGGTTAAGTGGTTTAGGAGTCCATTGAGGACAAACATTGTGACACGAGATTTATATATATTAAGAGAAGAGATATACTCCTTTTTACCCCTTACAGTGACACTCTGGCGGTGGGCATGCCTAGTCTGGAATAACTGGACAAGACAAGATTAATAATAAAACATCTTCTTGACATTTTATATAAATTACATTCAGTGACACAAAATAGAATTTTCATATTAATTTTATTTTTATTATGTAGTTTTATTATTCATCTTTATTATTGTGATTTAGTTCTTAAAACTTATATAATCTTAGTAAAATGTTATTTGTAAGTGACGTGCCGTGTATGACAAAAGTAGTCATGTCATATGGTTAATAAATGATTTGATTTTGAACTGGCTCTCAAGGAGGCCGGAACACAGTTCAACTTGAGGGTGGTTGCTAGCCAGGCAAGCGGGTTACAAAACACATTTTTTTTTTATGATACTTACCGATACAGTTACTAAATGTTATATTTCCAGGTCTAAGCCGGCACATGTTGCAGCACAACGGCCTCACGTACACCTGCACAGTCTGCGAGAAACGTTTCAACGACAGGAGCTCGTTTGTGCGACACAGCAAGAGCATATGTCGCGAAAACTCTGGAGGACGGAACAGGAGAGGTGCCGGGAAGTTAGGCAGGAAGGTTCCAGACAGTACAGCTGGTCAGGTTAAGCCTAATGAAGGTACAGACTGCGGAAGATGAGGTTTCCAAGAAGGGTTATATCCAATGTTAGAAGTAAGGTTACAAAGAAAGATACTTATTTCTGACGCATGGGGCTTGGAAAAGATACCGGGAAGTTAAACAAGAAGGTAAAGCTGGTCAGGTTAAGCCTAATAAAGGTGACCAGAGAAGGTGAGATTACCAACAAGGGTTATTGTTGGGTTATATTTCTATCGTACGAGACTTGGCTCGGGAAGTTAAGAAGTACAGACAGTAAACCTGGTCGGGTTTACATTAATAAAGGTATAGGCATCAGAAGATGAGGTTAAAAGTAAATGACAATATTAGCAATAAGGTTACATATAAAGTGACTGATTTCTGTCGTACGGGACTTGGGTTGTAAATATAGGGTTATGAAGGTTACAGGCAGTACAGCGACTCAGGTTATTCTTAATAAAGGTGGAGAAAATAGGTGGAGAGGTTACAAGGAAAGTTACTGCATAATGTTAGAAACATTTGAAAGTTCATGTCCTTTTACTTGCATAACCAAGAGTGTGAGCAAGAGGGAACTTTGAAATCTATTCTTTATTGACTTGAGTCAAAAGGGAAATAATAATAAATGACCATGTTTAATGAGATTATATGCGATAATAAATATAAAAATGTACACTCATTTTCATCAGATATTGGCTACACCAGAAAAATCAAATGGGTGGTTAGGTTACTTACTCAATTATAAAATACTCATATGTGATAAAACTATATCTTATTGTAAATATTAAAGATTTTGAGTAAGATTTGTTATTTTTTCTAGGCTTTTGTCAATTAAGTCATTATATTTATTGGTTGTAAAAATATTTCTGTATTTACACTTTATTGACATATTTTGTCACACTTATTTCTTTAAACTATTATGTACCTACTTTTGAAATAAGCTTGAATTAAGATTAATATTGTGTCAACTATACAAAAAGAGAAAAATCTATATTGTATGTGAACCTATGTCACAGAAATGATGTGAAACCTGTATTTTTGTAAAAATAAAACACAATGAAAATATTCTTAGACATTTTATTGGAAAAAATCATACTAGATTTGAAGGCAACACGGTTTAGTAAATATAACTGCGACCAGCTGAAGAGCTGGAATACTGAGCGACGCCGGCCGCTTTGGAATGCCTTAACTCACTTACATACAACAACATTTTTACGAGTCGGGTAAACAGCTTCTTGCAATATCACCGAATTACATTCTACCATTGTTATTTTCGTCTTTAACCAAAGTTATCGTCGTTAATTTAACTCATATATGATAAATATTTAATATTGCAAGTAATGTTAAGTATAAATAGCGTGAATAAAAAAAAACATTTAAAAGTTCGTGTCCTTTCCCTCTAACTAAATAGGTCAGAGAAAGACGGCGCGAACTTAAAAACAGTTTCTACATCAAGTTAAATCTGTCAGTTTGAAAGTAACAAACTGATATAATTGAAGTCATTTTGCTGGACACAGATACACAAGAAACGTTTATTCTGTTAATAATCATTATTCAAACGGGTTGAAAAATCTTGACGCTGAAATTAACTACTTTTAGTATCTTTATGTTCAACTGTAGCAATAAATTGCAAGAAGCTATTCCCCCAACTACAAACAGCGGACGGCGACCGGACGGACGTGCAATCTACCTATATACAGGGTTATATGAAAACACATGATATTTTATTCTTATATGGCAGGAAATTTTATGGAAGAAACTATCAGTTGGCTTGTAAGGAAGCGGCGTTTTCGTCATAACACTGTAAAACAATATGGCTATTAAATTACCCCCGAATACGAATAAATAAATGAATTTGTTTCGCATACAGTTTCTATTATTATTATCTATAATAAAAAAATAAGTCGGTGTTTCCTTCCTGACGCTAACTCCAGAAAGAACGAACCGATTTCCACGGTACAGCATTCGTTGGAAAGGTCTCGGGCTCCGTGAGGTTTGTAACAAACAAAATTAAGGGAAAATTTCAAAACGAAAGGAGGAAAACAGGGTAAATCAAGTTTACATACAGCGCCATCTCTGATACATAGCGTGTACTATAAACCAAAATGGTTTTGCATGGTGGTGGAGCAGACGCGATAAGCGACCTGCACGCGGGCGGAGCCGCGGGCAATTGCTAGTTAATAGAATAAGTATATTGGTCCGTTCTCGACTCATGCCAACTTAACCGTTAAAACAGTTGTCGGCACGTGAAGTTAAACCCTACATTACAAAACGTGATTATAAAAATAAATAAGGGGCCGCGCCCCTCCCCACCCCGCGTCTCATATCGCTAAAATAATCAACAACTTTAATAATAATAACACCGAAAACATCCGAGCGACCGCAAACATTGAGCAGAACAGATATAGTCTGGTAAGACATTAGAGGGACTTGAAATGCCTCAACAACAGAGCTTAACCAGTTAGCTCGCACGAAAGGAAAGGTAAACAATATTAACGATCTAGTATAGCTTTGAATAAAATTCGATACCGAATCTTACACTAGGTCGCATCGCTTACACTAAAGTCTGGGCCAAACTAACGCGTGCAGTTCGCGCCTGTGGCGGTATTCAGTTGGTATATCCGAACTTGTTAACATCTAGGCGTCCTCTTATTGGTCAGACACCGCAGACAAGAACTGAGCGCGTTTGTTTGACCTAGGCTTAACTACATCGTAGGAAACCTTACTCTAGTCTCGCGTCCATATCTAAACAATATATATGTATAGCGGCATACATGTTCTGCGCCCCGTCCGGCCTCCGCCGCCAGTGACGTCACGAATCTCTTAAATTAATCGTACATAATTAAAAACGCCCCCGCGGGGGTCCTATCGTATTGTATACATGTTATAATATATAGCACATGGTCTAAAATAAAATTACTATTAAGTAATCATAATCAAAACCTATTTACAGGGCGCGGTGGCCGCCCGCGCGTCGCCGTACAAAAATATATGTTAATATATAGTTATATAAATATATATAGTTGCGGTCATCGACCTCACTCTACATACAAAACGCTACATCTTTCTACTTAGGCCCCGATCCAAGCTCGAACATCCCATCCCTTAATATAGTCTATAATATTAATAATAATTGACGCCGAGCATTCTTTGTGACGTCCGAAACGATTATGTAGATTTAAAGACATTTCTTATAGAAAATTTGACCAACCACAATGAATCACATTCCTAATAGCACATCTGATGCCTTACTGAATAAATACTCGAGTGTAACTCCTTATTATGTATAGTTGTGGTGCGCGGGCGGTCGACCGCTGAGGCCGGGGCGCGATGCTGTCTCACTCACTCGCATTGTTCCCACGGGAGTGAGCGAGACAGGTTGCTCGCGCTCGGGCTGGACTGGAGGCGTCTCGCGCGCCCTCTGTGCGGCGGTGAGGGCATATACAGTGTAGGGCCTAACGCAAAGCCTTTTACAAACAACTACAGTACTTTGTATATTGACGGACTTCAACGCTTTTTGTAAAAAAAATGTTATGGCCCTACCAGTATATAAACACCCAATAGGATCATAATCTATGTATAATTCATGTCAATAAAGAATTCATTTATAAGTTGATGTGCTCTTGTTTATTAAGTATTATATATTAGTTAGTATACTGGAAATTACCATATTTTTTTTTGACGTGACAACGTCTTAAATTAGGTTGCGGCTGGGAGTCACTTATAAAAAAGTGTAACGCCTGGTAACGTTACGATGAGTCACCGAACGAGAGAGAGGCCCGCCGAATGCCTTGCGTCTCTCTCCCACTCAACTATGATCGGTCTGCCGCGCGCGCAGCACGCGGCAGACGTTGTCACGTAAAATCTTCGCCCGTAAAACCGACTTTACAGGCAACCATTTTTTACAATTAACTTTGTTGCAAGGTATGAATCCGTCAGTATACAATTATACATACTAGAGCTGTAAAACGTTTTCCGTGAGCGCTCAACAACCATACACCGTATATACTGGTAAGTATCGCGCGTTCGGCCGGCGCGCACGCGTCTATCCCCGTCTCTCTCTGGCGCGCGGCGAGGCGGGGCGAGCGAGAGAGACGGGTGCAGGCGGCGCGTGTCTCGGGAGCAGGTTACATGTTCTCGAACTGGTCGACGCGGCGCTTGGTGTTGCCCTTGCGGATCTCGCGCAGCGTCTTGTACTTGTCGCGGCCCTGGCGCACGTTCTCGCGGTGGATCTTGTCCATGGCCGTCTCCTTGGTCTCGTCGCGGGTCTGCGCCAGGTCCTGCTTCAACGCCTGCGCACATACAACGACAATGTGGCGTGAGAATACAACAATCATATTAGCCCTGAAGAGTCACGACGAGAGTTTTGTGGATGAACCCCAAATATGTTTTAAGTACGAACGATTGCGGAAGATTTTTTTTCATCCTCAGTGTTTTTTTTAATTAAATACAAATCATTTATTGATATTACAAAGTTACTAGTCAAATAATATAATATCATTACAAAATAATCATATGATCAATGTCAGTTTTTTATTGTAATTCTAGTAATATATATGTATTCTAGTAATATAATATCATTACAATAGTATATGATATAAATTTTTAATTTTGTTTGAATCATATGTAATTAGGAGAGGGGTTCCACATCAAGGTATTTTTGGCTTAACGGCTACTTCTCTAAATATTTCTGTAAACTATCGTTTTAGATAGATTACAGATATATTACACTTAAGAAGTACACTTCCTCTTATCTCTCACTCTCTATAGTAGATCCAACCACTTGTTTTCTTTTAGTCAACACCAATAGAACGTAACTGCGTCAAGTTACGCAAAAATCACTTAGAAGTATTATGTAAAAAAGGTAGCTTACGATAAAAATGAACTGTATAAAATAAAGTATAAGGTACCTTGAGCTGGCTGTGCAGGCGCTCGCTGCGCTCGGCGAGCGTGCGGCGCTCGGCCACGGGGTCGACGAGGTCGGCGGGCGCGCCGCCCAGCTCGCCGCCGCCCGACTCGGAGCCGGCGTCCGAGCCCGCGTCGCCCTCCGCGCCGCCGCTCGTCTCCTCCGACACGTGGTGGTGCGACGGCGTCTGCGCCGCCAGCAGCAGCGCCGCCGCCTCCTCCTGCGACACCACACACTTGTCAAACCCGTTGAATAATCACAGCGACGAGTCAAACCCTTTGAATAATCACAGCGACGAGTCAAACCCATTGAATAATCACAGCGACGAGTCAAACCCATTGAATAATCACAGCGACGAGTCAAACCCATTGAATAATCACTGCGACGAGTCAAACCCATTGAAAATCACAGCGACGAGTCAAACCCATTGAATAATCACAGCGACGAGTCAAACCCATTGAATAATCACTGCGACGAGTCAAACCCATTGAATAATCACAGCGACGAGTCAAACCCATTGAATAATCACAGCGACGAGTCTAACCCATTGAATAATCACAGCGACGAGTCAAACCCATTGAAAATCACAGCTACTAACACAAGCACTGTTATACCCAAACTTGAAACAATGCTTTTATTATGTCATAATATTGTAAGAGTTTTCTGGACAAATAAATGCATTATTATTATTAAGTAAGTAAAAAAATCAGCCGGACTGCCAATCAAAAGGTTCCGGGTACGATTCCCGGCACGGTCAACATCTTTGTGCTTAACTAAATTTGTTGCCTGTGGTTCTGGGTGTTACATATGTATGTATATGTAGCATATCAGTTGTGTTAGCTACCATAATAGAAATGCTTCAATATGGGGTTAAGCAGCGGTGTGTGAAAAAAACACAAAAACAGCTTTGCTTGTTGAAGCATCAATAAATATTCTGTGGAATGTAGCTTAAGGTTTATGGCAAATAAAGATATTATTATTATGATTAAAGCTATAATGCCATTCTATCTTTCGAGTTCTTGTATTGCTAGACTATGTTTAAAAAAGTTTATGGTAAATTAATTCTAGGCTGGCTAATTAAGGCATTTAGTGAGAACGAGGGAAAACGCGTTATATCTAAAAATGGGTTTAAACTGTATATATATAATTGTAGTCCAAATTTTTCTACGTAAGGAAGAGCCTGAACTCCACGACCTAGGTTGATCCTAGTGTGGAGTACAGCATCCCCCAAGTAAGCATTTAAATAACAATTAGCTGAAAATATAATTTTTCTATGTAACTCGATGTAAGCTATTCTTAAGTCTTTGTGCAAATAAATTTATTATTATTTTTATTAATCTTTACGACTTCTCGAAATTTGAAGAATGTCTGTAAGTAAATGCAAAAACCACGGGCATAAGCCAAGTGGAGATTGCCATGGGGGTTGTTTTTCAATATTCAAGTCATTTTGTAATAACTTCCGAACAATCCTGCATGTGTTAAAAATAGCAGCTCTCTGCATTGTCATATATGTGTTGGTGTCTAGATTAATTTGCTTGAGATAATGGAGTAGGTGTTTGGGGATGACCCCGGTGCTGGAGAGAACCAGAGGTACAATCGATACTCTGTTCATGTTCCAAAGTTTGAATTCAGTATATTTATGTTTTTTTTCAGTGATTGTTTTTTGTAAATTATGTGTATACTGCAATGTCAATTAGATAAGTATGTTTATTATTATTATTATGTCCACTATCGAACGAGCAGGGAAACGCCAAGGCGGCATCGGTTTACGGTTGAGGTGCCCAAGGCACGCACAAAACGTTTTGCCTCCACCTTTGTGGTCCGAACCGCCAAACTTTGGAATTCCTTGCCGAATTCCCTGTTCCCCAATGACTACAATCTAGCGATTTTCAAGGCAAGAGTGAACCGGTTCCTTCTAGGTAAGCGCGATCCACCGTAGATCTCAATGTCGCTTACCATCAGGTGAATTGTGGTCAAGCGCTGACCTATTCAGAGTAAAAAAATAATAAAAAATGTATGTTTGTGTGTGTACCTGCTTGCGGCGCGCCTCCTCGACCTCCTCCTGCAGGCGGCGCGTCTCCGTGTCCTTGACCTCCACCTCCTCCTGGATGCGCGACACCTCCTCCTGCTTCGCGCGGATCTCCTCCTCGAGCTTGGCGCGCTCCGCCGCTTCCATGTTCTGCGGAACGTGCAACATACATATACATAAATAGCATCATCATCATCATCCACAGCCCTCTTTATCCCACTGCTGGGTATAGGCCCCCCTCTGCATGTGCCACCTGCGTCGATCTTGTACAGTCCTCGTCCAGGTAGGACCTGCGACTTCAGACATAAATATTATCAACAATATATTCTTCTTCGTATGAGCTAAGTGATTTTGATTTGGCTTATCGACTGCTCTCACTAAGACGGGACCTACTATTTAGCGAAAAACGTTATCGCTACTTAATTGTACATCGTAAATAATTGTAATTTCTCACATTTAATTAATATTCGAATAGTTCCTTATCCCTCCGCAGCACGTGTCGCAGATGGCGCCACATGTATAAGGAAAACCTTGGTCTCTCATAAGCGATTCAAATTTAAAGAGATACTAATATCGCTGTCATAAGACTTGCTGAGGTAGTATTCGAGTAGTTCCGCGGTTTCCCGCAGCATGTTCATCAGATGGCGCCACATGTCCGAGGTAGTACCTTGGTCTCCTCGAGGCGCTGCATCATGGCTTGCAGCTCGTTCTGGCGGCGCTCTAGCTCCTCCTTGGCGGCCTGCAGCTGCCGGAGCTGCTCCTCCAGCCGCCGGATCATGTCCTGCGCTTCCAGCAGGTTCGCCTGGACAATACACATAATATATAAGTAACTATGTGAGAATATTTATATGCCAGGCCAAGTGGCATGCCTTGGAAGAAGCCTATGTCCAGCATAGGCTGATGATGATGATGAAATGTATGGATGATAATGTATTTGTGTATTTTTTGTATTGTGTACATTATTATAAACAGGTAGGTAACAAAATAACGAAATCGTATTATTTAATTGCTAATCGAGATATTGTATTGTAATCGAGATACCTAGGGTTTTTTCTTGACAAGTCTATAAATACTGTATGTCCATCTTGTTATTGATAATAATTGTATTTGTAATAGAATACCTTACGATGAATAAACTGACTAGCAGAAGTATGAATATGATTGTACAAGGTAGTGGAAGTAGAAGACGACCTAAGAAGATGTGGATGAATTGTGTGTAAGAGAGGATATGAAAGAGAAAGGAGTGAATATAGATATGACGGCTGACAGAAGAGTGTGGAAGCACAAACGGGCTGTGCCGACCACACATAGTGGAAAAAGGTGAAGGCAAAGAAGAAGAAGACCTTATGATGAATAAACATATTGTATTGTATTGTAGCAGTGTGGGAGGGTACCTGCGAGCGCTCCATCTCCTCCTGCATGTGCCGCAGCCTGTCCTCGTACTCCTGCTGCTTCTTCTCGGCGCGCTCGCGGGCCGCGATCTCCAGCTGAAGCTTCTCCCTGCGCACACGCAACACATTACGTTACACAGAATGGCTAGATAAATTTATGTATCTTTCCTTATATTTTAGATTTTTTTAACAAGTTTTTTTTTCACATTGATAAGTCTGATTAGTACCAAAATAACTGTAAATATTCTTAGTAGTTACCGATTAGACAGTCTTTAAGCTATTTTTTTCGACATTTCCTTTTGTTGCGCTATAATTATATTACTAATTACACTATATGACTAATTATATTATCATGACATTGTACGATTTACTAATTAATTAATTAATTATTTATGAATATATGTAAATTTGACTTGCCTAGTATAACGCAATGTTATAAGGTTAATAAAGTTCGACTTAAACTTCGCTATAATTTAAAAAAGAATAGAGCAAAAAAAAATGTGAAATCAAGATTTTGGCATTTTTTTTCGCCTAAATATTTTGTTGTTGTGTTTACCTCTGCGCTTGCTTGGCGAGTTTCTCCTCCCGTGCCTGCGCCTTCATCTGCTGCACGTCGATGGTGTCGGGCTTGCGCCGGCGCATGTACAGCTCGTGGTTGCCCATGCCTGCACAATAATAATAATAATAATTTATTATAGCACATAACGGCACGGATATATGAACCGATTTCTAAGGTTTTGCATTCCTTGGAAAGGTCTCGGGCTCAGTGAAGTTTGTAGCAAACAAAATTCATACGGCAAAACTGAGTTCACCAGGTTTTGCTAGTTAGTATATGGCAACGTAGATAGAATATACATTGAAAATTGACATTTGATTCATATCATATACTATTGTAATTATATTGGTGGCGATCCAGCGGCACACACGACTAAACTAAATTTAAAGAAGCTCCGTCTCTTTTCATCTTAGGTTGCCAGAAAGAGACGGCATGTTCTGAACCACAGACAAAACAACTAAAATCACGTCAAATATGGAATGTGCAAACAGTTTTAGAGGTGATACAAGTGAGTGCGTTCTAAAGTCGCCTATATTTTCTACATTTGACGTGATTTTAGTTGTTTTGACTATGGTGCAGAACGTGCCTTCTCTTTCTGGCCACCTAAGATGAAAAGAGACGGGGCTTCTTTAAATTAAGTTTAGTCGTGTGTGCCGCTGAATCGCCACCAATATATTACTAGAATTAGAATTGAAAATTGACATTGAATCTTATCATATACTTTAGTAATGACATTATAATATTATTTGACTTGTAACTTTGGTGTTATCAATAAATGATTTGTATTTGTACATACACAGTGCTAGGATACGCTTGTTGACGCGGACGCGCGGCGCGAAGAAGACGAAGTCTGGCGCTTTCTTGTCTATCGGCTTGATGATGAACTTGCGGTCGTTGAACGAGATGTTTCGGATCTCCGACCACGGGAAACCGATCTTCGGGGTCAGTCTGAAAACGTTTATAAATACATAAATATTACAACATTTCTCACCACTTTTTCAATTTTTAAATATCTTTATTAGCATAATTGTACAAAACAGTTACATACTAGTGTACATGGCTCCTGGTACGTAGCAATCATAAACAAAAATATAACGTTCTAGAGTCCAAGGTAGACTCATTAAGAACTTATAGCTTAATTTAGAAAATACACAACATTAGAGGAGCATTCGCCATTATGGTAGATTTCTCACCACTGGTTACCCTCATAATAAACCATTTCTATAATGGTTGCAACAACTGATATATTACATATACATACATAAGTACTTTATATCGATACATATTTAACCCCCAGACAGACAGCCAACAAATTTATTTCACTACAAATATGTTGGCCGTGTCGGGAATAGAACTCCGAACCTTCTGATTGGCGGTTCGGCATGATAACTATTACAACTGTAGCTCGGCTAGCTAAGGTGATCTGTTGCGATCATCGAATCTAAGCAACGGTTGATGCGGTCAGTGTTTGGATAGGTGACCATGCATAAGACGTCGTTTTTCAATTGGCGTTTTTCATCTGGGCGCTACCGTGGGTTGGTTGAATTGTAAAATTGTAGGTCCCGGCTGTTATTCATAGTACAAGCAGTCATTAAGCCAAGTAAGAGGCCTTCGGGCAGCTTGAAAACTCTCGACCCCAGAGCTTGGCCACTTAGCTCATACGAAGAAGACCATTACGCCAAGAAGTCATTGGCTTCCAATATACAGTTTTTACAACAGGTTTGGAAGCCTTTGGATTCCATATAATTTTGTTGATTTTTATTTACTGTGTCAAATAAATTAGAAATTTTGTATTTTTGTATTTGTATTTAGTCGTCAAAGTGTAAAGTGCTCACTTGTCATCCTTCTCGTATATATTGAGTCCGAGCGCGTCGACGCCGAGCCACAGCTCCGTGTTCTTCTTGTTGCGAATCTCGAAGTAGTTGACGCCGTACATCTCCAGGTCCTGCGCTATCTTCAGGTACTCCATCATGGCGTCCTCGCGCAGCATGCCGCGGTGCTCCTGCCACCAGTTGCTGATCGACTGCTCCCACTCCTCGCGGGACATCTGCACCGAACACAACCTCATACTTCAGCATAAGCATAAGTAGCTTCGGAGCCTATTCGCGTCAAAAAAACAAACAATCAAAGTTTTCCTCTTTATCTTATATATAAAATTTCCGTGTCACAGTGTTTGTTACCGTACTCCTCCGAAACGGCTGGACCGATTTTTTCCAAAATTTATATGCGTATTCAGTAGGTCTGAGAATCGGCTACTGTATATTTAGTTTTTTTTTTTTTTATTAAGGCAATACAACGTTTGCCGGGCCAGCTAGTAATAATCTATAATATAAAAAAAAATCCTTCCTGACGCTATAACTCGAGAACGCACGAACCGATTTCCACGGTACAGCATTCGTTGGACCGGTCTCGGGCTCCGTGAAGTTGAAGAATAATTATACAAAATTAGCAGGCGAAAATTTAACTTTTCCTCTTTATAAAGAAAAAAAGAAAGAAAATTATTTATTGTGCACACAAAAAAAAATACATATATACAATTTCTTTTTATTATAAAATAAGCCTATGTGCACAAAAGGAGCAAATTCAGCATAATGCTGGAGGTACCAGGTACCCCAGCGCTGGTTTTCAATTTGCTCCTTCACACTTTATTTATTTATAATATTTTTTATATAATTTAATGTAAAAAACTTAGGGAAATAAATGAATACGAATAATAATAATTTTGAGTAAAATGCCTCTAGTGGGTTGCCAGTGCTGGTAAAAGTAAAGTAGTGGTAGTGACCTTGTGCTGGTCGGTGACGCGCTGCGGCAGCAGGCGATCGTTGGCGAGGAAGCCGGCGGCGTGGAGCGCGGGGTTGTGGTCCCCGTGGCGCGCCTGCACCGCGTACGACGCCAGCAGCACCGACGTCTCCGGCGGGCAGTAGATCTCGTCCGACAGGATGGCGTTCTTCACCTGGAAAAAGTAAAAAAGCCTTATATTCAACTACATCATATTTACTATGCGTGCCAACTAAGAATAGGACTGTCAAACCGCCATCTTGCCCAATAATACGCGCTAACGTCATTACCAAAGTGTATGGTATGCAAAAAAAATTGTAAACAAATTATATTCAGTTCATATGTTGTACGCTGTTTTGCTATTTCTTATACATTTTACGGCAAATTAATTATACATGAGTAGGATTTGAAAGTAAAAGCATATTTATAAAAATATATATTTTTTTTCATTATTGGCACTTCTTTTTGTACCAAATAAAAAGAGTTTATTGATACTGCTTACAGCACAAGTCAAAACTATATATTCGCCGATAGGTTTGCCACATTCCGTGATGGAGTGTTGGCTTACCTTAACAATTCAATTATTATTATTAGTACAACCTATGGTTAAGTTGAGTTTATATTATTTTATCTGTTTCTACCTATATAGTGTGTTGGATATTAATTTGTAAGTTATATAGTTGCTGAATAAATAAATAAAATCAGCAAATGGACCCTTCTCATTTAATCCTGCCGTGGCATGCGCAGCGTTGTGTTTCGGACGCGTTCTGTTCTGCTAGGATCAATCAATCACTATTTTATTTTGATTTTTTTTATCCTTGATATGCTAGCGTTTGCGTTAGCTATTAGAAGCGTGGCTGAATTTTTCCAGAAATTTCTCTCCTCGGCCATATCATCCTTGACCTCCCTATATACGACATGAGTGCCTTTTCCTTCTGCAAGGCTGCCAAGATATCAATACAAATGTATTATAAAAGTAAGCGTAAGGAGTACGTACCTGTAGGTAGAACAGCTTGAGTGTGATCTCCTGGATGAGCTCGTCGGCAACATCCTCCGGGTAGAATTTGGCGCGGAACTTGAACTGCAGCGGGTTCTCCTTCTTCACATCCTGCTGCATCACCTGCGGAACGAAAATATATACATATTACATTTGAAGCTTTTATAACATTCCCGTCGTTTGGCATACAACACTGATTGGCCATAAATGACATTTCAAATAAACTGTATGATTTATTAATTTTTGAAACATCATTAATTAGCCACAGGTGTATATACAGACAAGTTATACAACACGAATTTATAAGATACGTAAATAATTGTATAATATTATTACATAATAAAAGAGCACACTTTTCAATAGCATTCCAATATGGTCGACGTGTATGTGTGTATGTTCAAAGTTACCAGATACATATACTAAGGTGCAAATTAAAATCAAACACACACTGAGGGAAAACATGCGTTATAATATATTGCGGACAAATTCTAATACACATTTACGGATTTCTCTTACACGTAAATCTTACTAATAGATAACTGACAGTTGCCACCCATTTAACTAAATATGACATATAATTACTCGTAGAATCAATAAAAAACACATATGAAATTTCTTTTCTTTTCGTACTCATTATGTTATGCAAGCAAAATAACTTTTAAATGTGTTATTTATAGACACGAAATATATGTACCTATTGACTCAAGCATTACTTTGCGGAAATCCATTGTAGATAGAAGAAAACCTGAAATATTTAGTGTGCTTCCGCTGTGATCTGAAACCTGCAACCTGAATGCTGAAGATATGCAAGGGAAACATCAAAACATTAAAATTATTATTAATGTGAGTTGAGAGAGTTTTTTTTTTTAATATTTTGATGTTTTTTAGCTTATCTTAATTTGATTTCAAGTCACAGCGGAAGTACACTAAATATTTCAGATTTTCTTCTATCTTATATGCACTAGTTACTTCACCATCAGCCTATGCTCGCCCACTGCTGGACATAGGCCTGTCCCAAAGCACTAGTACACAAACTACATAGTTAACTAATACACACAAAATGTGCATCTTTTGCTATAAAGAAAGACACACATTGCAACTATTTGCAAGCTATCACGTTATCTGTTATTAAGGTACAGGTACTAATATGCAAGGTTTCCAAGGAGCAACAGTAAGGTTTAAGGTATAAGGTTTAAGGTATAAGGTTTAAGGTATAAGGTTTAAGGTATAAGGTTTAAGGTATAAGGTTTAAGGTATAAGGTTTAAGGTATAAGGTTTAAGGTATAAGGTTTAAGGTATAAGGTTTAAGGTATAAGGTTTAAGGTATAAGGTTTAAGGTATAAGGTTTAAGGTATAAGGTTTAAGGTATAAGGTTTAAGGTATAAGGTTTAAGGTATAAGGTTTAAGGTATAAGGTTTAAGGTATAAGGTTTAAGGTATAAGGTTTAAGGTATAAGGTTTAAGGTATAAGGTTTAAGGTATAAGGTTTAAGGTATAAGGTTTAAGGTATAAGGTTTAAGGTATAAGGTTTAAGGTATAAGGTTTAAGGTATAAGGTTTAAGGTATAAGGTTTAAGGTATAAGGTTTAAGGTATATCTTACCCATCTGGAGAAGGGTAGCGACCCTGACTTGGTTCCGTGCCCGCACGATCCAGGGGTAGCGTTAAAAAGGCAACAGTTAATTACAACTCGTCGTCTCGCCTCGGCATGCAAGCCTCGATATACATTATGTACTTATATGTATATATATAGCTATAGCTAATATTAGTCGACTTTAGTGTACATACCTACATACATATAACTCCTACTCGATATCAAAGTTATATTTCTTGTTAATGTAGAAATAAATAATTTAATATAGGGTATTATAATAGAATGTACAAATTAAAATAAGAAGCTTACTAATAAATGAACATATAATTTGAGAAATTATGGGATGCTCTGCTTAAACTACAGGTAGTAAGTCTTTACAAGGATAGCTTTTTAGGACACTAAGGGATATTTTTAGCATTAATTCTTTTTTCGGGTTTTCAAACAAGGACAATACAAATACAAATAACTTTATTTAACTTTCACAAGTGTAAGTATAAAATTTAGCACAATGCTTACCAGGAACACAAATGATATCGAGCATACGTTGGTTCAATTCATATAGTAACTAGGAATTTAAATACCTACATTTAAAAAATATAAAATGTCTAGTTAGAAAAGTAGCAGTAATAGTAAAAATCAAAAATGATAGACTGGTTTTATAATAATAGCTCGGCCAGATCTGTCGCCAAACACTTAACGATTTGTTTCGGCAAACGATATGTTTCGGCAGCCTCCTTGAGAGCTAGTAATTCCAGACTAGGAAAGCTCCGCCCTCAGCTTGCCTATTTTGGAATTAATGCCGATCAAATGCCCAGTTTAGTATAAAATAGAGATCAATTGAAGGCAGAGCACATCTGTTAGCCTCGCTGAGTCAGAGAACTCATCTATAAAAAGGACACTTTACGATGTTCGAGCGGATTGGTGACTCAGCGGGGAATACGAAGCATAATGTAAGATATAGAAGGTATATCTAAGAAGGAGATGTATTTAAATGTCGCTTCGTCTAATGTTATAATATGAGGAAAGTTAAAATTAGATTTGCTATGCGTGCTAGCTATACATATTCTTGTAGTGAATGATTCTATACACCATAGAGCTCGGCTACAAATACATTTTATAGCTAATTACATATTTTTTTTAATGAGGGAAAATCACTACTTTATTTTTTATCGAATTCGGTTATTACGTGTTCCTTTTTGGCTGAAATATTAAAAATCTAAGGAAGGTCAGTTTGGAAATTAATTTTACAAAGCGATATTGTAATAATACAATCATTGTGTAGAAGTAAATTGGTAAGTAAATATAAGTTGCAAGTATATTTGGCACAATGTAGCATACAGATAATAAATAATTTAATTAATTTATAGAGTGTACAGCACGTTTACAAATAAACTTCCTCTATTGTCTTACGTAAAATCGTAACAAAATTCCTAATCAACAGTCCCTACTGTTGATTAGGAATTTTGTTTAGTCGTTATAGAGTGAAAACTCAATTTAACAAATGAATAGTCTGATATAGTAATACGCGATTCTAAGTAAGAATGTAGAGGTAAAATAAAGTGAACAGATTGTAATAGAGTTTACGTCACATAGATCGTCTCGATAAGATAAGACGAGCTGTTGATAGAGCCTGTGTCAATGGAAAATTGGAGCAGACTTTTTTTTATTGAGAAACGAGTTAATATTCATTGTGTAATTGCCATTTTCTTCAAATAATCGAAGAAAGTAAATCCATGGAAGATTTAAAACAAATGCAGTTCTTTTACAACTAAGGTTTTTTTGTAACTTGTGATACATTCATATCATTTATTAAATGTGTTGCTAATAGAGACTTTTAGAACTTGAATTTACTATAATTCATATTGCCATACGTAGTAAAATCTAATCTTTGATTCTACTGATTATCAAAAATAAAATATATCTTTAACAATTTTATCAATCAGTTAAACACCATCTCTCACAGTTGGGTATAGAAATAGCACAAATTTCCAATACATTATAAATTAATCCATAATATGAACCCATTAATATTGAGCATCTATATCAGAACTAGAATATACAACAGTGATGACAGAATAATTAATTTTAAATTCTAATTTAAATTACCGATACCTACTACCTATCTATATTTGAGCAATCAGATGATGCATGTGATATGTATTATGTAGCTACATACATATTTCTATATCATCAGGTCATTCATTTAATGATTAATCTTAGTGACAATTTCTTGTGAAAATAGTAAAAATTATTAGAAATAAATGTGCAAGTTCTTAAACTCTTCAGCTCGTATGTTACGTAACTGGCAAGTTTACATAGATCTTTATTAGTGTTGATAACATCTACAAACTAAACACTGATAAAATCTAGCTTACCAAACAATTAGCTATTCAAACAAATATTATAAAATCGTCAGTTACAGTTTCAATTTCTGACTGCTACTTATCAAACCATTCGATCGACATTAATACATACTAAAGCCACCTTAAGGTTCTAAGTAGGCTATAACCTATTGACTCACGCGTTACTTAGCAGAAATACACGGTGGAGTAAAAAAAATCGGTGTGTTCCGTATGTACTTTAATTATGTTTCTTTGTCTTTATCAACATGTTTTTTTTTTCATAATGAAATTGGCTTACTTTTGACCGCAGCTTACCCGATGTTAAGCTTTACTGTGGTCTAAGACGTAACACGCATGTTTCAAATTAAAATATGTCAGATATTCCATTCCATTTGCGTCAAATTGCCAGAAAATATATACAACTATATATACTTGATACATATGACTATACAAGTCACAGCACAGTAACGCACAGAACTAGTTTGGAATCAATCACAGAAACCAGATATTGCTCAATAATAATACTATAACCACCGCTGGAATCCGATTCACGTTCTCAACATAGCGATCATTTTACGCTTTTATACTTTTGTTTATTTTTTCGTGTGAGCCTAAGTGGCCAGTCACTGGTGTCGAGAGTTTTCAAGCTGCCCGAGGGCCTCGGAGCCAAGGATTTGGCTTAACGTGTTTTGTTATTGTATATATTAAAATTTTAATATGTAACCTGTTCTTCCTGTAATTTCGTATGTGACGTCACCGGTCGGCTCCAGCGGAAGACCAGCGCTGATTGCTTGCAGTCAGCACACGCTGAGCTGGCGCCGGTTTTGTGACATGTGAATGTTTTTTTTTTATTGTCTTTGTGTCACAAAATAAATGTTTCTTTCTTTCTTTCTAACGACTGCTTGTACTTTTTATAATAAGTGCCAGGACGAGCTAGTCACTGGATTGATGGTAAGCACCGCGCTGACCCATTTGCTTTGACACTCCAAGTTTTGGATTTCTAAACTCAACGCGTCACGGAACTGTTGATGTACCTACATGCTTCTATCACCCTAAGATGTTAGGTATTTAATCTTATTTACCGAAAGCCAAGCCCTTAAAACCGGAACAGTCAGTAGGTAGTGCTTGCATTATTTTACCCTTGACAGGTTTGCGCTTGACTACAGCTTGCCTGATGTAAAGCTACGCTGTAGTCTAGTATGTACTGCAGAATTACTGGCTTAGTTATGGTACCAACTATTATATTAATCAAATGTGAATTATTATCTCGATTTTACAAAAAACTATGATCAAGTGAGCCTTGAATTAACTTAAAAACTAACATTATACTCAAAAACGAATATACATTTGAATTAATTAATTAATGTTTGTAGCCTACAACACAAGATAGCTTCACAAGACTACTATATTTCCACTATTTTCATCAATAGCATCTATCGAAATTGTAGCTTGTCTACCACCCGTATAGGCTTACAATAGGTAGTGGAAAGATAAACACTCCCTGCGTAAAAATGAAATATAACAATGTTCCATGTGTGAAACACGAATGTATGTCTTTCGTGTATGTAGATCTAATACTATTTACATATACATATGTATAACACACGAAAGTAAAAAAACATATTTAAAAGTTACTTTCATCTTGCTTGCGCTTATCAAGTTACGCAAGCCAGAATATTATTATTTTGTTAACATTACTAATTAAATAGGCATGAGCCTATTTATTCATGAATATTTATTGACTCGAGTTAAAATATTCCCGGTACAGGAGGTTTTTTTTTAATTTTGGTGTGGACCTCTATTATCGTGAAATAAATTTAGTTTCACTTATTGTCTCTTGTTTACGCAGGGATAAGCTTATCTTTCCACAAGCCGTGCCAAGCCCGTTGTTACCAGGTCATCGGCCCTGTCATAGGCGGCCTCCTCATCATCTTCCTCTGGAGACATGAGCTTCTTCACCGGTCTGGACACGTAGCTCAGCACCTTACCGGTCTTCTCCACCAGACTGTCCGGCTTCACAACCATATTGTTAAGGCTTTATTAATATTCGTTCATTTCTTTCATTTATAGTATACGATGTCTTTAGTATCCTTATTTTTATATGGTCGGTAATTATATCTTATATCTTTAAATGAGCAATTCTTATATCTATATAATATAGTTGGAATCTCGGAATCGGCTCCAAAGATTTTCATGAAATTTAGTATTTCGGGGGCGATAAATCGATCTAGCTAGCTACTAGTTTTAGAAAATGTCATCTTAAAAAAAAACCAGGTGCTATGTAGTTGTATATGGTAGTGTTATTTTAAAAATGTTGAAAAGGCAAAAAGAATCTGATATCGAACTGTTTCTAGAATCTAAATACTAAATTAAGACTGTTCGAGCGTGTTGGGCGGAAAAAATAATATGTTGTGCAGAAAAAAATAATATATTATTTGTTATTTTTTACGATACTAAATAACTACAAACTGTTACATTGTTTGTAAGTGTATACTTACTTGTAGTTTCATGCTAGTATTACGAGTATGATTGCCAGTAATGTTTATACGATCATATTTATGAATACAATTTTTTAACCAGTGATAATGGGGTAGTACTGCAGGTAGATCTGCAATAGAGCGCATTAACAATAATCATAAATTGTTGTAAATGTCATAAAAAGATCTTACATGTAAGTAGTTTGACTACAAAAGCTAAGAATACTGTTCAATATGTAAACAAAGTATGATATATGTACATACTCTGTCTATACTTATTTAAATATTTTGAATTTGCCGCGCTCACCGTTGAAGCTCACTGTTTAGAGGTTATAATTATTATGGAGAACATCGCATACATAGATTTATTGTGAATTGAGTTTAATTTGGAATATATTTATAAAATTAGTACTTATACTTGTGGAGTAGTAACTTTGAATGTTGTTTCTCTATTATTTCAGGTAGGTTAATTTTGACAAGTGTAGTTTAAGTGACCATAATTGTATTTGATATAGATTAACAGTTATTAATAAATTCTCTATTATTTCAGAGCAACAAATTCAAGATTTTTTTATCATAACCCGGTAAAAGAAGGAACACAATTATAAATATATAAATTTTCCCGCCAAACGCTCTAAAATCGCATTAAACTTTTTCATCGTCAATTTGTAGAGAGATAATACTGTTATCAGAATAAATATCACCGAACAAGCAGCTGTTTTTACTTCCTTTATTACTTCTAAGTTCGTTTAACGACACCTCCCGGGCGCGAGGAGATTAGTCGCCTGATTGATGATCACATTAACATGTGACGAAGGGAAGTCAAGAGGTTGAACTCTTGCGCAGCTGCGGGTCAAACCTTTACGCATCTCGTCTCTACTGATCGTTACATCATCTTATCTTTTTATTTAACTAACCCATTAACAAAAAGAACACTGGTGAATTGTTTTTTTACGTTTACTATTTCACTATCATTAAATATGTTGTAACTCGATTCAATAAAGAAAGCATTTGAAAGTTCACTTACTTTTGTTCGTATTTATTAGGTTATGCAAGTGATAGGTTATGAACTTTTGAATTTATATATCAAGATTTAACCTAAAAAAAAACTGAGTAATTTGCAGTACTAGTTTACCTAACCATACTATTATTATCCAGTGTCTATTTATTGTGTGATATTTCTACGATGCCATGTTTCTAATTCTTTGTTCCTATATAGTAATAGGTATGAATGCGGTCTAGAATGCTGCAGGCAGGTAACCTGAGCGTTTACAACCTACATCACCCGCCACCTGGTGAGGCGTGGGAGGTAAATAGATCCGAGTTACAAATACAAATCATTTATTGATAACACCAAAGTTACAAGTCAAAATGTTATGTTATAGTTATTAAACGTGTACACTGTCCCTACATACTGTTACGCAGATTGCATTTTTCGATAATGTCAATCAATCAATCATTTATTTTCTTAAATGCGTACAAATCTTAAACAAAATGAAGCACCCGATATCATTCTATGACTACTTTGTAAATGTATATCTAACGACTAGCACGAGACCAGAAGCTTCGTTGTTATTATTGTGTATCTGTACCTTTACGTCAATAAATATTTTTGTATTAGTATTTTTTGTATTTGTATGTACTTATTTGTCCCTCGTGCTGTGAGTGATGCGTCCTTCAGTGGTGTTTGCAAGTGACTAAGTAAATATTAAAGTGAGAATGAATCTAACGTAAGATAATATTAAGATAATTTCATTGACGTGAAATGTATGAAGATGACATAAAAGCATAAACAGCCCTTTATACGTTCCCCACTGCTGAGACTCGGGACCTTCCCTCACGAGGAGAGAGATATAGGCCATAATCCACCACGCTGGCCAAGTGCGGGTTGGCGGATGACACACGTCTTCGGATATTATGGTCCTCAAACACGCCGGTTTCCTCACGATGTTTTCCTTCACCGTAAAGCGAGTGCATATCCACACATAACTTGAAAAACAAGTCATTGGCGTAGGGCTGGGATCAAACCAGGGGCCGTCTGATCGAAAAGCAGACGTTATTACCACCGAGCTACACTCACTTTTTGAAAATGACATAAAATGTCAAAATAGCTTTTTTCGATAGCTGTCATGCTCATATAATGTAGCACCTTTAGCTCGGCTAGCTAAAGTCTGTGAGTGAGGGATGACCCAGCGAGGTTCGTGAGAACAGCTGATGTACAACCGGCGGGGTCGTCGACCGCACTTTCGCCGCTAAGCGTAGCTCAGCTTGTGACGAGCTGCTAGGCTTCTGGCTGCGAGAGTAATGCGATCTCAGCCTTTAGTCTCTACTATTATTACAACTGCTCGTACTAAGAATTAACAGCTGGGACCTACAATTTAACGTGTCATCCGACCCACGGTAGCGCCCAGTTGAAAATGCCACTTGAAAAACGAGAGATTTGTGCATCGACCGTTGCTTAGCTTGATGATCGCGTAAGATCACTTTAGCTAGCCGGGCTATAAGCGCTAATTTCCGACCGGCACCTCTCCTGCCTAACACATTAGCCTCCAGTCAGCTAATACCTGTCGTCACTCTGCCTCGCACGGCACTATATTATTATTCCTTTTTCCATGTCAAACACACTATTGTTCAAGCCACCTATACGTTAGCTGTTGTTGAAACCTCAGTACTTTTCCTCGACCGAGGAAAAAAGTGAATCGAACTCGACGAGCGAGTTCTTATTTGGGTCGCGTTACATTGTGATTGTGTATGCGTACGACATTTCCATCGGCAACCGCCACACGCGAAATTACGCTTTTCATTTGGAACGAGGCCCTTTCCATTTCCAGGCCAAATTATGTAAGTGTGTTAATTGAAAAATATGCACATAATTTTATAGAATTAATAATATAATTGGCGGATGTAGCTACGCTGACGCAGAATCAGTAAGATTTGTTTCATTGCACCGTGCGTCACTACGGAATGTGTGTTCGAAGCGCGAACCAAATGCGCTGACGAGAGGTGATTCGTAGACGGCGCACTGCCACAAACGACGCCGTTTAGAAGGTCGACGACAAAATTTAGGTTTGTGGTGAATCCACATTCGCGCACGCACCGGTCGGCGACAAGGTGTGGTGTGCGAGGGAGATGCACGATGCACCCGTCTCTGTTCAGCACAGCCTAGATCTCGGTTACCGGCATGGCATGCACCTCGCCCGACCCTTCTCTCGGATATTTACCACAATTACACCGTTTACGAGAAACACGTTGATTGATACGGAATTCAGATATTTTTCCTTATGAGTCAACCCTGCATACAAATACTAGACGGTGACCGATGGAATCTAGAACCGATTCCACCGGAACGCTTGCAACTATCATTGACTACTTTCAAAATAGCACCGTTTAATTAATCGGCTGAGAAACTGTGAATTGCGAGCCCGAGGGCTTGCCGCGTGTGGGAAACGGGTTTTAAGTACAAGTTAGGTCTAGTCTTCTTGATAGCCAATTGGAGATCAAGATATCGATTGGGGAGGAAAGGCAGTCAGCCAAGGTCGTGCTTCGTTTCTTCAAGGAGCTCGGATGGCTTATGCAAGCTGGTAGGGGGAAATGGAAAAAACACCTCCTGCAGGATGAGAGTGCAGGCTTGATAGCATCTACTATAGTCGTAGAATAAGAAAGTGGCGATTCACAGATATCGTGGGTTTCCAAGTCACCCAGGACCTTAGACATGTTGAAACAATGTCTGTATGCGTCGCAGTGTACCTAGCATTTTTTTAAACTCTTAATGGGCTTGCGCTTGATCGCAATTCTCTTGATGGTAAGCTATCAATGGTGGAGCGCGCTTGCCCAGAAGAAACCGGTTCACTCTTGACTTGAAAACTGTAAATTATAGTTATCGGGGAACATGGAGGATTCTCTCGCGTCTAGTTGTAGCGGCGGGAGGAGCAAGGTCACGCTCGCGGCACTTTCACCTGTCTTCGTGTACACCTGACCACTGACCACCTGGGCGGCGCCGAGGAGGATAAATCAATGCCAGATTGATCTGACTTGCTGACTGCTTGACGAGTCAGTTTTGCAGTACACATATGCAGCTAGGCATTTCAGCCAGCAGCGTAACGTCAAAAAGCGAAACTGGCTGGAATTGGAGCAAGCCTCGTTTGAAAATACTAAGTCTGAAAGAGATTTCCGGAACAACTGTTAGGTACTTAATCCGGGAAGGGCCACAGCGCAGGTGCAAGGAGGTCTCCGGAGTGTTTCCCGGAAGAACCCGGAGACCTCCGTTAAGCACAGGGGCAGGTCACCGGGGGGTTTTAGTGGGTACAAATCCCACATAACCGGGCTGCGCCCCATCGTAGCCAGGTATCTTCTTGAAGATTTCCCTCTCGTATAATACAAAAAAAAAGTACTTGGCGAAAGACACACGTCTTTTAAAGCAGCTTGACGGCCGGATTGGCTTAGTTTTGCTACTTGTAGTAGTCTATAGTGATTCAATTCTTTATGCAGTTTTTATGGAAAATACTAAATCAATAGTCTACTACCTAGGCATACCTAACCTAGTCACGAATTCTAAGAAATATTATCAATTAATTTAGCAGACTTCTCTCTTGACACCGTTCCCAGCTGTGTGGACATTGGGCAACTATTATCACTCCATAACACCATTAAACTGAGTCGTCACGTCAGGACATAACGTTTCAAATATAAGTACTTAAAGTAATGCTGTAAAACTGAATAGTCAGACAATTATGAAAGTCTGACTAGAATAAGAACTCCTATTAAAGCATGATGGAAAGTTAAAAAAGAGTTTGTGCTCAAAAGTAAGCTTATATGCAGCAGTTATTAACAAACAGGCTGATGATAATTATGATGAAGAATCACAATTACATGAATCCAAAACGCTACTTGTATTTCCATCGTGTCATTTCGCTGTAGTTATCTCTCTAAATAGTATATTAGGTATGGGACCAGACATTTACAATCACTTGCCAAAAACAAAAAGAACATGTAAAAATGTGACGATATTTCGGAAAAAAGCTTAATGATTGTTTGACGTCCAAGTGCTATTATAGTTTGAAATTATTTATTACCGATAAAATTGAAAATGTATAGTAGTTTGTTAATGTATTACTATGCTGTCTATTTATGTTATATACATGCCTTATTTTCAATTTTATTTGACATGTAAAATAGTAAGATAATAATATAATTAATTAAATAATATTCGTAAAGGACGAAACTGTTGGCACTAAATTTACCTTATTGTAACACCACAATATGCACAGTTTAACAATAAATGTATCTGAATCTGAATCTTTTCGAGTCGCTGGACAGTTAACCTCTGGTGTGTTTACATCGTACTTGTTTTCTTTTTCTCTTCTTAATTAGCTGTAATCACCATGCTTGTACTATCGACAGTGAGCGGGTAAACCATTAACTTTCGTTTTGCAAAGCTGTCATACAGCATTCTGTGCGCAGAGTTTGAACAAGCCTTTCATTGAAGCCGGCGCAGTGCAGCGGTTATATGGGGATACTATATACTCAGAATACAGAAAGAACCAGAAACCGTGAGCGCGCCTAAAACTGAGGCTACTAAAACTACTCCAAAATGGAGTAGTTTGACGCGCGACCGATCAGTCACTCTGTGACCGTCGGGACGTACGACGCTGTACCAATTTAATTAAATTATGCCGTCTTATGTCGTTCCTACCTATAAAATGCAGCGGGTCTATAAAAGAAACAGGATGGGATCACATTTCACGAGTAAGTATCGTATTTAGGTATCAACTTTGAATAAATTTCTATGTTTTCAATTGTCATAGATAATGAGGCATCCATCTTGTTAGTGTTGCCAGTATAAGAGTTTTGATTTACCCTTCTTTTTATTACCTCTTGAGGGCTTTTATTCATTGTAGAATATTAATAATTAATTTAATATGAAATAACCGACTTGAAAAAAGAAAGTATAAAACATCAGAGCAGCCTGTGTGTACATAACCAAATAGTCCTATTAAATAGTATGTTAGTATCTATGAAAAATACCTAGACACAAGATTTCATCATTTATCTAAATTTAAATTTTTGTTACTAAGTTCAAATTTTAAGAGACAATATTATAAAAAGCTTACTAAGCAAAAAGGAAATTAAATGTATTTTTTTCTAAAGCGTTATTTTTTTCTAAAGCGTTTTATTAAATTCAATAAATCTATCAATTTCTTGAGACAATTAGGTAGGTACATAATTATAATAAAGATTAGGACAATTTTTATTCTATTAGTATCTCACCTCCTGGACTCCCAAATTTTACCCTAAAAACGGGCACATAATGCCTGAGCTAGAACATTACGCGGGTGGGAAGTGACGCGGGCGGGGGGCATTGTTTTGATTTTTGGACACAGCGTGTAGCTCGCAAATACAGATGAACGCGGCTTCTGGTACTTTCTGTATTCTGAGACTATATACTACTGATGTGTATGGTACATACATACTTACATATATGTATATGTACATAATTATAGTAATTCTGTAGAACTTCTATAGGTTGAACATCAAGGGAAACGCCAAAAAATTCGAGTTACAGAGTTTTCAACTTATGGAGGATTTCGACTTGGTTGCTCTGTTGCACTAATTGATGTGTATTGCAGTAGAACCAAACTACTTCTGACAGTATTTAAGTCGAAAAGAAATGACTTGCTTTGCTAAATTTCAAAGGAAACCTGACTTTGAACACCTTACACCAAGCAAGCAAACACGTGTTTACGTGAATCATCAATTTATTATCTTATATTCCTAAAATGTTTTCTAAGAAACAATAGTGTACTCACATTGTCGGCAAGTTCTTAAAGTCGGTAACTTATTTTTGTTGGAACGATAGAGGTAATAATAAATTGCAAATGATCTAGTTGTAAGGACTGTAAAATAAAACGTTGCTATGTTCGAGATGCAGAGGTCAAATTTAATTTTTCGAGTTGTAGAGTGAAAATATGTACTAAAATGGCTTGGCGGGACTCGGTGATTATTTCGACTAGCAGAGGGTCAAGATTTCAAGTAATGGAGGTTTTGGTGTTTGAAGGAAAGGGAACACAATTTTTTTTCCAAATTTGGAGGTTTTGAGTTATCGAGGTTCGACTTAACGAGGTTCTACTGTATATGTTATATAAAGTATATATGTAGTATATTAAAATATAGAAATGATAAAGAATGGGGCTAACCAGCCGTGTGTAAAAAAAATATTAATTAAATAGTTAAAGATATTTTTAACTAACTTCTTTTATCGAGTCATCAAGTCTAAAGACACAGTCGAGACCTTACAATAATAACAGGAACCTACAGTCAAATATGTCCTCCAACCTACAGAACCGCCCGGCAGAACTCGTAAAGCCGTTGCGGCAGATTGACGGCCACCGTTACATCAACAAATGGCCGAGAATTAATTACTGCTGACCAAACGAATGTCCGACAACCGTTAACGCTATTAGCTGTGTTTCAATGCCGGTTAGTAACCACGAGTGGGTTTGCCAGTGGACAAAATGATAACACTATTTTAATTCAACAGCCTTATGTATGTACTTCTGACCAAAACTTGTTTGCTTTAGTGCGATTGTTCTGTTTTAAAGTATCGTAAGGCAAATTGATACCGATCTTCTTCTTCTTTGTATGAGCTAAGTGTCGAGTTCGAGTTTTCAAGCCACCCGAAGGCTTCTGACTTGGCTTAACGACTGCTAGTACTAAGACTAACAGCCGGGACCTACAATTTACCATGTCGTCCGACCCACGGGAGCGCCCAAATGCAATGTCATCTGGTTGGCTATCACCAAAGGCGAGTCAACTCTACTTGCGATCAAAGTATCTCTAGCTCGTCTGATTACACGCCGGGCAGGTCAAACGCCTACGAGTAAAAGGTAAAAAAAAGCTCCCAAACAATGAGGTCTGTAAGAGGTCGTCGTGTCGGCTAGAACAGGTTGTCGGGTATCAATCAGGTGGTGATGCGTCAAGGACGCGGCGATTGTTTGTGATGAGGTCGTGATGCCGCCGCCACCCGACCCCGCCGCGCCGTGGGAACGCGGTCACGCGCCGGCCCGCTTGGCTGACTCGCGTATGCTGGATGCTGGCTAGCTGCCTACTAGAGGACCATTTTCACCTGCGCCGCTACATACCATCGAATCCTGAACTAAACCACCATGCTATGGTTTCCGCACAGTCTTTAGATTTTGTTCGAATTTGTAAATGTAAATGTCGCGTCTGTAAGTCTGCTTTTTGTTCTTCATTTTCTTTTATTTTTATTCGTAATTATTTTGGGTATTTTACACATAAAAAATTGTAATATGGTAGGTATTAAAAATGCGACATAATTATGGTTTGGCCCGGAAGAAACTGTTGCCCCGCAGTTGTCTTTAACGTGCTACAAATTGTATCAATTTACTCCCTACAATTATTATATAAATGTACGTACTCATTTCAAAATGTAAAATAAAATATTTTGTATTATCGTAAGCGCAAGTTCATTAATGGGAATCGAACTCTCGTCCTACGAGACGTAAGGCCGCCACACACCCTATTAAGCTGTCATCGATATACAAGTTTATTCTTACTGTAGGTAAAAAAATAGCTCTGTATTTTGGACGGCCTAGAACATTTTGAATTAGCTCAGCAATTCATGATTGCTAACGATAAATGTGTAAATTCAAAACTTCCGTGTACAATATTAGGCTAGCGCTCCAAGGCCGCAATGTTATCGTAGAGCGATTAAAGCACCGAATCCGCTATCTCCAAGGTAGATAAGGCTCGCGGTGACGCAACGTCTCCAAGCTCGGGAATACGGCAACTAGACAAGTATAAGGCCGACCGCCTAACCAATACAGATTGTTATCGCTTTCGTTTATAAAACATCGTCACGGGCATATTATGCTACCCCTTGAAAACATATGCGACTGTTTTCAGTGAATTAATGTCAACTCTTTTTACACGTTACAGCTAGGCATTTCACTAGACGAGAGTACACAGGGGCCGACCGCCTAACCAATACAGATAGTTATCGCTTTCGTTTATAAAACATCGTCACGGGCATATTATGGTACCTCTTCAAACCACATGCGACTGTTTTCAGTGAATTAATGTCAACTTTAACACGTTACGCATTTGACCAGCAGGGAGCTCAACCACATGATTTAGCCACGCTCTTGCCTGAGGTGGAGTCTTACTGGATCTCAAGGAGGCTGCCGGAACCCACCGTTAAGTCCTTGGCGACAGAACTTGAGGGTGGTTGCTAGCCAGGCGTGCACTAGAAAATACTCTACCACCATGCTATTGCTTCCTAACGATGTTTTCCTTCACCGAAAACTCGAGCTCATCGGCAAGGAACAAAAGCACGTCCTACGAGACATAAGGCGGCCGTACGACCGAATGAGCTATCATCGCTTCAATTCAAAGAAATTGCGAAAACATGACTTTTCTCCGTCATGTCGGAGTGGAAGCAAGGAGCGCGTTGGAGTCATACTGTCGGAACCCTATGATCCGCAGACGCTGGACAGTAAGTAGCCCGGTACTGACTATTCAGGGTCTAATCCTAATCTAATCCTTGCCATCCCATGGTACAAAACGGTTCATCTCAGGACCACAACACAACAGCGCTTTTCAGGGCTCCAGAAAGGCACTTTCCAAGGCCACTCCAAATGGACCCTCTTTGAGATGGACTTGCTGTTACTAAAACATGACTGTGCCGATGTAACAAACGAAAGCGATTACAATCACTATTCATTAGGCGGTCGGCTCCCCGGTATCGGGGCCATACGCGACGCTAATCATAATTATCGTGTGCGACAAAAACGCAGCATTCCTGTGCGCTGGGAGAACGCTCGCGTGCGCCGCGCGCTGCTACGATCCACATACATCTTTTACGACATATTGTACTTTTCATTGATACCAGCGAGCTAATCCCGCCAGCTTTGTGTTGAAATAATACTTCTCGTCACATGTGTATATTGGAATAGACTTTCAACACTTAATTTGTGATCGCTTTTTTTACTATGATCACGTTTTAGTAATGGTCGATGCCGTCAGTCTTTAGATTAGGTGACGGACCATAAGAATGTCTTTTAAAAAGTGGCTTTTATGTCTGCGCGCTACCACGGGTCGGATGTCTATAGTACAAGCGGTTGTTAAGCCGAGGCCTTAGGGCGGCTTGCAATCTCCTGACATCAGAGTTAGCTCATACCACTTAAAAAAACAATAATTTAAAAAAAACTCGACCCCCGCCACTTTCACATTTTTCTGCATATTTAACATGTATAGGTAGCATCATACCAGAATAGAAGTAAAGTAGGTTTTCATCACATTCTCATTAAATTTTATATAAATGTCTCATTGTATATAGCGAATTCGACACGGTAAAGTCATTTGTAAAACATTAACAATTTGCCCTAGAATGAAGTGTTGCAAAACTCTACCTATTGTAAATACCGTCACCCTTTATCTTATGATAAGGACCTTATTCACAATTTGCACCGAGAAAAGCGAAGCTGAACACACAAGTACATACTTGGATTACAAGTTTAAATTAAAAATTAAAAATACTTCTCAACAAAATGAGATTATTTTATTGCCATCTTAATTGAAATATAATATAGTGTAGTATTCTACTATTCAAGCAAGTTTATTTGATGGTTTACCCATATAGGGAAAATAATTGTTCGGCTATTTTATAGCGGCGGCCATCTAGGGTCGATTTTCATCAAATCCAATCAAAGCTCCTGACAAACAAACCCTTTCAAAAAATATTAAATCAATTTTAAATCTTTTGATAGCTACGATGTCACAGACAACCACAGTTTTTGTCGCAGAGATATGTAAGCAGCTAATCAGAAAACTAACAATAAAATGTTTACAGTAATAATGCATAATCTCGGTCCGCGGCACGTTTGTCTCTTGATGTGGAAACTCCGCGACGTCTCATAATGACTGTGAAATAATTTCCACCAGAACGAGGTCTTAATTATGCTGTTTTACATCAGAGCAAACATCGAGTGCGGAATACGAAAAACTGTAGTAACTCACTGATTTTATGTAGATGCCAATAGTAGTCTATAGTACGCCAATTTTATAATCTGTTTTGGAATTTGAAAATTGTTAATGTTAGCATAGTCTAGTTCGAATGTCCAAAACTAGATGTCGCGTGAGAAGACATGCATAACAGATCTTTATTTCTGAGATGTTTAAGTCGAAATTTGCGTACTTTTCAGGTTGTCGTATTTTAGTTATGCCAATTTTGGGATTAATGTTAGACTTGTTTTTTCTGACGCAACATACCGACTTTTTTTTGTTATTCGCGGTGCGAACTAATACTTGACGCCTTCTGCTAAATTGAGTATTGTTGTATGAATAATAGGCAGATAAAGCGTGACAACTCAGCTAAGGACAAATATGTTTTATTGACGGCAGAAATGTATTTACAAGTAGCATTAACATTCACGAGAGCAGAGTCACTCAAGAGTTTAATGAAGCTTTAATTAATTCATACAAGTGGTACGGCTTTGTAGATAGATGATGTTAACGAACTGCCAATATCATTCAAAGACGTCTCGTTTGATTTACATAAATGTATTTGTAACAATTTGCCCGTGGGGGCATTTTTTGCGGAGCGTGATCTCATCCACATGTGGGCTAGACACGACCGACTCGCAGCTACATCATCAGCACCCAAGTGTCATAATGTAAACATTACACATAATAACTATACAAGACAAAAATTCTACGAAACAACTAATATTAGCATCAACGTACATGATTCAGAAGTTCGTGAGAAGTTAAAATTTAATTTCAGGAAATAATAAACGGACAAACCAAAGTGACTCGAAGTACAATTTTTGCATGTGACCTCAAACATACGAGAATTCAGATAAGCTGAAGCTGTGCATTACAGACAAATTGACTGTGTTTCAGAATAATATTTCGTAGTTAAAACCTGTTGAGGATGATTAAATTGTTCAAGCGTTCACAAAATAAAGAAAACCAGAAGAGGTCTTCGCTTAGAGTATAAGTGTGTCCCCTCCGGCGACGCAATGGCTAAACATAAAAGTATCAAACAGGTAGATGATGCGTTGGCAGAGCGTCCGACCGCGACATTTTACCTACGAGAACCGGAATCCGACATATGAATGAGTACAGCAAACACGACACCGCCAGATGATATAACTCACGCAAACACATCTCACTCTACTTAGGACTTGGAATATTTACAAAGCTATTACTTCTGACTTTTCGGATGAATTGAAATTGAGGCTTGATAGTATACCTAGTGCCTATGTGCCCTTAAAGGCAAATATAACTGCGATATTTGCATAATAATATAGACAACTTTAAAGAGACATTGACAAGGAAAAAATCTCTTTAAAATCTCTTCAGTCAACCTCGCCACGGGAACTTAAATCAGCTAGCGATGTATTTCAATCCAATATTTATGAAGTTTTTGTACGAGAGTCGAAGAAAGCGATTGGCACCTGAATAGCTATTAAATCAACATGATTGCGGCAATAGCCAATAGAAATATTCAACCAATAAGTCAACAGACGACACCTGTTCATACGGGCGGTTGGGAAATCTGAGTGTTCAAGTTATGTGGCATACGATATCGTGTTCGTTTGCATTGGTGACTGAATGTTCACTCAACTAATTATAATGTTACATACTACATCGCTGATAAATACAATTGGCGTTAATGAAGTTAAATTGATAACTTGATCTAATGATATTGTAACTGTTTTTAAAATTAGGAATAATCATGTTACTTCAAGGGAACGCGGCCAATGAGTAGAAGTTAAAGAATGTAAAGTAATTAATGGTATAGCTATTCTTGGTAAATATGTTATCAGAAACGTCATTCGGTTAGTCATTACCGACGCACGCGAATGAATCAACTTAATTTTAAAATGACTCCCACACACTATTATTTTGTAAGTTCAATAGCTTGAATATGATAAACGACTATACTTCAGTTAATAATAATAAAATGGAGATATGCACATGGGGAACAATGACCACATAATCAATATTGACCTTTTTATTGGAAGCCAGTTTCTTGGAGAAAATAATTTTTGAAATAAAAATCACTTTAAAAGCTGGTTAGCCACATACTGAACCATTTCTAGTTTGTACTATGATTGCTATCACAACTGATATACTACATATAAATACTTTATATCCATACATATTTAACACCCAGACCGACAGCCAACAAATTTTAGTTAATCACATAGATTTTGGCCGACCCGGATATAGAACCCGAGACCTTCTGGTTGGCAGTCTAGCATGGTAACCATTACGCCAAAGAGGTCGTCAATTTGAAAAGAAAATGATCTGAATAAATAACTGAAGTTATCATTGACAATATAGCAACAGAAAAAAACTCTATTTTTTACGCCAATCATTCATCGTTCAAAATCATTAGCGTAGCCAAATCGTATTAAGTCGGAGTAACCATAGTATGAACAACATGTGTAAGTAGATACTTATGAACGAGAACTTAACATCTGACTTATCTGTGAGGTATTTAATATTTCCATGCAAATCGTACACTTTACACATAACCGGCCTTCAAATGATGTCATCGTAATGATGTGAAATAACTTGTACAATGAAATATTGCTATTAATAGATCATTCCAGTTTTATGACCAGCAATGTTAGCAAATTAACAAAAAAAAAATATAGTTAAACTAGTAAAATATTAACTTGATCTTGAGTCTTAAAGGAGACGGACTCCCAAATTTAAAAGGAAACAGGTTTAAAAGAACGAATCCTATAAACATTATATCTACTCGTCAGACTGAAAGTTATAAATGACAATTTAAATAACAAAATCAGTTCGAACAAAGTACGTAAGTAAAGTTAGAGAAAAGTAACATCCACACGTGATACATAATTAGATAACTCACGAGAATTCGCAGGAAAGCGTAAGCATAGGCTCATAATCGGTCGTGCCGTGTCGTGGCCGACAGGCATAGAATAAATAATACAAGCACAGGTACGAGTGGATTACGTAAGTGATACTCCATACACAGCCGACGAGCCAGTGGTGCCAACATAACCAACACGTAACAAATAGGAAACCCTTAAATGGCGGCGTGCCGATGTCATATGTCGCTATTATAAAGACATGCAAGCTCTACATTATATGAAAGTAACACCTCAATACTGTTGTGAATAAAATAAGCATTTATATAGAAAAATCATACAGGGAAAATTAGAAGGACATCCGAGGACGCGTGTTTATCCAATTCTTGCTTTTAAATTATACTGATTAAAATATTACTCAATCAGTATTTGAATAACGTGTTTCAGAACATTTCTGTACAAAAAAAATCTCGTAATAGATTGAAAGTAATTACCGAAATTGATTTTAAAATCGCAGATGAGATAAACTCTTTATTGGGCAAATAAAAGGTACAATTCAAAATAAAAAGTAACAACACAAATGTATGCCACAAACGGCGGCCTTATAGCTAACAGCGATCTCGATCAGATGAGCCGAGTGAAATAATTAGGAAAGTATGGAACTTCATTAACACACCGAAATACGAGAAGCGATCTACGAAAAAGTCTGACTACCAAAAGAAAACACATGCAGAATTGACTCTTGCAACAACAGGGGTCAATTTGATATAATTGAAGCTATAAGTGATACAATCATGATATATTTGTAAACAGTGAGCTGTACAGCACCGAAACAGCAATGTAAATATATCGCGGCGATTGTTCGCAATTAAAATATGACCGTTAACAGCCGGGAGTTGATAACCACATTCATAATCACATGGGAACAGCTTCCGACCAGTGAGTCACACACGACAGATAAAACTATTAGATCATACATTTTATGAAAACGTTACTTTTAGCATGATGACGAGTGTAATACCGAACCTCCGCTACTAACTTCGCTCTACGAGGTTACCCTCATGAATCCAGGATAATAAAGTAGTCAGTGTTAATCCAGGGAGTAGCTTAATACAATACACAAAATTTTATCAAAATTATACGCCGTATGTATTTGAAGAAATAACAAACATTCAAAGACACACGCTCACAAAATGTAGCCTTTACAATATTAGTGGGACTAGATATTTTAGCCAAAACTAAATTGTATACTGAACATATTTAGTCGATGGTTAGTTAGGAAATCAACGCAGTTGCCTTCAAAAGATTACCTGACTCTGATGAGGACAATAACGATCAAAGTGAACAAGATTAAAGCAGAACCGCAGACCTTGGGAATCCCTCGTCCCACCGACTCAAGGTCAATAATTGACACACACTATATACGAGGGTGAATCAAAAAGTTCTTAGAAGTGCATATATATGAAACCTTTTTGGATCAAGTTCAATATTGAAATTAAAGAGTGTCTATAACACTATATTTATGCAGACTGTCACTTGTTTTTGTCAGTTCGTTCGCATGTAATAAATTTTTTTGTGCAACGAGTTGCTAAAAAGTTAAAATTATGGATAAAAGTGAGTTACGTGCGGTGATAAAATATCTCAGTTTGAAAAAAATATCTACGAAGGAAATTTTTTTGGACATTCAGCAGACATTAGGGGGTAATGCTGTACCCTATTCTACGATTGCGTACTGGGTGGCTGAATTTAAAAGAGGTAGATCAAGCTGTAAAGATGACCCGCGTTCTGGGCGGCCTTCAACCTCCGTTACAGAAGAAAATGTCAAAAAAGTTGAGAATCTGGTTTTGGAAGACAGAAGAATGACTATAAAACATATAGCTGAGATCCTAAATATATCTTTTCGTAGCGTTCAATCCATTTTAATTGATTCACTGGGGTTCAAAAAAGTGTCTGCAAGATGGGTGCCACGAATGTTAACCGACGAAAACAAAAAGCGACGTTTGGAAATTTCCAAGCGTAATCTCGAAATGTTCCAGCGTGATTCGGATAATTTTTGCCGTCGTCTTGTCACCATTGATGAAACGTGGGTCCACCATTTTGATCCTGAAACTAAAAGACAAAGCATGTCTTGGAAACGACCATCCTCTCCATCCATTAAGAAATTTCGAGTTGCTCCTACCGCTGGCAAAGTTATGGCCTCTGTGTTCTGGGATAGTGAAGGAATCCTTTGTATTGATTACATGCCAAAAGGCCAGACGATTACTGGACCCTATTATGCAAATTTAATCCCGAAAGTGCGTGAAGCGATTAAAGAAAAACGTCGTGGAAAACTGTCGTTGGGCGTGTTGTTCCTTCAAGATAACGCTCCTGCTCATCGATCGGAAGTTGCGCTCAACGCAATCCGCTATGCTGGCTTCAATCTCCTTGACCACCCACCATATTCTCCGGACTTTCCAAAATTAAAAGAGGAAATTCGTGGAACAAAATTTCACGATAATGACGCGGTTATAGCTGCCGAATAGGACTTTTTCGAGGGTCAAGAAAATATTTTTTTTCACAAGGAATAAGGAAGTTTGAAACGCGTTATTCTAAATGCATTGCATTGGAGGGAGATTATGTAGAAAAATAAGATATTATTATTTAAATCTTTGCATTTTTTAATATTGATTCCAAGAATTTTTTGATTCACCCTCGTATCTACCGTGTTGTGGTTACTAGCGACCATTCACATTAACACAACAAGTAATCGGTTTGACAATAATAATTTACCGCGAAAACTTTGCAGCTATTATTGGCGAGAATTTTGATTAATACTGATTAAAAACATGAAAACATGTAAGTTGTTGACGTTGATTGTTTCCTTGTCGAGGAGGTCGGAGTCAAGGGAATCGAGGAAATTTAAATGAAACGTAAAGTTAATTCACGTAGGCTTGACATTTAGCAACGGATGCACTTCCAATTGTAATACGAAACTGAGTACCCATATTAACTTTGTGGTTATAAATACCACTACAAAAGTACGATAACATACCCGTATATCGAACACAAGTTTTTAAATATGTTGATTCGGTACGGGCTTAAAACTATTAGCATCATTCCAACCAAAATCTTTTCTGCGAAAGAGATTGTATATACAGGTATCGTTTACAATTGCATGCAACATATTATAATGTTTCTCCACGTGGCTAAATGTAAACAAGACAAGTGATAGAGGCAGCCTGATGGAGCCGGGTGTCCAGCCGGTGTTGATAAATACAGGTACAAGTAAACAGGCAACACCATTTCATCCATCGCACTTTTCCCATTGGAAAACAACTCGTTACTCTTCAACACGACAATGTTCGCAGGAAATATGGGCATATCCTGTACAGTTCACGATTGTATCGGTTCAGGGCTTAAGAATATACTTTAAAAGTTAGCCAATGCGTTTGAGGTGTGTCCAAGTCTATGACAAATCAGGACATTCATTAGTTACTATTACTTGCAAGAATGTCTAACGAAATAAGTTCATCTCACGTGTTTATCTGGTACTTGTAAAGGAACTCGAAGGCTAGAATCGCATTAGTAGATTAAAGACCAGCTCTGATCCAGCTAATGTGTGCATTAGTAGAATAACGACTAATTCCAAAGCTCTAATTCACCTAATGTATGCAATTGGCAAATCGTTGCATTTTCATCGCCTTTTCAACGAAACAAGGTCCATCAAGCGAGAGATTTGGCGCCGGTTCCTCGAATCAATAAACATGATCATCAAAAAGATGCGCAAGAGCAACATCAAAAGCGCGAACTGTTGCAAAATTGTTTGAATTGGATCGCGTCGGCGGGGAGTTTACTTAGCTAGTTGTATCAACATCGCGTATTCTAGACTCAGTGTCAGTTACATATTAATGAGCTCTTGGAAATGTGTATATAGTGGCGAGAATGCCTTGGAAGCGATGAAAGTTATCATCGATATCAGCTTCTTCGATTTGTACTGTACTAAAAAACTGTAAAATTCTATTCATTTATCTGAAGTTTTCAAAATCTGTAATGTTAGGCTTCATGATAAAATATCAGCCAATAAAACATAGACTCCAGTCGGGTTTTCTCAATACCCAGTAGTATCGTAGACATTAAGACTTTTGAATCATTATCACAATCATAATAAATATAGTAAAAAGTATATTTTCAGCAAACCTTGCGAAACAAGAAACGTAGCTATCCGTCCATAACAGAAATACTCGTATGTTCAAACAGTTATATTGATTTCATTAGTGTCTTCAAATACCAGTTACTGGTTTCTATATTTCGCAACCATAGTAACTAAATGGCACGCTTCGATATAAAAATAATTTGTTTGATTTAAAACATGATTATATTAGAAGCCACAGAATGGTAACATTATGTCTGTTCCATCTGTTCCCACTGTCCTAAAGAATAAAGATACTCTCGCCCGTTATAAAGTAACTAAACTATTGGTTATGTTTTCTCAATAACCAAAGGCACGTTGATAGGAATGTAAATTTTGACCTTACTCATACCTCGTGTTACAACAGTCGTCTAGCGCGATTACACCCACAGCACTGCGCTACCATAGAGGATGAGGTGACTCAGGCACTGATCGAGGCAAGGCTCGGAACGATGATATAAAACGAAAATTACAAAAAAATGGCATAGTGCTAATATTACACCTTAATTTCAGAAGAAGAATGCAGTCTCAAGTAATAACATTAAGACGACGGCTATTTCGACAAGCAGTTAAGTCATGCCTTTGGACAGGTTAAAAACTCTCGACATCAGATTCTGGCCACTTAGCTGATACGAAGAAGGAAAACCTTGTGGTAGTTCTCTAAACAACATACGATCGGAGATAAATACAAGTAACTTATACCATGACTTTGATGTGAAGATAGAACCAAGGCAAATTGCATACAAACGGAAAGTACAACATATTTCAAAACAAACTCGTAAATTTATTATGATCGACTGAAGTTAACAATTTCACAATAAATATAAATTACAAGCAGCGTCATGAGCATGACAACATAAACCATATGAAAACTAGAATTTATTATTTTACATTTGTTAGTTTCACAATAAGGTTAGCAACAGAAATTTCCACAGATGTAAAACACGTCCGCATTTTCATGAGAACATTTAGATATGGAAGTAATGTGAGTTTAGCGCTGATAGAACAGCTTCTATAAACAAACATACACTTGGAATATTCAGTTCAGGCACGGAATGGTCGATATGTTTATAGGAAGAGAAAACAAACACTGAAGTTTCAATATCTTACATACAGAATATGATATTGGGACCATAGTGAGTAAGGTAAATAACGAATCAGATATTAAATAATAAGGCAACAAGGCGCTAAAGACGGCGATAACAATAATAGATAACCGGTCATTCTACTTTAGCACCGTTAATTGACTATTAATTAAAACAATTATGATTGAACTACGACCAAGATAAGTAATGTATTTCTATTAAAAAGCCACAAGCGGAATGACTCTTTGCCAGGGCTAGTAATACATAAGCCTAATTACAAGAACGTGTGTAAATAATAATCAGCGGTTACGAAATAAAAGAGCCGTGTTTGTATCTTATCGTAACGTTAATATAGTACAAGAAGATAAGTGATAATGGACACTCCCGATCCGGCACTGACAGGCCTAAAAATGCCGAAAACATGTCAAGTCTCACCATGCTAATGGACAGAAGACTTGAAAATAATTCAGATTTGCTAAAAGAGCGCCATCATAATACCGCTATTGTACAAAATAATAATTCTTCCGCGAATTGCTGCACCGACCTCTGAAGAGGACGATATTCATTCAGCGACAAAAACGCAAAGCGATCTTTTTATACTCTCGACAAACGGTACAATGCGGCCGAACAAATGAATCAAAGATTTGAATGCGCCACGCGATGTCGATCGACAACTCGTTTCTAACGAAAGAAAGTCATCGACGACCTTTCTGAATATTCATACGTGAATACTGAATAGGAGCTACTACGGAATCATTTATCTCAATGTTGCGCTGGTTTTATCTCGTTTCTACTAAGGCAGACGGAGCGTGACTAGACCTGCAACTTTGATATAAGAATGCATAGCCGCGTCGTGGTATCCCCGCAGGTGTATACAGCGATGGCCTCAAAAGACAGAGCGGGGGTTTCGATAATGTTATTCGGCGTAAAGTGTCACATGTCGACATTGCAATACCGGGTCAATGTCGCCCGCGGAGGAAAACAATTTCACAGAATTGTTAATCGAGAGACAGGCGGGTGAGACGAAAACTGCGCTTGAATGAGAATGGTACTATTAAAGAGAAACGTCAAGAGGTAAGAAGACAACAGAGCAAAGGAAGTTTCAAGTGGAGAGATGTTATCGAAATAGCGGAGCGTTATCCGCGGATCCAATTTATCGCGTGTCGAGATAACTAACGCAACGTAAACATTCCGTGCGCGGAGAAAACGGGGCAATCACTCATATGGTGCAGCGCGCGGGGTTTGGCGAGCGCGCAATCAAAACAAACTTGAACTTGGGTGGGTTTACTAAAAATAATTCGCGTTCAGTCGATTTCATGACGGCGCCGCGCGCTGGCTACGCTCAGAACTCTCCTATTCGCTCGATCTAATATATATATCTAATCTCTCGAACATTAGGGAAAAGTCAGTGTCTTCAACTGTGTTCTTGAGTTAGCTCTACAGAGCAACCTCAGCGCTCACCATAAGTAGTTATTTTTTCAATCTTAACAATATTGTTACTATTGAAGTCAATTTATTTTCACATTAGTATTTCTATTTTACTTGTGTCCATACATCTTGCAATCCGAGCTCACGTTAAGTAAATGTGCCGCTGCCAGCTCTACACGTGCCATTATGATAAAATAATGCGAATCTGCCGGAGGTGTAGCAATGCAAACGCGATTCAAATTTAAATCGTATTAAATTCTATTTAAGTTTAAGGACGTTGCTCTTCACATGTAAATCATACGATGCAATATTATTGACATGTTATGTCTTAACTTTAGAGTCCACGTTAAATGTCATAAGACTATGAAATTCAAAATTTTTTGGAATCTAGTAAAAATATAAATTTAATAATCAATACATTATTAATGCTCAAATAGATGGTACACCGATGATAGTTTAAACTAAACCTCAAACATATTAGACACAGACATTGTCGAAAATATTTTTAGCACCCTAAACGAAAATCCCTTTAGTAGATATTATTATTACGTGAAACCTAAAATACAACGCTTAAATCTACGGAACCACATCTTGAAGTTCCGTACTTATATACTAGTATAGATAATTAACTGAGAATGATATATTGGTGAAGTATATAGCTTCCAAACTGTACATAAGCATCGTAGAAATGATCAACTACCACAAAACAATTTTTCAAGGTAGTCTATATACATATTAGAAGTGGAAATAATTTGTAGGTAAGTTAGTGCTCCTATATATTTGTCTTCTTCTTCTTCTCCTCCTTTTTCATTTCCCACTAGGTGGGGTCGGCAGAGCCTGTTTTTCGCTTCCACGCCACTCTATCAGTCGTCATCTCCACATTCACTCCCTTCTCATTCATATCCTCCTTCACACAATTCATCCACGTTTTCTTTGGTCTACCTCTCCTTCCGCTACTTCTTACAATCATATCCATACTTCTCTGCTCCTATATCATATTTGTATGGGTTATAAAAGAAATGCACCAACCTTCTTGTAGAGCTTGATCCAGGTGAGGTCGCCCTTGGAGTCGGTGTACTGGAGGCCGAAGAACCAGACCTCACGCAGGCCGATGGTCTTGACGACCTGATCGAACAGCTGCTTGCCGGTCGTCGTCTGCTGGATCGCGAACTCCAGCTCCGCGTCCATAGTCGTCACACGGACGTTCATCTGGAATCACAAAGAGTATTATATTAAAGATAAAGATAAATTTATTTGTAAAATAAGAAAGTGTAAAGTTCTTACGTCTACATGATACCTTAAGATTAACTGGTACGCTGTAGGGAGCACTACGCCCTGCTATAGGACTACCAGGAGCCTGTATCACAGGGCCGTAGGAGTATTAGGCACAACATCAATCATCAAATGAAAACACATACTAGCATATTGGAATGAATTAAGGTTTAATAAGTGACCTGTGACCGTATTGTTATAGTTACTAAATTACTTTTAAGTTCCACTAATATTAGTATGGCGTAAAAAGTAGAGGAAGGCGACGCAAACGAAGGTGATACATATGAAGAGAATAGGCCGAACTACGTGGACGCGAGTAGTAAGATACATAGAAAAATTAAAGGGTTTAGAGGACGCCTTTGTTGCAAGACAAGCTGTAGACATAATGCAAAATAGTTAGCTCTCGTCTTTTACGTGAGTTGAGGAAATACCGCACTTGTTCGTACTAAAGTATATTTATAGACATTTGGTTATACAAAATACAAATAAGAAAACTGGAATAATAAGGATTTTGTGCGTGCACTAGCTGGTCTTGGCATCAACTTGAACTTTACTGAGTCAAATATAATTATCAGCGAATTCTACAGATTCAAAGAGATGTGTACAAAACACTGACGACGAAATTAATCGTAAATCTACATTCATTTGCGAAGAGAAAAGGCTTAATTAACATCGAGCAAACAGCGTAGTATTTTTATAGCTAGTATTAAGATGATTTGTTTTAATTTGAATGCCACATTATACACTACTATGTGGTATGGCATTTAATCGTACCATCTTCGCCACGCAGAAATTAATTCAGCAAAACACTGATAGGACGATATGCACTATCTAATCTGAAATCTAGCTAGGTAGCTACCGGTGATAATATAATGCATAATAATTGTTATGCAATTCAACTAGAGAGTAATATCGTAATTGTGTTTTTACATGATAAAAGTAGGAATAACCAGCAAAGGGCGTAAATACATGAGTCAGACACGCTTTGGCCAAAGGTGGATCATGTTTGGAATAAGTGGAGTCAAGGAGGCATGCAAAACGCTTCTTTAGGAGCTTGGCGACAGAATTCTAACCTAAGAGTAGTTAGCTAGCCAGACGAGAACTAGAATATAAAAAAAAGAAAGAAATAGTTTATTTTATAAACAAACAACAACATTAGGACACATTTCACACACGGCTGGTAAACCGATACTGAACCATTTCTAGTTCGTGTTATGGTAGCTAAGACAACTGATATATACTACATATACATACATACATATTTTATATCGATACATATTTAACACCCAGACCTACAGCCAACAAATTTCGTTAAGTACAAAGATGTTGGCCGGGCCGGGAATCGAACCCAGAACCTTCTGATTGGCAGTCCGGCATGGTAACTGTTACGCCAACGAGGTTGTCAAATTATCGTGCATATACATGAAGTGATTACATACAAAAAATAACAATATGCTCTAACATCATACATTCCTATTTTTGCGAACCTAAACCACCACATTCATGATCTTATAAGGGGGATAAAGATCTAAATCTTATTTCCAAGAAAGGCGATGATAAAAATACAAGAGGATTAATATAGGTAAAGACGTCAATGTCTTATTGCTCAGAAACGCTTGCGTTGTACTCGTATTGATATTGTCCTTGATACGACCGCAACACTGGCAGATAGGCACCTAGTAACACCCAACACATATAGGTATACGGTTAAACATGAATGTCATACATTGTTTGAATGTAACTATTACAATAAACAAGCAACCAGTAAATAATTGAAAAATAAGTTTAAATAATATTTATTAATTCCTTCGGCCTTGTATGAATAAATATTATTGAAACTTATTAAATATGAAAATTAAAATTTGAAAAAATTCAGGTGCCTACAAGACAGATCAATAAACAATAATCCGTGGTCAAAAACTTTAAAAATTTCTTTTTTTTTTCTCAGCGGAACTTCATTGTTTTTCGTAACAAACTCCTATAATATTTTTTTACCTACGTGACAACATTACTAGTATATATATGTATAATTAGCCCTAAGTTCAAATAAAAAATAACATCAGTGTAAACTCTATATAACAACAGTGATGGGACTGTGCATTTAATAACGTTATAGAGAGTGGTCGTTAAATGGAGAGAATGTATCATTGTATGGAATACTAGCTAAACCAACTAAAGCCAATTGATTTCGACGCTTTAGAGAGTTTGTCGTTAAATCGAGTGACATTACAACGAGTTTAAAGTGTATTTTTAAAATGTTAATTTTATCATTCGTATCGGGATTTAGCCTTTGAAATCTATAGTGAAGCATCAAACGGTGTATGCCGACCACTAACTTTAAAATCAGACTACACATACTCCTCCTTTGACCGATGTCATCGACCTAAGTACAAAGCTGGTCAAATTCTATGCGATATGGTTCGTGACGTCACTAGAAGCTTTTAGCCCAATTTAAAAATATACATACAGCGCGTAATAAAATTATTCGTATAAAAGTTAGGAAAAACTGATAATATTGAATATTTTAGAGAATTCAATTGCAAATTCTACCGTCACTAATGACGTCATGGTCGCATAGCATTTGAAACGTATTGTACTAAACGCCTTTACTTTACTGCCATAAGGCACTCTAGAAATCCATAACTAAACAAAATGACCAAGAAAAAACTTATCCGAAGACGCAAATACCCGTATTATTACTTTATGTGATAGTGCATTTTCAAATGATGGCCGCATAAGGCCACGGAATGACATTGAGACTTCTGTGAAACCACGAGTAAGTTAGTGGGTCTATATAAAGATACTATTATTACATCCTACAAATATTATAAAGCCGAATGTTTGTTTTTACTTCTTTACCCTGAAATGGCTGGACCAATTTTGATTAAATTTGATATGGAGATAGTTTATACCGTGGATTGTATACTTTTATCCCGGATTGACGTGGGTTTCACCGCGAGTGTGTTATTTAGACCGATAACTTTTGTGTCCAACAAAGAATTATCTATCTATCAAATCTAAGATGGTCGCCACTAAAAACGATTGAGAAGTTTCTTAATTTTTAATTCATACTTGTCGCAGATAGCAAGACAAAACGTAATACAACTTTCTTTGCAAGCCGCAGAAATAGAAATGTATAGATAGGAATAGCATCATGAGAAACATATGTGTGTTTGAGCACAACATTCAACTTATCTGGTCTGGGCGGCTGCCAGAACGGATGTGACCTTCCGGGTGCGATTATGTCACTGGTGCATTTATCTTCGTGTACTCGATTCCGCTCAATGTTTTTTTGTGTATTTAACCTTCGACGCAAAAACGACGGGGTGTTGTAAGTTTGACACATATACCTCTCTCTCTGTGTTTGTGTGTGTGTGTGAGTGTGTGTGTGTGGCGTAAATGTCCTGTATATTATGCTATTTTCAGAATTCAGACTAACTTACTTCACACAAGTATATTTTTATTTTTTAAACTCTCCACATTTAGGATTTCACATTTCACACTCCGTCGTCGTTTAGACGTAGGGCTAAAATTGAAGAAGACTCGCGATATACAAATCAAAATTTATTTATTTGACACAGTAATTGTTACAAATATATAAAGAAATCCAAAGGCTTCCAAACTAGTTTATAACTGTATGGCGAAAGCCGATGTCTTCTCCCAATCGTAGGTAGTAAAGTACATAATTTATGTCACAAAGTTTTCAAAAATACAAAGAAAACCTTACAAAAAATGACAAAAAATATGTATGAAATTATTACAATATAAATGGAGTACGGTGTAGGCAAATAAATATCAAATATTTTGGACATGAGATTAATAAATTTTATTATTTTTTTTTTTAATTTTATGCTCTTATAAACAATTTATATGACTGCAAAAATCGGCCAGGTTTGAATGCAGCCTGTATATCTTGTTCACTGCTAAAGTCAAGTGGTTACAGTTCGCATGCATTAGTGCTGAGAGCGATGTCTGTAAACATCCAAACCCACAATGTACTGGAACTGTGAGTGCGATGTTATCTTTAGGATGCTGGCCCACACAATGCCGGTGCATGCTCCAATATCATGCGCCAACTCAAGGTCGGCGCCCCGATGCTTTTGCTCAACGCAAATACCTATATTTATAGAATTAAGGCCATGACATGGAGAAAACGTTGAATTAACAGTTCTAGTGTTATAAACCATAAACGATGAAAGTTTAATCAAAAGTATTATAGCTTATAGAACGCCCCATAAGTAAGAATATTTATACCTTTTTTAAGTACCAACCAATTCAATTAGTCTAAGAAAATCAGACAAAATTAGAAAAAAAAAACATTCATTGAAAGGTGAGAGAAAAAGCGAGTGTGCCCTGGTTCGATCCCGGCCCTACATCAATGACTTCTTTTTCAAGTTTTGTAGTACTAGTTATTATTCTGTGGTTTTGTGTGGATTTGCACTCGCTTTACGGTGAATTATAACATCGTGAGGAAACCGACATGTTTGAGAACCACAATATCTGAAGACGTGTGTTCTCTGTCAACCCGCACTTGGCCAGCGTGGTGGATTATGGACTATATCTCTCTCTTTTTGATAGGAGGCCCCAAGTCCCAGCAGTGGGATATCGTATAGTGGGCTGCTTATGCTATATTAATTGAAAGGTACACACATAAAAAAGGCTAGAATGTTAAACCAATTATTGCTATGCACATAATCATGTCGAGCTACATTAGGTACTAGCAGATATCTAGTTAACCATTCCACGTAAAATCCCAGCCGAAGCCAGGGCGCTGCCCGCATCCGTTCACGGAATAAGTGGCGATAATGATTCTGTTGACATGCACGGTTAAACGATGTTAATTAGCTAATAGACACACTGGGGACCTTACATGAGGTTAGCAATATACAGTGTTCTTGATATATGTGACTTGAATGCTCTTTCTAGGGCATTGAAGTTAAATTAAATTTTAGGGTCCACAATACACGTCTGCTTTAGGAGATTCTTCAGCTTTTACTTCGTATGAGCCAAGTGGCCAAGCTCTTGTGTTGAGATTTTATAAGCAAAAGCCTCTGGCTTGGCTTAACGAATGCTTGTAGTAAGACTAAGTCTCATCTTATGGTTATGGCTTGTCAAGCGCATTGCATCGAAAACTCAGCGTCGCCGTAATGTGAAAATCCTTGATGCAATTGGCTGTCGACATCACGTGGGTGCTTGCGGCAGCCAATCATCGCGTTACTACGCCGCTGCGTCATCGATACAATGTGTTTGACACGACACTCTGACCTACGTTGTTTCTTAACTTCGGCGATCGCGTCAGATCACGTCAGTTATTCGAGTTACATGTTCATCGTTTGATTTCTGGTTTTGTGTTGCTTTTTTTAACAATTGAAGGTCTATCGTTTAGGCGATCATAATAAAAAAACTCAGTAATTCAAGCAATATCTCGTACTCAATATGTTCAATTGTTCAACCTTACAAAGTCTCTGAAAAACAAAGTCGGAGGAAAAAGCCAACAAGCCACGCTACCTTATCAAGTGTAAAAAATAAGTATAGATGGAACGAAATGAGTCGAAAATAAAAATCGCAATACTAACTAAACTTAAGTTGAAGCAAACTAAATTTGCAAACTCAAAGAAAGTTAAATTGAAAACACGATCGGTACAAAAAATGGTTTTTATCTGTCTTGGAACCCAGTGGGTTGATGCGTGACAAACTAGAAATAATTTTATATAGGACTAACTAGCCGTGTGTGAAATATGTCCTAATATTTAATTATTTATTGAAGGTGGTATTAATATTGTTTTTTAGTTAGGTACCTTTTGTCACTTACTTTTAGTGAATTGTGGTCAAGCGCTGACCTATTCAGAGTTAAAAAAAAAACTTGATCTAGTGTTTGACAAGAGTAATGAATCAGCAGAGATCTATCAGGAGTCGGCGACATCGCGTTATCGCCAGTAAGCGCCGGATGTTTGAGCAAGGTGCCGCAATCTGCCTCCACTTGCTTACTCTACAGTCTACACCACACGATACTACTATACAGATTGCACTTTAGGTAATCTAATACCTACGTAATATAATACACTATTAGATACTATTATCTTATATATAAAATTTCCGTGTCACAGTGTTTGTTACCGTACTCCTCCGAAACGGCTTGACCGATTTTTTTCAAATTTTATATGCGTATTCAGTAGGTCTGAGAATCGGCTACTGTATATTTAGATTTTTTTTTTTATTAAGGCAAAACAACGTTTGCCAGGTCAGCTAGTTATATTATATTGCTAGCTGCGCTTCGCGGTGTTGCTCGCGATAATCCGGGACAAAGAGAAGTTAATCCGGGGTAAAAAGTAGCTTATGTGTTAATCCAAGGTCTAACCCATTTTCACAGTAAATCTCATCAAAATCGGTCCAGCCGTTGGAGCGTGAAGGAGTAACATAAATTATGAAGTTATTTGCGTATCCCACGGGAACCACAATTGTTTTCGGGATAAAAAGTAGCCTGTGTTAATCCAAGGTCAAATTTATCTTCACAGAAAATCTCATCAAAATCGGTTCAGCCGTTTGAGCGTGAAGAAGTAACAACATACACACTTATACACAAACTTTCGCATTTATGAATATAAGTATGATTAGTTGAATTAATTATTATGAATTTCTGAAAGACTTTTGTAAACATCGTGAGGAAACCGACATGTTTGCAGAGACTATACTATCCGAATATGTGTGTCATCCGCCAAACAGTACTTGGCCAGCGTGGTGGATATATGGCCAATACAAGTCTCTCTCTACTCGTGAGAGAAGGCCGCAGAAAACGTATCCCAGCAGTGGGAACATAAAGTGGGCTGCTTAACTTATTCCTGACTCGACGTATCAGCATAGCCATTCATCGTGGCAAAGCTGCCAATGATACATTTCGGGGAGTGTGCTATGGAACTTCATAATTTGATTCCACCATCACCGTTCTACTACAGAACGAGCAGAGAGACAGTGAAGAGACACCGATACAGAGTTGAAGTTCCAAACTTTCGTACAAAACGCTTTGCGTCGACCTTTATTGTTAGGACTGCGAAGCTATGGAACTCACTACCTGAGTCTCTGTTTCCTGAGAGGTATCATCCGGGGGCCTTCAAAAGTAGAGTTAATAGGTATCTTCTAGGTAAGCGTGCAACACCGTAGACTGCAGTGCAGCTTAACATCAGGCTAGCTGTAGTCAAACGCTAACCTATCAAGGATAAAATAAAAAGTTTGTGGGCTAGATCTACTGAACTAGCTTTACTTATTTACCTAAAGTGCATCCAAATTGTTTATCTTAGTCGGTGTTATTGTTAGCAAATAAAATGAGATACAATAAAATTAAATGAGAGATAGAATACTTACTTACTCGTATATAAATATTAACTAACGTTGCAAAGGATAAAATAGAATTTGACGTCGCTCCAAAAGCATCATACGTAAAAGAAGTAAAACAAGACAGGCAGTAAAATTATGAAAACAAAAGTAAGCTAATCCTAACCCAGTCAAGAGAATCGTTCCCATAAAAATCCGTTACAACAACAAAAGGGGAACGCACTTCGGACAATTTCAAGGTCTGGCAGTTCGCGATGCTCGCATGAGTCACCGCACAGGTGACTCCGACTCAAACATCCTTTCCGATCATTGTTCTTATTGTAGTGCCTATAGCTCGGCTAGCTAAGGTGATCTGACGCGATCATCGAGGTTAAGCAACAGTCGATGCTTTAGATGAGCGATCATGCAAAACTGTCATTTAATAAGTGGCATTCTAATCTGGACGCTACCGTAGGTCGGATGATACGTTTAATAGTACATCTCGGCTGTTAGTCTTAATATATATATATGCTAGTATTAAGAGATCGTTAAGACAAGTCAGAGGCGTTCGGGCGGCTTGAAAACTCTCGAAACCAGAGCTTGCCACTTAGCTTAATTGAAAAAGAAGAAGACCCCCTACAAAAAGACGAGGCGTTTATAGGTTTTTTAACATGATGAATAGGCTCACATTCGACCGCAGCTTGCCTGATGATAAGCTTTACTGTGGTCTAAGATGTAACACGCTGACTAGAAGGAATCAAGATACTGAGCGCAAAGCTTGGCATATTAGCTCTTACGAAGAAGTCCAATTCTTCAATGAATTTATACAGAATATTATCAAAAGACACAGCAGAAAGGAATTCAAGGACAGACTCCAACAATGACTTAATGACCATAAACCGTTTATTGTGCCAGTGAGGAGTACAATAAATCTGTAGGTAATAGCGGTCATATAACACTTTTAGAACGCAAGTCAACAGTCGGCCGGCGTGTTTGCGGAGTGCATCTCGCGAGTCGCAAGATAACGATGACATCACCTCCACACTAAACACAAGTTAATAACGCAAACCTACAAGATAACTGCGAAAACATTACTTGCCGACGATGTATGCTATTTATAGAAGCTTTTGCAAATGAAGCGAGTGAAGTCTCTGCTTTAACTAGGCAATTTTGATTTCTTCTTGTCTTTTTTACCCTTGATAGGTTTGCGTTTGACTACAGCCTGATGTTAAGTTGCGCTATAGTCTAAGATATGGCTCGCTTACCTAAAAGATACATAATAACTCTAACTTCTAGTCTGTATGTATGTATGTTGGTGTACCAGCGTAGAGGTACCAACATACATAATGTAATATTGAAGCTATCTCGACGAAGCTTGGTCTAGGTACTCTATAGAGCTTTTTAGTAGATTTTTCACGTTGGGGGTTGTTACCACAAAAAGGGGGATATTTGCTTCGCTATTAACTGGTAAATTTTAATTATATTTAGTATAGCCTTTTAAATACTGACTGAATATGAGTAAAATTGGCCAAGTATTTATTGAGATATGAAGCCACAAAGTTTGGGTGGTTACAAACAATGTTCCAAGAAATATTCCTCGCAAAATCTACTGTTCCGAGAATTAGTCTCATACTCTCCACAGCCACAAGGATAACGACAAAGCCCGCATCTATTGTTTTACAGTAGAATTAATCACAGAGTAACAAGGCATTACATTTGCCCTCGAAGAGGAGTAGGAAGTTGAAGCTGAGTAATTACTCAGAACATCGGATTTCTTGTATTACTGCAGAATTTAATGATACAATTATATTTTTGAACTTTGACTCTACGACATAATACCTGTTGCTAATGCCGTTGTAACTAATTAAACGCTATTAGTTGGGAAAAACATTACTAATGTATAACTTTACAAGGAAATTACTGCTGTTTAAATATTGCTACGTCCAAGTAGTGTGTGGTAACGAATCAGTTAGTCTAAGTGAATTGTATCGTAAACATTTATAGAGTGAACCTAAGTGTTCTATATTTGGTCACAATTTCAAAACCAATATCCATTTAATATTTCGATCGCGCTACAAACCATATCTGAAAGATAACGATCGTTTGAAATGAATATCTATTCGAAGTGTAATACAATAGATGAGCATCTGCGTATAGGACCAAATCAACTTTACGCCCTTGTTTTATGGTGGAAAATCAAAAAGGGTGAGAGACACCACAAGGGTGGTTAAGATGCGTCCAGACAGGTGGTCGACAAAGCAACAGGTGATGGCGACACGTGGCAAACTGGATGGGATACAATCTCTGACAGTTGCGTTTGATGCACTACACCTGCTCTGTTTCACATCCATAATCCAATAACACAGGTTTTACCAAATCGTTTAACCAATGAGATCAAGCAACGAAACGAAAACCAGCACATGCAAAAAAACTGGCATATTGGTCTTATTAGAACAGCATAGGAACACACCCTTGAAATCTCCAATGACTAATTAATGTTCAGTCATAGTCTACCGAAATTAGAATTGGAATTGGAAGAAAGCTGCGAAAACAACGCTAAGCTGACAGTAGTAACACGACAATTTATGATGAAGATGTAAAGAACAACAAAAGCTTGTAAGTTGGTTGAGAGTTCGAAAAGGCGATGAAAAAAGAAATTGGCCTGAGTCGTGTAGAAATCGCAGCTGAGTGCGAGGGAAACGAAGTGAAACGGCACCAAGTGAGCATAGAGCATATCGACCGTCAAATTAAATTCAAGTATGGTAATAATGAGTGACGAGCGACGCCCGTGGATGCACCGCCAGACAATATACCCGCACTAATGGGGACAGATACAGTCTACTAGCGTTGTTGTCCAACGTGAGCTGCGTCTCGCCTCCACGCGTTCACAAGCCACACAATGGCAAACAAACCTTTCAGATGTAGTCAATAGGCACACACACATCAATTGAAAAACTTCTCAAGGTTTCTCGGAAACAAATTATCAGGAAGCGAAGTCTGTTTATTACTGAAGAGTAATATTAAAAGTGTTAAAACTTAAGATTTTAATTTATGGAAGAACATAATCAGCAATAAATATAAAACAATAGTCTCTGTGAGGGCAAAGTTGAGACGTGAGTGATTAACAGTTTTTGTCACGTAAAACCTGCTTTCAGGTGGGTACGAGGAAAACCTTGAACGCTGTACAATTTACGTAAGTGATGATGATTAGACATCTATTACTGACGATATCGTCACTTTGATGAGAACATACTGTTCGATAGGTAGGTTTGTTATAAGCTAGGCTACCTTTTTACGAGGGTCTTAAGAGAATTTACATAAAAAATCATTCATTTAAATCATTCTACGTAAGAATGTTTTAATATACTAATCTATCGACTAGTTCACAGTAATTTGATAACATACGTAATCGAACATACTAATGATTTTAATCCGATAACGAGACGATGAATGTAGCGTGTACACGTAAAATAGAGGCCCTAGCGGTAACTAGATACACGAATTATACAATACAGTACAGACTAGAGTTTAAAATGCGGTTATTATTTTGAAAATGGAACAAAGCTCGAGCCTCGGTAGGGTCTCGGGGAACAGGATAAGACTTCCGTCTCATTCTAAGAAGCGGGCCAGAAAGGGACACCAGACAAAACGACGGTTACGACCGTTTGCACGATGCAAAATAAATATAATAAAGCGAGTCTTGGCCGACTCCATTTTGTAATATTCTGGGTGTACGTCGCGATGACATCACCGTAACTTATGATTTGAGTCAACATCGCCGAGGAACCTATCTATACAAGTAATAAAATAATACCGAGAGCCTTGGGATGATGTTGCCAACTGGTATTCGCACATTGATTACTAAAACGGATATCACGGTAATTACATATTCAGGGGCGGCTTTTATCATCATTATTATTGAATTGTGATGTGTCATGAACGATTGACAAACAGGTCTAAGGTATACCGAAGAAATTGATGATTAAATTGTCTTTGAAGATTTTAGTATTTACATTTATATTTAGGCTATAAGACCAGATCTTTCAGAAGCAAGACAGTCTTTTAAGTTTAATTCAGTGAGGTAATTAAGTTAAAGCAAGCACTCAGGTAATTAGATGAGCGTCAGAGTCACGAGACGTCCTTTGACCGTGGGTTACGTAACGCACCTGCTTGCCGCCGGCCACCATGGCGCTGCCGGTGTCCACTCGCACTGGTATACACACTCACGGTCCAGCTAGAGAGGCTAGCTGAGTATGCGCGGGGATATGTCTGGGACCGCGTCAGACGGACGCGGCGGTTCAGTGAGGACTGCGCCGGCGCAGCGGCCGGGGATGCGCCGCGCCCCGAGCTCAAGGCCGTGCGCCGGCGCCGGTGCGCGCTACCTCGGCGCACGCTCGCACCGCGCACGGTTCGCTGCGCACACGCCGGGGTTCGCGGTTACAAGCCTGCGCGATTCTTCACTGCCCGCTACCTAGGCTTTTCTATGGGAATTTGCTTACGAACCATCGATTGGACAGGTTTCGAGGTGCAATCAAGCTACATGATTCTCGTGATTCTTCTCTGTCAGGGTTTAACAGTTTATCTCTAGTTAGTGTTTGTTTCGTAAAACAGTCAAACGTAGATGTGATTCTTAATACCGAGTTAATGATTGTAAACAAACGGATGGACGATTTCATTTAAAGATTTAGCTTAATTAAACCCTGGTCAACAACGCTTCTTTTTTTTATTAAACTTACGATGGCAATGAAGATAATCTGATAAGGTTTGCAAAGCGTACGCTCTATTAGGCAATTCGGAAGTTCCACATGATTTTTGCAAAGCCTTCAGATGTCATCAAAGGTGAACCGGTCCTTTGCGTAACGTTACCCGAACTTGACCTTCATTATCATAATTTTATCTTATGGCTAGTGTACGTTTACCTGTATTTATTATACTTGAATATTTTAACAGGTTGGAAACGTTTGTGAATTTGACTGACGAAATAACCAATGATACTTAATACAACGCGGTTTGAAACAAAATCAAAAACAATTTATTTTCAAGAAAACATATTTCCAAAACAGGCTCAACATAGAATAGATACAATAACAATAATTTTTGAAACTAAAGTTGACACTAAATTTTTTGAACATACACGAAATCTAAATGTATGGCGATTTTTTCACTTTAGATTAAAAATGCTCGTATTTCCAATCGGAAAGCTATCGATCTATCCCAGCATAGTGTCTGGAAATGATGATGATGCTTTAGGTCCATCAATATTGTGAGCGCACCCATATCACGTTCTGTCAGATAATGGAGAGAGCTGGATAGGAGTGTGGGTCACCCGATGACACGCTACGTATTGTGCAGCTTGAATCTGTGTCATTGTCGCGTCTGATGAGACATAATGTACCCTCTCATTGACTTGCTATTATAGTATGACATTGCTCGTTACCTGTGGTAGTTATACGTATGTATGTTTACTGACCGGAGTTTATAAGCTTAACCGTTATATTTATATACTAAGTAAATGAGGAATCGAGAGAGGAAGGGGGGAAGGAGTGAGTGTAGAGACGACAGCTAATAGAGGAGAGTGGAAGAATAAAATTAGCTGTGCCAACCTTACCTAGTGGGATAAGCCAAGGGAGAAGAAGAGACTTACATATACTAACTGTCTCTGGTCGAAACTGGACTAGATTGGCACAGGACCGAGACAGATGGTAAGATAGGAGAGAGACCAATACCCGTGGGAAGAATTGGTTGTATATTCGAATATTATAAATAAGAAAAGTTTAATTGTTTTTTGTTTGACGCGAATGGGCTCCGAAACTACTGGACCGATTTAAAAATTCTTTCACCGTTGGGAAGCTACATTATCCACGAGTAACATAGACTTTATTTTGTTTCTCTTTACAACTTGGATTATTTTAAAGCCCGTGCGAAGCCGGGACCGGCTGCTGCTAGTAGATAATTCAAATTCAAATTGTTTATTTCAGACTACAATATATTTCATAAAATATTATCAAATAAGAATTACAATTATTATTAAAAACAAAAAAAAAATTACAAGATTACACAAAAATGTCACAAAATTAAAATTTAAATCGAATAAAACAAAACTATATCTTATTACCTACCATAATAATGATGATGATTACTTTATATCTTAACAATTACATAACGAATTATATTTATATTCAAGAAAACTTTTAAGAATATGGTATTTAACCGCTCTGATAAATTGTGGTATCATTTCGTGTGGAAACCATCACTGCAATCATAAATCGTCGACGACTAAAAACATCTGTTGAGCTGTAATACCTTTATACCAAGTTTGTCGAAATTGGTTCAAAATTATGGCCTCTACTTGTTTGCAAAATAAATGCCTCATGTGTGTACGTGTGAAACGATCTCTTTCACACTCAAAAGGCTGAATTGATTTGAATGAATTAAGTATAGAATTAGTTCATACTTTGTTTTAAAACCAATTATTGTATTAATTTAATGGGATTATTTCGTGTACGTACAAAACTAAGGTATAAAGATTAAAACAATTGCTTCAATTCTAAAATACCCAATATGAATAAGTATACGACTTTTAATAACTAGATCATCAAAATTTAGATTTGAAAGCGAAGTTATTGTAGATGTTCGCATAACAAGGAAGTATAAAGTTAATACAAAGCGGACATTTCAAGTTAGCTAATAATGGAATTTTCCTTACATATTCCCAATGTGGTTTAAGGTTTGAGGAAACAAATTTTATAATGTTGTGTTTCTTTATAGCAATAGGTTATATTCATAAAGCCATAACTATATCGTAGTACGTCAGAAATACATCTAGATTCTAATGACTATGATATTTTTCTTTTTAAATATTTTGCGACACTTTATCGTACGATTGTATAATCCGATAATATGAACCAAGTGGCCAAGCTCTGGTGTCGAGAGTTTTGCAAGCCGCCCGAAAGCCTCTGACTTGGCACAGACTTGCTAACGACACTAACAGCCGGGACCTACCTACGCCCCTATTACTCGACCCACGGTAGCACTCACATGAAAATGCATCTTTTTTTTAATATCACGGTCACCCATCCAAAGAATGTCTGCGACGACCGTAGCTTAACCTCGATGATCGGGTCAGATCACCTCAGTTAGCCGAGCTACAGACGCTACTTGAAGGTGATATCGCGCTCTATAGCTACGAGTATATACGATTATAGCCAGTATTAGAGAGAGTGCCACTCATTCGCATACCGATGCCAATTAAAACCTCAGCGAGCATACGAGTACAACTACGGCTGTTATGTGTGTGCTATTGAATGTTCACTGGCCAATGATAATATCCCACATGATGGCCGATGTAAGCAATGTCTCATGTTAGCGCTGTTCGCCTCTGCGGTCGCGGGACGGGACGCTAGCTAAGGACAAACCTAGCTTTGATGCACGCCGAAAGGCAAGGAAGGCCTGTGTACTCTATATACTCGTAATAAATAGATTTGATTGAAAAACTTGAAAAACAAATTATTGGTGAGAACCTGGACGTTCAACGTTCTCCCGAAGAGCCTCACTCGCTAGATCGACCACGAGTGTGGCTCGGTGGAAACATCTGCTTTTCAAATCTGACGGCCCCTGGATCGATCCCGGCTCTACACCAATGACTAGTTTTTCATGTTATGTGTGGACTTGCATTCGCTTTCGTTACATCGTGAAAAAAGATGAAAACATCGTGAGGAAACCGACAAGTTTGAGGACAACAAAAAAACGAGAGACGTGTGTCATCTACCAACCAAAGGCACTTGGCCAGCGCCAGGTGGATTATGGCCTAAATCTCTCTCCTCGCGAGAGAGGGCCGTGAGTCCAAGCAGTGGGAACATAAATAGTGGGTTGCTTATGCTCTAATGACCTGTATATGTAGGTGCAGGTTAACACCAGTGCTACGGCCAGGGCCTGATTAACCCTTAGGCTAATTAGGCTGCAGCCTAGGGCGCGAGGATCTAGGGGGGCGCGGGCGCGCTGCTGAAATCGTGTCTACATTTTTCAACTAGACTGAGACAAAACACTAAATGAACTGTGAACTGAAAAAGCTTACTAGTCCCTGATTTTAACGAAACATTTTGAAATTTTAAAAAGCGCGCGTAAAATCAACATTGACTTGTCACTCAAATCGTTCGGTGGTCGAGCGAGTGATTCTACTCCAGATATTTTACATACCGATCAGTTGACATTTATTATCCGTTACGTTTTGCCTGATGGAGAACCTGTCGAACGCTTTGTCACATTTTTACCCAATTGCGGTCATAAAGGTGAAGACATAGAGGAAACTGTTCTTACGACAATCTGCCGTGGCCAAAGTTATGATAATGCTAGCAATATGTCTGGTCAATACAAAGGTCTTCAGTCAAGAATTAAAGCTGTAAATCGTCTGGCTACTTTTGTTCCTTGTGCAGCGCATTCTCTCCAACTTGTGGGATCAGCTGCCGCGGAAAGTAGTGACGAATCAGCTGCTTTTTTTACACTGGAACAACAACTATACAATTTTTTTTCTGGATCTACAAGCAGATGGCAAATTTTAGTATCCAAATTGGATGAAGAATCGAAAGTGCTAAAAAATCTATCAAAAACTCCATGGAGTGCACGAGCAGATGCAAGCAAAGCCTTATACAGTTCATACAAACAAGTTTTGGAAGCATTAAACTCTATTTGCGAAGATAAAAATCAAAGTAAAGAGACCAAAATAGAAGCAAAAGCAATATTAGAAAAAATGAAAACTCTAGAAATTACTATAATGTTGTGTTTTTGGAACTGTGTGCTCGTAAAGTTTCAAATCGTTAGTGCACAGCTACAAGCAAGTTCTATTGATTTATCTGACGTTGTTACTCTTTATGAGACGTTACATGCTTATCTTGATACGTTGCGTGATGAAATAGAGTTCGAAAATTTTGAATCAGAGGCAATCAAGAGATGCGAAGTAACCACATACAAAAAAGATTTAAGAAGAAGAAAGAAACCAAAATTTCATTTTGATGAAGTTCAAACGGGACATATTGAGTTAGAAGGGAGACGATCTTTCATCGTTGATAATTATTATGTAGCTATTGACTGTCTTAAAGTGCACTTAAAAAACCGGCAAATTATTTATAATACAGTAAGCACCAAGTTTGGTTTCTTATGGAAACTGCATGAACTAGACGACAGTGAATTTATTAGAAGCAAAGCAAAGGAGTTACAACAACTATATGCCACTGATTTAGGAGAAACCTTTGCAGAAGAATGCGACCATTTGGCGCAGTTTTTAAAATCTGACACCGAGACCGAGCATTTTATTTCTGCCAGAACCCCAAAGGGTTTGTTGCAGTTAATAAAGAGTTTTAATATTTCATGTCTGTTCCCGAATGTAGAGATAATATTTAGAATTTTTTTGACAATGAGTGTTACCAACTGCAGCGGCGAAAGGTCTTTTTCAGCACTTAAAAGAGTTAAAAATTACTTGCGCTCCACACTCCGTCAGCAAAAACTTGCAGCGCTCTCGTTATTGTACATAGAAAGTAATTTTCTGCAAACTATCAAATTTGAAAAAATAGTCGAAAACTTTGCAAACGCCAAAGCACGAAAAAGGACTTTTATATAAACTAATAATAATTGTACTTAATTACTATAATTTTTAAAATAAGCAATTAATCAGTTGAAATAATGTTTCACTGGTATGATCTCATTCTATTCATCTTTTATTAATGACTAGAGTTCCACCCGCGGCTTCGCCCGCGTGGATTTCGGCTATATCGTGCGCCCTCGGGAACATTCAAGAATTTCGTGATAAAAAGTATCCTATGTTCTTTCTCAACCTATTACCTATGTTTGTTCCAAACTTCATTAAAATCGGTTCAGTGGTTTAAGCGTGAAAGCGTAACAGACAGACAGATAGATAGAGTTAAAGAACAACGTTGTTTTCGCTTGCAGTTCGATCTGAAAACTTTTATAGACAGTATGAACCATGATAAAATTATTCCTATTAGTAAGCAAAGTCAAAACTAATATACTGCTTTTTAGTCCGACCGTCGTAAACTCGTAACACACCTGGCACCTAGGGGGCGCGTCCTGATAAATTAGCCTAGGGCGGTCAGAACTCTTGATCAGTCCCTGGCTACGGCTACCACAGTATAGGTACGTAGTGCGAGGTGCAGTGCCCAGTAACGAGATAACGCGCGCCCTACTTTCCCACTTCCTTCCTACGACACACTTGCCGCTAGGCGACGCTAGTCTTACCTGCATACCTTTACTTCACTGTACTAACATTGCTATTTGGAATTAGGAAAAAAATTTAGGGTGTATATTTAAGTGTAGTATAATATACTTCACTACACTTTACTAACATTGCTATATTATGTTTTTTAGGTGTTAATTTTAGTGTAAAACCATGATTAAACACTAACCACGATTATCATAAATTAACCAATAAATCATTATTAATTTATTGTAAATATCTAAGAAAAAAAAAATTACTTTATCATTTCAGATCACCTTGATCATAGTTTGGCTACTATGGGCACTACATTACTGGTTCATTACATGTTATTTCATTGCTCAGAAATTTTGACTATAAAAAAAAAAAATTGGTGACATTTTACACACGACTGGTTAACCCCAACTATTTTAGTTCGTATTATGGTTGCTAACACAACTGATATACTACCTACATAAACGTACATATTTTATATAGATAAATATTTAACACCCAGACTGACAGCCAACAAATTTAGTTCAGCACAAAGATGTTGGCCGTGTCGGGAATCGAACCCGGAACCTTTTGATTGGCAGTCTGGCATGGTAACCATTATTATCAACACCAGATTCAATTATGAGACAAGTTATCCACATTATACTTCTTTGTAGCTGGAAGTGTAATAAAGACAACTTTTGGCAAAGGGACGAACTTGGCACAGAGTTGCAAGCATGGTTTGTAAACGGGAACAGAATAAAATACTACTTAAGAGGGTGATGGCCTTTTGTTTGTAGGTCAATCAAAATAGTACTATGTAAGTTTAGCACAACATTAACTTGGCAAGAGAACAATATAACTTAGTAGGGTAATTAACTACTATTCTTCTTTTATGATAAATACACCACACACAGCTCGTCGAATGTTAAGCTTTACTGTGGTCTAACTAAACTAACATAAACAGAATTTTGCCCAATTGGTAAGGTAAAATGGTGAGCATATTTGTGGTACATGTCAGAACTATAGTAAATTCTTTATATTACATTTCTAGATTTTCGTCACCTGGCAACAAATTGAAAACGACATAAAAACAAAAAACTCAAGGAATTAGGGAAAAAGCAACTCACTACAATACAAAGTATTACACCATTACAAAGTTACAATGGCATTCTCAAAAATAGTTTTCATGCAAAAATTAAAAATCAACAACATGCTTAGGGTGACATGCATAGGGGCTAGAACTTCATCCTATTGTACGTTTCACAACTGGATTAAGGAATAAATCTTATTAGATATATGAATTCAAGGGGAAAGCTTAATCAGGATGCAATTGGGTCAAATATTATCACACCAAGGACCAACCTCATCTAATAGGTCTTTCACAGGATGAAAGCTTAAAGTAAAAATTTAATCCCACATAGGACTTTTCATTCTGTATAAGGAATTTCATGTGGATGAGGTTCAAAAACATATGCACACAAACAAAATCTCAAAACAGGCGCTAAAAATCTTTCAGGAATAGAACCTGAGACTTTACACTTTGTAGTCTGGAACACAAACTACTTGGCCAAAATAAACATATTTATTTGCATAAATATAGCTACATTTTTGCTATTAATTATGAGTGTTATGTTTCTCTATATTTATATCATAGTGGCAATGTAAATGTGCCCAAGATAAAATCACTATGTGCATGTAAAGTATTTAAATTTGATATAAAATAATAAAATGTAACTTTAAAATTAAATTTGTCAATAAATAAGAAAACATAGTAATGTCACATTAAAAATGATAAATTCTACAATGATATGACAAAGTTGAGTAATTCATACTTAGGGCATATCACACCATTGTCATAGGGGTACAAGATTAAATAAAAGGGTAACACTATCCAACAGGATAAATCTGGCCACACAGCACACAACAAACTTTGGACTAACCAGTGTGTTATCATTTGCACCTATGTCTAAAGCGTTGGTTATATAACCGAGAATCTGCAAAATAAAGTATTAAGCCTGTTTATACAATGAATACACTGCTCTACAAAAAAATGTTTTCGTTTCTTGCCCCGGATAAAAGTGCTTGTTTTTTCATGATTTTTGCATATCTATATATATAAAATATAAGTATTTTAACAATTATCAGCTTGTTAAAAATAAAATTTAATTTTCCAACACTACAAAAATAGGGATAATTTACAAAATCATTGATTTCATGAATTGTGTGCATAAATAAATCTAATAACATTTACTTATATAAGGCAACAAAACCATTGTAGACCAGTGTTATTTATAGAATACAAAAATATGTTAGTTTCACTGATAACTACATGTAAATAAATGTTGAAATATTAAAAAAAAAAGTTATTATAACAACAACATTCAAATATCCCACAAACAAGAAATATACAATTGTTATCAGGGTTAGGTATCAGACTGATTAATTATTGGTAAAAATATGTTTAATCATGCAGCATACGGTAAAAAATTACAGTTTTAATTCATATCATGTTAAGCAAGTAACGTGAGACTAATGAAATCAAATAATGATTAATATGAGTCAGGTAAAGTTATAACAGAAAAATGTTTTAATTTCATGTCACAAGTCTTTTTAGTTATTGATGGCATATATGGATTCACATGGCAAAAAGTATTGTATTATAGAGTTAGATTATTAATAGAATTTTGAATATCCAACCAGTCCAACATGTTGCCTACACTAGATAAGGCAATACATGAATAAAGTACCTAATTATTGTAATATATGCCTATCTAGCATTTAAAATATAATTTACTGATAAACCAAAAATACCATTGAATTATCATATTTAAACTTTAGGGCTAAAATGTGGAACATTATCTTTAAAACCTTATCATTCGGAATATGATAACCTGCAGCGTAGCGGTTACAACACCGTGTTATCATACACACTGTAAGATGGCATTTTCACTTTCTAAATACTTACTACAACAACAATATGTGCAACATAATAACATGTAAAGCCTATCTACCTACAAATTACATGTTTTCTCTTGGAATACAATGTAAATTGTTGCAATAGTAAAGTTTAGTGATGTAAGTATCATTTTTCCACACGAGTGTATGTCGCCAGATCACATAGCGATGGAGAAATCGGTGGAAACTCGCGTCAGCCCGCGACTTGTATACTACCCTTGAGACTATCATTCGGTGTACTAAGTAAACAAACTTTACAGTCACATCACTCACCGATTTCGGCATGTTGGCGGCTTTGGATCTCTATCTGGAACCACACAAGAGTACATGTGAGGATTTGTCATACAAATACTTGCGTTGCTTCACACAACGCGCCCTCACACTTCGCACCAATTTACAACTGAACCGCTGCACTTCCATCGGCAAAAAGCTCACAATATAATACTCAAGGAACAGTTATAAGTGTAATATCGTTAAATTGGTGTTTTCATCACAAATATAATAAATTTAGTAACAGCACCGGCCAGACGCGCGTAGCCGCAGGAAAATTACGATCGAAAGAATAGACTTTTGAGCGGTCTTATCAATAATTAGCCATTAGAACACGGTCAATACATATTTATATGAGTAATCTTACCCGGTAAAAATAAGTTTATCACCTAATAATCCACATAAGTAGCACAACACTCATATAGAACGCACACACCCTCCAGCCACAAAAATATCGAGATGTGACATGACAACTGCCTGCGTGACGTGGTAGCTAGGGCTGTCATACGCTTTGACCAGATTTCTACTAAGCTATGTTTAAAAAAAAAAAAAACTATTGACATTAATATTGTATCAGCAAAGTGCGATTTATAAAAATTGTATTTTTTGAATTTTTAACCCTTAAATGTATGGAGCGACGACGGTCTGCCTCCATTTAGCAAAGGGATATCCCCCCGAACAGATGTTGTGTCCGGAGACGGCCGTCCGACGGTCATGCATTGTAGCTTGAACCCGTCGTACGCGCGCTGTAAATACCGTTTGCGCGATTCAGGACAAGCGCTCTGATTGGTCGCGGGCGATTAAGTGCGACAGAGACGCCACACCACTCCCCCAAGGAGAACGGAGCCCTGAAGGTGTTTTGTATGACGTGCGCCGATCAGAGTTCCGAGGTGAAGGTCTAGCGCTCCCAATGCCTCAGTGAGTCGAGACTGGGTAGCTGGTGTCCACAGTGAGTCGGGACCCAAGAGACCAACAGCGGATAATCGGATCACGTCGGGGTCACCAATATGGAGCGACGACGGTCTGCCTCCATTTAGCAAAGGGATATCCCCCCGAACAGATGTTGTGTCCGGAGACGGCCGTCCGACGGTCATGCATTGTAGCTTGAACCCGTCGTACGCGCGCTGTAAATACCGTTTGCGCGATTCAGGACAAGCGCTCTGATTGGTCGCGGGCGATGCAGTGCGACAGAGACGCCACAAATGGACGATTTTTTTTTCACGTCTTAAAAAAATATATTTGTGTAATAGTCATGTATGTACTGTCTAGGAAAAATGAGTAAAAAAATCTGGACATTAATTTATTATACTTTTTTTGCAATAAAGTGAGTGTTGTTTAAAAAATACATTACGCAAAATTTAAAAAAAAATATGAAGATCAATTTTATGTGTGATTTTTAGTATGTTGTTTAAAAACAACATTGTCCATTTAAGGGTTAATCTAATAAATATTAATGTGAAATTTAAATGATTATAGCAACGGATTCATTAATAACTAATCACTTAATTCATCCACGTCATTATTTAAATTTCAAAAAGAAAATATCTCGATATTTTAATATACCTTACTGTATGGTAATCACGAAGAAATAGATTTAGACTATGAATCTCAATAGTATAAAATATACTATTTTGGTAGAATTAATTTATTCGTTATCAAATAAAAACGTTCCAATCCACGTAGGTATCAATAATAAAATTTACTTAATGCAGTGTGGTGCAGTTATAGAACTTAAAAAACACGCGCTTTACATTATATAATCCATAATAATGTAATAATTGTTTTCTTTAATAATAGGATTAAATCCAATAAATAAATAATCCAAGCCTGCAGTATATGAGAATTTTAATTCCATGCTAACTGCGATTTTTAGGATTCCGTACCTAAACTGAACTTCTATTACCTGAATTCTTTGTCATTTGTCATAATGTCAGCTGTCACTTTCATAAATAGCCAGGGCTGCCAAGTTGCTATTTTAAGCGCTAGATTTAGCTCTATTTCCAACACCCAGCACGGAAATGCGACAGATCCAGCACTAGTTTTAAAATATACTTGTTCCTCACAAAGTGCAGTTTTGTGGCTGAAGTAACCAAGTGCAACTACAAAATGCAGGCATGCCACGGTTGAAGTAACGAAGCGCGAACTAGTGTGTCTGTAGTCCACGGCACTATGATAGTGCATTCCCGTGGAACGTAAAAATAAAGGTGCATATGGTGGATAGAGTGGACAGTCAATGTTTATACTCATTCTGTAGGATAATTCATTCATTGTCAAACTTTGCTTTGATCCGACTTCTTATCTTGGTTACAGTTTTGAGAACGCTATTCAAACTTTAGAAAACATATTCTGTTATATGATTTTTTTAATAATTTAATAATATTAATAAAATAGTTTAATTTTCAGTAATTTCTAGAAATTTAGCAAAATTTAAGCTATTACTTAGCACTCAACTGTGCCATAGAGTTGGCAGCCCTGTAAACAGCTGATAGGTAGTTGCTGAATCAGCGAGTCTGTGTCCTTGATTTCGTTTTTATTTTTGTAAATAAAAAATAATTATAGGGCACCTACTATAGTAGAAAATATAAGAGTAGGTTAATAACTATGTGACTTCAATGAAGTTTACCTTAATAATAGTGCGTTACAAAAAGTTAGCGGAAAGATAACCTCAAAAATGGCATCAACGCCCTTACGAAGAATTTTCCATTGGGGACCTATTACGGTCCTTTGTAAGTAATAATTAATTATTGTTTCTGAAATGATGCGTTTCTATACAGTGTAAACAATCCTGTGACCATTGAAGTAAAACAGTCACACCGATATGAAGTTAAATTGGAACCATTTACTCATATTTAGCTTACTATGCCAACGCATTAATATTATAACAGTTGCTGCTACATGATTTTGGTATAAACTAGTGTACACAGAGTGTCGATAAAGATAATCTAACAGTACTGATAATAGGTTCTGAAAACTGTAAAATTTTGGTTGATTTTGAGTAAATAGCTGGTTATTCCTGACTCCTTTGAATCATCTGTGCCAACCGGCTTGGTTAATGTTACCAGTATGTCGGGAATGCTGCCCTCTTTTGGTGTGCTCGATTATTAAATTATCTTTAGTTTTTATGTTATTTTATCCAAATTAGTAGTAATAGTTTTTTTTAATGTTACCACACGGCTGGTTAGCCCCATACTAAACCATTTCTAGTTTGTATTATGGTTGTTGGTTATAAATACTTTATATCAATAGATATTTCACTCAGACTGACAGTCAAGATTTTTTTTTATGATTTGCCAAGAAATTTGGTTCATCACAAGATGTTGGCCGTGCCAGGAATCAAACCCTGGACCCGGGTTGGCTGTTTGGAATGGACTGTCAGTTATAGCTGTTAGTTGGTACTACTGTAAATCAAGGTCTTAAAACAGCTGTCACCATTGCAGGTATAATAAAACTTATAACATGGGCGATGGTGCACCTCCTTGGGATGTGGTGGCCGCCGCAGTCCTCTCTCTGGGCGGCGCTGCATGCCATGGTGTTCCTGGGGCTGGCAGCTGCTACTTTGTATTACTTCCTACTGTCACTTCTTGAGGGACCAGGATATGTACCATTGGGCTGGAAACCAGTGAGTATAATGCTCATCATCATCATTATCAGCCCGTAGTCGCCCACTGCTGAGCATAGGCCTCTCTTCTTGTACGCCAGTCATCTTGGATTTGTGCTGCTCTCATCCACAACCGATTGCTTCAAGTACAACTTGCTTTAAACGAAATTAAATGGGATGTAGTAGGTCTATGATAGGCAAAAGAAGCATTGGTTGACCATTAACACGCTCGGTCGACAACATCCATAACATCACAGGCAGAACATGGATGAGAGTATTTATAATCCTACTAATATACTACTTGCTCAAATGGCTTAACCAATTTTGATGAAATTTGGTATGGAAGTAGGTTAGACCTTGGATTAAAATATAGACTACTTTTTATCCCGAAATCATTACTGGATCTCGTGGGATGTGGGAATCCATGTTACTCCTTCACAATGAAATGCCTGGACCAATTTTGATGAAATTGAATATGAAGATAGATATAGTTAGAAAAGATAAAATAGATATACCTTTTTAATTATTCAAGTATGTTTATGGATGTTTGAGTACAGTTTAATTGATATCATTGATAAGAATCTTATTATATTTTCTTTGTCAATTTTTTTCAGGAAATAGAAGGAGACAAAGAATATTTACAATTTTGTACAGTATGTAACGGATATAAGGCACCTAGATCTCATCATTGCAGGAAATGTAAGTAAAGTGCTAATGGTAAGATAAGATACATTTATTAAGTTTTAATATAACATAACTTTTCAAACAATTCTTAATTACAACTTTATCTTCATGCATAGCTTGGCCATATGCAGTGGGATAGGGTGAAGAAGAAGAAAAATTAGGTGTATTGGTGTCCAAATAAAGGTTCTTTAAGAAACTGGAAAATGTTTGCCTTTACAATATCAATTACTAGGCACTTAAAAGCTTCTTCTTCTTCTTTAATTCTTTCCACGGATACTTTCTTAAGCCCCCTATCACTCTATTCATCCCAGTCATACTTATTACACACCTAATTATAAATAATTAGCCAAGTGTGAGATGGACTTGCACATGAAGGGTTCCGTACCATTGTTGTATGGGAGCCCCCCTTAATATTTTTTTATTTAATTTTAGTATTTGTTGTTATAGCGGCACAAAAAATACATAATTATATTGTGAACGTTTCAGCTTTCTCCGTTCTTTCTATTACGGTTTTTGAGATACAGCCTGGAGACAGACAGACAGATAGCAGAGGCTTAGTAATAGGGTCCAGTTTTTACCTTTTAATTGCGGAACCCTAAAAATATTTTTTTTGTCTCTCTCATATATATAGGTACTTATAATTTGCTGGCTGTGAAACTACACGCTCTGCCTAAACACAACATAAGAGTTACTTGTTACTTTGACGACCCCATTGGCATAAAGGTCACCATGCCAAACAGAAGGTTCCGGGTTCGATTCCCGGCCCGGCCAACATCTTTGTGCTTAACTAAATTTGTTGACTGTGGGTCTGGGTGTTAAAATATATATATGTAGTATATCAGTTGTGTTAGCTCCCATAACACAAACTAGAAACGGTTCAGTATGGGGTTAACCAGCCGTGTGTGAAATGTGTCCTAATATTTATTATTATTATTGTAAATCAACGTAATAATATTATCATGTCCAGGTGGATATTGTATAAAGAAGATGGATCACCACTGCCCGTGGATAAACTGCTGCGTTGGTCACAACAACCACGGATACTTCACCATGTTCCTCATAGCTGCTGTACTTGGCTGCTTTCAGGCTACTGTTGTGAGTTTCTGGCTCTAAAGTCTAATGATAAAAAAAATATGAAAGGCTGTGTCTACAGTTATTACCTAAGCGGTGACGCGACGCGTTGGACGTCTTTTTAACTTGATCCATTCAATGAAATGGAAAAATATTTATTTATTTATTAACTTATTACTAGATTACATATTCTCATGTAACTACTTAACTAGGCAAGACCTGAATCTAAGTAGTCCAAATGAAAATATCCCGGTATATTGATTCCCGGCACGGCCAACATTTTTGTGATAAACTAAAATTTTGGCTGTCAGTCTGGGTATTAAATATGTATCTATATAAAATATGTGTGTATGTATATGTAGTATATCAGTTGTGTTGGCAACCAAAATACAAACTAGAAATGAAACAGAAAATAATTGGCTCCCAAAGAGGCCGAAGTAGTACAAATAGGCAGGAGTGCCGGAACACACTTTTAAGTGTTGGCAACTAATTTGAATCTTAACCTCACCTGGATCAATTTAATCAGATTAGGTTGAGGTTCAGGGTTCCTTTCTCAGATAGTCTGTTCAGCTGTCTGTTCAACCAGCTTCTTTTGCGTAACCATGGTTACCATACCGGACTGCCAATCAAAAGGTTCCGGATTCGATTCCTGGCACGGGCAAAACTTTAGTGCTTAACTAAATTTGTTGGCTGTGGGTCTGGGTGTTAAATATGTATCTATATAAAGTATATGTAGTATATCAGAATATCAGATACTAGAAATGGTTCAATATTAATATTAGTGGGGTTATCCAGCGGTGTGTGAAATGTGTAAACAAAAGTGTTTGGTGACAGATTTTTCCTCATTGGAATCATAACCTCATCTGATATTTATTCAGATGAGGTTGAGGTTTAGGGTTCCTTTCTTAGACAGTCTGTTAATTCCCGCAGGTGCTCACAATCTGCATGTATCACGCCATCCACCTGGCATGGTACAAGTTCCACGGCACGGGCCGGGAGCCCATGGTGTACCTCACCATGACCACGCTACCGCTCACTCTGCTCGCCATCGGCATGGCGCTGGGTGTGGTGCTCGCTGTGGGGGCGCTGCTCTACTTGCAGGTAACACCATCACCATCAGCCACCTGCCATGGTACAAGTACCACCCGGCTCAAATCCCTGTGCCGTCTCTGTCACACTTAAGTTCCACCTGGCTCAAATCCCTGTGCCGTCTCTGTCACACTTCATCGCCCGCTACCAATAATACAAATATAAAATTATTTATTGTTGCATAAATATTTATAGCCTAAGAGCTGGTGAACGGATACCTGTATGTATTTGACCAGACCTGGGTTTTTGTACATTGAGGCCCCTATCTCTATACCTACCGTACATGAAATGGGGACTCACTAAGCCCAACGTGGTGGACGCGGCTAGTGCGCAGGTAACGCGAATACACAGCTTTCACCAATCGCAGCCTTCAGGCAGCGCTCTCTATGCGCTTCATTTAGACTCCAGGAACTTATATCAGTTTTAGCTCGACTCGTGGAACAGATGGTGGTACCTTCTAAGAAAAGATGAAGGTTTAGCAATCAATATATCGATACTGGACCGACTGTTTTAGAAAAAGGCTAACAAAAATAAATTGGTCTGTAATGTAAAGTCGGTGTCCGGGCGATTATTTCACGTCACGGTCATAAGAAAACTAGAAGTAAATGCGTCACAAGCCGAATCTTAAGACCGGTCGTGATTGTCTATCGGTTGCTCAGCGTTCCCGCTTGCACGCTCGGCTCTGGCATAACGTGACGATTCTTCTTACCTGCAGACGGCATTTACATTTCATAAGATTTTATTACGGCAAAAACAAGACTCTATTTTTATATTTGTATCTTTTACTTTTGTCACAAATAAAGAATTTTGTATTATACGATCAATCTGTTAATATTCTCACTTCCAGTTAAAAGGCATCCTCCGCAACCAAACGACGATAGAAGAATGGATAGTAGAGAAGGCAGCCGGCAGACGAGAGGAAGTTGGGCTGCCTCCGTTCGTCTTCCCGTACGATCTCGGCACCAAGAAGAATATCAGGCTGATAGTGTTCGGCGGGAGCGACGGACTGAAGTGGCCGCTGAGGGATGGCAGCGGGGAGTATGATCTCACCGTAAGTATAGTTTTAAATAAAATAAATAAAAAAGCCTTTATTCTACTGATACAAAACAAATTCTCAAATCTTAATATATATAAATCTCGTGTCACAATGTTTGTCCTCCTAAACCACTTAACCGATTATAATAAAATTCGCACACCATGTGCAGTTCGATCCAACTTGAGAGATAGGATAGTTTAAATCTCAAATTATAGTCGCAATTTTAATTTATTGCTAATTATTGTCTGTTATTATTTGACAGTCACAATTATGATTCTAACAGATGTCGATACCTTTCGACTAGGTTGAGTAAGTAATCAATAGATGGCGCTGTACCCCATAAGTGAGGCAAAACAACGTTTGCCGGAGCAGCTAGTGATGTATATATTTTTCCTTTTCACTCTTCGTTATCCATATCTTCATTTGTTTTATATGTCGACGTTGCCTTAGCGGCATAGGCCTCCCCTATAAGCCTCCATTCTTCTATGTTCGCTGTGATCTGAAACCCAAATTAAGATAAGCAAAGGAAAAATTGAAATCACCACACCTCCACTACAACTCACACCAGTAAAACTAATCCCTAATCTACCTTCCTACCAGGAGGTGTGGTGGTCGGTCGGAGGAACACACCTAATTTTTTTTTATTATTTTAACTTCTCCTTTGCTTATCTTAATTTGGGTTCCAGATCACAGTGGAAGTACACTAAATATTTAATTTTGTCTTCTGTAGAGCACTGTATATGCTTATTGACTCAGGCGTTACTTTGCGGAAATCCATTGTACCTAAATAGATGACAAAATTAAATATTTAGTGTACTTCCACTGTGATCCGAAATCCAAATTAAGACAAGTAAAGGAAAAATCAACTAAGATCAATTAACCAAGCTTAATTAACTTAGATTAATTAACTAAGATTAATTAACTAAGATCAATTAACTAAGATTAATTAAGATTAACGTTACCTATCACAATTCGGAAATTCACGTGTTTCGCCTAACCACCATCAGGAGATGCTGACTCTTCGAACGACAAGTCGAGAGTATATGCCTTTGCAGGTGGAGCAGATAGCGCAGAAGGCGGACAAGCGCGTGCGGTCTCGCCTGTGCACGTGCTCGGCGCAGTACTCGGGCCGCGTGCTGCCGGCGTGGCGCTACCCGCGCGCCGCCTGCTCCCCGCCCTGCACGGACGAGCCGCGCCTGCCGCTCCGCCCGGGGGACCTGGTGCGGGTCACCAGGCAGAGGAAGTGAGTCACTGGTGGCGATTCAGCGGCACACACGACTAAACTAAATTTAAAGAAGCGCCGTCTCTTTTCATCTTAGGTGGCCAGAAAGAGACGGCACGTTCTGAACCACAGACAAAACAACTAAAATCACGTCAAATATGGAAAATGTAGGTAGTTTTAGAGGTGATATAAGTGAGTGCGGACTAAAGTCGCCTATATTTTCTACATTTGACGTGATTTTAGTTGGTTTGACTGTGGTGCGGAACGTGTCGTCTCTTTCTGGCCACCTAAGATGAAAAGAGACGGGGCTTCTTTAAATTTAGTTTAGTCGTGTGTGCCGCTGAATCGCCGCCATTATAATAAGCGCTTCGATTCCACGTTTATAGTACGGACGGCCAAACTGTGGAACTCCTTGCCGGAATCCCTGTTCCCACTGAACTATACCTTACTGTCTTCAAAGCGAGAGTGAACCGGTTTCTTCTAGGCAAGCGCGCTTTATCTTAGACTGCAATATCACTTAACATCAGGCGAGTTGTGGTCAATCGCAAGCCTATTAAGCGTAAAAAAAATGTGTCTATATAAAATACTAGCTGACCCGGCAAACGTTGTTTCGCCATAAAAAATACATAGTAGCCGATTCTCAGACCTACTGAAGACGCATATAAAATTTGGTAAAAATCGGTCAAGCCATTTCGGAAGAGTACGGTAACAAACACTGTGACATGGAAATTTTATATATAAGATAATTATAATATTTACAAAGCTTAAACAAAACGAAGCACATGATATCATTCACTATGACTACTTTGTAAATGTATGTATAATATATTTGTCCCTCGTGCTGTAAGTGATGCGACCTTCAGTGGAGTTTGGAAGTGACTAAGTAAATAATGTTACTGAAAATAAATCTATGGTAAGTTAGGTTAATTGTGTAAAGGCTTGTGTATGTGAATGTGTGGGTGTGTGTGTATGTTTGTTATATATGTAGTATATCAATTGATTTAGCTATCATAACAAGATCTAGAAATGGTCCAGTATGGAGTTAACCAGCCGTGTGTGAAATGCGTCCTAATATTTATTATTATTATGTTATTTATTATTACTAGAGAGGGATGCTGATTCCAATGTATTTAAGCGTGGCAACGCCTGTAGCTCGGCTAGCTAAGGTGATCTGACGCGATCATCGAAGCTAAGCAACTGTCGTTGCGGACATTGTTTGGATTCCTGATGCACAAGATTGTCGTTTTACAAGTGCCATTTTCATTGCCCGGCTCGTCCGATGGCGGAACAGGGGGAAGAAACGAATAATGTAATTCCGTCGCACACTTACCGAAATAACCTATAAAACAAATTTCATTATATAAATATTCTACACCATTTTTTTTGACACATAGCCCCTTTGTCGTTCGAATTATGGTTGCTAACACAACTGATATACTACATATACGTACATACATATTATATATACATACATATTGTAAAGACACTGTCTAGTTTGCCTCGGAGCAAAGCTAGCCAGGGCCTCTTGCTACGCCCTATTACAACAGGGTACATGTAACATAGCCTTATGTCGTACATGTGTTGCAAAATAATAAATAAACTATAAATAATGTTGTCCCCAGACACTGGCTGTTCGGCGAGAAGCAAGTCGGTAGCGGGGAAGGCGAGCGCGGGCCGCGCGGCTGGTTCCCGCGGCTCGCTGTCTCCCTCACTCACACGCACAAGGACAAGCCGGACTAGCACGCCGTGTACACCGTGCCCTGTACCAGGGACGCGTACGAACGGTTCGTCTGAACACTGTACTGGTGTGAGTCAACACAGGAATGACAAGTGTACGTTTATTTAACATAGTGAGAGTGTGTAGTGTACATATATTTAATACTAGATATAAATTAACAGTTTTTTTGTGTTTGTGCAGTTTTATTTTTATTTATAAGTGACGTGTATTATATATAAATATAATCTTTTATCGGATAATTTTGACTTAAAATGTATAAATATTTTCAATGTTATGCAATAAAGAATTTTTTACAAAACAAAAAAAAAAAAAAAAAATAACAGTTCCTTAGTATTCTTCTTTTTTGTATGAACTAATTGACACATTTTTGCACCCCGAGTCTCAGAAAAAGTTTATAGTATGAATACCTCCATTTTTAGTCTTAACTGTTACACCAATAACATTCTCTATGGCGAGTCAGAATTCAGATCTTACTGGTTGGTGGTCTGATTGGACCGGACCGGATACTATAAATGCGAAAGTTTGTGTGTATGTTTGTTACTTCTTCACGCTCAAACGGTTGAACCAATGTTGATAAAATTTGGTTTGAATATAGACATTGGATTAACACATAAGTTACTTTTTCTCCTGGAAACTATGTCTTCGCATTCCAATGGATGGAACGATTTTGATGAGAATTACTATGCAGATGAGAATTACTTTGAATTAAAACATAGGATACTTTTTATCCCGGGTTAACTTCTTTTTTTATCACGGATTAACACGGGGTGCAGCTAGTATATTATAAATTGTTTTAAGTATTTGTATTATATTAACTTAAAAATATAACCCTCTATCAACAGTAGATAGTAAAATGAGTAGATTTAAAGCTCTTAGAATGTGATATACATGGGACGTTTACTGTAAATTTTAAATGTAATTTTTTTGGGATATTTAATTAAATTACCTTTTGTATAATAATAATAAAGCATTTATTTGACCAGTAAACACATACAATGTTGGAACAATAAATAATACAGGCTTATTTAATATTTGCAATTGTACGTTCCCATTTTAGTTTGAACCCTATGTCCCACACTAGAGAAAACCCTGTGTTGTGGGACATAGTTCCTTCACCGCCAAATAATACAAGTTGAGACAAAGAAAGATGATGATGATGTTCATAATTTTATCAAAGTGATACTTGTATAATATAATTTAATGAGGATTGACATTGTTTGATTATAATAGTTTGATAGGAAATTGTTTTTACAGGAAAGTTATACCTAGTATCTTATTGGGAAGCTGTTTTTTACTGCACAGGAATGATTATTACATACATATAGAAGTGTGTTTGCTTGTTATACATAATGTAATTGATTAAATAGATTTTAAAATAATACTAATCATAATCAGTTTTAAGGGTATTTTTATTTTATATTTACACTAAAAATTACCATAAGATACAAATACAGTGTAACCTCTATATAACAACATGGTCGTTAAATGGAGTGCTTGTATTATTGTATGGAATACAAGCTAAACCAACTAAATCCAAATGATTTCGACGCTTTAGAGAGTGTCGTTAAATCGAATGACGTTACATGGAGTTTACACTGTATAAAGAAGATGTTCCTCGGTTGTTTACTCAAGCAATTGCAATAAAACTGTAGTTTAGCTTTTGACCAACCAGTTTTGTAAAATAAAGACATTATGACATCACTTCTTAGTTATCATTGACAGTAATCATGTACATAATTATAACATTTCATTATGACATTTAATTAAAATACTTAGGGAGACTATTTATTACTTTTAGACAGCGAACTAGAATAAATAGAAGTAATTTGGCCGATAAAATGGTTCCACCGTCACGCGTAAAATACCGCGGTGGGCGGGGCAAAACAGCTACCCGCCCGCCAGCGTGTAGTCACATGGTGTGGCGGCGACCAATCGCGTGCGAGCTTTGTGTGTGTGTTTCGTTGCGATAACAGTATAATTGTGTGCGTAGATGGATCGAAATTTTAAGCGGCAATTGTTTGGAGTTACTCTTCCGTTTATTCTAGTTCGCTGCTTTTAGATAAAAATCATGACTACCCCGTGACAACTATGTATTATCGTCATTTTGTGTTTCACTATCTGAATCCTTCATTTCTAACTGACAGAACACTTCAAAAATACGTCGTTGCGCTAGTGTACGATTCCTTCTACTGAGATTTCTCAGTTTATTTTCGACTAATTCACTAAATATTGTGCATTCATCTCGGGTTTCTGTTGTTCTTGTTTTGGGAAGTTCAAGCATTTCACACGGTACTTCATCTATTTCTACTTTGATGGGGTCTTCACTCAGCTTGTTTAGGACCGGCGATGGCGGGAACAAGTCATGGTCTGGGACACTTTCTTCTTCTGCCGCCATCTCTTGAGGCTGAAATAGAGAATTTAAATTCTTGTAGTTTTTAACTTCTATGTAAAACGACGTACGTAAGTGGCACCATAGCTCCCAAACGGATATATTATTCTTTGTTCCGGCTCGGAGGACCAATTTGCCCGTGTAAATAACTAAACGCACCACCACCTTCATTGTGAGAACTGCGAAGCTTTGGAACTTTCTTCCTGAGTCTCTTTTTCCCGAGAAGTACAATTTGGGGGACTTCAAATCTAGAGTAAATAGGTTCCTTCTGGGCTAGTGTGATACATCTTAGACCACAGTCAAGCTTAACATCAGGCAAGCTGCGGTCAAACGTAAGCCCATTTAACATTAAAAAAAAAAACTGTAGAGAAATAAAATAAGATTTAGAGATTCGATGTGCCTTTGTGATCCAACTCTTAACAGAGACAGTTTTGCCTCCATGTCATCTAATGTGGACATTTTTGGTGACAGCGAAATGAGCTCGGCATCAGTTTTGGTTCAGATTTTTTAAAGGTGTTTTAGGCGCGAGTTTTCTTATTTATGTTTGATAAAAATCACCCCAAAATGGCTGATTACATATTATTTCACAACTGTCATACACAGTGTAAACTCCATGTAACGTCACTCGATTTAACGACAAACTCTCTAAAGCGTCGAAATCAATTGGCTTTAGTAATGATACAATGATACTTACCATTTAATGACTACTCTCTATAACGCCATAAAATGCACAGTCCCTTCAGTGTCGTTATATAGAGTTTACACTGTATGTTTATCAAAATAAAGGGCTCTACTGGTAGAATACAAACATGATTCATTTTAAAATCAAGATGTCCTCAACTAAAATATGTTGGAGGTTTTCATTTTGGGGAGCCAGAGAGGGATTTTTGTAGTATCTCGAATGTGTCAGATTAAGATATGGAAGATACCTTGAACCCATTTGTTTACCCCCACCTAATACAAGCGTTCCCCATAGGTGGGATTGAAGTAAGTAATAATAATGACTATAAAAAACGTTGTATGGGAGTAAAAAAGCGCCTGGATCGCCCCCATCGCTGAACGAGATAAGTCTCATGCACATTATTTTCATGTTATAATAATAATATCTTCTTTATAATCCTATAAGCTCTGAACATGCTCGATCATATATTTATTAGCATCCTGGGCTACAACTATTTAAAAATGTAATCAAAACTATATTTCACCTCTTCACTTAATGGATCCGCGTGCACTCCCTGTTCTGACCCAGCTCCATAATCTTTATCCTCATGAATGAATGAAAAAAGCTCATCTACATTTGATTGGGGTTTTACCTCTGATGTACCTCCTGTACCATTCAGTGAGTTTGTAGCTGCACTTCTTCTTAATTTAGTTTTTAGGTAATCCCAGTACTAAAAAAAATAAATAAAAATATTAGGACTCATTTCACACAAGGCTGGTTAATCCCATACCATTTCTAGTTTGTGTTATGATAGCTAACACAACTGATATACTACATATACATTCATCCATATTTTATATATATACATATTTAACACCCAGACCCACAGGCAACAAATTTAGTTAAGCACAGAGATGTTGCCCGTGCCAGGAATCAAACCCAGAACCTTCTGATTAGCAGTCCGGCATGGTAACCTTTACGCCAACGAGGTCGTCATAGAGAAAAAATTTCAATGCCATAGTTACACTGTAGGTTTGTAAAAATCATTTATTATCAAATTGTTCACAAGCTTGGCAATCATGGCTTAGTTAAGTCAAGTGGTATTTTTCATGTGGACATTACATTACTGTGGATCAGATGACATGTTAACTGTAGGTTTTTTATTTGATTAATAAGATCTACACTTGGCACCAATCATAGTCATAGCTATTAATTAGTCAAGTACGGTCGGCAGGAGCCAGTGCGTAGGGCGATGAGAATGTTGAATATCATGCTCGCGCGAAACGTTGACTTAGATCTCTTTTTTAGCACCGATGCCGATATTCACAAGGCGGCAATGTACTCATACGCTCGAATTTGTGTTAAGTAGTTTAGTGTTAATTTGTATTGTTTAATAATAAGTTTGTTTTTTGTTATGTTATTTATGTACTCCTATCTTTATGTGTGTTTAGGTAATCTGGGGTGGGCGATTTGGTTACAACTGTAATGCTCTCTCTATGATATGTATATATAATAAATAAATAAATAAATAAATAAATAAGTGCGGCCGTCGGATGGGTTGAAAACATGGCTCAAGAGCTTGGATTATACAAAACTTACCTTATACAAAGAGGATGATATTTCGTTTTTGTTCAGTTATATCCTAAGTTGTTAATAAGAGTATACTCACTCTACTCCACAACAGGGCATTTTTTATTGCCCCTTCTCCTAGGGCATTTAGTTTGTGAGCAACGTGCTGCCACATTTGACTGGCGTGCGCCTTCTCTTCTGCGCTTTCATTTTCCCCAAATGCTATTTCTTTATTATCTTTTAAAATTTCATATAGAAGTTTTAATTGGTCGTTAGTAACACGGCGAGTGTGGGGTTCACTGCAAGACAAGCTCTGGTATTGGTAGATGAATTACGGCATAATGATCTTGGTGGACAAACTACAAGTTCGACAGCATTCTTAGGTGGCAAGAAATCTCCACTAGCGACGCCATTAACTGGTCAGTTAAGTCACAATTCACCTGATGGCAAGCGATATTGTGATCGCGGAGCGCGCTTGCCTAGAAGAATCCATTTCACTCTTGCCTTGAAAACTGCAACCAATAACTATAATCATAGTTATCAGGGAATAGGGCATTTGAAATTTCACACTTATGCACCTCCATGGTATAAAAATACCGCCTTGGTGTTTCCCTACTCGGTAGATGGTGGAATGAGGTGGGGGGATACAATCATGCAATTCTGTTGCACACTCTCCAAACTGTAACCTATAAAAACCGAAAGGCTAGCCACCACCTTGCGGCGATGCACAAGGCTCTGCAGTTTTGATGTACAAAGAACATTATTGCCAATGAGCCTCTTCGTTCGCAGCTCAATTACCTCAAGCTGGTATTTAGCCGATCCATCCCAAAGGTGCGAACAGTACTACATGCACTACCAATCTAATAACTAATATATATAATATATCTAGTATATAAAAAGTAAAAAAAAACCTTGGTGACAAATTATTTTCGGTTAAATCGTCATCTTGTTTTTTGCCGACTTTTCTCCATACTTCTTGTCTTCTGAAAAAATAAAACAGCAGATAAATCCTACTAATTCTAGTTTAATTTATGAATGTGAAAGTTTGATTGTAATGTTGTTAGTCTGTATGTTTGTTATCTCTTTATGCTCGTATAAACCACAGGACGCAGCTGGTAAATAATAAGACTACTAGTTCTAAAAACAATAGTAATCTTATAAAATTCACATGTTTACATTTTCGAAATTAACTACAATAATATTTGTTCTGACACTTTATATACCAGGTTATGTTTACGATTATGCCTTGACCAGGAGTTCCAAAAATAACACAGGATCCCCAGAGGTCCCCGACAAGAGACTCAAACTTCTATTTCCTAGCCTACATAGATAGCTGACGTGCACAAAAATGGGAGTCCACTTATTGTGGGACATATAAATTTTGTGTAGTGGCCTGAATTTTCTATGACAATATCTATATTTCTTTTAATAGAATAACGTAGGACTATAGGTTGCTTGATGAGAAGTTACACTGTAGCCACTAGCGAAGAAGATAGAAAAAAAATCCCTAAAGTATATAGAAAAAATAAGTCTGTAAGTGGTTGAAAGGTGATGAATGAGTGAAAGTGGGATGACTGGGATTTATATAATATTTTTATTATTGTCTTGTTTTTGTTTAATATTTTTTTACTGTTATGTTAATTGTAATAAGTGCATGTACTAGTTTTTAAGTTAATAATATAATAAACATAGAAGGTTTGGCTGGAATGCTGTAGGTTTATGTTTATAGTTAAATATATGAATAAATGAAAAAAAAAAATAAGGCAATGGTTTTCACCCCATCCATTGCCATGACAAGGTGTAATGGTAGACGCTGCGCCACGATCCAGTACGCGCCGGTATGCACCAAGAACTACACTATGGCCAGGTTGGCGAAGATTCAGGTTCCTATACAACCGCAGCGCAGCATTCAAGTTTTCACCCAACACAAACGCGAGATGGGAGCGAATTTAATTCTGGACTTGCGTTCCACTTGTTAGATGCTCCAGGTTCTGACACATTGCCTTCGCAATACAAGAATTGCCGAAGAGCATCTTCGCTCGTCTTTGTGATACGCAAGCTGTTACTAAGTACAAAAACTTTAGAATATGTACTTACGACTCTAAGCCGTAATGCCATTTTAGCGCAGCACGGACTCGCTTTCGATTTTTCCTCGGACCTGAGTACTTATGCTTCCTGAATTCAGATTTTAGAGTTCTGTTTGAAGCCATTTCACCGTAGACAGAGAATGTCTATGCATTTCACACTCCCGATTACTCAAATGATTATCTAAATGAATTTGAATTCAGCTCGGCCACTATTTTCCCGAAGTACCGTTCCTTGGCGAATGAACATTACACAGATAAAAAATAAAACTAAAGAATGAAAATTAAACAGAAAATAAATGAATAATTCTGTTTATTCTTGAATGTTTATTAATGAAAATATTCGTTATCTGTATCACTAATTCCGTAGATATTGTAAAAAAACGTGAATATTGAACGCTAATATTATCTACATTCTAGCAAAGTCCTTTACAGTTTTGTTTGTGTAGGTAAACATTTTTCTAATGTGTTTAAATTTTTATCAATCTAATACACTGAGTGAGAACATTGAATAAGTACAGTGGCCGGCAAACATCTTGAGCAATGACCTTGAGTGCGCAGTAGACGATTTTAGGAGGTAGGAGAGGTGCGCGGGGGCATTCTGTCGGCACGCGGCCCAGCGATTGGCCGATCAGTTTTCCGCTGTCCCCCGCGCCGCACTTACGTCCCGCTAGCATCTGACTACACTAGCGTGCAGTGTTACTAGGCTATTTCGAGTTTAGAAGTTTTGTTGTTAAAGTTTGTATTTATATTATTGTTACTTTGTTTTTTGTTATATTGTGTTTCTACCTACTTAAAACTTTTCGGACTATGCCGCGAAAATATAACACAGTTCTGAATGGAAACTATAAAAAAGACTGCAGAAGTAACTAAAACGTCTGTTAGTACCGTAAAACGAATCATAAAAGAAAGCAAAGACTATATTTAGTCTTAGGACATCAGGCAAAAAAAGTTCTGAGAATTGTAACTGTTTTAATGTAGAATAATTTCATTATGTAAAATAAATATATATTTTGTATATATATTTTATTTTTTTGAGTAATGTTTCACAATATTTATTTATATTTATTTTTTATGTTTCAACAAAGACCAATAAAATATGTCCGGAAGTGTACATGCGCGAACTTACCCCCTCTACGTCGACTTTGGCTCAAGTTGTTTGCCGGCCGCTGTAATAGTAGTTCATTTGTTTTGGCTATTTTCACGCAGTACCAATGTATCAAAAGCTTCACATTTCTTTAGATATTTTAAGAAAAGAGGTCTTGTCCACTGGTTATATAGTTTGCTTGTGGGTGTTTGATGTACGTATAGGATGTTGTGTACATACACGAAATGGTTTGGATTTCTTTTGTTTGGTTATGTCACTTGGCATGAAAATTCAAATATTTATATTTAAGACTAAACATAGTTGGAACCGACATGTTAGCAAAAGTAAGGGAATACCAATTACCTACTAACCTTACTCCCATAATGCTAATCATGCGTTGCTTCTCGTTGCTAAAGCTCAGAATACAAAAAGTGCTAAAGCTGCTTTATTCGAATAAGAAGCTCTTCAATTTATATTCATAGTTCAATTCATAGCTTCAAACGAAAGGAAAGCCGAGGTAGCAACATGTTTAAACTATGTACATTCTTGATGATCTACTACAATTACTAATGGTACAAAAGGTTAGTAATTATGTTCCAATTCTATCGGCTGAAACTGATCGCGCTCTCCTCATCTGTTCTTGAAATTATACCTATAACAGCTAGTTTTTTTTCCACCTAGATTAAGAGCATTTTCAGTTCATTTCATTCACTTCGAAACTAGGTTACATAGTACATAACTTATTGAGCAAAGAAATAGGCATTACATTTCATTATTTAACCTGGAAGACCTAACTAGGTTATATTATTATATTATATTCTATTATGCCTGTCCTCCAAAACAGATCATATACGTTAAACTAGGAAATAATAAACTAGCATTGCATACAGGCAACTGGACAGGTGGACTTTATTTTAACTCTTAATTATTATGTCTTTGTTATAATAAAACTTGTCTTTATTTCAGAATAATGGTATGCTAGGGAATTCAAATTTGTCAGTTCCTGATAGCATCTTAGATAGGATCTCAGACTACAGGAATAAAAATAATAAACCTTTATTCCTGTAGTCTGAGGATAGGATAGATCACTAATTTATTTTTATTTTTTGTAAATCAGATAAAATAAAGCTTTAAAGACACAATTTCACAAGACTGTGTCAACATAGTGTGGAAAAGTTCAAGAAAGTACCCATCTAAGTATATAATATCTACAAACAAGTTGACAACACAAAAAAATATACTCAGAACGTATCCATCTGACGTGACAGGGGTGGAACAGGTATCCCAGCAACCCAGGCCTGTAAATATCTGAACCCAGGCCAAATCTAAACCATATTATTTGTGGTAAAAATAAAACAAGCCATTCGATTATGTGTAAAAATGTATTGTGCATTAAAAATAAATGTCAAACACACAATCACGTTCCCGAAGCTTTAGTTAAAACAACTCTGAATAAGTTAGCCTTATTTCTTAATATAAAAATTACATTCTAAATCCGTTAGGAATAGTTATTATATCATATCACCTTTCATATTAAAATAATAAATGCAAATTAATCTTCAAGTAGATGAGTAAGAAGTACAGAATCAAACTTTACATTTCGCGTTTGGAAAGTTCTTGTCAAAAGTTTGTACTGTTTTATTAGTAGATATATACGCATACTCTTACAAACTAATATTACGATAATTAATTGACGGATTCTCTCCGCAAGTAATATTATATGTATATATATATTGAGAGAGGAATTAGAAAAAAAAAACATCCTTAGTCCGGCCATACACTGTGTCCCTTTGCTTGCTTGTTGATACATCCTATTTGCTCACTTTTACAAAATCTTGGCTAGTTTTACCTCAGGCAAGCGCAATCCAAACAATTTGCTAGAGTCAAATCTTAATCCAGGGTCACAAAACGTTGATAGGACATACCTAAATTACGAGATCTTATTTTAAAGACATCACCATTATGAGCCTTGATATATCTTAATCAGATGATTTAAGCAGCGTCCGTAGATCAGCACCTTTGCCCTATCCGGGAGCCGCAGCCGCAACCGGTCGATTAAAATGCAACTTGCGTGTGAGCGGTATTCAGTTCTATGTTGCTTTTATATCTACGTACTCGCTTTTGAAGGATGTCTTAAAAGTAATTGCTTGGAGATTACAAATGTATTTGTTCTAGAGTCCTCAAGAGTAAGGCCGGTATTACGCTTATTTTTAGTACTCGTTCTCCTCATCCAGTTCTCCCTCGGTGGAGTCGACTCCCACCTCCTCGTAGTCCTTCTCCAGCGCCGCCAAGTCCTCACGGGCCTCGGAGAACTCTCCCTCCTCCATACCCTCGCCCACGTACCAGTGCACGAAGGCGCGCTTCGCGTACATCAAGTCGAACTTGTGGTCCAGTCTGCGGAAGGAAGGATGGAACAGGATTTAGTCATTCAGAAGGTCGAAGTCGTCGTCTGTATGAGGCTAGAGCTGGTGGTGTAGAACAGGTATAAGCACTGGCACATGACTGACGTAAATGGAATGTTAGAAAAGAGGCCTATCCCCAGCAATGGGAGAGAACAGGCTGTGGATAAGGATGATGATGAAGATAGTCAAACAGATAGATAAATAATCTTACTTCAAGTTAAATCTGGGGAAGGAATATAGAAAGGTGTTAAGAATTTTTTTAGCTTTTAGTGAATCTGTTCGGACAAATTATTGAAATTTTGCCTCAATCTAAGGCAGGTTATATAGAATAAATAGGTTTAGGAAAAATGAGTTTTATAATTCTGAAGATACAATTGATCGAAGTAGTGGTTGTATCTGGGAAGAAAGCAAAGAACAGAGTTATATCCCTGCAGCGTTTGTATTTGTTACCCATTGGTAAGACTAACCACTTGATTGCTCAACTTTCCCTTTTTACTCTTGACATGATCTCAGTGTAAGCAAGTAAGACCGTAACTCGAGATCCCTTACCTGGCCCAAGCCTCCGCGATGGCGGTGGTGTTGGAGAGCATGCAGACCGCGCGCTGCACCTTGGCTAGGTCTCCGCCAGGCACCACCGTCGGCGGCTGGTAGTTGATGCCCACCTGCATACAACAAACATATTTATAGATATGAAATCACCAACACGTTCTTCGAACCTGATAACCACGTATCCTCAAGGTTCAGGCATTATCAATGTCTTTACTCTGGTCGGTAGAATACGAGTAGCATGAGCCACCCACTATACATTCCCACTGCTGATACTCGAAACCTTATGATACTTACTTATAGGTTACTGTTTTTATTTAATTTGTACTGCACATGTTACGGTGAAGAAATGATTATGATACCTTCTCTCGCCAATAAAAGGTATAGGCCATAATCCACCGCACTGGCCAAGTGCAGGTTGGCAGGTGACATACCTTTTTGTTTTTATGGTTCTCGGAACATATGGGTTGCCTCACTAAGTTTTCTTTCACCGTATGAGTGATGGTCGTGATTCGACCATGCTAAATACTCATTTAAAAAGTGCCATTTCAGACTGGGCGCTACTTACAAGGTCGCGGTCATTGATCTATAAGCAGCATTTAAGCCAAGTCTGAGGACACTACTCAAGAGTGGCTTGAAAAACTCTCAAAGCCTGGCCTCCTAGCTCTGGCGCTATTTATGTAGGTCGTGACTTTAGTACAAGCGGTATTTAAGCAAAATCTTAACGTTACTCAAGAGTAGTGAAAAACTCCCAAAGCCTGACCAATACTGGAGTGTCTCGAAAAACTCTCAAAGCCTGGCCACCACTGGAGTGTCTCGAAAAACTCTCAAAGCCTGGCCACCATTGGAGTGTCTGGAAAAACTTTAGAAGAAGAAGTACCTTGAAGCCAGTGGGACACCAGTCAACGAACTGGATGGTGCGCTTGGTCTTGATGGTGGCGATGGCCGCATTCACGTCCTTGGGCACCACGTCGCCGCGGTACAGCATGCAGCACGCCATGTACTTGCCGTGGCGGGGGTCGCACTTCACCATCTGCCATACACAGATACAGAATATAATTGGCCATAAAACATCTCCTACACTAAAAACTACACCTTCGAACGGCTCTCCGGACAAAAATATCTGTCCGGAAGGATACATATCTTTGCTATGGAAATAGACAATCGCCGCTCCATTAAACTAATATTGTTCGTATTGAAGACAATAAGCTAGTATAATTATTTTCTGAATGATTTTTATCCGAAATTGGATTTCTGGCAGTAAGTTAGTTATAAATCCTAGGTTAGACTCGTCAGCTTTGGATAAGATATCCTCTTCCAAAGTACGAGTATGTAGACATTAGGTTAATATTTAAATCTAAAGGTCTTGATTGGACACGTCAGCTTCGGACACGATTGCTTCTTCCAAAGGAGACGCTAGGTTAACGAACCTCCTTTCTGGTCGCCTGTTTTGATGACGCAGAAGATTTGTAAGTTCTGTGTGGGTACCTGGTTGGCAGGCTCGAAGCACGCGTTGGTGATCTCGGCCACAGTGAGCTGCTCGTGGTAGGCCTTCTCGGCGGAGATGACCGGCGCGTACGTGGCCAGGGGGAAGTGGATGCGCGGGTAGGGCACCAGGTTCGTCTGGAACTCCGTCAGGTCCACGTTGAGAGCGCCGTCGAAACGCAACGACGCCGTTATTGAGGACACGATCTGGAAGATGAGCGTAACAGTTTGTTTGAATATTTTAATACAACTTTTAACTTAAGGCGTTTTGTCCAACACGATATATCAGTAAAATCCGTGAATCCTTAATCTAAGGTAAATCATAGCAAGTTATTAGGTTTGTTTATAGTGTGTCAATTTTCATCCAACCCGAACATGGCCAGCGTGGTGGATTATAGCCTAAATATCTTCTCCTCGTGAGGGTAGGTCCCGAACCCCATCAGTGGGAACGTATAGTCGGTTGCTTATGCTACTTTGTCAATTTTCAAGATTTACCTAGATTGAGATTGAGTGACAATCATAATGATAGAGACTTTTGTACTACTGGTTTCAATGAATTCTTTTAACGTATAATCTAGAGAAAGTACCATCATATTATGCCAATTATCGAGTAATTTTTTTTAATTCCAAAAGTAACCACACTATGGTTTATGAATTAAAAAAAACTTTTTCTGTACAACTGACATAATATTCCAATTCATTAGATTTGTGTTGGTTATTCTTGTTCTCGTTTAAACTTAATCTTAAATCCAAACCCTGGTTACGGTTAAACACAAGTTCAAACTTTCTTAAAAAACGTATTCTTCACCTGTCCAATAAGCCTGTTGAGGTTGGTATAGGTGGGACGCTCGATGTCGAGGTTCCTCCGGCAGATGTCGTAGATAGCCTCGTTATCCACCATGAAGGCACAGTCTGAGTGCTCCAGGGTGGTGTGCGTAGTCAGGATAGAGTTGTACGGCTCCACCACTGCTGTCGACACCTGAGTAAAGGATTTTCATTAGAAAACATCTAAATATCAATTGATTAATTTTCGAAACTACCCTAAGATTATTATTTTTGTGCCATTTAGGGGATCAGCTTAGTGACACCCGAGAACTTCTAAAAGTTATTAAAAACATACATGAGATGGTGAAGAGAAGATTTACTCGTATAAGTGATACCTTTTGTGAACGCTCTAGCGTAGGTGTCTGTTACTAATTTTGACACGATCGTAATTAAAATTAGCCTCATGCCATGCCAATCATGGAAGTACAAATACAAAATGTATTGTACTTCCATGTATTTGACACAGTAATTGTTACAAATATATAAAGAAATCCAAAGGCTTCCAAACTAGTTTATAACTGTACGACGGAAGCCGATGTCCTCTCACAATCGTAGGTAGTAAAGTACATAATTTATGTTACAAAGTTTTCAAAAATGGAAAGAAAAAGTTTTAAAACTACTTATAACGAATTCTATACAAAGTTCCAGTATCTAATTTCTAAGCTGGTTATCATGTGATTGTGTATAAGACTCCGTACCTGAGGCGCGGGGTAGATGGAGAACTCGAGCTTGGACTTCTTGCCGTAGTCGACGGAGAGGCGCTCCATCAGCAGGGACGTGAAGCCGGAGCCGGTGCCTCCGCCGAACGAGTGGAACACCAGGAAACCCTGCAGATATACACGAAAATGTAGTTAGTATTGATATACTTGTAGCTCCAATACCACACACGTCACCGCTCACAGACAAAGAACCAATGCTTCATGAGCTTCTGGTGAAGGAAAACAACGTGAGGAAACCAAATGGTCGCAGCATAAAGCAATGCTCGCCTGGCTAACAACCACCATCAAGTTGACAAATCTATCGCCAAACCTATTGCTTTAGTCTATTTTAGTAAAAACAGCGTAAAATATAATGTAACTTGCTAATAAATTATTTTATATAGTCAGTACTTTAGCATAAGTTTAATGTTACCGTAGAATAAACTTGGGAGATGCCATTAGCTCCCATAACACAGTTTTTAAAACTACTTTTGAAGTCTTTGGATTCCTATTACTTTTATTACTATTATGTAGCCTTTGCCCAAATATACGGTGTGTTCCCGGAACATTGAGAGCTAGTTATTCCTTACTAGATGTGCTCCACCTTACTCCAGAGTGCCACTAACTCGTGTGGTTACTCATGCTGCTGATCAACTGTCTAACTGTAATTAGTAAAAATAATACAGCGCTCGTTCTGAATCACGAAAACGAAATGATTACGCGATAAAAATCAGTCCAAGCTATAGCTAAGCATGCCCTGGTCGTAGGATGACCGTCTTAGGACACCACATCTGTGACTCGACTAATTTGACTGTTAAAAAATTGTATACCCCTCGATGGAATATGGACCACATCTGTGAGTCGACTGACTTGATTGTTATAAGAATATCATACCCTGGATGGAACATCTCAGGATATAGAGACTCAGGAAGAGAATTCTAAAGTTCCGCTGTCTCATACCCTGGATGGAACATCACAGGATATAGAGACCCAGGAAGAGAATTCTAAAGTTCCGCTGTCTCATACCCTGGATGGAACATCACAGGATATAGAGACTCAGGAAGAGAATTCTAAAGTTCCGCTGTCTCATACCCTGGATGGAACATCACAGGATATAGAGACCCAGGAAGAGAATTCTAAAGTTCCGCTGTCTCATACCCTGGATGGAACATCACAGGATATAGAGACTCAGGAAGAGAATTCTAAAGTTCCGCTGTCTCATACCCTGGATGGAACATCACAGGATATAGAGACTCAGGAAGAGAATTCTAAAGTTCCGCTGTCTCATACCCTGGATGGAACATCTCAGGATATAGAGACCCAGGAAGAGAATTCTAAAGTTCCGCTGTCTCATACCCTGGATGGAACATCACAGGATATAGAGACTCAGGAAGAGAATTCTAAAGTTCCGCTGTCTCATACCCTGGATGGAACATCACAGGATATAGAGACTCAGGAAGAGAATTCTAAAGTTCCGCTGTCATTGCAAGGAGTGTTGTTGTCATGACAAGTTTATCAAGGAAAGATGCCACGACTTGTAAAGTTGTACTGACTTGCAGTCCAGTGCATTGGTCAGCGAGCTTCCTGATCCTGTCGAGGACGACGTCGACGATCTCCTTGCCGATGGTGTAGTGGCCGCGGGCGTAGTTGTTGGCAGCATCCTCCTTGCCCGTGATGAGCTGCTCTGGGTGAAAGAGCTGGCGGTATGTGCCCGTGCGGACCTCGTCTGGAAGAAAAAGGGGTCCTTTTAGTAATCCTTCCTAGCAAACGAACAGGTTTAAAAGGTTTTAATTTATACAAATAGAAACATCTATTGATATCACCATTAGCTAATAAATAAATTAAAAAAAAAAAAAATATTAGGACACATTCACACACGGCTGGTTAGCCCCATACTGAACCATTTTTAGCTCGTATTATGGTTGCTAACACAACTGATATACTACATATACATACATACATATTATATAAATACATATTTTACACCCAGACCCACAGCCAACAAATTTAGTTAAGCACAAAGATGTTGACCGGGCCGGGAATCGAACCCGGGACCTTCTGATTAGCAGACCGGCATGGTAACCTTTACGCCAACGAGGTCGTCAAAATCAAGTCAATTTAACAAAGAGTTCGTTTGTGAGATATAGAATGGTCGTTATTATGTATTAGTTCTGGGCTGTGACGTCGCAGTAGGCTGCGTGATCTATTAATGACCTATACATTGACCTGGATAGTTTTGATTATCAAGCAAAACTGTGAATAGGACTGAATATAATACCAGTGTCTATAATGAAGAATGTAGATTTTTGGGTTCCTTAAAATAATCTTACCTAGTAATCGTACTTGTTAAGGAACCCTCGTTTAAAAGGCTTTATATAGTAAAGGATTTCGATATCGAGACCTGCCCCCTTACTTCGACCATCCACGGTTAAATCGCTGATAAATCGCTGATAATTCGCTGGGATTAGAGATGTGAAATACCAATAAATATTATTTGTGTCACTTTTTTTTTTATTAAATGTATTTTAATTTTATTAAAATAACCTCTTTTTCCGCTTTTTTGTTTTTAGGCTCTATAGACCAAATAAAACTCAGTAATAACAAGCGTTAAATTATTTATAAAGTTTAAACATTTTCCCATGATTAATTTTATTGTTTATTGTGCTTTTATTGTACACTGTTCGACAACTTCTGTGAAAAACAAACCAACCTCTTTCAATTATGCCACAAAATGTAATTTACTAAAACACCAAACTGGAAGTGGAACATAATTAAAAAGTCTGCAGCTGCTGTCAAAATTTCAAACACATGTCAACTGTGTTTATTATTAATAAATTATAATTAGTTTACATACGTAGTTTATAAAAAATATGTAAAGGATACAAGCAGACAATCAAAATATAACAGAAAAGGATACAGAGCAATCAATGATTTTGTTATGTGATTTAATGGATGTACCTACGTAGCCATCTTCGACTTAGGGGTGTCAACTTAAAAAATATATCGATATATGTATTCGATACAAAATATCGGTACGTGACATCGATGTTTTCCGATATATCGTTTGAAAACATCGATATTTTTTTAATATCGAATATTTTTACAAAAGTAAGTTTATAAAACGCAAAGAGTTTGTTGTCGTTTATATGTTAAATATGAAAGTAAAATCAGAGACTAGAGTAACATATGAGTGTTGCTTTACTAGAATTGTAGTTTGCTCTAGTACCAGTGGTTAGATGATTTATACATTTGTAAGCTTAACAACAAATTTATAGTTGAAATATTTTATTTATTGTATACTTAATACATATCTCATACTTAAAAACAGAAAAAAAAAATTGAAATTAAATACTAAGAAAACTTTCACTTTACTCATTTAAGAGCAATGTTCTTTAGGCAGACTTTGTAGGAATAAGAGTTTTCTTAGACTTTTGCCTTTCATTCTATTTCTTTATTGGTTTACTATTTGAGCAGCCTTTGAAAATAAACGTTCGGATGGAACAAAAGTTCCTACAATAGTTAAGTATTTGAAGGCAATCTTGTACAGCATAGGAAACTGACCTTTTAGATCCTGCCAAATCTCTAAAGGATTATTCGATATATCGATGTAAAATATATCGATATATCGAATGAAAACAATATTTGTCAAAACATCGATTCAGTTCGATATATCGTATGGAAACATCGAGTAAATTCGATATATCGAATAAAAGTGAACATCCCTACTTCGACTACCATAGCATCAAGCATGTGACTGGAATAATTTGTAAATAAATATAATTGTATTACATACTTAAGTCGAATTGAAATTATAAAAATTCACGAAAATTGAGTTCAGTTATTTAGCTCCTAATTGAAACCTTTTTATTTCGGCATACCTACAGCCTATTAGACAGAGCGTTTTATTGTTTCATTAAGTAAGTAAAAGTAACTAGGTACCTACTAGTTATCTAAATATTAGTGAAGCAGCGGCACTAGTATAGGTAAATAGGTACTCAGTATGTAACATAAAAGATGATTACCTATTTATATTCAGTATCCTATTGTGACGCCGCTGCCACGTAACCATATTTTACTAGAAATCACAATGCTCGTTTCACGAAGTTTTCAACGCACTTGCGATCGCTCCATGATATGCGTTGTCCATATTCGGGCACATAACATTTGTCCCCTGCTAAGTAGAGGCAGACCGTGTTCGCTCCGTAATGGTACACCAGTCCCATAGGTACTGACTAGATCTTCACCTCATAGGTGACCTTCCACTTGATCTGGTGCCTTATATCTTTCTAGACTGCAGGAAATAGTAAATGAAATACAAAAATAGAAAATATTTTTATTTATCACTTCCAATATATCCAATACATATAATAATAATTATAAATCTTTATTAACATAACGTTACAAATTCGTGTGTAATATTACCAAAGACAAATTAATATTACTAACAATGGTGTTAAGCTAAGATTACAAACCTAACAGGTATATTATGATGTAACAAGCTACTAGTAGAATATATCTATATTATTTAATTGATACACTTTTTTACAAATTATTTAAAACTCAACAATATTAGGTAGGTATAATGTTGTAATCCAATAAATAAATTGATATTGGTGCAATTAATATATGCATTCATTTTGTCTACACATCTTTTAGCGTTATATTTTCATATTTAGTTATTGATATTATTTTGAAAGAAAGAAAGAAAAAAGTTTATTGTGCACATACATAATTACATACAAAAAACATGACTGGGATGTATATCAGGCAATAAGTACATGCACAAAAGGAGCAGGTTCAGCATAATGCTGAAGTTCACTAGGTCCTCCAGCGTTGGTTTTCAACCTGCTCCCCTCTCACTTATAGTCACATATTGATACAGTTAGTTACAAGGCTACTCACATATACTCTTATAGTTACAACAAAAACATTCAAACCTTATCTTCTACATAAATGACATTTAAACACATCAAAATAACACAAGTGTAGATAGTAAAATTTATATAAAAAGGTATGGTAGGTATAAGCACAAGTATTATAACAAATAAATGTAATACAACTAAAATATAGTTATTTATAGTGTTATAGTTACACATACACACATTATTGTACCTATGATATCTGCTTATATTGAAGAGGTAGTAAATTAATTGTATAGGAAACAACAAAACAGCTAAAGGATACCAAATTAATAAACAAAAAATGACTAACACAGTTAGTCATTTAATGTATATGTTATGTACATACTATACATATGTACATAACATATTCATGCATAGTCCATTTAGGACTATACATTGAATAGTTTAGTATTTACAACTTGTTTTGCATGGCTTAGTTAAGATATGTCTACTAGGCATGTAGGAAAAAATTAACAAATATTTATTTATTTATTTGATTTATAGGCGAGCAGCATTATGCTGATGTGCCTATATCACACTGAGTTGAAATTATTTTTTTAATAGTTCACATAATGTCCACTATTCAATATCAATGTTTAAAGTTCACTAGTGCACTAATCACAGGTTAGCAAGAGATTTTTTTGTTTTCTGCAACCAGCTATCAAGCCGGTTTTTAAAGCTGTTCACTGATGTAGCACTGACCACTTCCTCGGGCAACTTATTCCAATAATGAACCACTCTGTTGCTGAGTATATGATGCCCCATATTAGTGTTGGCAAGATCACGCTGGATTTTTTGGCTATGACCTCTGCTATGCTCGTAACAATTACAGTTTTTAAAGCAATCTGCTAAATTAGGAAGGTTGTAGAACCCATTAATAATTTTGATAGTCTCTATTAGATCCCCACATAACCTCCTTTCTTCTAGAGTGGTGAGGCGCGGTGCTTTCAATTGTTGCTCATAAGTCTTGCGGCATAAGGCTGGTGGCATCTTGGTAGCTCTTCTTTGAATACTTTCTAGGAGGTCAATGTTGTTTCGGAAGTATGGGCTCCAAACTTGAAACCCATATTCTAATAGCGGTCTGATGTAGGTCTTGTAAATCTTAGTGAAAATTTCAATGGTCATTGTAGTAAAAACTTTACAGATGACATACATAAAAGAATTTGCCTTTTTAGCAATCATGCTTATGTGCTCATCCCACTTTAAGTCTGCTGAAATAATAACACCAAGATCTTTTTGTTGCTGGACTTTGGCTATAGCACGACCCTTCTATAAGTAAAGTGAGGATTATTCCGTCCTAGGTGTAAGACACTACACTTGGCAGCATTCAGTCTAATGACCCAATCCATGGTCCAGAGTTGAATATGTTCGATATCTTGCTGGAGCCGCCCTGAATTAATGAGCGGATTAGCAAAGAGTTTTCCATCGTCAGCGAACAGCTGTCTGTTGAAATGAGTGAGGCTGGCCACTGTGTCGGCCGGGAGTTCGAAGTCGCTGGCAGCGAGCGGGGGCGCGCGCGCAGCCGCTAGCAGCCGGTCCCGCGGCTCGCGCCGAATGCAGCGTTTTGAATTTGAACTATTCAGCGCAAGTCTTCACTTCACCATCTATTTTGCTACGACGTTTTACAAAGTTCGATAAACTGACATTGACATTCCATGAGTTTGGTACAGGGTTGCCAAATGACAATAATTTTTACTGCTACCAAGGTTGCTAAAATATCTTGTAATTTCAACGGATAATCTCGTATATTATGTATACATTTCAAGAAACTCTAGTAAAATTAATGCTACTTACTGTACTAAGTAACTTGTGTAGTCATATTCTTTGCGCTTGGGGTTGTTCAATTCAAAGAAAACAATTAAAAATCATATTATTATATGAATATAATTTTTATTAATTATATTCGATATCAGGGATGTTAGTAAAATATTTTATATTTTTAGAGTATAGCATTTTAGCTGTCATTCTGACGTACATTTCTTTTGATAGTTCGAAAAGTACGCAATTACCTTTGCGATTTGGGCCTTTAGCGCTTTCGAAAGCTAATAATGTACCATTTACTGTATCTGTGATAAAGGTATGCGAAAGAAGTCGTCATTGTTAAAATCTCATAAAAAAGTGTACAGGTTTTTGTCAATCTTGAATCTCGTACTGACCCTCTAAATTTCGTAATGGTTCGAGATTTCTCATACTTCTGGCAACCCTGATTTGACACAATATTATTTTTTAGAGTTGAGAAAATCATAATAAATTATTTACTAAATCCAAAAAGGTTGCACACACTTAATGCTCAATAACTTATAAAATTTATTATAAACCTGGAACGTACGACTCACTCGCCTCCAATTCAACCACCAACTCGCTCCAATTTAGCTACCAAGTCGCTCCAATACGCCAACACCAAATCCCTTTGTTGTCACCATAGAATGTTGGCGCATATTGGAGCGACTTGGTCGGCGTGTTAGTTCGCTTGTTAGGTCGAAGTAAGGGGGCTGGAATGGTCGTTATTACTAGTTCCAGGCTGTGATGTCAAAGCCTAGATCTTATTATTGACCTCTACGATGACCTGGATTAAACAAAACTGTGATAGGTCCGAACAATATTCTCATATCTATAATGAAGAATGTAGATTTTATTTCTGTTATTTTTGGGCAGCCTGCCTGTCTAAACCCCCTTTGGGAATACTATTGCTGGTTTACCCAATAATCGCTACCATTCAGGTGAGGTACTTTATCTTAATCAAACAATCAACAAACACGAAATTAGTTTCGTCAAACTTTTACAGTTTTTAATTAGGTAGCAAATCCGATCCAAATCTAATCCAAATCAAAGCAGGTAATCAAGCTTTCTGAGCGATTTTAACGAAACGGTATCACATTATTCAGAAACAGCGTCTACTTATAACGGATATGAAGTAGCAAAAGAAGTTAATCCAAGTGGCGACGGCTCAAAGATCTGAGATCTAACAAAAAGAAAAACAAGTGCTTTTATCATTTGAAGCACTCCGGCCAGCCTCTCAAGATGTGAGTAATTAAGACCGATCCGTCTGCAGAGTAATTACTTTCATTCAAGTTTTGTGTTCAAGATGGCTAATAAAACTGTTATTGAAAAAATTCTAAGCAAGTTGGTTATCTGATCAGTGAAGTTATTTGTCTGATGGTAAGGTTAGGTTAGTAGTCTTTTGAAAGACTCAGTACCAATTCTTTTATGATAACTATGAATAGTAGGTAGAATAAAATAAAATAAGAAAACATACTCGTACATACAACTATAATTTCTTATTTACGTATTAGTTATATTGAATGTTCTTTTTACTAATTTATTGGAAGCAGTTAAGCCAAGACACGACCGAAAGCGAAGCGAGCATAGATGAGCTAGGTTAGGAGAAAGAAGTTGCAAAGGTGGAGAGCGGAGCGTTGCCAGCAAGCAAAAGTCCATGAAGAGGTTTCGCTCACATTTGAATTGCAACCAAACCGAGGCTAAGCGTGGACTTTTTCAAGTATTTGGGCTCACTCACACCGCTAGCCCAAGCACGAGTAAACCGGTTTCTTCAGGGGAAAGCGAGTTCCACCTTAGATCGCAATATCGCTTATCTGGTGATTTGATCACATCAAACGCAAACTCATAAAGCATAAAAAGAAAAAAAAACACCTCGTGACCTCTTTAACATCGAGGAGGATATTTCTTCATAAGCGAAACCTCTTTACGCTCTTTTGCTTGCTCACACTGCTCCAACAGCGCATTTCACGACACCTTATTCTCGCTTAGCTCACCTTCCCCTGCTCCGCTCGTGAAGCCTCGGCTTTAAGGTCGCATAGCAACCGCGTTTCTCGAATACACGAGTATCGGATTAGCATGTAACACCTACCAGTACCTAGTGATTATTGATAGAAACTAAGCACGTCACGGCTGGCCTATTGTCACACTCCAATGAAGGTATCAGCTGTTCCCTCTCTTAATTGATTTACACTGATATCTATTTACTCAATTATACAGTTTTTATAGGTAGATAATTTACCTATTGTACTCGTATATTTTTCTTAATTTCTATATTGCAGGACAAGAAGCTGCTTTTTGCTTGGTACAAGAAGCCGTTAAGCCAAGTCAGTGCCCTTCGGGCAGCTGAAAAGTCTCAAAACTAGCTCATCCTATCTCATATGAAGAAGAAGAAGAAGAATCTGGAAGGATCAGCTATATCTATATAAATAGAAAAAGCAGAGGCCCCTCTTAAAGACATCATTATATTGTTGTAATTACAAAGATTCGCACAAAGCATTATTCGACTGTGTGGACTGTTTCCTGGAAAGTACCTACCATTTATGGGTTTTCAAATCTAACGTTGTAACTTGACTAGCAAATAGCAATATAAAATGTTGTTATATTTGAAATTCCAGTAATATAAGCTAAGTTAAAAATTTAAATCTTTCCGCGTAGCTATAAAGTATAAACGCAAAAAACGGTGTTTATATCCGATTCAATGACCACAAAAATTAGAAACAGGAAAATACAGATTGTAGACAGCCGGAACGAATTGCAAAATTTAAGCTGGATACGCTAGAGTTTATAAGATCTCCTTTTCTGACACACGTAGTCTTAATTCTTCCTAAACATTCACCAAAAGATTAGTTTTGAACCTAAATTATTTGTATTGCAATTTGTAATTAGTTTTGCCGTTTGGCAAATTTGGGACGTCCAACCAATCGGCGACCGCCTAACCAGGGCGCTAGGCTTGGGACCTAACCAGGGGGTAACACGTGGGGAAAATAAAGACCTATACCTGTATAATATAACATTTCCGAACATACCAAAACCTACTAACCCTTCTATATAGGCCATAATCCACCACGCTGGCGATGACACACGAATTTGGATATTATATGGTCCTCAAACATGTCGATTTCTTTCGATGTTTTCCTTTACCGTAAAACGATAGTGAATCCATTACATAACATGAAAATCATGTTATTGGAGTAGGGGCGGGATCGAACCAGGAGCCGACAGATTGAAAAGCACAGGTTTTCCCACCGAGCCACACTCACTTTTTGGTTCTGCTAGTAAAAAGATATTTTTGTACAAAAATCTTTAAAACTTATTAGTCCGATAGAATCTAAGAACTCTAGACTGCCCAGACAACAATATTAACAATAGCCGGTTTTTGTTACAAAAGCTATTGTTTTACTAATAAGTAAGCACAATCGATATTTGATTGCTACGCTCTGATAAGACTACCTAACTTGTTACCTACCTGGCCTAAACCTAAGTGGGTGTATTTTGGCGCCAACATAGATTTAAGACTCTTTTTAGCTTGTAGATTTAGGAAAAGCAATTGAAAATAGCAATTGCCGCCAGCATTTTAGGCACCTTACCCGCGGACACTGACTTAGATTTAATCTACTATGGTTTTTGTGTGTGTGTGTGTGTGTGTGTGTGTTTTTATTCATATAATTAGTTTTATATATAGTTAGATTAGGCTAATGCAATTTTTTATAAATAAACAATGTATATTTAGGTATTGATAAAAATATCGTATCTATTGAAAATATAGATAGATAGATCATGCTTTATTTTAGCACATAAATTTGAATCTTTTTCTTCTTCCTTGCCTTGTCGGCACAGCAAATCTTCTTCCCCTCTCTTCTATCAGACGTCATCTCCACATTCAGTCCTTTCTCTCTCATGTCCTCATTCACACACTCCATCCATGTCTTCTTCGACCAGCATCTTGCCTTTCTTCCTTGCAAAAATTGAACTATTTAAACTAAACTAGAAATAAAAAAGTGTGTCACAATTGAAAATATTATAACTAGCGGTATTCGAGCTCGCATCTCCGTCAAACCGGGCCTAACTCTGTAGCCACTAGGCTAGGCTCGACTTACCACTAGCCTTTTAGCTGATTAAACAACTTCAAACAAAGAAGTTTTGATTTTCAATGGTTGTCTTTTTTTGTTGTGTTCGTTAACACAAACTCCATCGTTTAAAAAATACAATACATTACGGATTTAGAAGACCATACAACAAATTTACAAGATCACTCCGGACAGACCCTGATGGTAAGAAACCCCTAATACTAGTGGCATAGCTGCGTTGTGTGGCGATGGATAAACTTATATTTAATTTAAGAGATTTAATGGCGAAAGTTTTTTTTATGATAATTTATGTTACGGATGATTCAAATGACGATGACAATGATTGCTGGTGGCAGTCATTAACCTCTTTTCCTATCTGTAATCATTCTGAAAACTGTCATTATTTCACAGTTATAATCGCCTGAATAATCGTCTACTTCCAGTCCATTGCGTCTTCTACCATTACCATAGCACCTTACTATTTGGTTAGGAGCCGATTTTCAATACAGCTCATCAATTTTCTATGATTTTTACCTCAGACCTCTGTCGTTTATTAAATAATAAAATTATGAAAATACTTTTATTATTCTATGTTTATACTTCAGATTGTATCCAGTATCACTCTAAACGAAATTGGTTATATAAAAGTCGGTTTTTAAATTTTATTTTTTAAATTTTAATGGTTCACACCCCATCTTATTTATTGTAATTTCCTCTCCATGTTTTGGTTGCCTGGAAAAGATCGCTTTCAATGATAAGGCCGCCACTTGTAACACTACTTATAAGTTGTTTTTTTTTTCTGTTTTGTATTTCCTTTTGTGTTGCAATAAAGAGTATATCCATCTATCTATCTAGACGAATTGGTTTCATTGCTCTAACTTTAAATAGTAATCCTTATTCATTCTCTAGGTGCTTTTACAGGTTTGCGTTTGTCTATTTTAATCAGAAAAGCTACGTTGTTATTCAACGATAAGGCACGCATACCTAGAAGATACCTATTTACTCTATTTTTTAAGACACCCGGATGATACGCCCTGGAAACAGAGACTCAGGCAGAGAGCTCTAAAATTTCGCTGTCATCACAATAAAGGTTGACGAATAGCGTTTTGTACAAAGGATCTTTAACTGTGTCACTATCTGTAGGTTCCTAGTATAGTCTGTGGTATAGCTAATATACACTAAGCAAGATGCTTAATGTATATTAGCTAATATATATATATATATATGATAAACGTGCCGACAGACAGTTTACTGTGCCATTAGTGACTAACTGAAATGCTTTACTAGTACAGGTAGCGTCAACAAGTCTGAAATAACGGAAGCCGGACACACCGTTAGATACTTTCAACTTGAGGGTGGTGGTTCCTTTCACCATTGCTAAATTCATAAGCTCATTGGCGGGGATCGAACCCAAAACCTTCGGGACTTGATGCGGCCGCACGGCCAACTGAGCTGTCATCGCTTAAAAACCTTATCTAAATCCACTGACCGACAACAGTAGGCTCGAGGTCGACGAAGACGGCGCGCGGGACGTGCTTGCCGGCGCCGGTCTCGCTGAAGAAGGTGTTGAAGCTGTCGTCTCCGCCGCCCAGCGTCTTGTCGGAGGGCATCTGCCCGTCCGGCTGGATGCCGTGCTCCAGGCAGTACAGCTCCCAGCACGCGTTGCCGATCTGCACGCCCGCCTGCCCGATGTGCACTGAGATGCATTCCCTCTGGAAACAGAATGAATGAATGAATTATTTATTGTCCATGAAACTAGGTACAATAGGTGTTAGGCTCCCAGTCTGACTTCTTTTAAATTTAGACTGCAGCGCTGGCTTATCGAGCACTCGTTTTATAGTATTAATGAATTTATTTTACTTAAACATTGACATTATTATTTATGAATTTATATAAGATTTAAGTAATTAATTTACTTTTTTTTTTGGATTTAAGTAAGTATGTGAACATACTTATGAGATGTAAATAAGAATTTGACATGTAAATTGGCTTTACAAAAATAAATGATTATGATTATGTTATATTGATTGTCATAAAAAACTTATAACTAAATTAAATATTATTCCGCTAGTTTCTAGCCAAAGGGTTTATAGATAAGAGCCAGTAGGTAGGTATTTATATCATATTTTACATAACTTCTTTATCATTTAGGAAAAATTTAATACTATAATAGGCTTTTTTACATAAAAACGCATTTAACTTACATTTATACATGTGAGAATTTACAGTGCATCTAAAATCATTAGGTATTTTATTATAAATAAAAGGCGCCAAACCGAACACACTGTTAAATAGATATGCTGTTTTGGTAACAAAGTGTATTATACCTTTCCGTCTACTCTCAACAGGCCACATTTCGAACAGCTCGAAGAGCTCGGCTCGCGACAGAAACGAGGGATCTTCAGGTTATCTATTGTGTAGTATTGTTGAAGGCGTTACCTGGTCTTCAAACAAGTTAAGCCAAGTCAGAGACCTTCGTGCGGCTTAAAAACTCTCGACAAACAAAACTTGGCCACTTAGCTCATACGAAGAATACGAGAAGAAGAAAACCTAGTTATCGTCCTTACTTTAAGGAAATATTTGATACATAGAAGAATATAATCTAATCCTGCCAATATTATACAGGCGAATGTGTCTGTGTATGTTTGCAATGTCTTCAAGTTCAAACGGTTAAAAAGAGAAAATTTACAATATGTGTTCTTTCTTTAATTACGTAATGTTATAGCGTCTTCATATTCATTTAACATTGTCCTCCAAAAAGAAAAGCTAGAAGAAAAACTGAAATATATAGTGTACTTCCGCTGTGATCTGAAACAAAGTTCAGATAAGCAAAAGTAACATCAAAATATTGGTGTATTCCTCCGACCGACCACCACACCTCCACTCAAAAACCAATAAAATAATAGTAATATTTTTTAAATATTTTATTGTTTCGTTTGTTTATCTTAATTTGGTTTCATATCACAGAGGAAGTGTACTCAATATTTCAGTTATTTTTTCTATCTTTAATGGATTTACGTGAAGTAACGCCCGAGTCAATAGTTTATTATAGAAAAGCCATTGAACTTTCATACTCTAATGCTCAATAACTTTGTTAAGCTTTCATTACATTTTCCGCTTTTCCATTATACATAGGGCCGAGTACATGCTAACGTTTACAAAGAAAGTTAATGAAGTCACATTTGGACGTTTATCCTTATTCTGTGTAGTTTGTACAAAGCACGACACTAGTCCACGAAAGCAATTCATTATTAGGGTTAACAATAGCTATAAATGCAAAAGTTATAGTTTTTTTAACACACGGCTGGTTAGCCCTATACTATACCATTTCTAGTTTGTACTATGGTTAACACATTGATGATATACTACATGTACATTCTTTACATCGTGACATATTTAACACCCAGACCGACAGCCAACAAATTCGGTTAATCATAAAGATATTGGCCGTTCGATCGAACCTAATAGCAACTATTAAAAAACCTTTGATTATCCCTTTACAGGTAAAGGAAAAAATCGTATTAATAATTTTGTAAAAGAGAGTGTTATTAAGAAAAGTACTTTTATTTTACAGATACCTAAAGGAAAGATAAGAATAAATAAGAGTTATTATTTTCTACTAAAAAGAAAAACATACATCAACTTTTTTGTTTCATTCTTGCTAGAAAAAAGCTTTTTTCATAAACACATTTAATTTACTTTTAGTAATACCATCGGAATCCGAGCTTCCTCTACGACGAGCACAAGGAGCGGGTTATTATAACCGCTAATGGCTCTTCAGAGAGCTTATTCATCCAACATGACTCGGCTGATACAGTTCGTTACGCACGACTTCGCATCTGAGTTACACATTTGCAGACATTTCTTTGTGACTCACCTTAGTAGTAAGTAGCTACATGTGCCTATAGCGGGCTAAGGTGATCTGACGCGATCATCGAGGTTAGGCCTCAGTCTTTGGATGGATGACCATGAACTAGACTGTCTTTAAAGAAAGTGTCATTTTCTCTGGGCGCTACCGAGTGAGATGACACATTGTAGGTATCGGTTGTAAATTTAGTATAAGCAGTCGTTATGCCAAGTTGAAGGCATTTGCCGGCTTGAAAATTCTTAATAAAACATTTATGTATTTTATTAATTTGTAAACGGCTTGAAAATTCTTAATAAAACAATAATGATTTTTTTAATTTCTAAATGTAAATATATGAACGTGTCATGTGTGTTTTTTGTTAATTTGTAATTTTAATTTTTTGTTAATACTTTTAGGAGACGAATATGACTAATAAATTACACTGTTTTTGAATATCCTACTAATATTATAAAGGCGAAAGTTTGTATGTATGGATGTATGTTTGTTACTCTTTCACGTAAAAACTACTGAATGGATTTGAATGAAACTTTACCACAATATAGCTTATACATCAGAATAACACATAGGCTATAGCTTATACATCAGAATAACACATAGGCTACAATTTTTGAGGTTTTTAATGTGAGGTCGTAAAAAAAAACCTTTTTTTGCGCTTACATTGCAAACGCTGACTGAATCCTACAAGATAGATCAAAACAATTTACTACAGTATTGTACAACTTAAAAAGGTCTACAAAAAAGTCCGTGATGGTATATGTTTATCTCTTAGGAATAACCCACAATAACCATTTTTTATCCTTTACTTTGTACGAGAAATAATGGCTTATTTACGAAGCGATTTTAAGCAATACACTATTAATCCTTATCAAAATAAATTATTTCATCAATAAGAAAAGTTTGTGTTGATAATATTTGGTCTTTGAATGATTAAAATTGGACGTTTGGTTTTGAAGTTATGGTGAAATTAAAATATTACGATTTCTGCTGCACGGCCCGTTGCGAAGAGGGCGTGTGCGGGGGAGGGGTGTTTAGATCTATGAGTAAGGCTCAGAATACAGAAAGTACCAGAAGCCGCGTTCATCTGTATTTGCGAGCTACACGCTATGTCCAAAAATCAAAACAATGCCCCCCGCCCGCGTCACTTCCCACCCGCGTAATGTTCTAGCTCAGGCATTATGTGCCCGTTTTTAGGGTAAAATTTGGGAGTCCAGGAGGTGAGATACTAATAGAATAAAAATTGTCCTAATCTTTATTATAATTATGTACCTACCTAATTCTCTCAAGAAATTGATAGATTTATTGAATTTAATAAAACGCTTTAGAAAAAAATACATTTAATTTCCTTTTTGCTTAGTAAGCTTTTTATAATATTGTGTCTTAGAATTTGAACTTAGTAACAAAAATTTAAATTTAGATAAATGATGAAATCTTATGTCTAGGTATTTTTCATAGATACTAACATACTATTTAATAGGACTATTTGGTTATGTACACACAGGCTGCTCTGATGTTTTATACTTTCTTTTTCAAGTCGGTTATTTTATATTAAATTAATTATTAATATTCTACAATGAATAAAAGCCCTCAAGAGGTAATAAAAAGAAGGGTAAATCAAAACTCTTATACTGGCAACACTAACAAGATGGATGCCTCATTATCTATGACAATTGAAAACATAGAAATTTATTCAAAGTTGATACCTAAATATGATACTTACACGTGAAATGTGATCCCATCCTGTTTCTTTTATAGACCCGCTGCATTTTATAGGTAGGAACGACATAAGACGGCATAATTTAATTAAATTGGTACAGCGTCGTACGTCCCGACGGTCACAGAGTGACTGATCGGTCGCGCGTCAAACTACTCCATTTTGGAGTAGTTTTAGTAGCCTCAGTTTTAGGCGCGCTCACGGTTTCTGGTTCTTTCTGTATTCTGAGGAGTAAGGTACCCGCGCGGCTCAGTCGCGAGGTTGGCTCCCATCGCAGCGGTCGTGCGCAAAGTCTAATAATTTTCGGGTTTTTTTTTTATTTTGTTCTTTTAACTACACATACGCAAAAGTTCTTCTCAGAGCTAAACTGTTGTCTAATATATAATACTAGCTGACCCGGCAAACTAGGTTTTGCCTCACTTAAGGGTATGAAAAATAGATAGTGTAGCTTATATGACACGTTCGTAGATTTACCATAGCAGTGCCATCTATTGATTACTTACTCAACCCAGTCGAAAGGTATCGACATCTGTTAGAATCATTTGGAGTTAACAGATAATTGTGACTGTCAAATAATAACAGACAATAATTAGCAATAAATTAAAATTGCGACTATAATTTGAGATTTAAACAAACTATCTTATCTCTCAAGTTGGATCGAACTGCACATGGTGTGCGAATTTTATTATAATCGGTTAAGTGGTTTAGGAGTCCATTGAGGACAAACATTGTGACACGAGATTTATATAAATTAAGATAAGATTATTAATATTATATGTATGTTTTTTATTATTCTTTATTGTACACTACGTCCTTCTTTAGTCGTTTATAAATTCCTTTCCATCCAAAGGTTGCCTGGAAGAGATCGCTTTAAGCGATAAGGCCGCCAATTGTGGTACACAAATTTTAAGTTAATTGTCTTTTACTATGCCTTTTTTATCTATGTGTCCAATAAAGAATTATACAATTTCCATGACACAATGTTAGTTACCGTACTCCTCCGAAACGGCTTGACCGATTTTTACCAAATTTCATATGCGTATTCAGTAGGTCTGAGAATCTTCTACTATATATTTTTAAGGCAAAACAACGTTTGCCGGGTCAGCTAGTAGTTATAATAAAAAAAATGCATTTCACTTGCAAGCCGCGTAACCACACGCGAGCGGCAATCTAGGTGGAAGCAGAGCATTTTTTTTTTTTTTTTATTTATTTATTAGGCTCTCAGACAGATTACAAACATTCATTTTAAACATAACTTAACTAAAAGGAACAAAAACAAGTCTGCAATCCAAAAAAGAGTACACAGCATGCTAGTGTAAACTTAATGATAAGGAAGGTATCAAGGTGTTATCTGAATATACATTCCTAGTCTTAGTTCGAATCTTAGGTACTTGGCAACAGAATTTCCACTCTTGTCTTAGATGTAAAGTTTGATACGGTAGACAGGGTCGTATATTGAAAATACTATAAAACCCAACTACTTTTATTTTTCCTGTGCGTGATACTTTTAACAATAAAATTTTGAATATAGATAGGAATTTTATATAAGTAAACACAAGTACTATTGAATATTTTTATAGAACATATTTAAGGGGATCAGCCCCTAAATTATGAGGGTTATAGTACGTGGATAATCCAGGATAGAAAAGCCTTCGTGTCACATGCATCCACCATCATAATAGTTCATTGAATTTTTTATCGACGAGATGTTATGATAGGCTGAATTATGGGTAAACGCGGGTTATGAAAATAAACTTCACTATTATCTGAACAAGTGCTATTGAAAAACAATATAATATAAGTTCTAGTTCTCTCTGCAGCTTTACGGAGAACTTGCCAAGCGGCTGGTAGAGGTTTCGGGTGTCCAGAACGCTGGCTTTTATTTCAGTCAGAAACTAAGCATTGCCATCCAACGTGGCAATGCTGCCAGCATTTTGGGCACCTTTTCCTCTACCCCTGGACTTTTGTAGGTCAGTTTTAGTTGAGTGTTTTATATGATTATTGTGTTGATTTTTAAATAAACGAAGTTCTAGTGTTTTTCGGTAAATAAATTTTACTACCTATATATTTATATTTTATTTAAAAATATGCTATCTAAATACGATTGATGAAATTATCGATTATAAGAAGTAAGTTAAATTTAAAATTAATGTTGGATTAGAAGTTTAGAAAACATAAAAAAAACATGTTTTCTCGAAAAAATACATAGATATACAGGTTTCCATGTTTTCTTATGTCTTATATAGGCATAAGAAAAATTGATATTTAGATAATCATACCTATAAACGGCCTTAATCCAATTAACATTAATTCTCATCTACTTACTTAATATCAAAATACTATAACTGTTCCTTCAGTCAAATAAAACACTAAGTTTTACACTAAATTTCATATAAATAAAAAAACTGAACTGAAACAAACTCCCGCAAAAGTTATTAAAACGTCTTGCAGGTAATAGTTTTCTAATAAGCCATAAGTTTCCGTGCCAAGGCTGTATAAAAACGCCCCGGCACCGAGTGGTACGGCTGAACCCTCCGCACCTCGCACCCCGGCAACCCCCTGAAACCCTATGGAGCCACGCCGGTCATCTATCACCTGTCAGCGCCTTAATATAGCCAGTAATAAGGTTGTATGGAGATTTAGGTGCGTGGTACTTTGGTACGTTTCTATCTTTTAACTTAAGGGTTAAACACCCCTTTTTCAGTCTCAGGACTAAATTTATTTTACAAAATTTGCTAAAGTCATAGCATAATCAGCCCACTGTACGTTCCCACTGCTGGGACTCGGGGCCTTCCCTCACGAGGAGAGAGATATAGGCCATAATACACCACGCTGGATTTGCACTCGTTTTACGGTGAAGGAAAACATCGTGAGGAAACCGGTATGTTTGAAGAACACAATATCCGAAGACGTGTGTTATCCACCAACCCGCACTTGGCCAGCGTGGTGGATTGTGGCCTATATCTCTCTCCTCGTGAGTAAAGGCCCCGAGTCCCCGAAAATCGATTAATAAATTACGGAACTAGGATGTAACAAATATAAAAACATTAAGCTCATAAACGGTTAAAAACAAGACCGCTCGTAAAAATAATTTTGGAAGTGCTTATTTTGTTAGTTTGAATCTTAGCCTTTTATAGACGAAAGGAACTAATCTTGAAACAATTATTACTTTATTACGCCGAAAATTGGCGTCCGTAAATGGTAAGACGATTCTAGCAAACTGCTAATTTCGGCAGTTTTTATACCATATCTGGTAAGACTACTATTCTGAAGGCGGTAGCTAGTTACGCGGTAGCTACAAATTGTCACAATTAACCGCCTACTGCAGACGCTTGTATCGCCTAATTTGCTTTATTTTATGGCAATTCAATTGATCGTTCCAATTTAATTGGAAATCAATTGTTTTCTGAAGTTAATGGAGATCGATGGAGATATTTTGAGGTCAGCCTTTAGGCGTAGTTAGTAGACTCTAGTTATTTTAGAGGTTACTTAGAACGGTCGCAACATCCTTTTAAAACAAATAAACATAAAATAATACATAAGTATTAAAGTTAATTAAACATAGGAAATGCAATCTAATTCTTGTATTGTTTATTTTCTGACACATTTCACACACGGCTGGTTAACCCCATACTGAACCATTTCTATAAATATTTTACGTAGATTCATATTCAACACCCAGACCGACATACAGCCAACAAATTTAGTTCTGCGCAAAGATGTTGGCCGTGCCGGGAATCGAACGCGGAACCTTCTGAGTCCGGCATAGTACCCATAACGCAAACGAGGTTGTCAACTGACAAGACTTGAAGGTTGTCTGGAAGAGATCGCTGTTAGCGATAAGGTCGCCGTTTGTGGCATACTTTTGTGTTGTTACTTTTTATTTGACTTGTACCTTTAATTTGCCCAATAAAGAGTTTATCTATCTATCTATCTTAAGACGGCCTTTAAGTTAATTTTCCAACATTTTGACCGTTTATGATTTACAATAAAAAGAACTGTAAATCAAAGATTTGGTCCTTGTCGCCTTAATAGCTAAAACCTATTATCGGATCTCCACAGCTAGTAGTTTAAGACAAATTCGTCAATAAACAAGTAGAACAAAGTGCCATAAAAGCGGAGCTCCTTAAAGCGTTTCGCGTGAGGAGGCAGAGACAATGCGTTCTGGTTGAGAAGTCAAGCTACAACTAATGGACCGCGACCGCTGATTGGAAGCTGTCAATGGAGGTACTTACCAAGGAGGTTAGAGGGACAAGACTGTCTTGTACTCGTATTATATAATATTATTTTTCTTCTTCTTCTTTACCATTTCCCACTAGGCGGGGTCGGCACAGCCTGTTTTTCTCTTCCACGCCACTCTATCAGCCGTCATCTCCACATTCACTCCCTTCTCATTCATATACTCTTTTACACAATTCATCCACGTCTTGTTTGGTCTACCTCTACATCCGCTACTTCTTACAATCATATCCATACTTATCCTCGTCGTATTATATAATATTAAACTGACATAATAGGACGTTTGCGAGTCACGAAATAAGAAACTTTTAGATTATATATTAGAACCGTTACTCTAATACAATTTTAAACAACTCGCTTTAAAATAAGCACGTTAATAATATACATAATTTGCCGCTCAGTAACTTAAATAACCATAATAGATACATGCCTATGTATATGCAATATGTAAGTATATTAACTGCGGTCAAAGCGCTATTTAGACTTCAAGGAGCCTGATTACACTCATAAAAATACATTGTTTTGCATTGACAGTTTTCTTCGCTTTGAAATAAATATGATAAGTTAAAATATGTGGGAAAAAAGTATTTTTTTATTGTAATGTTATTAAATATGAGTTTCAAAATAGGATTTGGATATATATTAGGTATAGGAAACAAAAAAAACTCTACCCTCTTTTCAAGCTCCGCTGTTAAATATACCCTTTCCCCTTTAATGAATGAAGCCCTAAGCCCTATAAAGTCGAGGCTTGTAATTAAGCCCTAATCTTCTTGCGTCCACCCTAAAAGCTCCCAACCCTAGGGCTTTAGGTTTAGGGAGCGGTTAGGGTTGCCACGCGAGAGCCAGGTCCGCATGGAGACGGAAATATAAAATTACCTTCCGTTGCTTAATGTATGATCGTAAAAGTAAATTAAAGTTGATAAAGTTATAGAATTGCTCAGCTCGAGTTTTCAGTGGATAAAATCAACAACATGCAATTCTTTTTAACATGCTCTTCTTTTTCTTTTGTTAATGGCTTTCTGCGGTCCGGACTTAGCCAATGTCGCGTAGAATCCATTACGTTACATTTTAAAAAAGTGCTTTTGTGTATACATTAATAATGTCACAGCAGAAAAACGGGAAAAACTCACTAATTCAAAAAGTACAAGAAAGCTCACATAAAAATATAAAGTCTACGTTGTAACATAGAAAGTAGGACGATATATATAATTAACTTCACCGATAACTCGATCAAACCACCAACGTTCGAAGGCTACAGTTTAGATTAGCATCTATTCGGGTAGTCCGTAAACAGCATTTCAATACAATCTGTATTTTGATTACAGGCTGAGGCATAATGACGTGACTGCGTCAGCGCAGAGTTCAACGCACCAACGCTCATTTCCTCGCCTATTCTCGCGGCACACAAAAAAGCAAAATAAAAACCAAAGAGTATAGAAGTACGTTTGTAAAAAAGGTTAAAAAGAAGTCGGCGCATGGCAGCATTGTCTGCAGTCATGGCCGCTCGTTCTTATTTCAAATTGACGAATTGCGGCGGAGGCTGGCTACCCGTCTTTTGCAAAAAAAAGTTTTAAATAATTCTTATTGTTATTGACAATAAGAATACAACCAGGTGGAGCGATGATCTGAAGAAGGTAGCGGGTAGTGGATGGCGAAGAGAAGCACAGGATAGGGCCAAGTGGCGTGCCTTGGGAGAGGCCTGTGTCCAGCAGTGGACGAACAAAGGCTGATGATGATGATTGTTATTAAACCCCGAGGCAAAAACGACGGGGATAGCCATACGGCTGGGTAGCCCCATACTAAACCATTTCTAGTTTGTATTTTGGTTGCTAACACAACTGACTACTCATAATAAAATAAATAAATAAAAATAAAAATAGCCTTTATTATCTATTACTCACATGCAAGTTATAATAAGATTTTGTAAATACTAGTTTTTAAAATAAAAAAGTGTAACGGACTAATTATAATGTTAATAAAGTGTAACTTTTTTGTTACAAAACTAACAATCTTATAATCTATATACAGTTGGTATCTTCAATTATAATTGAGTAGAAGTCAATATTTTATGCATCATTTTAGTTTTTGAAGATATTATTTTTATTATTATTTAGTAATATACACCAAGCATATTTTTTTTTCTTCTATGACGACTACACAATTAAATGAATAAAAACTAACACAAAAAATCAGAAAGAAAAATAATAAATTTAAAGTTAACTATACACCTACAGTATTACATGTTCGGTATTTAAAATGTATTTATGTAAATAAAATATATTTCAATGCAAATGTTCTTACCCAAAAATAAACAATAGTGATAGTGATATCTATCTAATTGAATAAAATTGTTACAGATATGTTTGAAATATATATGTATATACATTTATGGTAGCCATAGTTTATTAACACACACTTATGGTAGCAATAGTTTAATTATAAAGTTGTTAGTTACAGTTAGGTTCAATTTGTTTCCTAGTTTTTTGAGTAATAGTCGCTGTGATAGCGAAGGCCTCCCCCAGATATGCATTTTGTAATCACACATTATTAATATTACATGTAGATATGACAACAAACTTTCTTTAAATTTTTCATAATATTAATACAGGTTAGTAGATTTGACTTTTTACTTATTCACAAGGCTTGTCTGAGGGGATGTGGTCTACTCCTCCACGGTGACCAGCCGGCTTGGAGGAGGTACATACATACATGTTTGTTTACTTGTTACATTTAATTTTTATTAAATAATGAGAGGACAGTCGGTCATCTTTGCTTTGCTATCTTACTTGCCAGGGTTCTGGCGAATTACAAATGAAGCAAGACTGTTTGAGCCAATCGCCACTTTCTTGGTTGACTGTTTTTGATCCTTATTGTTGATTTCCTTGGTATGTTTTTGTTCCGGGGAAACTTGAAATTTCCTTTTATTGTTTAAACTTACTTTGCTATCATCCAAAATAATTATCTTATCATATTTAATAAAGGCCTTTCTCCCTTCTTGGTGCAATTTTGAAATTTCTTCTTGTAATTCTTTCCTCTTTGCTAAAATTTTTGGTGGGTAATCTTCCATAACATAATAGTTCGAGTTTTTTAAATAGTTTTTCTTCGTTAAGATTTCAATTTTTGTTGCCATGGAGTTAAAGGTCATGATAACCGGTCTAATTTTGTCGCCTTTCCGTCCCAATCTTCTTATACAGTTTAATTCCAAATAACCGCATTTAATTTTCAAATGATCGTTAAAAATGTTCGTTATTTTCTTCTCTAATTCTTTGTAATTTTTTTCAGTTTCTTCTACTCCAAATATAAGTAAATTTCTCTGATTATTCGCTAAATTCACAGCAAAACTGTAGAATACTCAAATCGCACGAAATTGTAAACACATCTTTTTGCTTACAAGTATGGGGTAGATAGTAAAAACACTCGGGCACGTAATCTTTCACATGATTATTTACGCGGTTTTTAGCACTAAAATTGACTTGGAAACCAGAAAAAATATGTGATATCACTGGTTAACACAGTATTTCGTACTTTAGAACAAATTTAGATATATCAGGGGCGATAAAACAATATTTAGTACACTTTTTATCGGAGTACGTGCTGACGCTTCATTGAACACCGACTCTACTCACACCGACTACTCATATACATACATAAATACTTTATATCGATACATAGTCGTATATTTAACACTCAGACCGACAGCTAACAAATTTAGTTCGTCACAAAGATGTTGGCAGTACCGGGATTCGAACCCGGGACTCTATGGTAGGTAATAGTATGGGAACCATTATGCCAACGAGGTCGTCAAGTTTAACGTGTGTGTGCGTATCTATCGGCAACGGGTCTATCTCCCGAACGAATAAACCGATTTTGAATTCTTTTTTTTTTGTTTGAAAGGTGTGTTAGTCTGGTAAATGGCATGAACCTAGCTGAAAATTGTCGGAAATAATATTTTTTCACAACTCCCTCAATATGGTTATCAAATGAAAGGGATTTCAAAGTAGAAATGTACTACGCTTTTATTTCAAATCCAAGATGGTCACTAGCACAAAATACCGGAGTTTTCAATTTCATTAATACTAACTGATAAATATTATAGTTTGTTGATATAAGTACAATGGAAAACTATTATACTAGTTTGTCAAATAAAAGCCTTTACAAAATAGCTTTATTTTTCAGTCCCGAATATTTCATACCATTTTATAACCACTAAGCAGGTGCTATGTATATACAAGGGTACGTAAGGAGGGTAAAAATGAGTCAACCTATATACTATTTATTCTGTGAGCAGACTCTTTTAGGCCTAAGATTGGATTACTTCCCTCTTTGGAGAGAGTATGTATAATAATTCGATATCCAAGCGATGACGTAATATAATGTATCTAAGATTAGATAGAATAATAAGGAGATGTGGTATATAATTATGCGTTTTATGGTAGTGTAAGTTAACAACCCGTGTCGGGTAAATATGACTGTTTAGAACTTGATGACTACTTTGACAGCTGCTGCGGTATTTCATCTTTATTAGGTAGTTAAATCTAGTTTAATATATTACTTTTTTTAATTTTATACATATGTGTTGCCTGAAATAAATATATCCAATTATAAAATTTATAATGATTCATTTAATGATCCTTTCCCGTATCTGAAAAGTTGTGTTATGTTCGTTTTAAATTGAGGTTAAGACGAAGCTCAAATCTTGATTTTACGGGTGTTTCGCTATAAATCGTAAACGGAAAAAATAACGAGAAAATAGTATAAAGGCTGTCTAAAGAACCACTTTAAGAATATTTTTACAAATTTTGATACTAATCCGACTTATCAATATGAATAAAAAAAAACTAGTTCAAAATAAGTAATTTTAGTTAATTTGTACCAGTTTTAATTCTAATTCATAATTTCTAATTCTTAAGTGCAGAATTATTTGTAGGTACCAATTTGCAGAATTATGTTTTACGAGAGTTCGAAAATCTGTATAAATAAATGAAAAATCGGTTCCAAAGCACCTTTAAAAATGTGTTCTGGCAGCCTCTTTGGGAGCCAGTTATTTCAGACTTAACCTCGATGATCGCATTAGATCACCTTAGTTAGAGGCGATACAAATACAACTCGGCGAGGCACGTAAGTGTTGTCATATAATATTACAAAATAGACACAAAATTACGTCCATTTGTTTACCCATTACTGTAAAAACTTTCTGTCACGTTATTTCCCCTGGCAACATTTATAAAAACAGCTATAATTTCATTAAATTAATAACCATGGCCGCACCCGCGTGCGTTTAGGCTCCGAACATACTGTCTAGCCGATAGCAAGGTGTTTGAACCTACATATATTGTACACTGAACTGTTTAATTACTCTAATTATAGTGTTGCCACCCTAAATGGGGCTATATGGGATTGGTAGAGTAATGGGGTTTTGTTGTTTTAGTTTTGGAGCTTTAGGTTTTTAGGGTGCGCGTGCTTGCTTTTTAGTTAGAATTTGCGATAAATATGTATGGTAAACATATTATAAGGTAATAACAGAGACCTAACCTTAAATTGCTTTTTTAGCGTTATAATTTTAAAACAATTAATGTTTTTGAAGTTTCTAGTACGTCTACAGGAAAAACATAAAAATATTTACATTGATACAAATAAAAAAAAATATTTATACAGAATATATTTAAATAGTAAATACATTTTTTTTATTCCTAATAGTAAATCTGGTAATTGCCCACTGCTCGAATATGTATAACTTGAGGTACTAAGAAGAGAACATATATATGTATATGTATAATCCTATGGCACGAGACCTCACGCGGTCTCAGTATAGGAGTAAGATCCATATGAAAAAGGATAACCTTAATTAGGCATTACTTTAATCCAGTGTTAAATTGTATTGTACACCTTTTATTCTAAAATAGTTTTCTGTAATTTTAAACAAATTTTAATTTGACCTATATTCATTCATGTTAACTTCTCAAGAAATACTATTAATAGTTACACCAAAATTGCATAACACTCTTATATATATTGTAATAAGTATTTTCATCATTTACACGCTACCTAAAATATAATATAAGTCGGGTTCTCCTTCCTGGCGCTATAACTCCAGAACGCACGAACCGATTTCCACGGGTTTGCATGGGTTGGAAAAGTCTCGGGCTCCGTGAGGTTTGCAGATAACTAAAATAAAGGGAAAATTCCAACTTTGTGGTGAAATGGAGTTTGCCGGGTTCGCTAGTTTTATATAAAGTACAAATTTTCATGGCAGTGATGATGTCAAGACAGTGTAAGGTAATTTATTTCCATTATATCAGCTGTATGTATTGTGAATATATTTATGTTATTTACACAGCTGTATACAATTGGGGAAATAATTCCTGAAATATAATTATGTATATACATACCACAACATAACAACCAATAGGTAATTAACTAAAAACAACTCCAACTCTGTGGCAAAACTAATTCATGTTGATTTTCTTTCGCCAAGTTTTATACATCAATCTTATACGAAGAAACCTATAATTAGTAATGTTGATATAGTTTCTGACAGGTGTGCCTACGAAAGATAAATAGTACAAGCATTTATTATGTTACAAAGCATATTCAAAGTTAGACGATCTCGTTCATTCGGGATTCAGGAGTTACGATTATGAAATAAACTAAAAAGAAAGAAAATATAAAAGAATATTTAAAGTAGGACGATCGACTTTTTGTAAGATAACAAAAAGTATAATCTTTTTTTAAATTGATTCTCAAAAGGTACATATGTACAGCAATATTTTATTTTTTGGCCACTATACGCATAGATATTTTTATGTTATTTTTATTTTATGATAATACGACATTCAGCGTCAGATAAAACAATGTAACTTTTAATGAATAGAAGAATCAATACCGCGATACGATCTAAGCTGATTCCTTTAAACAACAATAACAATTGAACCTCGTAATTATAGGCTCCAGCGCTCGTCTGCTGCCCCTACGCTTCACTATTGTTTTCATTTTATCTTGTACAGCCGTCATTACATGATTGGGCTTGAATGATGATTCATTTTAGGTCGTCCAGTTTGTTGGTTACTGCACAAAAACCAAAATAGTAGACGTCAAAAACTTTTTGCGTCAGAAAAATTGAAAATTGAACCGTACGGAAATATTGGAATACTGATTCCTTCATCTATATCAGCTATCAGTTATCGAGCAAGATGAAAAATGATTAAATTACTAAAATGGAAATAAATAAATAGGGAATGGTGATTAAAAGAGTAAAAATTTAGGGATGTATGTATTTTTAAATGCCACATTATAAAAAAAAACTTAACAAAAAAATTGTTAAAAAAAAATATAGGTGAACAACTTTTATCACTTGAAATTTGGTAAAAATCGGTCAAGCCGTTTCGCAGGAGTACGGTAACTTACATTGTGACATAGAAATTTTATATATTAGAAGATTATAAAGAAGAAAAGACAACAAAATAAATTGAAATAACCTACAAGTTATTATTCTGTGCTATTGTTCAAATTACTTAGTTGAGTTAGTATTTCAATTTGTAGTTGCTTTTTTTGGCAATAGATAATGTATGCCGCTTCCAATTTACCATAAAGTAAATTTATATCAGACTGATAAGGTCTATGGATAAGGTATTAATTTCCAAGCACCATGTCATGTCCATTCTAGTGACACGGCCTCTGATAGTGGTTGCTGGGCTATGATTTGATTAATTATCAGAAAACAGCGAACTAGAACAAGCGGAGGAGTAACTCCATATAATTGCCGCTTAGAATTTGAATCCATCTACGCACACAATTATATTGCTATCTCAACGAAACACACATACACAAAGCTCACACGCGATTGGTCGCATCAAGGTCACGCCATCGATACTAGCCGTGCGAGTAGCTGTTTGCCCCGCCCACCGCGGTATTTTACGCGTGGACGGCGGAATCATTTTATCGGCCTAGTTACTATTCTATTTATTCTAGTTCTCTGTCAGAAAGCTATTATGCGATTCAAATGCTATGCTACTTGGCCCGTGACGTCACTAGTAGCGATTGGTACAATTTGCAAAAATCGTCAAAGAAGATGAAAAGCAAGTGCGGCTCGGTGGTAAAAACGTCTGCTCTTCAATCGGACGGCGTCTTATTCGATCCCAGCCCTACACCAATTTCTTGTTTTTCAAGTTATCTGTGGATTTGCACTCGCTTCACGGTGAAGGAAAACATCGTGAGGAAACCGACACGTATGAGGACTGCAATATTCAAAGACGTGTGTCATCCGCTATCCCGCACTTATGGCCAAGGTGGTAAATTATAGCCTATATCTCTCTCCTAGTGAGAGAAGGCCTCGAGTCCCAGCAGTGGGAACTTACAGTGGACTGGTTGTGCTATATGCTATGCATAAATTTAAATACTCATATAACATGTTTCATATTAAAATTGCAATGATAATAGTGATTTGGTAGTTTGGCACAACTATAGATTATTTTCCTCAAGTATGTACGATATCGTTTCTTTCTGTTATCCGTGGTTCGAATAGCTAGTCTAAAAAACAAGTAGCTAATCAATACGAGCGAGTAATGGCTAACCGTTACCTGCTGGCATCAATAACTCTATTGATTTGCATCCAATACTATATGTACTGTACACGTATCGATATAAAAACAACACATTATTATACGCATTATATTGATGACTTCGTTGGCGTAATGGCTACCATGCCAGACTACCAACCAGAGGGTCCCGGGTTCGATACCCGGCAAGGCCAGCTGAGACTTGGGCCAGATAGCTGGGACTTGGGGCCTTCTAGCAGGGAGGGAGTTAGGCTATTTATAGATATCCACCACACTAGCTAGCTAAGTACGGGTTGGTGGCAAACTAAATAATATACAGTGGAATTTCATACATGATCCTCTTAATTTTGTTAGAATAAAAATTTCACAGAGAATACTGAAATTCGAAACATTACATCTAAATTAAATTGTAAAATTCGAAATAAAAAAGTTAAGAAATTCAGATGGTAATGTATTTTTTTCTTTTTATTATACCACGACAGATACATATGTATTTCTTTCTGTATGTTTACGTTCTTCAATGATATATGTATGTATATTCCGGAAGCAATAAATAAATACATTTATTTTAACCATACATTTATTCCATTGAGCACTTCAATTATGCACTAGAAGAAGCACTCAACAATAATTCCATTTAAATGTATCTATAATGCGGATCGTGTTCCTAATATAAATACTCCGTGAGCATAGTAGATGTTTATAAAGCAGCCTCTCAAGTCGCGTATCGCCAATGACAACTATCGCCACTCTCATTGGCAATGACCCCAGCTGTCAATAGCTATATATAAAACATCTATCAAAAAACACTTAGCGCGGGGCTCTATTACGTACAACAAAATGTTAATGCGCACTCTTTACATAAACCATTACATATGTATGTAAGTACGTACACATTTTAATATAGGAAAAAGTAACATACTCTATTTTGTACCTAATTTGTAAACAAAATTACTATGCTAAGCGATTTGACATTCTTATTTATTATTTACTAGCTGTGCCTTACAATATGACCCGGATTAATCTGGGATCAAAAGTAGCCTAGTATTAATCCCAGGTTTATTCTAACTCAATACTACATTTCATACTAATCGGTGCAGCCGTTTAAGCGCGAAGAAGTAAAGTAAACAAACACAAACTATTGCATTTATAATATTAGTAGGATAAGATTCCGTGCGTAAGTCAGAATAATAAATAAATAACAACGTGGAAATGGACAACTGCACAGTAATTGTTTTTAGCCGACTTCAAAAAAGGAGCAGGTTATATAGTCGACTGTATGTTTTTTTTATTATTCTTTATTCTTATTGATAGCATAGGTCATTGTCGATGAGAGTGGAGGCAGTTGGCATTAGCTAAAACACGCGACTTGAGGGGCTGATACGAGCACCTAAGCCCAGTGCATACTTTCCCATGATGAGCATGCATCGCTTACTATGCATTCATGATGCCTAACATACATAATTTATCATGTATTTATAAACAAACTGATATATTCTCATCACTCAATACATACAGAATCTTGTTGAAATTGAAACTTATGCATTTTTTTGATATTTTTTCTTTACAATCATTTTAATGAGAAATTTTTCTTCGCGAGGAGGTGCGACGAACTACTTCTTATTTGTATGAGCTTATGCCGAGCGCTTTTTAAAGGACAATCTTGTGCATGGTCACCCATTCTAAGACTGTCCATATCCACCGAAGCTTAACCTCGACGGTCGCGTCAGATCACTTTAGTTAGGGCACAAACAATTTTCAAAATAACATTTTTATTCAAAATTTACGATTATGTTTCTAATAGCCTACGAGCTTCAACAAGGCAGGTGGAAGCTGACCACAATAACCACTAGTGGTATAGCTGGCTACTCGGTCGGAAACAATCCACAATCAGAGGTAAAATATTAGCTAATCCTTTTTTTTCGTTTTGGAAAAGAAAAACGTAAATGTGACGCATCTGTAGTTTTCGTATTTCAACAATAACATACTACACGCTCCATGAAAATTTTACACTGATAAGGTGGTATTTGAAGTAAGCAAAATATACAACTTTTGTACACAAAAAGAAGTAAAATGTTTCACTTAGATCGTTTGATAACAATTAATTTAATTATTATTCAACAACATTGGTAAAAACTCCAAGTGATTTCAATGAAATGTTAATTTTTGGACCATAATTCATGTAAAACTAAGTAAAAAAAAATTGGAGCAATTCATAAATTTTAGAAAAATAAGTAGTATATACTTTATACGAATATGTTACCTAAAGAAAAAAACATTGATGTTTGTATGGGAATAGCCTAAGAAATAAGCATAAGAAACTTTTTTATTTAGAGGGGAATAATCATTGTTATTTTTAAAATCACTGAAAACTACAAATAAAACCAAATTTACGCTCTTACTTACCTTCCAGACAGGCGTGCTTACCATTAGGTATCGAATCACTCTCGCTTTGAATATAGCTGTATATTTTAAAATATTAGCGTATTTGAATTAAGATTTGCGAAAATAATTACTAATGATATTTAACATTACTTTGATGTTATAATTTCAATTCATTTAATTAAGTTTAGCATATGTATTTCCTGTTACACCTTTATTTATCGAAAAGAAACGCTGCCGCTTTCCTGGAATGATATTAGATGAAATCACAATTACTGACGCAAACGTAAAGCATCAAACACTTGCATTGCGCTATCAGATTACCTACGAGGGAATTTGTAATATAATGTCATCGGTTAAAATATGCCTACTGAGAAATAGACCTCCTGGAAATCGTATTATATATGTAAGTACTCGTACTATACATACTTTTTTTTCTAAGATCAACATTGTAAATGTATTTCTTAATACATTTTAGTGTTAAGTTTTACGTAACAAATTTATAAAAGTACTAATGGAGACTCTTATTAAATGTTTATACATTTTAAACAAACTAAAGATGTCACGTACGTAATATAATATAGGATTATTTTTAGATATTCTATGAAAATTTACCAAGACCAAAAAGTACGTTAGATAATTCAGAAGAATTCAAGAGAATTTATTTCAGTTTTTTTTTTATGAAGTGTGCTTTTTGTACTAAATGACTATTCAAATATGTAATAGGTTTAGGCGAATTAGGGCTAATTCTCATTATAGTAGTAGTAGTAATTATGTAGTTTTATTATTAATCTTCTATTGTGATTTAGTTCTTATAAAATATAATAATTTTAATAAAATGTTTTTGTAAGTGACGTGGCGTGTATGTACTCGTAGTCATAAGGTTAATAAATGATTATTTTGATTTCTTGATTTTGTTTTTTTTTTTGCGACCGGCTAGCTAAGGACTACTTCTCCTTAGGGCCACTTATTATTTGACTACTTCTGATAGGTAGCTGAAAACTGTAATTTGAATACTAAGCAAATAAAGCTACTGACGTGACAATCATCCATTTATTATGAATGTTTATTTGCAATTTGTCTGACCTCGACAGTTTTTGGGACAGATATTAGCCATATTTCAGCTGAATGAAGGAAGTTACTTTTTCATTGGTTTTTGTTGGTTTTCAGAACGAAGTTATGGTATTAGAGCTTTTCCCTGACGACAGATTAATTGGAGGCTTTTTCATTTGAAATAAATTGCGAATCGTTTGTAGATTTGAATTTAATCATAAATAGCATGGCTACTAGAAAATTACACATAATATATCTAAGACGTTTCAAAACTGTTAAAGAAATAGCTTAGAATTAACTGGTATAGGAATATTTTATATATAAAAAAATACTGACATGAAAAGTCTTTTAAAAGTATTTTTTCCTTACTATATCTATACTGGTATTGCTGAACGCTATCTTTATTTAAAAAAAAGCCTTTAATCACTAAAGTGATACCAGCCAAACTTAAAGTGTTTTTAACCATTTTTAGTAACATCTTTCAAAAAACTTCTTCGAATAAAAACGAATTCGCTTCACTTACTCCAAAACTAATTAAAACCTAACCTTGTAAGGTCCAAAGACCCCGTTACCACGAAAACTGTGCCTTATTTACAAAAAAGTACATGTAGTTATATTTTAGTTTCCTTTAGGTATCTAAGCTAACTTAATTATTTTTTATTACCAACTTATTATTTACGCTTATTGTTTTATGTGTAAATCTTCCTGAAAATTAGCCGACTGAAAACAGACCGTTCCAAATTTTGTACAATTAAATTTTAAAACACCAAAAACTTTGAGCTGAAAAACTTTAGTGACTCACCATTTTTGCGGTTTAGAAGAGTCTAGGAAGTGGCGAAGTGGAGTGGCGGGTTGTGGCGAATAGTGGCGTGGCGTGTTCGCGAGGCAACGCACCGGGCCGGACTGTGGCGCCGAGCACTTCAGGCATGCTTTTATACGCTCGTGAGGAGGAAATATTCTGGAGAGTTGTGAGGTAAAGGATTGATTTTAGATAGATAAATAGATAAATTCTTTATTTCCCGCTAATTACATTAAATTATACATAGAAGAAACTTATAACTAGTGCCGAAAATGGCGGCCTTATCGCTAATAGCGTTCTCTTCCAGACAACCAGAGGAAGGACAGTGATAAAAAAAACGAGAGAGGGGAGTACAAAAAGTATAAAAAAATATACTATATATTACAAATACATACTAATATACAACTACATAAAATATACTAAATTTAAATATTATTTAGGTGCATTTACGGAGTGTCGAGAGTTCCAATAAATCTTTAAAGCAACGGTATAAATTAAAGATTGAGTTTAGATTAGTACAAAATACATTTCAAATGCTATGCGACAAGTGACATTTGGTACAGTTTGCAAACAAAAACGCATTTTTTTTTATATTGTAAAGTAATGGCATCACGTCCCAATAGCATTTGATTAGCGTTTTATCTATACCAATCTATACCAATATTATAAAGAGGAAAAGTTGGATTGTTTGTTTGTTTGATGCGAGTAGGCTCCGAAATTACTGGACCGATTTTAATAATTCTTTCACCGTTGGGAAGCTACATCATCATCATCATCCACAGCCGGTTTGTTTCTCTTTACAACTTGGATTATTTTATAGCCCGTGCAAAGGCGGGACTGTCTGCTTGTATGTAAGTAAAATGATGTTCTAGAATAAGACTGTCTTGTGAATCTTGTCGCGACTGCTACGATACAAAATGTCCAGACGGGAACGATTTTCAGGAATATTCTGTATATAGTAAGATATTCAGTTTTCCCAAAACAGTGACTAACAGTTCTCGCAGCTGTTGTGTACCTATCATGAGAAAACTCGCTAAATTTAGTCATTTATATTTTTTACGTTTTAAACTCGTAATAATTTATCGTTGATTGACGAAAGTTTTGTTTTTTTCCGAACGGTGCACACAACGCTGAATCTTAAATTTTTCTTTAGGTGGGGCAAAGACTGAATAATTTCGCCCCTCCCATTATCTCTTTAACCTTTACCATTTATAATTTCAGCTGTCAGATGTCCACTAATCATATTATGATGAATTTATTATATTTCCGGAAAAAAACATCCATCGCTGTTCATTTTATCTACAGAACAGCTTGTGCGTAATTTTAAAAATACTTGTAAAGCGTGTAAATTTGGCTGCCTCTGAAATTGCCGTCCCGGAATGAGCCCCGGATTACCCACCTAAATCCGTGGCTGGTGTACAGTATTAGAATACAATATTCAATTACGATTTTCATTTCATATGAACAATAAACTAATGATGCAGTCTGTTAGTTGGTCTTCCTATATGAATATACGTAGATTTTAAAATTAGCTACCTGATTTCTAATTCTAATTTGAAGTGGGGGTGATGAGACCTGCACTGACATCCCGCTATTTATTGTGAATTCCCCCTGACCAGCCTACCCAAGTAAATAACGGAGTACGGCCTACCTGTTCCACCCCTGTTGCGTTAGATGGTATGTTTTGAACATGGTCAATCGAAGTCGAACTATGATCTTGCTTTTATCAGCAAAAAAGGAAATTCATAATCATATTTATCGGTAAAAAATATTTTACAAGTCAAATCATACATAAATTTTTAATAAAATATTATAACAAAAAGAACATAAATATACTTCTGTACATTATAGAGTTAAATACGAGTATGTCATCAATCTAAAATTAAAACAATGTCAAAAAACTACTAGTTAGTACTCATATCGTATTTTGTAATTTTTAGAAAGTCGTATATCATAGAGAGTTTCCTCGATAAGCCAGCGTTTAAGTCGAGCTTTAAAGTTACCTAAACTTGTTGCCTCGGTCACATTTTCAGGTAATTTATTGTAAATAATTGGGCCATAAATGTGCTTATTCCGTAGACAGAGAATTGTTTCCTCTGTCTACGGCTTATTCTCATAATGTGTCAAATTTCAGCAGCTGCAAAAAGGTTAGAAACAATTCTAAATGAGAACTTCTTTGTTTGTGCCTAAATAACAAAAGACTGGTATTATTGTTGGCTTCGGCCCAACAGCCGCGCTCTCTGCGTTTGGAGGGATGCAGTTAGGGGATGGGGACCCTCCTAACCTTGAGCTTGACCCTTTACCATGTTTTGCAATCTATGAAGATCGATCTTATGAACGAATGCGTAATGCGTCTGATTGAATATGTAAATCGTACTTTTTCGTATCGTGTTTTTCGTACTTTGGAATTTTTTGTTCTGCGCGTAGCAGTGAAAAACGCTAAAATATGGACTAAAAGATCAAATATTAAATACGGCTCTAAGTTATTTCTTAACAAAATTTGTGCCAATCAACTTCAAAACGTAATAAAAATGGACACATACAGCATATTCGTACAAACTTTCACGCTTATAAAGTTAATAATAAAAGGACTTACTTTTTTATATAAGCTTTTCTTCTTTTCACCCTTAGGATACTAATGTACTATTTCTTCTCTCTATATTACGTCAATTACCTATAACGTCAAAAATACGCACGCTTCTTTGGATATCTTAAAATTAGTTTAGTAATTTTATACGGACAATTTACACGAGCTACAATTTATAAGACAACTTTTTCTTTTAGCCACATTTTCTTGGTGGTTTTAAATGGAGCTCAAACTGTATTTATAAAAATATAAGTGTATACATATGAGAATAAACAGAAGAGCCATAACAAACCAGATGTGTCGGTCAAATCAATTTCCGTCGACAACCTCTCCGCCATCCGTTATCCAATTGCATCTGATAGTTGATAGCGTCACTTCTTCAATCGATTACAATTTACTGCACATGTCTGGTATTGCATTGCACGGGATATTTTTGCAAAGTAGGTCACTTACTTTTTCTGCACATCGTTTTAAAACCGTGATTGAGTGAATAATAAACGATTATTAACAGAGCGAGCGACATCTCTACAATTTTGCTTTCGTCTGTTAGTATCTTAGTTCGTATTTTATAAACCTTATTTTTTGACAAAACTTGTCAGTTGGCATGTACACATTTTTTTTAGTCGATGACGATTTTGGATTAGAGGAACTGCAGCCTCAAAAAAGCGAGTGTGGCTCGAACGACGTCTGTTTTTCCATCAGACGGCCCCTTCGATCCCAGCCCTACACCAATGACTTTTTATTCAGGTAATGTTTGTTTGGATTTGCACTCGCTTTTTGGTGAAGGAAAACATCGTGAGGAAACCGGATTGTTTGAGGATTACAATATCCGAAGACGTGTGTCATCCGCCAACCCGCACTTGGCGAGCGTGGTGGATTATGGCCTATATCTCTCTCCTAGTGAGGGAAGACCTCGAGTCTCAGCAGTAGGAACGTATAGCGCTTGCAGGCTGCTTATGCTTTATCCTCAAAAAAGGGAAATTTGTATATACTTCGCGGTTTCAATGATATTTGCAGATTCATTTATTAATGTATTACGCTTACAAGATAATGGAAATTCAAAATTAAATGTCGAGTAACTATTGAGTTAAAAGTAAAGTTACAAACATATTTAAATGATGGAGGCGCGACGAACATACGTAATATAGTATGTTCGTAGCGCTTTCATACTCAAGCGGCTAAAGCTATTTTGGGTGTTATGGCTAAGCTTGGACCCGGGATTAACACTATTTTTGTTTATCCTGGATTAACACGGGTAACGCCACAGTACATACCGCGTGTATACAACACCATATACATACGTATTTTCTACAACAAGCTATTGAAGGCCCCAGCCATCGTAAGTCCATGTGTGGAATATCAAACGACGCGACGCTCGTGGGCGGCGCCTGACGCCGACAATTAATTGAGGAATACTAAGGTACCTAATTACTAACACTCTTCATTAGATATTGTAATTAGAAAGATTTACAACACATTGAGCGAGCTTCCTGGCTAGAGTTATTCAAATTATTGTGCTCACATACAAAAAAATCTTGTTTTACTTTTACTCAGTACAAGTTTAAATTTGACCAGTTAGTTAGAGTTTAGTATTTTTTTTATCCTTGATAGGTTTGCGTTTGACTACAGCTAGCCTGATGTTAAGCTGCGCTGATGTCTACGGTGTGGCACGCTTACCTAGAAGATACCTATTAACTCTACTTTTGAAGACCCCCCGTATGATACCTCTTAGGAAACAGAGACTCAGCGAGAGAGAGAGTCCAGACACTAGATCCTAGTGTAAGTCGTAGCATTACTAGTTTGGAATAACTAGCTATCAAGGAGAATACCAGAACACACCGTAAGGCTTGGCGACAAACTTTTTATCTTTGGTGGTTGCTAGCAAGGCGATACCTACACAATGCTCTAACATCATGCAAGATTTCGTTTATTGTTTGTCTGCAATCTTCTTCTTCCTTGCCTTATCCCACTAGATGCGGTCGGCACAGCGAATTTTCCTCCGCCGTCATCTCTACACTCACTCCTTTCACTCTCATGTCCTCATTCACACACTCCATCCATGTCTTCTTCGGTCGGCCTCTTGCCCTTCTTTCTTGCTATTCCATTTCCATACATCTCCTACTAACATGCATCTCCTCTCTACGCATCACATGCCCATACCACGCTAACCTCCCACTGTTTAGTTTCTCACTCACTGGTGCTACGTTCAAACTTCCTCTAATATACTCTAATACTGTTTGTCTGCAATATTTCTTAATTTAGTTACAATGAACTACTAGCCAAACCTTGCGGTGTTACTCGCGATGATCCATGTCAGGGCCCAGGGTCGCATAGTATTTGAAACGAATAGTATACCTATATAATCGTACATGAATCTATGTATAGTATGTTTGAACCACAAGTCTTCTGAAGTGGTCTATATATTTGAGCAGTAATTGCATTTTCTCTGTCTCTACATTTGGTGCTTGGATGTAATTGTACGCCCACTGATCTTAGTGATAGGTATCTCTTTACTGAAGGATAGTTTAATGCTTTCGGTACAGAAATAGAAGATAGCTATTATAGCTCGGCTAACTAAGGTGATCTAACGCGATCATCAAGGCGATGCTGTACCGAATTCAGCCGCTTATATGTGCCATACCTATTGGAGCGAAGCGACTAGTACAACAATTTACTGTAGCTCTAACACATCTATATATCTTTAGCAACAAAGTAAAATAAGAAATGTTGTTATTTTTTTATTACTTTTAAAAGCATTTATTATTAAATTTCATAACAATTTTTTTCAATGAATGTAACTATCAAGCGAATTTTACGTACTGTTTTGGAACCTGAATGATAAAAAAAAATAACGAATAAAATCGTAGCCTTTTAAGTATACGTAGCATTTTATAGAATGTTTAAATGATAAGTCCTCCTCATACTTTATTGTAGTTATTACATACTAAATTGTAGTTATTGCCATGTTATTACATGAATTTATCTTTGAATTTATTTATCTGCTGCAGTGTTTTAAATATGGGTTGAAAAATGAATTTGAATTTCAATAAGGGGGAGGATGAAATTAGAGAGGGGTCAAGATTTTGGTTGGGTGAGCATGTAACAAACACTAGGCACTGTACGCGTGTCTGTTCCCTGAGTATTCGTGCGTCACGTATCCAGCCGGCGACGGGCGAGCCGGGGCGCGGCTCCAGCGGACTGTGACATTATATCACTCGCATAGACATATTGTTTCACGACTGTCATCATTCTCATTTTAGCCCGTAGACGGAGAAACCATTACCCAGATAGGTATGACATGGCGTGGCGTGGCGTGGCATGGCGTGGCGTGGCGTGGCATGGCGTGGCTTGGCGTGGCTTGGCGTGGTATCGCGCGGCATGACGCAGCATGGCGTGGCTTGGCGTGGAATCGCGCGGCATGGCGCAGCATGGCGTGGCTTGGCGTGGAATCGCGCGGCATGGCGCAGCATGGCGTGGCTTGGCGTGGAATCGCGCGGCATGGCGCAGCATGGCGTGGCTTGGCGTGGTATCGCGCGGCATGACGCAGCATGGCGTGGCTTGGCGTGGAATCGCGCGGCATGGCGCAGCATGGCGTGGCTTGGCGTGGAATCGCGCGGCATGGCGCAGCATGGCGTGGCTTGGCGTGGAATCGCGCGGCATGGCGCAGCATGGCGTGGCTTGGCGTGGAATCGCGCGGCATGGCGCAGCATGGCGTGGCTTGGCGTGGAATCGCGCGGCATGGCGCAGCATGGCGTGGCTTGACGTGGAATCGCGCGGCATGGCGCAGCATGGCGTGGCTTGGCGTGGAATCGCGCGGCATGGCGCAGCATGGCGTGGCTTAGCGTGGTATCGCGCGGCACAGCGCAGCGTGGCGTGGCGTGGCGTGGCATGGCGTGGCGTTCACAACATATTTTGTTACATATCTTCACACCAAATTTCATCAAAATCGTTTAAGCCGTTTGAGCGTGAACAAGTAACAAACATACACACACACGCACAACTTTCGCATTTATTATATTAGTAGGATTAACTAAGTATGAGATAATTTAATTCCAAATTATTAATTATTATTTGGAATTACCGAAACTTTACGATTTCCTATCTCAACAATGAAGTGGTCAATTTTATCCATAATTATGTTTATTATACTTAATAACTTACCTAGTAAGTACAAATAAGTTACTAACTTAACTTTTTACTATTTAATCACTCTACCTAATATCAGTAGTATTTGTATAAGTATTTGTTTTTTTAATAGTCGTAGTAATAGTACCTGTATACCAAGTAACGTCTGAATTGGTTCAAAATTACGGCCTTAACCAACACACAGACAAACCTACGATTTGTATTATATAGACAAAAGAAAACCAAAATCGTTAATGCTTGCTTCCGGTTTAGTGAAAGTAAAAGGTGTTTACAACATTGTAGGATTAGTAACTAAAACGTCTAACTATTAACATCTTGGTTAAAATCTGTTAAAACTTGAGTTAGTTCTTTCTATTTCTTATTGTCATTGGAAAAGTATTCCGAACATAATGTTTTTTACACATTCACACACGGCATGTTAGCCCCATACTGAACCATTTCTAGCTCGTATTATGGTTGCTAACACAACTGATATACTACATATACATACATACATATTATATATAAATACATATTTAACACCCAGACCCACAGCCAACAAATTTCAGAAGTCGGAAGTTTAGTATTATAAGTGAAATGTAATATCTTTTCTTTGTGACTTATTGGAAAATAAATAACATTCATTCATTCATTCTTCTGATTGACAGGCCGGCATGGTAACCTTTACGCCAAAGAGGTCGTCAATAGTTAGTTCTTTCTATTTCTTATTGTCATTGGAAAAGTATTCCGAACATAAATGTAAAAAGTACTCATATTTTTATGAACTTTTTGAAGCTATCTCCTTATTTACGACGCTACACAACGAATGGCTACTGATAACGTTCCCGAACAAACAACACATCGATCTAACTTCTGCCCGACGAGGCTGGTAGACACTAAAACCTGTCGCCACTACAATTGATAAAGCCACTGCTATCAGTAGCAATAGACAAAACAGTTTCTACAATAAGCTGAGTGCCGTGGCAGTAGTTCAAAATCTTATACATGCATAGTCTTATTTATAAAAAATGCCTATTGTAGGTTTAAAGCACATAACAGCTAAAGTATGCAATAAGCATTTAAAGTGTTCTGTAAAGTTCACTATTAATAAACGTTCTGTAAGCCTTCAAAAACTATAGTAGCCACAAAAAACCAAATCCTTGCCAGTATGACGAAACAATCAAAGAAGAACGATATTAACCACAGATTATTTGTATCTTAGTGCTAAATATAGGTGAACTGTGTCATAAAAACAAAATTTTGTCTACTGCTTGGACACAAACAAACGTCAAAAAGTTGTTATAGTCATTCATAGTTTTAAGTTTCTGATAAAAATAAAAATGAATAAAACACCTATAAAAAGGCAAAGAAGTGCATAATGGCTGGAGGAAGATAAGGTTTGTATGCTTGCAGTTGAACATTGTTCTTCGTCATTTTTGTTATAGTGAAGTTAAAGAACACTTTAACTTTTTATAAATAAGACCTGTAGTGTTTAGGGGACCATTCTGTTTAGCGCCTGACACAAACATTACCTCACTCCGTGGAGCTTGCTATCATTATAATATAAGGAGACTCTTTTATTATTACCTCAGTTACAATTCACGTATCTAATAATCCTATTTGTTATTGTAATTGTTATTGGCATAGGCCTTCCCTGTTTGTTTCCATCCCCGTCCCTCTTCCTCGTTTGAGCCATCGACGATGGGAAAATCACCGTAGAACAAGGAACTCTGGAACAAGTCTCTACAGCGTTTTGTGATGCGATGTTTGGATCTTAGTTACTCTTTCACGCACTTACAGCTGAACCAACAAGAACAAAATTTGGTTTAGAAATAGCCAGACACAAATACCTTTTCTAAACAGATTCAAGCGTGTTGACGCAAAAAGAAAATATATTCAGTGAAGTACAGTTTTATTGTAGCCTCACTACCTCTTAATTTTCCCTCTGTGTTTATTTTTTAAAATATTAGGGTAATATCATTATTATTTATTCTATTATTTATACCTTTACTTCAGCCACCTATGGCCCATAACATAATTATAAATACCGAGCGAATGCGCCAGCGAACTAGAGTACTCTAGTTCTGTGTTCGGCGCGGATAAAACTGTAGCCCCGCAGCACAGGATCGCAAGATACTTAGCGCGGGGCACAGCGTCCCAAGAACGTACCACAAAATTTACTTACCCCACTCTTAGCACATAATTATTGTACGTACACAACCTTATAGTAAATAAAAAATATTTGTATTGTATAAATAAACTAATACATATCAATCACTTACAAACTAGACTCATTAAGACACACGAAGAGGCGGCGTCGTGTTTCGCTGGCTGGTGCCGCGCAGCTGGCCACGAAAACGTCGGTATACGGCACCTTTCGGCCAGAACTCATCCTTGAGGAATCTATCGAGACAATGCGTCGGTACCCGCATCACAAATTATATCAGATACATACTTGAGTTTTGACAATAATAATACCCGTTAATTTTGTAATTATTTATTTTACTTTTCTGCCCATAAACTTAGCCAGTAGGTAATGTTATATTTACAGTAATCTTTTGGTAATAAAACATAGCGTCAATGGCACTATTACAACTAGAATTAAATTAACTATTTCACTTATTAATTGCAAAATATTTACAAAGCATATTTTACATAATACCTATCTATTAAATCTATTATCAATTTAATTCTACTTCGTTCTGAAATTTATTATTATCGTTGACTTTCGAATATCCAGTTTTATTTTATTTATTTTGTACAAAAAATATTTACAAAACGCGGTGTTTTTCAATGAGAAAAATTGGTAACAAGTCAATTAGTATGTTCTAGAAACTTTAGGAATAATTTAGTGTTATTAAAACTGTAGAATGAACGAGTGTTTGCATATTAGTCCATCAAAATTCTTATGGAACTTGAAATATTTTAGAAAATATTTGAAATTGTATTATAAGTACATGTCCTAAAATATACATCAAGAATTAAAGGTTACGTTTTGGTCTGGTCGTCTTAGAACCTTTGATAACAAATTATGCCGAGTGGGAGAATTGTCAAACACATTGTAGAACTTTGCGTCGTGATGCGAGAATCCTTCAAATGCTTGTTGCGTGTGACTGTCGTGATCACGCGAACGCTTTTTTTGTTGTAAATACTGTGGAACTCCTTGCCGAACTCCCCATTCTCACAAAAAGAACTGAAGACAGTGAGGTTATAGCTCACTCTTTTCAAGGCGAGAGTGAATAGGTTTCTTCTAGGCATGAGCTCCCTTGCCTAGACATGCATCAGGGGAGTTGCGATCAAGCGTAAGACTATCTATCATTAATTAAATACAATGTATTTGACAAACCAATTCGGGTTTTGGTTCAAGCATAGTCAACTTTGAGCTATAAAAAATTTACATATTACGATTAACCTAGAACATGTAAAACTATTGTCATAAGTCAACAATTCCTTCTTGCTTCCCGGTCTGCAGGAAGGTTCTAGAGTTCTGTCTGGTGAAGATGTAGGGGGCGTTCTTGGAAGGGCAGCGGAAGGAGCGCATCAACACTGGAGGCACGTTGTCCGACTTGTTGCCGACTGGTTCTAGGAGGTTGTTCCAGAGCAGGTTGGCCGCTGGAACGCATAATATTGAAATTACATGTTAGTACATATTATGAAAGTGGGTCTAGTGGTCTTTAGATTTTGGTTTACTTATTTGATTTATAGGCGAGCAGCATTATGCTGATGTGCCTATATCACACTGAGTTGAAATTTATTTTTTAACTGTTCACATAATGTCCACTGTTCAATGTCAATGTTTAAAGTTCACTAGTGCACTGATCACAGGTTAGCAAGAGTTAGCAGAGATTTTTTTGTTTTCTGCAACCAGCTATCAAGCCGGTTAGATTTAGGTTAGGTTAGTTTAGTTAGATATTAGCTTATATATCATTATATGTCATTTATGATGCGTAAATGTCATATACAAGCATGATTATTTTATAATCTTAGAATTTAGCCTTAGTTCTAGAGTAGAGAAGAAGTAATAAGAGTATAGCATACTGTGAATGTGACAGTAAAATGTGGTAAGTATAACAATGAAGTCGAAAGAGTGAGTAAAGATTCAGCTTTGATCGCAGATGTAACGATACTGTAAATAACTAGAAACTATCTGTTCTAGCGCTCGCCTGTCTAGCAAAACCCTAACATTGTGTTCAGGTCTCCAGCCTCCTTAAGAGCTGGTTAATTACAGACAAGGCTGAGAGTCCCTGACTTGTGTGGTTACGCGCCCTGCAGATCAAATTCAAAGCTGTAAAAAAAATACTACATTCTCATAACAAAGATACAAGGCAGTTACCAAGCGCATGTCCTTTCTGCGAGAAATGGAAGCAATCGTGCGTGATGTAAGACTGGTGGATGACGAGTGGGAGCGGCAACACGGGGGGTAGCGGCGCGTTGAACAGCCGCATGAACGGCTGCAGTACCACTGTGAAGTCTTTGCGGGTGTCGTAGCGGCCGCTGTCCACCTGGGGGGACAATATCATTGTTAGTTAAAGAAGGTTTGGTAGGTACTAATTTCCACGAGGCTTTCCACTCTCAGCTACCAGCGAATTCTCAAGTATTTTGGACATGTCGCTCGTAGAAACCCTGATTGCCTCTAGAAGCTCGTGGTATTGTGGTAGGTCAGACCTCGTAAAGACGTTCACTGGCCTACCTATTGCCGAGCTTTTAAGACCACCGAGGACAAAAAAAGTGGAAGAGCAAAGTGAACCGAGTGTCGACACTTCATATTAGAACGATTTTCAGTATTGAAGTTGACGACTTATAAGAAGAATAATTTCTCGCGGAATAGAGACTGGTATATGCGTTCGTGCGTTCGGGGTGAGAGAGCTTTAAAATTAATTAAAATAAATAAATATCAGGACACATTTCGCACACGGCTGGTTAACCCCATGCTGAACCATTTCTAGTTCGTATTATGGTTGCTAACACAACTGATATACTACATATACATACATATACATAATATAGATATGTATATGTATGAATATGTAATATACATATTAACACCCAGACCGACAGCCAACAAATTTAGTTCAGCACAAAAATGTTAGTCGTGCCGGAATCGAACCTGGAACCTTCCGATTGGCAGTCCGGCATGGTAACCATTACGCCAATGAGGTCATCGACTGGAGTTCAACATGTTCTTGGAAAAGCCGGGTCTCTTGAATCCGGTTTGGTTGTGGTTCTTTTACGAGTTCTATAATTGGACACGTCCTCGGTGGAAGCACGAACAGAACAGCTAGTGTATAAGGGTATCGTGTCTCACCAGCGCCTGCTCAGCCTGCTGGTAGAGGCGCGCAGTGCGCACGATGTCATCCAGCTCGCCGCCGCCCAGCCCGCGGTGGAAGCACGAGCAGAACAGCGAGTGCATGAGGCGGCACATGGCGGGCCGGAGCACGCGCACTGACACCGACACGTCTGGGGGAAGACATTAGTCATGTGTTAGACAGGAAGAAGGACAGAAATCTGATGTAGGGGGCGTTCTTGGAAGGGCAGCGAAAGAAGCGCATCAACACTGGAGGCACGTTGTCTGACTTGTTGCCGACTGGTTCTAGAAGGTTGTTCCAGAGCTGACTCTCTAGCCCTCTAATATCATTTAGAAGTCTGATGTGCGTTTCGTAATGATTTTAGATAGGAAGCTTGACGAAATAGTATGGATAATAGTTTTTAGTCTCTTGTTAACCTAAATTGTAATTAGTCTCTTATTTTATCAAACTAGATGTGTTTGCATCTTATTATTTACTAGCATCTCGCCCCGGCTTCGCACGGGTTCTTCAATAGCCTAAGCTGCAAAGTAAAACTTAATATACCCTATATTACTCGTGGATAATGTGGCTTGTGAAAGAGTTTTTCAAATCGCCTCAGTAGTTTCGGTGCCCAATCGCGTCAATCAAAACTTTACCTTTTTATAATATTGGTATAGGTTGACTATTTATCAAAAAAGAACAAATCAATTAGACTGTTTTTTTAATGTTTATTACTGAATCTCATTCTTTGATTCATATATTTTGCTTGCTAATTTACATTTATTTATTATCTACTCCAATTTAAGTTCATCGTCTCCAGATGTTGTTGATCAACAGTTGTTTAAAGAACTTTTTTGATGACTAGTTACGTAAAATTCTCCTTATATATATCCTTTTTCTATGTAAAATAATTCATATATACCAATAATAATTATCGTCATAGATGTGATAGCTTTAAGTAAGCATGGATAGTTGTTTTGAGGTCAAAATTAATGTGCTAAGAAAAATGTTATGGTGTAAGTTGTAATACAAACATCGCCGTGAGAAACTGAAGACACCCATAGATAATGGTGCATAGCATAAGGTTTCAGCAAGACCCATTATTTTTGGAAATTGCACTCTGAGAGAAAATAACTGTATTGTACCTATTGTTCAGAAACATACGTGGTCTTAGTGTGAATGGATATTTGATTGATATTTCATGAAATACAAAAGAAGACGTTTTTTTCTACTTTTTTACAAATAATTTAACCCAAACTGTCCTAAACTAAAAATTCTATGTATCAATATAAACAAATCTCTGAAGTATAGACTTGACAAATTTTAAATTATTTTAGACAGCTACACTACTTTTCAGTGTCATATATGATAATATTTTTATTAGTTTGTACCTAGTTTACCACCGACCGAAATGGGAATTACTAATAATATTATCAAAACATTTGTAACTCGGTCTGTGTATCTCTGTGTGTCTGTTTGTTTTGGGTTAGTGAAAGATTGGATCTAAATATCAATATTTTTTAAATTAGTATCACACTCTAATGGGACGAGTCCATAAAATGCATAGTCCCACTAGTGGGTGAGCTAGCAGTTAGTACCACTAGTATCCAATATTCGGGTATATATATAAAAATATATATATAAAATTTCCATGTCACAATGTTTGTTACCGTACTCCTCCGAAACGGCTTGACCGATTTTTTCCAAATTTTATATGCGTATTCAGAAGGTCTGAGAATCGGCTACTGTATATTTAGATTTTATTTTTTTAGTAAGGTAAAAAAACGTTTGCCGGGTCAGCTAGTAAATTTATAAATTTACTAATTAACGGACATTTTGCACACCGCATATGCGGCCTACAAGGGACATTTTATATTATTTTCCATGTTTTTATACCACCTGTGGCTACGCAAATAAATTATTTCATTTCAATTGTAGAGTTCACAAACAACAATTCTAAGTTTCTACTTCTCTAGTTCTCTTGTTTATGTCTTATAGTTTAGAGCAAAACCGCCATGTCTGTTTTTAGTTATCGGTCTTTTATTTTTAAATATGAATAATAAGCATTCAAACGTAAAATAGATGAATTCCTTCCTAACTTTGATATAAGTGCTTAATTATGACCGAGAAAATTCGGGCATGACTTGAAAGACAAGTCATTGGTGTAGGGCTGGGATCAAACCAAAAAATATATATCGATACCCTAATTTGCAAACCTACTAACTCCACTGCAGATTTTTTACGGATAGAGGCTCAAAACGTCATTGTATTTTATTTAGATAAATAAAAAGTTATATAACTTTATTTTTATTTTAATAATAAAAATAAAGCATAGTTTTTCACGGGATTTTGGTTTTTCTTTATCGCCTAAAATAAAAAATACAATGAAGTTTCGAGCCTCTCCTGTAAAAAATCTGCAGAGGAGTTAGAAGGTTTGCAAATTAGAGTATCGATATCAAAAAGCAGATTTTTTTCCACCGAGTCACACTCGTAAGTCAGAAAAAGGTCACATACCTAATACCGGGACCAAGTTAACGATAGTCCTGGGCAGGTGCTTCTGGAGGTAGTCGAGCGCTCTCGCCAGCTTCCTGGCGTGTGCCGCGGGAGACCAGGACACGGGGTTGATGCAGGCCGCCGAGCAGATGTCGTTGGCGCCGATGAAGACGGTCACCATCTTCCAGTCGCGGACGATGTCGATGTCCGGGGACGCGCGCATACGGGACACAATGATCTGGAAATAACAAATATATTTACAACATGCGCCATGCCAGTGTGCGCGCGGATCTCGACAGTGACAGTCCGTGTGCAGCTCGTCCCCGATGATGACGCTCGTAATGCGTCGAAACCCGTTGGACGTATATCCTACGATTTATATTTATGAAATTTGCTATTTTGTAAAAAAATATCCGTATCTGTTCCAAAAACTAGCAGATATACCGCGCAAACACGTACTAAGACATAAATACAATTTGCAAGTACCAAATGCAGAGCTCGGGCCCACATTCTATGGCTATTAAAATATTTAACAAATTACCAGACGACCTAAAGCGTATCGATAATATTAAAACTTTCCTAACAAACTTAAAAAACTTACTCATAACAAAAAGTTATTATAAAATAGAAAACTTTTTAACTGACGGAACACTTAAAAAATCTAATGAGTTTAGGGGTTGCTCATCTCCAGTAAATAATTGCAATGCCTTATGGGTAATTATGTAACTGTAAAGTGACATAATATTGCAATAAATAGTTTGACTTTGACTATATATTTTAAATATTATTTTGTCAAAATTATAGGGATTAATCGAACGATAACCTTTTTTCCTGCATAGGGTTTTTCTAGTTTTTTTTTGTAAGTGATCCAGATGTAATACATAACATAGACTTTGAAACTACTGAGGTATTGAACTTTACCTTCGTTATTGATATTTTGATATTGGTATGAATGGTAGTCTATCAATCTATCAATACACGAATACCAATCGTCAAAACTTAAAATACCTGTCACTCAAGCGATCATTATGGAATTTTACCAAACCTTTTCACCACTGGCTCTTTGTAGAATTATGTAAGCAAAGAGTATCCATATCCATCTTCTATTAAAGAGAATTATTGAATAGGCGATGTTTAGTGAGGAACCCATGCTTTTACGTAATAGTGCGACGTTCTTTTGTTTTGACTCGTCAATATTCTAAGGTTACGACACAAAGTAACTAGTGTCCATACTTACTGTACTTCTACAGGGTTACTCGTGACTAACACAAAACTTCAGTATGTCTAGACAAACAACTTTGAAGTGAAGTTGTTTGTACTTGGAACAAACAAAACTTTGTTTGTCTAGTAGTACTAAACAACTCATAAAACTTTCATTCGATGACTTTCGGAAATTCCAGGAAAAAGTAGCTTCTCCGTGCATCAGCATTCTCTCCCGCGGTGTCGAACTTTTCGTACGAAACAATTTTTTTTGTCATATAAAATTTATTTGTGTACATGTAATGGAGTCGCCCTTCAAAAGATTTGAGCTATTTGCTACTAGTTTGTAGCGCCTGTAGCTCGACTAACTTAGGTGATCTGACGCGATCACCGAAGCTAAGCAACGATCGATGCGGACGGTGTTTGGATGGGTGACCATACACACTGGCACTTTTAGGACTGTCGTTCTAAAAGTGACATTTTCATCTGAATTCTACCGTCGGATGACACGATACATTTCTTTGTACTTGGCATAAAAATTATTTAGCTAGAATGAATAGAAATTCGTGAAAAACGTATTTTCTCTGCGTTTGCGCGTGCCCATGCGTCGACAAACTTTTTGTATGAAACAGAAATTTATTGTTTTTGTAAATTTCAGCAAGTCGAAAAATTGTCCTTCGTTTAAACTAACGGGCCGCTCTTTAAAATATTTTTAACCCTGTACAATGTTAGTGGCATCAGTACACTACAATACACTATACAGTTGACCTATGCCCTGCATGTCGCCTGGAGGTACACAAGTGCTTCTGCCAAGCGAGCTCAAATCGTTGAGCGATAGATGGGTACGAGATAGGAGAAACTTTGTAGCTGTATCTAGCGTACGCATCTCCGCAAAACAACTTAAACCTATGAGAATATAATTTCATTTCAAAAAAATATATATTATTTACACATTATAGCTACTTATTTGACTACCATGACGCAAAATAGAGCTAGCAGCACCCTGGTATAAGGTATAACATTTAAAAACACAATGTAAGCTTCTGGGCGACATATTTTTCAACTTGAAGGTGGTAGCGAGGCGGGCACTAGAAAATGCTCTAACACTATGAATGCGTCTATATAACGATTATATAATCCCTAGCTGACCCGACAAACGTTGTTTTGCCTTAAAAAATAGATAGTAGCCGATTCTCAGACCTACTGAATACGCATATAAAATTTGGTAAAAATCGGTCAAGCCGTTTCAGAGGAGTACGGTAACTAAAACATTGTGACATGGAAATTTTTATATATAAGATTTTACCAAATGTAATATGTATCAATGCATAAATTACCATTTTATCACATTGCAAAAATCATTTAACTTACAATAGTGTTTTAACTACATACATATTTCAAATTCAAATTAAAAAGTGATCTAAATGCCTTAATACTTACTGATTTATAAGGACAAATGTTAGTATATGTTTGATATTTTTTCACGCGTATATGGCAAAATTCGTGAAGTTTGGTATATATATAGACTGAGATTTTAGATTAGTACATCCTATTGATTAGGAAATAACGCCAAACGCGTGTAATACCACGGAGCGCAGCTAGTGACTAAATAAAACTAAAGACCTCTGAGCTCAAGACAGATTGGCAAGAAAAAAGTTGTATTAAGCGCTTGCAAAATCAGCATGAATAGAAATTACTTTGTATGCGAAACAGACAACTTTTGCAAGAAATAACATTTGCAAATAGTCAAGTTAAATAGCGAATAACTGTTTTATTCACAGCCTCAATGCGCGTGACTCTCGCATCGAGGCATTAAGACCATTTGCAGATATTTTAGACCTAATCGTTATAAGTCAATTATTTATACTTTTTATACAGATTTTAATATAATTTAAATGATATGTTTTTAATCAAATGCAAAATATCATCTATAATTATAAACAACTAACTATTACAGAAAAAACAATTAAAATACTATATACAAACTAAAAGATAACAGGAAAAATCAAAACACTACAATTTAAATGAAAGTAAGCTCACCATCCAAGCTATCGCTGCGGGGCAGAGTTCCCAAGATGCTGGCAGCATTGCCCCGTTGAACAGCTAAACTTAGTCTTTGTAAATAGCTGCCAGCTCTTGAATCTCCAGAAGCGGGGACCAACCGCTTCCAAAGTATTGTTCGTATTTTAGTATTGTTTTTATAATCAGGGAAAGTCTTTCAACAAAACATCTGTTTGCAATAGAGTGCAGTAAGCTTATGTTTGATTTCCACCTTCTAAAATCCCCCAGTAGCTTGATTTCATTTTCTCTTATAATCAGGTACTTGAGATTATCTTGATAAGAAGTTTAATTATAGCTAAGATTCTATAGTTTCACGTCAAAAAGTGCGCTTCATCAGCAAAATACACACCTATTGTAACTTCCTCAATAATTTGACACGAACGAATAAAATTACGATTGTGAACAAGTTTTCTAATTCACAGCAACATTTTTGTGCACTAACAAGTTCACATTAAGTCAGTGGGCCACCGTAATGATAGACGAATAGAACCTGCTAAAAAGGCATAATGGGCATAATTGGAAAATTTATAGGCCTGTTGCGCATTCATACGAGTTAATGTATATAACTAGATGAGGCAAGATGTATAAGCGAGTGTGGCTCGGTGGTAATAACGCCTGCTTTTCAATCAGACTGCCCTTGGTTCGATCTCGGCCCGACAACAATGACTTGTTTTTCAAGTTATGTGTAGTTTTGCACTCGCTTTACGGTGAAGGAAAACATCGCGAGGAAACCGGCATGATGATGACCGGCGTGATTTGAGGGACCACAATATCCGAAGACGTGTGTCATCCGCCAACCCGCACTTGGCCAGCGTTATGGATAGTGGCCTATATCTCTCTCCTCGTGAGAGAAGGTCTCGAGTCCCAGCAGTGGGAACATATAGTGGGTTGCTTATGCTTATGAGGCAAAATGTAGAGCTCCGTCTCGTTGTGGTATCCGTAATCATATTTAGATGGCGAATACCTACAACTCACATAATGCGAATTATCATGTTAGCCGGTTAGATGAAAAGAACCTTGAATTTACAGATTTAGTGCAATTTTTTTTTCATAAACGGTTAAAAGTATTGAAAAAATAACTTATAGACCGTCACGAGAATAACCGTAAGAATCGGATAGCAATCAGATTTATCGATATGAAAAATAGCTTATTTTAGATTAATTCATATAATATGTATGTTAGTATGGCTTCACTGTTTTTCCACCGAACAACCTGGAGCCCTCCACAAGCATATAATCCATTTATATATTAAGGTGTAACAGCTGTTTATTTATTCTAACATGATAAAAAAAGATTAAAAAATTGTTGCATAGATTAGTAGTAAGTTATAAAGTTATAAAGTTTAAATGCCATCGACACGACGAAGAAGATAAAGCATCGTGGGATGGGATTTTAGAGGGTAAAAATCCCACATAACGCAGCTGTACCCCATTGTAGCTGGGTATCTTAGGAAAGGTTTCCCCCTCATAAAAAGGGATAAAATACGATTATAAAAATGATAGAACTTACAAGGTATTATTGATAGAACTTAGAAGGTGGCCACTAAGGCAGTTAAGCCTAGAATATAGCTGATATATACATATAGGCTACTCTTATCCTCCATTTAAATGACAGAACAATAAAAAATCTAAAGAAAATAAAAAACACAAGAGAATCCACGAAATCTTTTAACGCATGACTGTATTTCTAATAGAGTCATTAAACAAAATTTATCGCTTGAGCGTAGACTATTATTGTTCGGGCAGCATTAGCGTGACGAAAGCCTATTGCTATCAACTAGATCTTGACATTGTAACTTCGTTCACGAACAAGCTGCAAATAAATTAACATGTCTATCAAATTAAAATACAATTCACATTCATTTGCCAAGCTTGCAATATCTTATTCAACAAGTACCTTAAGCATTTAGAAAAACCCCGGACGTGGCCTTGCTGGATTTGGAATAAATCTACTAATCATCGTCTTTTCCCCTATAAATATATAGTCCATACCGTATATAATTATCATATCAAGAAAGATGTGATAGCAAATAGACTAGCTAAAGTACAAAAACAGGGATGTCATACCAAAATATTAATGTACAAAAAGCTGCCAAATAAAATAACAAATCTGAATAGTAATATGTTTAAAGAGAAAATAAAGAGTTTTAGTGAAAGTAATACCTTTTATAATTTAACCGAATATATTCATATAGAGCTCGCAGAATCGTTATTCATGTGTAAAAAGTAGTAGGATGCCACAGACAGACAGACACACACACAGAGAGACACATGAACGGCTCGGTGTGCCGGAAGACGCGGGTTCGAATCTCGACAGGTATTTACAAATCCTTTTCTTAAATTTATAGCACCCAGTAAATTTCGCGTCGCGGTTCACAAAGATGTTGAAAATAAATGATCGATGAGAACAGCTTAACAATCTCGAAGCAGTTTCCATTCACGCATCATAAATCGTACATTAAGCAACGTGGTCATGCGAGTTAGCCATTCCTTCACTTAATATAAACTGGTTAGTGGAATGGAGATCAGCCACTAAAACGATGCTCTATTTGGCGAGGCGAGCGAAGCGTCAATGCTTCATCTGGACAAATAATTATTATTAGGTTTCTTACCAATCATACATAACTATGTCTTTAAACGTTTGATCCAAATGAATGTCTATTTCTTTGTTTGGATGTACCTAATTGTTTACGTGAGTACCAACATTCAACCTAACAGACAATCGGGCGGTCGAGAAAATCTTGTGGAAATTTGGTATACACAGGCATATACAGATTCTATCTATACTATAAGACTCTTTGTCCCTGACTCATTCATCTATACGCAACGCAGAGTCTAAACGGCTGGTCCTAGGGGTATGGAATTTGGAGAGTGTATTTGTTTTAGTACGTAGACGCGTACTGAGAACGGATTTTTGGAAATTCTACCCCTAAGGGGGTGAAAAGGGGTAAAACAGTTTGTAGAAAACTTGTAATAAATGAAAAAAATATTAGGACACATTTTACACAAGGCTGGTTAGCCCCATACTAAACCATCTCTAGTTCGTATTATGGTTGCTAGCACATCCTACTAATATATAATTCGCATTCATGAGTTTATTTGTAAGTGTGTATGTTTATTACTTATTCACGCTCAAACAGCTAAACCGATTGCGGTGAAACTTTGCATATATATAGTTTAGACCTTGGATTAACACATAGGCTACTTTAAATCCCGGATTAATGCGGCTGGTAAAATCGAGACCTTATTACTAAGACTCAAGACTCCGCTGTCTGTCTTTCTGACATTTACTCGTAATTGGGGGATAACTAATTACTACAAATTCAATATTACTTAATGTAAATCTAATCTAAAACTAATGCGGCTTAGTCTTAATATATATAAATCTCGTGTCACAATGTTTGTCCTCAATGGACTCCTAAACCACTTAACCGATTATAATAAATTCGCACACCATGTGCAGTTTGATCCAACTTGAGTGATAGGATAGTTTAAATCTCAAACTATAGTCGCAATTTTAATTTATTGCTAATTATTGTCTGTTATTATTTGACAGTACAATTATCTGTTAACTCCAAATGATTTTAACAGATGTCGATACCTTTCGACTGGGTTGAGTAAGTAATCAATAGATGGCGCTGCTATGGTAAATCTACGAACGTGTCATATAAGCTACACTATCTATTTTTCATACCCCTAAGTACTATAAAAAATAACATGTATGTAGGTGTGTTGTTCGCAGAACTGCTAAGTACATATGACTAGTTTGGTAGGTGCGTTCTGGTCCGCGCGGGGTCATTGGCAGCTGTTACGCCTCAATGAAATTTAATCCTACTAATATAATAAATGCGAAAGTTTGTGTGTCAGTGTGTCAATGTGCGAGTATGTTTGTTACTTCTTTACGCTCAAACGCCTGAATTGTATTTGTGAGAAAATTGGTATGGAGATAGTTAACATCCTGGGTTATCCCGGTTATCCTGTTATCCCGGATCTCAGCTATGTTAATAAAAACGATAGTTTGTTCGTGTAAGTGTGTATGGTAGTTAATTTTTATGCTCAAACGGATGAACCGATATCAATGAAATTTGGTATGGAGATTGTTTAGACTCGAAATTAAACATTAATTATTTTTTATCCCAGGTCAACGCAGGTCAAATCAGTTCAGTGGCGTATTCATAATATTCGTATATTAATAATATTATAATACTAAAATATAATTTATAATACGCGCCTATATATATCTATACCTATCTGCGCCCCTGGTCGCAGAAATATTTGTTTGTTAAAGTTTGTGTGTATGTGTGTATGTTTTTTACTTGTTTATGCTCAAACGGCTAAACCGATTTCGATTAAATTTGTTATGGAGACAGATTAGACTCTGGATTAACACACAGTTTACTTTTATCCCGAATATAAGCGAGTAACACCGTCGGGCGCATTTAGTATACTATAATTATCCGTTTTAGTGCTATAACGTACATATAAAGATAACAATTTTATTTCTACCTATACATAGTGTTTGTGTATGATGAAATCACTCGCACGGTTTTTCTTAACATTAACTGAAGGTCAATGAAACTAGAGCGTCGTTACACAGAATAAATTGCCCACCACTTATAGCTAATTATTTATTAAAATATCTCTACTACTTCTTAATATGTGCAGTCAATGGAAAAGTCTGAGTCTGTATTTAGGGTTCCGTACCAAAACGGTGCTATAACGGAACCTTACTCCGCTGTCCACCCGTCTGTTGGTCACCAGCCTAGTCTAGAACTGCGATAGCTATAGTCTGTTCGCCAAGTTAAGTTAGTACTGAGACAAAACCCTTGCGTATGATTGGTCAGAAATGACGCGTATAGGCAGCGTTGATGGCTGCTATTGGTGAACGCTGCCTGTGTCCGTCATCACTAATGAATCGGGCGAGAGAAATTGATCTCGGTACTAATTCGACTCCGCGAACAGACTATATATAGGTAGTCAAATATTTTTACAGGTGAGATATCTATGTCTGTTGCTGCTATAAAAAAATGGTTGCCTGTAAAGTCGGTTTTACGGGCGAAGATTTTACGTGACAACGTCTGCCGCGTGCTGCGCGCGCGGCAGACCGATCATAGTTGAGTCGGAGAGAGACGCAAGGCATTCTGCGGGCCTCTCTCTCGTTCGGTGACTCATCGTAACGTTACCGGGCGTTACACTTTTTCATAAGTGACTCCCAGCCGCAACCTAATTTAAGACGTTGTCACGTCAAAAACAAATACTAAAAATAGAGTACATTATTTTAAGTGGGCTGCCATGCAACAAACGTGATTTTTTTGTTTTATATGAATCATAATTGTACGAAACCCTTCGTGCATTAGCATGAGTCGTACTTGGCCGGTTATCAAACTTGTGGCAAAAATAAATTTGCACGCAACCGCAAAATGTTTTTATATGAAATGTTTACTAAATAATTTCGGATAAATTGCTAAAGTTAATTGAAACCCTGAAATCTCTTTGTGTACATTATTTAAATGTACATTATTTAAAGTTAAATAAAGTATATTTTCATTGCTATTAACACATATTGACTTTTGAATTAAAAACGGCATTTTTGCCTGTATCATTCCGAAACTGAAACTATACAAATTTGTCAATATGTTACAGTCAAAAGTTAGTAATTATCTCATATTATTAGTAATAATCAGGCAAAAGTGGTTTTAACCATCTATGACTTTTGACTGTAGCACATAATATTTTTAGCTTTTTTTTGGAATACGATGTATTTGCAAAATTATAATATTAGAGCCTGTAGATCGGCTAACTAAGGTCCCCTGACAGTCTTAGGATGGGTAACCATGTATGCACAACTATTATTTAAAAAGTGGCATTTTCATATGGGCGCTACCGTTGGTCGAATGATACGTTCAATTGTAGGTTCCGGCTATTAGTCTTAGTACAAACAGTCGTTAAGCTAAGTCAGAAGTCTTCAGGCGGCTCGAAAACTCTCGGCACCAGAGCTAGGTTACAAAGAAGATTTGGGCGGGGAGAGCAGCGGCAATGCGCGAAGCGGTCCTGCTTCCCTGCCCCCGTCGTGAGATGGGACACCGTGAGGTTTTAGTCGGTAGTGACGGCCCTTCTGGCCGTCGAGTCCGACATACCCCGCTCGCCTCCCCCAGGCTTGTAGCGGGAGATGCGTAAATGCATTTCCTCACGAAAAAAAAAAGGTTACAAAGAAGATCACAATCACAAATATGGCAAACCTTAGCCTGCTTGTAGGCGTCTTCATCGGAGGCGACGGGGAAGGCGACGTTGAGCCTCGCGTTCCGCGTGAGCCACTCCCCGGTGCCGGTGGAGTACCCGCGCAGCGCAGGGTTGTACTCCTTCAGGATGTTGGGGATGGTCAGGTACTCGCGCCACGTGGCGTCTCCACCTGGAATACATAGGACATAGGTTTTCTTACACTATACCACAGAACAATAACTTGTACTTCGTACAGAAGCTTCACTTCGCAATGGTTTTCAAAGAAATATGAACTCAATCTGATAAACAATATGATTTAATTTAGCTCGCGGTCCAGTCGAGCACGTGATCATTTACGTACCTACCAATTTCTTTTCAAAGGAATATGGGCCTTAATTCACTATGCTACGGTTCATAATAACTATACAGCTAGGCATTTTATAAGAGGAGTGTATCACCACACGAGTCTGCGGTACTCTATCCGGTACGGTACTTATTGGTACGATCTCGTTGGCGTAATGGCTACCATGCCGGACTGCTAACCAGAGGGTCCCGGGTTCGATTCCAGGCACGGCCAACATTTTTGTGATTGTCTGGTCATGAATCAACTATCGGTCTGGGTGTTAAATATGTATCGATATAAAGTATATGTGTATGTATATGTAGTATATCATACACGTGACATATTATAATCAAAATGATATAGATAATAATCTCATTTAAACTTGACATGCTGTTTTTTAGACATTTTATTTAATGACAAATTTTATAAAAAATAATAATTATTATTAGACACTGTAATGTTATTAATTTTGGGAAATAAAAACTTTTTTTTTATTTAATTTATTTATTTTTATGTAGTATATCAGTTGTGTTAACAACCATAATACTAGATTCGAAATGGTTTTGTATGGGCCAGCCGTGTGGGAAATGTGCCCTGATATTTATTTACTCTAGAATTCCTTCCTGGGTCGCAAGGAGGCTGCTAGAACACACTGATAAGGAACTAGGAACTTAGGAACCTGTCTCTAAGCACCTGCTTAGAGACAGGTTCTTGTTAGCTACAACCCTCAAGATAAGGCTTTTAGCACTAGCAAAAAATGATACTACCAAACTGTTCTCCACTGATGTTTTCCTTCACCTCAACGCTTTAAGAATTGAATCGCTTTAGGTGAAATTAGTTAGTTAGGTAGCTCAGTCACACATCTTTATTACGGGATAAATGTAATGCGATTCACCGCGGAGTGCAACCTGTAGCTAACAAGTACATATCTAACGACACTCTTTCTCGTCATACTCGTATTAGGGTAAAAATCATAGATTTCCATTTGCGACTATCCCGGCGAAACGTGATTTCTGTAAACAAATATTTTGGCATTTAATTGGTTTGGGCTTGATCACAATTCACTCTGTTGATAGTATTTTAGAGATATTGCGAACTAAGATGGCGTGCTTACCTAAAAGAAACTCAACTCGTAGAGACTCACTCGTGCCATGAAAAGCGCTAGATTATATTCTTCAGGGAACAGGGCAAAACGAGTAAAGAGTTCCAAACATATTTTGGACAATCGTGAATTCAGAAAAAAGGCTTGAAAAAAGACTGATCACGGTCAAATTGATCAACCACTCATATAAGATGTTTCACCAACTCTTTGCGAAATCAGTCTGTGTGTATTCCAAAGCTTCCAGACGTTAGCGAAAGGCATACATTCTGTCATAACGTCTATGCATCCATAAAGGCTGACCCTGAAATCTAATCATATTCTCGTTTCGAAGCTTGTGAACTACAGCATTCTATCCGCCATAAAATATGATAATCTATTGACCCATTCCAAATCCACGGCGCACGTTCGAGATGGTTATGTCAATGTGGTATCACTGGCGCGCTGCCAATTGGGTAACGGCTTGAGGACCCTCGACACGTTCTTCGAGCGTGGAATTTGTGAACTCTCGGAGACGCAATTTCTTGAAGCGTGAGTCTTGTCACGACGCAAGGGTGATCGCTATAGTTGGGATAGTTTGTTTCCTCATTCAGAAGGCTTTGTGGAACTTCAATCATAGAAATTATAGAGAACTCATAGAAAATTTATCTTATGACATAGTGTAATACACTATACTAGTGTGTGTGTATACGTCAAATTTGCATGTTTGTATAAATAACTAACTGAACGACGTCAAATTTTACCGATATTTTGTAATGTAAAGATTATTTGTTACGAATTTAAACTCAATTCTGTTTATTTGTATAATGTGAATTCAGCATACCATGTGTACGCCAGAATTGCCACCATCTCTCAATTTACATATGTAAGTCATTTATTATATGTGTAAATTAAATACTATAACTAACTGCGAGTCAACACTTTCTATGGTGTTTAGCTCCTATAAATAATTTTAATTTAAGTTATGTACCTTCCATGCTTACATAATAAAGATGCTGAAATTAACAATCTGTATGTAACTTTAATTTTATAAAACTCCGTTTCGCCACAAAGTTGAAATTATAAGTAAGTACTTAAATTTTGTTTGCTACAAACTTCACGGAGCCTGAGACCTTTCTAACAAAAGCAAAACCGTTGTAATTTGTTCATGCGTTCTGGAGTTTAGCGTCAGGAACAAAAACCTGACTTATTTTAATAATAGAAATAATATAAAATATATGTCATCTTTGAGGCACTATTAAAATATAAATCGAGTCAATGAAGATCAAACATTTGAATGCAAAAGGAAGCGAACTTACCAATGTTTCCTTTATTATCGCAAGTCATACATATCTTACCGTAGATCTTATTTTAATAGCCTGTCCAACTAACACTGGTTCTAGGTACGAGATTGTCTTTCAAGATCGCGGCCTCAAGCCGGCTCGCTTCGTTTGATGGAGCCGTCCTCTGTGACATGGTTACTCGCACTCCATTAATCTTGAGCTTGTTGCTCGGCCCGCCATTGTGCGCTAACCTTGGCTCGTCTCTCGAGTTCATATTTGAGCTTCATTGAACGCTATTGTCCTAACCTCGCTCTAACTCTTCCATCCGGTTTCAGTTATGGCAATATGGAAGCAAAATAGAATATTAAAAAAAACCTGAGTAAATGCTAGCTAGGGTTATAGTTTTTAAATCTTTAATTAAGTGTTAGGAATCGTTAGTTTCTATAACATCTTGAGCTTGTTGCTCGGCTCGCCATTGTTCACTAACCTTGGCTCGTCTCTCGAGTTCATATTTGAGCTTCATTGAACGCTATTGTCCTAACCTCGCTCTAACTCTTCCATCCGGTTTAAAGCGGTGTGGGGGCAAAATAGAATATTTTAAAAAACCTGGGTACATGATTATGGGTAGAAGATTTGTTAAAAATAGTTAAATAAGTTAAATGTAAGATTGTTAAATAAGTTAAATGTAAGATGGTCAAATAGTTAAATAAGTTAAATATACGATAGTTAAATAGTAAAATAAGTTAGCAATGTATTGTCTTGTTTAGAGGATAAGTTATATTGGTAACTAGAGAAGGTTGCTTCGATTCAGGCCAACCGCCTAGTGAAGCAACCACTACATATACTATAGGTTATAATAAGTTTTTTGGTAAATAAATATTTTTCATTTTCATTTTTTTTTTCAATGTTATAAATAAGTAAATAAATATCTTTTATAGACCTAATTATGAAATACACTATTAAAATGAAATGCTAAGGCTAAAGTTTTTTAATCTTTAATTCAGTGTTAAACGTTAGAGTTTCTATGACATCCTGCGTAAATGCTAAGGCAACAGTTTTTTTAAATAATTACATACGATTTAAGAAAAAAGAAAATGTTTACGTATAATTTGATCACTAGTTTTATTGTTGGAAAAATAGTCGCTTTATATTTTTAAAATATTGTGCTTCTGTAAGTTATAAGAGGAAGTCGTATTATAATTTTTTAAATGAATATATTGTTATCATTTGGTTTATAAGTGTTTTATATTACTGTAAATAAAATATTTATATGAGTAAACAAAAAACCATTTAAAAATGCTGTTTAGTAAAATATATCTTACTTTTGTATTTATTACTAAAATATTTAGAGAATTCAAAAATTCTGAATTGTTGAATATATTTATATCCAGAAATTACAGACGCTTCGCCCAAATTTGGTGCGGCTAAACTTCGTACAAGAGCGCCTTAATAAACGTGTTAGATAATTTTAAAAAGTTTCTTTTTCAGAAAGAGATTAGTGACAGTTTTCTGCTCCATTCTCTTTAAATTAAGTATCTGTGTGCTTTATGACTGTGAATGGACTTGCAAAATAGATTGGGTCTTATTGTTTAATTAGTTTAATAGTTTTAGTTTAGTTTATTAGTAAATTTTAAATTATTAGTTAATTAGTTTTAGTTTATTAGTATTTGCATTTGAACCAATAGTTTAACTACACACGCGCGAAAAACTGTTTTTCAGTAATTATCGTAAATATGCGAATTTTCCAAACCTAAACCTGTGCATCCAGTTTTTTTTTTACTCTTAATGGGCTTGCGCTTGATCACAATTCACCTGATGGTAAGCGATATTGCAATCTAAGGTGGAGCGCGCTTGCCCAGAAGAAACCGGTTCACTCTTGCCTTGAAAACCGCTAGAAATAATCATAATCATATTTTTGGTAAAGAATATTTTATTAGTCAATTCATACTTAATTTTTTATAAAATATTATAACAATAAGAATATAAATATACTTTTGTACATTTCAGATTTAAATACGAGTATGTCATCAATGTAAAATTAAAACAATGTCAAAAAACTAGTTCTCATATCGTATTTTGTAATTTTTACAAAGTCATCTATATCATAGAGAGTTTCCTCGATAAGCCAGCGTTTAAGTCGAGCTTTAAAGCTACCTAAACTTGTTGCCTCGGTCACATTTTTAGGTAATTTATTGTAAATGGTTGGGCCCATAATATGTGTAATCTTAGTGGATTTGTGCAGCGTCCGTCATATCTTAACTATACATATAATGAAGCATCTGCTTCATTATACAAATACAAATACAAATATTTATTAATAACACCATTAGTTACATGTCAAAAAATAAAATAAAATTAAGTGAATTAATATGTTAAATGTCAAAGAAAAATTATTATGTCAAAAATTACATTCTAATTACGTCATTTAACATTATTATTCATATTATATTAAAAATTAAATATATGTATAGTTCTCTCCTCACCAGCACACCAGGACACCCCCCGGTACTCCACGAAGGCCCCGAGAGCAAACTCCTCCAGGGCTCCACTGCCGGCCACGAGCGAGTCCCCTATAGCAGCCACCACGTCGATGTCCCCGGGCCGCAGGCGGTGCACCGAGGTGGGAGGCTCAGGGCTGCGCCCCCACGGCACGGAGGCTTCGCACGGGAACGGCGTGGAGGGAGGGATGGCTCGCTGGCGACGAACGTGCGACCGCCGCCCTGGGTAGCTCACCTTCCACTGCAAACACCGAAAAGTCAAAGTCAAAACATTTATCTTATATCTTTAAATGAGCAATTCTTATATAATACTAGCTGGCCCGGTAAACGTTGTTTTGCCTTATCACTTAGGGGTATGGAAAATAGATAGTAGCCGATTCTCAGACCTACTGCATACTGAGCAAAGCTCGGTCAACCAGGTACTTGCATCATTAAATGTTATACAATATTATTAACCATAAAACATATAACGTAACCTGAAGAAAAGAAGAAAAAACTTATAAATAGTGCTAGAAATGGCTACCTTGCCAATAAAAGCGATCTCTTCCAGGCTACCAATAAATAAAAAGATAGTGTGTTTAATCCAATTCAATTTTCATGCGATCTAGGTGGTGACGTCACTCACTTGGCTTTAGTCTTAGTCCAGATAAGTAGCTTCAGCTTCAGGTATCGTTTTTCGATATCGTTAAATGACGTCAAAAGTATGGCGCGGACGTAAGCCATTGAATAACTCTGACGACAGTTTACGTCACTCCCATACCATTTCACGTCATTACTCGATACTACAGAGGGCCTTGTGAAATGTTGGCAACCTAACAAGGCCATCTGTAGTACAGAGCAAATACCACCATACAAAAATAAGGAGATTAATGTGTGGATTCACATTTTTTTTAATATAAGGGCATTTTTGGAGCTTTCATAACGCACAATGCATAGGCATTGTGCAAGTAAGCAGTCACAGATAGCTGTGCTTACTTAAGTCAAGAACGAAGTAGCTGGATATAAAAGAAAGAAAGAAAAAAAAAATTGTACACATACTTAAAAAGTGATTACATACAAAAGTTATAATATGGGGCGTTAATACTAAGTCTGTGCACAAAAGGAGCAGGTTCAGCATAATGCTGGGAGTACACTAGGTACTCCAGCGCCGGTTTTCAACCTGCTCCTTCACACATCATATGATCACATTTAGATATGGGAAGTGGTAAAGCAACCCACTCATAATTACAAAATTTTAAAAGTATTCAATACAATATCTTCTATAACATTAAAACACATAATTATATAATACATGTATACATATTATAAAATATACACAAAAATATATTATTATGGTATCTATAAACACAAGTTAATTGAAAAATACTAAGCAGAAATGACATGATGCTTAAAATAAATGCCAAATCTTGGGTCCGATCAAACAAATGTAAATTGTTTGATCTGAACCAAGATTTAAATGGGACGAATTCTGACAAGCGTTCCTACGTACGTGGTTTTACCTTTTTCGCAACATCATTATATTTGCAATGCGCGTAAGAGATGATATCTCCCTTAAAAATAACAATGCAGCAGGAAATTTGTCAATTACAACTTACTTATCGTTACTTTCGTTACTCAACAGATGGTCAAAATATCCACAAGTATAAGTAAATAAAAATATAAGAGAAAACCCCCAACATTCATATTGATAGAAACGGCCATCTTCGAATTGAAATACATCAAATTATGAAAAACTAGCTGTTGCCCACGGCTCCGCCCGCGTGTAGGTCATCTATTAGTCGCAACATGATGTTTTATAGTCTAAAGCCTTCATCGATGAATAGTCTATCCAACACAAAAATATTTTTTCAATTCGCGCCAGTAGTTCCTGAGATTAGCGCGTTCAAACAAACAAACAAACAAACAAACTCTTCAGCTTTATAATATTAGTAGATTTAGATAAATAATGATGAATGATTCAATTTAATATGATGTACTCTACTAGTAAAGCCTTTTTATTTGATACCCATGGTAAGGGAGTTGTGACAAAATATGTAATGCGCTATATTTTAGCGAAAGTTATAGCGATCTGCTAAATCTAAATAAACCGACTCACTCCTCATAATATTATGTTTTTGCGATACCCGAGAAGGGTCTTTTATGGGATACCTAATAAATAACTTTTAAGACCTTAAGTATGCCATAATGATGCAATAAATTAATTTGACTTTGTTTTTGATCATTTTGGTTTTATATCAAACACGACTATACACATTTCAAACAAAAGAAATAATAATTTAACCCATATTTGACCTATCCGTTTGGGTTACGATGCCACAGACAGACACTCACACAAACGAGTCAAACTTTTAACTAAAGGAAAATTTTCGACCAAATTCGCTTTGTCAATAAGCAACCTTGTCACGCGTTGTCGACGCCATTTTGGGCGGTGAACAGCCTATCAGAAACACTTACGAATGCAAACCACCTTTTTTATGGAACTATTATTTAATTCTGTGTACATAGCCTAATTAATAGCCGTTAGTAGTTCAGACGACACCGCAGCAAGGTCGAGAGTCGTCGCCTTGTCCTCAAAGTAGGGTAACAGTTCAACTACGGGACTTACGGAGTATTATGGTCGCATTCCACTACGAGCACTGCGGCTCAACTCTGATCGCTAAATTTCATACAATTGCTTCTACTGGATGGATGGATGACTTCTAAATTGTTTGACTCCGTACGGACAGTACCGACAGTCAAACAATTAAGAAGTGATCAGAAGTGTTCAGAATATGATTTAGAAGTGATTAGAAGTGACCGATGATCTGTGCTAAGCGAAATTTCTTGGAAGTGCTTTCGCCGTGAACAACTTAAAAAAGCAGATAGTTTTTTTAATCTGAAAAATACCTAAATAATAAAAAATCCGACGGTCTTAATCACTCGGCCCAAAAAACGATTCCTTCTCTCTACGCCTACGGTCATAAATAACTGACAGCATAGGTACCTAAGTTCTGACAATGTGTATGTCTTCTCACACTACAACTAAATAAATTGGGGCGAAGTTACTCATAAAATATTACAGACTGATTTTATTTATACCTGGCAGAATCATCGAATAAATTATTTATACTCAGAATGAGCATTAATATATTTTGCTATTGTTTTAGGTAGTGGTTGTTAAGATTATGGAGTTCAAAAGTCTCGGTATAATAGAAACAGACCACGAGGTCTGACGTTCAGAGAATTGCTGTTATATGTTTGAACGTGCAAAAGACGTAAACAAACGTCAGAAGTCCCTCATGCACAGTGGCAACAGTATAGTTTATATCACCTACTCTATTATGCGTAGGCCACACCAATGCGTACTGCTCGCGTCCGCGTCAGTGGCAGAGATCAAAGAAAAAATATATGATATAACATCAGGGAAAACGGATTATTCCACTAACCCCCTTAGATGGTCCCTACATAGGGGGATTTTTGTATTTTTTGTCCATAAATCCCCTTATGACTATGCTAAAGTGGCACAAAGGAAATACAAAAACGGAACCCTATTACTAAGGCTCCTCTGTCTATCTGTGCACGTCCATTAAAATAATACCGTGATAGCTATAAAGCTGAATATTTCACAAGTTATGAATTTCTCGTGCCACTTTATAAACAAATACTAAACATGAAAAAAATACAACACTAAGAAGGGTCTCCGGTACAAAAAACGTGTTTTATTGCCTTTTTACACGCTTTATATTAGATTCACCAGTATGTTTGTTTGTAACCGACTTCTTTGGGCGCGATTTTGACCCACTTTAAACGGCCAGATTTCGTTGAAACTTTGTAGATTTATTGAGGACCGATGACAATACACTAATTTGATAAAATTATTACATTTTTTTGTATGTTTGTTTGTAACCGACTTTTTTGGGCGCGATTTTGACCCACTTAAAACGGCCAGATAAGCGTGTTTTTTAGTTTTTTTAAACTACTATTATTTTAAGAAAAGGAAAGGAAACCTTCATTTGTGAGCTCGACTCGCACTTAACCAATTCCTTACGTATATTACGTTTATTCCTTCGTCAGTATAATTTGTTTGGCCGCGTTCGCTCCCTGATCGTGTCAGTTCGGTCGACGCTTTCCACCGTTAGCCATGTCGCGGCGCAATCCAGCCGGCCCCCGTAACGCAGCGCGCTGTGAATACCAAGCACCGGAGTTACGTGCGGCTCCAGCGAGCCTCATCTGGATTCCAGGCCGCGAATCTTAATTAGATTGCGCTTGTGAATGCTCAAGATCTAGGCACTAAGTCTTCTCAAGGACTGTAGGAAGTGGGGTTCGGACAGTCCATTTAAATTGGGTCCGGGAGGGTTGGCAGTTCTTTTTGCTTATGTGGATGTTGCTGCAAAGCAAAAGCTGGGAGGGCCTCAGTGTGTTTCCACCGAAGAACCTGAAGCCCTCCATAAAGCATCGAGGCAGAGCACCGAGGGGGTTTTAGTGGGTAAAAATCCCACATAACCCAGCTGCACCCCATTGTAGCTGGGTATCTTATAGAAGATTTCCCCCTCGCAAAAAAAGGCACTAAATCTTCTTTGTCTCCCTGTTTCCATTATTTGGGTCGGGTCTCTTTCTTGCGCCAAGACAAGCGGTCTCGGGTTGTCTCTTCAGTTATTTGGGCTTTCTCAAGGTCTCTTCGAATTTGTGACCACCAGGTCAGTGGCGGGCGGCCTCTTCCTAGCCTTTGTTCTGAGAGGTTCATCTAGGTACTAGGTACTTCTAGAAATTTTGCGGTAGATGTACATATTTCGTCTAACTCAGTAGGTATTCGTTTATTAATATTATAGGACCATCTGGTACCTAGTGCTATTAAGCGGCGACTCTTCATATATGTACATAACTGTTTGAAAAATCTCATAAAATCCTATAAAAGTAAATAAAAGAGATTTTTTCAGTTTTTTATGTTTGATTCAGTGTTAAGAACCGTACGAGTTCCAAAACACGATTACGTAAAATTTGCTCGAAAGAAATTAAAATAAATCTTACTTTGATCTTGATTTTATATGAATATATTTCGTGAAAATTCTACTGCCGCTCGACAGACACTTCGAACTCTGAACTCGGTAAAACAGCGCCATAACAAAAATATTCCTAACGTAAGAAAACAAAAACGACAATCTACGAGTACAGTCGAATTAAGAACCACCTTTTGTTTTTGAAGTCATTTAAAAATGGAATGTGTGTCAAAATAATCCTCACACAGTGCGACACCCTGACATGTATCATTTAGCTAACTGATCTACGTGACATGGAAACCAACTTATGTCATATTCAGATGTGTATACTACGTTCCGAGTTTACTTTCCCCTAAATAACATGGTGGTAGGACGTCAAGTTAAAAAATCTGCCGCCAAGGTTCTAACCATGTGATTCGGCAGCTTCCTTGAAAGCCAGTTATTCCAGACTAGGCTCTACCTTAGGTCAGTGTCGCTAGCTCGTGTGGTTACGCGCCCTGCTGGTTAAAAATGCCACGCTGTTATGAGTAAAAAATAAAACAATCCTTTGAAAATTTTGAAGCGATGTGAGCTCAGTCAGGTGTGCGGTCGCTTAATGCGACCCTGAGAGCACGAGTTTGATTCTCGCCAATGAATTTGAGAGGTGAAGGAAAATATTGTGAGGAAACCATTTAGCACTTTAATAGAGCATTTTCTGGTGCTCGCCTGGTAACCTAAATCTCAAGTTGTAAATTTGTCGCCAGGCACCTTACATTATGTTTTGCTTTGTTAACTCCAAACTAGGCATGTTTTTCTTTCGGCCAGAGTATCGCTGACTCAAGTGGTTAGACATTTTTTTAGTGCTTAGATCTGTTGGCCTAATGCCTGTCATAATCTCAAATAAATCTCTATTTTTACAAAGACTTAGGCTATACAACAGGGCAATGCTGCCAGCATCTTGGGAACTAATTTAACCCTAATTAAAATTATTATTTGAATTTTCGTCTGCATAAAAATAAATAACAGGTACAGAATCTCAGATACCTACTCGTACATTGATTGAAATGGTGCTATAGTTTCTTAATACACACAGTTTGACTTAAAGTTTCAAATAAATTCGTATGTGTAAGTAAGTCTTTAAGGGAAATTAAACGTGGAACGGGCTTTATTTGGAGTCGTTTACTCAAATTCTTGACTTTTAACTGTTAGTTAAGCCATAGAGAGTTGATGACCCGTGTGTAGTATTGACTCATTGGGGTCAGTTTTTTTTAATGGAAAACGCAATTTTATGCGTCTTTCTTACATATTCATATGATATTGCAAAAAACTTACTAAAAGTACTTTACAAGTAGTTAGTTTCACGCTCGATGTTTATTCAACATAATGTTTTGATCGTATATTTTTAATGATTTTTATTTTTTTTACTGGGAGTTATATTAAAAAGAAGGCTTTGGTTTAATACTCGTATATAACAGATCCAGTAGTTATTTTATATTTACTCCTTACAGCTCGGTATTTGACCAGTAGGACACGTGACCACACGAGCTAGCGACACTAGCCTAAGGTGGAGCATGCTTAGTCTGTATAAACTGGCTCTCAAGGAGGCTGCCGGAACATACTGTTAGGTGGTTGGTGACTTGTGGTTGCTAGGCAAGTGAGTACTAGAAAATGCTTGCTCCTTAGCAGAGCTACTATAACGCTTGATAGTAAAATCCACGCCACGCTTAACAGTTCTATGCAAACATTTAAATAAGTTACTACCGATATAATCTTTTGTATTTGTTCACGCATAATAATCGTGAAGAAAGTTCTCAGTCGTAAAATTATGAAACTTTATGCACATATGTTGCGAAAACTTGAGAACAATGTCGGTTCCGATAGCCGCCATGTAGCCTAGCCATGGGATTATTGCCAACCGATAGACAAAACCTTACCGAATCTATGAGAAAATTGCTCATATTTTATAATGGGTTATTGTAACTTTGCGATTATCTACGAGATCTAATATGTACACGTAAGTGTGTGAAAACATACACACGTGTATTACATATTTCGTTCAATGTACAAATTCCTTCCAATGCGTCCTGGCAACGCATGGAGGAGGCCTACACCCATATTTGGGTGACCCAAGACGCTCTATAATTGTTAATAAACAGAAGAAAAATTATGTATTTAAAGTTAAAAACTAATACACATTTCATCTGTTATTTAAGTTTTTTTGGGAATAAATGGCTTTAATGTTTGTATAACCGGCTATCACTTACGTTTATTTTGTCGGTATTAGCCCGACATGTTAATACCGACAAAATAAACGTAAGTGATAGCCGGTTATACAAACATTATTCAAATATGCCTTACAAAAGTTTTAATATATTAATAAATGGCTTTATTTATTTATTTATGTACATCATCCGCCATGTGGCAGACGTGACCAGTCTAATGGTCACGTCTGCAGCATGTTGGATGATCTGTGAGCAAAACTTGAGTAAACTAAAGCATGTCACAAATATTTGTAATCGCAGTCCGTTAACAGATGTACGACATTGTGATTGAGTCACTGGAGGGATCTAACCTCCATGACACGGGCGCTCAGTCCAGTTTGTTTTAAAAGTTAGTTGGACTCTCGACTTGTCGTTCGAAGAGTCAGCATCTCCTGATGATGCCTTGTGGTTAGGCGAAACACGTGTAGAGTTAAGAATTTCCGAATTGTGATAGGTAACGTTAATCTTAGTTAATTTTTCCTTTACTTGTCTTAATTTGGATTTCGGTTCACAGCGGAAGTACACTAAATATTGTATTTTGTCTTCTATTTAGTAATTGTTGCTATTTATCCTGCTAAATTATCTATCTAAAATGTAAGTCTGTTTAGCTTAGTATATTTATAACTTTTAATTTAACTTCATTTACTAATATACACCCAATAACTCTGTATTAAACCTAACCTACAAACTATTCTTTGAGAAAATTCCCAATACACAATATTCATAGATAGTAGATTATACTAATTACTAGCTAAAGTTGCCGGTTTTGTGTGGGAATTTTGACAATTAACAAACAACTTATAAAAACTGTTAATTGTTAGCCGACCTAATTTATATGCCTTATTATAGGTTTTGTAATTTATTTATAATTATTAAGTTGGCTTATCTTATTATTAAATGTTATTCATATTAGTTCCTAGTTTTAGTTATTTACCTCACACAATAATTTATACATTTACTAGTTGACCCGGCAAACGTTGCTTTGCCTTAAGTACAGTTACCGTTATCACTTAGGGGTATGGAAAATAGATAGTAGCTGATTCTCCGACCTACTTAATATGCATATAAAATTTGGTAAAAATCGGTTAAGCCGTTTCGGAGGAATACGGTAACTAACATTGTGACATGGAAATTTTATACATTAGAAGATAGTTAGACGACCTCGTTGGCGAAATGGTTACCATACTGCCAACCAGAAGGTTCCGCGTTCGTTCGATTCCCGGCACATCCAACATATTTGTGCTTAACTAAATTTGTTGGCTGTGGGTCTGGGTGTTAAATATGTATCTACCTATACAAAATAATAGTATGTATATGTAGTATATCAGTTGTGTTAGCTACCATAACACAAGCTTGAAATGGTTCCTAATGGGGTTAACCAGCCGTGTGTGAAATGTGGCATAAAAATGGTTGGCTGGAAGAGATCGCTTGTAGTGATAAGGCCGCCACTAGTAACACAACTTATAAGTAGTACAAACACTACTTATCTAGCGATTTTCAAGGCAAGAGTGAAGCGGTTCCTTCTAGGTAAGCGCGATCCACCGTAGACGTCAATACCACTCACTTACTATCAGGTGTATTGTGGTCAACCGCTGACCTATTCAGAGTAAAAGAAAGTTTTTTCTTTTTTTCTTTTGTTGTGTTGCAATAAAAAGTATATCATCTATCTATCACTTATCTGTTTCGGAAGAGGGGTAAATGTATGCGCTATCAAATGGTATATTATCAACGTGCGCTATCTACGCTAACCTACTCAATGAGCACGGAGTTGTTCCAACATAACTCAGATCAGGTTTGAATAAAAAAATCTCGGAAGCTTTCATCAAACCGTGTCAACGGCCGATTACGACGTAACGTATCGACGCGCTTAGATATACATACAGGGTTTCAAGTTAAAGTAAATTATTCAGCTCTCAACTATAGTGTAAACTCCATGTAACGTCGCCCGATTTAACAACAAACCCTCTAAAGCGTCGAATTCAATTGGCTTTAGTTGGTTTAGCTTGTATTCCATACAATGATACATTCTCTCCTTTTAACGACCACTCTCTTTAACGCCATAAAATGCACAATCCTTTCAGTTTCGTTATATGGAGTTTAAACTGTAAATAGCTCACTAGCTGCTCCCCGCGGTTTTACCGGCGCTAGTTCGGGATAAAAAGAAGGTGTTAATGCAAAGTCTAACTTATTTCTATACCAAAATTCATCAAATTCGGTTTTGCCGTTTGAGCGTGAAGAAGTAACAAACACACACACACACACATACAGAAACTTTCGCATTTTTTATATAAGTGGAATTAAGGCGAATGATATGGGCAAAATTTTGAAATTACAGTTTTTTTCGTTGACATGCAACAAATTTAGTTCAACACAAAGATGTTGGCCGTGCCGGGAATAAAACCAGGACCCTCTGGTTGGCAGTTAACCATAACGCTAACGAGGTTGAAGAATTAAAGTAGCCCTGTAGATAGTCGTAGTGGATGGATGGAGTTGTTGCATAGATGTGTAGATGCGAGCTTTGACCGGCGCGGCAGTATGGTTCACTCGCCTGCCCGTACCTTATTGTTTTCTATTTAACATTTGGACAGAGTGGGTGTCATTCTACAGTTACTCCATTGACAGCAGTGCTTCTAGACAATTGGCATTCGCTTCTCATGAGAACATTTGCTGAAGGACCAAAGATATGCATATTTTTTTTTTATATTTTTACTAGATGTTGACCGCGGCTCCGTGCGCGTGTAGATCGATTTCTTGCAAATTAAATTATCCCTGAATTTTGTTAGCTAAAAACCTCAAGGAGCCCGAGACTTTTCCAACGAATGCAAAACTGTGGAAACCGGTTCGTGCGTTCTGGAGTTAAAGCGTCAAGAAGAAAAACTCTGACTTATTTTTATATAATAGATTGCATAGTTAACATAATTTTATAACAGTAAAAAACCACAACGCTCAAAGGTGATTTAAAGTATCTAAAAATTAAATTAATAAGTAAAACTTAAAACGATATCATATTAAGTATGTATCCGCTGTGACCAAAGCAGTGCGGTTAACTCCTAACGCCATAACCGCATTGTTACGGTATACACGTACTGGTGGGTTTATATCATTCAATTAAGCTAGGAAGCGGAGACCATAATGCGGTTTGACTATAATTTAGTTTGGTTTTCTTCTTCGTATACGTGGCCAAGCGCTGGTGTCGAGAGTTTTCAAGCTGCCCGAAGGCTTCTGACTTGGCTTAACGACAAATAGTACTAAGACTAACAGGCGGGACCTACATTTTAACGTATCATCTGACCTACGGTAGCACGCAGATGAAAATAACACCGTTCAAGTGTGTCCGTCTTACGCAAATTTTAAATTAAAATTAATATACAACATGCTCAAAAAGTTTCTCATCAAAAAGACGCTATTACTACATGATTTTCCTCAACTTCTTAAAGAGTTAAGCAAGAAGTTATAAATAAACAGCCCAGATCCTTGTATCAAATAATTACTCACCAAAAAGTCCGATGTTACAAAAACAAACGGACCCTGACGACATCGTTGACGCAACGGTTACCATGCCGGACTGCTAACCAGAAGGTTCCGGGTTCGATTCCCGGCCCGGCCGACATATTTGTGCTTAACTAAATTTGTTGGTTGTGGGTCTGGGTGTTAAATATGTATCTATATAAAATATATATGTATGTATATGTAGTATATCAGTTGTGTTAGCTACCATAACACGAACTAGAAATGTTTCAGTATGGGGTTAACCAGCAGTGGGTGAAATCAGTCCTAATAAAAAGAAAAAAAAAAGAAACCTCTAGCTGAGTTATAACTTACTTATAACTATACCGTTATTCCGAGTCAGTCAACAACCTGCACGGGGGTTGCGAAATCCAAAGCAATATCAAACAAAATTTGTAACATTGCTTACTCACACGGCCAGTTTAGGCCTAGATTAGAAACAACATGCCTCATTCGGATCTGCTTGCATCATGACGACCTTGGGTGTTTACAACTCACGACCGTTAGTCGTTAATACATGTAAGGTCTATTTTACTTGAGCTATATTAAAGAATAAAAGATAAGGCAGTATGATAGAGCAAGAGCCCATAAGTTTCTGACCTTCCTCTTTTAATGAAAGCTGAAAATTGTTCTATGTGTGTCCCTTTTTATACGTATTACATTTAGTTTATTTGTACATATTACAGTTACGCATTTGACCAGCAGAGCGTGTTACCTCCGAGTCATAACATTTGGGCCTAAAGTGCAGCAAATGTCTAATCTGGAATAACTAGCTCTCAAGCGGATTTCCGAGACACTGCTAGGTGTTTGGCGACAGATTTGTCAACTTGAGGGTTGTTGCAAGCTAGAATATGGCACCATGAGTTACTTGGAAATTGAATTTGAGATCTTTTAAAGTAAGTTTAACTATTAGAATATTTATGTCAATTTGGTTGTGAATCAGACTTATATATTAAATGTGAATCAGACGTATAGATTATAAATAATAAATAACCTTTTATTTGGACTTGCGCACGATACATATATTTTTTTAATCAACCTAGTAAAAAAAAACAATATTATAATAATAATAAATAAATAATATTTATTTCAGGAAACACAATTTTGCGAACAATTATCCGAAAGAAATATGTACATAATATCATCATTTCAGTTTGTTGACACTCGGACATGACTATTCTGTATCATAAATGTCAACGTCTTGTCGTGTCAATTTTTTGACAGCTATTGTTATTAAGATCGAGGAATGAAATTACAAAAAATGTATAAATATTCTTAGGGTTGCTCACTAAATGGTTAATAGGAAGAGGCCGCCCGCCACTGACCTGGTGGTCACAAATTCAAAGAGACCTTGAGAAAGCCCAAATAACTGTAGAGACAACCCGAGACCGCTTGTCTTGGCGCAAGCAAGTGAGGAGATCCGACCCCAAATAATGGGAACAGGGAAGACAAAGAAGAAGGAGTTCACTAAATTGTTAAAATATCAAGTTTTTGATATCTTTAACTGTCTTTGATTTATGTAACCATAAAGTTATAAACTCAAGGTTCTGCCCATGTATGCGCCTTTAAGAGAAAGGATTGCATCAACTTTGTGTTTGAGTATTTCCTAATTTGAATGAGATTAGAATACGCTTACTCTATTTTTATAGGCTATTTGATTCTGAAATAGATTTTATCACCATCTTACCACTTATCTGACGGATAAGTGGTAAGATGGTAAGTTGGTCAACCGATAACTAATTCTAGTAATAGTTAGCGCCTACTGCTCGGCTAAGGTCATCTGACTCGATCATCGAGGTTAAGCAACGGTCGATGCGTCTTTGGATGACAAGACTGCTGTTCATAAAGTGGGATTTTCGCCTGGGCGCTACCGTGGTCAGATGACATGTTAATTGTAGCCCATTTGTTAGCTTTATTACAAACCAAGTCAGAGTCCTTCGGGCGACTTGAAAATTTTCAACAGCTTGGCTATTTAGCTCATACGAAGTATTATCAAATGCTATCTTGTGGTGTAATATCTGAAGAAGCTTTTAAATTCGAGTAAATAGCACATTTTGACATATCATCACCTTTTCGGGAATTTAAGTGTTTTAAAACTTCGCAAACAAGTCATGATTTTAAGTGTAGTGCAAATATTTTGTATGCTTCGACAATTTGACATATTTGCGTGATAGTGTTGTCATTATACTTGACACGGTCATTTTATGAGTGGGTAACATAAAACATGTTGTGTTGTGTTGAAAATTCTTGATATTGATTTACTTAGATATTTTAACAGGACTAGGGTAATGGCCACCCATCGTAAGGTTTATCGTGTCGAACGGTGAAAATGATAACGCTAGGTAAATAGGCCTTGAGCAAAAACCATCCGCAAGCCTTCAAAGAAGTATAGCATTAGCCTTCTTTGCTATGTCATTGTACTTCTTTGAATGCTTGTGGTTGGTTATATTGTTAAATGAAAAAATAACTTTCTTTTTTTGAATTGGTTTTCAATTTTTGGATTGACTTTTGTAATAATCGACAAAAGGTTAAATACTCGTAAGTAGTATTTCTAATTTTACTGTCTCATTCATTATGTTTCCTTGTTTGTTCTGCTGTATTTTACCAAACCTCTAAAATTTAAGAATAATAATAATAACTTTATCACGCTAAACATGTCGACACAATATGTCAAGAATTAGCAAACGTGTCAATAGTTAAATTAGCATACCAGCAACTTTTATACACGTAATAATTTAGTTAAATATGCGAATTCACTAACTTATGCAATGGGCCCGTGTAGGCCTTGCAAAATGTGGGCTAGCTCTAACATATCGAAAACCAGCTTCTCATCGACATTTTGAAATACAATAATATGAGTTCAATCAATGAATAAATATTTTGATCGTAATGATTATACAATATAACCTAACTTTTGACCGTGACTGAGGCCGTAGCTCCACTTGCTCCACTGGCCTTACAGAGTGACCGCAGTCCAGCCAGTCTCTCAGGTCTTGTGTTTTAATACCTAAAGGGTAGGGTTTTTGATGGTGATGGGCCATTTTCTAGTCCTCGCCTGGCTAGTATGGAGCGACGACGGTCTGCCTCCATCTACAGGAGAGACAGGATCAGGACAAGCGCTCTGCTTAGTAGCGGGCGATGAAGTGCGACAGAGACGCCATACTAGCAACTACCCTCATATTGGAAATTCTGTCGCCAAGCACCTAAAAGTGTTCCGGCAGCCTTCTGGAAAGCTCGTTATTCCAGACTAGACATGCTCCACCTTAGGCCTGAGTGTCACTAACTCGTGTGGTATGCACCCTGCTGGTAAATACCTAGATGTAAGGACTAAAAAAACAAGAAGGTTTAGTAGGTATCTAATATACCACAAACAAAGCCAGCTAATCTATATTGGAGCCAGGCCAGCCTTATGACAAAACCTTACAAAAATGTTGTATCGAATCACTGCCAAATAGTATTCAAATGACTGTATTAAAACTTTTGTAAGGCATATTTGAATAATATTTGTATAACCGGCTATCACTTACGTTTATTTTGTCGGTATTAGTATTCATTAGTCGGTGGAGTAGGCAGTGCGGGCGCAGTCGTCATCGCGAGCGTACGTTGGCTGTGTGCCCTTGAGAATGGCACACTGATTGTGCTGAAACATGTCGGGCTAATACCGACAAAATAAACGTAAGTGATAGCCGGTTATACAAACATTATTTAGTATTCAAATGGAGCAGTAAGTTGCGAGTGAACATGCCCCTTTATTGTGGAAGCCATTCCCTTGGAGGGAATGGCTTCCACAATAAATCTCAAATCGCCAACCAAATACAGAGTAATTAAAATAAACTAATTCTATAGAGTAGTATCTGTGTTCAAAATTGCGGCGTCTATGCGAAACCCGACATACATACAGACAGACGAAAGCAAATTGGCTAGTCAATGTTCACTCACTTCACTCGCTGGGTCAATTATAAGACCTTTGTTTCCGTCAAGCCTAACCCAAATATTCGGCATTGCAGCGCACGCGCAGGCGCCGCTTGCCTACAATCCTGCATAATTCATGTTTTCTTATCATTAATAAGTTGCCTAAGATCTACGCATGACTCAGTTTCACAATATTTCAGCTGAGCTCATTCAGATACGGATTCTTCATTATATTCGTCACTAGTTGCGCCCCGCGGTTTTTCCCACGTTCACTGGGAGCAAAATATGTGTTAATTTATGGTATATAATAAACAACACTAAGATTGTCCTGTTACAATATTAAAAACTGATGAACATGTTGGAGGTCTTCGGAAATATTAAATTAGGGCTAATTTTGATGACCAAGACATTGATCTAGAGATGCTAGTAAGAAGGCTCAAATAAGCTTAACAGAAGCCAGAAAAGATGATTATTCCTTGGGCACGACCACAACAGCTCCTGTGCTTGTTAGTAGGAAGAAAGGCTTTACTTGTATTATTACTTTCTTTATTTAATTGCTACTATCAAAAGTATCAAACGACAAGATGCAAAATAGAAATAGAGAAAGACTGTAAATACATATTTTTTATTTACAAACTAAATAACCAAATTATATCCCATATCTATATTGTTAACGTTACTGCTAAACGTCTGATCCTACACATTTAAGTGCTATAAATATTGTTTCAGTACAGCCGATTGAGCGTGTAGGAGTGACGAAATGACAAATACACCAGAATTTATATATGTATACCAGAAAGGAAGTGCAGAACGAGGAAAATGCATCTTTCCATCATTTTTTCCACCTGTCAGTGGAAATAATAATCTTTTCCACATTATTAGCATGGTAAAAAAGGACAAAAAGAATCCATTACAAAATATTCCCACTTGACGTTAATCAGTGACTTTTTATCCCTTCGTTTCCTGCTGATTTCCCGTAAATAGTAAGTGAGTAAACAGTATATTATTATCTCTGAGGTCAAGGATGCCCAATATACGACGACTATGAGCAAATGACTTTAATGTAATTACAAAAAAAAAAAAAACTAGAATCTATTCAAAAGCTCTTAGAATTAGATACAATACGATGACCTTAACCTTATGAAACTTTAATAAATATAATTGTAGAAGCCTCACAATATTAGCAATGACTCTTTGAATACTAGCAATGACATAACATTTTTTTTATACAAACCCATTTTACCAAACTTTTATTCGTTTGATGAAATACTATAATCATGTTTGTCAATATTTGATTAGACTTAAAATACAGGGTTACCTAGAATTAAATACAATTATAGAATATTTTTGTTAAAGGGTGGCTAAATATATCACCAATCTGCTCTACACTAATTATTTTAATTCAAAATTTTGTAATTTTGGGATAAAAAATATGTATCAGAGGCTCATTACAATATTCGTTAATCACCCTTTTGTTTGACTCAAATATAATTATATTCACGAATTTCCAAAAGATCTCAAATATAATACTTTTAGGCTAAACGTTTGTATAATATTTTATTATTTGCTAATTTTGATACCAATCAGATTTATCATGACAAAAACTTTTTAGGTACTAAGCAATAGCTAGCAACTTATTATGTACAAAGGTAGATAGATCTATCTATCTAGAGCACCTACATACAATTCCCTCACTAAGTATTTACAACAAGATTTTTTTCTAATTCGTAAGTCTTATTGATACCAAAGTAGGTATAAATATTCTTAGGGTTGAGATGTATGTATAAAGATTTTATTTAAATAGTCTTTAGTCAATATTTTGCCCTTTTTTAATTCTAGATGGGTTTGCGCTTGATCACAATTCACCTGATCGTAACGATAATGCGATCTAAACCTTAACAAAATATTTTACTTATAAGTTAAACAGCACAGAACCACAATCTCGCACAACTTGTTTAGGTATCCCTTAGATCGATACGGACATGCGATGTAGGGCACTACTAGTACCTAGTACTGGCACTAGATGTAACAAAACCAGTAGGTCCACTATCTGTACTACATTTATAAATATCTCTACTCTATCCATACTACTTGTAACTAAACCTTTTAAGTGTGGCTTTAGTACATCATCCAAGTGTAATCTATCTTGATACTTATTATAAATAATTGGTCAAGTGCGAGTCGAACTCGTGCATGAAGGGTTCCGTACTATTTATAATATAAAGATCTATATCTATTTTTTTAAAAAAGATCGCGAAAAACACGTGTTTTGTATGGGAGCCCCCTCAAATATTATTATTTAATTATTTATTTCGAAAGGCATAAAAGGAAAATTAAAAGCGTCTAACTGTTACCGCTATTGATATATGAGAAAAAAACACGAAAAAAATACATACTAAGTATATATTATTTATTTTATTATTAGTATTTGTTGTTATAGCTTTGGGCACCACGGGAATGCGTCATTGATTTTGACTCTATCGTTCTAACTATTCATAGTATTCATTGACCCACAAACTTATCAACATTTAGTCTTCGTACCAATCACTTTTACTATTCACCTAAGCATACGTTATGCGTAACTTATAGCGGCTGTTAATCTTCGCAAATTATACGCGAGCCATAAACGACACGCCTATTATATGCGTTGGTACACCTGTCGCCGATAAATATTGCACATCGACCTTTGGAAAGAGACAATCGGCTAGAGTCGACTTCGTAGAGCGTTATCTCTGTCGCATGAAATACAAACAGACCGTTTTTTTCACACACGGCTGGTTAACTGAAACATTTCTAGTTTGTATTATGGTTGCTAACACAACTGATATACTACATATACATACATATTTTATATAGATACATATTTAAAACCCAGACCCACAGCCAACAAATTTAGTTTAGCACAAAGATATCAATATCAAAAAATATCAATGCCGGGAATCGAACCCGAAACCTTCTGATTAGCAGTCTGGCATGGTAACCATTATGCCAACGAGGTCGTTGATTTATGACGACGACTGACAAAACGTCACATAGGTAGTGTGCAACCCGGAAGAACCCGGATTCCTCAATTAAGCAAGGCAGGCACCGAGGGGTGTAGTGGGTACAAATCCCACATAACCTGGCTGCTCCTCATTGTAGCCAGGTGTCTTAACGGTTTCCCCCTCGTAAACAAAAAATGTAAGTGTAAAAAAATACCTGAAATAAATGCTTATTGTCATTATTGACAATAAGCATTTATTTCAGGTATTTTTTTACACCCGTTTTACATATAAATAAAACTTAATACTAAAGTGACAATAATATAACAGTCATTTGCGGTTCGCACTCGATGCGATGCGGTGCACGTCATGCACGCTTTAAAAATCGGGCTATCCAAGTAGTCATTTAGGCATTGTAAAATGCCATTCCGCAAAACCCTCAACCTTTACCAGAAAGATGCTACTCTAGACCTGATGATAATCGGTAAAAAGGTAGTGTGCGACAGAGATAACGCTATCGAAGCCGAAATTAGCCGATTATCTCTTTCCAAAGATCGATGTGCAATATTTATCGCCAGGTACTTTACTTGATGGTATTCTCGAATATGTGTTTTACAACGTTTGATTATGGTACTCGTATCTATTTCTAAGTTGACCTGCTTTTTCATCTTGGTTTAACTCACAGTATAAACAATCCTACTAATATTATAAATGCGAAAGTTTGTGTATAAATGTGTATATTTGTTACTCCTTCACACTCAAACGTTTTTGATGAAATTTGGTCTGAAGACAGGTTAGAACTTTTATTAACACATAGGCTACTTTTTATCTTCCCGTGGGAGATGCTAATAATTTCAAAATCTATGATACTTCTTCATGCTCCAACGGCTAGACCGATTTAGAGTATTTTCTATTACGAAGATAGGTTAGACCTGGATTGTATAAATACATAGGTTACTTTTTATCCCGGATCAAATTCTTTGTATCCCGGATTAACGTGGATAACGCCGCGGAGCGCAGTTAGTTAAATATAAAGTAAGGGCCTATTCACAAACACATGAAATCTGAGCAAGACTAGCTTTCTTGGTACCAGTTGAAATATAAAATCAAATTAAGAGTTTTTATTCCAATATGACATATAGAAGTGTACCCTTATTAAAAAGTATAACATAGCTAAGGCAACTTAAATTAAAAACATATTTTTTTAATACTATCAAAATATTAATAATGAATTTATAATATAAAAATATGTATAACTCCAGAACGCACGAACTGATTTCCATGGCTTCGTGACGTTTGTAGCAAACAAAATTCAGGGGAAAATCGATTCGCATAAAAATCGAGCAACACGTGGGAGAGCCGCGGGCATCTACTAGTTATTTATATAACAAAGAAAAACTTTGATTGATTTTGTTATTAACATTAATAGTTTATTGCTTATTGTTATCGCAGTGTGACTTGGTTACATACTATTTCACATCAACGTCTTTTAGAATGACATAAATTGCTTATGAATAAATAGATTAATTTTAATAAAATAATGTAAAACATCATAATAAAAAAACTATGCAACAAATAATTTATCAGAAAATAGGCAATAAAGAACTAACACAAGGTCAGATACTCTGAAGAAATTTATTGAGAGCGAAACACGCATTTGATTAAGATAAGATTTGCATACATAGCTAGGTAGCTGTAGAAATATGTTGATCACTGATGTTGAATAAGTTATCGTAATACCACAAGTTATTTTGCTAATATCCGGCTCACGTTTCGTATCCGGCTAACTGGAGTCTCGAGTACTCACCGACTACTTACTGTAGCTTGGCTAGCTTGGACATCCAAATATCCAAGTAACTATAGAAATGAAATAAATTTATTTGCGTATTCCACATAGAAAATTTTATCAAATGTCCCTTGTAGGCTACTATACCGCATATGCGGTGTGCAAAATTACAATTAAATAATAGATTAAAAAATTAATTTCACAATATGATTTACAGCTAGGCAACTACGGATTGTCTTTGGATAGGAAACCTTGCAAAAAAACTGACATTTTAAAAGTGTCATTTCTAAGTTTTGTAAAGTAAACAATATTATAATAAGACTTTATCAATAAATCAAAGACGCATCGCAAGAAGACTCATCGGGAGAGGAACATGTAACTAAGAATGTACCTTACTTATTATTAACTAGAGCAAAAGCCGTAGCTTTTCTAGTAATCAAAGCTGGGTTGGTTTAGGTAGGCAAAAAAGAGGGGAATGCACAATACGTCACAATACGTCCCTAGCGGGGTGTCAGTGCAGGTATAAGAAAATAGGAATCTGGGTTATCACCCGTGGATAAAAATCGAGTGTGGCTTGGTGGTAATAACGTCTGTTTTTCCGTCAGACACACGCTGGTTCGATCCCGGCCCTACACCAATGACTTGTTTTTCAAGTTATGTGTGGATTTGCACTCGTTTTACGGTGAAGGAAAACGTCGTGAGGAAACTGGCATGTTTGAGGACTACAATATCCAAAGACGTGTGTCATCCGCCAACCCGGACTTGGTCAGCGTGGTGGATTAAGGACTATAACTCTCTCCTACTTAGAGAAGGCCCCGAGTCCCAGCAGTAAGAACGGTATGGATTGAAAACTCTTGACACCAGAGTCTAGCTTTGTTCAACGAAAGAGACAGAACACTTACTACAGGTTAATTAATAAAATTAACGTTTTATTGAACTAGTAGGTAACTCAGTTACATCGATGAGCGCCCAGCATGACCAATTAAAGTTATGCGCTTCAATTCCACCTGTATTGTATGAATTAGTAAAATTTATTTTATTATCTAACTGACCTAGTATAAGTAAATACTTAGACCTTTGGAAAGATATAATCAGCTGATACAGCTGGCAAAATTACTTTGAATTTTCAAAGGCGGAAAAGTACATGTCATTTTGTCGGCTGTATTCTACAAATTAGTAAACTTATTGTATAATATTCATCCGTCTACGATTATATTACTCGTATATAGCTACGTTGTTTTGCCTTATAAATTATTTCTATTCATTTAAAAATATATATTTAGTCTAGTAATGGTGTATATATTTAGCCTTAAGTTATAGAACAATAAAAATACATTTGAATTCGAATTTTAATATAAAGTATGAACAACCCGTATAACTTAGGGTTATAGAAAATAGATAGTAGCCGATTCTCAGACCTACTGAATACGCATATAAAATTCTGTCAAGCCGTTTCGGAGGAGTACGGTAACTAACATTGTGATATGGAAATTTTATATATAAGAATTTATTATCTATCTGACATGTCCCCTTATTATAAGTGTTTTCAAATGCGAAAAACTACATTTATAGTCTTATTTTATTGCATAGATTTATAGTTTTTTTTGTTACTTTTTCGTTAATATGCGTAAACGAAAGATCTCATTGGTTGTGAAGTATTTATTTAATGTTGTCAAGAATTGTTCAAATCGTCGTCCAGTTTGTTTCTCAGTCATAATGTAAGTAGTTTTAAGATTTGATTAGTAATTGCATGCAAGCAGACATAATAAAGTGCTCTAAAATCGACCGAAACCCTGTCTCGAAAACATTGTTCGCAATAAATGAATTTGATTGATTGGTAGATTGATTAATAAAATGTTTGGCAGTACCAAATAGATTAATTTATATAGCTTGTCTATGAATATAACTTTGCCAAAATGAAAACTACTCGTTTAATGAGTTGCGCATTCGAAAAAATCTTATGCCTACTACATATTGAAAATTGACTTCGCAACAACAAAATTATTTAAATTAGATCGCGCATTAGAATAATACTTATAACAAGAGAGATGTCAGTTTTTTACATTGAATGAGCTTGCGCTTGATCACAATTCAGCTGATGGTAAGCAATATTGTGATCAAATGTGGAGCGTGTGTTAGAAAAAGCTGGCTCACTTTAGCTTTGAAAACCGATAAATTAAAGTTTTCAGGGAACAGGACGCTTGACCAAAAAGGTTCGCACAATGAAGGTGGAGGCAAACCGCTCAGTGTGCGACTTAGGCACCTCCACAGTATAACGATGCCGCCTTGGTGTTTCCCTGCTCTTCCGATGGTGGAATTGATAACAGTAGAAATCAACCAGTTAACTACGACCTATGATAATATCCCATTTAATGACACATAGCTTTACCCCTTTTCCGAAACAATAAAACCTATCCGTCTGAAAGCTTGAGTTTTTTCTAATGGTAAGCCTAATTTTTCAATTATCCGTAAATTACTTAATCAGGAATAATTGAAATTAAAACGAGCATACGAAAATTAAAGCACCGTAACCCAGTTTGCGGCGTGCCTTGGGACTGGCCTATTTCCAGCAGTGGATGAGCATAGGCTGATGATGATGAAGAACCCTGTTGAACTTTCTATTCCGTCCTGCCTTATCGCACGGATACATTTATTGGTCTGTCCTTGGCTAACCCTGTGGTCCCGCGACCGCAGAGGCAAACAACGCAAACATGAGACATTGCTTACATCGGCCATCAAATGGTATAACTTTTGGCCACGACTATCCATGTAAGCTTTGCCACATGGATCAGAGTTGCGCAGACACATAAATTGCCTATTTACATGCATATTGATGCTCTCGCGGATTGCGTTACGGGTTACTGGCGTAGCGGAGTGCTCTCTGCATCGTTACTTACTGTTAATAAAACTCTTTGGTAAATTTAATGGGACTTCTTTTCTTTCGACCTTTTTTGTAAGCAAAGCATCGGCCCGCTGTGCTGCCTCTTTTACTTATTAGGATATATTTACATTAGAACCTTTTTTACTAGTGAGAGGACATCAACTTTCAAATGTTTTCTTTAGTGACTCGAGTTAAACCAAATTTAATCTCAATCACAATAGTTACAGCTGGGTTAGCGTCAAGGCGTAACAAACATAAACACTTACATACAAACATTCGCCTTAATAATTTTAGTAGTTTTATATTTACTGACTTAATTGTATGGTTTTATACAAAAATAGTAGATCCTTTCAGTTTCCTGGTACGCGCATACCACTATAGAATAAATCACAACGCAGCTTTATATCAGGAAAGCTTCGTTAAAACCTACCTGAATAGGTACCTAAGTTTTCTATTATAATCGTGCTGATGAAAAACATACTTTATTATTTTCTTTATTGTTTCTGTTGAAGTTTGTATGGACCTCTTTGCATTTACATAGCTGTATAAGTTTCTATGTCATATTCGAAATTCAAATTTTCATTACAGACAAAAGAGGTATTATTTGATTGACAAATGCCGGTCTAAAGAGTTTTAAAGCCTAAAAGCAGAGCTTTTGAGCCCGTATATTATTCCTTATTATGATTACTAATAATTCTATCAAAACAATTAACTACTCACCGCATCGCTGAAAGGGGTAAAGCTGACATTAAACGCGAGGACTTGAGTGAGCAGCAGCAGTTGTCCAACCGCAAGCCACATGGTGCCACCATCACGACACTAAAAACACTGGCCACATTTAATTCACTCGCGAATCCTCGACGCCTAGAGCCAAGGACTCGGAAAATTAAAAAAAAAGAAACGAAAATATTAAATCATTATTTTTTTTCGAACGCGACTGAACGCGCGCGGCGTTTGGCGGGAAAATGTTGGTGCGGTGAGCTGTGTTGCCGCGCGTGTCATGATTGCTCAATAGAAGTGCGGTGTGACGCGACCTTTGCGGTCTCCTCCCATAGGGTGGACCTGTTTTTTTTTTATGGGGTGCACGGACAAGTTATACGGGGTGCCAGAAGGGTTCTTGCCTACTGCCCTGTGATTCTTCTTTTCTTGATTAAATTGCTTTTTATTTTTGTTGAATACATTTGATAAGTACAAGTTGCCATACTTGGTTTAGATAGATAGATAGATAAATTCTTATATGTGATAATTCTTATTAGACACATAAATAAAAAATAAGGTTTAAATAGTTATAAGAATTATAAACATAGATAAAAATAATAAAAAGAAAACAGCTTTTAAGTTTAAGTTTGTTTGTTATTTTATTTTACTCATATCTTTAAAAATATGAGTTTAATGTGTGCCTGCAATAAAGAACTTTTATTTATTTATAGACGGTTTTGCTGAAAAGCTGATATGTTATGTTTATATTGAAATAAATATGAGTAGGTAACTATGAATATGAAATCCCGTAATATAAATGTTCGTGTCTTTTAGAATAAAACAATATGTATATTACACACAATATTATGATTCCGTAATATACCCTTAATTATATTTTTTTGCATTTCTTATTATATTTTGACAAGAATAGGATAGATACGTTAGAGTGGAGATCATTGACCTTTGCCTAGAAGTGGGACGATATAGGTTAGAAAATATACATTTTGTAGTTTTTTGTGTATTTTTTTATTTCAGTAGTGTTAAAAACTATAAGATAAAATGCGATTTATAAAAAGAGCTAGCCCACAAAAAAGAATCCAAAGTCAGTAGTCTAATGTTTAGGCAATACATTCTTAAACCCATGTGAACTAAACTTTCTATTTAAAATTAAGTATTAGCTTTTAGTAAACGTGTGTATGGTTATTTTATGATTTCCGGTTTGACTAGTTATTCAACGGCTCCGATAAATAATTGGAGGTTTTTTGATTGGCGATAATACGATTGTATTATTCTGTATTTTTTTATCGTCGTTTGAATGGGGTCATTGTTATTATTATTTTTTGGTCATTATTAGTTTTGTCCAAACAATACGATTTCGTTGGAGTAATGGTCACGATATTGGACTGCCAACCAGAGGGTACCCGGTTCGATTCCCGGCACATCCTACATATTTTTGATGAAATAATTTGGTTGACAAGCTATAAATCGTTTAGCATGGAGCTAACCAGCCGTGTGTGAAAATGTTCCCTAATATTATATTAATATTATAGGTACACGAATTTTAAATAATAAAAAACAATATTCAAAATTGGTTCATTTGTTCGAGAGTTCTGAAATGATATGAATATGAAAATTCCATTAAAACTTAGTAATAGCATTGACAAATTATATAAAGTTTGAAACTGTGTATCTTCTATATATAATTTGTCTATGGTAATAGTCCATTTAGATACGGAAAACTCTCACAACAGGATTCCCTAAATTGTGCGCTACGTCTTAGCCTGTAGAAATCCTACGTAGCTTCCACACAAGACTAAATGTTACACAAAATACAAGATATATGTTGCACAAAATAAATTGCAATTCGCCTTTTACCTAACTAGTCAATATTACCAATTTGCAGCCGACATACCATTCAACCATCAAAATACTCATAATAGCTGACGACCTTTGACATTCGAAAACAATTATTTGAAACTTCCGCGTTAACATCTGACAATGGTCATAATCGAATGAACATTATTTTGTTGGCTTGTTTTTGGCGCATGTTGAAAGTGTGATTTTTGGAGACTATTAAAAGACTTATTGAGGCTACCAAGAGACTTATGGAGACAGTTAAAAGATTTTCAATAGTCTCAAATCCTCCTGGAAGAACTCTTATTAACTCACTAAATAAAAAATCTCTAAGAAATATTGGAGATTTTTATCATAGGAAAGTTTGATTAATGATAGTATGATGAAGCTCACATGAAAACGAGGCCACCAAAATACGGCGGAAATTTGGTATTACGTCGCATTCGTCTGGTCAGTGCCGGTCGGAGGCCTTTTTTGACGAATGGTAATTTTGACAAGATACAAAAGGGCGCAACTAGATTATGTGGGACATGTAATCCCCACAAAAATCCCCCTAGTAAACTGCCTGCTGCCTCTGTGCGTACTGGAGAACTTTTTATTTAGTTAAATTGCCAGACAGTTCTTACAACCATAATACAAGCTATGAAGCTCTTCTTTTGAAGGTTCCTGCGGGAAATACGCCGGGGGCCTTCTTGCACTGCAGTCTAATAACTAAAATGCCGTCATCTTAGTCAAACTCTTTTGTAGTTAACGGCATTATAGTTAAAGCACGGCAGTGCACTGCGCTATAGTTTTTCCCGGCTATTGTTGGAATACCCATCAATCTTTAATGACGATGGCGGTAAAGCGGGCGTCGGAGTCCCATATCCAAACACCTTCGAGTCTGATGCCTCTTTTAGTTTTTTTAGCCTTGATAGGTTTACGTTTTAACTTAAGCTTGCCTGATGTAAAGCTGCGCTGTAGTCTACGATATGGCACGCTTACCTAGAAGATACCTATTGACTCAACTTTTGAAGACCCTCAATATATATAATACCTCTCAGGAAACAGAGACTCAGGTAGAGAGTTCCAAAGCTTCGCTGTCCTCACAATAAAGGTTGACGCAAAGCGTTTTGTACGAAAGTTTGGAACTTAATTAACATAACTTAGTCGCCTCTTTCGACTGTGACGAGGCCAGTTCCGCAGACCGTTCCTTATTATTTCACCCAGGCTGCAGGGATAACAGTTCTGAAGCCAAGATAAGCAGGAAGTATGCCAAGCTAAAATACAAAAGGAAATAAATTGTGTCAAATGTTACTGACGGTTTTTCTTATTATTATGATGGATTGGCAAGGGCTTGATCGAAACTCACCTGATGTTAACTGATGTTGCGATCTAGGGTGGAGCGCGCTTGCCTAGAAGAAACCGATTCACTCTCGCCTTGAAGACAGTGAGGTTATAGTTCAGAGGGAACAGGGATTCCGGCAATGAGTTCCACAGTTTAATGGTCCGCACAATATACATATGTGAAAGCGAAACGCTTCGTGCGGATTTTTGGAACTTCAACTGTATAGCGGTGCCCCTAGCCGTCACCCTGCTCGTCCGAAAGTGGAAAGGGCCCGGAGGAATTAGCTGATGCAATTCAGACTTTCAGTTTTTTTTTTCTGTCAGTATTTAAGTAAGGAGAAGTTCTATATCTATATTTGTTACTTTTCTATCTGTGAATCCACAGTATGTGGCAGCTATATTCACTTTCATTAATATGTTTTATCTCAAGTTTTTTTTTTTTTTTTTATTTATTTGAGGCTTTGTCGCTGAGCGACCATATCGCCTATTTTTTATCTCAAGTTGAACAGCGACTAGGCAGACACTACGACGCCGTCTCTATAATAAGAAGTTGCTATCACCTAATCTGTGGCACACCATCAGGTTAGTAAACTTTAGAACTGGAGGTTGACCCACCATTATAGCGTTGCCATTTCATTATGTCACCATTCCGTTACTTAATTGACCATTCGATTTCGAATTAAACATCATGAATATATTCCAAATGTAGGTAAATATTATATTACCAAATGCTTAGTGCGTTGATGAGGATTTAGATAATGATCTGGTATTTTTTACTTGACTGCGAAATAAGGAGGAAATAAGGTCGTTTTACTTTGCTTATCAGTAAATGTTCATATTCGTTAACTAGTTTCCATGGCATATAGGAGAAAACAGGTCATAACCTAGAAACCATTTACTTTTCACTCTTACCTGTTCTGCCGTGAGGCTCATGGCTCGTTAGAACAGAACGTCAGAAAATGGTTTAGCACCATGGGTCATGGATTTTTGTTTTGTATAACGTATTTCATAATGGTTCCTTTTTCAATAACCTTGTATCTAGTGAATTGAGTGTATGTAATAGCTGTGAATTACTCGCTTTATGGTGAAGGAAAACATCGTGAGGAAACCGGCATATTTGAGGACCACAATATCCGAAGAAGTGTGTCATCCGCCAACCCGCACTTGGCCAACGTGGAGGATTATGGCCTATATCTCTCTCCTCGTGAGAGAACGCACCGAGTCTCAGCAGTGGGAACGTATAGTGGGCTGCTTATGTACTTATAATAAATAAATATATATATAGAAATGTGTAGATTAAAATGCAAAAGTGGATACGTAGCAATACAGGTTCAATAACAACTTATAGTTATTCATCTACATGTATTATCTATCTACTCTACCGTATAAAAAACAAACTTAAAATCCCCGACTAAATACGTAGAGGTTGATTTTTCTATCGTAAATTTCCAGTTCTCCCAAATGCAGGTACTGTATCGTCCTAAAGGTACAGTATAATCCCTGTACAGATAAAAATATACGGTAGTTACACCGGTGTGGGATAGGTACTTATTCCAGTGTTCATATCTAAAACATCATAAGGTTATTTAACCCACCTAAGATAAATAGCATCTACCGTGAGAAGCCAGTTTTCGAAGTAGGCCCATTAGCGAGGTGCGTTTAAAAATCGGTTAAACAGAAACATTGTCGGTTGTAATTAATACGGGTGACATAATATGTTCCATCGATCAGTTTTGCAATGCGTTACGCCATTAGAAAGCAGTGCCAAAGCTGGCCACGTAGGTTCCCGGCCATGCCTTAAAAGACCTAAAGATTTGTGCAGGGTCGCATTTGGGACCCTAGCCCTTAATGTTCTGCTATGATTAAAAAAACAAGGTATTAGTATACGTTGCGCGAAGTTTCAGCCAAGTCTCTACAAATTGGTCTGATATCGTATCAATTCAAAATGTCTTTATTAGCAACACAAATATAATAAAATGTGCACCCTGTGCTTCGTATCTAAAGGCCATTACGTTTTACTTTTGAAGGTACCTAATTCCTTTATCTCCGACTTAAGAACGAGGTTCTCAAAGATTCTATCAATGAAAATTCAGAAGTTTCAGGCATTTACTTAACCTAACCTAACCTAAAAACTATGTTTCCGTAGTATTGAAAGACTAGAATTTCAAAATGAATCTTAGTAAGTAAGTAATTAGTACTATTTCCTAAAGTATATACTTACATTATAAACTCTTATTCATAGTAAGTACATACATATATGGCTACTCATTTAATTAACCGCGGTTAATCTAACGATCCTCCTGGCCTGATTGCGGTCCTGCGCCGCGGTTAGCAGTCTAGCCACGGCCTCGCGTGTGAAGAATCCGCACCTCCATTATGTTTGGAGCCCCACTTGACATAATTGGGACGCTCCGCGCATGGCTTGCGGGATAATGTAACAAGTTTTACGACTGTGGCGAATACGCTTAACAAATGAATACAGATTTATTGCAGGCACCTGAGAAGAATAAATGCAGAATGATTTAAGTTGGGTGCTAATACATTTTTGCTGCAGAAAAAGTCCTTACTTTACTCTTTGTTTCCTTACTACTTATTATCCATATACCTATTCATTATATTTGGGTTAGTGATATTTGAAAACTTATTAAACAAGTTGGCGCCAAATTCAAATCTCCCGCCGCTTCCACCCACACAAAGAGGTTATGTGATATGGTTTCGTTCAAAAACATTTTATTTATTTTGAATTAATTTTAAATGTATTTGTCATTTGAACTCTAATGTCAACGTCAACTGATTATTGCTTATAGGAGAAGTGATCACATCATCAGATTGTTATTGCAGTCAAAATTTTACCGAAAATTATTTATTAACAAGAAAATCATGGCTTATTTAACACAACCAGATTATGTTAAATATATTTGTGCATGTGGGCAAATGAAACCTATCACCAGTTTGTACTTTTGCCGTCATTGCTTGAAGATTCGTTGCGGATTTTGTATTTGTCATGAGGTACCCACTTTACTCATATTTTACTAAATTTTTAACTGGAATAATATGTCTGTGATATCTTGTTGTGTGTTATGTTATGTTAGTAAAATGTTTGTGTAATTTTTTGTTAAAAGAATTTGCATTAAAACATACTCTTTTATGTGACACCGCAAACCATACAATACTATGGATATTCCTGCTATGGACGCACCTTTTCTTTTGTAGCATTGTTTATATCGAGTCACAGAGCTGTGTACCAAATCTTTTCATTGTTAATGTGACCCATTCTCCTGTGAAATACCTTGAAAGCATCAGAAAATTAAATATGGCTGTAATTTTAGGTGGATTCCCACTATTGTGCGAATTGTCTGGAAAACATGCCTTCATCTGAAGCCAGGCTGAAGAAGAACCGATGTAGCAGTTGTTTTGACTGCCCCAGCTGTTTCCACACTCTGTCAACGAGAGCAACTTTAGCTCAGCCCCGGCAATCTTCCACGGATGGTAGTGGAGATGCCAAAGTAGAAAATAAGCAGCCTAAGAAGATGTATTACTTGTCCTGCTTCAACTGTAGGTGGACATCTAGAGATGTTGGCATTCCTGATCAGCCTGTAGGTGGGTGCATTGTAAGATTTTTATATACCAAGTTCAAGTTCTTTAGAATGAACTGACAGTAATCTGTACCAATATTATAAAGAGAAGAAATTTGATTAATGACACAAATAGGCTCCGAGACAACTGAACCGATTTGAAAAATTCTTTCATTCTTGGGGAACTAAATTATCCCTGAGTAACATAATTAAACTATATTTTGTTTTTCTTTACAACTTAGATGGTTTTATAGCCTGTGTGGAGCTGGGTTGGGCTGATATTTTAAAATATGTAATAGTAAAATCAATTAACCCTGGTTTTAACTTTGAGTTCAACAAAAGCATATATTTTGGAAAATTTAATTTTAAGGTCTGTCTAGAGTCTGGTTGTGTGTGTAAGTTTTTTTTTTTTTTTTTTACACATTCACACACGGCTGGTTAGCCCCATACTGAACCATTTCTAGCTCGTATTATGGTTGCTAACACAGCTGATATACTACATATACATACATACATATTATATATAAATACATATTTAACACCCAGACCCACAGCCAACAAATTTAGTTAAGCACAAAGATATTGACCGGGCCGGGAATCGAACCTGGAGCCTTCTGATTAGCAGACCGGCATGGTAACCTTTACGCCAACGAGGTCGTCAGTGGTAATGTATGTTTGAATCTAAGAAAAAAAAATAGAATAAGCTGTGAGTGAATGAAGTGTAACAAAGTTTTCTTAAAGGAAACCAGACAAAAATAGCAAAAATAAAATCTAAATAGCTTCCAATTGTTGTAGCATCAGGCAAGCTGCAGCAGCTTCCTTTACTTTTACTCTCTGTTCTGGTCTGGCAGGATCATTGCCTAGAAGAAACCTATTTACCTCTAGATTTTAAGACACCCATTTTTCATAAGTGTACAATTATGAATGTCAATTTTCATTTTCAATATTAAATTGTAAATGTTAAAATTGGTCATAATAAACTAGTCTAATATTATAAAATATAATAAAATAAATAATTATTTACCTAAAATAAACTTAGTAACTTAAGGGAGCTTTTATCCTCCTCTTAAATTATATCTTTAGGAGTCAGTGACATAAGTAATGCAATGCAATGGAGATGAAATGATTAAGTTAACTAGGGAAGCTGTGGTCAAATGTAAACCTATCAGCTGTTTTAAAAATATAACTACAGTGTACACTCTATATAACGACACTGAAGGGGCTGTGCATTTTATGGCATTATAGAGAGTGGTCGTTAAATGGAGGGAATGTATGTATGTAGTACAAGCTAAAGACTTTGATGCTTTAGAGAGTTTGTCGTTTAATCATGTGATGATTTTAAACTGTATGTGATAATGATATTCCAGCGTCGGGAGGTTGGCCAGAGCGCACCAACCCCAATCTGGCGCGCATGAACCAGCTGCTGGAGTACTACAAGGCCATAGCTCACCAGGAGAAGCAGGAGAAACTAGAGCGAGAGAGGAAGAAGTTTGCCATTAGAGGGAAATATATGACACTCACGGTAGGTTGTATGATCACTCATGCAGAGATTGTCTATCGATAGTTGCCCTGCTTCTTAATTGTGTCAGAGCACCTCAGGTAAAAGTGATCATTGGTTATAAATGTAACAAAAGCGAGTTTGGTTTGGCAGGAATAGTCTCCTTTCCAATCTGCCCCGGGTTCAATCCCAAACCATTAACATGTTTTACCACAACAAGTTCAAATCGACACATGACATATGTGTCGATTTGAACTCGCTCGCTTACAGTGAAAGAATACATCGTAAAAAAACCAACTTGTTTGAGGAACGCAATATCCGAAGATGTGTGTCATCCGTCAGCCCGCACATGGCCAGCGCCGTGGACTATAGCCTATATCTCTCTCCTCCTTAGAGAAGCCCCGAGTCCCGTGGGTGTGAAAAGTGGGGAATATAATAGTGGGCTGCGTTTGGTGTAACATGAGAACTTATTCCAATTTCCAGGATAAGACGGGTCTAACAGGAGCGATGGCGCGCAACATCGCCGGCCTGCCCTCCTCGGAAGCCGGCTCGTCCTCAGCCATAGCCAACTTCGTGCCCAGCCAGGCCACGGAGGAAGTGGAGGAGCTGCCCGAAGATATCTTCACTAAGGAGGTCAACTTGAACCAGAGTGAGTGGTGTACTTGCTTCCTTCTAATATTATAAATGCAGAAGTTTTTGAGGTGGGATGAATGTAATAGAAAAATATATAGTATGTTAGAAAAATCATTGTCTCTGGTTGTGCTAAACAGGCACAACTGACATACAACAAACAATAAATAAAATATTAGGACACATTTCACATATGTCGGCTCCATACTCAACCATTTCTAGTTTGTATTATGGTTTGCTAACATCACTTATATACTGCATATAAATACATAAATGCGTTGTATTGATACATATTACAGACCTAGACAGTTAACAATTATTTAGTTCATCACAAAGATCTTGGTTGTGTCAGGAATCAAACACGGGACCCTCTGGTTGGCTGTCTGTTATGGTAACCGTGACGCCAACGAAGTCGTCAGAGTCAAGTGCTACCTGAAAATCCAGTGGATCTTGCCAACACAAATACGGGGCATCATACACAACAGAGCAACATAACAACAGAGTGGTTCACAATTGGAACAAGTTGCCCGAGGAAGTAGTCAGTGCTATGTCAGTGAACAGCTTTAAAAACCAGTTTGATAGCTGGCTGCAGAAAACAAAAAAATCTCTTGCTAACGGTGGACTTTAAACATTGACATTGTACAATGGACATTTTATGAACAGTTAAAAATTTAATTTCAACTCAGTGTGATATAGGCACATCAGCATATTGCTGCTCGTCTATAAATCAAATAAATAATATTTATTTATTTACTGTAGGTTTGTAGGTTTCAAACATATATATGTATAACCTGGTCGTAAGTGACACCGGTTTCCTCTGGGCAAGCGTGCTCCAGCTAAAAGTAAAAAATAACTCCATTCCAGTAACGAGCATGGCCCAGCGGCTGGCGTCCCCGGAGTGGCAGCCGGAGTCGGTGTCCCGGCTGCACCCGCTCGCCAAGCTGCTGTCCGTGAAGCGCAGCCAGCGGTGCCGCGCCTGCGACCACAACCTCACCAAGCCCGAGTACAACCCCGGCTCTATCAAGTTCAAGATAGAACTCCTAGCGTAGTGAGTACTCGTATAAAAATTTACTCCTCAACACTACAATTTGAATTCCTCGGGACACCGAGGACGCTGCGGGAGGCCTGCACCTGCGTACGCGAGCTGTTGGCCTTCTTCAGCGAGATCGGCTGGCTGGATTAGCGACCACCAGTCTGGCCCTACGCACAGGGGCAGCCGGAAGACTTCTAGTTGCGGGAAGGAGCCTGCACATCAAGCACTACATTTCAGTCTGGCGGCCATCTTTGATTTGAAATTTATTGTATTTTACGAGTCAAGCCCTGTCGTTCTATACCAATTCTTCTTCGCTTGAGCCAAGTGGCCAATCTGGTGTGGAGAGTTTTAGAACCGTATGAAGCCTCTGACTTGGACTCTGATTTTCAAGATTTTGCCCACATCATCACCTTAAGTATTTAAGTAATGATTGCAATGTGACTTGCATTTAATGTATGTATATTATTATTGGCCAATAAAGTTCTGTGTTTCCCTGAATGCAGCTAGTCTTATGGGGGCTTAGCATCGGGAACGAATAGGCGCAAGTTATTTGTATAGTATTAATTCTTCTTCTCCCTTACCTTATCCCACTTTGGTGGGGTCGGCACAGCAAAGCTTCTTCTTCCACTCTCTTCTATCAGCCGTCATCTCTACACTCAATCCTTTCTCTTTTTTTTACTCATAATGGGCTTGCGCTTGATCGCAATTCACCTGATGGTAAGCGATAATGTGATCTAAGGTGGAGCGCGCTTGCCCAGAAGAAAACGGTACACTCTTGCCTTTAAAACCGCTAGATTATAGTTATCAGGGAACAGGAAATTTGGCAAAGAATTCCACACTTTGGCGGTACGCACAATGAAGGTGGAGGCAAACCACTTAGTACGCGACTAAGGCACCTCCACAGTATAACGTGCCGCCTTGGTGTTTCCCTACTCGTCCGATGGTGGAATGAGGCGGGTCAAATCATGTCCTCATTCACACACTCCATCCATGTCTTTTTCGGTCGGCCTCTTGCTGTTCTTCCTTGCACTTTATTTGTGTAGTATTAAAATTGATTGTTCAAAATGATCTGAATGTGTTGTGTGCTGCAGCTACCACGTGCCGGAGGTGAAGCTTATATCCCATGAGCCGGTGAAGGCGGGGGAGACGTCAGCACTCATCATCAAGTTAACCAACCCCACCGGACATGAGATGCAGGTACCTACAGACACCACCTTATTCATATGAGCTCTTCATCTTCTTCTGCTTCACCTTATCCCACTTCGTGTGGGGTCGGTACAGAATGTACGCTTCTTCCATGCATCTTTGTCATTTGTCATCTCTGTATTCACACCCCTGCCGGTCATATCGTCATTCACACAATCCATCAATATTTTCTTAGGCCGCCCCTTTCCTATCTGTCCGTCCTCAATCATACTCATTGTTTTCCTATTAAAAAAAAATACTGAATGTTATCCATTTAATATTGTATGTTCAAAGTTTGCTTTTAGTTATTAGATTAATTGAGAATGGCCAATTGGTCATTCTCCCTCACATGCCGCCTTTTAGGACTACTGGTTGTACTGGGGAATAGTATTGAGAGTTTGACCTCGTTGGCGTAATGGTTACCACGCCGGACTGCCAGTCAGAGAATTCCGGGTTCGATTCCCGACACAACCAACATCTTTGTGCTAAACTTAATTTGTTGGTGGTCGATCTGGGTGGTAAATATGTATCTATATAAAGTATGTATATGTAGTATATCAGTTGTGTTAGCAACCATAATATGAACTAGAAATTGTTTAGTATGGGGCTAACCAGCCATTTGTGAAATGTGTCCTAATATTTATTTTTTATAACTAACCTATTTGTCTGTCAAATTCTTTCATGAGATCCTGCCTGATGTTTACTTTATTCTAGATACATAAGCAGCCCACTATACGTTCCCACTGCTGGGACTCGAGGCTCTCTCTTACGAGGAGAGAGATATAGGCCATAATCTACCACAGCCAAGTGTAGGTTGGCGGATGATACACATCATTGAATATGGTCTTCAAATGTGTCGGTGTCCTCACGATGTTTTTCTTCACCGTAAAGCGAGTGCAATTCCACACATAACTTGAAAAGAAGTCATTGAAATAGGGCCGGGATCGAACCAAGAGATTTTATTTCATCAGATCCTGATATTTAACTTACTTCCAGATACAACTCCTGCAGCCGGAGGAGGTGCCGCCTCCTGAGGAGAGAGAGGAACCCAAGAGTATCGACAAGTCTCTTGAGAAGTCACTCAACTTGGAAAAGGTATTGGTAGCTCTAATATATAATATCTGGTGTACAAACTAAACTAAATTTAAAATAGTCCTGTCTCTTTTTATCAATAGTGACTAGAAAGAGAGGATGTGACCCATAGACATGTCAGCATCGGTTTACAGTTGAAGTGCCTAAAGCACGCACATAGCGTTTTGCCTTCACCTTCGTTGTCAGAACCGCCAAACTTTAGAATTCCTTGCCGAATTCCCTGTTACCCAATGACTCTAGCGATTTTCAAGGCGTGAGTGAACCGTTTCCTATCTTAGGTAAGCACGCTCCACCATAGATCTCAATATCACTTACCATCAGGTGAATTGTGGTCAAGCACTGACCTATTCAGAGTAAAAAAAGGCAAAGCAACTTAAATCACGTCTAATATGGAAAATTTTGGTAGTTTGCTTGGAGGTTTAGTAAGGGAGACCCCTTATCTATGGTTCCTTTGAAACAAAAATTTCAAGTTGTCCGAAGGCTTCTTGGCTCAACATCTGATTAACTAAGACTAAGAGCTGGGGCCTATAATTTAACGTGTAATCCGATCCACGGTAGCGTCTAGCTACCGTGGCCGCCTTACCACCAGTTTTTGGTTTGCTTGGAAGAGATCGCTTTTAGTGCCAGTCGCCATTTGTAGCACTAGTTATAAATATTTTGTATTTGTTATTGTACTGTACTTTATCTGTGTCGCAATAAAAAGTATCTATTCTTTTTTTTTTGAGAGGCTGTGCTGAATCGCAAGGATGATGATGAGAAAGAAAGAAAGAAACATTTATTTTGTGACACAAATAAAAACAATACATAAAAAATAATAAAAAACATTTACATGGCACAAAACCGGCCCCAGCTCAGCGTGTGATGATGATGTGTTGTCTCCAGGAGTGGAGCTACAAGTCTTTGGAGCGCGTGGCGGAGTACAAGGTGTCGAGTGTAGTGCGCGCGCCGCCCGCGCCGCTCCTCCTGCCGCAGCGAGACGACGCGGCTGATTATGATGATGACGCGCCGGCAGACACTACCGAGTGAGTACACTTGCTAGTCAGGCCAGGGTTTGGTATCGCACTGATGTATGTAGAACATAGCAGCTTACAGTTGCTAGAGTTACAATCTATACCAGTATTATAAAGAGGAAAAGTTTGTTTGTTTGTTTGGCGCGAATAGACTCCGAAACTACTGGACCAATTTGAAAAATCTTTCACCGTTGGGAAGCTACTAGATTCCAAAACTAGTGGGCCAATTTGAAAAATTCTTTCAAATTGGTTGGGAAGCTACATTATTATCCACGAGTAACATAGGCTATAGTTTGTTTCTCTTTGCAACTTGGATTATTTCATCGGTAATGATGGCAAACTTCCGCGCCACGCTATATTGTATGAGAATCAGCAATCCTATCTAGTATTCTGATCCCTAGCGGAAATTATTGAGATGGCTTACGTGAACAGTTTACAAAGTTTGACTTTGACTTGTTTCCAGCTACATCCTGTGGCGCAAGTCCAACAAGCTGGCGCTCCGGCTGGAGGTGTCCACAGCGGTGGACGTGGAGGCGAGCAGTCCAGCCGCGGTGGCCATCTCGCTGCAGTACTCGTACAAGAACACCCTTCCCCCCGCCGCGGCCGCGCCGCACAAACAGTCCCACACCCTCTATACCACCGTGCTGTTAGACTTGGGCACTGTCGCTTAATACAACTTACAATAACATCCGCTGTGATGTCACAGCGGAAGTACACTAAATATTTAATTTTGTCTTCTATTTACAATGGATTTCCGCAAAGTAACGCCTCAGTCAATAGGTTATTAACAACTTACAATAACTTAGCTAGGCATTTGACCAGCTGCTTGAGTCTGAAAAAGCCATTTGCAATATCTGCCACTTATAGTAAGAATAACTTTCAACAGACCCGGTCTGCAGAAGGATGCGTAACCGCACGAGTCAGCGACACTGGCTATATGTGGAGCATGCTTTATCTGAAATAACTTGCTCTCAATTAGGCTTCTGAAACACACTGTACATGGCGACGGATTTATTACTTGAGATTGGTTACTAGCTTGGCAAGCACTAGAAAATCTTTAAAATTTTCATGTCAAAATGTTAGTTACCGTACTCCACTGAAACGGTTTGACCGATTTTTACCAAATTTTATATGCATATTCAGTAGGTCTGAGAATTGCCTACTATTTACTTTTTATCCCCCTAAATGAGGCAAAACAATGTTTGCCGGATCAGCTAGTATGATATAAAACTACATAGTCTAACAAAGAAACTGCTCCGTTAGTCAGTTTAAAACTAGCTTTTTTTAAATATTTAAATTTAAATATTTATAGAAACATTATTATGACGTGATGAAATAGCTAGAAAGCTATGTAAGTTTTAAATGAATGTTTTAGCTTTATTTAAGTTGTCTGTGCAGTCTTCTACGCTTAGATTAGGATTATAGTGTTATAAGCAATAACAAGACTAAAATACTGCATAATATGAGACGATATTATGGATGTGATATGTAACTGAAATCAATCAAATTGTCATAACACCAGGAGTAAATTAAGAATATTAAAAACCCCGACTCATTTTTTTCAGATTAGCCATCTTGTTTTTGAAAATGTATAATAAAAGTTTTAACCCTTTCAATTATATCAAGGGCATGTGGGAGCATATTTGATAATAGTAACTAGCAATCCTCTTCATTTTACTAGAGAAGGTCCCAAGTTCCAGCAGCAGAATGTACTGTAGGGTATTACGCTTACATTAGCAACACTAATTTGATTAACTTTTTTTATTACATAACTATTTTGTAAGTGATTTAGCTTAGTTTTTGAAAAACTGCTTTCTTTATGTATAGGTATTATTCTTTATAATAATGTATCATATCTCAGAGCAGCTCAAATATATTTGTGCCTCAACATAGATCATGTAGTGTTAAAACGAAACTATGAAATTACAAATGTATTTTATGCAAGTCATATATTTAGATTTGAAGCTAGAGATTTTATTTATTTTAGTTTTAGCCTCATGTACTTAGTATGTAAGTGGTATGTATATAAGCTCTCAGAATACAATCCATTTTAAATGCTATGCGACTTTCTGTGATATCAATAGTGACTTTTGGTATAATTGGCAAAACACATGTGCTATTAATATTATTCATTATTATTACGAAACATAGTATTCATAAAGTCAAATCATAGGCCTTCGAGCGGCTTGAAAACTCTCGACACCAGAGCTTGACACTTAGCTTTTTCAGAGCAAATAATTTTGCTAATTATACTGCGCGTTAATAGTGACATCATGGCCAAGTCGCATAGTGTTTGAACAGCATTGTGAACAATTTAACCGCTGTTAGCTAAGTAGTAATTTTGCACATTTTATAACAATAACAAAATGCAAGTGTTACATTTGGTTGTTAAAATGAAGTAAACTTATATTTAACCAAATAAAGTTTTTTTTTTTACTAACCACTGAATTTGTTTATTACAATCTCCACATACAAAAACTCAAGACTCTGTCTGTTTCTAAGGATAAGAAACAACATCTATGCTCTTTTATCTATTCACAACAAAAAAGCTAATCAATTACTTATTATTATACTACTAAAACCTAAACTTTTATTTATATAAAAGTAGTATTATCACTGTTGATAGCCTCAAATAACTTATTAGTTTTTGCTACAGGTTACCAACTAAAACAAGAAATAAAAAACATAAATAAGCTTTATTACCCAACAGATATACATAGATAATCTATATCACATTTAAACAAGAAAAGAAGGGAGTTCATGTTATCCAGTCTTTTAGTCCAACTTTCTACATTTGGTACTACATTGATATTATAAAATGTCTTTTTTATATTTGTTTTTATGAGGTGCATCGTAATAATTGAGAATCTTCTTCAACTTGAGTCTTAGCCGAGTATATAACATCATTTATTCCTACCCCATCATAGCTGCAACCAATTAGAGATATTGGCAGATTGTTCTTTTTAATGTACTGCCTGATTTTATCTACCTTATCATAATGACCTACGACATACTGTGGAATACAGTTATGTAATATCTGTACATTGCTAGCAGTGGGCTCCTCTTTTATGTTCAGAATTGATTTGATTTCTTTTTTAGCTATATTTAGCAGCTTTTGTTCTGTTGTGTCTTTGCCAAATTTTTCATTATACCATTTACCACCGAGCATCACAGTCAAGACTGTGCCATTCTGGTCTGGGATACAACAAGAGTCAAACACTACACCGAGAATAGGAGAATTCTCTATAGGAGGGACAAGGAACCCAAATGCAGGGGTAATTAGAGGTTCCTTCGAATCAAAGTATAGATTGACCAAACCCACAGTAACAAATGGAATCTCATTCAAGTTGTCTGCCATTTCCGGATGCTGCTTCTCTACTAGCTTGGCCAGACTGAAAGCGGGGATGGTGGCAAACACATGGTTAGCCGAGAGAACCCCACCTTCAGAGTTCTTCAGTTTAACTGAACCTGAATTAACAAATTCCATTTCCTCTACTTTGCTGTTCATTGAAAGTGTCACATTGTGTTCCACCAAATATTCAAGTAGAGTTTTAGGGAAAGTACCGAGGCCTCCTTTAATTGTGTACACACTCCACTTTTCTTCCTGAGCCTTCTTGGCCAGTTCAGACAGCACTTGTTCATCATCTGCCTTCGACTTGAACATGGACCTCATCATTCCCTTGACCACTCCTCCATGGTTCTGCTCCCATTCAAACAGAGTTTTCATCAGGAACTTGACTGATATTTCCTTGGCATCTCCCGCACATATCCCACAGATCATTGGAGATATAGCATAGTCCGCAATATCTTTACCAAATCGTCTCTCAACAAAGTTGTAGATGGAGTCGTCTTTGAGCTCTACGTGTGGGTTCTTTATGTCGTTGAATAGGGCGTAGATGAGAGGTTTCTTGAAGGGCTCATTTTTCTGGAAGACTCCTCTCAGGTTGGAAGGAAGCAGGTGCAGCGCGTGATTAGCGTATATCATCCTGTTCTTGGCCGCCGGGTGGTCGGGCTTGATCGGCGCGACATGTTCGCTCAGCCCTAAATCCTGCATCATGTTTAAGGTATTGAGCCCTGTCGTACCTTTCGGCCGAATGGTCCGCGGTCCCTGCTCGAACGTGTAATCCTTGGTGCGGATAGACTTGATCCAACCCCCGCAGTAACCGGTCGCCTCGAGGAGATAAAGTTTCAAGTTTGTGTTGTTTTTGAGTAGATAATAGCCTGTTGAAAGGCCGCCCAAGCCACCGCCGAGAATTGCTGCCATGACGGATAAATAGATCTGAAGGTCTTCTAATTATTTGAGCATTGATTACAAATATTAGATTTGTTGATTTTTATTTAAGAAATTTAATAATTTTAAAAGATTCTTCGCTCTTTTCGTCGGCTTTTGTTTTGACGTTTATAGCAGTGCTACCAACTCCTACAGATTTTTTATCCCTATAAAAAACTAAAAATTTCCCGAAATGCCCTAAATTTTAAAAGAACCACTAGTGTTATTTATCCTCGGTTTAAAAATTACTGTAAATATATACTAAAACAAAGTATGTGCGTGCAACTCATTTCGATTCTTTAATAGTTTACTAAGATTTCAATTGGACCTTGCTTGAAATTTATAATTTGTTTACTGTAGAAATCTTTTCATTCGTGCATAGAGGACGATTAATGGTTGCTAGTCTATTTTGAGAACGACCATAAATCATATAAAGCGGAGTGATCAATATTTTTATTACCTTCCCTAAGAAAGAGGATAAAACTTTTGATGTGGTATCACTGGCTGAGTTGACAGCATTGACAGCATAGGATGACAGTTTGTTAAACAATGACATATAAGTTTTTTTGGCTTTAAAGTTATAAAACAAACAATTATTTTCGCTCATGGCCATAAAAATGACTGGTTGGAATAAATTCGTAAAATATTTACCAACATAACATTATTTTTGAAAGTTCCCCAGCCGTTCTTGCAATACCATATAAGCTTCTGTTTAAAGCTCTCTCTCTTCAAATTCAAATTCTTTATCTATAAATAAATATACAAAAGTCAATTTAAATTGTATTGTTTAAGTTTGTATATAATATTTTAATTGATAATTTCTGTAATAGTTATTAGTACTCAGTCCTGAATAAAAAAATACAAAAGTTAGATATAGGTACAACTAGGCATTACTTATTGACCTAAATTAGTACCCGAAATATAATGTATTTTGACTTATCCAAAACGTGTTTAATAAATAACATATTACAGTATAGTATTTAATTTTCTTTTTTTAAGACTCTAGTAAGGAGACTGTTATACATTTTTCGCAATAGGGCGTGGTAATGGAATCAGCACCATTACATTAGGTCAGGCAAGCGAGAGTATTGTATCGGGCCGCAGCCGGTGTCGCGCGCTGATAATGAATTCTAATTTCATACCCATTGCACCCTTTACAGTGTCTATGAGGTGCCAGGGTACACGGAAAAATGGACATGATGCACTGTTTTTTTCTTTTCTTACACTACCTAACTACTAATTTAGATAGAAGAAAAAAAAATGTTAGGTACTTCCGCTGTTTTTATTGTTTGTTTTCATCTACAATGGATTCCCGCAAAGTAACTCCTGAGTCAACCTAATAATTTCATCTTTTCTTTTTATTGCAAAGCGACCTCGTTGGCGTAATGGTTGCCGTACTGCCAATCAGAGTGTCCCGGGTTCGATTCCCGGCATAGCCAACATCTTATGTATGTTATGGACTATATTTGTTGGCTGTCGGTCTGGTTGGTCAATATATTATATCGATTCTTATGTGTGTATATGTAGTATATCAGTTGTGTTAGCTACCATAATACAAACTAGATATTATGGTTTAGTATGGGGCTAACCAACCGTGTCTAAAGTGTGTCTAAGTATTTATTATTATTTATTCATTATTATTAATCACGAAGCCATAGCAATAGATCAATAGCTTCATTCATTTGACCAGCAGAACGTTAGAAACATCAAAATTCCAACCGTATACTACATGTAACTGAGCCTAATAAATAATAGGAATATTTAGACATTAGTAAAACATATAATTTGTCAACAAAACGAATAGGGAAATCAAGCGCCGTACGGATTGGTTGGCGATAAGGATATTATTATGTTAAGGTTAAGTTAATTATTTTGTTGTGTTAGTGATGCAGTAACTATTTATTTCAATTTGAAACTTAGTATTATTTTTTACTCGTATTTAATTCTATTTAAATCTTTTAGACAGCTCCATGTTTTCGTCACTCTACACTGATGCGGTCATATAAAGCTTCGTAGAAAGGTTATCCGTTTTTATTTTATCTCAGAAATTCGTGCGAGTAACATGAGTGACACACGAGTAAAGACTTGCGATAAGAAACTCAAAGCTGCCGAGTTAAAAATAAATAAAATCTTGACTAAAATCGAGAGTTTGCGTTTGAATAGTTCTTACGTGTCAAAGTTGGAGGTGGAAAGGAAAAGTTCGGTGGTTTTCGGGAGTCGACGGAGCTGTGTGTCGGTTGTCGTAGCTGCTCTTTCCATCTTGATTGCTGGAGGATGCTGGGTGTACCAGGAATGGCCGTCTACCAGGGTAAGTGTACCTCTTGAATATAACCGGTCAAGTGCGAGTCAAACTTGCGCACGAAGGATTCCGAATATAAAAAACACAAAACATTGTTCACTGTTCACGTAAGGCATCTTAATATTTTCGCGTAGAAAACGGTCAGACTTACTTATTATTAAAAGTTGGAATGAGTCCAACAGTTTCGGTGCTTTTTTTCAGGGGCGAGTGTTACACGGACCGTCACCGTCGCGACGGTTTCGGTGCTTGCCAAGCACCGAAACCGTTGGACTCATTCCATCTTTTAATAATTAGTAAGTGTGACCATTTTCTACGCGGAAATAAAAAACTGCAACATAAAAGCACCTCGTAAACATTTACTTACGTTTATCTTTTATAGTATCAACAAAAATACATCTTTGAAAAATGTTAACTGTGTTGTCACTGGCGGTTTATGTATGGGTTTATGAGATACAGCCTGGTAATAGATGGGCAGGAGAGTCTTCGATTATTAGTAATCGAAAACCCGTTGTTTTCAATTTTAAGTATCTAGCAGCTACCGTTATTGATATATATTGCAAAAAAAAAACGAAAAAGCACGTTTATTGTATGGGGTACCCTTCTATATCTTATTTTTATTTTATTTTTAGTATTTGTTGTTATTGCGGCACGGTAAATACATATCTTGTGAAAGTTTCAGCTTTCTAGCTATAACGGTGTCTGAGATATAGCTTGGAGACAGCGGAGTCTTAGTAATAGGGTCCCGTTTTTAACTTTTAGGAACGGAACCCTATAAACACATCTTCGATAAAGAAAAGTGTGCCTTGTAGTAGTTAAAAATCTGCACGTTTTAATGAATCATACAGTTTATTTAGCCGGTTCCGTCCCACAGCTAGGCTAATCTTTCTATCATCCTTCCACTCATCCCGGTTTTGAGCTCTATATACAATACATTATTTTCTAGAACTGTCTCCTAAGTGTTCCGCCGCACCTGGTCCCCGTGTTCCGTCCGCCGGCGGAGTGCGCGCGGTGCGCCGCCCTCACGGAGGTGGCTCGCCTCGCCAACACCTCGCCGGACCAGTTCGAGGAGCACGCGTACAGCGCCACGCCCGTCATCGTCACTGATGCCATGCGGGATTGGAAGGCTACCAAGGTTGGACGTGTGGCGTCTCTGTCGCACTTCATCGCCCGCTACCAATCAGAGCGCTTGTCCTGAATCGCGCAAACGGTATTTACAGCGCGCGTACGACGGGTTGAAGCTACAATGCATGACCATCGGACGGCCGTCTCCGGACACAACATCTGTCCGGGGGGATATCCCTTTGCTAAATGGAGGCAGACCGTCGTCGCTCCATAGACGCTTTATGGCACTTTACGTCTAAAGTTTCTCTGTTTTCTCTGTCTTTTTCTATCTTGCCTTTTTTTTACGTGAGGAAACCTCCTCCCCCCGAAAACCCTCGGAACGAGGTTCCGCAACCTACAGGTGCCACTCCATCTAGCACTTGCATACTGGGAATACAAGTCTAAGGAGTGGCCCGCCTCAGGGACCCTCTTCGCTTCACCGTGGGAATCACCGTGGGTGTCTTCCTCTAGCTTAGGTGATCTGACGTGATCATCGAAGATGAGCAACGGTCGATGCGGACGGTGTTTGAATGGGTGACCAAACACAAGACTGTCGTTTTAAAAGTGGCATTTTCATCTGGCAGCTACCGTGGGTCGGATGACAGGTTATATTGTACGACCCGGTTGTAAGTCTTAATATGAGCAGTCGTTAAGCCAAGTCAGAGGCTTTCGGACGGCTTGAAAACTGTCGACACCAGAGGTTCTTCTTCTTCGTATGAGCTAAGTGCGGTCACTTAGCAAGAAAAAGAAGCAGCTTCGTAAGCCTCCGAAGTCAGGTAAAAAATAACTAATAGCAACTGGTGCTTTTAGTATCCACTGCTACCAGTGGCAATAGATAAAACAATCACTATGCTGAGTGACGTCACAAACTCGTAGTTTCAATATTATTTATTATTTATTCTGACAGATCATTTAGTATTGGCTATTGTTGCCATTGGCTTAAACATAGGACTTTAGGCAGATGATCGTTAAAATTATCTTTTTTTAGACAAATGGAATGGTACTTTGCTCATATTTTTTTCTGCCATATTAAAAAAGAAGGGGGCATGATCCGTCCACCTATCAATTCACCCACCAGTGGGTGCGCGGGCATTTTTAATTCCCCGTCCACCCACTACAGACGAAGTTGATACGACAAAATGACTCACAAGGTTTAAGGATTTAAAGAAGCCTTTGTGGGAATTAATACAAGTACCTCTAATTTTCACAAAATAATTGACGGTTTTATCTTATCCTTTTTCTTCAACTACCTTTATAAATTCAAATTTGTTTATTACAGAAAAAGATTACAGATCAAAACAAATATTATACAAATGAACATTAATTATGATATGATATGGCGACCAACACTTACACTGAGAACTAGTCTCGTGCCGTAAGTGCTGTTTTCTTCAGGGTACCTTCACCAACATTGTTTCGTAAACCACTTCCATTTTACATTATTTAATTAAAATTGAACTTCAAACAGGAATTCAGCTTCAAATTCTTCGCGGACTTCTACAACAAGAGCAGAATGGGAAACGAAATCAACGACTGCTTCTTCTTCGGCTACAAATCCGGGTTCGAGTCGCTGCAAGAAGTCTTTGGTATGGACGAGGCCAGAGCCAACCTGTCCGGGGAGCCATGGTATGTCGGGTGGAGTACGTGCCACGATGACGAGACGAGGAAGCTGAGGGAGTATTATAGAAGACCGTACTTCTTGCCGAAGACCGCTGAGAGCGATATGGTGGACTGGCTCTTCATGGGCGGGCCGGGGCAGGGTGCGCATATGCATGTGAGTTTATGTTGATTTATTTTCAGCGTTCGTTTGGTTTGTACCGCTCAGAGCAAGTCATGGCAGGAGTCTACAATCTTATTTATTTCCAACTTTATCTTTTTTTATTTTTGAGTGTGTAACTTTAGACCTTTGGGCCAGCATCATACTTGTACCAACAGATTGAGACAGTTCGTCGTCGCTCCATAACTCTAACGGGGGGATATTCCTTCACCATATTGGTGACCCCGTCGTGATCCGATCATCCGCTGGAGGTCTCTTGGGTCCCGACTCACTGTAGGCACCAGCTACCCAGTCTCGACTAACTGAGGCATTGGGAACTCTGATCGGCGCACGTCATACAAAACACCTTCAGAACTCCGTTCTCCTTGGGGTAGTGGCGTCTCTGTCGCACTTCATCGCCCGCTACCAATCAGAACGCTTGTCCTGAATCGCGCAAACGGTATTTTCAACGCGCATACGACTGGTCCAAGCTACAATACATACCGTCAGACGGCCGTCTCCGGACACAACATCTGTCCGGGGGAAATATCCCTTTGCTAGATGGAGGCAGACCGTCGTCGCTCCATAAGAGTCTAGTTTTTGTTTACGCTACGGAGAAAGAAACATCTATAACTTGTGTACATGCTCAGTTATGTAAATAAATAGTCGCCTCTCGTTAATTAGTGATGGGAACCAGTACCTAACCTGTGGAATTAGATTTATACCGACTAACAGTAGATTCCTCGAAAACTATAATCATAGACAAAATATACTAAAGTATAGTAATATACTATATAATATATAAAACTAGCTGACCCGGCAAACGTTGTTTTGCCTTAATAAATTATTATTTCTAAATATACAGTATCCGATTCTCAGACCTACTGAATACGCATATAAATTTTGGTAAAGATCAGTCAAGCCGTTTCGGAGGAGTACGGTAACAAACACTGTGACACGGAAATTTTATATAGTTATTATAAGATATAGTATATCTCTAGTATATTTTGTCTATGCTATAATCTATCGGTTTTCAAGACACGAGTGAAGCAGTTCTTCTGGGCCGCTTGTCATCAGGTGAAATGTGATCAAGCGCAAATACATCTAGTATAAAAAAGGTATATAACTTGTGTGTGTGTGTAGGTGGACTCCGTGAAGCACATGTCGTGGCAGGCGCAGGTGTCGGGCCGCAAGCGCTGGCAGCTGGCGCCGCCGCCCGAGTGCCTCTACCACTGCCGCTGGATCTCGTTCACCGTCTCCCCCGGGGAGATACGTAAGTTCAATATTTTACACCCTCCTACATTACAGTATAACCTTTCTATATTTACCCAGATTTATAATGTTAGGCAATTTAAATTGTGTGTTATAAATATAATTTCTCCTACATTACTATTATTTGACCAAAGTGTAAGAATTATAGAAACTATCCACTAGATGGCGCTAAAATCAATAGGAATGTCAAATTCTCAGTTATAGACAACTCTCGAGGCATAAATAAATTCTACGTATTATTTCCCACTATTAGGACTCGGGGCCTTCGCTCATAACGAGTGATAGATATACTATTGTTATAATTATGAATTAGAAGAATACTGGGTTAAAAAAATCTATAATTAAAGTTTTGAACCAGTCTTTCTTTTATATTGATAAATCTGATTGGCACCATAATAAGAATAAATATTCCTAGGGTGGTTATTTGGACGGTCTTTACGTTATTTTTTTCCCTTTATAACGAAAAAACTAGAATTTCAAGATTTTGTTCCTTTTCATCGCCTAATATAAATGATGACTAATTAATCGATGAATGATCGACAAAAAAGTTACACTCGCACAAAAAGTTTCAAAAACGCGCCGCTAGTGGCGCCCTATTTATTTCATACAAATCATGTGCGATCGCGGTTTACGTCGAGCGCGTCAGGCATAAGACAAAACTTACACTCGGCTTACAGTTATTTTTTTTGGTTTATTCCCACTCACAGTTGACAAACCAACCTGTATCTGTTCCAGTGGTGGTGGACACCAACTGGTGGTACCACCAGACCACAGTGCTGCCCGGAGACATAAGCATCACCATCGGAGCTGAATATGATTAACTCCTTCTACTACCGGTCTTTCGCTTGGACAATTTTTTTTTACTTTTAATGGGCTTGCGCATGATCGCAATTAAAATTCAAACTGACTTTTTCTACAACGTCATTAACTGGTCGTTTTAGATGATATCAGACAAAGAGATTAATATAGAAATCCTAAAAATAATTTGTGAGTAAGTAGAATTAGTTAAATACATGAACGATGTTTCAAGAGATTATATATACTGTTCAAAAGTTTGACGACCTCGTTGGCGTAATGGTTACCATGTCGGACTGCCAATCAGAAGGTTCCGGGTTCAATTCCCGGCAAGGCCAAAATCTATGTGCTGAACAAAATTTGTTGGCTGTCGGTCTGGATGTTAAATATGTATCTATATCAAATATGTATGTTTGTATATGTAGTATATCAGTTGTGCTAGCAACCATAATACGAACTAGAAATGTTTCAGTATGGGGTTAACCAGCCGTATGTGAAATGTGTCCTAATATTTATTTATTTATTAAGGCTTAAATAAAACTCGTTTAAGTAATGCTACGAAAAACCTTTATTCACCACCAATCTACACATTCTATATAGGTAACGACCACGCTGAATATATGATACTAAAGTTTCTGGAATGACTTCTGTAAGGCTAGAACACAAGGTTTGGTAAGGGCCCTTTCTATGGCCCTTGTTATATCTATGGTTTCTTTAAAAAAAAGGTACCAACGTTTGGAACAATTTCGTGGTAGTTAGTGTCATTTAACACAATAAATAAGGGTAAGTTGTAAAAAAAAGTTGAACTAGCTTGATTATTATACGTTGCATATGTGTAGTATACATAATCTATTATAGAACATCACTCTACATTTAACAACATTATATTTTTATACGTAACATATTGAATAAACAGTTAAATTGGCAATATTAATACGATAGTTTAATTCTTATGCAAAAAGTGAAATACGTCGAAATGAGATAAATATATATATTGCTATCTCGTTTTAACAAGTTGATGATTTCTTTTCACTTTTTGTTTTAGCTAGAATTTTTTGATTACATTATAATTTTCTACTTTAATTAATAAATATGTGGTAACACTTGAATACAATTTCTAACAAACAGCAATTCATATAATATAGATAGATGAATAGATAAGTCCGTGAAATTCTAGCCTTAGTATAACTGGTATAAGAGAGCCTTAGGAATTTGATGGTTCTAATTAGCGATAAAGGAATTTATGTAAAAAAATCATATAATTAAGTACAAATTTTAAAATTTACTCGGTCCAAAGCAAGGCAAGTACTTTCACACATATAAAAAAATCGGTACACCTATAAAAAACTAATTTTGACTAAAGAATACAAAAAAGAATTTGTTTTATAGTAATTTGTACCCATTCTAGCTCTAATTGAGTTTTGAAATTGTAATAAAAAGAAAGAAAGTAGCGTCTTGATATGATATTAAAAAAATAATAATAAACGAAATTGATTAAATAGCAACTTCTCATAGTAGAATCCAAGTACAGACTTATTACATTAACTGAGTTTAAAATGTATACGTTTACTTATAAAAGACAGAATGCGCTTAGAAACATCATAAATAGCATAATTGCCGACCGTCCAGACACTAGTAATAAATAAATTATTTATAATATAATAATAGAAGCTGAATATTATTTTATTTATTTAGCATCAACATTGAAAGCTATGGATTAAACATGGTACATTCACTTCTACTTTTTATTATTCCCATAGACGTACGTACTAACTCCTGGCATGTAGGAATTTTTACCCCAAAACAAGTTAGTTTTACAGTAAGAAATGAACACTTTCAAATATACCGGTATTTTAGGTATGCGCGCTTTACCTCAGATCACTATTACCTTTTAGCTTACCATCAGGAGAATTGTACTTACGCGCAATCCCATTTAATGTAAAAAAAATTACTTGAAATACAAAAAAACACAAAATTGGTTGGAAAAAATAACATTAATTAAATAATGTAAGGTTAGTTTAAATATTTTATAAAAAAAACAGAAATGAAAATCTCTTGCAAGGTATTTCAAGCCTCCAATTACGATATTTTCAATCAAGTCACAGAAAAATCAACTCAAAAACCAAGTATTTAGGGCATATTTTACTAAATGACACAGTAAGTGAGTACATTCATCCAGGGAGGCATCAAGGTGCCTACTCTTCTCCCGAGCCGTCAAGGATCACTTCAAAGGAGAAAGGCTGGAACAGGTAACCCTCGCCCTTGTAGAACTTGGACTGGAATTCCACCCTGTACAAAAAAGCGATGGGTGATTATACAAAAATTGGTTAACTCAAATGTCAATAGTCGATGAATATCAAATACTATTATAGATAGATATATAGATCACTCAATTTCAGATATGTACTTAAATAATAGGCTCAATTATTAATTATTTACACGAAACAAACGGTGTGACCGTTTCTTACTTAAAAAACGTTGGATATACGTCCAACGGGTTTGGACGCATTAAGAGCGTCATCATCGGGGACGAGCTGCACACGGACTGTCACCGACCGAGTGACCGTAAGTGTGACCGTTTGTTTCGTGTAAATATATAATATGCCTTACGATAACAGTTTACAAAGTTCAATTATTAATTGTTACAACATTTTTATAAAAAACAAAACGTCAGTTCTCTGGCGTGTCACAAACGCAAAAACACTAAATGAAACCGTATTGTATTTATAACGGTCATCATCATCATCCACAGCCTGTTCTATCCCACTGCTGGGTATAGGCCTCTCTCCTGTCATGCCATCTGCCTCGGTCCTGTGCCAATCTAGTCCAAGTTCGACCTGTGACAGCTGTAATGTCGTCGACCCATCTTGCCGCTGGACGTCCTACGTTCCGCTTCCCTAGCCTCGGCCACCACTCGGTTACTACTTTGCTCCACCTATCATCGCATCGTCTGGCCAAGTGTCCTGCCCAGCTCCATTTCAGGTTTATGACTACATATCGGACGTCTCGAACTTTCATTCGTCGTCGGATTTCAATGTTATAACGGTAAATCTATAAATTCATGATTTTACCATCATCTGCCTTAATAACACGTTTAATGTATAGGAGACCCCTGAGGTACCCAATATTTTAATTAAAGATATTGTTTTAATTTTCTGTATTTGTTGTGATAGCGGTAACAAACACATATCTAAATTTCATAGTTATTTAATGGGTAATTAAACAAGATAACACCTAGCAGTATACAAGTTCTGTACGTGATATAAGATATGTAAGTACCTAAAGGTAACCTTCAGAGGTAAATCTTAAAGAGTGCAAGCGAGGGGGAAATAACTTTTAAATGTAGACGACGTATTTTGTCAGCGATCTTGACAATACTTGGTATGGAGCATTGGTAAGTGTGCAGCATACTAACCAGTGCAGCCTGAGCGTGTGCAGGAAGGCGGAGAGGCCCTCCATCAGCACGAGGATGGAGACGGAGATGGCGGCCCAGCCCGCGAACACCACGTACAGGAATATGCCGCCCTGGTAGTCCGGCGACTTCAGACCTGCACACAAACATTATATTGGTAAGCGTCGTACACAGCAGCGTAGCTTTACATCAGCCAAGCTGCAGTCTTGATCGCAAACCTATCAAAGGTAAAAATAACATTCAGATAAGACTAGGCCAACGCGGCAGATAAACAAATCTAAATAGTTTTTTGCATGGTAATGGAGCATTGTTTAGTGTGCGCCTAACAGCGAGTTTGGCAGAATGGCGCAGTTAAAAAGACGCAACTCTTGACCTAATCACTGCGAAAAAAATCGTGGACCTCGCTTCTACATAGAGTCGCACTAATAGAGTCCTAAAACGAGTGTGGTTCGGTGGTAAAAACGTCTGCATTTCAATCAGACGGCCCCTGGTTCGATCCCAGAATGACTTGTTTTTCATGTTATGTGTGGATTTACGGTGAAGGAAAACATCGTGAGGAAATCGACACGATTGAGGACCACAATATCCGAAGACGTATGTCATCCGCCAACCCGCATTTGGCCAGCGTGGTGGATTATGGCCTATATCTCTCTCACCGTGAGAGAAGGCCCCGAGTCCCAGCAGTGGGAACGTATAGTGGGTTGCTTATGCAATAGAGTCCTAGCTACCTTTATTGAGATATAACAGTCGCGAGTGTTGTGAGGTTACCTTTCCTAAGCAGCATGTTCCAGGCGACCTCGGCGAGCTGCGCGTGCGCAAGCGACAGCGCCCACAGACGCAGGTAGGACGCCGTGTGCGACACCGAGCCCAGCACGTACTCGATCGTGTGGATACCCTGCACACACAAACACAATCTATACTAAGTGCCACTGCATAGGTAGCTGTAGTAAAAGGCTAACTTATCAAGGATAATACCTGGTGTATGAAGACCTCGGAGATTTCCTCATGTTCGTGTCCACCGTGCGGGACGGGTGCGCCGCCAGCATTGCCGTTCTCCGCCGCGCCCTCTACCGGCTGGTGACCTTGACTCTGCAACAGACACAACTTATATATAACTTACTAGCAGATCGTCCCGGCTTCACACATAAAATAATCTAAGTTGCAAAGAGAAACAAAATATAGCCTATGTTAATCGGTGATAATGTACCTTCCCAACGGTGGAAGTTTTTTTTTCAAATTGGTCCAGTAGTTTCAGTGACTTTTTGCGTCAACCAAACAATCAAAAAATCATCTTTTCGTCTTTATAATATTGGTATAGATTGACTCAGACGTTACTTTATGGAAATCCATTCCAACTCAACTCAAATGCAATTTGAGTAAGTGACCCTATATTTTGACAACATGTTCCTCCTATACAGGAACATTTTGCCATAGTGTCACATACTCAAATTATAAGAATACATTCACAAGATGCAAACACGTTCTGAAGATATAGGAATAAGTCCTTAAGATATATAACATATCTATACTTACAGCCAACTATCCGAATTGCAGCAAGAATAACAAGATAAAAGTTAGTACAATATTAATTTTACGACGACGTAAAGCTAACTTTCTGTTAGAGAAACTAGACCAAGAAGTGTACGAAAAAAACATACATACATCTAATAAGTACCAATATTGGTAAAGATTCTTATGAGAAGATTCTTTAGACGATCTTTATGCTATTTTATCAATTGTTTGAACTGTAATGTAATGTATCATAATATATTGTCCACTCCCCGTCAGCTGCTGCAGAGGATGCCTGTGTGAAGAAGAGGCTTAAGTATGCCGCCCTGGAGCCGCTTTATCACTTTGTGCCTATTGCCGTGGAAACCCTGGGCTGTTGGAGCAAGGATGCTAGGGCTTTGCTCAAAGAAATTGGGCAAAGGCTAAACAAAACGACCGGTGACTCCCGCTCCGGATCTTTCCTGGTGCAAAGGATAGCGATTGCCATTCAGCGCGGGAACGCTGCAAGTCTGATGGGCACCTTTGCACCGGGAACTATCAGGGGCGGGTTATTTAATTAGATTTAAGTTATTTGTATTTGACATTATATTGTAATCTGACATTTTAATATCTGATATTCTGACTGTATTCAAAATAACACAATGTTTATGTATCATGTTATACATATTATGAGTATGTTATATTAATAATGTATAATTTATCTGACTAAATCGGTCTCACCTATGTATTGTGTATTGACTATTATAATAATTATAATTGGTTAGTATAGAAGTTATAAAAATTCAACTACATATCATTGTGTATAACATAAAAACCGTAAATTCAAACTTTCCTTAAAAATTTGAATTTCGCAATCAATTCAGCTCGATCAGGCTTAAAACGTCTGTACTAGCTGCGCCCCGCGGTGCTATCCGCGATAATCCTAGAAATAAGTAGCCTTTTTGTAAATCCAAGCCCAAAACTATCATACATATTAAATCTCATTAAAATCGGTCCATCCGTTGGAGCGTGAAGGTGTTGAAATTATTTGCGTATCCCACGGGAACCACAAATTTTTACAGTATTAAAGTAGCCTATGTGTTAATCCAAGGTCTAACCTATCTTCACACAAAATTGTAAAAATCGGTCTGGGCCTGCGCGCGTGAAGAAGTAACAAAACATACACACTTACATACCTTTCGCCAATAAATAAATATAAAAAGAAAAAAAGGAAAAAAATATTTTTCTTCTACAGAAATTTCAGTTTACAGCTACAGTGTAAACTCAAAATAACGACACCGAAGGGACTGTGCATCTCATGTCGTTATAGAGAGTGGTCGTTAAATGGAGAGAATGTATCATTTTATGGAATACAAGCTAAACCAACTAAAGCCAATTGATTTCGACGCTTTAGAGAGTTGGTCGTTAAATCGAGTGACGTTACATGGAGTTTACATCTATTTACATTCGTATTTGACATTTCTAAGTAGGATACTCACAGCACGAGCCTTCTGTTCCTTCATGATGAAGTAGGGTTTCCCGAACAGCATCACCGGCACGCAGAGCATGGACACCACCACGAACAACTGCAAATATTATTATTAATATATATATAGTTTCAAGGCAGGACAAAATAGCATTTTTTTAAATCAAATCTAGTCTAAATGATAGAACGTGTAGACTCATCTAAAAGGGCAACACAAAAAATCAATTAGTATTTTTAATCCTTACAGATAGGCATTTGTCCAGGCTCTGGCATATGGTGGAGTAAGTCTAGTCAGGAAAAACTGGCTTTCTAGAATGTTGCCGGAACGCTAACAGTGTGTATCACACTACATAGTATAAAACAAAGTTACTTACTCTGTCCCTATGTCCCTTAGTATGCTTAAATCTTTAAAACTACCCAACGGATTTTGATGTGTTTTTTTTAATAGATAGAGTGATTCAAGAGGAAGGTTTATATGTATAATAACATCCATTAAATAGTGGAGAAATATGGTTATTTTTGAGGTTTCTAATGTGATGTCGTTAATTATAGTATTTTTCCGCTTACATTGCAAACGCAGGCTGAACCCTACGGGATTTACCAAAATAATGTACTATTAGTAGAAACCTCAAAAATAACCATATTTCTCCACTATTTAATGGATGTTATTATACATATAAACCTTCCTCTCGCGGAGTTTTCTATAGTCCTTTTCAATACATATTGAAAAGGTGTACAAAATAATGTGCTAATGTGCGAACATTAGAGGAAGTGTGAAAGTAGCACCAGTGAGTCAAAAATAAAGAGTGGAAAGTGTATAAGCACATTTTCGCCGCAACTGTTGACATACCGGAGCCGGTGTGGGTGAAACTAAAACTTGAAACTTGTACTTTTTTCAACAGACAGAGAACAGATTTAGAACAGAGAGATACAAATTGGGCTAATGTCATTCAACATACGAACGCTTAAGAAAAATAAGAGATTTCTTACCTTCTGCAGGCCGAGCTGTCCGGAGTACATGACGGTGTCGCACACCTCGCGCGGGTGGTCGTCCTTCTTGAACAGCACCATGTTGATGAACGTGATGAGGATGGAGGGCGCGCAGTACGCGCTCGTCTTCACTATTTCTGCGGGGGAAATAGATATATTGACGATCTCGTTGGTTACCATGCCGGACTGCCAATCAGAAGGTTTCAGATTCGATTCCCGGCACGGCCAACATCTTTGTGCTGAACTAAATTTGTTGGCTGTCAGTCTGGGTGTTAAATATAATACATAGAAATATAAAAAATATGTTTCTATGTATATGTAGTATATCAGTTGTGTTAGACAAACTAGAAATGGATCAGTATGGGGTTAACCAGCTGTTATTAATGCAAAAGTTTATGTGAAAGTGTGTAGTTTGTTACTTCTTCACGCTCAAACGGCTGGACTGATTTGATGAACCTAGGTGTGAAGATAGGATAGACCTTGAATTAACACAAACTACTTTTATCCCGGATTAACTTCATATGTCCCAGATTAATGTGGGCAAGAACACGGAATGCAGCTAGTCTATAGATATAAATATATAATATAAATATAAATATTAGGTCACATTCACACACGGCTGGTTAGCCCCATACTGAACCATTTCTAGCTCGTATTATGGTTGCTAACACAACTGATTTACTACATATACATACATACATATTATATAAATACATATTAAACACCCAGACCCACAGCCAACAAATTTAGTTAAGCACAAAGATGTTGACCGGGCCGGGAATCGAACCCGGAACCTTCTGATTAGCAGACCGGCATGGTAACCTTTACGCTAACGAGGTCGTCAAGTCTATCTATATAAGCCTATGAATCAGTTCACTGCATGGCAAACATCACCCTGCCGTCCCTCAACTTTTGTCTATCTTTAGAAGATATATGTAGTATAATGTATAACAATATCTGACCAGGGTCCTGGCTGCCGAAGTCTGGCGGCGAGGGTCCGTACGTGGTCCACTTGATGAACATGAGCAGCACCATGTAGAAGAACAGCAGCGTCAGGAAGATGATCTGCGGGATGAACTCCACGTAGATGCTGATGCGGCGCTTGAAGTACCTGAGACCAGAACGGGGGGGATAACATAAACCATTTTTTTATTTCCATGACAAAATTATTATAACAGTAATTATTATTTATTTATTTGATTTATAGGCGAGCAGCAAAATGCTGATATGCCTATATCACACTGAGTTGAAATTAATTTTTTAACAGTTCATAAAATGTCCATTGTTCTATGGCAATGTTTAAAGTCCACTGGTGCACTGTTCACAGGTTAGCAAGAGATTTTTTTTGTTTTCTGCAGCCAGCTATCAAGCCGGTTTTTAAAGTTGTTCACTGACGTAGCACTGACTACTTCCTCGGGAAACTTGTTCCAATTGTGAACCACTCTGTTGCTGAGTATATGATGCCCCATATTAGTAGCATAGCAGTAGCATATTATTGTAGATTTTCTCGTGTATGCAAATTCACAATATTTTGGATGCAGCCGGAAGAGGGTGTCTTGTTTAGTTTTCTTAAGATAAAGCTAGCATTTTTGTTCTAAAGGTGAGTTAGTCGAGAGTGATCTTAGTTATGCCTGATGAAAATCAATCCACGGTGGCCGCTGTTACAAATAAAAAAACGTAAAAAATGTTTCAGTTGGTGTCGTTACTCACACATGGTTCCAGAGCGACAGGCAGACTCCGAACAGCATGTGGAACACACCGATGATAATGGAGATCTTCATCTTGAACGCGTTCATGAAGATGATCTTGTTCGCTTCAGCCAGCTGACAAACAAATTGACAAGGTTATTAGAGGGTATATGCGTCTGGGATGAATAAAAAATAAATGAGTAAACAATATCTCTTTTACATATTTTTTATATTAGGACACATATTAAACCATTTTTAGTTTGTATTATGGTAGCTAGCACAACTAATATACTACATATACTTCATATTGATACACCCAAACCAAACAAATTGAGTTCATCACAAAATCTGGAAATCGAACCCGGGACTCTTTGGTTGACAGGTCCGGCTGGTTGTTAACCATTATGCCTGATCCCATTAGCAACCATAATACAAACTAGAAATGCTTTAGTATGAGGCTAACCAGTGTTCGAAATGTGTCCTAATATTTATTATTTATTTATTTTATCGGTTGTCGACTTAAGATGTCTCTTAAACACCAACCATAGTGTTGGCACCATTGTGTTTCACACTATGGTTGTCACCAGTGTATCTTAAGCCTTATGGTTGTCACCATAGTGTATCTTAAACACTATGGTTGTCACCGATGTATCTTAAGCACTATGGTTATCATCATAGGGTATTTTAAGCACTATGGTTGTCACCATAGTGTATCTTAAACACTATGGTTGTCACCATAGTGTATCTCAAACACTATGGTTGTCACCAGTGTATCTTAAGCTGGTACTATGGTTGTCTTCACAGTGTTGCTCACCTGCCAGACGGGGTCGATGCCGAAGGGGTACGGGGACTGCTGGTAGTCCCACGAGTCGGGGTTGAGCTGCAGCATCTTGTTGGACATGAGCGTGGTGTCGTTGTAGTTCCCGCGCCACGCCGAACCGAAGATGTTGAGACTCTTAGAGAATATGTCGTTGTAGATCAGACCAGTGTACATGGAGAACATGCCCATCAGCAGGATGATATAGCGACCGCCGAAGAATATGTTCCAGATCTGTGGACCAATGGTATGTCATTAAAAGATATATGGACGTTAAGTGTTTTATGTATTAGAGGCAATAATAGCATTCTCTCACAAGGAGAGATATATAGGCCATAATTCACTAATACGATGACGGTGCGGATGGACGGATGACATATGTCACAGATTTTATGTTCTTCAAACGTGCCGATTTCCTCACGATGTTTTCCTTCACCGTAAAGCGAGTGCAAATCCACACAGAACTTGAAAAACAAGTTATTGGTGAAAGGCTGGGATCGAACCAGGGGCCGTCAGATTGAATGCAGACGAGTATTGTTATTAATACCGTTTTTCGAAGTTGTATGTAAGCCTTTGGATTCCTAATCATTTTGTTGTTATTTACTGTGTCAAAATATACATTTTGTAGTTGTAAAAAAATGTAATGACTAGCTGCGCCCCGTGGTGACATGCGCGTTTCTCTGAGGTCAGAACTTATGCGTTAATCTAGTTTCTAAACTATATCCGTACCAAATTGTATTGAAATCTATTCAGCAGTTAGAGCGTGAAGAAGTAAGAAACATACACGTTTATGCGTGTGAGTGTGTTTGTATGTGAATTCTTCACGTTCAAATTTGACCTGCGGCCCTGTTATACAGGCTCCTGGCAGTCCTATAGCAGGGCGTAGTGCTCCCTACAGCGTACCAGTTAATCTTAAGGTATCATGTAGATGTAAGAACTTAGGTACGTACACTTTCTTGTCTTTCTTTTTACAAATAAATTTATCCTTATCTCGAAATGACGTGGCTTACAGCTTGTCTCATTTAGTACAGCTTGTCTCATTTAGTACAGGTACGAGAGTACATATTATTTTTTTATGAAAATGCTCTTGAGGCGCTTACCTCGGAGTCAATCTTCTTGGCCTGCAGCGGTTTCTCCTTGTAGCACATCCAGAAGCCGAAGGCGGCCATGAGCGCGCCGTGCCCCAGGTCGCCGAACATCACCGCGAACAGGAACGGGAACGTTATTATCGTGTACGGCGCTGGAAACATGTTACAAGCTGTTAGTTCCAGTACAACACGCGAACATAATATTATACTCGTTTAAAAGAAAAGAAAATAATTGGCCAAGTGCAAGTCGGACTCGCGCATGAAGGGTTCCATACCATTGTTGTATGAGAGTCCTCCTTAACTATACAACTTACAAGTGCCAAGGTGTTGATTAGAAATGCAGAGCTCGGGCCCGCATTCTATGGCTATTAAAATATTTAACTAATTTTTTTTTTTTTTTTTTTTTTTTTTTTTTTTAAATCAAATGAATTAACAGGGTTGCTCATCTCCAGTAAATAATTGCAATGCCTTATGGGTAATTATGTAACTGTAATGTGACATTATATTGCAATAAATTGTTTTGACTTTTACTATTTATTATTTTTTTATTTTAAGATTTATTTTTAAAGTCAAGTATTATTATGAGGATCAAGTAAAAAATTGCTTAAAAATTACGTTTGTTGTATGAGAGCCTTAAAAATTTAATTTATCTGAATTTTTAAATAAATTTGATGCCTATTAACATACATTTATATATTCTTTGAAAATTTTAAGTAACTAGCAGCTACCGTTATTGATACGAGTATATAGCAAAAAAAAAACGTTTATTGTTTATCGTTTACTCTAGATTTTGGTGTTTTTATTTTTAAAAATTTGATATTAAAACCAAAACTACTTTATTTGAAATTTGAAAGTCTTTTTTTGACACTAAAAGAAGTAAAGGGACAAAAATATGTATGTTTTAGTAAAGGTTACCTGGGTTGACCTCCCGGTAGGTGGCGACGCCGTACGCGTAGATGAGGTTCTGGAAGGCCGAGGTGAACTTGTTGGTGCGGTTGTAGGTGGGCGGGTCCTCCAGCGTCTCCATGCGGTTCAGGATGGGAGGCACCGAGCTGCCGCTTCTCTCCTGCACACATACATCAACACAAGTGAGTAATGTATTTATTTATATAGTAACTCTGCTGTTATCTGTTTATTTGTTGTATAACACTGCTCTACAAAAAGTAATTTTTTTTTCGTTGCCCTGGATATCATCGCAATTTTTTACGGTTTCAAGTACCCAGATTCCGAATATATTCATTAAAGTTCTCAATGTGCTCGTGTTTTCAAGATTTTTGCATATGTTATACTTGAACAATTTTAGCTTGTTCATAATAAAACATAATTTTCCAACCATCAATTGGAAAAAAAAAACTAAGCATATCCTACAAAATTATTGATAGTTTCATAGATTATGTGCATAGATAGACCTAAAATTATTGTCATATCTAAGGCAACAAAACCACTGTAGACCAGTGTAATGTTTGTAACCTTCCTGTAATTTCCAGCGGAGGACCAGCGCTGCTTGCAGTCAGCACGCGCTGAGCTTTGGCCGGTTTTGTGGCATGTTAATGTTTTCTTTTATATTTCTTTCTTTTTCTTTCAAATATCAATGCCTACTGACCGACCTGTTTAATATTTGAATGATGTTTATTTGAGTCCTCCATCATAATTATAAGTATTAATATTCTTTATTGTGCGTTCCCTCTTTATCCAACCAAAGGTTGCGTAGAAAAGTTTTTTTTTTATATTGGGACACATTTACACATGGCTGGTTAGCCCCATACTGAACCGTTTCTAGTTCGCGTTATGGTAGCTGACACTACTGATATACTACATATACATACATATATATTTTATATAGATACATATTTAACACCCAGACCCACAGCTAGCAAATTTAGTTAAGCACAAAGATGTCGGCCGGGCCGGGAATCGAAACCGGAACCTTCTGGTTAGCAGTCCGGCATGGTAACCATTGCGCCAACGAGGTCGTCAAACTCTGTTGTTATCTGTTTATTTGTTGTAAAATATTTAAAACCTTCCTGTAATTTCGAATGTGAGGTCACCGGTTGGCTCCAGCGGAAGACCAGCGCTGCTTGCTTGCAGTCAGCACACGCTGAGCTGGGGCCGGTTTTGTGACACCTCAATGTTTTCTTTTATGTTTCTTGAGTATTATTTTTCTTTGTTGTAAAAAATAAATATTTTTTCTTCTTTCTTTCAAATATCAATGCTTACTGTCCGAACTGTTTGATATTTGAATGAAGTTTATTTGAGTCCTCCATCATAATTGTTAGTAATGAATCCAACCAAAGGTTGCTTGGAAAAGATTTTAGCGATAAGGACGCCGTTTGTGGCACGATGTAAAGTTGAATTGTAACCAATACGCCAACGAGGCCGTCTATGCCACTTGATGGTCGATGTAAACAGTTTCTCATACTTCGATCAAATATATACCAGATTTAGTGTTGCATACAAACACAGCACGAAGAAATGGCATGAGTTTACTATACTATTGTTTCTATTACATACGTGACTACGTCACAAAGAATACATACACACGGCTGGTTAACCCCATACTGAACCGTTTCTAGTTCGTATTATGGTTGCTAACACAACTGATATACTACATAAACATACAAACATATTTTATATAGATACATATTTAACACCCAGACCGACAGCCAACAAATTTTGTTCAGCACAAAGATGTTGGCCGTGCCGGGAATCGAACCCGGAACCTTCTGATTGGCAGTCCGGCATGGTAACCATTAGGCCAACGTGGTCGCCAATAGAATATTAATTCTATTTAATATTAAGCGATAACGCCGCCGTTTGTGGCACGATGTAAAGTAAAACTGTAAATCTTACCGTTCCCCTTCTAAGCGCGAGCTGTATAGTTTCCATATCGAGCGCCGGCACCCAGCACTCCGCTATGAGACACTTCTGCGTCACGTCCAGGTTGAACAGGTTGAGGGTGTGGTAGATGGCCTTGATCTTGCGGACCTTCACGAACCAGTTCTTGATGTTCTTGGCTGCGGCCACCAGCACGCGGTGACGATGGTCCTGAGTCTGGCCCAGCACCTGAGGGAACAGAGATACATTTATTTATTTATTTTATTTATCAAATTTATTTTACACTAATGATAAATTTAATACAACACACCAATTAATATATTTAATCTAATACAATATATAGTTAATATGTCAAAATTAATTTAAATTTATTACAAATAACTTAAATCTAAATAAATAACCCGCCCCTAATAGTTTCCGGTGCAAAGGTGCTACACACCAATTAATACAAATTAAAATGAACTTAAACGTAACATAAAAAACAACATTCAAATAATACAATAAAAAATAGAAATACTATATAAATACAAAATGTCAATATAATGTCAAAAAAAAATCCTTGGCAAAATTATTAAAACAAAAATTATTAGCATATTATTATAGATTTCTCTAGTGTAGGACAAATATAATTTAGAACGTACATTTATAAAATAGTATAGTTTTGTCTTTGTACTTTTATAATATTATACATGTTTGCTAGACAAATAAATGCAATATTATTTTTAAATGTACAAGAAAATGAGACTGCGGCTTCGGGATGGAATTATTTTGATTAATTTGTTTTGTTTGAAAAATGTGGTCGTCGGGAAATTTTTTAGATAATCGTATGGTTTACGAACATTGAACCAAGACGGCCGACGCCACAAAATATTGGATGACATTTTTTTTATGTATACTATACTAAATTTCAAATCCAAGATGTTTCCAATCATAGACTATTGTCGGGATTTCTAAACGTTTAATTTACACTTGTTCGAATCTTAATCATATCAAGTAATAAAGATATCAACCGTTATAATTATTTATGTACGTAAAATAAGGTCGCTATTGTTAAGTCTTGTAATGACATTTCAGCACACGCCTAGTTTGTAAAGCCATTAAACGTAATGCACCAATCAATGTTCCCAAGGCGACGGCGTACATTATCCGTTGTAGCTAATTTGCGGCCAACCTTGTGTGGTATTTTTTAGGTTCACTTGTGGCTCTACTTGATTGGTAATTGATAGCGACTTGTATTGAAATTTAGTTTTCATTCGGTCTCCTTAACCTAGAGTATCTAGACGTAAGTTTTAAAAAGGCGCTGTTAGCCTAATAAAAACCTAGTATATAAAGTTTATGCAGCAATGAATCCTGAGGGAGGAATTTAATTTCGATACTCGCCTAAAATAGTGCCAAAGTCGAAACGGTGGACATTTAGATGATGTAATTTGTTTTAAAATAGATTCCTATCAATTACCTTTCTTTTGATTAAACATTTTTTAAAATATATCAAATGGTATTTTTATATGATTTTTGTCAAATGTTAACTAATTCGAGGCCCACCCTGTATTTTATTCGCTGACCAAACCTTTCCGTAAATCCTTTCCGTATACTTCTTCTTCTTCTTCAACCTATTCCCACTAGATGGGGTCGGCACAGCAAGTTTTCCTCTTCCACACGATTCTGTCAACTGTCATATCCACATTCACTCCCTTTTCTTTCATATCCTCATATACACAATTCAGCCACGTAGCCAATTTACACAGTTCAATTAACCTATGTACCTAATTAATCTAACTCGTAATTATGCACGCTAAATGGAAGAGCCTGAACTCTACGACACAGGTTCAACCTTCTGTGGAGTTCAGTACACCCCGTGTCTTCCTAGTTTACTAGTTCCTTTCTTACTTATAGCCTAAATTTAATTTTGTACATAATTTTAGACTCGGTGTTTATATGATAAGTGGTATTGTGTACGAAATAAATAAACTGAAAACTGAATCCTTTCCGTATACATAGTAGGTAGATTATTCCATTCTATTTGCAATAACATGTATTGACGTTCCATCACGAAAGAACCACGACGGTGTGGTCCGTCAGGTGTGGCGCCAGCTTATATCTCACCGTGTTGAGGTCCTCGATGCGCGTCATGACCCCCATGGCCATCTCGCGGCGGTCGGCGGCGGACTCGGGGCACGGGTACAGCGTAGCGCGGAACCCCTCACAGATCTTCTTCACGCGCGTCTTCAGCTGGTCGCCTTGGAAGAAGATTATGAACACCGACTTGTACACCTGGTCCGACTGGGGAAGCAAGCATTTGGCACGATTAGTTAAATTCATCAAGTCAAATACGTTTATACTGAGGGCTGACCTTTTTCGGACGCCATTGGACACATACTACATGTCTTTCTTCTTTTTTCCATGTTTGTTTTATGAAATTTAAAATAATATGTATATGTATGTGTCTTCTGTGTCTGAAATAAATGTGTTCTTTCTTTCTTTCTTTCTTCTTTAAATACATTTCTAGCAAATCGTCCCAGCTTCGCACGGGCTATAAAATAATCTAAGTTGCAAAGAGAAACAAAAATATATGTATGCCTACGTTACTTAGGGATAATGTAGCTTCCCAACATTAAAATAATTTTTCAAATCGGTCGAGTAGTTTCTCAAACGTCACGCGTCAAACAAACAAAATATCAAAGTTATCCCGGCTTATCTTATCTTAGTCCCGGCTTCGCACGGGCCATAAAATATTATATTATAGCCCGTGCGAAGCCGGGACGATCTGCTAGTCTAACAAAATCTTCAATCACAGAAATACATAGTAACTAGTACTTTTTTTTAATGATGGATAGGCAAGCGCTTGATCGAAACTCACTTGATGTTGATGATGTTGCGATCTAGGGTGGAGCGCGCTTGCCTAGAAGAAACCGATTCACTCTCGCCTTGAAGACAGTAAGGTTATAGTTCAGAGGGAACAGGGATTCCGGCAAAGAGTTCCACAGTTTAATGGTCCGCACAATAAATGTGGAAGCGAAACGCTTCGTGCGGATCTTTGGAACTTCAACTATATAGCCGTCTCCCTGGTCGTCCGATAATGGAACTATCGTCATCATTAACGCTACCTATCACAATTCGGAAATTCTTAACTCTACACGTGTTCTCTTCGAACGACAAGTCGAGAGTCAGCATCTCCTGATGATGCCTTATGGTTAGGCGAAACACGTGTAGAGTTAAGAATTTCCGAATTGTGATAGGTAACGTTAATCTTAGTTAATTTTTCCTTTATTTGTCTTAATTTGGATTCGGACCACAGCGGAAGTACACTAAATATTTAATTTTGTCTTCTATTTACAATGGATTTCCGCAAAGTAACGCCTGAGTCAATATGTAATGGAACTAACTACTGATACTCACCGAGGAAGGATCTTCGAGCGGCGTATCAATCTCGGACTGCCTGAGGAACACGTTGCCGCGGCACGCGCGCCACAGCATGCGCTCGAACGCCGGGATGCGCTCGCGCAGGATCACTCCCGCCACGAAGCTAAACAGCATGAGGATTAGAGCGGGCAGGGGCGTGCTCGGCCAATCATGATCATGATGATGATGATTTTAGGAGATCGCTCATTGGTCCACGCCAAATGTGCGTTCACCTTTAAGGGAGCGATTGCCACTGAGACGGAAAGGAGATTTTAAACGGTTAAGAATAGTCAAACTCAAAACAAGTTTGTTGTAAAAACCTTGCGTAAATTTATCAAAAAAAATACCACGATTTAATTTGTTCCAAGCTGTATTAACTTGGAAGCACATATTCAAATATAGTTAACTTTCCATATTTTTTCGAATCAGTTTGATGATTTCGATTATGAAAGATTTTAAGTGAAATACTTATATATTGAAAAAAAAAACGCGACTATATAGGCGGTCTATATAGTCGCGATTTTTTATCAACGGGAAAGGCTGAGACTATCACTTTACTAGAAATGCTTATTTTCAGCCTTGAATTTATTATACTAGAGTTACTCCATTTCGACTTAGTGTAAGCGCATCCCTAATATAGTCATTTTCATGCGGTAATATGTTTGGTAGATCCAGACCATTCATTAGTTTTAATTGAAAAGTTGATCATTAAAACTAAAACTAAAACAATGCTGTTTTTTTTTAATAAAACTGTTTTATTTACTTTCACGATTTAGTTTCGCGGTCCCTTATTTATAAGTGAATATGTATTGAATAGCTATTTATAAGTGAATAGCTATTTCGTCAGATCCATTGTAAGACAAAAAAATATTAAAAACATTGTTGACCGCTTAGATATCAGTTTGTACTTTCGAAACTTAGAATAGTAAGAAAAGAATCCAACAAATTGCTTAACTTTAACTCAGTTTTGGTCTAGTGCTTCCAAACAAAGTGTGGCGAGACAATGAAACACCGCTAGGTATATAGGTCAGGCATGATACTTAAAAAAATAAAAAGGGACTCGCCACAAAGCGAGTGGAAAGCTACATGTAAGTAAAACAGGTACAATTTACAACAATATTTATTTTTTCTAAGCGACGTAAAAATTGCATATCACGTTGCAAACTCGCTATGTGACGCGACCACAAAGCATGTGACTTCAACATAGCGATGCGCGACTGTGAATGATTCCAGTCGAATTATTCGACTTTATAAATCATTCGACTCATTCGAATAATCTCCGAAAATTAGTAACTAACATGATACCCACTCAAAATTAACCGGACTGAATGAATACTACATTAGTTACTACTTGAGGCGACTCCACTCCAACGATTCATTCATATTTCATTCATTTGAAACTAACAAGTGACATTGACAAGATTCTCTAACAATCGAGTCAAAACGCCATTAGTAACTAATTAGTAGTCATAATTCGATTATTAACATTAGTATATTACTAATATTCAAGTCGAACGTGTAAATTAGTAGTTGTAGATAATTCGACTGGTAAGATTATTCGCAGTCACGCATCGCTACTTCAACATCTAGTTTCTAAGTTAAATAACGATACTAGGGTCTTTTTGTTTAATTTTTTATGGCTTCTGTAACGACTTGTAGGTAGTCGTTAGCCACATAATTACAATGTCATTGAAGTCGCATACTATGCACCACTGTACATATTATTTTTATGTGTTTGAAGACATTGAGACTAAGTAAAGGTACTGTTCCTAAGGGCGAGAGAATCTTCCAAATTATATGATATCGAATTGTTAAATAAAAAAAAATATAAACATTGTAAACTATTCACGTAAGGCATCTTAATATTTTCGCGTAGAAAACGGTCACACTCACTTATTATTAAAAGTTGGAATGAGTCCAACAGTTTCGGTGCTTTCCGAGCACCATCCTTCAGGGGCGAGTGTTACACGAAACTGTTGGACTCATTCCGACTTTTAATAATAAGTAAGTGTGACCGTTTTCTACGCAAAAATAAAAAAATATATATTTTAAAAAGTGCCTAAAACGTTTTTTAATGCGTTGTCCTGTTCCTATGTCCAGTTTGTGACAGAAATATATATATTTGTATAGAATTATTATTTGTATGTATACGTGTTTTGATATTTTCAGTAACAATTAACGCTATTTTTGTTTCTTACAATAAAATTTGTTCATTTATTTAGAGACAATATTAATACGAGTAAACCAACGCAAAACATAATGGGCTTCTCGTCATTTGAAAGAGCATAAGTTCTTTATGAAAAGTCATTCATCTTATAGAGTACATTTTAATCTTCTAAATTCAGATTTAAGATACAAAAAGAAACACGCTTTAGTCTCATTCGACTTTGAAAATGAGAGGTTATTTACATCGTATCAAATCAAATCGTGACGGTAAGATAAGGCCATTTGAAATAAAAAAAATATTAACTACGTATACGCAAATAAAGAGGTACAAAAAGACGACCTCGTTGGCGTAATGGTTACCAGGCTGGACTGCCAATCAGAAAGTCCGGGTGCGATTCCCGGCACGGCCAACATCTTTGTGCTTAAATAAATTTGTTGGCTGACGGTCTGGGTGTTCAATGTGTATCTATATAAAATATGTATGTATATGTATATATCAGTTTGTGTTAGCTACCATAACACAAATTAGAAATGGTTCAGTATAGGGTTAACCAGCCGTGTGTGAAATGTGTCTCAATATTAAAAAAAAAACGATTCAGTAAAGATACAATTTTAACTACCTCTTGCTACGTCTTGCTTGACATCAACTTTTAAATGTTTTCTTCTCTACTCGCATCGTATAAAAAGAACGCAATAAGATAATAATTCTACTAGAGTCTTTTTTTTGTACGATGGATAGGCAAGCGCTTGATCGCAACCCACCTGATGTTTAGTGATGTTGCGATCTAGGGTGGAGCGCGCTTGCCTAGAAGAAACCGATTCACTCTCGCCTTGAAGACAGTAAGGTTTAGTTCAGAGGGAACACGGATTCCGGCAAAGAGTTCCACTGTTTAATAGTCCGCACAATATATGTGGAAGCTTCGTGCGGATTTGTGGAACTCCAATTGTTTAGCGGTACCTCCTAGCCGTCTCCCTGATCGTTCGATAGTGGAAAGGGGCCGGGGGAATTAGTTGATGCAATCCCAACTGTACTTTTTGTACGAGGAGGAAATTTTATCAATAAGAGTTCAGATTGCAATGTACAGATTGCAAAGACCCAAGGTCCAGAGGGAACAGGGATTGCGGCAAAGAGGTCCACAGTTCTGAGATAAATCTAAGACTGACTTTTGTGTAAGTAAAAGCCATACAACGGTGGCGATTCAGCGGCACACACGACTAAACTAAATTTAAAGAAGCCCCGTCTCTTTTCATCTTAGGTGGCCAGAAAGAGACGGCACGTTATGAACCACAGACAAAACAGCTAAAATCACGTCAAATATGGAATATGCAGGCAGTTTTAGAGGTGATACAAATGGGTGCGGACTAAAGTCACCTATATTTTCTACATTTGACGTGATTTTAGTTGGTTTGACTATGGTGCACAGCGTGCCGTCTCTTTCTGGCCACCTAAGAAGAAAAGAGACAGGGCTTCTTGAAATTTAGTTTAGTCGTGTGTGTCGCTGAATTGCCACCAACGTGTTCCGTTACACTTGTTTCTCTGACTAACAAGACAATACAACAATGCCACGGCTCAATAGCACAGAACAACAGCAACTCTAACATGTATTTATTTTCATACACACGGAATTCAAGGTTTGTTTCACAATACGAATCACTTTTGACATGGGTGCTAGAGTGTACAGGACTACTGGCAATGCAAAACATTTTATGGGGACATGTGTACATAAAAACAAACAAGTTGGGTAAAAACTATCTGAATATTCTTTTTTATAAAGGCGTTAATCCGGGATAAATGTAGCCTATGCGTTAATTCAAGGTCTAACCTATTTCCATAGGAAATCTCATCAAAATCGATCCAGTCGTTGGAGCGTGGAGGAGTAACATAGAATTTGAAGTTATTTGGATGTCCTAGGGGAATCACAATTGACTTTTGGAAAATCGCAAAAAAAACTAAGCTTCAATAATTAAATTGAGGGGAACTCCCATACTACATATTTTTGCCATTAATATAAACCATGGTACGGAGCCCCACTTGCGCGAGCCCAAATCGCATTTCTCAATTATAACTTCTTTCGTATATTTTATTCCAGAAACTATTCAGATGCTGACAAATTGCATCAAGGTACTCGTAGACCAAGAATAATGTTCTAGGAATTATCATACCATATAATATCATATTGTCTTTTACACTATTTAGTTTACCATCGGTACGCTGAACCACAGAAAAAAAAATGTATACACAAGAATGTACAATTGAAATACATACTGCGATCACTATTATCTAAGCTAACCTACAAATACAAATGTACATTTAAATAATTTGTTTGCTCTATCCATGTAAGATCATTGGTCAATTTTCGCGTCCAATTTACACATTCCCTCAAATTGATGTCACGATAGCTAATATTTTAAACAAATTTATTTTGAAGCCAACATGAAAATGCTCCGAAACCATAGAGTTACTTGTAACTATAGCAAAATCTTTGAAGAGCTGTTTTAGTAAGTCTACATCAACTTTTACTTTACGACATTTGGAAATTAGCGAATATTAAAAAAACATCAATTTTCCACACGTTATGCCGCGCGTCTACGAACTTATTGTGTGGAGTTATGTTTTTTTTAAGGCTGTGTAAAGAACTACTCTAAGAATATTTCTATTTATTTTGGTACTAATCGGGCTTATGAATTTGAAATAAAACTGATTCAAAACAATGTTAAATAAAAAATGTAAACCACTTTTTTTCGTATTGATAAATCTGATTGATGCCAAAATAAACGTATAAATATTCTTAGAGTGGTTCTTTAGGCGGCCTATAAGCATTTTTTTTTATTACTGTTTACGATTTATAGCGAATAGCAGTAAAATCAAATCAAATTTTGTCCTTATCTTCGCCTTAAAAGGTTTTGTGTTAGATACGAGTAGCCCTGTATACCTCAAGCTTGTTTAAGGAATAGGCGTACAAATACATTTTGAACTTTCGATAAAAAATATTTCACGATCTTTTTAAAAACTCCCTACAGAAATTCCCAGACGCACTTCATGACGCACTGCGCTAAATGACTCAGACTTCATTCAAATGTAGTTTGTGTTTATTTAGCAAAACGTGATCTTATGTATTTATATTTCCAATCAAATGTGACGTTTGTAAGTTATTTGTAGCGGAAATGGGCCACTAAGATAGGCTTTGATATGTTAATATTATTTAGAGTTCCAAAATACGATTACATAAACTTAGCTTCATAGTTTTTTAAAGGAACGGTCATGTTCTTTATAATCATAATGTCAGTTTTGTTAATTGTGGATTTTATATAAATTTTGTTTCTTTAAATACCTACTACCGCGGGTCAGGCGTTTTGCTCAAATATGTGTGAAACGGCTGAACTTGATTCTATTGATTTGCTTTTCTATAAAAAAATTACAGGTTTTATTAATAATTTTTATTTTTTTTTCATTATTTTCTCTACCTCCAATTTCTAAAGTTGTTTTAACTGCAATCGTTTTACTGCATCATATTATTACTATTTGAGGTTTTCCTACAGAATATTTTTATAGGTTTAATTTTCAAGGTCATAGCAGAAAACCTGTTTGCACGATAAAGTTAGTTTCCTCCATTGGTTTCTTGTATAACTTTTTGCAATGCTGACCAACATGTGAGTTTTATGGTTTACTTATTTTCTTTAGCAGAATTCAAATCACACAGATTTCAAAAGTTAGAATGATTCGTTCTTAAGGCACTGATTTTTTTTTTCTATAAAAGTAATACAAATTCAAAATTCAAATTCTTTGTTTTCAAGCAACAAAGACTCATACATATTTAAGAAAAACTTAATTTACCAATAAACCTACAATGTAGTTTTACTGTTTGTGCGTCAATTAAAATAAAAGCACACGTTAAACACAAACCTTTAATAGTTTCAGATTATTTATTAATTATCAGATACTTTACACTAACATTTTTGTAAACTTCTTATCTTATTTAATGACATCTATTTTTGGGTCTAATAAATTATTCTCTGAGATTTTGATTATTTAATTATTGCGTGCAACCTTTTTCTTTTAACGTTGTTTTTAATGTGGACTTTCTGTGTCTGAAAATAATCAATGATTTCTTAGTTATTATTATTTACTCGTATTATAATTATATTATCCCACTCCACTTCTTCTAATCGTTATAGAACCCTTCCTAAGTTTAGAACATACGAGTACAAATAAAATGATTATGTAAACCGATATCGTTGTAAAACGTAATGAGTATTTGTCAGTACCAGCTGTTGTCATGGTACGATATACACACATGATTATACATATGTACAGAATTACTGGCAAACGTAGCATAAGACCTTTTAAGGCGGCAAGAGAGCAATATAGACTATTATATTTTTTGACAAATGGCCGTTTCTATATTAAAAATTGTTAAGAAAAAGAAAAAAATATTTTTATTGAATAGATTTTTTTTAGTTTCAAAGACAGTCTATACCTACGTATGATACAATTTTACATCCACATAGAAAAATAATTATTCCAAAACTTCTAAAATGCGAAAACTTCTTATAATTAAGGAATTAATAATAATAAGTGCTTTAATTACATTAATTTATAAGAAACAAAAATTTTTTGAATTGCTACACCAATATTAAAAATTACATGAAAAAAAACACACACAACGAAAACACCAGCTTTGCGGCAAACGATTTTTACGCGTTACTTTCTATATTATGGAACGATCGCATTTGTTAACGACTGTCCAAGTCCTTTGAACAAAAGTCTTTGGTTTACTTCCATACATAAATAAAAGCCGCTCAAAAAAGTTTTTTATGTTTATTTTGACATTTCGTATTAATCAAATAAGTTTTGTTATGAATGAGTCTTAGTTGCTCGATAATAAATAATTTGAAGTCGTTACTAGTAACCATGTACATACATAACTAAATGTATGTATGACTGTATGATACAACCATAATTATGTATATTCATCAGATCTCGTGAGTTTGTGACTAACGCTTTACTCCCGAGAGTTGTATGAATGGAATTTCGTATGTAATGGATTCTATTTGAGAACAAAAATTGTGTATGTAGCATGTTCAGTGTTCTTTTCTTACAATGTATGAATGTATGTTACTTCACTCATATAAGTACGTTTGTGCCAAATTCGTTTATGTAGCGCCTGTAGCTCGGCCAACTAAGGTGATTTGAAACGATTATCGAGGTTAATAATAATAAAATCTTTATTGTCAGACACAAAGTCCATAGAGTAGGTAGGTACAATTTTTATACACGGTGTTCAGAAAAGATATAAATTTAAAAATAAAGATAAACAGTTAAAAATAACAGAGCATACATTTTTTTTATATAATATGTTAAGCATGGGTTGATGAGGTAACCTGCACAAGGCTGTCTTTTTTTTTAAGTGGCATTTTCATCTGGGCGCTACTGTGGGTCGCATGACACGTTAAATTGTAGGTCCCCGCTGTCAGTCTTAGTACAAGCTGTAAGCCTATAACTATTTAATTACATAATTATTATATATTCAAGGAAGTAACTTATCATGTTTAGTTCATTAGTCAGTAGAAATATTATATAGACAATGTATTGATACCTATTGTAAGCCTATAAATATTTGATTACATATTTATATATATTCGAGCCACTAATTTATCATCAATAGTTGGTAGAAATATTAAATAGACGATGTATTGGATTCATAGTAATAAATATAGAAGCGGTCATATTGTTGTAAAGAGTGCGGTGATTGACTTCAGACTCGTGAGTAGTCAAGCGGTATCGGACAGAAGGACAAGGAGTGTAAAAATTGTCAAGAATAAAATAAGTTATTGGAGCTCATCTGTTTTTATTTCTTACTTCTGAGGCTATCCCTATAGTCTCAGAAGTGGGATCGGCGAAAAGAAAACATTCTTTTCGATCTACGCCTACAAAAGGAGAAAAGAAAAACGTAAGTAATATTGTTGCGTCATCTCAACAATTAATGTTATTACAAATAGCGAAATATTCATTTTATTGTGATTGCATGCTAGAACTGTGGAATTTCTTTCATATTTTTTATAACTTTCCATACATCGAAATTAGTAAATTATTTTTTTTCTTTGCTTAAAGTTTTTCATGTACCTACCCACTTAATTAAATTAAAATCAAGCATGTAACGTTCCGCGGTTCAAGCATGTATCGCCATTGAGCGGTAAAGAGGAAACGAAATGACAGTTCATACAGATTGTTTTTCTCTTCATTCATCCGTATGATCGTCAATAAATTGCATTGTCTAAAATTAATCTGACAAATCATAATATTATTTTTTTTTATCAAAAACAAATGATATATAATAAGTGAGTAAACCAGTGAGTAAGTAAGTAATGCTTGACGAGTTCTTCTTACATTTGTTTTTTTTTGTGTGTGTTGTCTTCGTTGATCTGCGAAAGTAGTAAGGTCAATTATTTAAATAATAAAAAGAGAAAGACAAATATATTATTTTATTATTATAAAAGTAATGATGAAATAAAAGTGCCGTAACTTATTACGCACTGCTATTACTGCTAATATGCACTTAATATGAACGTTTTGAATGTCGTGACGAACTTGAGTAAGTAATTTTGGTACAAACAGAAACATGCTCAATATTAAAGTCGGCATAAGTGTAGCGAAACTTATACAACATTAACTTCTCAAAAAGAGAGAAGATTTTGAAGATTAAAATTGTACGGTGCATTTGCGGCTTACTAAGCGGTCGCTTGTCAGTTTCAGGTCTCAATATGAGCCGGCCGAAAGGTGGAGAACCAAATGATGCGGTGGTTGACCCAGGAGGATCCAGGTTTGAGGATCAGGGTCGAGACTTTCGGCAACGTGAGGCGAGTAATGGGACGTGGCCAGGGCGATCCAGGTTCGAGGGTCAGGCGAGAACACGTGTCCATTACTCGGAGCAACCAGGGGCATCGCGGGTGCGCGATGCTGAGGTTGATTTATATGGTGGACCCGATGAAGAGCATCAGGGTCGAAGAGTACTTAGAGCACACGCAAGTGGGGAGAGGTCACTCCGGACGCCAGCGAGAGAGAGGCGCAGCCGGTCACGTTCACGTTCGCGCTCGCGGTACGAGTCCGAGAGGGGCTCGTGCCAGCACAGGACCACACCGAGAGCCAGGCGGGATGGAAGGGAGCGAAGTCGCAGCCAGTCAAGATATTACGGTGATGTACATCCGCCTAGTCCTAAGCGATATAAGCCTAATGATTGTAATGATAGCGTATTGGATAAGGTTTTGTCTATTTTGCAATCGGTCAAGAGTTCAGATAGACCCAAGCTAACTTTTAACACTAACATCGTACCCGAGTTTGATCCCATGTCAAAAGAACAAACTGTTTTGACGTGGTTGACAAAAGTGGAAGAGTGTGCTGAAATTTACCATTGGGAAGACAGAGAGATTATTCACTACGCTCTGCCTAAGTTGACCGGCATAGCCAAATCTTGGTATCAGGGCTTACCGTCTATGTTGTACACTTGGGCAGAGTGGAAGAAAAAACTGATAGAGTCATTTCCGGTTCGCGAAGACTATGCTGAACTCTTGACTGAAATGCTAGCCAAAAGGGTCAAGTATGGCGAATCATTAGAGCACTATTATTATGCTAAAATCAACATGTTAAATCGTTGTCGAATATATGGGCGACAGGCTGTAGACTGTCTACTATACGGTGTCGAAGACAGGGCGATTAAAGTAGGTGCGCAAGCGGCTCAGTTTTCTGAACCCGAACAGGTGTTGAAATATTTTAGGACTGTCAAAGTCGGGCAAAGTCGCGAAAACAATGACAATTTGAAATCTCGAAACGATCGCAAGAGTGCTAACACTACCGCAAAATTCAGTAACTTTAAAATGACGTGTTATAACTGCGACCAAGTCGGTCACCCGAGTTTCAAATGCGAGAAGCCCCCAGCAAATTGCACCACATGTAATAAGTCAGGTCATTTGTCGAATCATTGCTTCAGGAACAAAGTTGCTATTAAAGACCGCGATACAAACACGAGTAAAGACAAAAATAAAAATGAAAAACAGGTTGCTCAATTATGTACTACTAAAGACTTAACAGCTAAATACATTATCGATATCAAAGTTAACGGACATACCACCGACTGCCATTTAGATTTAGGTAGCCAGTGCTCACTTATAAAACTCGAAAAAGTCAGAGAACTCAATTTAGATGTCGCGACGCCAGATGATTTGCCAGTTCTTAAGGGTATAGGCGCAAATATTGTTTCTCCGGTAGGTATGACGACGGCGTCTGTGGAAGTCCAAGGAATTAAAGAGGTCATAAACCTATACGTAGTAGACGACTACGTTATTAATCAGTCGGTTTTATTAGGCCATTCTTTCACTGAGCGACCCGATATCATTATTACAAAGACCCCAACTGCTGTGATATTTCAAAGAATTTGCGGCGACAAATTACACCTCGTGTCTGATAAAAAGGTAGATATACCTCCAAACTCGCTGCACGGCATCCCAGTAGCTTCCAGCTCTATTACAAACGCACGGGTCTATGTTAATGGTTCATTACGAGGAAATGATGGAAAAGAACATTATCTTCTTCCAGGAGAATATGAAATGAAGGCCGGCACCGGCGTGCTATTGGTTTATAATGCTACACCCAACACAATCACATTTGAAAAGGGTACGTTAGTGACAAGAGTTCACCACAATGATACAGAGAGGGCTAAATATGAAGTGAACTCGTGTAATTACTCATATTGCGAAACACAAAGCAGCGACAATCTAAACTGTAGCGACAAATTAAGCGACGAAGAACGATTAAAACTGCAACAGCTGATTGAAAAATACGGCAATTGTTTTTCGAGTGGATTACATAATTTGGGTTTCACAGACTTAACAGAGATGGTGATTGAGCTTGAGGACAATGAGCCGGTAGTCTATCGTCCTTACCGCATGTCGTACGCGGATCGTGCTTTAGTAAGGAATATGGTACAGGAAATGGCTGATCATGGTATAGTTAGGGAGTCGACGTCTGCGTATGCGAGTCCTATTGTCTTGGTGCAGAAGAAAACCGGGGAAAAACGTCTGTGCGTTGACTACAGAGCTTTAAATCGCAAAACAAAGAAGGAACATTACCCCCTACCTAGAATCGAAGATCAGTTGGATCAATTAGCCGGAAACAAAGTATTTACGTCGCTTGATTTAGCGTCTGGTTACTACCAGATACCTATAGCCGAAGACTCCCGGCACAAAACTGCCTTCGTGACTCCAGACGGCCAATATGAGTACAACCGGATGCCTTTCGGTTTAGTAAATGCACCATCAGTTTTCCAACGCACCATCAATAAAATACTTCATGAAGCAAAGGTTAAATACGCGCTAGTCTACATGGACGATGTCTTAATCCCTGCTCGAGACGTCGCTGAAGGGATGCAGCGCCTGGAGGAAGTTTTACAGCTGCTAGAGAAAGGTGGTCTGACACTCAAATTAAACAAATGCCACTTTTTCCTTGACACGATCGACTTTCTTGGCTATGAAGTTAACTCCAATGGGGTACGGCCGGGTCAAAGGAAAACTGATGCTGTCTCAAAATTTCGCGAACCTTCAAACCAGCACGAGTTGAGACAGTTTCTTGGCCTGTCAGGGTACTTCAGACGGTTTATCAAAGGGTACGCCTTGATAGCCGCGCCGATGACAGACTTACTGAGAAAGGACGCAAAGTGGGTTTGGGGTAAAGCTCAGAACCATGCTTTCAATCATATTAAAAAAATCTTGATTGATAGGCCAGTACTAGCGCTATATGATCACAGCGCCGAAACTCAGGTCCACACGGACGCCAGCAAAGATGGCCTAGCAGGCATATTATTACAAGCCAACTCTAATGGTGTGTTCCAACCCGTGTCATATTTTAGTCGCAAAACGAACGTAGAGGAACAAAAACTCCATTCTTATGACCTCGAGACGTTGGCAGTAGTAGCATCACTTAACCGGTTCAGAGTTTACCTAATGGGTATCGAGTTTAAAATATTTACGGACTGCAACGCGTTGCGGTCAACGCTAGTCAAACGCGATCTGATCCCTCGAGTCGCACGGTGGTGGATACAGTTGCAAGAATTCAATTGTACTATCGAGTACAGACCAGGATCGCGGATGACTCATGTGGATGCGCTAAGCCGCAATCCAGTTGATGCGTGTGCGATTGAAGCCGAGAAGTGTTTCGATGTCTTTGCTACCGAAAGTTGTGAGCCAGACTGGATTGCCACTGTTCAGTCAGCCGACGAAGAGATTAAAAGAATTAAGGAAATTCTAGCTGATCCTGAATCGGTCCACGTTATAGATGTTCATAAAAACTATAAACTCAAAAACAACCGAGTTTACAGAATTGAAGGCGAGGAAATCAAGTGGGTCGTGCCAAAGGGTGTACGTTGGCAGGTTTTAAAGATGAACCACGACGATGTCGGACATTGTGGTTACGACAAAACCTTACAACGAATCCGTAAAAACTACTGGTTTTCCAAGATGCGGAAATTCGTAAAAAAATACGTTACGTCGTGTTTAGAATGTGCACATCACAAAGCACCTGGCGGGAAGCGTGAGGGTGGATTGCACCCCATCGACAAACCAAGTGTGCCGTTTCATACACTCCACGCAGATCACCTGGGCCCATTTATAAAGAGCAAAAAGGGGAACTGCTATGTACTGGTCCTCGTAGACGGCTTTACGAAGTTTGTTAATGTGAAACCCGTGAGAGACACCAAATCAGCGACTACAATTAAGGTTCTCAAAGACCACATCAGCTGTTTTGGTGTTCCCACGCGTCTCATTACGGATAAAGGTACGAGCTTTACTAGCGGAGCCTTTAAGGAGTTCACGACGACCTACGGCATCAAACACATAATCAACGCCGTAGCTACCCCTCGAGCGAACGGTCAAGTAGAAAGGTTTAATAGAACCATTCTCGATGCACTTTCTACTTCTACGCACGGCAAAGACGAAAAGTGTTGGGACGAACAAGTCCCAGATATCCAGCTAGGCCTCAACACTGCAACACACAAGATAACCCAGAAGACACCATCTGAACTTCTCTTTGGGTTCAATATCAAGGGCAAAAGTGAAGGTATCCTAAGTGATGTCTTAGAGGACACCGCTCGCGTAACACCTACAGACAAACTGGTAGACATCAGGGATGAGGCTGCTGAAAGAATTAAGGAACAACAAACCAAGGACAGAGACAGATTTAATAGCCACAGAAAAACAGCCAAATGTTATTCGGAAGGAGACTTAGTGCGCGTAGAAAGACAAATGCCACACGATGGACAGTCACAAAAACTAGTCGTTAAGTATCAGGGCCCGTACCGCGTCGCAAAAGCACTCCCTAACGACCGGTACGTTATTGAAGACACCCCACTTACTCGTAAAAATAATCGCCGATATGAAGCCGTAGTAGCAGTAGACAAGATACAGCCGTGGTTAAATTTCACTAGAGATCTTGTAAGTAGTGAGGAAGGTGATAGTTCTGATAATAACCAAGAAGATTGATTTATGTTATGTAAATTAACAACTATGTACAAATTGCTATTGCAAACCTCCTGAGTTCATTCAAATTATAAACTTAAATATATTATATGTATATCATGTAGATTATTAATAATCTGGTGTTTCATCAGGAATCACATCTGTAGCTTAGCACCTTTGCTACAACATACTTTTATATTTTTAATCGTTATGTCAATTCAAATTGAATTAGAAAAATGTTCTATGCAAACGATTATAATAAGATCAAATTAAAATGTATTATGTGTTAATTAAGAATATTAGAATAAGCATTTTTTTTTTCTTTAATAGGAAATCATAGTAATTAAGTAGATTAAATTTAGACTTAATAAGTATGTCTGTCTACAATACTAGAGAACATGAATTTACAATGCTGCATTATTTCTGGAAATTCTTAATTGTCTAATGTGTTTATCTTTAAATTTCAAAGTTCTTTCACATTTACGCGAGAGGACCCGCCTCAAACAGGAAGGCCGAGCTGTAAGCCTATAACTATTTAATTACATAATTATTATATATTCAAGGAAGTAACTTATCATGTTTAGTTCATTAGTCAGTAGAAATATTATATAGACAATGTATTGATACCTATTGTAAGCCTATAAATATTTGATTACATATTTATATATATTCGAGCCACTAATTTATCATCAATAGTTGGTAGAAATATTAAATAGACGATGTATTGGATTCATAGTAATAAATATAGAAGCGGTCATATTGTTGTAAAGAGTGCGGTGATTGACTTCAGACTCGTGAGTAGTCAAGCGGTATCGGACAGAAGGACAAGGAGTGTAAAAATTGTCAAGAATAAAATAAGTTATTGGAGCTCATCTGTTTTTATTTCTTACTTCTGAGGCTATCCCTATAAAACAGTCTTTAAGGCAAATCAGAGGCCTTAGTGCGGCTTGAAATCTACCGACATTAGAGCTCGGCAGCTAAGAAGAAGATTTAGTAACATAAGAATAATTTCGAACCACTTACGGTGGTTCTTCACAATTTGTAGAATTGTTGATTAGTTGGGATGTATCTCTTAAATGGTGTAGATTGCGAGATGTACCAAGTCCTACCCTCATTTTAAAACTCCTGTTTAATAATGTCATTAAAAAAAAGCTTTTGATTACGGGCCCTTCAGAGAACGAAAAATGATTTTATATAAGACAAAATATGTGGATATTCTGAACTATCGTCAACGTTGCTAAGGAATAAATGATACCTTTCTTTTATTTTATCGCATCTTAGATATTTAAGATTAAAAAAAGACCCACTGGAAATGAATAAAAGTACAACAAAGAATCCTACTAATAATATAAATGCAATTGTTGACGTGTATGTTTTGTTTACGAACGGCTGAAACGATTTGGATTAAATTTGGTATGCAGATAATTTAAACCCTGGATTAAAACATAAGCTACTCTTTATCCTGGAATAACGAGGATTGCGCGTTGGGCTCAGCTGGTTGTTCTATAAATAGTAGACAGTTGTAGCCAGTGCACCCGTCACTGCTTCCTACGTCTTCTCAAGTAAATACTAAAATACTCCACATGTCTGTTGTTACATTCAGACATTGGACATATTGGCCGTTGGCTTAGCACATTGGCCAATGACTTCAAATGCGTCGTCATCTTATTTCAACAGATTGCAATATCAGAAAGATTACATACGAGAAACGTATTCCTAATTATGTTATTAATAAATATATATTAATATTAAATTAAATATTAGGACATATTTCACATACGGCTGGAAAACCGCATACTGGACCATTTCTAGTTCGTATTATGGTTGCTACAACACAACAACTACTACTGCACAACTGATAAACTACACATACATACATACATATTTTATATAGATACATATTTAAGACCCAGACCAATAGCCAACAAATTTAGTTAAGCACAAAGAAGTTGGCCGTGCCGGGAATCGAACCCGGAACCTTCAGATTGGCAGTCCGGCATGGTAACCATTACGCCAACGAGGCCGAATTGCGGTAACATCAACTTTAAACGATGATTATAACTAGGTAAATCTAGTTAAGATAGCTAGACTATCAAGGTTTAACATCTTATAACGTCATATGACAAATTTAACACAGAGATTCAAATTTCTTTAAATAATAATAAGCATTTATTTCAGATATTAATTGTACACCCATTTTACATACATATTAAAAAATGTGTGTGAAATGTGTCAAAAAAAATATTATAAATTAAAATTTCATGTTGCTACACTTAAAGTCAAAGTCAAACAATTTATTGCAATATTATGTCACATTACAGTTACATAATTACCCATAAGGCATTGCAATTAATTACTGGAGATGAGCAACCCTGTTAATTCATTTGATTTTTTTAATGTTCTGTCATTTAAAAAGTCTTCTATTTTATAATAACTTTTGTTATAATAACTCATGTTTGCCCAGCACGGAATATGCTTAGGCCAATATAATTATGAATGTGGCCAACATTTGGACATGCGACAGACGGTTGGCAAGCCACCAAATAGTCTGGCGGTACGGTCTGCACAATTTATAGACGCTGGAGTCTGTCTGTACCTACGTCGGGAATGCGGTACACGTGAGACGGCTCTTTCAAGGCATTCGCTGATTGGTCGACAAACAGTCGACTTGAAACTGTTGTACTGGCAAACTGGACCCGGTGTTTTTCAAGATTTTTTCTATTAGCTTGTGTAAATTAAAAATTCAGAAAACCTCAACTCTGCGAAATTTTGTGGTAACTAAAATTTTGTATTTGAAATGTATCATAGTTTATGTATTCTACTACTCAAGTACTTTCATTTGATACCCATATTGATGAGTTGTAATAAAGACGGATATTCATCAAACATGTCAGAAAACTCATTCACACACCTTTCGAACATAAAAAAAAAAAAAAAAAAAATGTTTATCTAAATCTTAAAAGTTACGATGCCAAAAACAAACTCAGAGACACCTCAAACTTATAACACCTCGTCATTTTAGCATTGGAAGTTAAGAAATGACATCTAGTCTATAGCTACCTATGATAGCATAAAATATATGATAGTGGACACCGGCACTCATTATCATTTAGAAACTTCTTTAGGTCTTTATAAGGCTAGGTCAGCATGATGTTTACCAACTTGGCTTTACTTTCTTGGCTAATAGTAGATTTATCTTTGAGTAGACTCATTTAACGCTATCTAAAGAAAGCGCATAGCGTCGTTCATGTCCAGAGTGGTCCATGTGTAAAAATTCAATTGTAAGGAGTTTAGCGGACAGCCAGCTGATGTTCGCAGCGTATAAACGATGGCTGGATATTGCCGACTGATTTTCTAGTTTTAGTACTAGTTTTAAGTTTTTTGTTAAGACACATACTTCACATCGATACAAATTAGTTTGTTTTTTCTTTCCTTTTTTTGCATGTGAATTATTAGTAAAAGTTTTCAGTTTTCAGTTTTTTCTATACCTAACTACTTTTTATTATTATTAGCATTTCTATTTGTGTACTATGGATCTTGTGTCTGAAATAAAGTTTTATTCTTATTAGCATTTCTATTTGTGTACTATGGATCGTGTGTATGAAATAAAGTTTTATTATTATTAGTATTTCTATTTTTGTACTATGGATCTTGTGTCTGAAATAAAGTTTTATTCTTATTAGCATTTATATTTGTGTACTATGGATCGTGTGTATGAAATAAAGTTTTATTATTATTATTATCACTCTCTCTCATAAAAGTTAGGAACGATGAGTTTCGTGCAGCTTTGAAGTTTCTTACAAATGAGAAAACCGCGTAGCCTTGGCATGTTGTGACTAGAGAGAGAATATATAGAATTCATTGCGAAGAGGAACCGCGGATTGATGTGTTATGATTCTGAGCGTTTATATTTTTCGACGTACAAGATTTAGCTGTGGATTACGACTCAACTTGTTTAATTTTAGATTTTTATTATAATACCACGTGGTATTAGAAGATTAAGCTATTTATATCTTATTTTTTTATTAGGCATTTATTTATTTATTCTTATTTTTTCCTTGCCTACAAATATTTGCATCGGTTGAAGATTTACCTATTATTTTATTTTTTATTGTACTTACATCTTATTTTTTTCTTGCCTACCTTTGCATCGGTTGCCTGTAAAGGATCGCGTTTAGTGTTTTAGTGATCAGCTGGTTTTTTTTTACGCGTTACAGCTAGGCATTTGACCAGTAGGGCGGCCAACCACACGAGTTAGCGATAGTTTGGCCTAAGGTGGAGCATGCCTAGTATGAGACAACTGTCACTCAAGGAGGCTACCGATACACACTAAGGTGCTCGTCGACAGGTTTTTCAACTTGAGTGTGGTTGAAAGTCGAAATTCGCACTAGTAAATGTCCTCTTCTCCTTTTTCGTGACGCTCTTGTCAGAGCGGTCGTGATCGTCTTGGAGGGTCAATAGAAGGGGCGGATATAATCTGCCTCACGACATCTCGCCATCTCTGCCTGCTGGATGTCATCCGTCTACAGTCATTCAAGGAGCCTCCGACTGCTGCCTTGATTTGGTCAGTCCACCTCGTGGGTGACCTTCCGCAAATGTCCTACCACGATGCAAATAGATGTTTAATGTTATGTAATGATTTCCTAAATTTACCTCTAATTTTTTTGCTTTACTTTTTTTTTATTGATGAATAGGCTTACGTTTGACCGCAGCTAGCCTGATGTTAAGCTTGACTGTGGTCTAAGATGTAACACGCTTGCCTAGAAGGAACCTATTTACTCTGGATTTGAAGACCCCCAAATTGTACTTCTCGGGAAAAAGAGACTCAGGAAGAGAGTTCCAAAGCTTCGCAGTTCTCACAATGAAGGTCGAAGCAAAACGCTTTGTGCGAATCTTCGGAACTACGACAGTGAATCGATGTCTCTTGCTTTTGTTTTACTTCATTTCAGTATAATCATTTCAGCCAATTAGTTTCTGAAATCTTAATTAAAAGTTACATGTGGAATATTATACCTGTGACAAGCAATTACTTTAAATAAATAAATAACGTTTAAAACCAATAAACGTCTCACTAGTTCAATGTCTTCAAACACTATAATTAAGAACAGTTTACGTCTAAACATATTACAGGCATAATACTCAATATAAAGGGCTCATAATGACATAATCACAGCTTGGAGACCTATTAGCATTGAGTGTTACACCTTGTACATAAAACCTCGTGTCATTCATTCAAACTTCAATATACAAAGACAGATAAAGACTTTAATATAAAATAGCGAGTGGCCGCTTTTCAATCAGACGGCCCCTGGTTCGATCTCGGCCCTACACCAATGACTTGATTTCAAGTTATGTGTGGATTTGCACTCGCTTTACGGCGAAGGAAAACATCGTGAGGAAACCGGCATGTTTGAGTACGAAAGAACCACTCTTATAAAAATAAAAAAAACGGGTTCAAAATACTTAATTTTATATATTTTGAACCAGTTTTATTTAAGTTTTAAGTCTTATTGGTACCAAAATAAGTATTAATATTCTTAGAGTGGTTCTTTTGACTGCCTTTCGATCTTTCTTACCGTTTACTTTTATAGCTAAAAAAATTTAAATTCAAGATTTTGATCTTATCAAAATCGTTAAGCCTTAAGGCTGGTTTAAGTCAATCAAACAGCTTTAGTTCAGCAACAATTGGTAATTCACCAATGGAAAAAAATCCATTGTTCGTAAAAAAATTTCGCCAACGGACAGCAAAATGTATGGAGAAACGCATTTATTTTTAACGTATTTTTAAAATTGTAATAATAAAAAGCCGCCCTTAAAAGGTTTTAAGACAGTTCAGTTACTAACTATTACTAGTGGCGAAACGCGTGCCGTCGCAAATGTTTAACATAACATAATAATGTTGATGTAAAGATGCCTTTTCACTGAGGTAGATGTAAAAAAATTATAAGTAACAATAAAATTGAAAACCTGACTTCAATTTAATGATACAGAACCAAATTCGATTAAAATTAGATGAGACCATTTCAAAAGTATAAACAGTTCAATAAAAATAGAATTTTCAAAATCGGTATCTACATATATGGCGGAGTTATTGAGAGAAGAAAAAAAAACAGTCAATTTAAATGACTCCTTCTTTTTTTAAGTCGATATTTGTTTGCAATAAAGAATTTTCTATCTAAGTTCACATATACTGATACTCTATAGACGATTTTACGTTCAAGGCCCAATCATTTAAGGAGACAAAGTTGTACCATTCCGCAACTTGTTGCCGCATTGTAAACGGGTGTTAACATTATGATCGTTGTATCTAGTAACATCGTAGGTAATGAATAGCTGGTATCGATATCGACCTAACTCTGTCAAGGCTTCTAGTAAACGCAGAATAGATAACAGTTACTAAGGCGTCTATACGTTTTTAGTTGCCATTATATCTAAAAGGCATACGATACGTAAGCGTGAAGGCTACACAAGGTGTTTTATTTGGACGATTTATGAGTTTTAATAAGTTGAAAATTATAGAATTATACGTAATAAAATACACAAAATGAAATAATTAGTTTTAATAAGAAATTAGAGGTTACTTGGTGAAATAGCGAAAGTTCTTTGAAGATTTTTGTACGGACTGGAATGAAATTTCTAAGGATGGTTTAAATATAATTATGTATTTTCGATATTTTTCAACGATTCATCGTTTCTTATACAATATATGCTTTTATAAAATGCAAAAACTGCCGTTTCATCTTGAGAAAAAATGGTGGTAAAAAAACAATATATTAATTTTCTTACTGTTATTGTCCTTTAAACCACCACATTTCATTAATATATCAATAACCTTCGGTCCATAAACCACCATGTATAATGTATGTTGTAGATAAGATTCAACGATCATGTAATGGGTTGTTAAAACTACGTGAGAACGAAGAAAAACGCATGATTTGCTAAGGTCACAGCCTGTGAATAGAACTGCATCGTATTGTTCTGTATGCACCACGATTTTAATCTCTTTACTTTTATTACGTTTCTGTAAAAAATAAACAAAGAGTCAGTAATTTATAATACAAAAATAAGTCGGGTTTTACTAACTCCAGAACACACAAACCGATTTCCTCGGTACAGCATTCGTTGGAAAGGTCTTGACCTCCGTGAGGTTTGTAGCAAACATAATTGAGGGAAAATTTCAACAGAAAAGGAGGAAACATCTGGTGGCGAAACGAAGTTCGCCTGGTTTGCTAGTCATTTATTATAATAAGCACTAGTCGCGAACTCAAGCAATAAAATAAATAAACACGAGTAGAAGACCTAATAGTTGTAGACCCTAGGTCATCGGCTTCTTATCGCAGGCCCGATCAGCTAAAATTATGGGGGAAGACCATGAGAAGATCGACCGCGAAGCGACCTTCTTGGATCGAAGAACACTACTTAACGATCAATCGGTCAACGACCGGTTTTATGAAAGACCCAAGTATTGGAAGACCTGTGCACCCTTTATCTCAAACGGGAATGAGACATCATAAGATAGGAGAGAGTGGCGATTCTTGCTGTCGGAAACCAGGGTACATTTTGGGGTCAGCAAGCCATAGCTACAAAATTATAATAGGCGACGGAAGTATAAATTGATGTCTCCTAAATATATCAGTCAAAAGAAGCTATTTCAGTCTTCCGGGTTAAGGAGCTAGTCGTGTGTACGTTTAATTTTATCCATATCATACGACATACAAAATATCTTCTGGATACTGTCTTGCCAGAGCAGTCGTGGTCATCATGTAGCCTCACCATGTCACGCCATTTCTTTCTGCTAGAGGTTTGATACAAATTAAACTGACTTCAGAATAAGCATATTTTTGCTGAGATTCGTTATTGCCTGCTTTGAGATGGATGGTGAATGTTTTAAACTCTAACGATAAACCAAAACTTAAAGATGCATCAAGACACTGAATCAGAATTCGGCGTAATTCACCGCTATCAAAGTGAAAGGATCTTCACAACAAACTTGAAGGTTAGACTAAAAACTATCATTGCCAAGAAGAAACGTGTACCGTGTTAAAGGAAATAAGAGAATTCAAACATAAGCAATCGTCAAAAAGCAATAAGTACAAAAATGTATTTTTTTTTTTATATTCTAAGATTTTCCCTGCATACAGATAAAGGTCTTCCAGACTCACACTGTAATTGACGAAAATAGTCGTTTATGCCGATAGTATTTCTCTTTTCACGAATCTATTATAAAATAAAATTAGTCATTGAATATTTATCAAGTAGGAAAACAGCAAATACCAACAAGACATGTCAAAGCGATCGCAACTGATTATACAACACAACGGCAAATTCCTAAAAGCAATTTACTTTTCAAAATCAACACGAAATGACGGAACGACTGATTTTGTGCTCAAGGGCATCAGTGTTCAGGAATCGGTTGAATTTATCAACTGATAAATGTAGAATTACACAATGATTACCTTCTGTTACGAACGGCATATAGAATTGAATAAGTAAATAATTGTTACACAATTAATTACTCTTTGAATGTTCAAATTGTAATTCTAATACAAGAGTTACGTAAGAATATCTTATTTCTTTAATGAGTTTAACATAATTACATGCATTGAATACAAATGTTTCTTTAGAAAGAAATAATCAAATGCAATGCAATAGAACATGTTTGTCTATTTTTGCATCGTTGATGACTGCATAATATCAATTTCGTGAAGTTAAACAAACAGGATGCAAATCGAAAGGAAATAAACCTCCTACGTTAACTATTAAACTAGTAGAAAGCTTAAAATAGCTGACGTAGATTAGAGGCGATTCTTCAAAGAGCACGCACTATGTGCAAGTTTATGGACGTTCGTAGAAGAGCTGCTAAATCGATTGCTTATTCAGATGTGAGTTTCAAGGTTTTATCAAACTGGAACCGATTCATCCGGCTTAGAAACAAGGAAATATGAAAAGACAGATTAACATTTTACAGGTGGACAGAATATGAAATATCAAATATCTGAAGTGTAAACAGATATTAAGTTCCTCGCAATAAAATTAGATATATATAATACCTACTAGAAACATCCGAGACAAACAAAAAAGAATGAGACATCAAATGTATTGAGAAAGATTACAAAAAGAGTCACCATGAACTTGTATCGTCAATTTCGAGAGGTGGCAACGTGTCAGTCACGAAGTGGCCAGGTCGATGCGCTTTTAACGGTGCTTCGATATACGACACACTATATATTTATGTGTATCAGTTGTTATAGCTACTGAATGAGTAACTGTAGTGGCAACTGTACAGTGACATAACAAACACACGTTTCGAAAATCTAATTGCCTACTAGTCAACAATAATAAATGGAGGAATAGGAACTTAACGGTACAAATAGTTAAAACGATTCCTTTGGTCACAGAATAAAAAGACAAAATACAATAAAAATAACGTTGATCCATGAAATTCTCCATTCCAAAAGAGAACCATCAGATAGATGAGAAGCACCCAGATCCAATAAATCGCAAAGTCTAACAATAGACGGATGCGGGCAAACAACTACTGATAAAGGTCACACTGTTATAGTCAAGGATACGTCACTACGATAGCAATAATGATATATCCATTGATATAGGTAGAGTACGGTAATATAAAAATATTTGAGTAATTGCTGGTAATTACCGAGGATGTAACACATTCATTAAGTGATTCCATATACAACAAATTGGCCTGTAGAGATGAATACAATAAAAGATAATTACATCATCAGAACACTGATTTCAAACGTTGAAACAATGAAAGAGGTACTAACTAACCAATAACTATAAAACTTTAATGTAACCTGAAGACAAAGGAAAATATGTTATTGCAATTCATAATAATTTACTTCCTAATTACGTCAACCTGCGGTTAGCAGCTATAGAGTTAACATCGTAAAGAAGGAAGAGAAAATTACTATCGTAACAAAAATGTTGTTAATCTTGTATATTTATAACAGACTTTATAAAAGTACAAACATAATGTAGTAGTTGCGTTTTCGTCAAGGTGAGGCTGTGATTTACAAGCACGGCTTACCTCTCATCTCAAGGGTGACAACACTAATCTTTAGACAAATATGTCTGAACATTATCAGTCATCTTAATAACGTTCGATAACGTGAGAATCGATTGCCTTTGTTTTGGTTTGTGTTACTTATCACTAATGCTCTCGAAGATAAATATTTTGATTCAGTACAAATGCAAAACTGAGTTTCACGTCAAACGTATAATGATGTTTCCATAAACATTGACCTTCCTTTCCTTATTACTTTTATAATGTTTAACATAGCTTCATACATTGGCATAACTTTATGGCAGCCATATGCATGATGTCAACGGGGTTTTAAACTGTTTACGCTAATATTAGAAGCCTTTCAGAGATCGTCATTATAAAACACAATGCTCGGCTGAAAAAGGTACGGCAAATTTATCACATCCACTACCAAATAAAGTCAAGTCAAGGTTGGATTCCATTTAGAAGAGAAACATTTGCGTCTTCGACACGCTCGCTTTGTAAAATTCTGTTCATTTTAAATTCTACGAAGGCCTTCGATCGAATGAATGACACGAGATTCTCTGAAAAGTAAAAAAATATATAAATGAAAAGATAATGTATTAATAACTGGAGTCACTCGTACCAAGACGCTGTTAGGTTCTAGAATCTCTTTGTGCTCGAAACTTCTTCTTTTTAATGTTATGTCACAGACTAGTACAAGGTCACCGACTGGGACCAGTGCATTTTAATGTTTGTTTAATGTGATATTAGAATTAATTGGTGGTACGCAGAAATATTTCGAGCACAAAGTACCGAATAAATTTCAGCATTTACAGTTTTCGCACCTAATTCCATTTATCTATTCTTGAAGTCCAAGTTAACGCACATGTAAAACAGGTATTGAAATTATAAAATAGTGTTGTATTGAAGTGAGATGTTAGTAAGCTTGTGAAATGTGTTATTGTAGTGAACCTCATCTTGGCCCGAAGGGGCAACAGCATTCAAAGAAGTAATTCGAAGCTGTCGCCGCCAAACAATACAAGATACATACAACCCAGACGGCACATACAAACATAAAACCCCGAACCCACCACATAACTAAAGCTACGCTACTAAAGATAAATTACACTGTATGCTACTAACCAAGGCAGGAATTCCAAGGATTCTTGCTTATCCCGTAAACTAGAGGAATAAACCAAGCAACATTTTTAGCAATAATTCACAATTTTGACTTAGCTACGAATACAATTTATGTCCATTAAACTTCTTTTCAATTTTAAACAGTTTAGCAAACATATGTTCGAGTGGGACAACTTTATTTACAAGTTACTTTACTGAGAAATGTCGACATGCAAGTTAAGGGGGGTGTTACTTTTTAGTCAAAAAGATGTGACATTAATTTCAACTGGAATAGTTACGTTAATTGTTGGCGCTACGTTTGAAATCTTTATCTCTATAGGTTTGTCGTTAAGGTAACAGGTTAACGACAACGTAGCGCAGTCGTGGAATACTTCGAGACATTGGTGCGAGTAGTTCTTGAAGGTGTCCACATTAACCGTGGCAAATCGAGAGACGGCCGCTTAGAGGATACTTCAAAGCGTCAAAGAGCTGGTGTCGGCATTGTAAATGTTTGCCGCGAACTATGTTAAATAACAAAAGTGTCAGGTTTATGTGCACACCTTGATAGATCGCCGCGTCTCTCGTGCTTCAGACCTCGTTAATGGATGACGTTTGCAAGACGAAATCAGTCACTTTCGCACAAGACAGCGTGCGTAATTTAGCACGCGATCTTGTTATCAGCGTGTGGTTACTGCATTATACTGTGACGCTATAAGGCACGAGACGACGGCGATCTATAGAACCAATTGCTTTAAATCGTTGCTGAGCTACTCCTGCACTCGTGTTGCCAGGACGTGATGCAATGGATTTGTCATCGAAAGAGTGATCCGCTCAGAACACGGATGACATTGTGTCCGGACAAGAGTAGTTCAGCGGCGGGTAAGTGTCGTGCCGTGAGCGGCACACGGTGCCGTGGGGATCACGCATACGTACCCTAACTGCACGTGGCCGATATGTCGACTCGGGTCGTCGGCTATGAGGGCGCGCGTCATCGACTCAGTGGTACTGGCGCCGCCCTCGTGCTACCAAGACAAACAACACATGTACACATACAGCGCCCAACGACACAGCCAGCGGACGCCACGGGACCTCCCCTTAGCACTGTTGTAGTAAAAAAGTAGCGCCAGAGAAACACTGTGGAGGGAAGACGTACTAAACTACGCGACCCGTGCTCGGCCTCGCCTAATGCTACTGTATAAAGCGTTGTTAGTCTGTGGCTACCTCATCAAACTTTATTCGTGTTTGCTTTACATTACAGTGTCGTCGAAGCTCTCACTCGTCGCGGGGACGTCGTGCTACTCTACAGCACATAACATGAACATAAACATCTTAATGGCATGCATAAAATGACAGAATACGATACATAAGCATGACGATATGAGAACGTAAAGAAACAAAATCGAGTAAACCCGTTTACGCGCCGGAACGTTACCGCCGATGGACTTCAAAAATAAATCGCTGGGAAAACGGTTAGTCTCATTATGGAAAATCTCACTCAGGCAGCAATCGGTTAGATCGATAAGGAGTCTAAAGTGTAAAACGCGTTCAAGTCGCGAGCTACGGAAGCTAGTTGGCGTCACACAAGAAACGGGTTGGAATACTTTAGGCCGGCCGACTCCAATGCTTGCCTGAGTGGCGATCGGTAGGCTCCGGAATCAGCGTCCCAGTACAAGCACTGTAAAACAAAGGTAGCTCGTTACCCCAGCTTGAGCGCCTGCCCGCCGGCCATGAGCCCTTCCTCTCCCAGCAGCGTGACTTGCTCCTCCTCGCGCGACGGGTCTGCCATCTGTCGTCACGCGTGCGGGCGGTGCTCACTACCCGCGCTCAGTGCCTCGCTCGCGCCCCGACGCCACCTTCCAGGCAGGCTTCCCATCGCCAGAGCTACCTCTCAAGTTAATCTTCAATGATTTCTGACTGCGCTAGTTTTGAACGGCGTTTGAGCATTGAGCGAGGCATTGAGCCCGGGCGGCACTGTTATAAGCTAACTTAGGAGCCTGCAGTTTTTGAAGCCCACGTTTGTGTTATAAATAAAATAAAACATATAAAAAGGAACCCACGACCTTGAAAACATATAAATAATACATATCACATTGTAATTAGAATAAACACATAAAGTTCTAATGGTGCTACGTAAAAAATAAAATAATAAAATACATTTATCATGAGACACTGCGAAAATAAAGTGGAACGGAAATAAACCTGTGATGATTGAAATTAAAGATACGCTAATGGTTCGTGAGTTCATGGTGCTAGTTTTTTGCTACAACAGCAATTATGGCTTCGGGGCGAATCAGATGAACGACACTATGTATGCTATATCCATAGGAAATCAAAAAGGGGAAAACATCAGTATGTCGAGTGGGAGATTCGTGGAATACATTGTATCGAAAACTTTACGCGATGTATTGTGCTTAGCCTTCTAACTCTAGGTGCAATACCCAGCTGAAAGCGGTTACGAGATTGTAACAGTCAATCGCTGCAAGCGTTTGAAGGGTTCTCACATTACGGCGCGTAAAATTATCGATACAGTGTATATGACAAATATGCCACTAGGTATTTCTTAGTCATTCATTCCTAGTAGAAACGAATGTTTTAGACTATCTCGATCACACTTACAGAAGCTTTTAAGCATCATTGCAAGCGTCAGGAAGTGTTTCAATATATCTTGACTTCATGGTCTCTCCGGACGTCGGATCCAAATACTCTTCAGTACTTTGTCTTCCCACAATCATCAGTAAAATGACGTCACATCTTTTAATTGATTGTGACGGATCTATCAAATAAACCATCACATTGCTGACGCAATGTGTGTATAACAACATCGCGACAGCTGACGTAGTTTGTCAAACCAAAGTAAATGACCAGTTGTAATTAATTACTACGAGTATCTCACATGATACAAATATGCTACTTTCCATTTCTTAAATTGCCTCAGTAAAACATCGAGCTTTCGTACTATAAAAATAAACATTTTCCATCAGAATAATTGTTTGATTTTTGTTTTCAAATTATTTTTATTTACAAGTAATTAATTATAAACTCAACTTATCTAGTGTTGATATTTCTAGAAGTGAGAAACTAAAACTAAATGTTAAATAATTCCTTTAACAAATCGTTTAAACTCTAACTTATCAGAATAATTGAAATGCCTCTATTAGAGATACGTAATGACTAAAAGCCACAGTTTGCTGGTTGTTCTCCAACATATGTTATGCTTGTTTGCTTTACTTGCTAAGCCATTATATATATTTAAAACATATGTTACACATGTTTAGACATACCACTGGCTGGTTGACCAGGCTTGGCCCGTAACACTTTCTGGAGCAATATAGGAAACGGAACGTAGGTACGAACTTCTTACCACTAGATAAGACTCAAAAAGGTACTTTAGCCGCGCCTGACAACGATGGGCGAATGAATTTAAGTATCGGTTGATCTAAAATTGGTGATTTGGCGAATCGTTAAACGATACTGTGGATTCAGTTTTCATTTTGAAATGGTACTAAGCACTCCTAAAAATATTTAATTGAATTGACTCCATTAAGAAACACATAGGTAGTTTAAACATGCACTACTTCTAATAAAAACAGTAATTAGCGTTTTAAAATTAAAATTTCACGAGTTATAATCAAAACTTTGATGCACTGATGTGCATCTCAAACTAATTTGAAAGAGAACAGAGGACGTTATTATATCTATTAAACACATTCTAACCCAACAATCGAAAAGCAAATAAAGTTATGAGCTTTGTTTTTGCTGAATCGTCGATTCGCCAAATCAACCCGTTTGGATATCACGCAGATACAATCAATTGTGTATCGCTCGACTATGAATGAACAGATGGGTTTCTCAATGCCAGAAGCAGACTTACCTCGTCGAAGAACACCTGTGTTTTCCTCAAGATGTGTTTGAGCTCAGTAAGCTCGAGGAAGTTCCTCTTCAGAGCCTCTGCGTTCTGGTTCACTTCGCGAAGCTCGTTCTCCAGCTTTTCGAAGGTCGCCTGAAAAAGAGGGACAAAGAATTAGAACAAAGGAATTTGTTCAGGGTTCCACATGTATTGTGCTGGAACCTTTTACGTGGAAGATTTTTTTTACGATGAATAGACTCACGGTACCTGATGTTAAGCTATACTGTGGTCTAAGATGTGACACCCTTGCCAGAAGGAACGGATTTTTTTGCAAAAAGTATGACGAAAGCTCTATCCCACATAACGCGCTACAAATTTCAGGAATGTAAGATTTTTAATGACTATAAGTATAGGTAACTATAGGCCTTCCCACTGATGTTGAAAAATAAAATAAAACATTTGTTATAAAACCTTTTTCTCTATAGAAAATAAGTGCATGTATGATTATTATTTACTACTAGCTGCGCCCCGCGGTCTTACCCGCGTTAATCCGGGATAAAAAGTAGCCTATGTATTAATCCACAGTCTACGCTATCTACATACCAAACTTCATTAGATTCGGTACAACCAATTGAGCGTGAAGAAGTAACCAACATACACACACAAACTTTCGCATTAATTATATTAGTACGATTGATAAGCCTTATTCAATAAAATAAAATATCCTAATGCTAGCTATCATCGACACATTTTCTTCCACAGTCCCTGTACAATTCAGAACACTAAGCTTCCAACGCTTAGCAACAATAGAGCAAACAAACGTAAGACCACAATGAAGACATAACGGCTAAACGACTTGTAATAAAGCCATTTCGTTCTATTGCCTCTATTACATGGCATCGCATTTAGCATGCCGCCTCGGGCGTCCACGTGTATACTCTACATGTGTATACTCTATGCATACGACAAGCTCCAACCCACTCTTTACGAGTCAAGTTCAAGGGTAGATAGTTAGAGGAAGCTAAGGATTATCGACCGAACAAGAATAGTAGAGAATATTTTGAGGCAATGACCGACGAATTACGTCCTGAAGGTCGTTTTTTCGATCCCCGCCAAGGAGCTAGAGCTTTCGGTGAAGGAAAAAAATTTTCGGTGCTTGACTAACAACCACCCTCAAGTTGGAAAAATCTGTCGCCAATCACGTAACAGCGTGTTCTAGATACCTTGAGAACCAGTTCAACGTTTGACGACCTCGTTGGCGTAATGGTTACCATGCTGGACTGCCAATCAGAAGGTTCCGGGTTCGATTCCCGGCACGGCCAACATCTTTGTGCTGAACTTAATTTATTGGCTGTCGGTCTGGGTGTTAAATATGTATCTATATAAAATATGTATGTATATACATATATGTAGTATATCAGTTGTGTTAGCAGCCATAATACGAACTAGAAATGGTTCAGTATGGGGTTAACCAGCCGTGTGTGAAATGTTTCTTGATATTTATTTATTTATTTAGTAATTCCAAACTAAATATCTTCCACCTTAAAGTGTCGCTAATTCGACGCTAAACAAATACCTACCAGTAACTTGTAAAAAAAAAAGTGGCTTCATCGATTGGCCAAATTTGCTCCTCTGTAAGAATGTATGTTTAAATGTTGGTACGTTTAGAGGCCGTAAATTTAAACCGACCTTGACGTAACATGGTAAGCTCTACAATTCTACAGGTTTTTTGTTGTCGTCTATTTTTGGTTAGGTGGTTTGTTTCCATAAAAAGGCCCGGGAGTGTGTCGTGACACTAATTACTATCCGATTGCGACAATAATTCGTTAAACGATTTAATATCTAATTACAAAAATGTTTCGGGAATATGAACTGGTCAATTTAGTCGAGATATGAGGTCAAGATATTTTTTTTATTAGTGAAACAATGTTTGATATATTGTTTTCGCAAGGTCGGTTGTTCAGAACTACTAATTATTCTTATTGAACTCCAACTGCATTTTAAACAAATGACTACTATTAAAATTGTCTCACATTATTGTCTTAGTACAGTCGTCAAGTATTGGTCAGAAGACTTCGACTTAGAAAATTATCGATACTATGGCTGTTAAACACGGACATACTCTACCTTTTTCCCATACAAATATATAGATATATCAAGCGTGTCAATGGTATGTAGCAGCCATAAGACACATACATAGTTAAAATGAAAGAAGAAAAACTTCTATCTGATTAGAACTTCCTGTTAACAATCTAACGTTGGTTTTATCGTGATAAACCGATCAGATAAAAGTTCAGAAAGTAAGTCAAGTAGTTTGAACTACTTTAAGCATTTCATGTAGCAATAAACCGAGTTTAAGATCGCACTTTGCTCAGTTCGTTATCAATTCTACAGAGATGTTATTGATCGATATCTTTTGCGCATGCGACATTACCTAACAAGGACATTTGGCTCCACTCCATGTCTCAGAATTTTACCTCAACAGTTTCCAAAATCAATAACTTCTGTTAATATTGTGGTTCTTCTTACCGACTATGAAAAAGGGTTAAGGATTATATTCGAGTGCAAGTCTGTTCGTGTGTCAAAGGATTCATTTTGTCGTTGTACAGCTAAAACGGCTGTATGAATTTTGTATTAACAAGTATCATGTCTTTAAAAACTGGCATTTTGAAGTCCTGGCTGTTCTGTCTTAGTATTAGCAGTCTTTAATCAGCCAAATCAGAGGCCTTCGGGCGGCTTGAGAACCCTCGACTTCAGTCAGGGCTTGGCCACTTAGCTGATACGAAGAAGAAGAAGATTGTATATGTGACAGATGTTACAAACCCTTTTATGTAGGTTCGCTTTAGCAAAATTAAAGAAGTACATTGGGGTCAAGTTGTGTTTTTTTAAATGCATTTATTATCTTCGCCTTTTTTTCTAGGTGGGGTCGGCCCAGCATTTTTCTCCGTCCAATTCACTCCATCGGCTGACATTTCTTTTTTACCTCTGTCTTTCATATTCTTTTATCCACACTGTGTATCCACGTTTTTTTAAGTGGCCCTCTTCTTCGCATAACTTCAACCTTCATGCCCATACTTTATTTTGTCACATGCCTCTCCTCCCTACTACGCTGTTTAGCTTTTAATTATATTCATAAATAATTATACTGTCTATGTTAAAGAACTGAAAACATAGAACGATTAAACTGCTCGAGTGATACGAATATAATCCTATTCGACCTAACTACTCAGTCTCCAAGCATCACAGCTATTGCCTTCAGACCAGACGATAGGAAAGCACCTGTCAATATAACTCAGTCATGTGATATAAATGTAAATACTTACATCCATATACATTCATGCAGTATGTTAACAGATGCAAATTGGGGACATGGCTTTCCATCGCGCGTGATCGTAGTTTTAAAGACAGCATTGCGATATCGATTTGTTTGCGAAATTAAATTGATGATTTGCATTGTCTGAGTGCCTTAGCCAGATCGAAGATAGATCTTCGAAATATTACTTAATCCTTATCTATTCTGTCTGTCGATTAGTCTTTTTTCATGGTCACCCATACAAACCAAAGGTACACATCTTCTTTGGTCTGCCTCTTAGTCTTCTTCCTTGCACTACTTGTTACCCGTGTAAATCCGAGATAAAAATTTAAATTAGCCTATGTGTTAAAAAGGTAAGACGCTACCTATCTTCTACACCTACTTAAACACAATCTTTCACATTTATTTTATTAGTAGAATATATGAAAGAAGATTCTATATATTACTAGCTGACCTGGCAAATATTATTTTGCCTTAAGTTTTTTTTTTTTTTATTACTCATAATGGGCTTGCGCTTGATCGCAGTTCACCTGATGGTAAGCGAAATTGCGATCTAAGGTGGAGCACGCTTGCCCAGAAGAAACCGGTTCACTCTTGCCTTGAAAACTGCCAGATTATAGTTATCAGGGAACAGGGAATTTGGCAAAGTATTACACACCTACAGGGTGAACAGCCCTTATCAATTAGGGGTATGAAAAATATATAGTAGCCGATTCTCAGACCTACTGAATACACTTAAATAATTTGGTAAACATTGGTTGAGCTGTTTTGGAGGAATACGGTAACTTACATTGTGCCATGGAAATTTTGTATATTAGAATTATGACTAACCTCGAGGTCGATCATCTCCCTGGGCTGCGGCGCCTCCGGGCACTCCCCGGGGATCTCCAGCATGGGAATCCCGTCGCGCCGGATCTCCTTCTCCAGGTAGCGCAGCTTGCGCTCCATCTCGTCGCACCGACGCACTTCATTGACGAACTTGCGTTGGAACGCGTTCACGTCCGGGTTTAACTGGTGGATAGAGAATACAATAAACATATTTATTTGCATGACTATAGGTTACCTATATATATTCTAAGTGGTTATCATGAGTGTAATGTTTCTCTATATTTGCAGAATAGTGGCAGTGCAAATGATATGATAGAGGAATGGATAATAGCATCATAGCTGTGTTGTATGTTTGTTACTGGGCCTCGGGGCCTTCTCTCATGAGGAACGATATATAGGCCATAGATTAACCAACAAACCTAATTTTTTTGCTGACTACAAAAGAGAAGGGTCATTTATTTGTTATATTTCATCTCCAATTGACTCAAGACTGCTGGTTGTAAGAAGTTTATTTGATTTTTAAAACATGTGATAACTGAATGTGATGAAGTAGAATGACCATAATATCATGCATCTCTAATGTCAAGAACTACATTCTTCTTCTTCTTCATACAAGCTAACTGACCAAGCTATGGTGTCGAGTTGTCAAATTTAAGATGACCTCTGACTTGGCTTAAAGACTGCTTTGTCATATAAGTTGAAGATGGATTTCTGCTACTTTGCACCTAGATAGAGAGATACCTAGGCATAAAAATTATTATTTATCTATCTATTTATATTAACCTATTGATCAGCCCACTGCAAGGCAAAGACTTTCCAACTTTTGTCTTTCGTGGGCTTTTGTTTTTTAAATGCATTTATTATCTTCGCCTTTTTTTCTAGGTGGGGTCGGCCCAGCATTTTTCTCCATCCATTTCAGTCTTTTAGTTTATTTTAGTCTTATTAACGGAAAGTATTATACAATCAATTATAAAACCAAACCCTGTTCGTTCTTTATCAACAAAGATAAAAATAATCTAAGTCAGTGCTTACATGCACAAAATCAATCAGTAATATGTAACATTAATCCAAATCACATTATTTCATTATCAGTCATGTGATTTTTACATTTTTAAGTTTTATAATGTTGCCTGCATGTTATCTGCAATTAGATACACCTTTAAATATTATTGTTCAACCTTTGAATCTGTATTATATAAAAGGTTGTACTATCAATACTGCCCAAACCACTAAATGGATTGGAATTACAAATTTCACTCTTTATATAACCCTGTACATTCCCTTAGAATGTTTATTCAGACCTAACCAGTCCCAAAAATATATAGAAACATTAACAGAGAAGAGAGCCACCGGCAAAGCTTGTTTTTTATAAAAAGAAACTTATAACAGCCTGACTTTGAACTGTAATCAAACACTATTTTAATTTTATAATGTACCTATTTTGATATGTAAAATACAACTTAATATTATTGTAAAACAGTGACTGTTACTATTAGCATATAAGAAATTAGTTATTACAATTCCCAAATGCCATACAATCAAGCACATATATATTTGTACTTATAATTTTTAGTTTGAACTATATTTTGAACTATAGTTTGAATATTAAAGTAAACACATACATATAACTATGTTACATGCTATATAATTTTCCATATTTTAAATGGTCTTTCAAGTAGTTAAAATCATCATAATACATTTTTTATGCTTAAATGACTGATATAAGTACTTATATACCTAGAAAACAAAACTGATAGAAGTACTTATACATATAGGTATACCTCTTCCAATACAGACAAGTGAAAGGGACATCTAATCAGACTACTTGACTTGAAGGGGGAAGCAATTGAAAACATAATGTTTTATAAATAGAAGTGTTCACTCATTGTTCTGAGATCTGATATGATATGAATTCCTTGAATTTTACTGAATCCTGTATTATGTTAGTGATGGACTTGAAAAGAGCTGAATTAGCTATCTATCATCTAAAATATAGTATGTTGCTTAATTACATTCTCGTCATAGTTTGCAAAATTTTCAAAAAATAAATAACGTAGTTTTAAAAACTACCCAAGTCTCAGAGATACGATACAATATATCTACTGGCCAAACGCATTTAAAGTAGGCCACTGCAGCAATAATCAATACATCAAATCAGATAACACGCGTATCTAGGAATTGGGCGCTGATTTTATGATGAAAAATGAGGCCAGAGGCTTCAGACAGTTTCTGTATCGACCGGATTCCATGGAATCAGGGGGAGGTGGAAGGGTTAGGAAAAGGGGCGTTTTCCATCTAGTGTGTGGGTGCAGGCTACTTACATCTCGGAACTGAACCAGTCCCAGCTCCCCGAGCTCAGACACGCAGGCATAAGCGGCTTCACTCTGCAGGAAAAGCTGACATAATGTCATCTCTTCACTCCGAAACAACGACCCCATTTTGCACGGTTATTCACAACACATAAAAAACAAACGTTTACAAACTAAACTGGTGAAAAGGATCCGTCGCGAGTCTGCGGGCAGACTTTAGCGGCGACGAAACCGAATTACTTGTCTGCCTCGCACAAATCAATCGATAAAAACTGGCGGACATTCGTCATCAACGCGCACGCCACGGAGCGGGCATATGATAGAGATACCATTCCGAGATAATAATTTCCCTATCTACTACTTTACTAAGCAACAAACTTTTTACTAAAACGAGGCATGCCAAAAATCTATTTTAACATGTGTGTGTGTGAGTGTTATATTGTGTTTTTAAAATTCGCGTGCACTCAAAGCAATTAATACAAACTGGCTTGAGGATATTCAACTGTAGAAATCTGCTATATGTTATAGCAGAGTAATATTTTCGGGCAACATTGGTATAGTTTTTCTCTGTTTGAATATTTCTGTCTTGCTCATTTTTTAGGGTTTTGTACTCGTGGGTACCAACTTCGCTGTCCGTCCGTCTGTTGGTCTGTCACCAGGCTGAATCTCACCAACCTATAATGTTAGGGAGTTAGACCTTTACAGATGATATATTTCTGATGCGGCTATGGCAAACAATATATAAAAAAGAAAAAATTTAAACAAATAATTACCCCTCAAATATTTAAATTATAATTATTTTAAAAGTTCCTATATACTAACCATGATTTTTATAATATTTTTCTCGCTCTATATACCGATAATTGGTAGACGCCTGAAATTTTAACAAAATATGCCTACATAAATGAATATTTTGTTTAAAATTAATAAAAAAATAAATAAATGATAAATAAAATAATTGAAGGACAAAAAAAATTGCCAATGTTGTAAAGATGTTACAGAACCCGTCATGCGCAAGCCCATCTCGCACTTGGTACATTATTTGACATTATGATTATATTTGCAAAGAAAGTATTATTCATTAATAGGTAATTTTAATTTGAATAAACTTCGTGCTAAAAATATAAATTATTATCGTAGAATAAAAAGCATTATTTATTAATGGAGAATAAAAAAGGTACAGAACAAAGTGTTATAAATACAATTTCATAAAAATTAAATAGCTACAATTGTATCATTTCAACCATCTTCGTAAACGTCAGTTTTAAAAAACCCTGCCAAATGCCAATAGTCAGCACTTACACCAGTTTTCTCATTTTTGCACGCTGATTTCATATAGTTTGGTCTCGTTTGTTACCTTCTTTGACATATGGTGATTAAAACTTTTGATTACAGTAGGGTTATAATGTGTGGGAGTCATCAAATTGAGGTTAGAATCCTCTGCGAATAAAAATACTCTAACGAATTAGACTATGAATAGACATAAATGTGAATGAAAACTATAACACAATGGTAAGCGCAACACATTTACTCAACAGATTTACGCTTTGTGTTAAAGAAATAAGTTTTCTGACCTATTTTATCTTCATTTTCAGGCTGTCCTAGGAGCTCAATCAGTTATTACATTGATTATGATATCCTTCATGCAGAAGCTGAGGGACTATTCCCTGGCGAGATGGCTTCTATGTTCCCAAGGGCTATACCGGTATTTATACCCGACTGACAGCGAGTTAAGAGCTCTTGCAGGGAAAGATAAGATGAAGGGTAAAAAGGGAGGGAAACATGAGACTAATGGGAAAAGGGAGACTTTTCACGTTCCTCGAAGCTTGGACATTACATTGGAGACTGCCCCTATTAGTCCATTGGATGTGGTGCATCTGAGGTTTTATTCAGAATATTATTGGATTGTGGACTTCTCTTTGTACACAGCAATAGTGTATATTATGTCAGAGGTGAGAATTACCTGTTACTATTGTTTGAAGCAACTTGCTAATGACGCCTAGCTTAAGCTACCTACATATACTACAGTCAAGGTTTGTGTTACTTGTTTTTAGTTTCTTTAGAGATTGATAGAAATATCTAACAAAGGAATATATGTTATTTGAGTTAATACTAGATTTTTATCAAGATATAACTAGTAACAACTAGTATCCAGGCAACATCTAGAAACTCTAATAGTTATTCTGGTACTTTATTACATTTTCTTCTATCAGCAATATTTTTATTTACTTTAATGTATTTTATATTCATTACAGGTGTATGCAGCATTTTTCCCACTGAAAGATGAATTCAACCTAAGTATGGTGTGGTGTCTACTAGTTGTTATATTTGCTATGTATCCTTTTAAATATAAAATAATTGTTCTGCTCGAAAATGCATCACATCTGATGTAAACAAAGGTGCATATTGATTGGGATCCTTTAAGTACAGGTCCTATTGCAGTAGTTATTTTTTAATATGCATAATATTTTTTTATACCTTAGAGATGTTTAATATAGGTAATACCTAGTCATTCTCATATTCTATTTATGAATCAATATATTGTTCTGATACACAGTTTCAGATATAATAGTGGTGACCTATATCTAAAAACTATGGTTGATAAAGAAGCCTAACAAACAATAGCATAAATTATGATCTTTAAATGGCAATGCAAAGTTTTTATTCACTGAAGATGTGGTTCCTACCAAAAGAGGAGAAACTGTGGGGCTGGTCTAACATTTGCAGAACTACTAGTTTAAGTCATCGAGTACCTAGTTGACCGAGCTTTGCTCGGTATTCTTTATTTTTTTTTTATTAATATGACATTTTCTAAAAATGATTGCTAGCTAGATCGATTTATCACCCCCGAAACCCCTTATATACTAAATTTCATTAAAATTGTTGGAGCCGATTCTAAGATTCCAATTATATATATAGATATACAAGAATTGCTCATTTAAAGATATAAGATTCCAAGTGGCATAAAACCTTAACTCAATTACAGTAAAACTCTACTGTCTCTAACAAAACAATACTTTACAAGTGAGGAGTCAATTGGAGAGCGTTCCACATGCATTGTCTCCTTCTTTGTCTTCCTCCTCATTGCTATGATGGTGCTGATTATTGATGAGAAAAATCTGGAGGTTGGAGTGGATCCGGCCTATGACAGTTTCTTTGAAAATGCTTCCAAGTTTCTGGAGAATCAGGGGCTATCTTCTGTGTGAGTAAATTGTTTTTTATTTTAATGTTAGGCAAGATGAGCCAGTTTAGTCTGATTCTAAGCAATGTGCTGGCTCATTCATAATTCATTATCATCATCATGTAATCAATCAATACTTGAGAGCTGGGCTCTTGTCTGTGGAGGTTTTTCTAGGTAATTCTATCCTTGGCCAAACCGAATTAAGGAGAAGGTGAAAGTGATGGGGATCAAGCCCATCACTTTCACCTTCCTAATTTTTAATTTGTGAATTAGAGCTTCCCCTTTTTTTCATGACTGTAAATATCTAATAAACATTCACTACCAATTGTAATAATATTAATTAATTTGATTTGATTTGCAGAGGTCCAGCCTCGAAGCTGATAATAAAGCTGTCCCTGGCTGTGTGGGCGGCCATGATCGGGGCTCTCTTCACGTTCCCGGGCCTCAGGGTGGCCAGGATGCATTGGGATACTTTGAAGTAAGTGTTTACTTGGTTACTTGGTTATCGGGCCCGTTTCCGCAGTCAGGACCTCTTCAGGGCTCCCATTCTGCATGCCTGTTAAGTAAGTGATTTTAAACTACGTAACTCACGTCTAAGGTAATGGTCTAAGGTATCTAAGGTGATCTGACACAATCATTGAAGTCAAGCAACAGTTGATGGGGACAGTCTTTGGACTATATTACAAAAGGTCATTTTAATTACCTTAATTATAATCCCAAAAGATGAAAAGATGAATTTAAGCGTAATGTCATGGCCAAAAATCAAGAGATCATGTAAATTTAAACTATATGAGTACCTATTTGAGAATAATATGTTTGTTTTACTCAATCAATATCACCTTTGTACTCTTATGTTTCAATTTTTGCCTGACATAATTATGCTGATTTTACCGGTGGTTATACAATAAAGTTAAAGTATATAATTCTATTACATATATGTACATCTATTTATCTATTACATATTACATCCATTACATATATGTACTGCCAAAGTGTGGAATTCTTTGCCAAATTCCCTGTTCCTCGATCACTATAATCTAGAGGTTTTCAAGACAAGAGTGAACTGGTTTCTTCTGGGCGAGCGCACTCCACCTTGGATCGCAATATCGCTTACCATCAGGTGAATTGCAGTCAAGAGCAAGCCCATTAACAGTAAAAGAAAAAAAAAATCTCTTATTCTCTTACGTCACCAACTATGTTAACTAACCTACATTGCCAATAAACGTCTTTAAACTTAGACTTAATTAACATGCATTTTCCCAATGATTCCAGAAAGAACGAGAACAGCAAGGTGAAGGCGCTACTCCTGCACAGCAGCTTCGCGATGCCGTTCATCCTGATGCTGCTGTGGATCCGGCCCATCTCCCGCCACTACCTCACTGTCAGGGTCTTCAGTGGCATGGAGAAACCCCTGTATGTAGCAGCCCTACTATTATTATTATTACGTGCTGGACGGGGCACTCGGGATAAAGGTTTGGGTATATGACTAAAAAGTCGGTTTCGTGGATAACTAGGATTTATTAAGCATGAAATCCCCACGCTGATGATACGTGTCTGGTCTTCCAACTCGTCGAAACGTCCAAATCGTGTGCAGTCGCAATCCTTATTCCTCGCCGAAGTCGTACACTCGTAGTCACTAATCGCACTCTTCACTCGTGGTATCGCTCGGAGTTAACTCTCCGACAACTCGCAGTTAACTCTACGACATCTCGCAGATAACTCTACGACATCTCGCAGATAACTCTACGACATCTCGAAGATAAGTGTCCTCCGATCGTTCCGTCCGCTCTTTTATACCCGATCATACAAGCTCTCGTAAGTTCTATATATCGAATGTTCGGAACTATTCCCCAGGAGAACTCGAGGTAGTGTGTGAGTGAGATAGAAGATGTTTGTTTACACACGTAAACAAACAGGCGGCATTCGGGAAGTTTTCGAATCTTCTATACTAGAAAGTTCAAGGTAACTGTAGCAGTGAGACAACAAATATGTGTGAGAGCGACACCGAAGGTATTCGTGTGTTTTCTAGAACATTCTGTTCTGGAAGCTTCGCGACATTATGTTGAAATTGAGATTATATATTACAACCGGCGCCCCGCGGTGTTACCCGCGTTAATCCGGGACATAAAAGCTTAGTCCGGGATAAAAAGTAGCATGTGTTAATCCAATGTCTAACCTATCTTCATAGTAAATCGCATTATAATCAGTCCAGTTGCTAGAACGTGGAGTAAAATAGATTTTGATGTTATTTGCGTATCCCACGGGAACGAATTAAATTATAAAATATCTAGCTGAGTATGGCAGCTAACATTGTGATTTGGAAATTTTATATATAAGAAGATTATATAAATATTAGACCAGCTGACCCGGCAAACGTTGCTTTGTCTTAAGTACAGTTACCCTTATCACTTAGGGGTATGGAAAATAGATAGTAGCCGATTCTCAGATCTACTAAATACGCATATAAAATTTGGTAAAAATTGGTCAAGCCGTTTCGGAGGAGTACGGTAACTAACATTGTGACTTGATTTATATATTAGACTAGCTGACCCGACAAACGTTGTTTTGCTTCACTTGGGAGTATGATAAATAGATAGTAGCCGATTCTCAGACCTACTAAATATGCATATAAAACTTGGTAAAAATGGATCAAGCGTTTCAGAGGAGTACAGTCACTAACATTGTGACTTGGAAATTTTATATATGAGTCCCTTAAAAAAAGCTTTATAAAATGTTCGCAGCATGAGCTCGGAAGCGTTCGACAGCCTCCGTCTGGCGCTGGTGGTGGCGGCGGTGGTGTCCCGGCTGGCGCTGATGCCGCTCCACCTGCAGGGCTACCTCGACATGGCGCGCGGCCGGCTCGCGGCGCAGCGCGCTGAGGCTGGGAACATCACCAACACCGAGCTGCAGACCAAGGTACACCTTGTTATTTGTTGCCGAGAAGAAAATCTTCAACAAGATGATACCAGGCTACAATGGGATGCAGCCAGGTTATGTGTTACCAAAGTACACCTAGTTAAGTCACCCGCCAAGTGCGACTTCAACACACACAAAGAGGGTTCCGTACCAACCTTTGAAAATTTGTTTGTCTGTCTAACTCGATGTCAATAAAGAAGGCTAGAGCTAAAGTGATGTGACTTAGTCCCTCGGACTATTGGCGCTCTCACTTCTTTCCGGGTGCCAAACCAAGTCTCGGGACTAATTAAGTTACTTTCGCCCCTAGGGTATCAATGTACTATTGGATGCTGTTATTATGAATATTGGTTTTTTACTTTCCAGGTATCTTCAGTATTCTACTACCTGTGCGTGGTCGCCCTGCAGTACATCTGTCCGCTCCTGCTGATCCTGTTCCTGGCGCTGATGTACAAGACCCTGGGCGGGTACACGTGGACCGCGCTCTTCTACGACCACCAAGAGATGTGTCCCGCAGTAATACCCAAGGCTGAGGCGGAGACGCAAGACGAATTTGCTCTCGCCTGGGAGAACCTTAAAATGGTAAGATTGTCGGACCAGTTGAAATATAATAAGAAGATGATGACACCTCGTTCTTTCAAGTTCTTTTAATTTTTTATTATTTTTAACAGAAAGAGGATAGAGAGGCCTTTGCCCAGCAGTGGGACGGAACTGGCTAAAATAATAATAATAATTTAATTATTGTGTTGGTTTTTTTTTCATGTAATTTTTAATTTTAGTGTAGTCGAAGTAAATATTAAAAGACTTTCCACAACTCCTTCAATATTAGTAACAAATGAAAGGGCTTGACTGTTAGAATACATAGATTATGATAAATTTCTTACCCACATTAAAATTTGAGTACTTCATGTTGCCTTATATGTAAGGGATAACCTTCACTATATACCAAAAGAGGTGATAAGCAATACACCACTCGGCGTGCACATCAGCTAATGGAAGTCAAGATGTCACTAGAAAAAACCTCAAGACTTATATGTGTAATGGGCCCACTTATAAGTTGCCTAGTGAGATCATTGAATTAATAATAAAACTACATAATAAAAATAAAATTAGTATGAAAAATCTATTTTGTGTCACTGAATGTATAATAAATATGAAATGTCAAGAAGATGTTTTATTATTGATATTGTCATGTTCGAACTAATTACTACTATTTATAACATGTCAAAGTTTAAATTACTGTAATGTAAAATACTCAATAATGTCAGATTTTGTAATATAAATGTCCATTTAATACAATTTTAATTCAGCATCATTTACAAATTAATCTTTATTCGAGAATAAAGATTCAGTCAAATGTGTTTTTAAATTTATTTTAATGAGTAAAACGGTGTATTTTCAAAAAAGTGTATTATCTTCGTCTTGAAATTATTAGCATGCAAGTTGGCTACTGCCTGAGGTAGCTTGTTAGATACCGGCTGTTTTCACACAAGCAGTTGTTATGCCATGTCATAAGCCTTGGGCGGCTTGAAAACTTGACACAAGAGTTTGCTCACTTTCCTCATACAACATTTTTCTATACCAATATTATAAAGAGGAAAACTTTGTTTGTTTGACACAAATAGACTCCGAAACTACAAGACTGATTTGAAAACTTCTTTCACCATTGGGAAGCTACATTATGCTCGAGTAACATAGGCTATATTTTGTTTCTCTTTGCTACTCAGATTATTTCAGAGCCCATGCGAAGTCGGACGGGATGCTTTATACTGATATTACTTTTTTTGTGATATTTATTATGATATACTGACGACCTCGTTAGCGTAAAGGTTACCTTGCCGGACTGCTAATCAGAAGGTTCCGGGTTCAATTCCCGGCCCGGTCAGCATCTTTGTGCTTAACTAAATTTGTTGGCTGTTGGTCTGGGTGTTAAATATGTATGTATTTATATATAATATGTATGTATGTATATGTAGTATATCAGTTGTGTTAGCAACCATAATACAAGCTCGAAATTGTTTGGTATGGGTCTAACGAGCCGTGTGTGAAATGTGTCAAAAAAAATACTATACTGAATAAAATGAAAAAAAAACTTTTCTTGCGATTGTTATGCTGTATTCTAGAAATATATGTTCTGACTTCTTATATGTACGTTGCAGGTATTCACGCCGGAGGTGTACCGCGGCGTGGTGGGGTTCGCGACGTGGTGGTGTTTGACCGCCTGGTTCCTCACCACCGCGCTCGGCGCCGCCTACCAGACCTACTTCCGCGTCTCGTGATCACATACACCCACACTCACACTCTCAAAAACACACCTCACTAAAATCTCAATAGTGGCGATTCAGCGGCACACACGACTAAACTAAATTTAAAGAAGCCCCGTCTCTGACGCAATGACAGTGGAACAGGTATGCCAGCGACCCAAGACCGTGCTCCGCTACTTTAAGGAGCTCGGATGGCTTGGGTAGGCTGGTAGGGGGAAATGCACAATACGCCTCCTGCAGGTTGTCAGTGCAGGTCTGATTGCCCCCATCTTAGAATAAGAATAAGCCCCGCCTCTTTTTATCTTAGGTGGCCAGAAAGTGACGGCACGTTCTGCACCATAGTCAAAACAACTAAAATCACGTCAAATGTAGAAAATATAGGCGTCTTTACACATTCCATATTTGACGTGATTTTAGTTGTTTTGTCTGTGGTTCAGAACGTGCCGTCTCTTTCTGGCCACCTAAGTTGAAAAGAGACAGGGCTTCTTTAAATTTAGTTAAGTCGCGTGTACGGCAGAATCGCCACCAATGTTCCCCAAAGACTATAATCTGGCTATTTTCAAGTCGAGAGTGAACCGGTTCCTTCTAGGTAGGCGCGCTACACCGTTAACCCCAAAATCACTTACCTTCTACTAAGCTTTATATAAATAAATAAATATTAGGACACATTTCACACACGGCTGGTTAACCCCATACTGAACCATTTCTAGTTCGTATTATGGTTGCTAACATAACTGATAAACTACATATACATACACACATATTTTATATAGAGACATATTTAACACCCAGACTGACAGTCAACAAATTTAGTAATAATATGTACATATAATAACATCCATTAATTAGTAGAGATATACTGATTTTTGAGATTTCTAATGTGATGTCATTAATTATCATTTTTTTCCGCTTACATTGCCAACACAGGCTGAACCCTATGAGATTTATCAAAATAATGTACTCATAAGATATACACATTGAAAAGATCTACGGAGAATTCCGCGATGGTATATTTCTTTCTGTAGTGTATTTAGTATCAGCATTGCACCCGTGCAAGCCGGGGCAGGTCGCTAGTTTTAAATAAAATGTCAAAAAAATGAAGTCATTGATCGGCAATGGCATACAATTTTCTATATTATTCCCGAATTATGACTTCACAGAATTGCCGCATTGTCATTGGTGTCTATTTGTAAATCTAATTTAGTGTTGGCAGTAGTTACTTCTAGTCAAATCGGGGTCTTTTTCAAAATGAGTCACATAATGTAAACGTTTAGGTAAACAAACAAATATTAGTTGATTGTCCAATTGAAATAAAGCTAAGTATGATTTGGATATTAGGGATAATTCAAAAAATAATTTTAATATCTCTGAATCAATTTAAATTCACTGCCAATTTGCCAATTGTTAAAATATTTGTGGTAATGATTTTTTTTTTGTGGAATTTCACTTGTGTTTATTATTTGTTATATTTTCATAATATAATTACGTATAACGAGTATTAATATTAATAATACAAAAAAATAATAAAAATATTTAATATTGCTCACGGTAGGTAAATCAATGGAATCTCATTACGTTTTGATAGAAAAAAAGTATTATTTGTTTCGTGCAAAAAACACAAAATAACATTTTAAAATAAATATTATTTGTTTCCTTAAAAAATACAAAAGATAATCCCAGTAAATCCTACTGAAATGCTGTACTCTAAATACGAGCATAGAATTTCGTATGGTACTAGAATGTGGAACTTAGATTATGATTTCTCATGCATACTCGTTGGTGACATCTGCACATTAATTGTCCTTATTTCATTATGTCTTTTTGGAGGATTACTGTCTGACTGTTCCATACACACTCGCTTTATAAAACTGTTGGTGTTTTTTTTCTATGTTAACTGCTGTATTAATTTATCTATGTTTATGAATGTGTACCACATATACAGATACCTGCATATTTCAAACTGACGAAGCTTTTATTTGCATAATATTTATTTAATTCATTATTTAGTTGTAAGTACTGAAACTGATGAAGTGGTGTGCTTTAGATTAGGATAAAATGTTTAGAACATAGACAAATATATTTAAAGTATTATTTATTAAATAAAACTTATTTGTCTATGGTTTAGAATGAGCCAGCCATGGCTGATGCAATATCGTTTTGTGGTTGTGTTCGAAACGCGTTTGTTTTTACCTATGTACCTATTTATTTTGTACCTAATGGACTGTTTGTTAATAAAACGTTTAATAGTTTTACATTTGTGTTTTATTTTCTCTTGTAATTTTATCACACTAAACCCCATGTTCTGATGCATAGAAATGTTAAATTGAAATGATATTATGTATTTATGTAATAAATAATAATTAGTATATTCAAAGGCTTATAAAACGCTTTAGGAAAAAATCTTGGGCACTGTATTGGCTTGAGCAAATACTTCTAGATAAACTCAATCATGATTGGTTTATCTTCTTTAGTTCGGAAAATCCGTAACAGAAATGAGGAATTTACCGGCTCTATCGTCAGAATAAAACGATGTACCTACCTAATTTAAATTCAGATTTCAAAAGTTGCTTATCTGTAACAACAGTAGTATGAAACTAATTAATTTATATAGACATGCTTCAATTCAAATCGAGTCTAGTGTATGTGTTTTTATTCAAATAATGTATTATGTGATAACCAAACTAAACATTTCGTATACTTTCGCGCCAATATTTTACAAATTTCCCGCCATATGTAACAACATTGTACCCATAGACAATTTTATCTCTAAGACAATAGTGATGTTACTGAATCTAACATAAACGATAAATTATAGATTGGCCAGTTGTTGCAAGTAACACGTATGTCTAATAATGTAAAATATGTTAATTAGGAGAAAAAAAAAGTAACTAACTTCGTGCTATTTATTAATATAAATGTTATACTATTTTAAAAACAAATAATTGTTACTTAACTTAACTTCTTGTGTTATATTCGTAGACGAAAACACTAGTTATAACTACAAATCGAAAGCAATAATAATTGAATTACAGTGTGTGTTATTGACATGTTTATACATTTCGTTAAAATTATTTTTATAATTTAGTACGAACTAAGAAATAAAGCTAATCTAATATTAGTTTTAGTAAAACTATATACTATGTACCTAAAATGCCAGCCGAGTTGCCTCTTTGTACAACAACGCTAATACGCTGTGCAAAGTAGAGGCTGGCATTTTGGTCACGAGTAGCGTCAACCAAACGCTTCTTTAAATCATTGAATAATCGGACACGAAAGTATCAAATAAGTAATCGCTATCCAGGTTACTATGTTTGTGCTTTTTGAGTTTTTCTGCAGATTTTGTCGTCGCGCCAGTCCTTACTCGAAATACCGGAAGAAATAAAATTATAAAAGAATAATGTCTATATCGTTTGATAATCGCATATTGTCTGGCGTAATATATTTTTGTCAGAATGTTCTATCACCTTCGAGAAAAGTTGTTTATCGATATCGATGATATAATTGGCACCACTAGCTTGTGACACATGTGGTGCAATATGGCAGCTTATGTCAAAATCTGACCAATGGCAGAATTTCTCTGCAGGTGACCTCTCTTCTTATTGGTCGAAATCGCTGGAATTTTCCAGAACGTCCGCATGACGCATATCGCTACTACAAAATCATTGAACAAAGACCAACGCTTTATTTCGTGAAAAGAAACCGTCAATCGCGCACGTTTTGCTGAGCGAGTTCTACGAGCTAAGTGATAAAAGTAACCGACTGAATTAATAGTATTATCACTCACAAGAAACAAAGTAAGTCCCTTTTCTTATTATTTCCTTTTATATTCGCATATTTTCGTACTATCATAAAACTTAAGTTCGATTTCCTTGAGTTTCGGTTAGCGGGAAGTCTGTAATTACCATGTGATTAGTCATGCTTGCCTATTTCCCTGTTTTTAAAGAAGGTTCTGATTATTCTACGCATCAAGGAGCATACTAAAATGTATTATGATTTACTGGGCCCTATGTCCTGTGATGAAATTTCGCACGTGGTTTACTCCAGCAGGCGGTGTGATCCATGATCCATCTGCTGTTGCTGTGTAGCATATTAGTATTTTTCTATAGTTTCCTCAATATCCTTCCATATTAGCCGCATTAGCGGTAAACGATCTACGCTTTGTTCTTGAACGTTCGTGTATCGATTTCCATGTGTAATGGCCGCCTAGCGTGTTTTCACCCGCGACACCTACCTACTGTTTTATACCTAGTCGTTATTATACGTACCTAACTATAATCATGTTATCGCCGTATGAACTTTCGTCCGCACCTCTACTCGACCCACGCTTTGATTTGCAACATCCTGTGGTTAGACCGCAAAATGGCGGACCGTCCTAACCTAACTTTTGGTGATAACGACGCCGCACCGCGACACTGTCTGATGGTTTTGTGTTGTTATAGATGGCTAAGGCACCAGCAGTAGGTATCGACCTGGGCACGACGTACTCGTGCGTGGGCGTGTTCCAGCATGGCAAGGTGGAAATCATCGCCAACGACCAGGGCAACCGCACCACGCCCTCGTATGTCGCCTTCACCGACACCGAGCGCCTCATCGGAGACGCCGCCAAGAACCAGGTCGCCATGAACCCCAACAACACCATCTTCGGTAAGCATTCCTCTCATTCATAGGTACATAATAAAAGTCGATGACCTTCAGCGAACCGGTACAACTTCTATGACGTCACTGTTTCATATTAATTTGCATGTTTTTGAACTGATAAGCGCTTAGCCACTCCACCAAAAGTAATGATGGTATTTTTATCTACATAATTTAAAGTCTGCTACATGAATCTGCAAATATCTATAGTCTCTGTTGTTGGATTTGTTTTCATAGTTTATTGTTTATAGGTAACAAATGTGCAGATAATCAACATTAATGGTTCGGAAATATTGCATGTGATTGATCCATGCATTGCCCTAGTTTCAGGTTATTGACAAGAACTGGGTAATCTGGGTTTAGAGTACTAGACTAGAAATGTAGGTACTGGAAAAACAATATTTTGGTTATTATTATTTGGTTATTATAACCTTGTTATTATTATTTGGCACCAATAGCTTATGATTAATTTTCATATCATCAAACAGCTTGGTATCAACATAGTTATTCTAATATAGATAGGTATGTATATCACTTAAAATAATTCTTCGTGAATTTGTTACTATGCTTAGGGCCTTTGACATTAGCAAACAATAGAAACCCGTGGAGGCGTAACTGACTCACAAAGCTAACAACTGTTAGAATTTCACCATTCATGACTAACTACCATATCAGTAACTACTAGTAAGGAGGTTAAAGAAATAGATTAAATAGCTTCTAGAAAGATAAATATTGATGAGTCATGCAATGGACTCATGATAACCTTATTTATTTCTTGTTAACTGACATGCTAGATTGTTTCAAGGTTAGTTAGTTCACTTTCTAGATCACTGGGAAGCAATAATTACTGTTTTACCTTAAAGTTAGGAATTTTCATGATGATACCCAATATACTAGACTAGAGTCTCTGAACATATTGAATGATAATTGTATTCTGAGAATAATCATTCCTTCTACATAATAGATGTATGAAAACAGCTCCTTGAATGTTTCTTACCATTGTTTCAGATGCTAAGCGTCTCATTGGTCGTAAATTCGAAGATGCCACTGTACAAGCCGACATGAAGCATTGGCCCTTCGAGGTGGTCAGTGATGGCGGCAAACCTAAGATCAAGGTGGCCTACAAGGGTGAAGACAAAACTTTCTTCCCTGAAGAAGTCAGCTCAATGGTACTCACAAAAATGAAGGAAACTGCCGAAGCATACCTCGGCAAAACCGTGCAGAACGCAGTCATCACAGTCCCAGCGTACTTCAACGACTCACAAAGACAGGCCACAAAAGATGCGGGTACCATCTCTGGCTTGAATGTTCTCCGAATCATCAACGAACCGACGGCTGCGGCGATCGCGTACGGTCTGGACAAGAAGGGACACGGAGAACGCAACGTCCTGATTTTCGATCTCGGCGGCGGCACCTTCGACGTGTCGATCCTCACCATCGAGGACGGCATCTTCGAGGTGAAGTCCACCGCTGGAGACACTCACTTGGGAGGAGAGGACTTCGACAACCGCATGGTGAACCACTTCGTTCAGGAGTTCAAGCGCAAATACAAGAAGGAGCTGACGTCCAACAAGCGTGCGCTGCGTCGCCTGCGCACGGCGTGCGAGCGTGCAAAGCGCACCCTCTCCTCCTCCACACAGGCTAGCATCGAGATCGACTCTCTCTTTGAGGGCATCGACTTCTACACGTCCATTACACGCGCTCGCTTCGAGGAGCTGAACGCGGACCTGTTCCGTTCCACCATGGAGCCCGTGGAGAAGTCTCTGCGCGACGCCAAGATGGACAAGTCTCAGATCCACGACATCGTGCTGGTGGGCGGCTCCACGCGCATCCCCAAGGTGCAGAAGCTGCTGCAGGACTTCTTCAACGGTAAGGAGCTGAACAAGTCCATCAACCCCGACGAGGCGGTGGCGTACGGCGCCGCCGTGCAGGCCGCCATCCTACACGGAGACAAGTCGGAGGAGGTGCAGGACCTGCTGCTGCTGGACGTGACGCCCCTGTCGCTCGGTATCGAGACTGCCGGAGGCGTGATGACCACGCTCATCAAGCGCAACACCACCATCCCCACCAAGCAGACGCAGACGTTCACCACGTACTCGGACAACCAGCCCGGCGTGCTGATCCAGGTGTTCGAGGGCGAGCGTGCCATGACCAAGGACAACAACCTGCTGGGCAAGTTCGAGCTGACCGGCATCCCGCCGGCGCCGCGCGGCGTGCCGCAGATCGAGGTCACCTTCGACATCGACGCCAACGGTATCCTCAACGTGTCCGCTGTTGAGAAATCCACCAACAAGGAGAACAAGATCACCATCACCAACGACAAGGGTCGCCTCTCCAAGGAGGAGATCGAGCGCATGGTGAACGAGGCGGAGAAGTACCGCAACGAGGACGACAAGCAGAAGGAGACGATCCAGGCCAAGAACGCGCTCGAGTCGTACTCCTTCAACATGAAGTCCACCATGGAGGACGAGAAACTGAAGGACAAGATCTCGGACGCCGACAAGCAGACCATCCTCGACAAGTGCAACGACACCATCAAGTGGCTGGACTCCAACCAGCTGGCTGACAAGGAGGAGTACGAGCACAAGCAGAAGGAGCTGGAGGGCGTGTGCAACCCCATCATCACCAAGATGTACCAGGGCGCGGGCGGAGCGCCCGGAGGCATGCCCGGCGGTATGCCCGGCTTCCCCGGCGGCGCTCCCGGCGCGGGGGCCGCCCCCGGCGGCGGCGCCGGACCCACCATCGAGGAGGTCGACTAAACATTCCATCTAGACTGACGCCCTACTCTCATAAACAATAAAGGATTCGAAATATACTTGCGCTTTCTTTTACTTTTCCCTTTAGGCAGGCAGTTGGGTTAGGTTAGTGAAGGTTAGGTAGATTAGTACAAACAGGAATGAAGTGCTATGTTCACTAACGTGCATTGTACTAAAACTAGGTTAAATTTATAGGACTATCTCAAATTGATCGAAGTTTATCGGAAATAGTAATTTTAATTAAAATCAGCAGTTTCAAGCATCAGCTCATATTTGGACTTGTTTCCACTAATCCGCTTAGATTTTCCTCTGTGGTGGGGGAGTAGTGAATATTTATCCAGCCTGCAGAAAAGTTGAAATTTCTCTAATCAGTCCAGCTTCAGCTCAGCTAGTTCTCTGGTATCATTAGTTTATACGGAAAAGTTGTAAAAGTTGGGACTTAATTGCTTATAAATGCTTGTATGGAACCTAGAATAAAACTGATATGTAGAACAAAACTTTGAATAAGGCCTGAAATACAAGCAGGCAAATAAAATAGTGAAGTTAGATACTCATCATAAAAATAGCATGAATCGAAATAAATATTTGGAATGAATATCTGTAAATATTTTCGTCTGGCCTCGGCTATATTTTCGTATCGTGTAAAATTAGCTTTAGTTTTCTCGTAACTGTGTCTATACCAAACTGTGTTGACGAATTCGGATATGAATAGAACATTATACTCCCGACTATTCTAAACTCCATTATAGTACAAGTTAAGATTTCGGGTAACAACTGTGTTGATTACCAATGAGGCGCTATTGAACCAGAGATCAGGTGAGGGTCAAGAGAGCCGACGACGTTAACTGTCAATCAAACGTATGGTAATCGTGTGTACGTGTAGGTACCTATCATACGTTTTTCAAGACACTCGTGAAAAATAAATTATGCTATAAAGTCGTTTAATTTAGCAGGTAAAACGTTTATTTCGTGAAACAATACAATCAGTAAATATGATGTTATATATTATTATTTTTACCTTTATTTGTTTCTATAAGAAGAATTTCGCCGATCTCTATAATCCCTGACTTGCCCCTCTCTCTCCTCTTTGATCCGGGGCTGCCCTATCCGAACGCTATAGAAGTAAACTCAAGGTTTAACTTCTCTTCAGCTTTTGACCTATGGGTCGTTGATCGTTGGCAGATGACAGTTTGCGGACTACGAAACGCGCCATATTTGTAGCGTCTATTGAATAGTGGTACTCAAACTTAGCCTGTAAGTAGTGGAGTATTAGCAATAACTCTGTCTATTTGGCCATTCAGCATAATACCTACCCATATAAGCAATTAAGTATTAGAAATCATAGAACTTTATTAAACGTATTATATTATTTACTGGAAATTAATTGTCCTAAATAAAATTGGATTATAACTTTTCATGACCCAAACTAATCTTTAAATAAGCTGAAAAAGGCCGAGGACACATAGTTTTTTAAATCATGTACGATTCTCAGAATACAGAAAGTACTGTATTCTTAGGTACGATTATTCTGACCTCCACCCATAATATTGCGTTATACTAGGCACGTCAAGTTTACATATACATATATTCATCAATAATGATTATCTAATTATATAATGTCCTAATCATATAATACAAAATAAACAATAAATTTAACCTATAATGTAATGTATAATCACTTTACAGTCCGTCATACTTATATTATAAATACCCTGAAAGAGGCATTTATTCATAGAGGCATAAAAAGGGTTTTCTATAAAGAAGGTTTAAAATTTTCTTTTAAATGTGTGCAATGGCAGGTCTGTCAAACATTGAGGCAGTTTCTTAAACATAGTACATATCTTGTTGTTGCTTGCCTTTGCACTTTAGTAGTTTATTATGTAGAACCTACTTAAACTACCTACTGAAATTGCGGATACCTATGATGTAACAACAACATTTACCTACTTATTTTCGAGATCTAGGTATGGCTAATCGCGTTTGATTAGTATTGGTACCAAGTAGGTATCAAAATAATAATAAAAATGAATAAAATTGTAGGTGTACTTAAACATAAAGTTTATGAATAAGAATCAAGGTAAGTATGTAAAATAATAATAGTTTAAAAAAAAACCTAAAACACGCTTTTTATAGAAAACCGTAATTTTATCAAATTTGTGTGTTGTCATCGGTCTTCAATAAATCTACAAAGTTTGAACGAAATCTGTCCGTTTAAAGTGGGTCAAAATCGCGCCCAAAGAAGTCGGTTACAATCAAACATACAAACAAAAATACAAAAAATTGAATAATTTTATCAAATTAGTGTATTGTCATCGGTCCTCAATAAATCTACAAAGTTTGAACGAAATCTGGCCGTTTAAAGTGGGTCAAAATCGCGCCCAAAGAAGTCGGTTACAAACAAACATACAGGTGAAGCTAATAGAAAGCGTGTAAAAAATACTAGATCTAAATCAAATCAAATCAAATCAATCAAATAATTTATTCACAGAATACAGCAATTAAAAGATGTTACATGTAATTAAAATAGGTATATAAAGTCAGCTATATTCTTACCCGTAAGGCTTCTTATCTAAATCTAAGATATAAGCAAGTATTATTAGGTGGATAACTAGCTCACTCGAGAATACTCCGAGATCTATTTATGGCCGCGTATTTCTGCCGTGTGACCTACTTCAAGGTGTATCATTGAACCCGATATGGATGGAGGTATCGTACACTGTATGTAATATGACTCCTTTGTCACATCTACAATCTACGAGCTCTATGTGTTTTTTAATAATAAATATTTACACTCGGCTGGTTAATCCCATACTTAACCATTTCTAGTTTGTGTTATGGTTGCTTACGTACATATAGGTAGTATACTTATTATTTTGTGAACATCTTAAGCATCTACCTGTTACATTATTCATATAGTAAAAAAAAACACGAAATAAAACACGTTTATTGTATGGGGGCCTAATTGATACTTTCAAAGGTCTCCCCCAATGATTTCCACGCTTTTCTGTCCTGATCCAGTTCCTTCCAGTTGGTGTGGAATTCCACCAACTCCTTGCGCCATCGAGTTGGCGGCCTGCCTCGTCGTCTTCTGCCTAAGTACCATCCAAAAATTCCCTTTCCATGAAACCTTTGCCCAAAGGGTCAGGACAAACACATAAAAAAATAAATAAAAAAAAACTTATGAAACATACGAAATAATAAACTATTTTCGCTTAAATCAATAAAATATGGGAAACAAAACGATAATTTGGAGGAATTAACAACATTAAGTTGGTGGCCGTGTGGCAGAGAGTCAAGGTTCCTAGCTACATTCCCGCACTGGATCGCGAGAGAAATCCGTATTTATGGAATATTATGTGTTCGATTTACAATATTTTATTTATTTTATAAAAATAATTGTTCTTAATTTGACTCTACAATGTTATTTTTTTATCTTCTATAATTATCGGTAAAGGAACAGACGCAGATCTTTATTCGATGCAAAATAGGTTTTAAAATTAATGTTATAAATGTTACTATTATTAGTCTAGTCAACAAATTCAAAAACGTGTTAAATAGACATAAAGCTCCTAAAAATATGTGCCATAGCTCATTCGATGCGGAATGACGTCTAGAAAAATGTTTTTTAAGGGTTTTTTAGAACATAAAAAATTGCGATTGTTATTAACAAAATAAGAAAAAAACAAGGTATTTAGTTTTTCGTTAATAACTTTTAAAATAGTGATATTTAAGAAATTTTGAAAAAAGAACACGAAAGAGGAGAAAATTTCCAATAAAAAAGTCCTTACTTCCGGAACTCTATCTATATTATTTATAAAAAAAAATTAACGCTGAAAATAAAGCTCCGCGAGGGCGTTACGGCATAGGCGCGTCGCCTAAAAAGCCGGTATATCACCTAAAATATATTTTTTTTAATTTTAAATATCAATTTAAAATTTGAAAAAATTATAGTGTAATCTAGACACTTGAACGAAAAAAACCTCGATGAAAAACATTTTTATGTCTATTTTTCAAAAAGTTATACCATTGTTAATTAACTATTTTTTTTCCAATCTCTGTTTTTATAAATTACGGTATAAAAGTTTAAATAATTGATCTAAAAATATTTCGCTTCGTGGAGCTCTTTTTGTTTGGGTACTTAATAAAGTTATGCAAAAAAAATTATTAAAGTTAATTATTTTGGTAATTATAATTTTTTTAAACTACCTAAAAATGAAATTTCTAAGAAATGTTATCAAAAAAATTTTTTATTGGCAATATATTATTATTGCTGTTTTCGCACCTGATATCTATCTATACTATAAGACTCTTTGTCCTGACTTATTCATTCATTCATCTATAGACTCTATCTATACTATAAGACTCTTTGTCCTGACTTATTCATTCATTCATCTATAGACTCTATCTATATACTATAAGACTCTTTGTCCTGACTTATTCATTCATTCATCTATAGACAACGCAGAGCCCAAACGGCTGGTCCTAGGGTTGTGAAATATGGAGGGTGTATTTGTTGTAGTATGTAGACGCGTACTAAGAACGGATTTTTGGAAATTCCACCCTTAAAAGGGTGAAAGGGGGTAAAACAGTTTGTATGAAACTTCTTTGTTTTTGAACGTATAGCAATGAAATTTGGAATATGTATAGTTTATGTAAAATTAAAAATAATGGTATCAATTTTTTTTGCCAAAGGGTGAACTAAGGGTTTGTAATGGGGGGTGAAAGTTTGTATGGAAAATTCTTTATTTATCAAGTAAAAGTCTTGAAAGTTGTTATAGTAGTAGTTTATTAAATTGTCAAATTAAAATTTAAAAAACTTTTGCCAGGGGTGCATTAAGGGGGATGCCATGGGGGTTGAAAGTTAAAAATGAAAGTTTTGTGTTTTTGAACTTAGAGGTGCAAAATTTGGAGGGTGTATATACTTTAGTACTTAAACGTGTACTAAGAATAGATTTTTGGAAATTCTACCCTTAAGGGGGTGAAAGGGGGTAAAACAGTTTGTATGCAACTTCTTTGTTTTTGAACTTGCAGTAATGAAATTTGGAGTGTGTATAGTTTATGTAAAATTAAAAATAATAGTATCAAGTTTTTTGCCAGGGATGAACTAAGGGTTTGTAATGGGGGTGAAAGTTTGTATGGAAAATTCTTTATTTTTCAAGTTGAAGTCTTGAAAGTTGTTACGGTAGTATATTATTTAATGGTTAAATTGAAATTATATTTTTTTGCCAGGGGTGCATTAAGGGGGATACCATTGGGGTTGAAAGTTAAAAATGAAAGTTTAGTGTTTTTGAACTTAGAGGTGTAAAATTTGGAGTGTGTATATATTTTAGTACTTTAAAGTGTACTAAGAATAGATTTTTGGGAATTCTACCCTTAAGGGGGTGAAAGGAGGTAAATCAGTTTGTATGAAACTTCAATGTTTATGAACTTCTGGCATTGGTATTTGGAATATGTATGGTTTATGTAAAATTAAAAATAATGGTATCAAGTTTTTTTGCCAGGAATGAACTAAGGGTTTGTAGGGGGGATGGGGGAGGGCGAAAGTTTGTTTGGAAAATTCTTTATTTATCAAGTTAAAACCTTGAAAGTTGTTATGGTTGTAGCTTATATGGTGGTTAAAATAAATTTGTTATAATATTTGCCAGGAGTGCATTAAGGTATGCCATTAGGGTTTAAAGTTCAAAGGGAAAGTTTTGTGTTTTTGAAATTAAATACTTCTGAATTGGAATTTAAGTATGTGTTCCACTTGGTGGTATGGTTCGCGTATTCTAATTATTTAAATTAAAAAAATGGCTTGGAGAACACGATCTAATCTTTCGCATCATCACCAAAGTAGATAAAAACAGAGGTTAAGTAGATCTCAGGAATCAAATGCGGAAAGACAGATGCGACTCATTTTATTATCGTAGCAGTGTAATGTTTATATAAAATTGGCACGGGAATGGGATACAATAGAATTTTCCACAGGTTACGCGAAAACCGACATACACGCGGGCGGAGCCGCGGGCAACCTCTAGTAGGTATTAATTGACATTGAAAAATTTTTTACGTCATTTGTTAAGAATTTTTTTATAAACAAATAGACTATTTTGGGATTAAACTTTTTTTTTATCATCTTATAGCATAGGTAAAATGATAATGGTTTTTAAAAAAAAAATTCTTAAATATTTTTTTATTGTTTATAATCGTTTTTTTATATTTCAATTGCTTAAATAATTAGGTAAGAAATTATTTTATTCTTAAAAATCCTCATTTATTCTTTTCAATAGAATAACAGGGATTTTTTTTATAAATAATTTAATTGTTTATTAAATTAACAATTTGTTATGAACAAATAATATTAACCGTTATATTTTTTTTCGAAAATTTCAAAAAATTACAAAAACAACCATATTTAAAAAAAATTAAAAAAAAATTTTCTTTACTTTGGTTGGTATAAAAAAATATTTAAGATTAAAAAAAAAAAAAAACATTATCATTTTACCTATGCTATAAAATGATAATTATTTTTTGAATCCCAAAACAGTCTATTTGTTAACAAAAATTTCTTAACAAATGACGTAAAATTTTTTTTCCAATGTCAATTAATACCTATATCAGGTGCAAAAACAGCAATAATAATATATTACCGATAAAAAAAAATTTTTAAAACATTTCTTAGAAATTTCATTTTTAGGTAGTTTAAAAAATTATAATTACCAAAATAATTAACTTTAATATTTTTTTTTTTGCATAACTTTATTAAGTACCTAAACAAAAAGAGCTCCACGAAGCGAAATATTTTTAGATCAATTATTTAAACTTTTATACCGTAATTTATAAAAACAGAGATTGGAAAAAAAATAGTTAATTAACAATGGTATAACTTTTTGAAAAATAGACATAAAAATGTTTTTCATCGAGGTTTTTTTCGTTCAAGTGTCTAAATTACACTATAATTTTTTCAAATTTTAAATTGATATTTAAAATAAAAAAAATATATATTTTAGGTGATATACCGGCTTTTTAGGCGACGCGCCTATGCCGTAACGCCCTCGCGGAGCTTTATTTTCACGTTAACTTTTTTTTATAAATAATACTAGCTGACCTGGCAAACGTTGTTTTACCTTAATAAAAAAAAATCTAAATATACAGTAGCCGATTCTCAGACCTACTGAATACGCATATAAAATTTGGAAAAAATCGGTCAAGCCGTTTCGGAGGAGTACGGTAACAAACACTGTGACACGGATATTTTATATATAAGATAGATAGAGTTCCGGAAATGAGGACTTTTTTATTGGAAATTTTCTCCTCTTTCGTGTTCTTTTTTCAAAATTTCTTAAATATCACTATTTTAAAAGTTATTAACGAAAAACTAAATACCATTTCTTTTTCTTATTTTGTTAATAACAATCGCAATTTTTTATGTTCTAAAAAACCTTTAAAAAACATTATTCTAGACGTCATGACGAATGAGCTATGGCACATATTTTTAGGAGCTTTATGTCTATTTAACACGTTTTTGAACTTGTTGACTAGACTATATCTTGTACCAGCAACAGTACCTAATCTCACATAGTCTTATGGTTTAACCATAATGGCGAATGCTCCTCTAATTTTGTGTATGTTCTAAACTAAGCTATATGTTCTTAAAGAGTCTACTTTGGAATCAAGAATGTTAATTTTTACTACTAGGACTAGGAGCCATGTACACTAGTAACTATGAACTGTTTTGTACTATTATGTTAATAAAGATATTTAAAAAATAATAGTAGTTTAAAAAACTAAAAAAAACACGCTTATCTGGCCGTTTTAAGTGGGTCAAAATCGCGCCCAAAGAAGTCGGTTACAAACAAACATACGAACAAATGTAATAATTTTATCAAATTAGTGTATTGTCATCGATTCTCAATAAATCTACAAAGTTTCAACAAAATCTGGCCGTTTAAAGTGGGTCAAAATCGCTCCCAAAGAAGTCGGTTACATACATACAAACATACAAACATATAGATGAAGATAATATAAAGCGTGTAATTAATTGAATTGAGTGCAAAATAGGGCATAAGGCAGCAGGAATCCACTGCCGGTATTTGAATGCCTGGCGCGAGATGGCCGGCCTTCGGGATTCTCAGAGAGTAGAGCTAAACATTTGAAGGCTGAAAATATAAGCTGTGAACAACACATAAAGACGACATTAAATATGCTGATGAAAGGAGCATAATATGAAAAAAAAACATGGACCCTTATTTATCCCGTCTTAAAGGTTGTAGGTCGCGGCGATCGATCCCTGTCAATGACTTTCGATGGAGGAAAACATTTTGAGAAAATTGTAGAGGGCATTTTCTAATTCTCGCTTGGCTAGCAACAAACTTCGAGTTTATTAATCATAAAGCCGAACATCTTATAATAGGATCTTAGAAGGGGGGAAGTCTGGAATAACTGGCTGTCTTGTAGGTTGCAGTCAATGAGAGCAAGTTATTCCAGACTAAGCATGATCCACCTTTGGCCAGACCGTCGCTAACTCATGTGCTTACGCGCCCTGGTAGTCAAATGCCTAGCTGTAAAAAGTAAAACCAATTACCTAGGTGTTATTATATTTGCAGTTTTTCTTGTTTAGACCTTTAAAGTTTTTAAACAAGAAAACTTGAGATGTGTCAACGTACACCCGGATGGAACGAAGTTCGTTCATCTCATTAATCATTTAATAAATAATCTATAATCTCATTAATCGTCTCGACACCACACTGTTCAATGCGAAATAGAAATGAAAATATCTGACTTGATTTCTGTAAGAGAAAGAGAGAGAGAGAGAGAGAAACATGCGCACGCCGCACAGCTTACAATAGCTTACTATAACAAAAAGTGTCGTGAAAACTTTTCGTACGATTTTTTCCGTCTAGCGCCCTTTCGTAACGCGCGATAAGGAACTTCGTTCCAAAAATAAAACGACATTTACATATCGACATTTTTATTTTGGCAATGCATACAGCGATATAACATAACATAACAACAATTTCTTCCGTATATTTGTGCTTCAAAATTAACTTCTATTTCGGAGCGGGGTTTCTATGTTTCCAACCTTATATTTACGAGTTGTCTTTCACCATCAACACCATTCGTGTATAATGTAAATAACATTTAGACACATACTTAATATGTAATTTATTAAAGATACGCCGACAAGTAAAACTAAATCCACAGCGAACTAGCTAAAATAGAACAGTAACTTGGCCGATAAAATGGTTCCACCGTCCACGCGTAAAATGCCGCGGTGGGCGGGGCAAAACAGCTACCCGCGGGCCCGCGTGGCGTCACATGGTGTGGTGGCGACCTATCGCGTGCGAGCTTTGTGTGTGTGTGTGTTTCGTTGGGATAGCAGTATAATTGTGTGTGTAGATGGATACAAATTCTAAGCGGCAATTGTATGGTTACTCTTCCGTTTATTATTTTAGTTCGCTGTAAATCCATAAATAAAACATACAATAGTTATAACAAGAATTAATATTAATACACGTAAACTTTATCTACGATACACATACCCATAAGAACTTGTTTTCTTATATATCATTAGGTAAATATTTAAAAATATTATGTACAAACAAATTAACAAATACAAATTCATAATCCGTTTCAAACGCTAAGTGACCTGGGGTGTAGAGTCCATAGTGTTTTTTTATCCAACCTATATTGTCCCACTGCTGGGCAAAGGTCTTCACTGATCCCCACACTTTTCTGTCCTGGACTATTTCCTTCCAGTTGGTGTGGAAGTCTACCAACTCCTTGCGCCATCGAGTTGGGGCCCAGCCTCGTCGTCTTGTGTCATCTTAAAAGTCCCACTCCATGGAAACCTTTGCCCAGCGGTCAGGGTGCATTCTGCACACGTGGCCCGACCACTCCCAATTGAGTTTAGCAGCCTTTTTTGCTACGTCGGTATCGCGGGTCATGGAACCCAGCGTGGTGTTTCGGACGCGATCTTGATAATTATAATTAACTTTTCTTTTCGGATTCTGAACACGGCTGACGTCTGTAACTAATAACTAAGTATACTTCGACGATTGCAGTTTTTATTGCCATGCTAACGTTTGCCTATTCGTTCAGACGTGATCTTTAAAATATGATTGCTTGGTAATCCAACGGTTTTGTAAATAAGGATGATTTTCTGTCGCGAACGGTAAATATTTAAACTAGGTATTAAACCACAGTTACAAATTAACTCGCCAATATAGTTATCCTCAGTTTAGGTACTTTTAGTAAACTCCACCTAAGTCGCCTAGCGTTTGAACAGCGTTTATGAATAACAATTTAAATAACATCGTACAGGTAAGGTATGCATGTAAGACAGCGAAAGACAATGCTTCGGCAAGCGGTCACTAACACCTACAAGTTGCCTAGTATATACATGACGAGTACAAAAAATTTAGGTATTTACTACCTCGATACAATCTAACCGGCTCGCCTGACCCACTGGCGGTGTTAAAATAAATATAAATGATGTCCAAAGTATTATTATTATACTTCCTTACACTAATGTAAGGAAGAGTATCTTTTCTATGCTTTCATTCCTTTTGATAGACCTCTAGAAAATATAAACGCCAAAGTGGTCCGTGCCACGAAATCCGTGATAACGCGAACCACTCCGCAGAAAAATGTTAGTTTGATATAATTGGGTTCGATTCCCGGCACGGCCAACTGATAGCTGTCGGTCTGGGTGTTAAATGTATATCGACATAAAGTATATACGTATGAATTTGTTGTCTTATTTTATCTTTGAGTTTCTACATAGTATTTAAAAAAAATCTGTAATTTATTAAATAAGTAGAGTATGTAACTGATAATAACATTAAGTATGTAGTATATCAGTTGTGTTAGCAAATATAGTACAACCTAGAAATGAATTAGTACGTGGCTTACCAGCCGTGTGTGAAAATGTCCTAATATTTATTTATTTTATCTTTTTATCTATAATATAAAAATAAGTCCGGTTTTCTTTGTTAACTCCAGAGCGCACGAACCGATTTCAACGGTTTTGCATTCGTTGAAAAGGTCTCGGTCTCCGTGAGGTTTGCAGCAAACAAAATTCAGGGAAAATTTGAACTTTGTGGCAAAACGGAATTCGCCGGGTTTGCTAGTTGTTTATATAATTGTTGAATGGACTGAGACGCCAGTGGGCAGGCCGCGCCGCATTCTACATCCACCTTGAATCTATAAGGCTCGGCTCACGCCATTCTCCTTACACTTTACTCCGTACAAAAGGGCTTACCATTACACAAGGTTCAAACCTCACTTACACAATTTGGGTTACATTTAATTCCGTCTTTTAATTTAATCCTACTTCCTACTTACGATACAAATACGACAGTGTGTGTGTGTGTTTGTTACTTCTTGACGTTCAAACTGTTGAACCGGTTACGAATGAAATTTGGTACCTATGGATAAGTTTAGACCCTAGACTTTCATCTTCTCTTCTTAGTCGTAACTTCACTACTGAAGGTCGTGTCTAATACGGAGTGTCGATCACTCGGTTTACTATTGTCTTCCACTTTTTCCTGTCCTCGGCGGTCTTAAAAGCTTCGGCAATAGGTAGGCCAGTGAGCGTCTTTACGAGGTCTGACCAGCGGGTAGGAGAGCGACCTCGTGCTCTTTTTCCGTCAACTTGGCCAACTACCACGAGCTTCTCGAGGCAATCAGGGTTTCTGCGAGCGACATGTCCAAAATATTTGAGAATTCGCTGGTAGCAGAGAGTGGAAAGCCTCGTGGTTACCTACATAGGCTACTTTTTATCCCGGATTAAAGCGAGTGACACCGCGGGGCAAAGGTAGCAAAAGTAGAAGTAGAAAGTAGAAGAACAAATTAATTCAGCCCTGAATTTGTTATTAATCGAACTTATCTGGGAATGTTTCATATCCTTTCAATTCCAAAGTGCTAGGTTAAATCTTTAGCCTTACGTCTCAGTTCTTTTTCTGTTTAAACCTTTAGCCAACGCTTTTTATAATGGTTTTGTTAATTAGATTGTAACTCAAATTGTGTAAGGTGAGCTTTGTAGCAAATACATAGGCAATTAAAGCCAGTCCCATATGGTTTTCATTTACATCCAAAAATATATACATATTGAAAATAACACCATTGATTTACATATAACTATATCTAAGTAACTAGGTACCTATTAAAGCCACCGTTGAAAGGTGGGTTCAAACTGAATGTAATGATAAAAATAACGTTTTTGTTTCTTTCAACTAGGCCCGAATTATTTTTACTAAGCTGAGATAAAATAATCAATGGGATTGCTTATATTTTAAACAAATATTTTGGTAAAAAGAAACTAATTTGTAAAGATTGTTAAATACAAGATTAAATAGTATATATTTAACACTTAATTCATATATAAATGTTATTAAAACAATATCTTAGCGAATAAGTTTGAATCATTTAAATCTAAATAAACAACATTGTGATCGGGTGTTCAAAATGCTGGCTATACTTCGGTCAGGAACTAAGTATTGCCTCTCATCGTGGCAATGCTGTTATCATTTTGAGAACCTTTGCTTTTACCCCTGGTCTTTTTTAGGTATACTCGTAGTTTTATTTAGCAATAATTTATGTATTTTTATTTCGTTACAAAATTACTGTATGTGTGCAAAAAAAAACGTCATTGTGTTTCAAATTAAGAATTACGTTTCGGGCCTCGTTCTTTCTGACTCCAAATAATTATATTTTTATTTTACAGTCGACTCTTTCTCGTAATATACATACAGTCTTTGCGATACAACTAATCTTGACTAACATTCATAATCACTACTCGGGTTTAAAGTAAATATTTCTAAATCTTATACACCCAAAGGAAATTTAAACATTTGCCTTACACAACAATTTGAATGTCCATTAGTTACATGTTTAAAATCTTCATTACATTTGATTTTTAAGGTCATTATTATCTAAAGTATTAGAAAATACAGAAGTTGCCAATATTTTATTTATTTTAAAATAAAATATAAGACTTATTTTTAGTTTTAAATATTTTATTCCAACGTCTTCATCTAAGTACATACATATATGGATAAGTCAAACCGTTTTATATACAGGTGAACCAAATAGGCAGTGATTAGATATGATAGTTATCTTGTTAGATATGTATTTTACCAAAAACTGCAGCAGACAAAATTGTTTGTCATGCATGATGAATAAAGAACGTGAGGAATATATAACTAGACGATTTGTTTTTACCAGACTGCTGAGTATTTTTTTGGGTTTATTTCATTATCTTGTTAGAAATTAAGTTAGTTAATACTAACGGACCTTATATTTATTTCAATTACTTAATTTGATTTGAAAGAGAGTGATGTTTTTGACAACTTCTGAACTTCCGTCTACTCAGAAAGCAACAAGCGCTGTTAGTTAGTCTAATATTATCAACAGCCACGGTTCAATAATTACATCTATCATATTTATACCTAACTTGAATACGGTGTATAACTCAGGGGTCTTTGAATGCGCTTGAGTCTTAAAGTAACATCGAGGTTTTCTGGTCAAAAGCCTTTGACACTGTTAAGTAAGTACTTGAAATACATTATTTTAAATTCGGGTTTATTACGTGAAGACAAAATTGGAAATGTTTTAAGGTTTTAAGTTACTTGTAAATAAAATAGCTGATGATTATTTGAATACTCTAGAAGTTCTGAAATATATTGTTTGTCTTAACGTGATACATCCTTTGTAAAGTTTCTCTATTCATTACTAAAAACACTAGTCCAAAAAACTATATGCTGTTAAGTTGGATTAGTTTACTTATATAATGTTTGTATAACCGACTATCGCTTACGTTTATTTTGTCGGTATTAGTATTCATTAGTCGGTAAAGTAGGCAGTGCGGGCGCAGCCGTCATTGCGAGCGTACGTTGGCTGTGTGGCCTTGAGAATGGCACACTGATTTTGCTGAAACATGCCCCGCTAATACCGACAAAATAAACGTAAGTGATAGCCGGTTATTCGAACATTATTCAACTATGCCTTACGAAAGTTTTAATACAGTAGTTTACTAGTTCCAGTTGTTAAGGCTTTTGACAAAATCCTCAGATTACTTATCAATATAGTAACATGTATTGTTATACTATCTATCTATGTCTACACATGTACGTTTTATGTACAGATACATAAATTCGGTAATCCGTCAATATTACACTAATGTTCATGATTAAGTCATTTCCTTGGGTTCTTGGAGCGACCAGGTTAGGGGAATCGAGTATGAGCGTGGACTAAGCTATAACTATAATGGACCCGTATTCATTCACTAAACATCTTTTTAATAATTACATTTTTAATAAAGCTCAGATGTATTTTTAGCCATAGGTGTTAAGCAGGCAGATGACTCGCCTATGGACGATTGTAATTACCCAGGGTTTCGCCAACCCTTAAAGACTATTGAACCTCCTTTTAAATATTCTTATAATGAAATATTAACAGGGAAGATCGTGAATGGAAGACCATTCTATAGTTTGTTGAGTTGGTATAGAAAGACTATGAAAAGCACTAATGATTTATTTTTATGACCTAGTAAAGTGTGGAAACATTACTAAAGAAAAAACTTAAGGTAGATACTATTTGATCTGTGAATTTTAATGAATGCTCTGAACCCTATTTGCCTACGCTATCATTTAGGCCCTTCAAGTATTGGAAGAGAATTGCTCTTGTTTAGAAGAAAAATATTTAGTTATTGCTAATGATTTAGCTTCAAGCATAACATAAGTATTTCTATTACTATTTTCATTGGCAAGGACTAAGAAGTTTGAAAAATCCAGTATGGAAGTTAGCGAAGAATTTGAGCTTGGTACTATTTTTATTAGAAGCAGTAATTCCAAATACTGAGCTTACTTTTCTCGTAATGGACAGGAGCGCTACAATTCACAAAAGATTATGGCAAATGCGTTAAAAATTATAAATACCAGCAGCCTAAGTCCGTAGCCTTATGAAGACCAGCTGGTAAAGAGGGAATGCAGAACAACACTCTAAGCGGACTGTCTGTGGGCACACCACCCTCGTTCACACTCAGCCTGGACATGTGTTTGTCTAGCTTTAGCTTACACCACGCTCCACGGGTCCACAACCACCTGGCTACATCCAGGCGATGGCTGGCGCGCCATCGGAAAACAGGGAGTCCAGGGAACGGCCGCCGACCGTTTTGGATCTCGCCTGCTGTCAGTAAAGCGAGGAACTTGTGCAGGGCCCGTCCACGCCTTGGAGAGGCTCCTCGGGATTGTTTAGTAACTGGAATGGAAATATACCATGTGATGATATCGTTGTATCTGTGTTACCTTCTCCAGTCTTACTTTTGTTAATCTATGTTGATTCACCTGACTGAGCATGTTTAAAAACAATTGAACGTTACATTATACCTAGACTTCACTTTTTACAAGCTGGAGACTCTTCTCATGAAGAAAAAGAAATTTTTTAACGTAGGTGAAAATACGGAAGCATATTTATCGGTATTCTATAAAAATCCTTACTTCATCATTCCTCATCCTAATTAATTACTAATTGGTACCCGTTAATTAACTTGTCTGCGTAAATAAAATAATAGCAGTATAACCTACCATTCCTCATACATATTGTTTACAATTACAATGACGCAGGAAATTATTTATGGAGCTAATTACCATCCTCGAGTAGGTATAAGGAAGTACACACAAGGAAAGTGCAGCGCGCTATGTTAGGGTACATACACAAATGTTACAGATGTTCTTATAAGGGTTCTAATGAAGCATTGTTTGTCTTCTTGGCGCAATGACTTTTGTATGCTATGGCCTAATTATTTTGTGAACCAAGCCATGTAGATAAACAAATGTAATTTACGGCCTTCACTATAGTATTCTTTCTAGCACTTGCTCTTTTTAAGTTAGTATTAATGTAAGTATTCTGTTAGGTACTATTTAGGGTCTACAAAGGAAAGGAATGATCTTACTTCTCTAATTTCACATACAGATGGTAGCAGTCCATCTGTGGAGTTGTTCGGCGAGCGAGGCGAGGGCGTCGGCGCGTGCTTCGGCAGTTCTCGACCAGCCGCCATCTTGTCGTGTAGTTGAGCGAGACGCATACTCATCTGTCTCCTTTCTTTCTGCTCCCGCTCTCGTTCCCACTTCTTCGCACTGTAGCTCCTTATTGACGATGAACTGCTCTGCACGGAACTTAGACTTGGACGTCTTGAACCTGCCATGTAGATTTAAGTAAGAAATGATCCTATACAGATGGTTGCAAGTGCCAAAATAGCGTGTATCTTGAAAATTAGGCTAGTTGCTGTATTCGGTGGCATATTTTTGGAAGCTATTTAATTAACTTTTGATGTGAGTACCTAGTCTACTCTGAAGCAGTTGTGTGCTAAAATGTATTTGGATCCAAAATCAAGGTATATTCCAAAGCGGCTTCGATGAAAGAAAAGATATAAAATTGAGTGAATGGAATCCAGTCTACGAACTTTCAAATATGCAGCCGCATTAGCCAAAACTTGGTGTATTTTTAGCCTGAAATAAACTGTGAAATCTTCTGAACAAACTAAAATAGCTCATCATCTGTTCTGCGTGAAAATATGCATGAGCATGAATTATTTGGAATGGTACGAGTAGGTTAAAGATGTATTTTTAATCTTTGGTGCCATAATTATTGTAACATTCTATGCAAGTGTAAATAATATATTCTGAAATTAAATACTTATTAATATTAATAATTTACATAAAACTTAAATATATGTAATTGGTGAGTGAGTACACAACAATATATTTACATGCACAGCTTGAAATATAACAGACAAGTAAAGCGTGCAAGCAACGTGCTTTAACATGGTAATTGAAATACGTATATTATTATTGATTCTGAATATTTGCCTACCTACACATTGTAAATACAAAATATGAATGCAATACGCAAAATACCCCATGATATTAGATCGGTCCATAAATTTGAGAATTGTAAAAGATCATACGTTTGCAGACATTAAGATTAAAAAAGATGGACTTCATAGACTACCAGACAAACACTTATGTATACTAAGAATAGTAATATGCCAACGTAAGCAGACAAAAATATACATATTATAATTTGATCTATTAAACTTTTTTTTTTTATTTTCAGTAAATAAACTGAAAACTGAAAAAAAAAAAAAAAAAAAAAAAAAAAAAAAACTGTATGAAAAGTATTTTACTAGATTAGGGCGAATAGGTAATCCAAGATCATGTGGTAAGATTGTGTTTTTTACCAACTTGATAAATACAGGGTGTAGATAAAAAAATGTGTGTAAATTCACATTAGCTCCTTAGGGGTTTTCATATAGAATAGGTGTAGTACTGAAACTCATGTCTTAAAAGCACAACAAGACAGGCAGTGAAGAAAAGAGACAGATATAGTAACCAATGGCCATCTTGCTCGCGCCGCCAAGGCTTCAAAAATACTTCATAATCAGATTGAACATCTGCTTAATTTTAAATTCTCATTTGAATTCTTGCCAATCACACACCACGGAAAGCCCCAAAGCTATACTTACGGAATTCTCCTTTTAAAAATTGTTGTGTAACCCAAATATGCTTAGGAAATAGTCGTTACGAAGAAAGGAGGAACTTGGAGCGAAGAATGGAAAATAACATAATGCAATGTGAAACCTGTAACGTATTATTTGGATTTAAATCTAGATTCTTGGACATGCTTAGACAATTTTTGGTGTTATTATTTATTCGCAATTCAAATTTTTTTAGTTTCTCAGTATAGAACATTATTTAGTACAAACAGTCGTTAAACCAAGTCTTCAGGTAGCTTGAAACTCTCGACATCAGAGCTTGGCCACTTAGCTCATACGAAGAAGATTATTATACTCATATACTTGACTTAACGAAAATAGCGAATGTTGTTGTAGTTAATAAAGTGTCTGAATCTGATTCTTGAGTATGAATCTCAGAACATTAAAAAAAAATAAATAACAATTTAAATTTTGTTTGCCAAGTATTTAATGAACAATATTTAAAGAGACATTATTATCGGTTTATTTGATTTGTTTTGTTATTGTATATATTAATATTTAAATGTTTGTAACCTTCCTGTCATTTCGTATGTGTCGTCGCCGGGCGGTTCCAGCGCAAGACCAGCTGAGCTGGGGCCGGTTTTGTGTCACGAAAATAATGTTTTCTTTTATTTTCTTGTGTTTTGTTTTTGTTTTTTTTCTTTATTGATCGTATCATAAAATAAACGTTTATTTCTTTCCTCCTTTAAATTGTATAGAGGTGAAAGAGAACTGGAGGAAAGTTTATACTAGAAACAAAATAGTAGGCTAGTCAGGTTGTGGGGAGAAAAGCATATTTGGGTACACGGGTAGTCCCAGAGGCGGGCTGTGGCCGCTAACACCAACACGCACATCTAACGACACCACCGGCGGCCGCATGCGTCTCCAGAACACCTCCCGAATGCCTCACCCGCGCAGTCATTGCCTCCATGATTGTTTTGATCACTGGCGCCAATTCTGACGCACCGTGTTTAAAATTTTATATGTATTTTCTATGTACTTGATATTGACGTTCCGACTTGACAGGTCTGCCACAATACCCTTGCAGTCATTGCCTCTATGATTGTTTTTATCACTGGTGCCAATTAGTGGTGCAAATACTTGATTTTGACGTTCAAACTTGGTAGGTTAAAACTCTATATATCTTTAGTTATGTAACGAATGTAAATTAATATATTTTCATGTGAAAAGATAGTACGTTATTAAGATATATCAAATAAGTTGGGGTTCAGCAGAATTGGCCTCATTATTATGACAGGGCAAAGAAGCTTGTTATTTGTGTAGTTGTATTACTTGAATCGGAAGTAGAACCAGCTTAGCTGGATAGCGATGTCCTGAAACAGAACATCCACGGCGTAATAGTATAAGCACACTGATACTGTTACACCATTATTCCTATATCGATATTATATTACCATTATTCTACGAAGAAAATCTGACTCACAATACGATGATACTATTGGCACTATACATAAAGATGATATCCCACAAAACTATAAGAGATGTTAGCAATCAAAAGGTACACAAAAATACAGATTAAGTTTTCGGGTTTTAGGTATACACAAACGGCTGTATGGTTCTTATTGGTTGTATAGAAGGCATTGTCATTTTAGTCTCTTATGAAACATTCACAAGGACAGAACGAAGATACATTATATCGCATCCTTTAGTGAGAGTAAATATATTAGACAAATTAAATTAGACAAATTGTATATGAAGGTTTTATAAATAATAATTTGTACATAGTAAGAGATGCAAATCTATAGGGATTTGTATCAAGAGAGATCTAGAGTAGAGGCAAGGCAAACTCCCGTTTCTAGTTCCAGTTAAGATTGAAGACAATGTGATCTTATTAAGTATCACATAACCGTTGATAATCGTTGCAAATTCTCAATATATCTACGTAGTAGATATTGATATACGCAATATCACTACGCAGACGATATTGTTGTTTGGAATGTTGAATTGAATGACAATACATTCCCTCAGGGGAGGTGAGGGCAGTGTAAGAGAGGATGTCTGCAGGCTCGGAGGGTGGAGGCATTCGGGAAGCGTCTCGCCGCCACACGACGTGCAGATGATCCCACCGCGCATACATTATCCGTTTCACCTTTGGCGGCGCACTTGGGCGGGTGCGCGCCGCCGAGGTGGCGCGAGATGAGCAAGATGGCCGCGGCGCGCGCCGCACCTGCGCGCGACGCCGGCGTGCCCGCGCGCCGCGAGCCGCGCCGCTCCTCCTCCAGCGTGGCCGACGTGCGCCCGCTGCGGGACGACGCGCGGGACGACGCGCGCGTGCCGCTCACGGTGCCGCCTGACCACACACCAACATACTACTCAACAACAGCAATGGTGACAAACATTTAGTGGAAAATGACATGTATACTGGGACCAAACTCACTGGTACTGGTTTATAAAACAATTATTAGATATAATTACCGATAGTATTTATACTAAGCGATTTCACGAAGTCAATATCCTGACTTCGCTAGAATGACTAGATAGTGAAGATCTCTTAAGCGACTCGTAAATATTAAAACTAAGAGATTTGCAGCGTTTAGAGAGAAGACAGGACGCTAATCTTAACGTACTCGTAACTACATTAAGTGAGTAGACAGAAAGACAATCTTTACCTAACTTCATTAAGTGATTTCACGAACAAAGCCAGGATATTGATTCCTGGGAATTGACTAGATTGTGAACATCTCTGAAGGTGAACAGACCAGTATCGTTGAGCGAGTATAAGCAAGGCGGCGTGAGGCGCGCGTCGGCGAGGTGCGCGGGGTGGTAGCGCGCCTTGGTGTAGAGATGCAGCACCATGCACAGCAGCCCCGCCAGCACGAAGATACCCGACGCCACGCCCAGCAGCGTCGGCATGTCCGCCGTCAGCACGCCGAGGTCTGCAACATACACATACAACCTACCGTCACCTCATCTCTTCGACGTGGTGCTAAAACATTTTGTGCTTTTTTGGTGCTGGCCAGGTGCTTGGCTGGGCAAGCACTGGACAGTGACAGCAGTTAGCATGTTCATCATCATCAACATCTTTTTTACATTATAATATAGCTAAGCATTATAATGTAAGAAGACCAGCAACTCGAGTAACCATATGAGTCATTATCTCATTTTGTTTTGTTTATGACATACTCGTAACTTGTATTTTAAATTCAATTAATTGTCTAACATAATCATTTTATGTGACATTTGGATACTTGATCCTGAAATATATGAATTTAAATTTGCAAACTCTGGACGAAGGCTAAGTATGCCTTGACTGGACTACTTGACTGGATACTTGTTTTCTAGCTTTGGTTTTGACTTAGCTAAGGCCAGAAAGTAGGCTGCTACGCTTCCTACGTCGCTTTATTTTCAGTTCATCAAAGATATATATACGAGCATATACTTGGTATATGGTATAAGAAACCCTGAAATATGTATCTAGCTCGTTCTTCCACTGAACCAACAGGTTCGATTTTTGTCTACGATTAGATATCTGGCCAGCGATCTCTGGCCAACATGCACAGACCCCCACCTTCAGTGCAGAACACCCTGTTCGTGGGTCTGGAGTGGCTGGTGCTGTGGTAGCCGGGGTCGCACTGGCAGTAAGCGTTGTGGTTGTTTTGTACGCAGGACGAGTGCGCGTCGAAGGCCCTGCAAGTCTGCCGGTAGAAGCACTGCTCGCCCAGCTTCTTGGCTGGAATGAGACCAATAGAAATGTTGAAATTTATTTATTTGATTTATAGACGAGCAGCATTATGCGGATGTGCCTATATAACACTGAGTTGATTATTTTTTTCAAATCACAGGTTAACAAGAGTTTTTTTTTTTACTTTAAAATGGGCTTGCGCTTGATCACAATTCACCTGATGGCAAGCGACATTATGATAGATCATAATGTCGCTTGGATAAATCAGGTGGAGCGCGCTTACCCAGAAAAAACCGGTCACTCTTGCTTTGAAAACCGCCAGATTGTAGCTCTCAGGGAACAGGGAACTTGACAAAGAGTTCCACACCTTCGCAGTTCGCACTATGAAAGTGGAGGCAAATCGTACTTAGTACGCGCCTTTGGAACCTCCACGGTTTAACGATGCCGCTTTGGTATTTCCCTGCTCGTCCGATAGTGGAATGGGCGGGGGGAATCAACTCATGCAATTCCGTCGCACACTCTCCGAAATGTAACCTATAAAAAACTGAAAGGCTGGCCACCAGGCGGCGATGCTCAAGACTGCAATTTTGCCTTTTTTTGTTTTTTTTTTTGTTGTATCATCATTATCGTATACAGCTGATTATATACCATTACTGGGTACAGGCCTCTCTCCTGTCTTGCCATCTGTCTCGGTCCTGCGCTAGTAATGTTTAAAAAGTATTATTAAAAGTGTCTTCGTTTTTAGGGCCCGGTACCAAAGGTAAAAACGGCCCGTTACCAAAGGTAAAGGTAAGGTAAAAACGGGATCCTATTACTTATAGCCCAAGAGCCCATAAGTTTCTGACGTTCGTCTTTTAAAAAAGTTGAAAATTGTTCTATGTGTGTCCCTAGTAGAGGTAAGAATGATCCCCAACCATGAAGCTGAGGCAGCAGTGGCATTGCCAGATAACTGGTAACAAAGGTGTATAAAATTCCATTTGCTTTTATTAAAAGAGGAAGGTCAGAAACTTATGGGCTCTTGCTCTATTAGCCTCCGCTGTCGGGATGGATTGAGAATAATGTGAATATTCACCCGAGAAGTAAATAAAATAAAAGCCTTACGTTTGGCACAGCCCTTGTTAACGCCGAGCACGACGGAGTGCCTGGGGTCGCAGGCGCACGTGCCCGTGCTCGGGTCGCAGAGCACGTGCACGAGGCGCGCGCTGCACGACACCTCGCACGGGGAGCCCAGGTACATGCCTTTCTCTGGAAAAATGTAAATAACGTATCTGTTAGTCGACTAGAAGATAAGCAGTACAAAAACCTGAAAGTAACGACTTAATTTTTAGAACAAAACTACGAATAGCTTGTCTACATGTAATGAAGACATGAGTTTTCAACCACTGCGTCTTAACAGTATAATTCAAAATTTAAAATATTTTATTCTCTTTAAATTGGAAATTTAAACTTATCCACTAATCCTCAAACTGGCCGTATTCGTGCCTTGAAGGCCTTCCAGTGACTAAGATATGTGATTTTTTTTCATCATTTTTGACGACCTCTTTGACGTAATGGTTACCATGCCAATCAGAAGGTTCCGGGTTCGATTCCCGGCCCGGCTAACATAATACAAACCTACAATTTAACGTGTCATCCGAACCACAGTAGCGCCCATATGAAAATGCCTCATTTTAAAAGTCAGTCTTGTGCATGGTCACCCATTTAAAGACTGACCGCATCGACCGTTGCTTAGGGGAGAAAGGTGTAATAGGAATCAGTGGGCAATCGTAGTCACTAAAATAAATAAAGAAATCAAAAGCCTAAAGTTATTGCATGCTATATACTCCATGCACCCCGCACCGGCCCCCAACGCCCGCTGAGTTCACGCCAAGCGCTGGGACAACATTGCCGCGTAACGTTTTCGCGCCAATTTCATATAATTTTTTACGTGAACAAAATAAACGGTAAGTCCATTACTATGATGTATTTTAATCACAAGTTCAAGTTAAAACTTTAGTTATGACGTTTGAGATTGGATTTGTAAATCGTTTAATGTAATAAAGTCTAAAATAATTATTTTATAACTGTAAATTTTCAAATTGTCCATTTCGGGTAATGAGAGTCGAGCGTCTGTGGGTAATGAGTGTCGACCATCGTCCACGTCTCATTACTCGCAGTTTTTATAACGTGCAAACGATTAATTATATCGTACATTTTTATTTGGCAGATGCCGAAAACTCGACCGAGGAGCACAAATAAAGCGTAATTGTCTTCTGACACAACGCACAGAGCGCAGAACTTCATAAAATTCGTAAACAACGAGATTTGGTACAGATGCACATCATGTGGGCTATGGGCATGCGCAAGCTGCACCGGATGGGATTCAGTTGAAGATTACGTGTGTGACAACTGCTAGGATTCGCTGACTCCCATTACCAAATATAGTGATTATTATTACCCGCATGTGCGGGCAATGGTAGTCAAAGTCATTATTTTTTAAAATAATTATAAATAGAAAAGTATAATTTTTACAGCTAATGAAACTTATCAGACTGATAGTTGATTAAGTATATTACATTAAAAATAAATAACTATCACCATAACTACAATGATGTTTGATTTGGAGAATATATTGCTTAAGTGACTCCCAATACCCCTTTCTCCCCTAACCTTGATGATTGCGTTTGATGACCTTAGTTAGTCGAGCTACAGGCGCTACCGTTATAATAATTATAACTTGGTTATAACTAATTATAACATGGTTATAACTAAAATAAACTCTATTCCTAACTTTAGTAAAGTACGCAAGTAATCTACATTAAATCATAATGTTCGCGGGATTTCTGCCTGTCTAGTATGTTTGTAGTTCACTTTAAAAAAATAATATTCAATTGCCGAGAAACCGTTTGAAATACTGTATGAATCATTTGATTCTATATTTAGCCCCAGATGCCGAATCGGTCTTTGACGTATATCAGTGGGTGTCTGTCTGTGGTTTCGTAGCTTGCGAATGGATTATCCATGGACCAGAAAAAGGGCATGAACTATTTTCATTACATTTTTAATGTTAGAAAACTGTGACAGTCAAGATTATTCTTAGCTATGTTTAACGAAATTTGTCCAAAATGGCCGCCCGTCAAATTTGCTGTTTTTTTCACCATTGCCTGAACAAGAGTATCAAATGAAAGGGAAACTAGAAAACACATACACTTAAAAAATCCAAGACCTTCACAAAAAGTCAGGAGCTTCCTATTTTTATTTATTTTATACTTCTTTATATATTATATTACTTTTTGATGTCAGTAAACAATTCTAAATAAATAATTAAATATCTGTTCTCTCAAAATTTTTATTTACATGATAATTATTACAATCATACACACATGCCAATCAGAAGGTTCCGGGTTCGATTACCGGCGCGGCGAACAATTTGTTGGCTGTGGGTTTGGGTGTTAAATATGTATCTATATAAAATATGTATGTATGTACAGTAGTATATCAGTTGCGTTAGCTACCACAACACGAACTAGAAATGGTTCAGTATGGGGTTAACCATCCGTGTGTGAAATGTGTCCTAGTATTTACACACACATACACAAACACACACTTACACAGACACGGATAAAAAGTACAACAATGTTTATTTAATAAATATATGATATCATTCTCCTATTATAATAAACTAACTTACTATTATAACTAACTTTATTATACAGAGAAGCATTTTGTTGTAAACTGCAGAACAACATTGTTTCTAGTTGTGAGTGGTGCGGAAGTGACGTAGGGTGACCACAATTCTATTCTGCCCTTGGACATTATAAATACATAAACATTAGGACACATTTTAGACACGGCTAAAACACAACACTCATTAGAACTTACTTTGCTCATACGAAGAAGAAGATAAAGCAGGATCTTGTTTCATTTATGCGATATTTCAAATATTTTCAAAATATACATACATAAGAGCATAGACAAAGTATATTAAAGTATATTAATAAACTTTGTCTATGATAAAATATTCACGTCGATTCTTATTGGTTTTGATTGTGTAAAATATTAAATAATAGAATAGCTTGCGACCATTTGCAGCCAAGCCGGCCATAACTTTTCAAGATTAATAATTGATTGTGTCTCTGTGGGACAAACGTCAGCTTTTCAATCAGATGGCCCGTGGTTCGATCACAGCCAACCAATGACTTGTTTTTCAAGTTTTGTGTGGATTTCCACTCGCTTTTACGTTGCAGGAAAACATTGCGAGTAAACCGACACGTTTTGAGGACTGTAACATCTGAAGACGCGTGTCATACGCCAACCACCACTTGGCCAGCGTGGTAGATCTTTCTACTAGTGAGAAAAGGCCTCGAGTCCTAGCAGTGGGAACGTATGGGCTGCTTATGCTTTTTGCTCATATAAAAAATGTCAGTTATATAATCAGGGTAGCTGGAAAAGACTAACTATAAACGTGTGTGAAAATGTCTCACTTTGTACATTAACGGTGTGCACCCTACTAGCGTCCGGAAGTAGGCTCGACGGAAGGCAACTTCTCGCGGCTCCGATTGAGGACACAGATGTAGCGCGCGGCGGCGTATACAGTCTCTCATACAGGGTTTTATGAAATCCTACTTATATTATAAACGCTTAAGTCTGTGTCTGAGTAGAGAGGATTGCTGATTCCAATACAATAAAGCGTGGCGAGGACATTTACCATAATTACCGATGAAACCTAGATGGCGCTGCAAATCGAGCGTGCAGCCTAGCTGCCGCCAAATTCCGCAACGCTCTGCAGTCGCATAGTGATATTACGATAGTAAATTGCGTGACCCGAGTAACCTATAGATCTATGGATGTTTGTTCCTCTATCACTCAAAAAGTACGCAAGGGATTTTAATGAAAATTCACAATAATGTAGCAGAAAATAACACACATGCTATTATTTTTAAAAATATTGTGTGAATTGTCCAAACCTTATAAAAAAAGCTTGGTAAATAAATCAATTATTGCAGAACATAGACAATAATAAAAAGTTCGTAAATAATTGTAATGCTTTCGGCATGTAAAATATTACAAAAAAAATACTTACATTTTTACAATTAGATTTGCAAAAATAAATAAAAGACACACATTTACAGCCATATACTCGTACATGACATGACAGTGAAGTGACAGAAGAAAATCATAGACAAGAAATTTATATATAGGTCATAGATACACATTGAAAACAAACAGGAATAAAAAAAAAGGCGTATGCGTAATACGCAGTAGCTCTGTACGTTTTTAATTTTACATATTTTTCTGGAAAGGGTCTTCGGGTCGCAGCTTTGTGAAGTTGGGACGATTGTGCAAAACTTATCTTTGAATCTCTGCTGTAAGGGAGAATTCGTGACAAGAATTTTATTGAAACGTTTGGTTTGAAGTTAAAGCTGTGTCGAAACATGGCTCACATATATTGTGGCTTCTTGGTCGTGAATTGTAGTCAAATAAATAGGATGTGATACAAAGCAAGTTAGGATTAAACAGGGAATAAAATAAATTTATTAAATTGTAAAAAAAATCTCACAAGGTGTATTGAAATATGTGTGTAATTATAATTAGAAGACTATTTTGGTACTTCTGACTATGTTGCAACATTTAAAAACAATTGTATCATTTTCTAGTGCTCACTTGACTAGCCACCAACCAAAAGTAAAAAAAAACTAATTATTCGCGTGAATTGTAATCAAACGCAAGCCCATTGAGTAAACTAAAGCATGTATTGTATTACACAAATATTTGTAATTGCAGTCCATAAACAGATGTATGACATTGTGATTTAGGAAGGAACTAACCTCCATGACACGGGCTTGCAGTCCAGTTTGAGGGTTAGGGATATTAAATTATGTACATACATTCCATAAATAAAAACATTTAGAATTTAGAATTTGAATTTGCTGTAAAAAAAAAACTGTCACCAAGCACCTAACAGAGAGTTCCGGTGTTAGTCCAGACTAGGCATGCTCCACCATAGCACAGAGTGTCGCTAACTAATGTGGTTCCGCATTCTGCTGTTCCAATACCTAGCGGTAAAAAAAAAACACTTATTCTTAAATTTCATTTACATTTTGTTTCCAAAGCGTTATCATTTAAGGTAGCGTCTAATGAATGTTTCTAGCACAATCCTTGCAAATTCAATATTTTTCCGAGCAAGCCTCGTAACCTGCATCTGCTTTGACCGCCAGCCGCGGAGCGAGGCTGCGGTGGACGCAGCCTTCAGGGCTCAGGTCAATGATAATAACCCACTTGATAGCCGATGTTAGCAATGTCTCATATTAGCACTGTTCGCCTCTGCGGTCGTAGGACGGGGTGCTACCGTGGTAGAACCGGACGGACTAAATGGGTGTCAGTGTTTTAATTAGCGTGTATTCGTTGTAATTTCTGTAAATCCTGATTAAGTAATCAACGGAATTTATATTTGCACGAACAAACGGTCACACTTACTAAAGTCAAAGTTCTTTATTCATGAAATAAAAATTTACATGTTATTTATGTAAAATATAATATTTTATATGAGAATATTAAAATCGTGTTAGAAAATAGTTTACTTAAAAGTAAAGTACTTTTTGGTCAGTTCTATACGTTTCGTACAGCCTTCGAAATTAATCTTGAAAAGGATTGCTATTTAATTACTATGAGTACTCTCTTAAAGCGTCGAAGCCCTTTGGCCGTATATCCAACGTTTTTTTAACCGACTTCATTTAAATCAGGGTTCGCGCAAATATAAAATATGCCTTACGATAACAGTTACAAAGTACAATGGATTTTGTGCCTACGACCAATCCGTCTGAAAACTTGATTTTATTTATTTGACATAAACTAATTGCACTGCTCGGAGTTAGTAATGCATCTGTTATTTGTTTCGGAAGCGGGTTAAAGATATACGCTATCGAGTGGAATATTATCATAAGCTCACGCGGTACCCTGGGCGGGGAGAGTAGTGGCAATGCGCTGTGCGGTCCTGCATCCCTGCCCCCGTCGTGAGATGGGACACCGTGAGGTTTTAGTCGGTAGTGACGGCCCTTCTGGCCGTCGAGCCCGACATACCTCGCTCGCCTCCCCCAGGCTTGTAGCGGGAGATGCGTAAATGCATTTCCTCACGAAATAAAAGACTCACCCGGTACCTTAATATCATGGCTCTAATATACTCTAATAACTGCGGACCAAGGCTCTCTTCTTAAAGATTCTGGACCGACCCAAACGGGTGGTATACACTACTTTTCTGTAAAAGCCGATGTTATCATTCCTTTTCAAAGTCCTCAAGCCAAGTCAGATGCCTTTATAACAAATCTTAATAGTAATAATATGTTTGAACAGAAAATATAGAGTTTTTGGTAAAGTAATCCCTTTTATAAAATTAAAGCGAATATAATATGAATATGGAACTTGCAGAATCGATATTCATATTTTAACAGTGGTACTTTTATTTTATTAGATATGGAAGAATAATTGCTATGCTGTGATAGCATTCAATGGTGTAGAAAATTTAATGAAATTTATCTATCTAAAAACGTATCTTTTTACGTTGCTTGTAGTGTGACTTGCCTTCTTATAGCCTATATAGTTCTGTGTTTCTGTGTTTGGGCGGCTTGAAAGTTCTCGACACCAGAGCCAAGCTATCAAGAAGAAGAATAAGACCTATAAGGCGTTAATTACTAAGACGTTCCGATGCGAGACATTTACATTCTAGACATATAGACAGACAAACTGATGAATAATCGAGTGATCTTATAAGGGTTTATTTTATACCTGTAGCTGAACGGAACCCTAAAAACGTCGAATGAATAAAACGACTGTTATTCGGTATATTATGCTGTCATAATAATATTCATAATGGTACGAGTGATATTCCAGAAACGACGCCGTTTTCGGTACGTTCCGTCTCTTCCTCCGCCCACGTGCTGGATATAATATGTACTATGTGTATATAGGTACAGTATATACCTTCTGTAATGCTAAGTACACACAAGATGATTTTACATACGATATCGTAACGCTAGTACAGTTATTGGTGAAATCTTATTGCTCATTGCATTCTTCATTGATATCAACTTTAGAGCAGCAAATTTCTCTCGCTATTCAGCGAGGAAATGCTGCCAGCCTAATGGGTACGTTTGGGTGAGGGGCTTTGACGTAGTCTTTAAGACTTAATTGTATTATTTTTGATATGTGATAAAATATGTATTTATTTTATACACCATATCTTTTATTAATAAAATTGCACCGGCACGGGCAATACATAGTTACATATTTTGTAAAAATTTCAGATTTCTAACTATGACGGTTTCCGAGATACAGCCTGTAGACAGACAGACAGAAAGACAGGCAGCGGAGGCTTAGTTATAGAGTCCCGTTTTAACGGAACCTTAAAAACCAAATTGACTGACTTATGCATAACAAGACGCAGTCGAAACTAGTGTACTTAGTAACTTGATATTTGAAACGATGGCAGCTCAATATGGCGAGTGGCCGCCTCACGTCCCAAAGGTTGTGAATTCGATCCCTGCTAATAAAGTTGAGCTTTCGGTAAAGGAAAACATCGTAAGGAAACCAAACCATTGTGGTAGGGTATTTTCTAAAGCTCGCCGGGCTAGTAACCACTTCTGAAGTTGTTAAATCTGTCGCCTATATTTATGTACACCTATATTTGTGTTTAAACCACCATTTTCATTATCACCTTTTTTCACTTAACCCCACTGGTAGATGCATAATGAATTTATACATCAGTGGGAACACAGAACGTATTACACAATATTTTTTTTTCACATTAAATTGGCTTGCGCTTGATCACATTCACCTGATGGCAAGTGACATTATGATCTAAGGTGGAGCGCGCTTACCCAGAAAAAACCGGTTCCGATTGCTTTGAAAGCCGCAAGATTGTAGCTCTCAGGGAACAGGGAACTTGGTAAAGAATTGCACACCTTCGCAGTTCGCACTATGAAGGCCAATGAAATAATTGAAAAGTGTGCATCAGTGTAAACAGAGCTTTAGGCACACAATTTCCCAGCAAAATTCGATTTGTAAACTGCTAGCGTTGGCTTGCCCCGTTCGTACCCCGTTACTGAACTCCACTTATTTCAAGGGTGCCTTTTTTAATCTGCGTGGGCAGAAACAAAACCAGAATTACTTTCGGTTGATTATGACACATACAGAAAACGAGGGACAAAATATAACTACATATACATATCTAATAAGTCAGAAAGAATCGAGTGTCTGTAAATTAGATATTTTTCCTAAAAATCTGAAAGGGACAAAAATTTTTGTAAAGATATTGGGAAGCGGTTGATACAAGAGCTGGCCTTACTAAGTTTAGCTGTTCAACGGGGCAATGCTGCCAGCATCTTGGGAATTCTGCCCCGCAGCGATAGCTTGGATGGTGAGCTTACTTTCATTTAAATTGTAGTGTTTTGATTTTTCTTGTTATCTTTAAGTTTGTATATAGTATTTTAAAATGTTCATTCTTTATTTTGTGTACGATAGGGGAACAGAAACATTTTTTTTGAATTTTTGTTTGCTACGTTATAACTTTGAAACTAGTCAGCGGATTTGAACGGTTTACAAGCGGTGGTTAAAACAATTATTTATTTTATTTATTTATTTAGCTCTTAGTTCATATGAAGAAGAGGATAAAGAAGCTGCAAGTGTTTTCAATACCAGACTCGGGTCGATGAAACTTTGATTTAGTTTCTGTTTATCCATTTAGGAGTATTGGTAATAAGTTGTAGAGGGAGGTAACTAACTATCCTGTCTAGACATGTTAGCAACACCCACATCTGACACAAACAATATTGATCAGATAATATGACCAGGCAACCGTAAAGGTTAAAGCCATATCTTCGTCTTATATATAAAATTTCCATGTCACAGTGTTAGTCACCGTATTCCTCCAAAACGGCTGACCGATTTTTACCAAATTTCATATGCATATTCAGTGGGCTTTAGTATCGGCTACTATCTATTTTTCATACCCCTAAGTGATAAGGAAAAACAACGTTTGCCGGGTCAGCTAGTAATAATATATTAACTACGCATATCAATTTCTTCTTTAAGGCGCTATTTTACCACGCCATACATGCATATGCATATATGCAAGAAGCCCATTATACTGTTCTCATTGCAGGGAATAGAGACCTTCTCTAACTAGGAGAGAGTTATAGGCCATAACCCACCACGCTGGCCAAGTGCGGGTTGGCGGATGACACACGTCTTTAGTCTTTATGATATTGTATTCCTAAAACGTGTCGGTTTCCTCGCGATGTTTTCCTTCACCGTGAAGCGAATGAAAATCTACACATATCTTGAAAAACATGTCCATTTAATTTTATTTTTATAGTTTATTTTTAAAGTTAATAGATACGTAACTAAATATTCTGTAATTGTTTTGAGGGTCTACTAAATGTCGTTATAAAGATATATTAAAAATTAGGTTTGTTATATACATAGGAGCCCACTTACAGATTTCCATTTTGTTTTTTAATATTTGTTGTTTTAAATTTCAGCTTTCTAGTTATCACGGTTTTACGAGATACAGCCTCGTTACAGGCAGACAGGCAGACAGACTGACAAATAGACAGCGAAGGCTTAGTAATAGAATCCCTTTTTACCTATAGGTACGGAACTCTAAAAAAAGTATAGTCTTGGCACTAACTAGGCAAAAGTAGTTTGGTGCAGCTATAACAATAACTACAAAGGTAAGCTATATGGCTCGCGTATTTTCAGAGCTATTGTGCAGAAAAAAAAAACGATTAAAACATAAATATTGGTAGTTTCAATAACTTTCGTGTCCAATAAAGAATTATATATCTATCTATACTTAGCACTAACTATAACTAAGGCAAAAGTAGTTTGAAGCTATAACAATAACTACAAAGGTTGACTATATGGCTCGCATATTTTCAGAGCTATTGTGCAGAAAAAAACGTTTAAAACATAAAAGCCTCCGTATGACCTCCCTCCAGCACACCCATTGTTGAGTCCACTTTTATTTTTCTTTCTTGTTTGTTTTAAAACTGCGAACAATTGTTTGAGTTTCAGATTATACCTACTCGTGTTTCGCTCTTTTATTTCGTGTTTTAATTGTTTTATTTTATATTTTTAGATACTTTGTAATTTGATCTCTGTGAAGTGCGAAGGCACTTGATTAATTAATTAAATGTCAAGTTAATATACAGCGCTATTGCAAAAAAAACATTTGTATTTGCAACCGTATTGATATTTTCTTGACATATTTTGACCCCAACCGAGCCCGTCTATGTTATGCACTCGAAAAGTCTTTAATTACGAAACATTAAAGTTAAATTAGCATGGAAAAGAAATTACATTTATTACACAGGCTTAGATCCGTATATGCAATACAATTACAAATGAATAAATAATGCTATATTAATTTAATACATAATCAAATCAATCAATTAATGTATGTAAATATAATCTAAAAAACAAGTGAGTGGGAAGAGTACCTAAAATGCCAGCCGAGTTGCCACTTTGTATAGCAACGCTAATTAGTATTAATTTATATAGCGAGCTAGTTCTAATATCTATACTTAGTTACGTTCAAAACTAAACGAGCTAAATTTCCTTCAATAATTGTATTGTTTTATGCGTTATTAATATTCATCATTCAAAGGAATCCACATAAATCTTTTCAAGTAAACTTTAAGTGCGCCTTATTTAAATATTCGTGAACATTCCTCCCACAATTCATTTCTAATGAAAACAAACGAACTGTTTCTTCCAACGCGAATTCTGAGGAAACACCTACATACAATAGCCAACTAGATAATGTATCTACATGGCGTATTTTCTTCATCAAGCCTTTTTCAGCACAGAAACAAAAGCGGGTGCGACTCGCTCTCACATTAAAGTCCATATTTACGTCACATTAACAAGGAGATATGACCTTTAACGCAGACTGTTAAAGTTTAAATTTCAACGTCGAGACGTGTGGCGTAAGTCGTTTGTGCACTTGTCAGTTAATTTCCTTGCGAAGGGAGAATGTCGGTAATATGGGAAGAGTTGTTGCTCGGGCCGAGTTAGGTAAAAATGCCAGGTATTTTCTCGTCAAAGCTTCTTGATTACTGGAAAGTTGAGACTGAGAGGAAGAGTTACGAGAGATTCTTGTGCTGTTATAATGTTGGAATTGGCATTTATATTACTTTTTTCTTCTTCGTATGAGCTAAGTTACCAAGTTTTAAGTTTTCTAGTATCAAAAGTTTTCAAGCCACCCAAAAGCCTCTGATTATTCATACCTATTATTTGGTTGGATTTTAAAGTTTTTGTCTTGATAGATTTAAGGATATTATTAATGTTATGGTGTAGCAGACACATTCAAATTAGAGTAGATAAAATATTGAATAAAAACTCAAAAATAGTACGTGTACAAAAAAAAGTGGCGTATTTTTTAAATTATTATACTAACTGTGTCCCGCGGTGCTATACGCATTAAATCGGGATAAAAAGTAGCTTATATGTTAATCTAGGATCAAAGCTATCTCCATAGCAAAATCATCCAAATTTGTCTAGCCGATTGAGCGTAAGCAAGTAACATACATACCTACTTACACCTTCACACTTACATACAAACGTTCACATTTATAATATCAGTCGAACATATATATATTTATTTCCTAGGTTTCACAAATAAGGAAAAATCCTACTGTTCTTGTTTCTAATGAAATCTAAAAATATATCTTAAGTTTTCTTCAAGAATGTCTAGAACTGGATAGAGAAATAAAGTAAAACTTCCACATTTAACGCTTGCAGACACATTCATCGTCGAAATAGCCAAGCACAGTGTTTGCTGAAGAGCTTTATTTTATTTGCCCCACTTTCAGAAGACATCTTATAGGATCTTCACACTGGTATTAAACGCCTGGCTGGGTCACTAAGGTATTACTACTACAATAACGCTAGTAATATAGTTAGTTCAATAGGCTGGGTTTACTTTTTATTACAAGCATGAAATAAAAAAAAATGGTGCCACAAGCCACAATCCTTTACATTTAGACACTTCCATAGTGAGGGAGTTACAAATACAAATCATTTGTTGATAACACCAAAGTTACAAGTCAAATAATATGATATCATACAATACTATGTATATAATATATACATAGTCAAATAATATATATATATACCTACAATATTGAATCCGCTATTTTGTGTCTCTGAAGCCATATTGCAGCAATTTTCAGACATATCTAAAATATTCCTAACTTAAAAAACGTTTCAAACAAAAAATAACTATTCAAATATATTTTTATCTGTTCAGAAGCCACAGACAGACAGAGACATACAAACACGTCGGGGGTTAACAACAAGGTTTAATAAATTGTGTCAACGTTTGGAACAATTTCGAGATAGTTGTAGTGCCATTTAACACAACAAACAAGGGTGAATTGTTCCAAAACAATGTCTTTTCTTTTTAATCTTTATGTTCTTATAATAGTACTAGCTGACCCGGCAAACGTTGTTTTGCCTCACTTAGGGGTATGAAAAATAGATAGTGTAGCTTATATGACACATTCGTAGATTTACCATAGCAGCGCCATCTATTGATTACTTACTCAACCCAGTCGAAAGGTATCGACATCTGTTAGAATCATTTGGAGTTAACAGATAATTGTGACTGTCAAATAATAACAGACAATAATTAGCAATAAATTAAAATTGCGACTATAATTTGAAGATTTAAACTATCCTATCTCTCAAGTTGGATCGAACTGAACATGGTGTGTGAATTTTATTATAATCGGTTAAGTGGTTTAGGAGTCTATTTAGGACAAAAATTGTGACACGAGATTTATATATATTAAGATTTAAATAGTTTATTCTGTAACAAAACTTCTGCCTGGTTGTTAAAAAACAGAATAAGCTCAAGTATGTTTACAAACCACTAGTGACGTATGCAGGCGTTTTATAATTCAGGTAGTAACCGCCCCTAAGGTTTTATCGCCGCTTGTTAGGGATCATTTTATTAGCCCCCGACGGGAAACAAGGGATGCTACCAGGCTCACTTCACGCTAACAATGTTCATTTAAAAAGAATCACTTCCTGTTTTTAACCGACTTCAAAAAGGAGGAGGTTATATATTCGACGTGTATGTATTTTTTTTTTTTTTTATGTATGTTCACCGATTTCTCAGCCATTTGTGGATCGATTCTCAAAATTCTTTTTTTAATTGAAAGAGTATGGTTCTGAATTGGTCCCATTGTCACCAAAATAGGATCTGATGATGGATTCCTAGGGAAATCGAAGGAAAACCTAAAAAGTTAGGTTATGTTTACGCCCGAAGAGAGATTCACGCTCGTTCGGCTGTACTGATATTCTTGAAATTTAAGATGAAAATAGGTAAGACTATGTGTTAACACATAGGCTACTTTTTATCCCGAATATAATTACTGTTCCCGTGGGATGCACCAAATAACACATAAATCTTTATAACTTCTTCACGCCCGAACGGCTGTACTGATGTTGATGAAATTTGAGATGAAGATAGGTTAGACTATGTGTTAACACATTGGTTACTTTTTATCCCGAAAATAATTACTGTTCCCGTGGGATGCACCAAATAACACATGACACACTGATTTCGCTTAAATTTGATATGGGGGTAGACTAGACCTTGTATAACACGAAGGTTACTTTTTATCTTAAAAGTCATTGCTACTCCCTTGGGATACCCAAATAACTCGATAACCTATTTCACTTCTTCGCGCTCATACGGCAATACAGATTTCACTCATGTAAAATTTGATAATATATTAATAGACTAGACACTCGAACGGATAAAAAAAATATTTACGGGCTCGCTTCGCTAGGAGTTATCCCACTTCGTTCGACTTTCCCCCAGGATGTTTTGGGCTTATGACACTCCAAATATTATATAATTTGTGCTGCTTTGGACTTCTTTATGCTCAAATGGTTTGAACAAATACGGTGAAAATTTTCGCGCTCGCTTCGCTCGCGCATTGCCCGATACGCTCGCATCCTGCTCGCTTCGCTCGCCCTTGGTCCTAGTACGTTTTGACACAACAAACATTATGTTATTTGTGCTGTTTGGACTTCTTTATGCTCAAACGGTTTAAAGAAATACGGTGAAAATTTTCGCGCTCGCTTCGTTCGCGCATAGTTCGGATCGCTCGCATCCGGCTCGCTTCGCTCGCTGTTGGTTCTAGTAAGTTTTGACACAACAAACATTATGTAATTTGTGCTGCTTTGGACTTCTTCAAGCTCAAGCGGTTCGAACAAATACGGTGAAAATTTTCGCGCTCGCTTCGCTCGCGCATATCTCGCTTCGCTCGCAATTAGTTTTAGTACGTTTTGACATAACAAACATTATGTAATTTGTGCTGCTTTGGACTTCTTTATACTCAAACGGTTCGAACAAATACGGTGAAAATTTTCGCGCTTGCTTCGCTCGCATCCGGCTCGCTTCGCTCGCAATTGGTTCTATTACGTTTTGACACAACAAACATTATGTAATTTGTGCTGCTTTGGACTTCTTTATGCTCAAACGGTTCGAACAAATACGGTGAAAATTTTCGCGCTCGCTTCGCTCGCATCCGGCTCGCTTCGCTCGCAATTGGTTCTATCACGTTTTGACACAACAAACATTATGTAATTTGTGCTGCTTTGGACTTCTTTATGCTCAAACGGTTCGAACAAATACGGTGAAAATTTTCGCGCTCGCTTCGCTCGCATCCGGCTCGCTTCGCTCGCAATTGGTTCTATTACGTTTTGACACAACAAACATTATGTAATTTGTGCTGCTTTGGACTTCTTTATGCTCAAACGGTTCGAACAAATACGGTGAAAATTTTCGCGCTCGCTTCGCTCGCGCATAGCTCGCTTCGCTCGCATCCGGCTCGCTTTGCTCGCAATTGGTTCTATTACGTTTTGACACAACAAACATTATGTAATTTGTGCTGCTTTGGACTTCTTTATGCTCAACCGGTTCGAACAAATACGGTGAAAATTTTCGCGCTCGCTTCGCTCGCGCATAGCTCGCTTCGCTCGCATCCGGCTCGCTTCGCTCGCAATTGGTTCTATTACGTTTTGACACAACAGACATTATGTAATTTGTGCTGCTTTGGACTTCTTTATGCTCAAACGGTTCGAACAAATACGGTGAAAATTTTCGCGCTCGCTTCGCTCGCGCATAGCTCGCTTCGCTCGCATCCGGCTCGCTTTGCTCGCAATTGGTTCTATTACGTTTTGACACAACAAACAATATGTAATTTGTGCTGCTTTGGACTTCTTTATGCTCAACCGGTTCGAACAAATACGGTGAAAATTTTCGCGCTCGCTTCGCTCGCGCATAGCTCGCTTCGCTCGCAATTGGTTCTATTACGTTTTGACACAACAAACATTATGTAATTTGTGCTGCTTTGGACTTCTTTATGCTCAAACGGTTCGAACAAATACGGTGAATATTTTCGCGCTCGCTTCGCTAGCATACAGCTCAATTTGCTCGCAATTGGTTGCCTGCCTGGTATACGTCAGAGGTTTTTTGATCTTGAAGTTTATTTGGCTCTCTATAGCTAAAACTTAAAAAATATCATGACTAACCACTAAAAATGTAAAAATAAAATTGTTTTAAAAAACAAAGAACCGACTTCAAAACACAACTAAAAAGGGAAAAATAATTTTAAGCCTACATCAAATCAAGAATAGTTATATAAGTAGAATCGAAGAGTTTATTTCATGTACTTATAAAAAACTATTTTAAATTTTTATTAATCCTGTTTTCTTGAAGTCGGTGCCATCTAAGAAGAACAATTTAATGTTTGTTAAAAAAACTATTTTCAATTGTCTTTCTTTGCTGGCACCGACTCCAAGAATACAGGATTAATAAAAATTTAAAATACTTTTTTATAAGTACATGAAATAAACTCTTCGATTCTACTTATATAACTATTCTTGATTTGATGTAGGCTTAAAATTATTTTTCCCTTTTTAGTTGTGTTTTGAAGTCGGTTCTTTGTTTTTTAAAACAATTTTATACTCGTTTATTCTCTTTGTAAAATATTATAATTGTACACGGTATTTTTGTGGACAAATCTGTTTTTTAGGGCCTAAGTAATAACCTTAATTTATTATTATACTTTTATAACCTTAAAATTAGTACTAAGCTTACTTTTGAGGCTGTACTCTTATGTATTTTGCAAAGTAATATAACTTTTGTTTTGTGAAAATGTATGTCTTAATTTATTTACATTAAAAATTGCTATGTATATATGTTAGCATAGAATCTTGCACGCTACATTAAATCACAACTTCCCGTTGTACGATGAGATTCAAAATGGTTACACTCAGATAACTTTGGTGACAAGAAAATTGATAAGGTATCATCGAGCTACTCAGATAATGGAGTCAGAAGATGGCTGTATTTTTTTCTTAGCAATAATAAACAATTTAAGTAAAGTTTGGGCTTATCTAAAACAAAAAAAAATTGATACAATAAAAGTGTTATATTTTAAGATAGTTTGAGTTTAGATTAGTGCTCGCAGGAGTTATTTCCGAAACAAATCTTTATTCTTTATTTGTACCTCAAAAGTTAGCTTTAAAAGTATTGGTGTATTGAACCAGGCCGAACGATTCTCAATGACAGACACGTACGTGAAACTATTTAAAATTCAAACCTACATTTCAAACGTAATTGTACAATAATATTGTTGTTTGTTGTTTTAATACAGTAATTGTACAAATAAATTCCACGAAATGAACTTTCAAAATACATTAAAATAATCCTACCGAGCAATTTCAGGAAAAACCGCCAAAACGTGTAAAATTGTTGAGCCAAAAATATGTCAACCATTAAACATTAACAAAAGCCTAAGTAGCATAAAATAGGAATTAAGTAGCAATACCAGATGGCATCTGGCACAGTTGGCTAGAGGCGTGCTTGCCAGTGCCAACGCTAGCCCATAATAACGGAGAGGTTTTCATAATTTAGTTGTCAGCGAAGCCGTTTGGATGACTGTTGCTTTTCAATTATTAAAATAATGCACAAGGCTAACTGGTTAACGAACGCTAACTTTTTAAGGCGCTAGGGGAGCAAAATAGCTTATTTTGAAAAATCTATGGGGTTTTCAGTTTTACTATCTTTAATCAGTATTGAGAATACAACACATTTTAAATACCATAACATTACGTGAAATTTGCTCAACGTTACGTTAAATTTCTTTTTTGTACAATAGTATTTTTCAAATTTAAAATATTGTATATAATATAAACAAATCCTACGTTTTTTGTAGATAATGTTAATAATTATAGTAGAAAATTATAGTATGAAGAATCATAGAGCCTCCAATTTTAATAGTGTTGATTCTATATGAATTTATATCGAGAAATTCAAGAGAAATGCCGAGTGGCATGCTTTGGTATGAGCCTGACCAGCTCTATGTGAAATTGTCCTAATATAACTTAATCTAGTACCTATCTAGTTAAGCTAGCTTTGTTAATACAACATAAGAAAGAATACATTTTTGTAAGAAAACAAAAATGATTCACGTTTTCCGTAACCTTTTGTAACACTTCCGTAGCAAGCTTGCGTAGCGTTCGTAGACCTTTGAAAATTCGCCGTAGCCCTCCATTTTACGTAACCACATTATTTCTGCCAGTTCCTTTGACCACACACTTACGAGTACTGATTTAGAATGAGTAAAGAAAGAAAGAAAGAAAAATATTTGTTATTTATGTATATTTATATACTAGCTTACTTCAAACAGCACGTACGTTTATATAATATGTACAGTCATGTATATGACAACGGACAGATTCATTTCTTACCCGAGTTTAAATGCTCAATTTCAAAATTATGTTTTACGAAATCTGTTAAAGTTTTATTTTAGAATCTTTTACATTTTAAGAAAGCAATCGCAAACCAGTCATTCTTGACTAGGCATGCTCCAACTTAGGCCAGAGTATAGTACACATACAGGTACATTCGCCTCGCTGGTCAAACTTAACTACCTAAGAAGATCTGCATCAATCACAGAAATTCAATGAGCAACGCTCTATGCAGACAGTCTTTGGATGGGTAACCGTGCAAATAACTGACATTTTAAACGCGGTATTTCATAAACACATATTCGGATGACCAAACGAAGAAGGATGACAAAATTGTAGGTGTAAGCTTAGAGTTAATAAGTCAAATCAGAGGCCTACGGGCGGCTTGAAAGCCCTAGACACCAGACTCTAACAAATAAAGTCATCCGAAAAAAATAAAAATTAAAGCGAAATAATACAAACAGAGACGGCGTTGAGACAAGTAGCGAGAGAGTAAGAGTGCTCATATTGATAGCTCTCGAGAGTCTGTAGAGACACTCGACACCACCCGGGGATGTACTGGCATCTTCTTACCAACATTGGTGGCGATTCAGCGGCACACACGACTAAACCAAATTTAAAGAAGCCCCGTCTCTTTTCATCTTAGGTGGCCAGAAAGAGACGGCACGCTGTGCACCATAGTCAAACCAACTAAAATCACGTCAAATGTAGAAAATATAGGCGACTTTAGACGGCACTCATTTGTATCACCTCTAAAACTGCCTGCACATTCCATATTTGACGTGATTTTAGTTGTTTTGTGTGTGGTTCAGTACGTGTCGTCTCTTTCTAGCCACCTAAGATGAAAAGAGACGGGGCTTCTTTAAATTTAGTTTAGCCGTGTGTGCCGCTGAATCGTTGTCTCTCCAATCCGCAGATTTATTTGAAAACAGCTATCATCTATTATTATTCAAACCAGGCGCTGGTATACCTTGTGCTTTATATTACTAAAGCTGCTCCTTTTGTGCGCATACCTTTACATAAGTATTAGTACACGATACTTAGGTATTTGGTATAATAGTTAATGTTTCTAATGAATAAGAAATGTGTATGTGTAACTGTTTTGAAGTGTGCACAGTAAAGTGTTTACTTTCTTTATTTTAAAAGTTGTCTTTTACGTGGTCATAACTTACAAAAAATATGTAAAATGGCAATGATATTGTTGAGGTAATCGCCAAGTGAACAAAACACCTTATGCAGTAATACGAGTATTTGGATTACGAGTATAGTATTCAATCTAGAAATGAGGAGAAAATGGGCTGTCAACTCATGTACACTTTCACTCGGTGTACATTAAATGTTTCAGTTTACAACTTTATTATTTCTTCATAATAAGACAGAACCTTTGTGCTTAAAAGTCCTGGAGCATTTTATACCCACTTATATATTTATTTGGCATCAACAACTTTATTTTATCCACAGATTGTGGTACAGGCCTATGCTCAGTTATTAAAACTAGGTTTCTAGTCAGATTTTCCAACGTTAGTACTATTTGTAAATGTATTTATGCGATAAGTATATATAGAAAAAAAATACGGTTTTTGACTTTGGCAATCAACTTTCATTATTGTCTTTAACAAATAACAAAAATTTTGGAATACTTATTTTTGTTGTACGAGAGCCCCCTTTAAATAGTTAGTTGTCGTAGTAACAACATTTTATTTAAAGATATATTTTTCTTGTAACCTATTAAAACAGATATAATTTAAAACCAGAGGAAATATGGTATGACATTTTTTATATTTTTTGTATAGATATTTATGTTTTATATTTAATACAGATACATATTGAAGAATTTTGAAATGTACTCAATTAGGTATATTTTATTTTTTTGTTATGCTAATTTTTAATTAGATATGATTGTAATTGCCCTCTAAAATATATTTAACATTAAAGATGAATATGATTATGTATGGAGGTCTTTGCCCAAAAATGGGACAGACTTGATAATAATTTTAAACTCAGGCTTGCCCTAAATTGTACTAAAAGTAGCATTGGAAAAAATGCAATAAAGGCACCGTTATGAGGTTTACGAGCGCAAAATTATACTCCGGCTCACAGTAACTGTAGTCGCGGTGAATAATAAATATCATAGTTTGGTAAATTGGGTCAAACATACTCACGGAGGCAGAGGACCGCCACACAAGTTTCAGTTCTTTAAACTGTTCAAATTGTTTTTTAGGATTACGTACCTAAAAAGCAAAAAAATAACCCTATTACTAAGCCGACGTCTGTCTGTTTGTCACCAGGCTGTATCTCAGTAACCCAGATAGCTAGAAAACTGAAATTTTCACAAGTCGTATTGCCCGTGCTGCTAAAACAACAAATACTAAAAAGAAGTGGGGTTCTTATTCAATAAACGTGTTTTTTCGTACAATGTACACCTACAATTTGAATTTAATAGGTCTTGATTTAAATTTTTCAAAATGTGAGCTGTATATACCCAAGGATTTTCCAGATACTAACAGTATTATACAACAGTTCGATTGCTTAGCTCCTGGTTTAAAAATAGTTAACAATGAGAATTTACACCTGCTTGGCTCCCCTGTTACGGATGAATCATTCACGAAATTCTTTGACGAAAAAATTCAAAATTTTCTGTTTTGCGCAGAACGCTTAACAAAAAATAACGTGCATATGGCTTTCACCATCATTCGGTTTTGTTTATTTGTGCCAAAATTCACCTACCTGGTCAGATGTTCACAACTTTGGAAACATGTTGAGTTATTGTCTCGTTTAGATACGATTATAAAGAGTACATTAGCCAACATTTTAAACGTAAACATAGGTGACCGCGAGTGGCGCCAGGCGTCGCTCCCCGTGCATATGGGAGGACTAGGCATCCGTTCTATCTCTGGCGTTGCTCTCCCCGCGTTTCTGTCTTCAGTTCATGCCAATAAAAATCTGATTCAAAACATCTTGCATGCTGATCTACCAATAGCTCACATGATTGAGGCCAGAAACGCGTGGACAACTGCTTGTCCAAATACTGATTTCCCAAAAAATCAAGCTTCCCAGAAGCAATGGGATGGACCGATTTGTGAACTGGTACGGAAGCAACTCTTAAATAATACGTGCCCCAGTTCAGCAGATCGTGCCCGTCTCATTGCTGTTTCCGAATGGGAATCAGGTTTGTGGCTGCAGGTACTCCCATCGCCCAACACTGGCACCCTTTTGGACAATTCAACTTTTCGAATTTGCTCGGCCCTCCGTCTGGGTGCACCGTGCTGTGCTCCACACCAGTGCCAGTGTGGGGGTGGCGTTGATCAGCTCGGTCACCATGGCCTCTCCTGCGGTAGGAGTGCGGGCAGATTTCCCCGCCACGCCAGTCTTAACGATATCATCCGCCGTGCTCTTACCACCGCTAATTGTGCTGCCATCCTGGAACCTTCAGGGTTGGTTCGTAGTGATGGTAAGAGACCGGACGGAATGACCTTGATCCCGTGGAAGTTGGGTCGGCCTTTGGTGTGGGACGCAACATGCGTCGACACCCTTGCGCCGTCTCATCTTCCGGCATCTCGAGTTAGGGCTGGTGCAGCGGCAGAATCTGCAGAGAATCTCAAAAGGCGCAAATATAGTAACCTGAATAGTGGCTATTTATTTGTTCCTTTCGGGGTAGAAACTTTGGGGCCGTGGGGACCGGGAGCTAAATCTTTATTCAATGATTTAAAGAAGCGCTTGGTCGACGCTACTCGTGACCAAAATGCCGGCCTCTACTTTGCACAGCGAATTAGCGTTGCTATACAAAGAGGCAACTCGGCTGGCATTTTAGGTACTCTTCCCACTGACACTGGTCTTTTAGTTTATTAGATACCTATACTTTTAGTTTTGTAAGTGGTTTAGTTTTTAATTTTATAAAATAGATTAACATTTAAGTTATAAACATTATATAATAAATACGAGTAGTCAAATTATAATAAGTATATATAAACATAATTAAATGTAATACATCAATTTAAAATTATGTATATCTAATCTTAAATTATTTAATGTAAAACTATATCTAATATAAATTCAACTACAACAAAAATAATACAATAATTTAACAGTTTGATACGAAATTTAATTTCAAATCACAAAAAAATAATTAATTAACAAAAAATAGTCATTAGATACCAAATCACCAATACCATTTTAGTATAAATTTAAATAAATATCTATCCATTTATAAAATACTAGTTGTCCTGGATTACGGGCGCAAAAAAGAAGTTAACCTCTTAAAGTTAATCTCATAGTAAATATTGTCAAAATCGGTTCAGCCACAAGTAACAAACATATACACTTACACACAAACTTTCGCATTTATAATATAAGTAGGATGTATATGAAATAACATGTCATTTGGAAAATTATTCTATTCTATCCAGCTGCCATGCTAGGCGGGCTGGTGGTCGTTAACTCCCCAAGTGATTAGTATTCAGAGTGCGGGCTACCTGCAGAGTGCAGGAGTCATTAAACTGACAGTTTAGCCGCCCAACCACAGCCTAGATGTACATAGGTATAAACAATAGGTCGAATTCACTTCGTTGATGTACCGTATCAATTAACATAGGTAACGTTGATATCTATTATATCAATACTAGCTGACCCGGCCAACGTTACCTTAAGTACAGTTCCTTCTTCTACTTAGTCGTAACTTCATTACTGAAGGTCGTGTCTAATACGGAGTGTCGATCACTCGGTTAACAATGGTCTTCCACTGTTTCCTGTCCTCGGCGGTCTTAAAAGCTTCGGCAATAGGTAGGCCAGTGAGCGTCTTTACGAGGTCTGACCAGCGGGTAGGAGAGCCAACTACCACGAGCTTCTCGAGGCAATCAGGATTTCTTCGAGTGACATGTCCAAAATATCCGAGAATTCGCTGGTAGCAGAGAGTGGTAAGAACATTATAATTGATCAGTTATCGAGCGGAATGAGTCGAGAGAGATAAAATGGCCATTAAAAAATAGGGGTTAGTGATAAAAACGTAAAAAATTAGGTTTGTATTATATTTCTTTATGCCACATTATAAAAAAATTATAACAAAAATAAAATTCGTAAAAAAAAATTAGGGGTGAACAACCCTTATTACTTAGGGGTATGGAAAATAGATAGTAGCCGATTCTCAGACCTACTAAATACGCATATAAAATTAGGTAAAAATTGGTCAAGCCGTTTCAGAGGAGTACGGAAACTAACATTGTGACATAGAAAAAATATACATTGAATATATATATATATAGAAAATATATAGAAGATAGAAGAAGAAGATATAAAGAGGACAAGTTTGATTTTTTGTTGTTTAAGAGTGGGATAATCATTATTATCCTACTAATATTTATTATAATTATCCTACTGCTATTTATCCATTATCCTATATTTCTCATATAGAAATGTATTTCCTTGTATCGACTCGACTCGTGACTTGAGGGTCTCAGTAATAATACAACTTTATTCCGGGCTATTTGCAAATTATAATAGGATTTTTTTCTCCTTACAACTAGCCATTAGACCAGTAGAGCGGTGTACCAACACAAATTATCGACACTTTGGCCTAAGATGGAGTATGTCTAGTTTGGAATAAGGCTCTCAAGAAGGCAGCAGGAGCAGATATTCGTGATGAGTGTGGCAGCAAGCCAGACGAGCGTTAGGAAATGCCACCAAGCTAAATTAATTCCATGCAAAAAGCATTCTAAGGTCTTATGTGATATAACAGAAATTTGGTACTTGTATTCTAGCTTGTTTTAATTTAAGTTAAAGTATTGATTTTCAAAATATTGATAAGAAGATTGAAGGTTTAATATTTTGACTTGATGTTTTAAAGAGACGAGTTAGATAACTTTGTAATGCCTAAAAGCTTATTACAATCACAATGTCGCTGACTATCAGGAGAATCGCGATCAAGTGAAAACTTTTTTAATGTAAGTAATAATAATAAATTAGATATTTAATATTTATTCTAGTTACTAAAGTAAGAAAACATTTAAGCCGGATAACACTGGCGTATCTTTAAATATCCAGAAAATTCTAGTATAGTCGTATTTTATAACGTTTCCGATTAGTGAATTCATAAGTTTATATATAACTCTGTATTATTGCACGTGTCACGAAGTAGTTTCGGTCAGTAAGCCGGACCGAATTAGGCAGGACACTGTTTTTTCTGTAAGGCTTCTATAGCTAGGGCTGTCTAAATATTGAATCATATTTTTTTTACTTTAAGTGGGCTTACTCTTGATCATAATTCAACTGATGGTAACTGTTATTATTTATGACTTTGATTTATGATTTTACGTGTTTGGTGCCATATTTTTTACAAGAAATATTCAAATTCATATCACTGCAGAATATGGATGAAATTTTACAGATTTATAGTAAGTGTATTCGGGTCTGGTCTAGCAAAATAATCATAATTTTACAAAAATTAAAAGCATCAAGTTCTAAGCCTCTCCTGTTCTTCCCTGTGTAAGCTGAGAAAATTCAAAGACAATTCATGAAGTTTTCTTTGATACCATTAAACTATTATATTTTGGGTCGGATGACACGTTAAATTTTAGGTCCCGGCTGTTAGTCTTAGTACAAGTAGTTGTTGTTGTTAAGCTAAGAAGTCTTCGGGCGACATGAAAACTCTCGACACCAGAGCTTGGTCACTTAGCGTATACGGAGAAGAAGAAGAATGCAGTATAAAGTACATTTGTATCTTAGATAAGGGATTAACATAAGAAGTTATAAACACACTTTGATTTTATTCAATTTATTTTTCTTCAACTGTTGTATAAAAATAAAATGGTTGGCAGCCCTACAGGGTAGCTGCATATAGACCAGAAGCAAGTCTAGGATGTTGATAGAGTTCCTAGGTATTAGGTTAATTGTTTAGTGAACTTATATGTTCACGTTTATAGATTAGGATTTAACTGTACGCGCATGCGCAAAACCATTATGCAAAACATTAGTACCTAAAACAAATATGTAGGTCACTTTAATTTGGTGGCTTTAGCACCGGTGCGACAAATTATAATAAATTTTAAAACGTATGAAATTTCATTACAAAAATTGATAGATAAACGTAGACGTAGTAGTTAGTGGACATATTTTTTTAAATGTCCTTAACATTTACCAATTTACTTTACTTTTTAATAATCAATTGCAAGTCAAAGGCCTTCAGGCTTGAAAACTCTCGACACTATAGCTTAACCACGAAGCTCATACGAAGAAAAAGAAAAATCGACAAAGTTTACGAAAGAGAATATGCAATACAGAATATGAGAATATAAGAATACAGAATATGCTAAAACGGCCAATACGCGACGAGCTATATAACTTATCTTAACTTTAAATCCGAAATCCAAGACTTTGATGTGCCATCAGCATCACTAACATTTTGTGCACATTCAGGATTTTAGTTTTTAAATCTAAAATAGTTAAATAGCGCTTTGATGTTATAACTGTTCTGACTATTTTATTGAATAAATGAATTATGAATTATAAAGCGTGGAGAAAGTTCCAGATACATTAGAAGCTGTGTATGTGACACGCGCTTACTGTAAAGTCACGGCTCGATAGCTTATCTCCAACGCTATTGGCTGCCCACCGAGCTAGGTCGCTACTTCCCGCGCTAGGGGGACCATGCTTGATGTGGGTCCGCTAGGACTGCGGACAGCGGCCTGGGCGGGGAGAGCAGCGGCAATGTGTGAAGCGGTCATGCATCCCTGCCCCCGTCGTGAGATGGGACACCGTGAGGTTGTAGTCGGTAGTGACGGCACCTCTGGCCCTCGAGCCCGACATACCCCGCCCGCCTCGTCCAGGCTTGTGGCGGGAGATGCTGGGAGTCAAACGTGACACTTTGCATATGTTACTTCATGAATATCTCAGTCATTGACAACTTCTGTATGGCAAAAAAAACGAAAAAAATTCTGTATGGCAAACTCGCCAAGCGGCTGGTAGAGATTTCAGGTGTCCTTTCGGGCAGAAACTAAGCATTGCCAACGTGGCAATGCTGCTAGCATTTTGGGCACTTTTTACTATATCCCTGGTCTTTTTAGGTTAAGTTTCAGTTAGTAATGTTGTGAATGTATTTTTATGTTTTTAATAAATATGAGTCATTGACGCAAATTCTATTTTTTATCCAAAGTTGCAATAATGTACTGTAATGACGTATGTATTACCTATGTACACCAACAAATAAGTACCTACTATGAGTATTCGTTCTAAAAGTCCGTACCTACTAAGCGTTTCGCTTCCACATTTATAGTACGTACGGCCAAACTGTGGAACTCCTTGCCGGAATCCCTGTACTGAACTACAACCTTACTGTCGTCAAGACGAGAGTGAACCGGTTTCGTCTAGGCGAGCGCGCTTCGTCTTAGACCGCGACGTTACTTTACATCAGATGAGTTGTGGTCAAGCGCAAGCCTTTGATGCATAAAAAAACTAAGCCTATGAACTTAACTTATTACCTTATTGTACTGTTAAAATGTGTGAAACAAATAAAAAATACTGACATGCCTATGCTTCATTGTTTTTGTCGATAACTTATTGACTCAGGCGTTACTTTGCGAAAATCCATTGTAATTAGAAGACAAAATTAAATATTCAGTGTACTTCCGCTGTGATCCGAAACCCAAATTAAGACAAGTAAAGGAAAACTTAACTAAAATCAATTAACTAAGATAAATTAACTAATATTATTTAAGATTAATACCTCTCACAATCCGGAAGTTCTTAACTCTACACGTGTTTCGCCTTTCCACAAGGCATCATCAGGAGATGTTGACTCTTCGAACGACGAATCGAAAGCCTTTGGGTTTCGGATCACAGCGGAAGTACACTAAATATTTAATTTTGTCTTCTATTTGATTTTGTCAATTCTTATAGAAACAAAAAAAGGTGTAGGAGATATAATGGTCACCCTATTCGCGTAACAGAAACCTATTTGCTAAGTCCGGCGGCGGTGGATTTGCTATAACCTAATTTGTAGCCGACTGCTGTCCGACGCAATCGTTTTTTCGAGATAAAACGTATTTTTTGAAAACAGTTAAAAAAAATATGCAGCTAACCATTGAAAGATGCGTCTGTGAAAACGAGACACGCTTATAACAAAGTCAAACGTTATATTGATGGTATACAATATAGCCAGATCATCATCATTATCATTGGCCCATTTCAGCAGCAGATGTAGTCACATATATGGCCAGATATACTATAACTATTTATAGTATTATATTAACGTTTATATAAGTTCAAATTTCAAAACATTCATTTTTGTTTTAAACATTAAAATACAATGATTTGTGTACGCTTTAATATATTTATATCAACAAATACTCATAAATTCAATATTACTTAATGTAAATCTTATATAATAATCTTAATGTTATCTTAATCTTAAATACAATTAAGCTTGTAGCGCCTGTAGCTCGCCTAGCTAAAGTGATCTGACTCGATCATCGAAGCTAAGCAACGGTCGATGCGATCGGTGTTTGGATGGGTGACCGTGCACAAGATTGAAGTTTTCCAAGTGACATTTTCATCTTAAGCATGTCACAAATATTTGTAATTGCAGTCCATTAACGATGTACGACATTGTAATTTTGTCAGTGGAAGGAACTAACCTCCATGACACGGGCTTGCAGCCCAGTTTGAGGGTTAGGTATATACAATTATGTACATACATTCTATAAATAAAAACATTTTAAATTTTGAATCTGGGCGCTACCGTGGGTCAGATGACTCGTTAAATTGTAGGTACTGGCTGTTAGTCTTAGTACAAGCAGTTGTTAAGCAAAAGAGGCCTTCGGGCGGTTTGAAAACTTTCGACACCAGAGCTTATAAACTCCTCTCCATCCAAAGGTTGCCTGGAAGAGATCGCTTTAAGCGATAAGGCCGCCAATTGTGGCACACTTATTTGTAAGCTCTTTCGTTTTCTTTTTTATATGTAATATTAATTAATTAATGTGTCCAATAAAGAATTTTCTATCTATCTATCTATCTTATACGAAGATGTCGACCGCTAAGTATAAGGTGCCGGTTGTTCTCGTCATTACGTGGACAAATGTCACGTTACGCAACAGAGGTCGCTGGCGCGCCGCCAACTTCGCACAAACACAGCCAATATCGCCTAATGAAATCGCTGAATTGATTCGCTCGGTGTCACGGACCCCTGCTGATAATTCCAGATGCTACTCAAGGCTTTCTTCTTCAATTTAAATTATTATTTTCTCTGCTCTAGTATCCAGATCTTCGATCAAATATATACCAGATTTAGTGTTGCATACAAACACAGCACATAAAATGGCATGAGTTTACTATACTATTGTATCTATTACGATATACTACGTCACAAAAAAAAATTAAATTCAAGTCAACCTTACCACTGTATCTTAAGGTTGAGATTCGACTAGTGCTGTAATAAACATAAGCTATCTTGCTCCGCGATAACAGTAATACAATTTTATGACCGTACGCAGTGAGTGTTAGAAAATTCAACTGTATTACTATACTAATAACGCTTAAATTCCTCAAACTCAAATAAAATCACACTTTTCACAAGTAAAAACTTGTGCACTTATTTTCCATGCCGTTTTTAGAGACATTATCTTAAATCTAGTACATTTTTTATCGAAGCAACCATTCGGTAGTTACGAGTACTATGAGAAGTATGAGTACACATACTATACTTATCAAACTTATAACACCCCGTATGTTTGTCAAAAAATAAAGAGAACAAGTAAACTAAATAAATGTATTTTAAAACTCCTTCCTATTGGATAGTGATATAACATGGTCAGAACGAGCGCAAGCTCCAGTGCCCAGTGATAGGTTTCATGTGCCATTTATAACAGCTTTATTCCAAAGTTATTGCCGATTAAGATTCTGCAGCGATCGTCGTGACGCTTCGCTGGAGAACATACTTTATGTGAATAGAAAATTCTTTAAAATATGGTTCAGAAGAGAGTTTGAAGCAAGATAAATACGTGGATAAATTTAGCTAGCTCTTTATTGGGCAAATAATAGGTACAAATCTATACAAAAAGTAACAATACTTAATAAATTTATATTTTAAATATTTGCCACAAACGGTGACCTTATCGCTACATACGATCTCCTCCAGGCAACTTTTGGTTGGTAAGGAGTTTTGGTAGGACCAGAAAATGAGGAGATGCACAAAAAAAGAATATTGATACTTATAATTATGAATGTAAATATAAATAAACTTAAGTTATTAATATTATAACAAATTCGTAAGTTTCTTGTTTTGGATTTTGCTATTTACTCGTAGTAATGGAGTGTTTTGGTATGAAGTATAGATTTTTATTTGTATTTTACCCATTAAAGCAGTTTAAGTTGGGAGGCTAGCCAGACAAGTACTAGAAAATACTCTACAATAATAATTATGCTATGGTTTCCTAACGATGTTTTCATTTACCGAAAGCTGATTGGGCGGGATCGAACCTATGACCTTTGGGATGTAAGGCTACCACACACCTGACTGAGCGATAAATAAAAAAAATTAGTGTTTTTATTTTCAAAAATCGTTTATACCTTTTAGTTATGGAACCGTAAAAAAGGTCACAAAAAAGTTTACTAGTATTAAACTCTTCCTTGACGATAAAGAAATTATATGAATATGACTAAGTGTTTGTAAATATCAACTTCATACTTACACTCATGTCTGTAAGCCCTACGAGCTTTACCTGTTGTGGTTTTAGTTGTAAATAGTATTAACTTTATATGACATGAAAAAAAAGTGTTTCAAAGTACTGTGTAAACTCCATGTAACGTCACTCGATTTAACGACAAATTCTCTAAAGCGTCGAAATCAATTGGCTTTAGTTGGTCAAGCTAGTATTCCATACAATGATACATTCTCTCCATTTAACGACCACACTCTATAACGCCAAAAAATGCATAAACCCTTCAGTGCCATTATATAGAGTTTACACTGTATTTTATAAAAAACTTAATCGTCGCTAAGCAGTTTCGCATAATTTAGACTGACGTGTCCTAGAAACCCTGACACTAGACAGGCACTAAGAACAAGTAGCCCCGCTTGGTAACCGGGTTACAGCGACCACAAACCCGTAACCGCGGGTTTGGGGTCGCTGTAACCCCCATTTGAAAAGCTCGCGTCAGAATACTCAAAGCTTCTACAAGATGACTTGTCAGAAAGATAAGTATTAGATTAAAAGAAATTATGTGTATTTATACTTATACTAGCTGACCCGGCAAACGTTGTTTTGCCTTAATAATTATTTCTAAATATACAGTAGCCGATTCTCAGACCTACTGAATACGCATATAAAATTTGGAAAAAATCGGTCAAGCCGTTTCGGAGGAGTACGGTAACAAACACTGTGACATGGAAATTTTATATATAAGATTTTTTAAACCGAGAGTGGTTCTTTGGTAATAACGTCTGCTTTTCAATCAGATGGCCCCTGGTTCGATCCCAGCCACACAACAATGACTTGTTTTTCAAGTTATGTGTGGATTTGCACTAGCTTTACGGTGAAGGAAAACATCGTGAGGAAACCGGTATGTTTGAGGACCACAATATCTGAAGACGTGTGTCATCCGCCAACCCGCACTTGGCCAGCGTGGTGGATTATGGCTTATATCTCTCCTCGTGAGAAAAGGCCCCGAGTCCCAGCAGTGGGAACGTATAGCGGGCTGCTTATGCTTATGCTTATACTTAGATTTTATATTTTTTTTAATTTCCTAGTAGCACACACTCAAATTATTTTGGAATTATTTTATTTCATAAGTATGTACTTACAGAATTTGATATTTTGCGATTATAAGAAAGCGTATTTTATTATACTTAAAATATTGATTCTTGTAAAATATACTAGTGTTAAACTATGTCTTTGTTTAGATTGGAAATCCATGTTCCAAGCTGTGTTACATGGCACAAGTATCTATGTTATAAGTGACCAAAAATATAGAGTTAAACTATGTTTAAATGGTGGATATATCTCTCTCCTCAAGAGAAAAGGCCCCGAGTCCCATTAGTGGGAACGTATAGAACGGCTGCAAATCCATATTACAAGAGAAAATAATAATAAATAATAATGACAAGAAATATAAGGACACATATCACACATGTCTGGTTAGTATTATGGATTCTAACACAACTGATGTACTGCATATACATACATGAATACATACATCGATACATATTTAACACCCATACCGACAGCCAACAAATTTAGTTCAGCACAAAGATGTTGTCCATGTCGGAAATCGAACCCGGGATCCTCTGGTTGGTAGTCTGGCATTGTAACCATTACACCAACGAGGTCGTCAATACAGTTTCTACGAAAAATGCCGTCACAACTGTGCCAGTCACCTTATAAAGGTACATACTCGTACATACATATATACATACAGACAGTATGGTGTCGTTGCGGTGGCCTGGTGATTAATACTACCATTCTTCACGCCCCAAGTGGCAGCCCTATCGATTGGGGAGACACCGCCAAGGGCGTTCTAAACACTTCTCACCTATTTGAACGTTTTTACTTTCATTCAGACTGGATCTCAATTTACTGTAAATAGAAGTTTGTGAATAATAGGCACTCAATATGTATCTTTATATTTATATACAGTTTTATTGTAAGGATTTTTTCGACAACGCATTGGCTTATGTTTGGTTTGTTTCTCACTTTATGGGTTTAACATGTGCATTTTGTTGACTATAATAATGACAATTCTTTTAAAATATGATGTACTTATAAAAAAAGCTATTTTAATTTTTATGGAAAAAAAACACAACGGAAAAATCCTTACAAATAGTGTCCGCGGGTAAGGTGCCTATTATTAATTTTATTAATTAATTAAACATCAATATATAAGTTATACAGATAAGTTTATATTTTTTATATCTTTATTAGGGTTCCGTTCCTAAAGAGACTTAATTACTATTTGTCTGTCCATCCATCTGTCATCATGCTATCGATTGATCTTTTCATGCAGCAAACGTGTTTTTATACTGTTTTATATGGGTATGATTATTTTATCACTGCCAGACACTTTTACTAGCACCTTTCCAATTATTTTTTATAAGTACTGTTTACGTTATTACTACTACTTACTACTACTGTTTCCAATTATTTTTTAAGCGAAAAAGCCTTGAAAAATAGCTAGGAAAGCGTAAACAAAGAGAAGTCAGATACCTATTTCCTTCCATAGCAAGCTAAGTTCATCAGCCGGACATTATAATCTTAAGAACATTAGTATGCGCTCTGCGTGGTCAAACTGTTGTTGGCTATTCATGGTTACATAATAATAATTAATTAAGCCTGATGGGCACGATTGGGCGGGTGGTTTAATTTTGACTTTTATTTATTTTTTAATTTTCAAAATTTTCGTTTTTACCATACTTTGTAAATATTATTCTTAAGTTATGTTTAAATTTTAACCTCTGTAAATAAAACTACTAAATTAATTCTATAATAATAGATTATTTATTTAACAAGTAAAAACGTTTCAAAACAATACGTTTGTGTTAGAATAAATCTTTTGTAACGGCAAAAATATTTTATTAGAAGATATTAAAGAAACATGGAAGTGATAAATACAAATTAAAACTAAATAAAAATAATCTACATACTAAATATAATAACGGATTTCGAAGGTACGTACTTATAATTTTTACCACCTTTCCACACAGAATATAAGTTTACCAGAAACTCTGTATAATTGTAGAAAATGTGATTATGTATGTATGTGCACATTGTGATGACAAACTGGAGTTGGCAGGAGCTGTCGTGACGCAAGCAAAGCTAGATAGCATCGCTAGCGGATGTACGGAAGTTTGTCTGAACTTTCATATTAGATATGTACGTTTATATGTGACTATGTGATGACTAGCCCTCGACGCTAAAACGACGGCCTGTTAGACTGTATGTACCTAAGTAAATAAATATGTAGCGCCTGTAGCTCGGCTCGCTACAGTGATCTGACGCGATCATCGAAGCTAAGCAACGGTCAATGCGGATAGTGTTTGGATGGATGACCATGCACCAGACTGTCGTTTTTAATGTGTCATTTTCAACTGGGTGCTACCGTGGGTCGGATGACACGTTAAATTGTAGGTCCCGGCTGTTAGTCTTAGTACAAGCAGTCGTTAAGCCAAGTCAGAGGCCTTCGGGCGGCTTGAAAATTTTCGACACCAGAGCTTGGCCACTTAGCTATCATACAGGGAAGAAGAAGAATTAAATTTTTTTGGTGTTACGAAAGTCAAGTTTTTAAAAATAGAGGCGTCCAACGGCGGGAGTAAAGCAGCACAGCTAGCCAAGTCTGAAAAAAAGCTATTCGCAATGGATGCCATTAATAGTAAGAATTACCTCCATTCTTAGTCTAAACTGATACAAAAATACCATTTTCTATGGCGAGTCACAGGCTCACCTTAGACTTTATTTAGGTAGTCTTTTAAGTAACGCTAGTACTGTGACCCTTTAACGTATGTTATTTATAGCCAATAAAGAACTGTAACTTATTGACTCAGGCGTTACTTTGCGGAAATCCATTGTAAATAGAAGACAAAATTAAATATCTAGTGTACTTCCGCTGTGATCCGATGAGATGATGAACAACTAGTGGACGTAAAAAAAGAAAGAGCAACAGTCTGATTGTCGACCTTGCCTTATACAGCCTATTAGACTGTCGGTACAGCCTATCAGAAGCCTTTTAGCATCTCATAAATTATCGCATCTCAATAAAACACAGTACACGTAAAAACTTAAACGTTGGCTGAGGACAGCGCTGGCGCTTTTGGGTCATTGGTTCCGTATTTATTCTTTCGAATAGAAGACAAAATTAAATATTTAGTGTACTTCCGCTGTGATCCGAAATCCAAATTAAGACAAGTAAAGGAAAAATTAACTAAGATTAATTAACTAAGACTAATTAAGATTAACGTTACCTATCACAATTCGGAAATTCTTAACTCTACACGTGTTTCGCCTAACCACAAGGCATCATCAGGAGATGCTGACTCTTCGATCGACAAGTCGAGAGTTGACTCTCGACTGGTAAGTTAATTTTTCCTTTACTTGTCTTAATTTGGATTTCGGATCACAACGGAAGTACACTAGATATTTAATTTTGTCTTCTATTAAATAAAAAACTGTGGTTCTGAGCTTCTGTTTTTAAATAACTCTAACACTGTTGTATTAACGATATTATATTAATTATGATAAACCAAAGAAACTTCTAAAATTTAATTTTTCTTTCACTGAGGGTACTTTTACATTTTCTCCAATATCTATACTCACTTCTTATCTTGTACATTCTTATCACGCTAATATCCAACTTCCTCAAACAGTAGATTCAGTTTGCGGACGTGCTAATAGCCTTTATTTAATTAATGGCGATCCCTTTTAGTAGCTGATAGGCTCGATTAATCGCTGGCTAATTAAACATATTGCTTATTCGACCTTGAAAAGGCTACTTACATTGCGTATTGTTTTTAATATCAAAGATGTAGATGTATTACTGGAATAGTAATAATACATCTATTCATATTACATCTTAGACTACGGTCAAGCTTAATATCAGGCTAGCTACGGTCAAACGTGAGCCTATTCAACAATAAAAAAAAAAGGACAATGAAATAGTTTTTCTATAACTAATTCAATACAGATTGCTAAGCATAATTGTGTTCTTGCTCAGTTTAGGTCACCAATTGGAATTGAAATTTTGAAATCTAGTTTTGATTATTGATTTTATTATTCTTTTTCTTCGTATGAGCTAAGTGGCTAAGCTCTGGTGTCAAGAGTTTTCAAGCCGCACGAAGACCTCAGACTTGGTTTAACGACTGCTTGTTGTAAGACTAACAGACGAGACCTACAATTTAACGTGTCATCCGACCCACGGTAGTGCCCAGATGTAAATACTAGGTACTTATTAAACGACAGTCTTGTGCATGGTCACCCAAGCAAACACCTTTGTTTAGCTTCGATGATCGCGTCAGATCACCTTAGCTAGGCGAGCTACAGGCGTTCGCTAGCTATTGATATAATTAAAAAATATGTGATAATGAAACCGTAGTATGTTTGATCAAAATCGGTATATAGGACCCATCTCCACGTTCGATGTCTGTTAAAAATACCAGCAACATACTATTGTATGTCACATCCAATTAATATATTGCATTGTTGAAGACAATGTATCCCTGTTCCCTTTAAAGTGAAGTGTGTACTCGTATTTGCTTCGTTGTCAAAGGATATCTACTCGAATCTACATACCAATACACTTTGAATATACTCTCGTAATGTGGATAGGTATGTGATTTGCTTTTGGTATCGAAAGAGGATCTTTCTTGTGACTTTGAATTGAATAAGGTCGAAATATTAGGATATTTAAAATACGTAGGCCGTATATCGAAATAAAGTTAAACATATTTGATTTATGAAATCCTACTATCCTACTAATATAATAAATGCGAAAGCTTGTGTGTGTGTTTGTTACTTCTTCCCGCTCAAACGGCTTAACCGATTTTGATGAAATTTGGTATGGAAATTGGTTAGATTAGATTAACACATAGACCACTTTTAATCCCGAAAACAACTGTGGTTCCTGTGGGATACTCAAATAATTTCGAAATCTATGTTACTCCAGTCATTTAGCTAAACAGACAAATACTGAATTCCTCAGGATTTAAGTAGGTCTAGGTTATAATCTAAAAAGACTAATTATCGAATATCACTAACTTTCAAAATTTAATATAATATTGGTAAATGAGGACTATTTTTTTTAAGTTGGGATTTTTTTTTAAAGTAAGTAAGTAGTTCCGCATTGGTTCAACTTACTTGACCTTGCCTGTACACTGCAGCTATCGTTCCAAAATCTTGACAAATATTCGAGCAGAAGATTTAGGGTGCAGATACTCGTAGTATATAAACTTGTGGGTTTAATGCCTTGTAGCATGGAGATGTCAAGGCAAGAGTTGACAGGGCCTTGTACCGTGAGTAATACAATGAATTACAAACATACATACATCCAATGACATTTAAATAAGTGAGCATTTGAGTAGGAATTATTATCATCTAAACATTTTAGACCAGGGTCAATAATTTTTGAAACAAAATAGAATCCCGAACTCGGATCGCCCGTAATTTATTTTTCCTTTCATTTTGATCATATTCCTCTCCTTTTCTAATGAGTTTCATCTAACTGTATTTTTATTATTTGTTACTATTTTTAAAGGCTTCGGCCCTGGTCTATTTAGATTATTTTCAGAACACGATGTAGATTAGCATAGCCCCTGCGCGTCCGCCATCATGAATTTATTTTTTATCAAACATAGCTAAGAACTCAAATCAAATCATTTATTAGGACGGTTAGTATTTTTACAATTTGTAGCAAAAAATTTCCTTATGCACCTATAGTTTTTTTACATATCTGATATTAAAAGCAAAACTTATTTTGATTAGAATATCAATGTTCTATTTTGGCTTCAGTTTAGCCTTTTATATTATGTATTAGTAACCTTTGACCCTTGACCTGTAAAGGAAAATAAGCTTTCCCAAGGGAAGGATAACGAGCATTGGGCTTCAACTTTAGCTATACTATCTGCCGTTGACCAATTTTATTTATCCGTACTTACTATTTTCCTATGATAGAAATATATTTATATATTATAGGTACTTGGTGGTTAGAGCATTTTTTAGACCTCGCCTGGCTAGAAACCACCCTTTCGAAACCAGAAAACCAGAGCTTGGCCACTTAGCTCATTCGAAGAAGAAGAATCGGTCGTGCTAGCAGCCATAATACAAACTAGAAATGGTTTATTATGGAAGCTAACCAGCCGTGAGTCCTTTTTTTTTCTTTTTCTTTCTTATTTCTCTTCCTATCTGCAATCGGTGACGCCATGAGCAGAACTGTTGTAGAGTGGTCGGGTTTTTGAAGATTGGGGTCCTGTGACCTCACATTCCTACTATTTGATGAGCCGTGAGTCCTAATACTTATTTATTATTTAAAAAGATCCGCTTACCAGATATATTGAACTTCTCTTCATCGTAGTAGTGCGCGTTAAGGTCCTCATCATCGTCGAGCAGCACGGCGTCGGGTGCTCCGGGCACGTCGGCGCGCCGCCTCGTCGCGTTGGGCGCGCCGCTCACGCACAGCACCCAGACCAGCGCCAGCGGTACCGCCGCCTCCATGCCGACATCACCGCTAGCCACGCTCCGCTCCAGTTCTGGAACAACGCAAACACATCAAACACTGCAACTCCAGGAACTTCGGTGAGTGTGCGCAGGAGTTGCACGAGCTCATCCCTCCTTCACCCTTCGGTGAGTGTGCGCAGGAGTTGCACGAGCTCATCCCTCCTTCACCCTTCGGTGAGTGTGCGCAGGAGTTGCACGATCTCATCCCTCCTTCACCCTTCGGTGAGTGTGCGCAGGAGTTGCACGATCTCATCCCTCCTTCACCCTTCGGTGAGTGTGCGCAGGAGTTGCACGATCTCATCCTTCCTTAACCCTCCCACTACAGGACCAGTAGGTCAGCTTTATATCATCCATTGCTTGTGGAGATTCCAAAAACCCGTACGCAACGATTTGGCTCCACATTCATCATGCGTACTGCTAAGGAATGGAATGGATTGCTTCCTACTGTGTTTCCTAAAACTTGGTTTTTTCAAGGCGAGAGTGAACAGATTTCTTCTAGATCAACGTGCTTCATCTTCGGCCCCAGCTTCGCTTACCATCAGGTAAGTTGGTGGCCAAGCGTAGATCTATTCTATTTAAAAAAAACACTGCATAGAAAAAGTCCTAGAAGATTACAAGAGCCTTTTTTTTTTTTTTTTTTTTTTTTTTTACGTGAGGAAATGCATTTACGCATGCCCACCACACCCGGGGAGGTGGGTGGGGTATGTCGGGCTCGATGCCAGAAGGGCATCACTACCGACTAAAACCTCACGATGGCCTCCTCACCGGAAAGGGCGGGGTGAGGTTCCGCTTCTCGCATTAACCCACCACCCCGCCCACCTCGGCTAGCCTGAGAGGGACTCCTCCTCAGGGGATGACTCCCCTTGCAGTGCACGCGGTGCACCGCAACCACCTCGGGGACCGTGAGTGCAATGGACGCCGGACATCCCCAGTCCGACGTCCTAGGTCCCCCGTGACGGGTCAGGTCTGTGGCCCCGTCACATGCCACTACGGCCGCAGAGAATAGGGAAAGTGGTAGTCTCCGGTTACCACTCCCTTCTCCCTGCGGCCCCACCGCGTCCGCCATCAACGGTGGCGACCCCGTCGAGGCCGCGGCAGGTAGGAAGAGCGGCGCATCGTAATACCGACACTTCTCTCCTGCCGCGGCCTCACACCTTCAGCTGCGGTGCCTCCCAAACCACACCGCAGCCCGCCTCAGTTGCGAAACCCCCCCGAAACGAGGTTCCGCAACCTACTGGTGCCACTCCATCTAGAACTTGCGTACAGGGATTACAAGTCTAGGGAGTGGCCCGCCTCAGGGACCCTCTTCGCTTCACCGTGGGTGACCAGGCCAAGATTACAAGAGCCTGGAGTACTGTAGAGAATTGGAGGACTGCAAAGTTTTGGAGGACTAGAAAGTCATGAATGACTGCAAAGTTCTGAAGGACTGCATTATTCCGAAGGACTGCAAAGTCTTAACGTACGGCAAAGTCCTAGAGGACTTCAAGTCATGAATATCTGCAAAGTCCTGACGGACTGCATGATTCTACCTAGCTATTCTAGGCACCGTACTTACATTAAGACTTAGCTTCTAGAATTAGTATTAATTAATTAAGGTACACCTATACTTAATGTTTGTTTTGTTTAGAATTTAAGTTGGTCCAATAAAATTATTTTGTATTTGTATTTTGTTATTATTTTGTTATTCCGAAGGTCTTCACAGTCATGAATGACTGCAAAGTTCTTAATGACTGCAAAGTCTTGGGAGAATGCAAAGTCCTGAAGGACTATGAATAGAAGCTAAGTTGATATGTGGGTGTATTTCTTGTGAATAAGTTATGTAAGTAAGTATGTGATAAATAAATCTAAGTCGGAACAAGACAGCTGGACAAGCGTGGACAGCCGGCGCTATGATTAAGCGATTTATTCCGGGGCACGTGCGGAGACTCGAGATAGCTAATAGCAAATACCAGTATGATGTAGGTATAGCAAATAACATAGATACCTCTAGGCTGGGAAATATAATTTTTAGAGACTCTTATTTCACCGAAATCCGGCAAATAATGACGCTGCTATCAAATTGTGACTTTTTTATAACTACCCTGAAGTTTAAAAAATGTGTCGCAAAGAACTAACCAACGGTTTTCATGCGGCCTTCTTGAGAGCTAGTTATTACAGACTAGACATGTTCCAGTTTGATAACTCGTGAGGCTACACGCCTTACTGGTCAAATGCCTGTTAATATAAAACGAAGGAAGATCGGTTCGAACGATTGATCGGGAAGTTGCAAACATGAATGAATGGATGAACTGTATAATGATGATATGTACATATTTCTTTCTTTGTTTATATTATTATATTATATCCTATAGCAGTGAAAAATGAGTCTTAAAAATTGTCAAGTCATGCTTGTACATAATCAAATATATAATAGTAGATACATAGTATATACCTAATTAAATATAATAGTCGTCCCACAAGCGTTAATAATTAGCAGATATTACTATTATGGCTAGCAAATTTGTAACATTTTTATTAAATTGATAGTTTATAATAGTTTATAGTAGTAAGTTCGAAATATGTACTAACTCTTTGTTGCCTGAATAAACGATTTGTTATTATTATTATTATAATGAATGATTTATTTGAATGAATGAATGAAAACATACATTCCTCTTTACCATTTAATTTAATTTATGTACCAGATAACGGAATATGAAGTTATATGAAGAGCTACAGCGACAAACACTCAGCACTTAATACAGAAGTCACAAGTAAACGAAAAATCATTTCATTTCCTTATTCTAAGCGAGTTAATAAAACTCGAGCGAAATCTGGGCGCAAGTAATACTTTCATTTAGTTTGCTAGCAACACTTCATTTAAATCATCATTAAGTACAATTACAGCATGTTAAACATCCGCTACAATTTTTTTTATTTATAAATATTTAGGTTTACCTGAGCGCCCTCTGATGATGAGTTGTCACCGTAACATAGACCATAGTAACTAAGATCATGCACCAATCAAGCTCAAAGTAACAGCATACTTTTTTTACCCTTGATAGGTATGCGTTTGACTACAGCTTGCCTGGTGTTAAGCTGCGCTGTAGTCTACGGTATGACACGCTTACCTAGAACATACCTACTTTTAAAGACCCCAGGATGATATCTCTCAGGAAACAGAGACTCAGGGAATTCCAAAGCTTCGCTGTTCTCACAATAAAGGTTGACGCAAAGCGTTTTCAATTAAATAGCAGTTTTGGAAATAAATGGCAATTTTGATTGATATATTTGTATATTGTACTTAGTCGTATTTATTCATTTTTAATAATTTATGAATGTATTTTGATTGATTAAAATTGTATTCTTGAAAAAAACTTTGACGTGTAACTGATGGTTTATCAATAAATGATTATGATATTGTTTTATTTTTGCTGCAGCGTCCCAGTATTTGTAACACTTATCTAAAACATCCAATAATTACAACGCAACCCTTCAAAATCGGACAAGTAGTTTTGGGTTTAAAAGGAAACATTGTTTTGAACAATCACACAAAGAAACACGTTATGTCTCTAGAAAAATTACTTAGAGTTGATCAGTATCAATATCTTTTAGACAAAGCAGCAAAGTTAAGAAAAATACACACAAAGAAAATGGAATAAAAATAGTTTCTATTTGAGTATGATTTTCCTATAATACGAATACGATAGATTGTCGTGTATTCAATTCTTCCAGCACAAAGAAACGTGATAACAATTCCTAGAAGGAAGCCATAATAATATATATCGAAAATGTGACGTGGAAAATACCAATTTAATTCAAAATTGTTTTCGTCTTTCTGTAACATAATAGCTGTTATTCTTTAATCAAAGCTTTTGGTTTCAGCTCTCAATAACAAAAGCTTCGTAAGATGTTTGCTTTTCAATCGAACCTGCCGCGTGCTGGCTTCATATTTGCTGTAGAGGATATTTTATGTAGCCTTCGCATATTCTTTGTACTCTGGGTAGCAAAATTGGCTTTAATTTGACACAAAGAGGCTTTTGAAAACCGGAATGTACTCGTTTTCAAAGTTATAAATAAATGGATGTGAACATTATTGGTAACTGGAGAAAAACTGTAATTATATTACTCGTATGTAGCTTTCTTTTCATTGTTAATGATTTATTGTTTTTTTTTTTTTATTTGTATTTAATTTTAATTTGTTTTTATGTGTACTGAAATTTAATTTTAGGTAAGACATTGTGATTGAAATTGCATGGAAAATAATTTCTGATAATAAACTATTATTATATTTGAAAAAAAAAACAGAATATATTCAAATCAAAAGTATGTCTAAAGTATTTTTTTTTTAAATACAAAAGCGATTTTATTTCGCAGTGAGCGACCACATTACCACATTAAAAATGCGCTTCTTTTCTGTTTTCTAGGTTCCACATCATCACATTTTACACGTACTCATATGTAGCATAAGTAGCGAATACATTCAGCAGCATATACGTTCCCACTGCTGGGACTCTGAACCTTCTCTCATGAGGAGAGAGTTATAAGCCTAATCCGTTACGTGGCCAAGTGCGGGTGAGCGAATGACACACGTCTTCGGGTATTGTAGTCCTGAAACATGTCAGTGTCTTCACGAAGTTTTCCTTCACCGTAAAGCGAGTGTAAATCCACACATGACTTGAAAAACAAGTCATTGGTGTAGGGCTGGGATCGAACCTGGGGCCAGATTTAATATCAGACGAATTTCCTACCAAGCCAACACTCTAGCTATGACATGTACGAGTATGTTCGACATATAATTAGACTGTATAAAATAAAATATGATATATTTCCAGGGAACGTTAGTTTTGCCCGCTATCGGCCCGAATCTGCAGCTAACCTTGAATATGATTGATACTTTTACTTAGGTTAAGGCTTTGGCGTGGAAATGTAGGGGCACTAACACTAACTACGTGTTTGTGGGGTGTGCTACGAATATTCTAGCAAATAATGCTCCAAACACAGATACCTAACTTAGTAGAATATTCTAGAGTTCACTGACTATAATCTAGCGACTTTCAAGGTGAGAGTGAACCGGTTCCTTCTTAAGCGCGCTTCATCGTAGACCTCAATGTCACTTACCATTAGGTGAATAGTGGTCAGCGCTGACCTATTGAGTGTAAAAAAACAACTACTGAGTTAAAAAAGCTGTCACCAAGCACCAAACGCTGTGTTCCGGCGCCTAATTGAGAGCCAGAAGAATAAAGATTAAAGACGTAATAAATATAACCAACGTAAAAATTGTAACGATAATAAACCAAAATAACTGTCAGTTTATCCAAATAAATTTCATTTTAGTACAAACAAGACCAGTCATGTTTGCACACTGAAATAAATAGGTGTACAAACCAGCTGGACACCTACGAAGTACGAAAGTACATTTCCTAATAAATCAAGCTAATGCTTTTGTAACGCTTATTTATCGTGATCTGATTAAAACTATAATATGTTAAACAAGTGATTTACAAAAAAATCTGTATCGCACAGCAAAATTTTTCACTGGAAAATAAACCTTACTGGATTCTAATAAGAGTCGTAATTATAAACAGCTGTTCAGATTTTATAAACAGGCATGTTCGAAATGTCACGCGATAGACGAGTTAAGTCTCGACTAAGTCAGCGCAATCACCTAGCGTCCGCGGTAACGTGTGTGTAACCGACCAATCAGAGGACGCGTAGATGTGATTACATAAGTATAATATCATACACAACACACATTCAAATTAATTTACTTCTTAAAATGTAACATTATCGTGACATCATATCAACACGTACACACACGTACATTTAAAAAAATTAACTCTTCTTTCGTCTTTATCTTTACCTCTTCCCACTAAGTGGGGTTGGCACAGTCTGTTTATCGCTTCCACTCCACTCTATCAGCCGTCATCTCCTCATTCACTCCCTTCTCATTCATATCCTCCTTCACACAGTTCATCCACGTCTTCTTTGGTCAACCTCCCCTTCCGCTACTTCTTATAATCATATCCATACTTCTCCTAGTGACATGCATCTCCTCTCTACGCATTACATGTCCGTACCACGCTAACCGTCCACTCTTCACTTTCTCTGAAACAGGCGCCACTTTCAAACTTCCTCTCAAATACTCATTTCTTACCTTGTCCATTCTTGTTACTCCACACACCCATCTCAACTGGTGTAGAGAGTCTTCAAGCCGCCCGAAGGCATCTGACTTGGCTTGACGATTGTTACAAAAACTAACAGCTGGGACCTACAATTTAAAGTGTCATCCAACCCACAGTAGCTGTAAATAAAAATCCCACTTTAAAAAAAGAGTCAAAAGTTTAATTATAAGTACCTATACTCTTGTTTTGTTTGTGTAATCCGTGCTCATACATAGAAGGAATAAAAATCTTTATCTTATCTTATCTTGTGCAAGGTCACTCATCCAAAGACTTTCCCCATGGACCATTGCATAACCTCGATGATCGTGTCAGATCACACCGAGAACGCGAGTTTTACGCTTCGGTTTGACCTAAGCTTATGAACAATAAATGTTATTGTTAAAATAATCGTTCCTACAATTATTTTTTATTTATACACTACTATTAAACTTAATTAAAGCAAATGTTGCACATGTACTAACTTAACATTAATTTACTTTATGATTACTATCAAATGTGTTTTACTACTAGAAAATTTGTTATCGTGCTGTTTGTTAATTGAATAAGTTTTCAAGTAGTTTTTTTTAGAGAACTAGCTTGTAAAATTTCAGGATTTTAAGTTTTGTTATACTCGTAAGAGTTGAAAAAACTTTGCTTTCTCTCAATTTCTTAACTTTCATAGGATACTTTTGAATTCAATAAAATAATGCGAAGATTACGGAATCCATGAAGGTTCTTGAAGATAATTTTAGAGACAGTGCGATGCTGGGACGGGATGCTAGTATATTATAATTACTTAATTTATAAAACAAGTGGAAGGGATCTCGGTGGAAAAAGAAGATACCATGACTAAAAAGCAAAGACGGAAAATTTGACTAAATATTTGTAATTGAGGCTAATTAGACACATCAACAACAAAGCACAGAAAAAGACCCTATCTTAACGGTAAAATATAAGTCAAGTAGTCAAGTGAATTCTTCTTCTTCGTATGAGCTGAGTGGCCAAGCTCTGGTGTCTAATGTCTTCAAGCCGCCCGAAGATCTCTGACTTGGCTTAAAGACTGCTTGTACTAAGACTAACACCGGGGACCTACAATTTAACGTGTCATCCGACCCATGGCATTTTCATCTGGGCGCTACCCAAATGAAAATGCCATGGGTCAAGTGCCACTGCCATGGTCAAATGCCACTTGAAAAACGACAGTCTTGTGCATGGTCACCGATCCAAACACCGTCCGCAACGACAGTTCCTTCGGTTAGATGATCGCGTCAGATCACCTTAGCTAGACGAGCTGCGGGCGCTACAAGCTAAAGCGCTCAAGTAAGTCAAGTACACGTGTGTAATTAAAGAAATAATAACAATGATTATGAAAACAAGCGTTATTTACGCCGCACGGACCAATTAACGACAACAGGGTGCTAATTAACGAAACTTGAAATTGTATTCAAATATAACTACGATCAAAGGAACTTTAGGTACAGAAGGTAGGCTTCAAAGAACAGAAGCGAAAGCCCAATATTAAAAAGAAAATAACGAATACCGAGAAATGTTAATAATTGTACAAAAAGGGACATTAAAGACACAATATTGTTCAAACATTTTGTGACTCGTATTATATTGAGGTTTGTAGGTTAGTATCTGACATTAATTATGCTTTAGTACATTTTGTTGTATTCCATTGTTTTATTTTAATAAGTAATACAAGATTATTTGACTACTTGTAAAATCAAATATTTTCTCTTTGATTATTTACATCAAAGAGAATAAATACATTTCAGCTTTATTTAGCCTAAAATGTTATACTTTTTTGTTCTATATAATCATTAGTTTATTTTGTATATTTGAGACACAAGTCTTGGTTTCATAATTATTGAATGAAAAATATGTTTTCTTGTATTCCTTATATTTTAGTGTAAAAAACCAACCACCTTAAATTTAACTGAAATATAGCAGTTTAATTTATAAAACATCGAATAACTAATACACATTTAATTGGAATTAATTATTAATTAAAAAAAAAATATTTTAAAGGTTTTCAGAAAATATCTCTTTCTGCCAGACAATTTTCTAATGTAAATAAAAGACTTTGAACGTTGATGATCGCGTAAGATCACTTCAGTTATCAGAGCTACAGTCGATGATATAACAAATTATATTATCTATAGCTCGAACCTATCCATCTATTACCACCTCAGACCACTGATCAAATCGCGCCTTCACACCTTTGCCATATTACCAATCATGTTTCACGGTACAAATCACAATTGTTGCCTTCAATTTTGAACCGTAACTGTAAAGCTACAAGGTCGTGAATTAAACGTTGCGAGTTAGCTCTGCAGTGCGGTAGATGCAGTCAGACGTGCATAACTTGAAGGCTTTATGAACGTTCGTAGTTTTTGACGGAGAAGAGGAAAAATTGAGTTTTAATGCTTCCTTAGGTTTCTTGTATGAAGAATAAGTGAGAGTGGCGTTGTGAGAAAACGACTGCCTTTTCATCTGATCGAACCCGGCTTTATACATGCATAGTTCTAGGATAGATTTTTTTAATATTGTAAATGCGAAAGATTGTAAGTGTGTAGATATGTTTGTTAATTCTTCACGATCAAACGGCTGGACCAATTTTGATGAAATTTGGTGTTAAGATAGGTTAGACATTAGATTAACATATAGGCTACTTTTTATCCTGAAAACAATTGTGGTTCCCGTGGGATACGCAAATAACTTAAAAATCCATGAGACTCCTTCACGCTCTAACGGCTGTACAGATTTTGATGAGATTCACGTGAAGATTGGTTAGACCTTGGATTAACACATAGGCTACTTTTTATCCCGGATTAACTTCTTTTATCCTGGATCAACGCGGGTAACACCGCAGCTAGTATTATACATACATTGTCCTAATTTCTATAATGTACAAGTTTAAAATATTGCCTAGCTTTAGTACAGCGTACGTACAAGATCTTAACATTAGTCGCACAAGTATTCTAAAGCATTTTTAGAATACTTTACGTTCTACAAAGTTTAGCTTTGCTCGTGCCAGGTTAGTTTGTATGTTTCCTACACGTAAGGTAAGTTAGACACATTTATAACTTAGACTTTCCTTGCTAGCTTGAAACTTAGTCTGTAGCTTACTTGCACATAATTGCCTTTACGAGCCAACCATTAAAATTGGGAAATTTGGTGGGAAAGTTCATTTCTATCTCTATGAAGAATACAAGGTAATGTATCAGATACCAACTGTTATAAACTTTCTTATTGTGTGTAAATATATTTAAAAACTTTAGAAGTGTCAAGAGACACCCCGATGGAAAGAAGTTCCTTTCGATTAATAAGTGAAAGAAAACTTAAAAAAAATGTTTAAGAATAGTGAAAGAAACTAAAATAAATTATTACTAAATAATTTTTTTTGTTATAATAATATTTTTTTATTATTAAGAAATACAGTGTAATATAAACTTAATTATTAGGCTCAATCGCAACTCCACTTGAAACGAAATGACACTGTTGTCAATTAGTGAATACTTTCATTGATAGCCTCATGACCTCCGAACAAATTTTGGAGATGCGACGTTGCCATACCGTGCGCAAAAAGACTCGTGACAACTTTTCGTAAGATTTTTTCCGTCTAGCCCCTTTCATAACGCGCGATAAGGAACTTCATTCCAATATTTAAATGTATTGTATTGTTATTTAACTGTATTATTGTCTTAAATTAATGGAACCAATGATTTATCTACAACTATGATTAACTATTTTCATAAGATGTATGTTAATAATATTTAGATTATGTGATTGGTCTTTGTACCGTTTTAATAGTACCGTTTTTGACGACCTCGTTGGCATAATGGTTACCATGCCGGACTGCCAATCAGAAGGTTCCGGGTTCGATTTCGGCACGCCCAACATCTTTGTGCTAAAATTAGCAACCATAATACAAACTAGTAATGGTTCAGTATAGGTTTAACCAGCCATGTGTGACAAATAAATAAATGAATAATAAGTGAACCCTTTTAAAGGTTTCAATCCACAAAGTAAACTAATAATCACAATTCAATTCCTTAATTTAATGGACATTATTTAAACCCAAATCAAAATAAAAGCGAACCGGGCTCGAGTAAATCGAATAGAATAGCCAACTTCGAGTATTGGTCCGACCCTACACATAAATTCACGGCTTTTCCAAATGAATATTGAGTGAGAAATCTGGTCTGAACTCGACATTGGTGAAGGATTATTTTTAAAGAGAACAATCGAATTAGTTGCTCTAATATTCTTTATTTTTTATGTAAGATAGGCTTGTGCTTGACCGTAACTACGTAAAATAATACATATTGCGTTTAAAATGGAACGCGCTTGCTGAGGAGAAACCATTTTATTTGACATGGAGAAAATGCATAAAGGCGGCGGGGTATGTCGGGCTCGGTGCCAGAGTGGCAACCACTACCGTCTAAAATCTTCATGATGTTCCCTTTTTTCGTGGGGAAATGCATTTACGCATCTCCCGCCGCAAGCCTGGACGAGGCGGGCGGGATATGTCGGGCTCGAGGGCCAGAAGGGCCGTCACTACCGACTACAACCTCACGGTGTCCCATCTCATGACGGGGGCAGGGATGCAGAACCGCACAGCGCAATGCCACTGCTATCCCCACCCAAGCCTAGAAGAAACCTTTATTTATTTTAAATTTAACAATTAAAAATTAATACATAATAAAATATTTTACAAATGTCGTTATACATATATTATACATATGATTGAGTAAAAATTGGTTAAAAATTACGCATGTTGGATGCTTCCATACATATTTATTTCAATTTTATCTATGAGTATTTGCTGAAATACATAAGCTGTGCAAATTTGACCGCTAATGAGAAACAGACGGGGGCTTGGTAATAGGGTCTCGTTATCACCTTTTAGTTACGGAAGGCTTTAAATAAGAAAAGTTTTGAACATGCAATTTCGTCCACATATCGGTTTAACTAAAATAGCCCGTTATCGTCACTCGAGGTCCCTGTACTTGACCCCTGTCCTACTCGAGTATTCATGTATTCTCGCAAAGATGAGTTGTACCTTCCACCTGTCCCTCGACTCTCTTTTGAGTATTCGTTTCTTATTTAATAAGGACGATAGACGAAGGAAAGTGTGTTGTGTCAATTACTACTTTAATGGAAGGTTTTTGATGTATGTTTAGGGTTCTGTACCAACTGTTACGTTAAACAGTAGAAGGTACTACCGGAGCTCTATTATTGCGATTTCGCCATTCATCAGTCGAGACGTTTTCCATCAGACTATGTCCGTCTGACTCCAGACTATATCTCATGAACTGTAGCTAGGCGTTTGAAATACTCAAAAAATATTTATTTATATATTAAGGCAAAGACAGAACAAGACATAGAGAAAAATCTTGATTTTTAGTTTTTTCGCTGTATATCGTAAACGTTAATTAATATCGAAGAAATAGCATAGGCCGACTAAAGCAAAACACTTTATAATATTTACTTTATTGACTTACTTTGGTACCAATCAGACTTATGATTAATTTTAGATTATTTGATTTGAAAAGTGTAGTTGTCACCATAAAATAGTGGATTATACATTTTCTTGGAAATAGGCTAGATAAACTTTTAACTACATAGTATGGATATGAAATAAAAGCTTGACTAGTAAAATACACAATATAACAATATTCATATCCAATTTGACCGCCACAAAAATATAAAGCCGGATGCTTTCTATATTTTAATTTCCACTTCTAGAAAGTAAATTTTCTTTTGCTCAGTTTTATAAAATCGCTATATAATTGTATATCTTGTAATCTCTTATATATAAAATTTCTATGTCACAATGTTAGTTACCGTACTCCTCCGAAACGGCTTGACCGATTTTTACCAAATTTTATATGCGTATTCAGAAGGTCTCAGAATCGGGTACTATCTATTTTTCATACCAGTAAGTGATAAGGGTTGTTCCCCTTAAACATTTTATTTTTATTTTTTCGACGAATATTTTTTTAATATAATGTGACATTAGATACAACCATTAATTTTTACTTTTTTATCACTAATCCCTATTTTTTTATGGCCATTTTAGCAATTTAATTATTTTTCATCCCACTCGATAACTGATCAATTATATAGTTTTTAACTGTATGTACTTAAGGCTAAACAACGTTTGCCGGGTCAGCTAGTATAATTATGTATGTATCGTAGGATGGACAAATAAATTGTTTTGCTCCATGAAATATGACTCAATGACACACGTAGGGACGTAATGTATTCAGCTGTCAAATTGAATTATTCCGGATCCACATTTCCATTTTCGCGAATTTGTGCAAATCAGTGAAATGTTTATTTATTGAGCTTTTAATCAGTTCTAATTGGTCCGTTTCATTTTAAAATTTTTGATCATATTTTTGGGTACAATAATAGGGATATGAATAATTATTTTAATACTTAATTCATATATTTTCGAACTATTCATTAAGCATCGATTGATCGATTTGATTTTTCCCATTTATGCAAAACGAAGGGATCTTATTGATTGTCACTCCTAAACTAAAAATAAACATTATGAATGAATAGCTTATATAAAAAAACAGGTTCGAATCTCGCTGGTCGTGATACTTTCTTCCGCTATCTGTATAAAAATATTTGTTGATTTTATAAATCTTATTTGAAGCAATATTTTACCTTGGATCGGTTAGAAATTAAACATAATTATATTTATTATAGACAGAAAAATATTAAAATTAGATGTATAGGCTGTTAGTCTTAGTACATGCAGTCGTTAAGCCAAGTCAGAGGCCTTCGGGCCTTCAGTCTTCGGACGGTTTGAAAACTCTCGACACCAGAGCTTAGCTAATACGAAGAAGAAGAATCAGGTAAGCCAGCAGGTATTTCTTCCAAACCAATAAATAAGTAGGTAGGTAAACACATGTAGAACAAGAAGCTAAGACGTAGGAATCTACCCGTCGTAAAATGCTATACGATCGAATGCTCGTACATATAAAACGTTTAAAGCCTTCATAAACCGAAATGCCTGTGAAACCATTGTCCTGAAGTAAAACCCAAAGTATTTGCATTGTTGGTAACCGAGCTACCTACGAGTAAAACTATTTTTAGGTTTCCACACCCAAAATATACCATAATCTATACCAATATTATAAAGAGGAAAAGTTTGATAGTCTGTTTGACGCGAATAGGCACCGAAACTCCTGGACCGATTTGAAAAAACTCTTTCACCGTTGGGAAGCTACATTATCCTCGAGTAACATAGGCTATATTTTGTTGCTCTTTACAACTTGGATTAACTTATAGCCCGTGCCGAAACCAGGAGTGGCTGCTAGTATATCATAAACAGCCCACTAAACGTTCCTCTGCTGGGCTACGTGGCTTTGTCTCTTGAGGAGAGAGATATAAGTTATAATCCACCACGTAGGTCAAGTGTGGATTAAAGAATGACCCACGTCTTCGGATATTGAGGCCTTCAAACATATCGGTTTCTGAACGATATTTTTTCACCGTAAAGCGAGTAGCAAATCCACACTAACTTGAAAAACAAACAGGGCCGGGATCGAACCAGGTACCGTCAGATTTAAAAACAGACATTTTCCCATCGAAAGACACTCGCTAGTATGATTCTTGTGACAATTTTTGTTTTTAGTGTTTCTTTTTTAAAGCTTGTGAAATGTCATTTTAAACATTGCCTAAATTTATAAGTGTTCGCGTAAACACTGATAACGCTAGCGTACTGGCAGCTCAGATTACTAGGGCGATCTAGTGCGCTCACCGAAGTTCGGCATTGGTCGATGCAGAACGCTGTTGTCATTTTACATTTAACTTTTCGTCTAACAGCTATTGTTTGTAGGATGACAGGTTTAATTGTAGGTCCCGTTTGTCAAGTGAAAACTAGTAATCGTCAAGTCAAATGCCCTTCATCAAATTGCATCTTGGCACTCAAAGGAAGACTTAAAAGATGTTTCCATAGATTATACTGTAGCTCGGCTAGCTAAGGTGATCTGATGCGATCATCGAAGCTAAGCAACGGTCGATGCGGACAGTGTTTGGATGGGTGACCATGCACAACATTGTCATGTGGCATTTTCATCTGGGCACTACCGTGGGTCGGATGACACGTTAAATTGTAGGTCCCGAGTGTAAGTCTTAGTACATGCAGTCGTTAAGCCAAGTCAGAGGCTCTTCAGGCAGTTTGAAAAAATCTCGACGCCAGAGCTTGACTACTTAGCTCATATGAAAAAGAAGAAGATAGATTATACTTTGCTTTACGTATCTTTTTTAACTATGTGAGCAAATATGGTATATTGTTCTTATATGTCTTGTTAAATATTACCACTTAAGATAATTTTAAGACTTCTAAGATGATTAAATAAAATGTAACACACCTAGTATAGCAGGTTTACAATTTTGAGAAAAATAATGTATGTAGCTTAGGGTTTACGGTAAACAAATAAATATTATTATCATTATTTTATCACCATCAAAAAAAAGGTGGCCAAGTGGCGTGTCTTGGGAGAGGCCTATGTCCAGCCGTGGACGAACATAGACTGATGATGATGATGATTATTATTTTATGGTGGGTAAAATCTTGTTGGAACACTGTAAGTAGGTAACAGTCTTTAGCAAACTATCAAATGCAACCTCTATTGTAGTGCTCCAGAGCAAATATAATGGTAATAAAAATGCAGTTTATGTCAGCGGAATGGAAATATAAAATGAATATTGCGCGTCCCACTTGGCTGTATGGTGCGACCATTTTAAAGATTATGTAAACGTTAGTAAATCAAAGTTGACCTCTATACCTATACTATGTAAAAAACAAAACGTTTTCAATAATAATAATTTTAATATTTCGCTTCACTTACAGAGAGCACCAAGAATCTCCTTACCTCCGCCGGCCTGGGTTACGCAAGACTACTCCTCATATCACAGCTCCTCAAGCGACGGGTCGCGCCCGCAAACCACACCACTATCACAAAAACAATACAAAATACATTCCAAATTGTAAAAACACTAATAAAATACTAGACTTAACCGTTTTAACATCACAGCACTAATTCATTTTACCACCGACTCCTTGAAGAGTTTGAAATTGGAATTCAAAAATTATGCGAAAGATTTTTTTGATGCTGGCTGGAAAGAGGTCGTTTTGAAGGAGGTTTTAGTGTTATTTAAAGGTTTTTGTAAGGAGGTGTGTCGCGATCAGCGGCTTGCAGCCCCTGGGCTGGGGAGGCGGCGCGGTGGTATCGAATGCGCGCCGGCGCGGTCCATGCTACCCCCGCCGCCAGGGACGGACTAGCTTCGTTTATTTAGAAGTCATAGCGCTTGTAGTTCGGCTAGCTAAGATGATCTGATGCGATCATCGAAACTAAGCAACAGTCGATGCGGACGGTGTTTGACGGGTGACCATGCACAACACAGTCGTTTTTCAAGTGGCATTTTCATCTGGGTGCTACTGTGGGACACGTTAAAATGTAGGTCTCCGGCTGTTAGTCTTAGTACATCAGAGGCCTTCGGGCGGCCTTTTCGGTGAAATCTCTCGATAACAGAGCTTGGCCACATAAAAAAGAAGAGGAATGCGAAGATAGGGACAAAATCTTCATTTAATAGTTTTATTGCTATAGTCTGATTGGATAAATAAGTACAAATATTTTTAGAGTGGTTCTTTAAGCAATTTTTTTTCTTTCCTTTACGATTTATAGAAAAAATAAACGGTAAAAACAAGATTTTGCCCATATAATATATATTTTAATTTATTGCACTTACTAACTTACTGTAGCATGCTCACATACTTTAGTTATCCACTTTGTAATGTATAATTATAATATGCTCGTAACCACTACACTGTATTATATGCACTATGATAGCACCCAGGATAAGCGTTGCTCGCATGCCAATCAATTATAAATACAAATCAATATTTATCGATAACACCAAAGTTACAAGACAAATAATATAATATTATTACAAAAGTAAATGATATAATTCAAATTTCAATTTTCAATTCTAAATAATATTATAAAAAGTTTAATCTAATAGCCAAACCCTGAGTCTAGTCTTAAAGCTGGCGGTGGAAGGTGCATCCCGGACAGTCGCAGGTACGCGGTTGTAGATCGCGGGCCCCAACACGTAAACGGACCTCTCCAATTTCACAAGTCGATGAACCGGCGTTTTCAGTTGCATCTTCTTCACGTTGATACGTAGATCCCACGTTTTATTAGCACCCCTGCGTTCGGTGCTAGATTACACTGTACTCGTTTAATCGGTTGTAGATTACCTAGCCTCCTAATGACCTAACGGGACTTTCTCTGTCGTTGCACTTTTGAACAACCGTAGATTAAATAATAATTAAACATCATAAAAGGTAAAATGAAGCAATCATAAGAAAAAAAACCTAGAAGATAATTTAGTGACTAAATTATGGAAAAACTCATATTTAACAGGGAGGATTTGGCCGAGAATAGGTGGATATGGGGAAATCCACGCCCAGTTCCTAAAATAATTTCAATTACTTATTTGGTTATATTTTATAACGAAATGTTTTAATGAACAACTTTTTTGTATTATCGCATTTAGTACTTTTAAAGATAAAAACATACATATCATATTTTTAATTTAATTTTATTACTTTAACTTTTAATTTAATTTAATTTTCCTGCTTTAATAAGGAATTTGGTTACGACATATTCTCCTTGTTATTTGTTAACATCATTATCAAAAATATTTCAACTTTCCTGTTTGTGATTCAATTTAAAATTGAATATATTCAAATTGCGTTATTGTTAAGTATCAAAGTCTCAGAACTAAATAGAACATTACATGAGCAAGTTTCGGATTTTGGAATATAACCACAGAACTGATATATACACAAACACACGAAGTCAAATAATGCATTAACAAACATGCAAACAATTCACTTGTTCAATATTCAAATTCTAAAGATTAATTTCTCTGAGTTTTGTGTGAGTCTTTTAGGGTGCCTCTTAATTAAAAAAAAAAAACAAATAATTGTCTCCCTTAATACGTCCCGCAATTTTCTAATAGACAGGCACGAATACGAGCCGACAATGACCGAACGCGCCCGAACGTAACGGCGTGAAGTTGGTACAAAATCCATCATAACTTGATCTGTAACCAACTTCATAGTCCTTATTAAACTCAGAATTGGAAAGAATTGTGTCAAGATATCTCATAGCTCAATGATTCCAAAGAACTAACGTATTTTTTAATTGTAGCAGAAATATATTTGAACCGAATTTAATTGTTATAAAATGGAAAAATTGCATGGTAGGGCTTTTCTTAGTACTCGTCTAGCTAGCACTCTCAAATTGAAAAATCAGCCAATCTGTCAGAGAGCCAATTCTTCCAGACTATGCACACTCTAACTTAGACCAGACTGTCGCTAGCTCGTGGCGTTACGCGCCCTTCTGGTCAAATGCCTAGGTGTATTAAGCATAAAAAAGGAAAAAATGCAAGAAGAATTCTTATAGTCTCGTTCATAATGATATTAAGTTTAAAGAGATCTTATTATACTGGTGGCTCTCACAGAGCATGCGCAGTAGGATTTCAGTTGCTTTTCTTTCACGTTCCCCCTCCATCGGAGCATCGAACAGGTACCTATGTATGTATATAAATAGTATATACAGTTTGACATAACATGTATTTTATACTATAGGTATGGTCTGTATCTTCTTCTTCTAATATATAAAATTTCATGTGACAATGTTAGTTACCGTACTCCTCCGAAACGGATTGACCGATTTTTACCTAATTTTATATGCGTATTCAGTCGGTCTGAGAATTGGCTACTATCTATTTTTTATATCCCTAACTGATAAGGGTTGGTCACCATTGATTTTTTTTTATCGACAATTTTTTTTCCATTTTTTTATATTATGACCGAAGTACAAGTTATTATTCTGTGGTATGACATTAAAATACATACAACCCTAAATGTTTGCTTATTTATCGCCAACCCCAATTTTTTATGGCCATTTTAGTAATTTTTCATCCCCAATTAACTCACATTTAATAACTTGTTATGGATTAAGATATCTTCATATTAGTTATTGTGTTCCTCCTTTAGACAAATCTTCTAATTCTAATTTTAATGTATCTATTAGTGCTCTACAGATTTTTTTTTTTCTCTTGCCCTGGATATCATTGTTTTTTTTTTTATAAATTAGCATTCAATTAGCTCACATGTAAGGAAAGAATTAGCAAACCACGGTAATAAGTAGTCCCAAAACTATTTTCGTATTGTTCATTCATAGGAAAATATGTTTAGGTACTATATTTATTTATTTAGTTGTAATATATATGAGCCGTTTTGATCGATAACTTATTGTCATTTTCATCTACATCTACATAAAAGGTACAAACTAGTCTGATTAATTTAAAAATATACTATCAAGTTTTTTACACATGTTCATATGAATCGACCTCTTTGGCTACAATGGCTGGCAGTCCGAACCAGAGGGTCCCGGGCTCGATTTCCGGCTCGGCCAAAATTTTCGTGAAGAACTAAATTTGTTGGCTGATGGTCTGGGTTAAATATGTATCGATGTATTAGGTAGAGGTATGTACATATATGTAGTTTATCAGTAGTGTTAGCAACCATAATACAAACTAGAAATGGTTTAGTATGGGGGCCAACCAGTCGTGTGTGGAATGTCTCCTAATATTTAAAGAAAAAGTAATCAGATAGTTTTAGTTAATTACTTTAATAACTAAGTACAGGCACACATTACAGATTCAAATTCTAATTTAATTATTTCCAGAAAATATTACAGAACATAAAAAATATAGATAATCATATTATATATCCACATTATAGATAATCATATATAATATTATCATTATTTGTCATAAGCATGTCATGACCATTCATGAGCCCAATTAATACATAGATTGTTGACTTTACTTTCTCGGTATTTATTAAACTTTTACATATTATCTTACATTTACTAAACATTCGATTCCGCCACGGCTGGACCTGGAAATCCTGAAAAAAAATGTGTTTAAATAACGTATTTTGTATATTTCATAATGCATAGACATTAATTAATTTAATAGAATTGTACAAATAAAATACAATGTTTACCATAAACGATTCAAAACAAAAATTTGGAAAGGCCATAATTTTGAGAAGGCAACCATTTTAGATTTGAAGTTTTTTCTTTGAGGGTAGTGTGAAAAATATGTCAACCGCCATTTTATAACGGCGGGCATTGTGGACCGATTTCATCGTATATGATATACGACGACCCCGTTGGCGTAATGGTTACCATGCCGATCTACCAATCAGAGGGTCCCGAGTTCGATTCCCGGCACAACCAACATTTTTGTGGTGAAGTAAATTTATTAGCTGTTGGTCTGGGTGTTAAATATGTATTGATATAAGTAATTTATGTTTGTACATGTGTAAATTAGACGTGTTAGCAACCATAACACAAATTAGGAATGGGTTATGTGTGGAACGCGTCTTAATATTTATATTTATGTACTCGTAGACATAATGAAATAAAGAACACTAACAACCTACCAAAAAAAATTGGATCACCCGTTTCGGAGCTACGATGCCACAGATAGACACAAAAAGATGTCAAATTAATGACAGCTGTCATTTTTAAACTCAACCCCCATCGGTAGTTATAGAACAAGAGCCCAAGCTTCTGACCTTCCTTATTTAATAAAAGCTGAAAATTGTTCTATGTGTGTCCCTAGTAGAGGTAAGAATGATCCCCAACCATGAAGCTGAGGCAGCGGTGGCTTTGGCAGATAACTGGTAACAAAGGTGTATAAAATTCCATCTCAAATTCCTCATAGTATAAAACTTGTTTTTTTTTTTACATTTGATTCACAATAATATCAAAAGTCGCGTTGCTCGTTGCCAGACGGTTATTTACTAAATTTATGACCTAAGCACAACATTAAAATTATTTTTGAATATATCTAAATTACATGAATCACAGTGATATTTATTCACACATACTTCGTCTACTTTTATCTAGGATTAATATCATAAGATCCCGGAGTCCTCCGTTAAGCACAAAGGCAGATCACCGGGGGGGTTTATTTGGTACAAATTTTTGTTGGGTACAAATCCCACATAACCTGGCTGCGCCCAACCGTAGCCAGGTATCTTGTTGAAGATTTCCCCCTCGTCAACAAAAAAAGGAATAGTACTATAACACTGGCAGGTGCTGCTAGTACATATATATCTTCTTCTTCTTCTTCAACCTTTTCCCACTAGATGGGGTCGGCACAGCAAGTTTTCCTCTTCCACACGATTCTGTCAGCTGTCATATCTACATTCACTCCCTTTTCTTTCATATCATCTTTTACACAATTCAGCCACGTATTCCTAGGTCGACCTCTACTTCCGCTACCTCGTACAACCATATCCATACGTCTCCTAGTCCAACCATTTATTTCCAACCTTTTTTATAGTACATAACATATATATAAGCTCTAAAATAAACTTACTGTAAGTTCCCGATTGCATTCCACTAATAGCCTTCAAGACTAAGACTAAGACTACTGTGATGGCTGCTCCTCCGACAACACTTCCAATAATAACTGCTGTATTAGACTTATTATTCTGCTCTGCGTCTAAATATCCTGCCGTAGAATTGTTAATATGTGATGGAGATTCTGTATCATTAGTTGGAGGATCTGTAGACGAAGCTTCTGCAGGATTTGGTGCATTTGTCACAATTTTTTCTAATGTAGAAGTTGTTCTATCTGTCACCCTAGTATCAGTGGATTCTTTATTTGAGATTCTTTTAACAACTTCAGATACGGTTATGGGATTTTGACAGGTTAATTCTATGAAGCAATCCGATTCATTTTGTATTATTTTATACTCGTCTGTAGTATTGAATAGTGGATACTCAAATAGAGTTTTGTTTCTGGAAGGAAAAGAAAACACATCATTATATCCTACTAATCTTCTTCTCTTATATATTATAAAATTTCCATGTCACAATGTTAGTTACTGTACTCCTCCGAAACGGCTTGACCGATTTTTTCCAAATTTTATATGCGTATTCAGTAGGTCTGAGAATCGGCTACTGCATATTTAGTTTTTTTTTTTTTTATTAAGGCAAAACTACGTTTGCCGGGTCAGCTAGTATATTATAAAATTTCCATGTCACAATGTTAGTTACTGTACTCCTCCGAAACGGCTTGACCGATTTTCACCAAATTTTATATGCGTATTCAGTAGGTCTGAGAATCGGCTACTATCTATTTTCCATACTCCTAAGTGATAAGGGTTGTTCACCTTTAATTTTTTTTTCGACGAAATTTTTTGTTTCTATTTTTTATAATGTGGTATTAAAAAATACATACAACCCTAAATTTTAGCTTTTTTTATCACCAACCTCTATTTTTTATAGTAATTTAATCTTTTTTCATCCCGCTCGATAACTGATCAATTATAGTGTTTTTAACTGTACAAGGCAAAACAACGTTTGCCGGGTCAGTATATAATTATGTAGATGACATCACCCCTTTTTGACTAAAACGAGACATGCGTGTACAATACGGAAAACTATGTTGAACACTTTAGTAACCTTATGATTTCAATCAATATTATTTGACGAGTAAATTGGAGTAATTCCGGAAATCAATACAAATAGAAATCATTTATTGATAACACCTAAAGTTACAAGTCAATTTAACTTGTCTAGAGGCACAGGCGACACTTCGCTCGCTTTGATCGACTGGTCAATAATGCAAATTGTTATAAAGACCTTGATCGAAAATATATTATTTAGATATTTCACCTCACTTTCATACCAAAAGTGATATATACATCATACATTATCATATACTCGTATCTCATGCACTTCACTTTAGATTTGTAATATCGAATTAGAAATTATGAAGACCATATTATTTTCACGAAAAAACAACCGTCTTTTAGTGCAAATATATAATATGTCTTATAAAAACTGTTAATAAAATGAAGACATCATAATTATTAAGACGTTTTGTTAAAAGTACTTTAAAGAAAGAGGTGTCATCATCTCACCAGCAGTGGTGTAGCTAAGTGAGCCAGGCCCCCGGGGGGTGCACAGGGAAAGAATCGGGCCCTCACCCCCTTTTTCACGTAGCTTTTATTGCTCTTCAAAATTATATATAGGAATAATAATGGGATACAGGAAACAGTGAGTTGAACTTAATAACTTATCACTGGTAGGCTAAGCAAATTTTTTGGAATCAAAAAGTTGAACGTTTTGGAAAGTACACTCATGCCGGAAAAACGATCTAACTGATTGATTTATATGTCGAGTACACAATATAGAAATAAAGAAAATAGTTACTCCGTAAATTTATTTTCAAAGCTTAGGTTAATGGGCAAAGGCCTTCCCAAGTTCCGGGGCCCTGATGCATTGCACCACCAGGCCTTACGATAGCTAGGCCACTGCTCATCAGTAGGTATAATGTATTTATCCTGCATACTTACAATGTAGTCGAAATGAGTATATCAGAGGAAGTTAGAAAGTGGCACCTATGCCAGAGAAAGTTAAGAGCGGAAGGTGATCTTGGTATGGGCATGTCATGGAAAGAGAGAAGAAGCATGTGACCAGGAGAAGTATGAATATGATTATAAAAGGAAGTGGAAGTAAAGGACGACATAAGAAGACATGGATGAATTGTGTGAAAGAGGGTATGAAAGAGAAAGGAGTGAAAGTAGATGTGACGGCTGACAGAAGTGTGGAAGCAAACAACGGGCTGTGGCGACCCCACATAGTGGGGAAAGGTGAAGGCAAAGAAGAAGAAGACTTACAGTGTTATCGGAGTCATCGAAGGCAATAAATCATCTATTTCTATGAGAGTGTAGTAGTGGGAACACTCCGCAAACACTTGTTGTATCCTGAGTAACATCTACAAATCATAAAACGAACACTTTTAAAACAATTAAGTAAATAAATAAATATTAGGACACATTTCACACAAGGCTGGTTAACCCCATACTGAACCATTGACAGTTCGTGTTATGGTAGCTAACACAACTGATATACTACATATACCTACATATATATTTATATAGATACATAATTAACAACCAGACCCACAACCAACAAATTTAGTTAAGCACAAAGATGTCGGCTGGGCCGGGAATCGAACCCGGAACCTTCTGGTTAGCAGTCCGGCATGGTAACCGTTGCGCCAACGAGGTCATCATTAGTTAATTAGTTGATACCCGCGGTTTTGGGCGCAATAATTTATCCTGCCTGTAGCTCGGCTAGCTAAGGTGGTCTGATGCGATCATGAAGCTAAGCAACGGTCGGTGCAGACGGTGTTTGGATGGGTGAACACGCACATGTATATTCAAAACGCTATCTCTGAATTTTTAACTGAAACATTTGCATTACTCACATATGTTCAAATTATATCTTATACGACTTATTCAAAATTCTAAGCAAATTATTTAGATATATCAATAAACTTACCACTAAAAAGGTATACAATGCATAAGCCGCTCCATTCTTCCACATCCCGACAACCATTTTAGCTCCCAATACAGCTTATTTTAAAACCTAAAGTGTTATAAAAGTAATATATTAGCTGTCATTATAGTTTAAGGCTGAAAAAGGGTATTAAAAATTGTCATAATGCTTTAACTTACCAAAAATACAATCCAGTTGCACAAAAATAAACGTATTTTTAACGTATTTTATAAAAATAATATTATCAACGTATTTTATGTATTCTGCTTCACAGTCTCACTCGAATCTAAAGTATTTATGTCTGCGATTTGCAAAATACGGTAAATATTCGTTACCAGTGTTGCTAGCACTGGAAAACAAAAGACAGTAAATTGAACTAAAAAAAAAAAACAGTAGAAACAGAACAACTTATTATATATAATTACAGAAAACAAACATAAACATGTAACATCGAAATCTAAATCTAGAGAAGAAAATAGCAATTTTTAACATTCAGTATACCCTTACACGTAACATCAATTACAAATCTATTCAATAAAGAAAAAATATGAAAGTTCCCGTAACTCCCTCTCCTTTAGTTATACAAGCGACAGGACACCAATTTTGAAATATTTTATTTATTAAATTCTTCTAAGTATAAATAAAAAAACGAGTATGTCCCGGTGGTATAAACGTCTGCTTTTCCATAAGACGGCCACTGGTTCGATCCTGGCCCTACACTAATGACTTGTTTTTCAAGTTATGTGTTGATTTGAACTCGCTTCGTCGTAAAGATCGTGAGGACACCGCCATGTTTGAGGACCACAATATCCGAAGACATGTGTCATCCGTTAACAAGCACTTGGCCAGCGTGGTGGATTATGGCCTTTAAGCATCTCTAGCTTTGCGAGGGAAGAGAGAGATATAGACGATAAAAATAGTTTCAATACCTACTAAAACAAAAAACTGACATAATATGAAAGAAACAGTTAATATACTTTTAAAACAGTAAGGTTGGCAACATCGGTTTTACCCTATTAGGTTTATTTATAGCAATAATTACTTATTTTTCCTTAAACGCGAAGGAATGAATTTGGCAAAACGGTTAAATCATTCTTGACATTTAATGCGTTTTTTAAATTAGACGAATACCTGGACATGAAGCTCACAGAATGATATTTTCAGTTTAAGCTACAATAAAAAATAACATAATTTAATCCTGAATTTGACATACATCACACTTTCGCGGACATTTATATAACCTTTGAAATAACTACAATATTAGCGTAGACGGAGAAACCAAATATTAGTCACATGTTACTCTTCTTAGGTTGATTTTTAAACACAGAATATTAGAAAGAGTAAGAAAGACAAGAAAAAGTATTGTATATTAAATAAAATAAAAACAATACTAAAACTCACCATGTATTTTATTTATTTGCATATATTTATTTTTATTTAAATTTCTATGTAACAAATATGTCTTATTCTATACATATTATATTATATCTATCCCAATATTATAAGGAGGAAAAGTTTGATTGTTTTATTGGCGGGAATAGGCTTCGAAACTACTGAACCGATTTGATTTTTGGGAGCCTTTGGATTCCTATTATGGTGTAATTTTTGTATCGAATAAATGCTTTTATTTTTTATTTTGTATGCTCGATGAGCTGAACTGGACCTTGTCCTCCGAAGGGACGCCACTCCTCGCGGTGCTGTTCCATCTCCTGTCACTATGACTCCAGGTCACCCATTGGCAGGAGATGGAACAACACCTAAATAAGTATAAATTTTCTTAGAGCAGTTCTTTAGACGGCTTTTTTACTATTTTTTTGATATTTTTTACGTTTTCGATTTATAACGAAACAACTGTTAATTCAAAATTATCGCTTAACTTAATTAACAAAAGTTATTGCGCATTATTGCAAATGATTAATCATCTTACTATCGAAAATAATTATGCATATACTTGTATCCTTATTTGGATCCAGTGTCAATAGCCCCAGCATCCAGCGTAGCGATAACAGCTACATTATCAATACAATTAGGTTAACATAGCGAGCAAATTGTCCTCTGTGAGTAGCGGAGATAGTGACCCATCATTCTAAAATCAACCCTGCAGGACAATGGAAGTGCCAAAAATATAAAAAAAAAATCAGTGCTTTTCTGCTAAAAGTCGCAATCGCCGCAAACCTCTTTCGAAATACGAAACTCTTCCGCAATCAAACTTTTTTCTGCAAAAAGAGTTTTTATGTTGACCTCATTTGACAGTTTTTGAAAAAAGTTTTAACATGGTTTCTAACTCGTTCGTGTTTTGTTTTTTATGTTTTGTGCTCGTGTTTTTCGGTCAAGAAACGTGCGCTTTGAAAAAGGGTGACGTTGGAACTTGTGTCGGTAAAGTTAGGTGAGATTCGTTATTTTTATTTGTTTACGACTCGTTCAGATTTATTTCTGTCTATATTTTTTAAGTTCCAACGCAAAGTTATACTGGCTGGGTGTTATAAGTTTGACGTGTGTGTAACGTGTATCTGTCTGTGCCATCATAGCTCTTGAACAAATGAAGCTAATTTTGATTTGTATAAAATGTTGGTTAGACGAGAGTGTGCATAATACGAGTAGCCGCCGCGCCGATACAAAATGGCGAAGTATTTATTTATAACAATTTGCCTAATGCGGGTGGGTATCAAACAATAGCGCTTGATAGTCAAAACTATAAAAACTTACTGATAAAATGTTTACATAATGTTAGATTGGGGTTTTCTAAATCTTATATCTTTGAATGAGCAATTCTTGTATATGTATAGGTATATATATATACCTAATTGAAATCTCGAAATCGGATCCAACGATTTTCATGAAATTTAGTATATAGGGAGTTTCGGGGGCGATAAATCGATCTAGCTAGGAATCATTTTTAGAAAATGTCACATTAAAAAAAAAATACCGTGCAAAGCTCGGTCAACTAGGTACTGTTAAATTTACTTGTGTAATTAGTGTAAAACATTTAATGTATAACCTGAAGCTCATATCTTACTAAGTTTGACATATTATTTGACGACCTCGTTGGCGTAAAGGTTACCAGGCCGGTCTGCTAATTTTCGTGCTAAATTTCGTTCCGGGTTCGATTCCCGGCCCGGTCAACATCTTTGTGCTTAACTAAATTTGTTGGCTGTGGGTCTGGGTGTTAAATATGTATTTATATATAATATGTATGTATGTATATGTAGTATATCAGTTGTGTTAGCAACCATAATACGAGCTAGAAATGGTTCAGTATGGGGCTAACCAGCCGTGTGTGAATGTGTCAAAAAAAATAAAATAAGTTTGATATATTATTTATTTTAGTTCCATCGTGAAGAAGCAGGTGGCGTACTGGGTGACCGGCCGCTGTAGGAACTCCAGGAATATCTGCCGAGCTCGCCGGTGGAAGACGGTTGTAAGTTATTTCTAATATACTTACTATACTATGTGCAGGAGGAGGAGGATATCTTGAGGAGGTCTTCAAAAAGCTAGCGACAGGATGGGAAAATAAGGGCATATGCATCGGCGAAGGGAAGCTTACCAATCTTCGATTTGCTGATGACATTGTCTTGTTTTCCTCATCCGCTTCCGAGCTACGTACCATGCTAGAAGACCTCAGTCAGGCAAGCCTCGAGGTTGGACTTCGCATGAACATGTCAAAGACCAAGCTCATGACCAACAGCGTCAGACGCAAAATTTGCGTCGGAGAGGTGGAGATTGCATATGTCGAGGAGTATATATACTTGGGCCAAAATGTTTCTTTCCAGGCGAGACAAGATAAAGAAGTTAACAGACGCATCGAAAACGCCTGGAAGAGCTTTTGGTCACTTAAAGACTTCATGAAAGAAAATCTACCACTGTCCTTAAAAAGAAAACTCCTGGACATGTGCATTCTCCCCATTCTCACATATGGCGCACAGACTTGGTCTTTGACACGTAAACAGAAATCTGCACTCGGGGTTTGCCAACGCGCTATGGAACGAAGTGTGTTAGGAGTGAAGTTATCCGACCGGATCCGAAACTCCACACTTCGATCCCAAACAAAGATAGAAGACGTAGCTCGGAAAGTCGGAAAGCTGAAGTGGGACTGGGCCGGGCACGTCGCCCGCATGCCGGATACATTTTGGGCAAAAACCACCACCGAATGGAGCCCATCAAATAGACGGCGTCCCGGCCGGCACAAGATGAGATGGCGGTACGACCTTGACACACACAACCCAGACTGGACGACCGTTGCCCAGGACAGACAAAAGTGGAGGGATGGTAGGGAGGCCTTTGCCCTGCAGTGGGCTGATTTATAGGCTTAGATAGATAGATAGATACTATGTGCAACACAAAAAAATTTGAACATTTAAAATCAAAGTCAAAATATTTTTTTGATAACAATACAGTTACAAGTCAAATAACAAGTAACGTAAATGTTAAATCAATATAAATGACAATAAAATTCTAATATGTTAATCAATGAGTTTATGAGTTAATTGTAGGAAATGATACCAAAATCATTACTGTGTCCATTCTTAAATACTCAAATATAGGTCTTTCACAATGAACAGCTTCTAGCGGATTGTTATGATCACGAATAATAGAAAAAATAATATGGTACGCTAGAAAAAGACATGATCTATGGTTGCGACAAATTGGTATAGCTGAAAAAAAAAACCTTAAATTAATAAATAAATGAGGATATATCTCACACACGGTTGGTTAACCCCATACTGAACCATTTCTAGTTTGCATTATGGTTGCTAACACAACTGATATACTACATATGCAAACATACATATTTTATATAGATACATTTTTGATTACTAGTACTTTTAATCCATCTACATATTATATATAAAAATCAATTGCTGACTGCTGTTCGTTATTCTCGCTAAAACTGGAGAACGACTGAACGGGTTTATCTTATCTGGGTTTTCAAATGTTCGTGGAAGCCTAAAGACGGCTCTAGTAGTAGTGTAAAAACAGTTGCAGGAGGTTCTACGAAGTCTGCCGCGTCAACTAGTACTTCCTAAATAACTCCCATATTTATGTTTCCAGCCATCCATGAAATGGACAACTGGCACGATTTGCTGCGAAGGCTGGCAACACGACGGCGAGCAGGATGCATGCAAGCCCATCTGCAGCCTCGGCTGCCTCCGCGGCCGCTGCACCGCGCCGGAGACTTGCCACTGCGACCCCCCCCTCTACCTCGACCCTGGCAGGAACTACATCTGCAGGACCCCCGCCATCTGCAAGCCGCCCTGCGTTAACGCCCTGTGCGTCCACAAACAAACAGAACCCACCAGCAAAGAACAAGAAGATACACCCACATGTCAATGCCTCGACTCGACGAGACGTTACAACGACACTCACTGCGCATACTGCGACCACGACCACAAAATAAACCCAGACTTGACCTGCTCCTCTATCTGTGAGCCATGTTTGAACGGCGCGTGCGTCGGAAACAAATGCCAGTGCTTCGACGGTTACCAGTTTAGAAATGGAACTTGCGAACCCGTTTGCGAGGGTTGTGTCAATTCCGTTTGCATGGAACCTAATAAGTGCGTTTGCTTAGAGGGGTTTTCAGCTGTGAATAACACACACTGTGTGCTATTGAACACTACGTGTGAGTGTGAGAACGGCGAGTGTGTTACTGGTGAGTGCCTTTGTCGCGACGGGTACGTTCTTAAGGACGGTGTTTGTGAGCCGGTCTGTGAGGTGTGTGTTAACGGGCTGTGTGTTGCGCCCGGGGTGTGTGAGTGCTACGAGGGGTACAGTGGGAGTGGGGCGGCGGGCGTCTGCTGCCGGCCCGAGTGTGGGGACAGCTGTGACGCTCGCGGAGAGTGTCCTATGAGGGCGTGTGTGCTGAGGTGAGTCACATGTATTTATTATCCACTTCCTGTTCCGGTTAACCAGCGAACTAGGGTATGTATAACCTACTGCGCCGCGGTGAACGTTGTTTTTCAAAAAAGAGTCTGTCGTAGAAGAGTAAAGGTGATGATTTTCTCATTTTTTTTTATGTAAGAATCTTCTGCTGGTAATTGACATTAAGAAATATACCAGAACCATTTTCCTGGTCTTAAATAATTAGGATTATTTAATTATCGGGATAATTAAGCCGATATGGGAGCAAAATAGCATTTTGAAAATCCTGCGAAAATAATAGGGCTCATAGAAATACAATTATGATTTTTTTCAGTTTTATTATCTTTAATTCAGAGTTAAATATCATAACGCCAAAATACGATTACGTAAAATACTTTTTTGATTTTATTTTTTTGTTAAATAGTAGTTTTAAAATTTAAAAAGGCCGTGGTACTGAAAGTCATTAGAAAATTAGGACAATTTTTACTTTATTTTCGTAGGTAAAGTTAATTATAATGGTATTAATTAGAATCATTCAAGATTATAAGTAAGTAGTTTCTAATAGATTGTTTTCTACAAAGTTAGAGCTCTTATATTTAGTTCATGGAAAAAACTCCATTACCTTTTCACTATTTCAAAGTAATATATGAAAATTCCGGATTATTAATTATATATTTATTAATGTAGATTTTATTTTCTATAACACTTTGCGTTTGATCACAGCTTGTCTGGTGTACAATACTATGGTGTCTGATGTTACACGCTTTTTTTTTAATCCGAATAGGTTAGCGTTTGACCACAATTCACCTGATGGTAAGTGATATTGAGGTCTACGGTGGATCGCGCTTACCTAGATGGAACCGGTTCACTCTCGCCTTGAAAATTGCTAGATTGTTTATTAATCGCTTACCTAGAAAATATTTACTCTAGATTTAAGGACCCCCGGTCTCAGGAACTTCTCAGCAATCAGAGACTCAGGAAGAGAATTCCAAAGTTTTGCAGTCCTCACAAGAAAGGTAGAAGCGAATCGGCTTGTGCGATACTAGGGATTTCGACTATGTCTCTTCGCTGAGTTTCTGCTCGTTCTGTAATGGAACGGAGATGGTGGTATTATATTATGCAACTCCGTTGCGCACTCCCCGAAATGTAATCTATGTATAAAACACCAACAGACTGGTATTACGCCGGTGCTCCAAACTATGAGTCTAGATTTGGCGATTAGCTCTTATATTTTTTATATTGGGTTGGTGAATAATATTCACTGGGTAAACCCAATGTAAAAATAAAACGTACTACGGATGATATCATGGGTATTTACGGCCATAAAAAATCCTATAGATAATAAGAAATTAAATATACACAAGTTAATGTTAAATATTGAGAAAAATCTTTTATTATTTTAAATAAATTTAAATGTCATTTTATTTAAGTAAATACACATCTAAGTACCTAATTGTCGTCATTAGAAATATTATTGTAATAGAATTACGCATTTTATATTTTTATTTGTTTGTAGAACTAGTGTAATATGCATTTTGTGTGGTTTTCCTTTTAATAGTAGAACAGTATATGTTCTAGAAACATATTCATATTTCATTTCCTATTCCTATTGTCCATTTATACAAAACGACAATGGTTAATAGCGCAAAACCGTTAGAGTTTTGTTAAGGCGATGTTGTAGTTTTTATAGGATTAATAAAAAATTACTTAGATTAGTTAATCAGTGAGTCAATCAGTCAGTACCTACTGACTTTCTCACTAACTCACTGACATAGTAGTTCTCCTAGAAAAGTGCTTTTAAACTTTTTGCTGCGTACTGCTTGATGGTTCTGGAAAATAGAAAAAAATAAGACACCCCCAAATTGTACCTCTCGGGAAAAAGAGCCTCAGGAAGAGAGTTCCAAAGCTTCGCAGTTCTCACAATGAAGGTCGAAGCAAAACGATTTGTGCGAATCCTTCGATAGTAAATCGGTGTCTTTTCGCTACTAATATCACAAACAGGATATAGAACAAACACACAGCGAAGAGACACCGATTCAACAGTGGGAATTCTGTCGAACACAAGACTTAACTTAATTTAGAATAGCCCTATCACTTTTCATAATTAGTGAACAGAAAGAGAAAGCACGATCTGTACCACACACAAAACAACTAATATCATGTCAAATATGAAAAATGTAAGCGATATTAGAACGCACCCAATTGTATCAGCTCTAAAACTATCTGCTTTTTCCATATTTGACGTGCTTTTAGTTGTTTTGTATATGCTTTAGATCGTACCATCTCTTTTTGGTTATTTATGATGAAAAGAGATAGAGCTACTTTAAATTTAGTTTAGTCGTATATACGTCAGAATCGCCACCACTATCGAAGTTCCGAAGATTCGCACAAAAAGTTTTGCTTCGACCTTCATTGTGAGAACTGCGAAGCTTTGCATTCTCTTCCTGAGTCTCTTTTTCCCGAGAAGTACAATTTGGGGGTCTTCAAATCTAGAGTAAATAGGTTCTTTCTAGGCAAGCGTGTTACATCTTAGACCACAGTCAAGCTATACATCAGGCAAGCTGCGGTCAAACGTAAACCTATTTATCATTAAAAAAAAAATGTAGGATATGCTATTTCTTTGCTTAAATAAATCTTATTTCTGCTCCAATACCGCCTTAATGAATTTATTGCACCCGTGTCTATATGGTACTATTATGCTAGTAGTGCATGTTGCCACTCTGGTCACGTGTTTCAGGCACCGCTATCGCGTACTTCCTTGCGGTTATTCTGTTATCGGAATAGGAAAATTCGTATTATGTTTATTATAATTTTACCTGCTACTAGTAATTAAGTTGCTTAGTTCTTTTACCGACTTATTTGTTTTGTAAGCAAATTGATTGATTCCAATTTATACTCGATGCGTCTAATCATTTTTTTCTACAATTTATAGGTTTACGTTTGACCACAGCTTTCCTGGTGTCAAACGCTATGGTCTACGATGTTACTGGCTTACCTAGAAAATACCTTTGAAGAACCCGAGGTGGTTTTTCTTAGGTGGTACTTTAACTCTGGGGTATTTTAGTATGTTGATTGCAATACAGAGCGGCAATGCTGCTAGTCTTATGGGCACCTTAGCGCCGTGTGTTCCCGGCGTAATCATAATAAGCAATGGTGCGACCAGTCTTTGGGTGTGTGACCAAATTAAATTTAAAAAAAAACTATTCAAGTGACATTTGCATCTGGGCGCTTCCGTGGATCAGATGGAACGTTATATTGTAGGTCCCGACTCTTAGTCTTAGAACAAGCTAAGCCAAGTCAGAAAGAGGCCTTCAGGCGGCTTGAAAATTCTTGACACCAGAACTTGGCCACTTAGCTCATACAAAGAAAAAGAAGACTTATGAAAATCAAATAATAATATAAATGCATTTATTTGTCCAGTAAACACGTATTGTACGTGTTTACTGGACAAATATTTCACATTATGACAGTAAAATGACAAATAATAGCCAAGTGCGTTTATTAAAAAAAAAAACACATTTGTTGTTTGGAAACTTCCCATAGATATTTATTATAAGTTAATTCTATAATTTATTTTTAAATTAAATTTTCTGTAAATTAGAGGCTCTATAAAATGTCGTTATAAAGATCGTGTAAGATATTGACGAAAAATTACGTTTGTTGCATGGCAGATTAAATTTTTTCTTCTATCATGAATAAATATTTGTGCATTACAGAGTATATTTGTATCAAAGTAAAAAAATATAACATATATATTATTATATTTTAAGTATTGCAATGGGTGCAATAGGTAAGTAAATATTTTAATTATTACTTTTTCTAATTCGTATTTGTAATGACCAGAGATTTGCTTTTTTATTGCTATTTTCTATTTTTTATTGCAAGCATATTATGTAAAAACACGTAAACTCCATGTAACGTAACTCGATTTAACGACAAACTCTCTAAATCGTCGAAATCACTTGACTTTAGTTGGTTAAGCTTGTATTCCAAACAATGATACATTCTCTCCATTTAACGACCACTATCTATAACGCCATAAAATGCACAGTCCCTTCAGTGTCGTTATATAGAGTTTACAATGTATGTGGATAGGTTGTATCACGGTCGATATGGTATTAAGAGACAACATGGTTAATATATATAACAATAAAATATATAACTTTTACGTCTCAGAATTGAAGGTCTGTTAGTTATCTCACTAGAAGTCTAGTTATTAATTATTTTCACATTACTCATAGTCTAAAAGTACGTCTGATGTTGCCTGAAGAGCGGGATGAAAGTAATACTTTTCATCCCTAGGGAGAATCGCTTTCCACTGACAGTGAATTTATTTACAAAAATAGTGTAGTAAAAAAAGGTATTACTACAGCCATGATGTAAAATTTAAATAACTTAAAGTTAAATATTTATTTTAGAATATAACGGATATATATCAATTTCGATTTTCAAAACTCGAGAGTCATTTTAACTATGTTTGGTGAAAATTGGTCTACGATGTCTGGCGGATTAGTTATATCTACCAAATATGCTATTTTTTTAAAAAAAGAACATCAACTGTTAAAAAAACTATTAGCAATTTTTTGTACGTTTATGATTTATGAAGAAACAATTGAAAATTCATTTTTTTCCCTTGTCATTGCCTTAAAGCAGTTTTAGCACTTTTCATCCTATTTATTCTGTGACAACACAGGGAAATACTTTGAGAGCTCTCCAAAGCTAGCTAGCTAGCTGTTGTTATCAGTGACTACATGTGTCTATAAGCCAGCCCGGCCGGTACACAGCTCATTATTTCCAGAGTATTCTATAGTTACGGACGAACTCATAACTTACGTCTACAAAAATGAAATGTGAATTGTTTCTCATATTGTTTGTGATAGCCGCAAGCGCAGCCTTGGAGAGGAACCAACCCGGAGTTTGTCCTAAATCTAGGGGGTATGTTTTTCCACTTGAGGTTTCTGGATATACAACCTTTATCTTCACCATGTGAGCTAAAAAGTCAAGTTATTTGAAGAGATTTCAAGTCGCTTTAACATTATAAATGCTTAGTTCGGATTCAGAAACTTTATTTCAGATAGTTACCAGAACCGCCTGCCTGACGAACTGAAGCAGGTTTCCTCAAGACACGCTTTCAAAATTAAAACAAAAAAATGGCTTGTCGAGAAGGCGTTCTATAATGTATCGGAATATATTAATATTTCAGTTTAAATTTGACATATGTTATAATTTTATTTTATTTTTAATGTGATCATTATTTATATAGATATTATAAAAATATTATTTTATATTTTTATTGAATAATTTTGATTATATAATAATTTGAAAATATATGACGTGTAACTTATGTTATAAATAAATAACTATGAACTATGAACTATAAACTACAGCGAAACTTTACATCGGGAAAGCTGTAGTTAAAAAAACTATTCACTTAGAAATTAATAAAAACTTGATATTAAGCCTAAGATAAGGGCAAATTTTGATTATACAGATTTTTCGTTAAAGGAAGCTGATAATTTCATAATTTATGTATTTCTCGTTCCGCTATGACAACGAATACTACAAATAAACTATAAAATTTTAAAAAAATAATTATAAATTAAAAAATTGGGGGAGCTCCCATACAACAAACGTGTTTTTTGCCATTTATTTCAGATAATGATACGGAACTTTTCATGTGCAAACCGACTCGCTCTTGGCCAATTATTTACCTTACTTAGGCATTTCTTAACTTATACTTAGATATTTAAAATAATTTTCTATGCTATTTAACACAGTTGGATTGCTGTTTACTCTAAAGTGTTTAAAAGGTTATATATTTTGAAGTTGTGTTTGAGTTTTATATCTTATCAGTAGACAATAGTATCTGCCGCTTATGATTTTAAAAATCCTTACAAATAAACAAGTGACACGAACCAATAGCTTATGGAGGCAGTCGTCTTGAATTTAAAATGTAGAAAATGAATGTTTTTACTATTCAAGCCCTTTTATTAAGGTTGTTGCGAACATATAAACATTTTGTGACTGCGGACATTTTGGGCCGATTTTCATCAGATTACTCCCCTTTATAACAAAGAAAAATATCAAGATCAGATCAACCACACACGCACATAGAAATATATTATTATTATTTTATAAAGCATTCCTTACAAAACACGATTCGCCTTCGTGTGAACGAGCTTTTATATTACCCATTTTTGGGACTGAAATTAGGTTATTTTCAGATATCGTTCTTTAGAATGAACGCATGTATCTGTCTTTTACAGACGCTGCAGGCATAAGAACGGATGTAAAAATGAAAAACAAAATAGAACGGATGGGGTAAGATATTCATAATACTCATACATTACAGGCAGAAAATATAGCTCGATAGTGGTATGAGACTATATTAGAACTACACAATGTAAGAGAACTCAAATCTATCAATAACCATAAACTACCCGTACTAAGGACTAATTTGTCTCTAAAGTTAAAATCCTTTTTACTGCGGTAATACCCGCCGTCATCTAAGTTGCTAAAATATGATTATTGAAATATTATAATTACCATTTCAGTCTACAATCTCATCAACGTTGGGATGCTGCAACCATTGGAAGTACAACGCTGAGGAAGAACGCTGTGATCCCATCTGCTTGTTGGGCTGTGTCAACGGGACCTGCATAGCTCCCGACACGTGCGACTGCCTGCCGGGCTACGTCAAGCTCAACGACACCGCCTGCACTCCTCATTGTGACAGCCCGTGCAGCCACGGCGTCTGCACTAGTCCCAACACATGCACCTGTGAACCCAACTACCGCCTGGATCCAACAGACAAATTCACTTGTCTACCGATTTGCGAGACACAATGCGTCAACGCTTCCTGTGTAGCACCAAACACGTGCTCGTGTGATCCCGGATATGAGCGCGAAACTAGCTGGCAGTGCAAACCTGTCTGTGACAGTTGCCAAAACGGACAATGTATTGGACCGAATACCTGTAGTTGTAACGACGGATATGCGAAGAAAGATGGACAATGCGCTCCTGTATGTGATGAGCCATGTCTCAACGGATATTGCTCAGCACCAAACGTGTGCTCGTGTCTAACTGGGTTTAAGCTTAATGCTGATGATAAATTCGTATGTGACCCCATCTGTGAATCTGAGTGCGTAAATAGCAAATGTATCTCACCGAATGAATGCTCCTGTGACACCGGATACGGGAGAGTAAACAAATGGGAATGCAAACCTGTCTGTGATAGTTGCGAGAATGGCGAGTGTGTAGCGCCTAACAACTGTTCTTGCTACGAAGGATATATTGAGCAGAACAGTACTTGCACACCGGTCTGTGATCATCCCTGTGTCAACGGATACTGCTCCAAACCTAACGAATGTTCATGCCATGATGGATTTAAACTGAACCTTCATAACAAGTTCACCTGCGACCCGATATGCGAACCGGAATGTGAAGAGACCGCGAGATGTATCTCACCTGGCGTTTGTTTCTGTGACGCTGGCTATGAACCTGAAAACAAATGGAAATGCAAACCACACTGTGAAAATTGCGACAATGGAGTGTGTATGGCGCCAAACGAATGTTCCTGCAATGAAGGGTATACTTTAGAAGCAGGACGATGTGTACCGATATGTAAAACTTGTCAGAACGGGCGCTGCGTTGCTCCTGCCAAATGCGATTGTTTTGACGGCTATGCGTTAAACAATATCACGTCACAGTGCGATCCAATCTGCGACTCGGCATGCATTAACTCAAAATGTATCTCCCCAAACAATTGTCAATGTTTCGACGGTTATACAGAAACAAGAAATCGCTTTACTTGTTCACCTGTATGTGAATCTTGCGAGCACGGGACGTGCGTAGCGCCTTATGAGTGCTCATGTCACGAAGGTTATACTTCTATTAATGGATCATGTTCTCCTGTTTGTATCGACTCCTGTCAGAACGGGAACTGCACGGCTCCCAACACTTGCACTTGCTTCGAAGGATATGTGAAGAAAGGAGCTCGAGATAACGTTTGCTACAAGACTTGTGACGGTCCCTGCCAGAATGGCTTCTGCAATGAATATGGTGTTTGTGAATGTTACACAGGATTTGTGATGCGTAACGACACCGGTTGCCAGCCTGTTGAGCAGTGAGTGTGCCTATTTTATTATTTTCTTTTATTATTAGGATCGACGTAAGTTCATGTCGATGCTTATTTTGTTGTTGTTCTGAAAAGTCTGTTCTGTGGGCTTTCCTTGAGATATACGTGATGTATACATTTTTCTCTATTTTCCCTAGTAAACTAGTACATACATAAGATGTTCCAGTTTTTTATAATGCAAATTGTTCCACGATGTCGGTTTACCTTCTTTATATATATATGTATGTATTGTAGAATAATATAATTGGCTGCAAATCTTTATGAACGTGATGTGGCCATACAATACATATAATGTGATGTATTTTTGCAGAGTTGATTGCGATTATTGCCAAGGAAACTGCAGTGACAATGGATATTGCTTTTGTCAAGATGGAAGACCTTGTTACACTGCGAGCCCTTCTTCTGAGGAGATCAACACATCCGCCAGGTGCCTCATACTTTTTGTGTTTTCATCAAATTTAATCAATTTCACGTTATTCTTCTGTATTGCCTCTGTTGCAAGGGCATACTGAGTTTTTATTTATGTTGTCTATTCTGACTATATTATACTAGTAACACATATATATTGGATGTTTCAGCCTGGCCGGCTTGGAGTGGAGCTGGGTGCTGGGTGGAGTGGTGGGGCTGCTCCTCATCTCCATCATGCTGGTGGTCATCCAGCGCACCTGGGCACGCCGGCAGCGGCTCGAGAAGCTCATGGATGATCAGAAAAGTTAGTGTGATACATAATTTAGAAATGATACAATGCCCAGTAACCAATCGAATGGAGCGGAAATATTAGAGGATGATTGAAATTTCAACTGTCCAATTATTACTTTTAAAGAAAATGTTCAAAGTCCTTTTACCGCTTTTGCAGTATTCTACTGAAAGCATTTGTTCAAATTATACACTTGTAATAGTTAACTAATGGTATTACTATGACAGTTACGAGATAGAGAGCGAGATCCGAGGGCTGGGAAATACTTAAAACATTATTTTCTTCTTTCTTTAAAGCATTATTCTCTCGCGATTCAGCGAAGAAATGCTGCCAGTCTGATGGGTACGTTTGGGCGAGGGGCTTAGGCGTAGTCTTTTAGAATATTTTTTTGTCATTTGTGATTTGAATTTAGTTATTTTTTTTAAAGAATAATTACTATGATAGGTCAATATTACGAAAATTTCACGCACATTTAGGTTTGTCCTTGCAGTGGTTGAAACTAATAACACTTTTCCTTTTTTATTCTAGAGGTTGCCAGCGTGATGTATCAAGCCGTGATACCAGATGCTCTCATCAACAGCAGAGTAGGGGAGGATGAGGAGAACCGAGCTGATTACTTCTCTGACGCGAAAGACATCGGGGCTAAAGACTCTAGCACGAGAGTCGATGTAGAAGATGAACATGAGCTATCTATGAGCTGAATACCTTTAAACGCCGTCCTACTACTTACTGATTGAGCAAGCTAAGTAGCTGAACGGAGCGAAGTAATCGCGCTCCTTTCACTAAGAAAGAGTTTCAGCTAAAAAGTTTTGATTTACATTGCCCGCAAGCAAAGCGGAGTGAGATAGGTGGGAAGTAAGCGGATTCATATTGGCGTGATTTCCTTCCATTAGCATCGGACTTCCTGAACAAGTATTAAGGATACCATGTAAAAATTAACAAAATTTGAAAATTAAATTGCAATTTTCTATGAACGCGCGTCAAAAACATACTCGTATATGTAAATGACGGATGACGTTTCGCGCCAATTGTCACGCTTCGCACGGCGTGCGTATTAAACTTTTGAAAATAATAAAAAATCAATATTCTACAATTATTGACACTGCTAAACTTTTTCATGTGATGTAAGTTAATATATAATTTAAATAAATAATTAATTATACAATATTACTTTTTATTTATTTTACTTTGTACCTTAGCAATTTTATATTTTCACGTGCTTAAAAGCTTATGCACTCGCGGGTTAGATGACAGCTAAGAGGTGTGTAATTGTTTTTCTAATAAGTAAATATCTATCGTCATCTTCTCTTTTAAATATTTATTGCCCTATGCAGTGCATAGACCTTTCTTGGTGTTCACCCTATATCCCGTACCATTCAGTTCCAGTCCGTGAAGTTTGTATGTTTATGCTTTGGAAAAAAACTTGCTCATAAACCTAAAATTAACAAATTGAACTTTTTTTCAATCTGATTTTTTGAATTTTTCCGACGGGTTGTCCTTTATTTAGATGGCATATACGCTATTATTTCAATAATTTCAACAGTTTATGATTTAATAGAATAAGACAATAAATTAAAGATTAATTAACGATGGCATGGGTGGGAATACCAATCTATGCCATTTGTCTTAAAATTCTTTTCAAAACTTCCATAATGCCACTATGCGGCATTTTTTAATCAAAGTACAACCCAGTATCCATTATGGTTCTGTATCAATTAATTAAAATGTATTTGATAAAACTATTTAGCAACGTGACCTACAGGATGTTTCTTCGTCACTGTTTTTATCGCACAATGCACGTGTATCAGTTCATGCAAAAAGGTTAGATATATATTTTTAAAAAGGTTTAATTTCATATAAAAGGGTTAGCTGTCACTAGCTGTAATTAACAATAGGTTTGAGATATATATAGAAAAATATCAAATTTGTATTAATCCCGAAATCAAAGAATATGATTAAAAATAATCACTGATGACGGGATTCAAACCGGCGATACATTTAAGCCTGTAGTTCGTGAAACTTAGCACATTTACACACACAGACACAGACTGGCGAAGTCGAAAAAATGCATCGGGTGCACTTTTTTTCATATGTGGAGTGAAGTTATACAACGCTCTACCTCTTAGAAAAAAAATGACAGAAATGGCTCCATACACTGTCTAGGAATACTTTGCACATTTATTTAATTGTGTATAACATTACGATTAGGTACTGTAGAATTGTCTACCTATATTCTACCTATATGCAATATTTATTAACCTGTGTTAAAAGTGTATCTTTTTAGATATTAAATAAATATGACAATTAGAAAGAACATTTATGTGGTATAGTATTGAAGACAGCAACATATATTCATAAACAGGTATTAATACTACTCTAGTAGTATCTTTTACCAAAAATCCCGATGCACTATTCCATGAATCAAATTCTATGATAATAACTTTTTTAGTGCTATTTAGAAGAATTTATTATAATTGTTGACAAAAAAAATTCAAACTTAGTAGAATTGCCTTTTTTTATAGAAAGAAATTTATGCTACTAATAGTTACCGCTATTAATCTAATAATAAAATAAATTACAGATTTTTTTTTAAATACTATGTACAAACTCAAAGATAAAGAAAAGAACAAGAAAAATCAAAACACTCTACAATTTAAATTTATTTTATTATTTAAATTAATAATTTACCGTTTAAAAGAAAAGCCATGGAAGATGCCGCCCTTTAGTATGGGATGTTATATGCATTGACACCCTAGCGCCGTCTCATCTTCCGGCATCTCCAGTTAAGGCTGGTTCGGCGGCAGAATCTGCAGAAACCCTCAAAAGGCGCAAATATAACCTGTAAACTGGATACTGGTTACTTATTTGTTCCTTTCAGGGTAGAAACACTGGGGCCGTGAGACCCGGGAGCTAAATCTTTACATAAAGATTTAAAGACGCGCTTGGTCGAGGCCTCTCCTGAACAAAATGCCGGCCTCTACTTTGCAAAGCGTATCAGTGTTGCAATACAAAGAGGCAACTCGGCTGGCATTTTGGGTACTCTTCCCACTGGCACAGATTTTTTATTTTAGATAATATAGTTATATAGATAATATAGTCATTAATTAATTATCGAAACAGCGATCACTCGATATTGGGAATGCGTATATTGTTTTTGGTGTGGTAGGCCATTGCGTAAAGATGTACTATTATCACTATATGTGTTTATTTAAATGTAATGAAAAAAATATATATAAAAAAATCTATATCTCGTAAATATAGAGGTCACGGATCCATTAAAATACCTATATTTCATATAAGTACCATATATATTCTAACACCTTTTTCAACAATCGAAGGTTAAATTCAGTGTGGTTGACCACACAGTCTAAATATCAAACTATAGTGAAACCCAGCCAATTATAAGTTCATGCACGTGGGACCGCGAGTTAATATCTGCATAAAACGTGTATACACATAATGCTGGTAGAAATAGCGAAACTTTAGATTGTGCGGCTTGCATCCAAGCGCCACATCCGAACCGACAGACGTTGACTGATTTATAATGTACCAAATAAGTTCATATTGCGTCGAATAACAATTAATTTTAATATTCACATTGTATCGCCGCGTCGGAATAATGATTAACGACGCCGGATGCCATAAAACTGTCCATCGTATGCAAAAGTCATTGTTCTCCACATTTCGACTTGAGACGTTGACACCGACGCTCATCTGTTTCTCACAATCACTAATTAACTCCGACTGGTGATTAGGCGCACGTGATTTGAAAAGCTTGGAAAGTAAACTGGCATCGTTAATAAATCGACCTCATTAAGAACTTAATTTGCATCGATTTGAAAACGTCTCCATCGACGTTCGTTTGTTAATTTACAACGATTTGAATTCGGAGCGTGATTAAAAAGCTCGTTTTAGAATCAGCCTGTAAATGGGTCATTTTTTTTAATTTACAACAATATGATTTTATTTTCGGCCAGTGTGTGGTGATGGATTGAGCAACAAGGAGGTCTGTTGTTGCAACTTTGTGAAACAGTGCAGTATTGTGGGAAGTCGGCGCAGTGGCGAGGAAGTGGCCTGATAGCCGCTGTTATCAGCGGCTAGAAGCCAGCCCGGCGGGAGGCGGCTCAGTGTTTGTGAAGTATTGTTTCATTGCGGACTGATTGATGGTTTATTTGTAGAACAATGAAGTGTCAAGTGATATTTATATTGATTGTGATAGCCGCATGCGCAGGCTTGGAGAGGGGTGAACCTGGAGTCTGTCCTAAAAATACCCGGTATTTATTTTTTTCTTCCGATCAGGAATTTTTATGTAAGGTTTACGCTACCAACGAAATTTAATTATGAATTTTGGATTTTGACAGCTTTTTAAATGGACTTGATGATTTATAAATATGTATGTCTAAATGATTGATTTACGTACATATAAACGCACAGGCGTAAATTTGACGACCTCGGTGGCGTAATGGTTACCATGTCAGACTGCAAACCCGGTTCGATTCCGGGCACGGCCTTGTGATAAACAAAATTTGTTGACTGTCGGTTTTAGTTTTAAATATGTGTCGATATAAAGTATTTATGTATGTTTATGTAGTATATCAGTTGTGTTAGTGTCTATAGTAAAAACTAGAATTGGCTTAGTATATGTGTCCTTGTAATTATAATTATTTATTTTATTTCTGCTATTCGTACTGTGTATAGGTTTGCAGTATATTCTAACTGTGCTAACCTTGACTTTTGAACTCTGATTATTATGAGTTGAACCAGTATACTCGTAGTAACAATGTAGATAACATTAGTTTTATGAATTAATAAAAAAAACATACTGCGTAACAAGCAGCACTGACGCATTTATAATTTAATTTTTAGTGATATGATAATTTGGTATTTTATATATTATATTAACACTGCAAGTAAATAAAAACAAAATTTACTTTAATTATATAAAAAGCCTGTTTTGTTAAGCCACTATGTCGCTGGGAGAGCTTTTTAAATATTTTTAATAACGAAAATTTTATGAATTATGTATATGTATCGTAATAGTAATATCAAACAATTTCAGGACATTAGACATGATACCTAAAGAACTAAGATACTGTAAGTTTAATCGGAAATTTATACTTACATTAAATGTATATAGGGCATTTTTTTATTATACAAAACAGCAAACTAGAATAAAGTTCGATGATGCAAAATAAAACTTAAATCTAGGTTAAAACGACTTTATTATAATTTTAAATAATTAAAAAAAAACATGTATTGCGAATATACATAACTATAACTTTGGAGAGAACTATATTTTGTTTATTAAGTTAATTAAACTGTAGTGATCTGTACCAATATTTTATACAGGAAAATTTTGATTATTAGTTTGTTTGACGCGAATTGGCTACGAAACTACTGGACTGATTTGAAAAATTATTTATAATTATATGAAATTTTGTGTATTGTACTGTTACATTAATTATTGATATTATATGTTTTTTCCTTTAAAACTAAATTAAATACTACCCAATACTTTAAAAATAAAACTAAAATATTTTATTTTGTTTAAGACGTTATGTACCAATTATAAATATAATAATATGAATTATTTACTCAGGCAAAATATATTTTGTTGTAAAATGTACGTTGTATTAAAATTTCAAACCATTCATGTTTTCACTTAAACTTTACAATTCCACCGTTGGGAAGCTACGAGTACCTACATTACCCCCGAGTATCATTGGCTATATTTTTCTCTTTACAACTAAGATTATTTAGAGCTATTGTGATTAGATGCTATTATAGTATGTTATAATTCCATAAGTCATACTCTGTAAGTTTCCGTAAACATAATTTTCATGATAACGGGTCGGTTTTTGATATCACGAACGAGTAGGTATTAGTTAATTTATTTTAGTTATAATTATATTATAATTTAATTTATTTTAGTATTTGCCTTTTGTCTTTGGTGTTGGGATATTTTGCGGAAATTCACGTTTCTAACTCTTAGCGCATTGTTTACTACAAAGTACAAATTAGTATTATTGAAAACAGTTTTTCTTTGAGAGCTAAATTTGCTTCGTAAATATTGTCCACGGTTCAAACCGAACTAGTTGTTTGTTATTCCGAGAGTCTAGTATATTTAATTGGTAAATATGAAATAAATGTAAATATCTATCTGTTACAGACAAAAGTACGTTATACCAGGCTGTACACCCACGCTTAATAACCGATGTATACAGGTAAGAGACCATAATTTATACACTTAGTAATGTATATTCAATAATTATGATGAGAAAAATATTTCAATTATCACCACCTTTGTAAAGGTAGATAATATCATCTACAACTAAAAACTATCTAGACTAAATACAACGTAAAAAATGCTTAAACCTGTAGAAACTAACCATGATTGAATATGCTTAATAACAAAGGTTAAAATATAGCTTGTAACTGAAATATTATTTATTTATTTATTTATTGAATTTAATTAAAACGGTACTACATAGACCAATTACATTAATTAAATATGAATATTAATAGCATACATCTAATTACAATAGTTAAATTAATTTCATTAAATTAAGACAATAACAATAACATTACATTAAATTATTTACACATATTTAAGTCAAACCTAAAAATACAAATCTAACTAACATGAGTCACAAATTACATAACAATTGTCAAATTATACAAACTTAGCCTATCTCTTACTCCTTTTTTCATTTAGCTCACAATAAGTAAGACAAGCTATAGTTATAATTGTAATTGTGTTGTTCAGTTTATACCCCACTCGTCGTGGGGATGCTGCCCCCATTGGAAGTACAAAAAATACTCTGGGAAAGAGCGGTGCGAGCCTATCTGCTTGTTGGGCTGTGTCAACGGGACCTGCATAGCTCCTGACACGTGCGACTGCCTGCCGGGCTACGTCGAGCTCAACGACACCGCCTGCACTCCTCATTGTGACAGCCCGTGCAGCCACGGCGTCTGCACTAGTCCCAACACATGCACCTGTGAACCCAACTACCGCCTGGATCCAACAGACATATTCACTTGTCTACCGATTTGCGAGACACAATGCGTCAACGCTTCCTGTGTAGCACCAAACACGTGCTCGTGTGATCCCGGATATGAGCGCGAAACTAGCTGGCAGTGCAAACCTGTCTGCGACAGTTGCCAACACGGACAATGTATTGGACCGAATAACTGTAGTTGTAACGACGGATATGCGAAGAAAGATGGACAATGCGCTCCTGTATGTGACGAGCCATGTCTAAACGGATATTGCTCAGCACCAAACGTGTGCTCGTGTCTAACTGGGTTTAAGCTTAATGCTGATAATAAATTCGTATGTGACCCCATCTGTGAGTCTGAGTGCGTAAATAGCAAATGTATCTCACCGAATGAATGCTCCTGTGACACCGGATACGAGAGAGTAAACAAATGGGAATGCAAACCTGTCTGTGATAGTTGCGAGAATGGCGAGTGTGTAGCGCCTAACAACTGTTCTTGCAACGAAGGATATATTGAGCTGAACAGTACTTGCACACCGGTCTGCGATCATTCCTGTGTCAACGGATACTGCTCCAAACCTAACGAATGTTCTTGCCATGATGGATTTAAACTAAACCTTCATAACAAGTTCACCTGCGACCCGATATGCGATCCGGAATGTGAAAACGCGAGATGTATCTCACCTGGCGTTTGTTTCTGTGACGCTGGCTATGAACCTGAAAACAAATGGAAATGCAAGCCACACTGTGGAAATTGCGACAATGGAGTGTGTGTGGCGCCAAACGAATGTTCCTGCAATGAAGGGTTCACTTTAGAAGCTGGACGATGTGTACCGGTATGTAAAACTTGTCAGAACGGGCGCTGCATTGCTCCTGACAAATGCGATTGTTTTGACGGTTATACAGTAACAAGAAATCTCTTTACTTGCTCACCTGTATGTGAATCTTGCGAGCACGGGACGTGCGTAGCGCCTTATGAGTGTTCATGTCACGAAGGTTATACTTCTATTAATGGATCATGTTCTCCTGTTTGTATCGACTCCTGTCAGAACGGGAACTGCACGGCTCCCAACACTTGCACTTGCTTCGAAGGATATGTGAAGAAAGGAGCTCGAGATAACGTTTGCTACAAGACTTGTGACGGTCCCTGTCAGAATGGCTTCTGCAATGAATATGGCACTTGTGAATGTTACACAGGATTTGTGATGCGTAACGACACCGGTTGCCAGCCTTTTGAGCAGTGAGTATTTTATTATTTTAAGTAAACATTTATCATGCATTAAAATGCTGATCTAAATTTTACTCAAATGGTATCGATGTAGGTGCTTAGCGACGCTGATGTTTTCATTAAAAGCTGATCTTCAGATGAGAAATGTATAAATTCTTGAGTTAACTCCATTGAGTAAATAGGTAATATAGGCTTAAATTTAGATGTTATATCGTAAATTTAATGTATATATAGTTAGCATGTATATTTAGTATATATAGATTATTTAAAGCACTTAGAATTCGTCACACTGACACAGCTTGAGTATTTATCCAGTTTGAATATACGAGCATGTGTATACTACTTATTCAAGCGTAGAATTCATGAGCGATGAGAAATAACTTAAGCTAATATGTCTATTTGTGAACTGAGCCGTGAAATTGTCTAAGTATATATTGTTCGAGGTTTTATAAATGTATATTGTTCCAGGAAGTTGGTTTACTGTTTTAATGTCGTCTCGTACCTATATATGTTTTGTGATGTTTCTCGACATATAATCTACAAAAACTTGTCTTTCTCGAAATCTAGACTCCAATTGACTACAAATATTTTTGACGTACATGTATGATGTATTTTTGCAGAGTTGACTGCGATTCTTGCCAAGGAAACTGCAGTGATAAAGGATATTGTTCTTGTCAAGATGGAAGACCTTGTTACACTGCGAGCCCTTCTTCTGAGGAGATCACCACATCCGCTAGGTGCCTCATGTTGTTTATGTTTCTGGTTTAGTTACTTAAAACGAAATATTGAAATTCAAAAAGCACAGACTCATTTCTACTGTTGCAATGACATGTAGAGTTTTGATTGCATGATGTATATTCTGACTATAAGTGAGTCACTTAAGCGTCCCGTTGCTAACTTCAATTTCAATCATCCGTTTATAATAAAATATTTTAATGATTTCTTCTGTGCAAACGCGCTTCACCTTAGATCACAATCGCTTACCTTCAGATGAGTTGTGATCAATCGCAAGTCTATTCAGTGTTAAAAAAATCAAACGTTTAAAACAAATGTATATTTGGACGTACTTATTGTGACGAAAACCTATATCGTAAATAAATATCTATGCATCTAGAAATCAACCGCTCAAATAACCGTTCAGCGGTTTTTGTGGTTTATGGGATCATAAACTCCCTAACTCAAATGTATTGGATGTTTCAGCCTGGCCGGCTTGGAGTGGAGCTGGGTGCTGGGTGGAGTGGTGGGGCTGCTCCTCATCTCCATCATGCTGGTGGTCATCCAGCGCACCTGGGCGCGCCGGCAGCGGCTCGAGAAGCACATGGATGATCAGAAAAGTTAGTGTCAGCATATTATTATATATACGTAAGGAAAATTGATTCACTATTTTGAAATGCTACAATGTTCTGTCGATAGCACGTAATCATTATTATAAACTTTTTGAAGTAGTTATTTGGCACTAAATATAGAGTTAAAAAAATGGTACTTAGTGTAACTGGCTGGAACTAATAATATTTTTCTTTTCGTTCTAGATGTAGGCAGTGTGATATACCATGCCGTAGTACCAGATTCCCTCATCACCAGCAGAGTAACGGATGAGGAGGACCGAGCTGATTACTTCTCTGGCTCGCAGGGACCACACGACGAGGCTGAAGACTCTTTCCTGGGCACGAAGATCGATGTGGAAGATGAACAATTATAGAGATCGATTTAAACATTCTTTAATGTTAAGTCGAGTCCGGACTTCGGCGAGGAGACACTGTAATATACTGTTTTTTTACTCCTACACATTTATTTCATCAGCAGGATAAGGTCACCAGTAAACGTTACTGTCCAAAGATGAAGCATGCCTAATATGAAAGAATTGGTTCTCAAAGAGGCTTCTGGAACGCTTAGGTGCTTGGTGAAGGATTTTGCTACTTGAGGGTTGCTAGCAAGGCGAGCATTAGAAATCGCTCTACCACCATGCTCTGGTTTCTTAATGATATTCATGTACTGTTATAATAGTTGTGTTAAGATTGGCATGACAACAATAATGCTGTGTTCGACTATAAAATATCAGAAATAAAAATCTGTGAAGAGGAAAAAACATGGTCTATATAGATATAGACGTACTTGTTATATATTTACTATTTCTGTTTTCCGTGGTTTTAACCTATACAATTTGTAGCATCTGAAAAAAATGAAACCAGTTGTTTTTTTTTATTAATAGATTATTCGTATTTTGAAAAACTTCAGTACCTGTGGTCTAAATACGTAAGTTAATGTTAAATTAATGTTAAAAATAACATGAAATTGGTCCAAAGATATAGTACAAAGAAGATTGTTTTAATAATATTATTGATATTGTGCGCTAGGTAAATATATTCTGTCGTACCTTATTCAAATTCAAATACCATTTATTTCGTAATTTTTTCCAGACATAGATTTACAAGCACATTAATAACAATAAAGAAGAATAATATCTTACAGATTTCACACACACAAAAACCTCTAAAATACTCATTTTTAATTGATATTTCGTATCATATTTATTTTTAAGTGGGATTTCTTGATACTCGTATTTCATTATTTTAAACCATGCATAGGTTTGAAAAATTAAGAAACGATACAAAGTTTATTACAAGTAATCAAGTAAGATTTAGTGCTAGAAATCACTACCTACTTACTTTTTTAATGTTAATATCTTCTGTCTTTCTTTCCATGGGAAAATTTATTTATGAATTAAGTACAGTACAATTAAACGAGTAGAAATTAACTTATTTATTTGCCTTCTTCTTAATCGTCATCAAAATATCGAGTGCGGTGGTAAAAAACGCCAGCTTTTCAATCAGACGGCCCCTGGTTCGATCTTGGCCCTACACCAATGGCTTGTTTTTCAAGTTATGTGTAGATTCGCACTCGCTTTACGATGAAGAAAAACATCGTGAGGAAACCGACATGTTTGAGGACTAGAATATCCGAAGATAAGGGTTATTAATCCACAATTGGCCAGCGTGGTGGATTATGGCCTATATCTCTGTCCTTGTGAGAGAAGGCCCCGAGTCCCAGCGGTGGGAACGTATAGTAGGCTGCTTATGCTGGGTCGTTATCTTCATTACTGGGGGTCGTGTCTCCGCATATTTTATCCACTGACGAGTTCCCTTGGGCAAGTAGATCTTGGTGCTTCCACTGACGTCCTCGGATTAAGAGGTCCTCCAATATGTATGTCAGTATCCTCTCGATGTTTTACTTCTCCATAAAGCGAGTGCAAATGCAAATTTACCCACAACTTGAAAAACAAGTCATCAGTGAAAGGCCGGGATCTAACAAGGGGCGTAAGATTGAAAAACAGATGTTTTCCCACCGAGACACATATCTCTATTTAATTTTAAGCTTTTCATATTTATTTTTAAGCTTCTTTAAATTTAAGTTATTGTTAAAATGGTCTTATAATGACGATTCTTCAAGTAACAGGAAAGTTGGAAATAAATCTAAATAAAAAGCCAATTTTTATTTTATTTTATCTACTTTATTCAACTATTTTTATGGTATAAATTACGGTTAAGGTCAAAAACTATATACTTAACCGTAGTTAGTTAGCAGTTCAGTGCCTTTAATCGGATGTGGTAATTAGTAGGTAAGTTATGTATACATACATTATTTATATAATAATAGCTGTGATAAGAACGTTTCATTTAACACTATGGAATTACTACGCTACAATACTGTGTAAAACAATATTATAACAATAACAATAGCTTAATTAACAAGTAATATATTTGCTTATATCATAAATACATAACTAATTACGTATTTTACATAAATTACTGTTTACACAGAGTTACCTCTGGCACTAATGGGTTGTGTTTTACAACATTTCCTCTTTGCGAAAAATCCAAGAATTATAAGCACGATGATAGCTCCAACTATAACTGACCCAAATATCCAGTGATATCTGTAATTAAAAATTATCAATTATGTGGGATTTTTTTCAATAGTACGAGTAATAAGATATCTTTAGGTACTTACGGCAAATTAACAGCTTCCCTTTTCTTACGAATGGTTTCAGTATTCGAAACAGTTTTAGTGCTTTCTAGTGATTCATTTATTTCCTTATTAACACTAGAGGAAGAAGTCTGCATATCTTTTGATGCTTGTTTTATAGATTCGTCACCTCTAAAAGTTGGAAGCAAAGTCATGAGCATATCCAAATTTCCATAGTTTGATTCTGTTGGAGTAAAATTTTTATGATCGTTATCTTCTTCCTCATTATCAACGGTTGTAGTTTCAGAACTATCTTCATAGTCTTCTTCGTCGCTGTCAATCAGGTAGTCATAATCTAACTCAGCCTCGTCAGGATTAGGAGGTGCATTCATAAACAAACAAGTAGCATTAGTACATCTAGTGGATTCATTGGCACACGCTCCTACACAAAGACAATTGCTGCCATCATCTTTGAAGTAACTCACTTGGTACGGAGCATGGCACTCACAAGTCTTTGGATCTGAACTAGAATCTGTACAATTCTTACGGTTCACCAAACATCTAGATCTTCCCTTACTGTTTATGTACAGTTGATATCCAACATGACAAGCGCATATGTTAGGTGCAATGCAGTCACCATGATAACAGTTCATGTCGCAATGTGGTACGCATTCCCCGTTATCAGTAGTTTTATACCATCCTGGGTCACAGCTGCATTCGTCTGGACTGACGCATTTACCATTTGTACAACCACTTGTGCAGTTTGGCTCACATTTGCCGTTATCACTGATAACATATCCATCATCGCACTTGCATTCTCCTGGTGATACACAAGTGCCATGATCACATTCAGCACACACTGGCTGACAAGCACCACACTTCCATTCCCAACCAAGATCACACAAACAAGTGTTTGGTGGTACAAAATGTCCATGCTCACAAGAATTGTTGGCTGGCAAATCTGCTTCACAAATGAATGGCGATGATGCTCGGTAGCCTGGAAGACATTGGCAGATCCCTGATTCAATACAAACTCCATTCACACACGGTTCTGCACAATATGGTTTTTGTCTCTCTAACTTTGAGCTGGTGTTTGAGGAAAATTGAGGATTAAGAGTGGCAATGCAATGTGGAATCGTACATCCTTCGAGGCAGAGAGGTTTGCAAACGTGAGGGTTTAATGGATCGAGAGCGTAGCCAGGATCGCAAGCGCATTGGTTAGGTTTTCTGCAGAAGCCGTTTTCACATGGAGGGCTACAGATAGGCTTGCAATATAATCTGTAAAAGGTAGAATATTTTTGAGACAATAGCTTGAATACAGTTTCAAATCGTTAAAGTACGAGGGTGAATCAAAAAGTTCTTAGAAGTGCATATATATGAAACCTTTTTGGATCAAGTTCGATATTCAAATTAAAGAGTGTCTATCACACTATATTTATGCAGACTGTCACTTGTTTTTGTCAGTTCGTTCGCATGTAATATTTTTTTTCGTGCAACGAGTTGCTAAAAAGTTAAAATTATGGATAAAAGTGAGTTACATGCGGTGATAAAATATCTCAGTTTGAAAAAAATGTCTACGAAGGAAATTTTTTTGGACATTCAGCAGACATTAGGGGGTGATGTTGTACCCTATTATACGGTTGCGTACTGGGTGGCTGAATTTAAAGAGGTAGATCAAGCTGTAAAGATGACCCGCGTTCTGGGCGGCCTTCAACCTCCGTTACAGAAGAAAATGTCAAAAAGGTTGAGAATCTGGTTTTGGAAGACAGAAGAATGACTATAAAACATATAGCTGAGATCCTAAAGATATCTTTTGGTAGCGTTCAATCCATTTTAATTGATTCACTGGGGTTCAAAAAAGTGTCTGCAAGATGGGTGCCACGAATGTTAACCGACGAAAACAAAAAGCGACATTTGGAAATTTCCAAGCGTAATCTCGAAATGTTCCAGCGTGATTCGGATAATTTTTGCCGTCGTCTTGTCACCATGGATGAAACGTGGGTCCAATCCATTTTAATCCTGAAACTTAAAGACAAAGCATGTCTTGGAAACGACCATCCTCTCCATCCATTAAGAAATTTCGAGTTGCTCCTACCGCTGGCAAAGTTATGGCCTCTGTGTTCTGGGATAGTGAAGGAATCCTTTTTATTGATTACATGCCAAAAGGCCAGACGATTACTGGACCCTATTATGCAAATTTAATCCCGAAAGTGCGTGAAGCGATTAAAGAAAAACGCCGTGGAAAACTGTTGTTGGGCGTGTTGTTCCTTCAAGATAACGCTCCTGCTCATCGATCGGAAGTTGCGCTCAACGCAATCCGCTGTGCTGGCTTCAATCTCCTTGACCACCCACCATATTCTCCGAATTTAGCCCCAAGTGATTTTCACTTATTTCCAAAATTAAAAGAGGAAATTCGTGGAACAAAATTTCACGATAATGACGCGGTTATAGCTACCGTAGAGGACTTTTTCGAGAGTCAAGAAAATATTTTTTTTCACAAGGAATAAGGAAGTTAGAAACGCGTTATTCTAAATGCATTGCATTGGAGGGAAATTATGTAGAAAAATAAAATATTATTATTTAAATCTTTGCATTTTTTAATATTGATTCCAAGAATTTTTTGATTCACCCTCGTATAGCTCAAGCCAATAAAGAAAACATTTAAAAAGCCCATGTCCGACCACTTGCATAATCTAATGAATGTGAGTAAGAGAAAGCGAATTTAATATTTTTTTAAACAAATTATTAGTGTTAAATTTAGTAGAATGGTAACTCAACACTTTTTGGGGCTTTAGTACGTCTAGACAAAAAAAGTCTCAATGTCTTCGACTTTTGATGCTAGACAAATATTAATTTTCCATACACTTCTTGAATAGAACAGCTGAACATATTATTTTCCAATTTTCACAATTGTTGTAGAACATTTGTTTGTCGTTTCGTAATCCTTGGTCTTAGTACTCGGAGTAAATGTGAAGTAAAATAGTTTTAATTCACCATCTTCTTAAGATTTTGCGTTAATTAGCAATAACTTTATAGAAATGTACTAACTACTTCATTTCTTACCCATTTCCTTCATGGTCGGTATCTTCCTCGTACCCATCGCAACAAACAGATACAGTAACGTTATCATATCGCTGAAAACATAACGAATGTATAACTAGAAAGAAATAAAAAATCATAAATATTTTTTTGACGTGACAACGTCTTAAATTAGGTTGCGGCTGGGAGTCACTTATGAAAAAGTGTAACGCCCGGTAACGTTACGATGAGTCACCGAACGAGAGAGAGGCCCGCCGAATGCCTTGCGTCTCTCTCCCACTCAACTATGATCGGTCTGCCGCGCGCGCAGCACGCGGCAGACGTTGTCACGTAAAATCTTCGCCCGTAAAACCGACTTTACAGGCAACCATTTTTTTTTATTCTTAATAGTCAGCGCTTGACCATAATTCATATGTCTTCGGCTTTCCAGTCTCTGTTACCAGCGAATTCTCAGATATTTTGGACATGTCGCTCGAAGAAACCCTGATTGCCTCGAGAAGCTCGTGGTAGTTGGCCAAGTTGACGGAAAAAGAGCACAAGGTCCGTACCCGCTGGTCAGACCTCGTTAAGACGCTCTCTGGCCTACCTAATGCCGAAGCTTTTAGGACCGCCGAGGACAGGAAAAAGTGGAAGACCATTGTTAACCGAGTGATCGACACTCCGTATTAGACACGACCTTCAGTAATGAAGTTACGACTAATAAGAGAAGATCCACATGTTGGAGGAAGTGGTTTTTTTTATATTTACCTGCACGATTCTAGTAGTAACATTAACAGATTTCCTCGTCTTCACAGCACAGAAGAGGATGCAAGGCTCTTCATACGTCTCGATAAAACTGAACCGGAAAGTTTCCGGAACTTCTTTCAATACACTGGCAATTAAATTAAAATTCTTTAAAATATTTTATCGATCTATGTAAATTTGATAAGGACTGGGCCATCAAAGCCGAAGACCGGGCTGACTGGAAGGAGAGAAGGGAGGCCTTTGCCCAGCAGTGGGACACAACAGGCTTTTAAAAATAAAAATAATATTTTTTATCAACACAGCTATAGGCATTTGATCAAAAAGACAAGACGCCATTTTTTACACATTTAACGCACGGCTGGTTAGCCCCATATTGAACCATTTCTAGTTCGTATTATGGTTGCTAACACAACTGATATACTACATATACATAAATACTTTATATCGACACACATTTAACACCCAAACCTACAGCCAACAAATTTAGTTCAATACAGAGATATAGACCGTGCCAGGAATCGAACCCGAGTCAGCTCACTTTTTCAGTCAGTCACTGAGTATAAATCCATGACAATATAGGCCAAAAGAGGAATACCCTAGTCTGGAATTATTGATCGTATTAAGTAAATTACGTAATGTGAAAAATAAAACAAAAATATAGCGTTATAAGAAAAGAATAGAAAAAACTGGCCAAGTGTGAGCTGGGCTCGCGCATGAAGGGTTCCGTACCATTGTTGTATGGGAGCTCCCCTCAAATATTTATTTTATTTAAATTTTATAATTTAATTAAATATAATTTACATATATACATTCAGTGAAAATTTTAGGTGTCTAAATGCTACCGTTATTGATATATAGCAAAAAATACGAAAAAAACACGTTTACTGTATGGGGACCCCCCTTTATATTTTTATTTCTTTTAGTTTTAGTATTTGTTGTAATAGCGGCACAAGAAATACATATCTTGTGAAAGTTTCAGCTATCTAGCTATTACGGTTTCTGAGATACAGCCTGGAGACAGACAGACAGCAGAGTCTTAGTAATAGAGACCCGTTTTTACCTTTTAGGTACGGAACCCTAAAAATTAAGTAAATAAACATTTATTGAACACACCTTCTGGTTTCTTCGCAAACTTGACATAAAGCACAGTGACAAAAAGATAAGAGTAACAAAATTTTTAAAATATCTAAACCCATGTTGACTGGCCAGCGATTATAGAACGACTAGTTTTCTAAAGATATGAAAATATGACACTTAGCATGCTGAAAAATGAAATGTTTCGATGGAAATTACTAGGAAACGGTGCAATACGTGACCAGAGTGTGAAAACGTTATCGTAATTGCTGTGATTCATTAATTTTACTTGTCTCTATGATTTTCTTTATGTAGTGTTTGTTACTTGCTAGCATAATTGTATGTTACTTTGGTATTCTGACTTTTACACATGAAACAAAATAGCAAATCTAGATAAATACTCGCCTACGTTGTTTTATTTTTCACTTTCCAAAACATTTAATAACATTAAATTTAAAAAAAGACACGTATTGACTAAACACTGAATAACCTATTTGATTTAAAAAAATCACATTGAAAATTCAAAACATAACAATAAAGTTATTTATACTCGTATTTAAACACAAAAATAAATTTGGTTATTTCGTCTTACATTAATTTATTTTTTGTACATTATACATAACATCTCAATTTTTTATACAAATGTGTAGTATATGTTTCTGATTTCAACTATCACCTTACTTTAGCACGGACCATTAGATATATTTAAATAAAAAAAAACACAAAAACGATTTTTAATTTGTAGTAAAAAAAGTTTATTTTCTTAACAAAACTTTGATATTATTAATTTACAATAAACTAAGTCACTCAGCTTTAAAAAAATGCATTTTCAGTATAGAAAACATACACAACGAACCAAACTACCCATAGGGAACCCACTATACAATGGTTTATATACTGGAAACAGCGAATTAGAATAAATAGAATAGTAACTTGGCCGATAAAATGGTTCCACCGTCCACGCGTAAAATACCGCGGTGGGCGGGGTAAAACAGCTACCCGCGCGGCTAGTATCGGTGGCGTGACTTTGACGCGACTAATCGCGCGCGAGCTTTGTGTGTTTCGTTGAGATAGCAGTATAATTGTGTGCGTAGATGGATTAAAATTCTAAGTGGCAATTGTATGGAGTAACTGATTACTCTTCCGTTTATTCTATTCAAGTTCGCTGACTGGAAAGCACATTTTAGTAAAAAAAAGATTAAACGTAATTTATTAGTCCAAGGAAGATAAAATGATTTTCCTTGGTAGTTTTTATGGCTGAAACGTTGTGTTGATCTCTAAGTACGTTTGACGCAGCCTGCGCGGCCCTTGACACCCCTCTCCTTCCGGTAGCCCATGTTGCAGATACAGAAGTTAGGGGCCGAGCACACGCCGTTCTGGCAACCTCCGGGGCAATGTGGAAGACATCTGGAAACAGACAAACCAAATCATAATGGCCATTTGCTTTTGACTTAGTTTTTTGTGCTATTACAGCCAGCCTTTGTTCTTTTTCCTCCTCGTATGAATTAAGTGGCCAAGCTCTGGTGTCGAGTTTTCAAGCCGCCTGAAAGCCTCTGACTTGGCTTAACGACTGCTTGTACTAAGACTAACTAAGACCTACATGTCATCCGAGCCACGCTACCGTGGCTCGGATGACATGTACACAAAAGTGGCATTTTCATCTGGAAATGCCACTTTTGTGACCATGCACAAGACTGTCGTTTTAAAGACAGTCCTTAAAACGACAGTCTTGTGCATGGTCACCCTTACAAACACCGTCTCCATCAACCGTTGCTTAGATTTGATGATGGCGTTGAATCACCTTAGCTAGCCGAGCTACAGCCAGCCAAGATATTTCAAATTAGACATATTCTTCCTGAACATGTCTAATTTGGAATATCTGGCTCACTAAGAGGTTCTCGCAACACACCATTAGGTACTTGATACTACGACTATCCTACGAGACTAATGTGGCTATTAAAATGCTATAGCAACAAACATTATTTCCTTTTTTCAATTTGACCAAAATAAATGATAATAAATGAAAATAGCCACAAAAACACCAACGACTGTCAAAGTAGCGACAAAGTACCACAGTCATTCGATACAATGAGGGCACGGATACGTGAATAATAATACTTATAATTGCAAAAAAAAAACTCAAAACTTTACCTAGATTGTGTAGGATCAGCAGTATCCATAATATAGCCAGTGTTACAACTACAGCGGTTCCCTCCCACGCAGACAGCATTGAGGCAAGGCTGCGAGCACTGAGGGATCAGGTGCTCATTGCCGGTCAGTCCTTGGTCTGGAAGCTGGTTATACGGGTACAGAGGCTGGAGGTAGGATTGACCAGGTTGATTGGGGTTGGAGCCAGGTTGATTGGGGTTAGAGCCAGGTTGATTGGGGTTGTAGTTAGGTTGATTGGGGTTGGAGCTAGGTTGGTTGGGGTTGTAACCAGGTTGGTTGGGATTGTTACCCGGTTGGTTGGGGTTGTAACCAGGTTGATTGGGATTGTTACCCGGTTGGTTGGGGTTGTAACCAGGTTGATTGGAGTTGTAACCAGGTTGGTTGGGATTGTAACCTGGTTGGTTGGAATTGTGACCCGGTTGGTTGGGGTTGTAACCAGATTGGTTGGGGTTGTAACCAGGTTGATTAGAGTTGTAGCCTGGTTGGTTGTTGTTGTAACCAGGTTGATTTGAGCCGTGACTAGGCTGACCCGGATAATAACCTGGTTGGCTTGGATTTGTGGGTGGTCTGGTTTGCTGGCCGGGATAATATGGGTAGTTGGAGTTATCGGATCCAGAAGGGTAATAGGGCTGGTAAGGGTTAACAGTTTGATTGTTATTGATAGGTATGAAATTGGTTCCATTTACACCAGGGAAGCTAAAACCTGGATCGTACGAACTTTCATTGTATAAAGGAATAAATGGAATATTGGGTCTAACTTGAGATTCAGAAGAGATATTGTATGGGGGTCGGTGTTGGCTGTTTGTAGGGTAGTAGGTAGTATCAGGGTAGGTTGGACTACCATAGCTTGGGTAAGTGTGAGAAGAAGTGGAGTTAGAATGGAAAAGAGGTAGATTGTCAGGACTTTGAGGGTGGCTTGAGGAGTAATTGGAAGGGTACTGTGGGTGGCGACTAGGATAATTCACAGTATAGCGGTTTGGAAGGGAGACGTAATTGTGGCTAGGGTTGGTAGGCGTTGTCGATGGATTGCTGCAAACGTTTGGTGCTATGCACTGTCCTGAAGGTCCACAATTCCTGCAATAAGATACAAATACTTTGTAAGTATGTCAAAAAATGCGTTACTACCTATGAATATTTTATATCCTTACTGATATTGTCAAAAGTTTTATAATTTTTACTGCCATATCGGTAAACCATATACACACTTCTACTTTCAGTATTAGTAGGTCATAGATATCAAACATCAGCATAATCGTTTCCAATCTACTTTCGGTAGATTTAAATATGTCATAATGTTTTTCAACTTAATTTTACTATGGTAAAATCAATCGATTTATTAATGTTATAGTATTTCTCGTCTAAATGAAGAATAAAAGGAGGCTAAAAACCTAAACTTACTGAGCACAATGAGGCTTGCACTCTCCAGTTTGGTCCAGCGTGTAACCAGACTTACAGCGACAGTCGTTGGGTCCGACACAGTCACCGTTGACGCAGGACTTGTCGCAAGCTGGTCTGCAGGAACCATCCGGAGTGGATTGATATCCTGATTTACAGGAACAGGTGTTTGGGGAGGTACAGTTTCCTGAAAATATACAACAGAACTGGCTGAAAGAAATGTAAAGTGAACGTGGATCGTCGTGATCGTAGTCAAACCCAGCAAATGCTGAAAATGACAATATTGTGAACGTACGAGTAACCACATATAATTAATAAACATTAAAAATGGATTTTAATGGACGAAAAAAGAAAATTTATTATTCCTCTAAAGTCTACAAATACAGCAACAAAAAATATTTTTTATCCTGCACCAAAACTAGACCAGATTTTTCCCGAGTCATTAAATAAGGAAGCGAGTCTTTCTCGCTCAAGGATGACCAGGGAATGTTTGCAAGGAAACCTTTTTAAATCTGTACTAACCAATTCCTCCACAGTTGTCCCTACAGCTAGGGAGGCAGTACTTGCTCTCAGAGTCCAGTCTGTACCCATCCTTGCAGAGGCACTCTCCGCCGGCGCAGTTCCCGTTCTGGCATCCAACTGGGCAAGTAGGGACACAGAACCCAGCTGCGTTCTTCACGTGGTCGTAGAAACAGGTGCAGGTCTCTGGAGCAGTGCAGAGCGCGTTGGTGCACTCTTGGCTGGAATCAAGTAAATATTTTAAGCAGCAATATTGGTTCTTCAAACCAACATTTGTTTCAGATGCGAACCAGTTTTAAATGAAGGCTGCCCATGTTTAGGGATGGAAAGAAGAGAAAGAAAGAAAATTGTTTATTGCGCACAAATGGTACATACTTATTTTGACTTAGTAGATATGATAATAAAAAATTAAGATGTTTTAGGTCCATTACATTAAAAGAAGATTCTTAAATATGTATGTACTCGTACATATGTAGGTATTTGGCTAAAGGTTTTCATCTTGAGGGTAGTTGCTAGGCAACAGTTTAGTAGTAGTTTAGTTAAAACGAAAACATCGTGAGGTGATATTAGGTATTTATGAATTAATATCGTGTGCTTGAGCAAGCAGGAATCGAACCCGCGACCTTTAGGACGTAAGGTGGCGGCACGCCCGACTGAGCTCTCATCGCTTCAAAGACGTACCTGCACACTGGGTCACAGAGTAGGTGGTTGTGTATGTTCCGGATGTAGCCGGCACAGCACGACTGGATACGGCTTAGCTCGGGACGAGACTGGAAGAAGGGGAAAACGATGTCTTTTTTCTCTAAATAGGTAGTAGATTAGTTAATAATTAGCAATTGTAATTATATTAATGATACATACCCCATTGCCAACAGGTACATGGCTTGGATCTTTAGCTAGAGACGCAGTTCTGAAAATCAGAACAAAATTTTGTTAATACTCAAGAAAACGTATAATTAATAATTCGTTTTTACCATCACAATGTAGCGCCTGCACTCAGCTTAATAAGGTGATCTGACGCGATCATCGAAGTTAAGCAACGGTCATTGCGTACAGTCTTTGCATGGGTGACCATTCACAAGACTGTCGTATTCAAAAATGCTATTTTCATCTGTGTGCTTCCGTAGGTCGGATGGTGGCTGTTAGTATGTACAAGCAGTCGTTAAGCCAAGTCAGAGGCCTGCGGGCGACTTAAAAACTCTCGACACCAGAGCTTGGTAGTGACCAATCTCACACGAAAAGAATAAAATCAAATAGATACATAATTTAAATTCAAATTCAAAAATTCAAATCAATTTATTGCGAATATTAGTGGTATAGTTACAGACAGGTATTGGGTCAGAGAAAAAAGTGCACCATATTCTGCCTAGCGGCGTGCAATAATAGTCTATGATAAAACTCGACGAACTCGTTAGCGTAAAGGTAACCATGCCGGACTGCTAATCAGAAGGTTCCGGGTTCGATTCCCGGCCCGGTCAACATCTTTGTGCTTATCTAAATTTGTTGGCTGTGGGTCTGGGTGTTTAATATGTATGTATTTATATATAATATGTATGTATGTATATGTAATATATCAGTTGTGTTAGCAACCATAATACGAGCTAGAAATGGTTCAGTATGGGGCTAACCAGCCGTGTGTGAAATGTGTCCTAATATAAAAAAAAAAAAAAAAAAAAAAAAAAAAAAAAACTTAAAGCTAATTAAATATACTTGTACATTATTAATTATTTAGATTAGTATGTCATTTATTTATAGTCCAGTATTAATTCCCAATGAGATGTCCGTTAAAAATTCGTCAATAGTATAATATGATTTGCTTACAAGAAAGTCATTGAGTTCTGTTTTAAAATTATTTAAGTTACAATTGGACCTAATTTTTGCCGGAATCTTATTATAAAAATGAGTGGAGCAATACCAAACACACTTTTACTTAATGTAACGGTCCTTCTCTGCTGAGTATAAATTGAGTATTAATTGAATAGTATATATTATTTTATAAATTAGCAGATATTTACTATAAAAAACACCAGTTTAGTTGATTCTGATCAAATACATTAGAAGTAGCAAAATCCAATCGATCACCGGCTTGGTTGATTCTGATCAAATTCATAAGAAGCAGCAAATGTTATCGACCCCAAGCGTGCAAACTCGAATCAATCCGCCAGGTTTAACTAGTTAATGACAACAGTGTTTGTTTTGGCACAAAATGTACTTACTTTATCTGTTATTATGGTCAATTCTCAAGTAAATAGATATAAGTTTAGGTCTTGACCTGTTTATCTCCCGTACCCAGTATCCGAGATACATATATCACGCTTTCTCAGAAACTCGTGATAATGAAAACAATTGGGTATTAGTAATACGCACTTTATCATAAGGTTTCAGGAAGTCCCGGTTTGTTTTCTATGATATCTTCTAATATATAAAATTTCCATGTCACAATGCTAGTTACCATACTCCTCCGAAACGGCTTGATCAATTTTTAGCAATTTTATATGCGTATAGGTCTGAGAATTGGCTTCTATAATTTTTTTAGGCAATACAACGTTTGCCGGGCTACTATATTTTTTTAAGGCAAAACAACGTTTCAATAAAAAAACATTTGATCTTTCAAATGTTTTTTTTTATTAATTTAAGTTACATAAAATTATTGTACATGTATATGCTTCTAACTTTAACTTCAGAGTAGGAACAGTATTTTAAAAGTGTTGTTTGCCAAGTTTTATTTGCTTACGGCACTTTGCGCCTGTAGCTCGGCTAGCTAAGGTGGTTTAGTGCGATCATCGAAGCTAAGTAACCGGTCGACGCGGACGGTGTCACAGAATAATAACTTGTACTTCGTACAGAAGCTTCACTTCGCAATGGTTTTCAAAGAAATATGAACTCAATCTGATAAACAATATGATTTAATTTAGCTCGCGGTCCAGTCGAGCTCGTGATGATTTCGTTACCTACCAATTTCTTTTCAAAGGAATATGGGCCTTAACTCACTATGCTACGGTTCAGAATACGTTGTACATGGTAGTAGTAGTGGTACGTAGTACTAGTTTATTCTGTGGTATTGAAAGAGCCACATAGATTGGCCCTTTGCGCAGTGGCCGCCGCCCGTAGGCATGTTTTTAACACCTACACGCGGAGTGACACAGGCCTGACGGTGTTTGGATGGGTGACCATGCACAACACTGTCGTTTTTCAAGTCGCATTTTCACCTGAGCGCTACCGTAGGTTTGATGACACGTTAAATTGTAAGTCCTGGCTGTTAGATAGAACGATTTATTGATATACAAAAATAACATGGTGGCGCTTACTAACTGTAAGCGCGTAAATGTGTACATTGTTACAATTCTTCAAAAACAACGTTAAACTTAACACGTTCCAAGCGGCACAAAATTTTCTATTTTTTCTATTCCTGCGGTACCGGGCGTATTACACCTGGACCTAAAACTTCCATTGCGGCGGTACAAGGCTTATAATACCCTGTAACGTAAAAAAAACTTTAATCCTTTTTTTGGCTTCATGAAAAGAAAAAACATATTTTTTTGCTTTGAGTATTAGTATTAATGAATTGATTTAAGAGATCCTGACGGCGTACGTGGACAGCTTCTTTGGTTTAGAATCTATAGCTTAAATAAAATACAGGGTTTTATGTACCCTGTGCCGCACTGAACAAGAGGATGTTTATGCATATTTTAGGGATGGGAAAAACAGATATCGATGGGCTTAAGTTTTATTGAAGAAATAAAAGAAAAAATAATATTCATTAATGTTTTTCATTGAAACAATCCAAACAGAAGTTTCTTTTGCATGCGTTACATTCTGTTATTTTTTTTTAACTTTTTTGTAAGCTTGACGACTTGTTAAAATTGTTCGAAGCTTTTCGTAGCATCCAACGACTCTGTTACCTAAAAAGCTTAACATACGAGTACTATTTACAGTACTTAAAGACCGTAAATTATGTAATAACACAAATAATTATTATAGTACATATTATTATCTAAAGAAAGTGTACTCGTAATTATCACCTACCTATTTATTAGCAAATTCAATAAATAGTAATTAATTTTTCATAATTTACGGTCTTTAAGTACTGTAAATAGTACTCGTATAGTAAACTATACTTTGATTCATTACTATCATCATTGTCTTCAATATTATCATCACTGTCTTCAATGTGGTGGAGTTTTATTCTTTTACGACACCGTTTCGCTGATGTTGAAGTCATTGTCGACGCATGCGCTCACTCAATTACGATCACAACACTTAACCGTGCGAAGCTAGCGCGGGGTGCGGTACCAGGTGAGCGAGGGTACCAGGTGTATTCAACCCGCACCCGCACTGTGATGAAATTTTATTTGTTCAGTGCGGTACCAGGTATAAAATATCCGGTATTAAGATAGGCACACCACTGGATTCTATTTTAATAGCCCATCTCAGATATGTATTTATCTCTTTCCTACACCGAACCAATCTGAAGTTACGCTCTTCGCACGACAGAGAAGTCTATACTTTTCGTAGCCGCACCACAAGCGAGATATGGACCAGGTGTTTTCGACCTGGTTTCGCATGGAACGTGTTAAACATAGGCGCTGTATAGGGGCGAAAAAAAATATGATAAATAAAAATTATATAAGACTAGCTGACCCGGCAAACGTTGTTTTGCCTTAAAAATATATAGTAGAAGATTCTCAGACCTATTGAATACGCATATGAAATTTGGTAAAAATCGGTCAAGCCGTTTCGGAGGAGTACGGTAACTAACATTGTGTCATGGAAATTTTATAATTCTTTATTGGACACATAAATAAAAAAAGCACAGTAAATGACAATTCACTGAAAATTAGTGTACCACAATTGGCGGCCTTATCGCTTAAAGCGATCTCTTCCAGGCAACCTTTGGATGGAAAGGAATTTATAAACGACTAAAGAAGGACGTGGTGTACAATAAAGAATAATAAAAAATATACATATAATATTTATAATCTTATCTTAATTTATATAAATCTCGTGTCACAATGTTTGTCCTCAATGAACTCCTAAACCACTTAACCGATTATAATAAAATTCGCACACCATGTGCAGTTCCATCCAACTTGAGAGATAGGATAGTTTAAATCTCAAATTATAGTCGCAATTTTAATTTATTGCTAATATAATTTGTTATAATTAACTGTAAGTATCCTATCTATATAGTAATTGAATTATCAATGAAGTAATTCGTAAAAATGAAGTATCTTTTTGTACGTGTTACTCCTAACCAAAAAGAAACCTGGCAATAACTAACCTTAGGCCTATATTACTTAAAGTAGGCGACCATACGTTTTTATCAAATCACTAGTGCCTTGAAAATTCGCAAAACGGACACTACCGTCAACGACGTCTGCCCTTACGCGTCTGCCCGCGTTCGGGTCGCGCACTCAGCGATGAGCAGCTTCTCCCACCGCACCTACCCCGCTCCCCCCACGCCCCGTTCACCTGGCGCCACTGCCGGTATTTATCACCGAAACGGTATTTATCACCGAAATTGCTATGACTCTGCATTTTAAATCTGTGATATCTTCGAAAATATTTATTTAATTTACATGCTGTAAAAAGCCATATTGATCTTTATTAAATGCACAATGTATTTAAGATACTTAATTGGATAAGGATTAATACTGTATTGCTTAAAATCGCTTCGTAAATAAGCCACTATTTCTCGTACAAAGTAAAGGATAAAAAATGGTTATTGTGGGTTATTCCTAAGAGATAAACATTATACTATCACGGACTTTTTTGTAGACCTTTTTAAGTTGTACAATACTGTAGTAAATTGTTTTGATTTATCTTGTAGGATTCAGTCAGCGTTTGCAATGTAAGCGCAAAAAATGTGTTTTTTTTTTACGACCTCACATTAAAAACCTCAAAAATTGTAGCCTGTGTGTTATTCTGATGTATAAGCTATAGCCTATGTGTTATTCTGATGTATAAGCTATATCCATTCAGTAGTTTTTACGTGAAAGAGTAACAAACATCCATACATCCATACATACAAACTTTCGCCTTTATAATAGTAGTAGGATTTAAAAACAAGCTAGTGAAATCATTTGGCGTGTACAGACACAGGACCATCTCCAAAAGCCAAGTGACTATAGTCATTCTCCAAATAAAAATAAATATAAAAATAAAAAAAGTTAGTTTTAGTATGCAGTCGTTAAGCCAAGTCAGCGGCCCTTCGGGTGATTTGAAAGCTTTCGACACCAGAGCTTGGACACTTAGCTCATACGAGTAAGAATAAGACTTACGGCACTTCAATGAAGCAAACTCCAACTTGGGTCTGGACGTTGTAGTTGTTCTGACCATTGTTGTACCCTTGGCCGTACTGAGTGTTGTATCTGAAAATAAAAAGTTTCAAACTCAAATCATGGTGGCACTTCTACATAAATATGCATGTATTGTTTAATTTAATTTATGGACGAAACGACGGGAGCTTAACTTTAGGGACGAAATTTTGAAACAAGGTTGTTGTGAATAGTCCCATCCGTATAATAAATAATCATTTATAGATTACCTAGAGTACCTAGACGTAAGTTTTTAAAAGGCGCTTTTAACCTAGTAAAAACCTAGCATATTAACTTATGTTGTGTAGTATACACGAACGCTGTATATACATGTTATAATAATTATGTACATAAAGTACTTACAAAATAAAAAAAATATATAGAATACTCGACAAACCCTTTTTTATAAATAAATAAAACTGTTTAAAGAAAATTGACTTATAATAACAAAATCTATTTGGTAGTTTTTGTGTGAAAGAGGAAGAAACATCCATACATAATTGTAGTAGAAAAAAATTGAAGTAGAAAATATTAATCTTTATACAATACGGGTACGGCGACAAAATTAAGCCACACATGCAATCGTCCCCATTAAACTTGCCGTATTGCAAATATTGTTTTTTTACTAGGCAAGCGCGCTCCTTCCTAGATCGCAACATCACTTAACATCAGGTAATTTGCGACCTACCCTTAAAAAATGCCGCTTTGGATGGCTAGGGATTTTTTTTTCTCATTTTCAACTAGATATTCTCCGGCACACGGGTTTCTCATCATAAGCCATCAGCACGCTGCCCGAAACGTCGCTAACTAGTGTGTTTAACCCAGCTGGTCAATTTATGCTTAAGCGAATGTGGCTCGGTGGTAATAACGTTTGCTTTTCAATAAGACGGCCCCTGGTCCGATCCCGGCCCTACACCAATGACTTAATTTTCAAGTTATGTGTGGATTTTGCACTCGCTTTACGATGAAGGAAAACATCGTGAGGCAACCAGCATGTTTGAGGATCACAATATCCGAAGACGTGTGTCATCCGCCAACCCGCACTTGGCGAGCGTGGTGGATTATGGCCTATATCTCTCTCCTCGTGAGAGAAGGCCCCGAGTTCCAGCAGTGGGAACGTATAGTGGGCTGCTTATGCTTATGTTATGCATGATAAAAAAATACTATGGAATAGTAATGTTACTTACCCAGGATTGTACGGGTACGCTTGTCCTCCGTGGTAGCCCCCCTTGACCCCGAGATTGGCAGTCTTGACCTGCCCGTGGGCACACCCCAGGATAGCGGCTACAAGTAGCAGCCACATGTTGCCTGGGATAATATTTAACTTGTACCTTGTTTTTGAAACCAAAGGTTGTTGGGGAACTGAGGCTAAACTTTTTATTACCTTTTTTGACTTTTAGATAAACTGTTTTACCACTTTAATTATGCGACTTAGTAATAAAAAGAATTATCGAAATAGCTTAGTTTATAATAATTAATTAAACTAAATAATTATTTATATAAATTAAATTTAAAATTTGTATTACATTCATGACATGTAAACAATTATGTTTCAATTCAATTAATATGCAATAATCTAAAATTATGAAATTTAACTCATCTTTTATGAGACATATTATGAATTATCAACTTAGTTAATATGAATATGAATCTATTATTATTTTATTCTAATTGTATTAGTCAAATTATTGGATTATTTTGGGAAGGACAAGCTGCCAAGGCACGGGCTAACGCCTATTTTGGCAACTAGAGCTTAATGTTAAAAATATGTATTTTTTTTGGTGCCAATAAATTATTTGAATTGCTGGTGTAGAATTAAAGAGAGATCGAGTGAGTTCCGCTCCGGATCGTAGCTGGCGCAAAGTCTATCCATCGCTATACAACGCGGCAATGCCACGAGTGTTAAGGGTACCTTTCCGTCAGGTTCTATCCGGAGTGGACTTTTAAATTAGTTTTGTTAGTGGTTTGTTTTTAGTTTTTATCATTTATTTAACTGTATGCTTTGTACATTGTGAATGATTTAACATTCACTAAAAATTCCATTATTCACTTAAATCATATACATATACATATTTCACATTTAATAAAAATTCCATTATTATTTACTTTTACCTTTAAATATCGAAATATTTAAGCCCTTGAGTAATTTTATGATGTTTTTCATTCTGATGTTAGATCAAAAAAACTTAATCTTATGTTATAGTACACATCTCTTATTGTCTTCGTAGGTATTAGTAGGTACCTGATTTTTAACTGGGAAATTTTAATTCGCGGTCCCCAAAGTTAAAATAAAAATCCTATCAAATATTAAAATTATCTACGTTATATTATGTATGTACCTTCTTGATTTTACAAAATAAATTTATGTTTATCTATAATTATCCCAAAATGAATCCAAATAGTTTTGATTTTCCTCCAAGCTTCTCGGAATCCAAACAAATATCACAGACTATGTCAATGTCACACAAATTTAATCACACTCGATAATAACTATGACATAATGCAATAAAATACACTTTATATTAAGCTTTATGCTAAAAGCGATAAGGTTGATTATTATTTCCACAGTTTATTAAACTTTGTTTACTTACTTAGCAGCAGAGTAGCACACTGCGCGACGTTTCTTGATATACTGACCAGCCTATGTATTCCGTAAGTAATCATATAATATATTATTATAAATACGAAAGTTTGTGTATATGTTTGTTATTTCTTCACGCTTAAGCGGCTGAACCGATTGCAACGAATTTTGGTGTGTAGGTAAGTTAGACTACTACTTTTTATCTCGTTGGCCTCATACTAAACTATATCTAGTTTGTCTTATGTTTACTAATACAACTGATATACTACATATACATACATACATACCTACTTTCTATCGATACATATTTAACACTCAGACCGAGAGCCAACAAATTGAGTTCATCACAAATATGTCAAACGTAACGAAAATCGAACCCGTGAACGTCTGATTGGCAGTCTGGCATGGTAACCATTACGCTAACGATCTAGACACTTAGAACAGTGTTTAGTAATTACCTATACTTAATAACTTCATATCTCAACAATTACTTGATGAAATTCATTCGAATATGAATGAATCATTTACTCGTATATATACCAATACTAGCTGACCCGGCAAACGTTGTTTTGCCTTAAAAATAGATAGTAGCCGATTCTCAGAGCTACTGAATACGCTTAAAAATGTGGTAAACATCGGTCAAGCCGTTTCGGAGGAGTACGGTAACTAACTCTGTGACATGGAAATTGTATATATCTTCTTATCTTCTTCTTCTTATATATAAAATTTCCGTGTGTTTGTTACCGTACTCCTCCGAAACGGCTTGACTGATCTTTACCAAATTTTATATGCGTATTCAGTAGGTCTGAGAATCGGCTACTGTATATTTAGAAATAATGATTAAGGCAAAACAAAGTTTGCCGGGTCAGCTAGTAAGAAGATATAAAGAGGAAAGGTTTGATATTTTGTTCGTTTGTTTGACGCGAATAGGCTCCGAAACTACTGGGCCGATTTGAAAAATTCTTTCTAGGGAAGCTATATTATCCCCGAGTAACATAGGCTATATTTTGTTTCTCTTTGCAACTTAGTTTATTCTACAGCCCGTGCAATACCGGGACTATCTACTAGTTGCATAAGAATATGGTATTTAATTGCATTATTATAATAATAATAATAAATCTTTATTATTAGACACAGAGTCCATAGAAAACAATGTTTATACAAGGTGTTCAAAAACATAAATAAAATATTAAAAATAAACGTAAAATATTAAATATAACAAAACAGTTTTTTTTTTACAAAACAGCAGAAATAATGTACATGAAAAAACTTAGGGTATTATTGTTGTTATCCAATGTTTCATAAATGGGCTATTGTATTGATTGCTTATGACTTGAAGTATGGTATTGGAACTATTTCTCATTATACTTAAAACTATCTATAATGGAACTATTTCTTATTCTGCTTTACCAAATCAGTAAATGGACAACTGTTTACTGGTAAAGTAGTTAAATATTCGTAGTTGTCTATTTATGGTTTGGTCGCATTTTTATGCAACAAATCCATTTTTTCTTTTCTCATTTTTCCTAGGTATTAATTACCTCTTCCCCAGCAAAAAATCGCCGACGACTGAATAATTTTACTGAGCAGTATCTTTGTATCAAGTTTAGTGTCGTCGAGATTATGAAAATTACATTTTTACATACAGACAGACAAAAATGGCTGCAGAGACCTTAAGCTCTTCCATCGTTCATTATTTCACATTTGTTGTTAGGTGTATTGATTATAGTTTGCCTGATGAAAACACTAAGTATAGATATGTATTCATCTTTGTACATAAGAACAATCTATTTACTTATTGAGAGTTCATGTACAAAAAATATCATGTGAGTATGTATAACTTACTCGTAGGTACTTCTAGATATTAATTATGCTCTGGCTTCATTCTCAGCAATAAAGGTTGTCCAGTTTATAGACAGGCTTTCACGTCCGACCTCCATAGAGTTATTTTAGAGACCTCATTTGTGGAATCAAAGATATTTTCTTCTAAATTCGAATTTCAAAACTTGCGATCGCCTTTATTCTGTCAGACTTCAACAAAATCTTCATTCTGTTTACACTTTTACAGCCTAAAAACTACCTGTATCACATTTTTCTTTAGGGCGGGAATTCATTTGCTTTAGTAGGTAAATGCGAGGAGGGTGTACTATATATGAATCTATTCGTATAATTCTGATCGAACTTCACTTAGGTAAGTTTGTTTGATCATTAATCATATGCCATAATCTAGTGCATGTGTGTATTTTTTGGGACAAAACGTTTGCTTGCGCTTACTTTAGCTACATAAATAATGAAAACAAACAAGTTTAGTGAATTAGTTTTAATTACCATAAACATCAACATTACAATGTCAATTTCTACATTCACACAAAATTAATTTAAATCTTTGGTAAACACTATTAACCATTAACACACAATAAATTTAAAACAGCGCCATCTAGTCAAAAACATTGGAACTAGCTACACGTTACGTACATCAAGGGCAAGTCAGCGTTGTTGGTGAGACGTCTTGTTTTACGTTTGCAACCTAGTATGTGGTCATAATTCAGTGACAGCTTCACCATTATAATTCATGACCTCAATCGCATGTTCCGACGGAGGTCTCCAACACGGTATTTCAGCGTACAACGGTTCTGATGTTGTGGAATCTAAAACATCCAGCTTCGCTTCACATTTGAGCGCGTCGATTGTAGACTCTGCTATGCTGCATGGTCGCAGATGAGCTAGCTCACCAGGGTCGTCGCTAGATGGCGGTATTGAACCACGCTTGTGTCTAACCTCATAGTCGTGATTTCTTCTAGGCAGGTGATCGTAATGGCATTCCAGAATCTCTGTAATGAAAAAATATGTGGGATTTTGAAGGTAAATGAAAGTTTCGAATGTTTACTAGCTAAAATTTGGCACGAAATAGTCAGATATACAACTTGATCACAATGCGAAACAAAGTGGTACTTATATACACTACTTTCCGAGTAATTTACATTTTTTATTTATTTACTCTCACAAATTTCGAACCATTTGATATTTCAAACACTCGATAATTCGTAATATTTTAAGAGTCCCTCGAGTTCCAAAATATCGAGAGTCGACTGTAATAAGAACATAAGTAATTAATAAATAATTTCATTTATTATTGTGGTGGATGTTGCGCAAAATATCTCTATTTTTAGAAGAAAATTGACGTCTTTAGTATTTCGTAGCCATTTCGTAAATACTTATAGAAATTGTAGCAACTGTAGAACTAAATAATATCTAATTATTTATTCACTTATTAAAAATGACTTAATCTTTAATTTTTTATATATTTACTTACCTCTAAAATTCTCAAGCATGATGGGTGAAATAGCTTGCACAACCACTGGTCTCATAAATTGTTTTAAATTACGGTCCAAAGTTGAAATTGGCTGATAATGGCACTTATCTGAAGACGGTGGATCTGAAAGAGTTTAAAATATAAAATCACAAAACAAGAAGCAAAAACATGAATGTGGCCCATGAGGGGATCGAACCCGCGACCTTCGCGTTATTAGCACGACGCTCTAACCAACTGAGCTAATGGGCCGATGATGCAGTAGTCGAATTTACATAACTGTATATACCACGTACGCAATATACGTAGGCAGTTGTATTACTACACTCTTTCTTCTTCGTATGAGCTAAGATTTGACATATTGTATTATTGTTATTGAGTTATACTGAGAAAATCAATATAAATTTATCTCGTAAAAATATCAAAATACTCTATTTCATATCAATAAAATGCATGGCCTGTCGTGCTCTTTATAAAGTAATAGTACGTGAAAAAAAAGCATTAATTAATGGCACATAATATTATTATTATTCACTAATTTTGCCCCGATATTACTCTCGTTAAGTAGCTTATTTACGCGTTACTCCAGAGTGTAATCTTCAACTACATTTTATACAAATCAATTGAGCCGTTTGACATGAAAGATTAACAATCATACACTTCATACATACTACAGTCATCTTCCGTTATTACCCTTTATAAAATGTATGATTAATATTTCGTAAAAAAAAACATTTTAATAAAACTAAATGATTGATATCGATTTTATGAAACTTACCAGGCAGGGGCGTATGGAATATGCTCCTGACGTACGGCGGCGGCACGTCATTGTTGTCAATCATGACTTGCATGTGGATGTCGTTCATCTTCCTCACATCCTCGTACCGCGGCCGGCGGCACCGCTCCACCATCACTATGACCACTGCTACCGTGATTACTGCCATCATTATACCTCCTGCTATGCTTATAACCGATATCAGATCTACAGAACTCCTTCCTTTCCCCTTCTCATCCATCACAGCTGTTATATGCTCCGGCTCTGTCAAAATATGAAACGTTTCTTCATCGTCAGGACTTTTAGTCGTCACTTTATTAGTTCTAGCGTTAGCAATGTCTTTTATTTTAGTAGCGTTAGTCTTTTCGACAACAATTTCGGCAGTTTTATTTGCATTGTTTGACCCCACCAGAGTTACGTTTCTAGGTTTAGCTGTTACTACTTTTATAATAGGTTCGGTAACTCTTTCTAATTTTGTGGAAGCGTTATTTTTTTTCTTAAGCGCCACGCTTGGTTTATGAGTAGTCTTTCTAAAGTTAGTCAAAGAAACAGTTGGTGTTACAGAGTTAGAAGAATTCAGATTTCGGGTAGCAGTGGTCATGCTGTTAGTTTCATGTGAAGGTATAGTTTGGTTTCTTGATGTGTTTCTTGAAGTAGGTACAGTTGTGAGAGTTTTAGCGACTTTATAGAAGTGCTCATTAGGTTTAGATGCATTTTCAATTTTAGATGTATTTAGTTTCGTCGCATGAGCAACAGTAGAAGTTGATGATGTGCTTAACATGGAGGATGTTGGTGCTACAGTAGTCAAAACTGACATTGGTTTTGTGAATCCTTGACCGGCAGTATTGTTGTAGATTTTGACTGTCCCGTTCGTCGTTTGTGGTAACGCAGACGCAGTGCTTAGAGCTATCTTTTTGAAGGTTGCATAGGACACTGAAGTTGGTATAATTGATACTATTATTGTCTTTGGCGTCGTGTTAGGAACCGACTCCTTGTTATTTACAACTCTATGTCTAGCATGTAAGTCATGGTTGGTTTTCTTAGCATCTGTAAATGATTCCTGACCTTTTTGCGCTGGTCTTATCCAAATCTCTTTCGGTTTAAACTTGACGGTTGTGGGAAAGTATCTAATGGTTGCGTCTGGCCTTCTGGTGGTTTCTATTTTTGTAGTACTCTCTGTAATGGTAGTAGCGTGTGTAGAAACTATGGGTGATTCAGTAAACATACTGATTGCAGTTGACTTAGGAATATTTGGCATATCACTTGTTTTTACTATTCTTACTGGTGTTGTCTTTATTTCGACGTGAACTTCTTTTGGATTGTTTCCTTGGTTCTTGGTTTCTTGAGATGATACGGTTCTGACAGAGTTTGGCACATGAGACGTTTTTTTTATTGAATGATATATTTCTGTCGTAAGTTTTGGCAGAGTCACATTGGGGTAAGAAGTTGTCTGGTCGTATGGTTCCGTCGTAGACATGAATAATGTCCCAGATTTATTTGAAAATATTGTTGTTCCCTTTGTTTGTTGCACAGTGTTTGGCTTTTTTACAATTATTTCTTTAGTAGCTGATTTCATAGTTGTGGTTTCTGTTCTTTTTGGCGTCGTTGTTAAAGGTGTCGTCACTTTTGTTGTAAAGACTTCTTTAGTCGTTTTATCCATAATCAACGTACTTGAAGGTATAGTTGGTACTGTGAAACTTTCAAATAAAGTCATCATAGGTACACCTTTATTTTCTACATTGACTTTCTTTGGACTGGAAACTACTTCCACTACTGTCGTCCTTGGAATTATTATATTATTTATGGTAGTCCTGTGAGTTGTAGTTATTTTAGTGGTAGATTTGGCAGTGCTTGTAGCAACAGTAGTTTTGCTTGTAGTAGGTATTGGTGTGGTTGTAGTTTCTACTAAAGCTGTTGTAGAAAGGATAGTAGAAGGAGGCAGAGTGGGTTTAGTCGCGAGTTGTGTTAGTAGCTCTTCTACTCTTGCAGTTGTTGTGGAAGTTGTACTTGTGGACGAAGATACGCGGCTCTCGCAACTGGAATTGAAATAATGACAACCGGTGAATCTTCACAATTTAGATACAAAATCATAGCTGGGATATTTACTGGCTATTTTTTTGGTTTTATACTACACATGCGAGTATACTGGCTTTATTTTTATTCAAATTACAACAGATTTAAAGATCGATATTATTTAACTCGACAAACTTTCTGAGTGATACTTTTAGTAACAAGTTAAAATTTGGTTACTAAATGTAAAAGCAAGGTACAATTAAAGTGTCTACAACTTTATTGTCAGGCGCTTGGTTCACCAAGGAGTTTTATCACACTGCAAGACTTTTCTATTTTATTGTTATTAATATCAATTATATGATACACCAACGGTAAGTATCTTCCATAGCCGCTGCATGTGTTTCATACATTTAGTATGTATTGAGAGGTAAATATTATAAGTTAACTTTTAAATTAGGCGTTAGGCCTGCACTCTAAGTTCTATTTTGCAGTTACAGAATAAACAGTAATATGTTAGAATACAGTGCTCTGACTTGCCATTAAGAATTGAATTTTTTGCCAATGACATCAATTGGGAATAGCTTTTTTCAGACTCAGGGTGCTGATCTAGCTTCAACGCTTGATTTCAGGAAATATTTATGCTCGCAAACACAAGTTCAGGTATGCTGATAACTAATCTAGTCTAGGTAACTAGACTAGTTGTGTGGAAACCAGCACACAACGCCCAAAACTGGTTTATTGCTCGCATTCTTCTTTGTATGGGCTAAGTGGCCAAGCTCTAGTGACGAGAGTTTTCAAACCGCCCGCAGGCCTCTGACGTGGCTTAACGACTGCTTGTACTAAGACTAACAGCCCGGACCTACAATTTAACGCGTCACCCGACCCACGGGACCTGATGAAAATGCCACGTGAAAAACGACAGTCTTGTGCATGGTCACCCATCCAAACACCGTCCGTTTAGACACCTTCCGTATCGACCGTTGCTTAGCTTCGATGATCGCGACGATCACGTCAGCTAGACGAGCTATGGGTGCTAACACAGAACAACGATCGGGCCACCCACGTCACAGGGCTACACGCATGGTCTTAAAAGCTCTGTGAGTGCTAATAATAATAAGTGGTAACCCACCTCTCACCTTGCCATCCTTCCTGGCACGAGCACTCCCCGGTGCGGGAGGAGCAGCTCCCGTGCTCACACTCCGGGCACTCGTGCACGCAGTTCGGGCCCCACGTGTTGGGGGGACAGTCTAGAACCACGGGGAACAAGAATGTGAACAAGTTTATACTAAGGCAATTCATATATAAGCGAAGCGCCTGCCGCGTGTCAGTAGATTTTTCAAAAAAATATCTATAAAATAAAATAAGTCGGATTTTCCTTCCTGCCGTTATAACTCCAGAATGCACGAACCGATTTTCACGGTACAGCATTCGTTGGAAAGGTCTCGGGCTACGTGAGGATTGTAGCAAACAAAATTTAGAGAAAATGTAAACTTTATGGCAAAATGGAGTTCGCCGGGTTTGCTAGTTTCGTATGATTCTAGATAATATCATTTATCTACAAAAAAAGTGAGTTTTGTTTTCAATAGTTGATTACTTTCATAAACAACATTTTCAAATTTTAAAACGATTTTTTTCTAATCAACAGTGTGATGCAGGCAGATTTTAGGCACGTATTTGCTATAGCTATAGCTATGCAATACAATATATATAGCTAACTTTTGAATTTATATATAACTTTTTCAGTAGTAAAATTAACCAAATTATTAATAATTCACATTTATTGATTCCAAAATATATGGTTATAAAACTATGTACTTAAGAAATACTAAATTTTTGGCCGACGACCTCGTTGGCGTAATGGTTACCACGCCGGACTGACAATTCTGTTATGGGTTTGATTCTCGGCACGGCCAACATTTTTGTGCTTTACTAAATTTGTTGGCCGTGGGTCTAGGTGTTGAATATGTTTCTATTTATATATGTATGTATATTATTATGTAGTATATCAGTTGTGTTAGCTACCATAAGACAAACTAGATATGGTTCAGTATGGGTTAACCAGCTGTGTGTGAAATGTGTCCTAATATTTATTTTTATATTTTTTTAGTATACGAAGGACACTCCTCAGACCTAAAAAATGTAAGCCCGTTCACCGCATTCAAAAGTCGACTTTACCAGCACGTAATAGCGGATAGCTCACTTTTATGAATGCGTTGGACGGGCAAACTGTTTATTTACATGTACATTTAAATTGCTTTGTAATTTTATAGTGGCGACGAATGTTATAAATAATATTAATTCAAATATGTTCTCATGTAAGTGATAATATCTTTTGTGAGAATAAATATCTTTAAACCTAAACCAATAATAGGCACATAGAAAGTTTCATCCTAAGCAAATTAATTTTCATTTTGCTCGAAACTGGAAATGCCAGCTGTTTCTAATGGAAACTGTAAGCCTTAAATTTCACTTTCTAAGTGCTCAAGTGGGTTCAGTTGTCCCAATTCGAAAGGTCAGAAGGTTCTAAGGATAGTGTGAAATTTCGCCAATTCCCCTGGGGGCTGTAAAACGTACCCTTACGCAATGCGATATTAAGACGATACAAGATAACACTGAACTTTACGCCACCCTTGGGGTCACCCAAGGGTGGCGTACGTACGTGATAATGTGTACTGATAATTTGAGAACAAAATAATAAGTAAGACTATGGGGCGGGTTATTTATTTAGATTTCAATAATTTAATTTAATTTAAACCTATCGAATTTCACATATTCGTATTTTGAAATGCTAGATTTAATGTAAGACATTTCTTGACTCTGAATGAAAAACAAAAAAATTGAAAATAACGTAACTCCATGTTTTTAAAAGATTTTATAGTTATCATTTGGGGAACAATGTTGAAGATTATTTTATAATCGCACATATTCTGTTGAATCCTTCCTATAAACTAATATTATAATACGAAATGTATGTTTGTTACTTCTTGACGCTAAACCAACTGGAGCGATTATGATGATATTTGGTATGAATATAGTTTAGACCTTGGATTGACACATTAGCCACTTTTTAGGGTACCGTACCTAAAAGATAAAAACGAGACCCTATTACTAAGCCTCCGTTGTCTGTCTGTCTTCAGGTTGTATCTCAGAAACCGTGATAGCTAGAAAGCTGAAATTTTCACAAGTTATGTATTTCCCGTGCCATAGCTGCAACGGTATTAAGCTACCGTTACGAACGATAAACAGTAAAAAAATACGACAAAACACGTTTATTGTATGGGGACCCCCCTTAATTTATTTTTATTTTTAGTATTTGCTGTTATAGCGGCAGAAAATACATATCTTGGGATAGTTTCAGCTTTCTAGCAATCACGGTTTCTGAGATACAAAAAAGATGTCTAATTAATTATACAGTGAAACCTGGTTAAGTGAGACATCAAGGGATCTGCAATGTCGTTTCACTTATAGAGGTATTGCACTTACCCAGTGTCTCAGATATACAGATATAAATAAATACCTGTCTCATTTACAGAGGGTTCCATCGTTTGGAAGTATCAGCCATCAATATGCTTTGGTCACTAATTGATGACATTTGAGTAAACAAACAATATTATCTCAGTTGTTGAGGTTTATGCATATAAAATTTGCTCGCTGTCTCAGTTATAGAGGTAACTATGATGATAAATCGAAAGAACAAATCCCAGATATAGAGGATTACCTCCACCCACTGACAGAGGTAATTCAGTGCCAAAGTGTTGGGACCTCAGCATGACTTCCAGTTATGGAGGTTTCTCACTTATCCAGGTCCCACTTAACCAAGTTTTACTGTATTTGTATTAAAAATGTTCAATAAAATTGTTGAGTACCTTGTGAGCAGCCATGGCCGGTCTTGCCGTTGGGGCAGATTGGTACACACGACACTTCCTTCATCTTGTACCCTGGACAACAGACAGCCACCTCGGCCGTCCTTTCTTCTGTCTGGAATGTCACAACACAAGTCATGAAATGTTTCAAAAACGAAGGAGGTTACTCCAAACTTTGCTGACAGTTAAAGTTCACTTCAAGAGTCAAGAGTTGGAGGAGGCCTTCGTCCAACGCTGGACGATCCCTGATTATGAACGTACTAAAAATGTTTTAAATTTGGACATGTAAATGTTTGTGATATATTTGAAATAATGATAATTAATTTGACATAATAACTTATATACACACAATTTGACATTCTGATAAATACTGTTTGATTTAAACTGTAACTGTAAATAATCTAAAGAATACTAATTTTTATCGCTAACTTTTAAAATGTAAATAAGATGGTTTGTAAATGCACGTATTTAAGTTGGGAAATAAATGCTATTTTTATTTTTAAAGTTCACTTCAAAAAGAAAGCGCTGCTGAAAAAGGACTTTTACCTATAGTTCCTGGTGGAAAAGCTGTAGAATGCAATTTTTTTGTAATCATATTGAAAAGTGTTATTGATGACTCATTAAAAATGTAAAAGAGAGATAGCTCAATATAAAACTAAACTAGAATAAAAGTAAAGTGGAAATAACTTTTGATGCCATTGAGCTATATATACTTGATGCCGTTTCATTCTCTCAAGCATAAGAAGTAAATCTCATCACAAGAACTAAGGCTCAGAACTCAGCAAAGTGATGGTCAAAATCCCAAAGTTTCGCAACTCGATCCACCTTCTATGTGAGGATTACTAATTTTTGGAACTTCTTCCAGACTCTATGTTGCCTGAGAAGATTCTTTGGGGTTTCAAATCTTGAGTTAATATGTGCTTTCTAGATAAAAGTACCGTCGTAGACTTTATTGTTGATCATAGTATAGGCATATAAGGCAAACTTATCAGTCGCAAAAAAAACCTAACTATAACACAAATATGCAAACAAAACAAAGTAATTTCAATCCGCTTGTAATACCATGATATAAACCACGGATAACAAAAAAAAAGATATTATGTTACGCTAAGAACAACCTTAATCTATGGCTGTGCTAAATTGGCACAACTAAAATATAACAACTATAACGCTGTATAACGCCAATATGGACTTTTATATCTCAGGAATAAGGATGTCAATGTGTATGTATTTTCACACGATATCTATTTTTGAGCATTAAAACTATCTCGTTTAATGAATGAATGCTTTGCAAATTTTTAATTTAACGTTTAGTAATTAATTACTTTTCCGAGTTCATAACATAGATCGTAACTTTAACGTAGGATTGGCTACATCGGCTTCTACAGAATAGGAAATCTATATAAATTCCCTGTTCCCCGATAACTATAATCTAGCGGTTTTCAAGGCAAGAGTGAACCAGTTTCTTCTGGGCAAGCGCGCTCCACCTTAGATTGCAATATCGCTTACCATCTGGTGAGTTGCGGTCAAGCGCAAGCCCATTACCAGTAAAAAATAAATAAAAGTAGTGAGTATCACCCGGTTGATAGAAACAAACATTAAACAGATTAATTAGGAATGCTGTAACAATTAAACAAGTGACCTGTCACTAACCAGCTAGCTTTTCTCAAGGATAGTGACCGCTGATTATGCAAAATGTGTCAGTTAAATAAAATACTAGTAATCATTAGAACGGCACTAGATTGAGGCCTAATGGGAATCTAAATGGATGAAGTGAAGTGACGCATTCTCATTAGTTATGCGCTGCACGAAGCCATTTAAATGGACCACCAAGTTGAGTAGTGATAGTTAAATTAATCATGTTTTATCTATAACAGGTTTTCATAGATATTAAAACATATTTGAGGAAGTTAACATTAAATTAAGTTCGTTTTCTCTCGCACTTATTTAGTAGACTTTCAAATGTTTTGTTTACTGAAGCGTGTTATCACGCGGCGTAGATAAATACATCGTTAATTCATAGCAAATCAAAGTCCTCCAGTCGTTTGAGCATGAAGGTGTAAGTTCATAAATGAATAATATAAAAACAAAATTTACAGCTTGGCCTTAGAAAAATATTCATTAGCATGCACATGGAACATTAGTGGTCCTAACCTCGAGCCTTGTGAGATCCCTCATCTCGGTGCTCCACTTGGAGCATCGTGGCGGTATGGACATACACCACTCGTACGTCCGCACTGACATCGGGGCTCGGTACTTCACTCGCTTTGTGATGTTGTATCTGGAATTGAGAAATAGGAAGTATATTTCTATATTTATGTAGAGAGGTTAGATTAGGAAAGGTTAATTTTGCTAATGCATAATATGTTTGGCTACAGCTTATCTTATGTAAAGCTTTACTAAGGTCTAAGATGTAATATTAGCGACCTTCTGGTCTTAACATAGAAACATGTCGCAAAAAAAAACAGGAAGTCCGTAGAATAAATCCGTTTAATTTAGCCAGTTATTCTGGTGCCTGACAGTTGTGCTATCTTTACTATGTTTTAATTTGAAGGGGTTTGTTTTCGGCGAATTACTGGGCTGCCTGGCTGGTCATTCAAGGCAAATTTATTATCTCAGGGCATTGAGTGATTAACGTAACTCCGAATCATGGTTGAGGGAAGTGCCGAGTTCTGCACTAAAAGCTATTTTACAATCGGCTACTCAAATAGCTGATTGTCAGATCCGAATGACACGGATCGTATTTGCAAGCTGCGTACGAACTTACCGACTAGTATCTCGTAAACTAGCTCGGTTTCATCCAGAATTTGGAATTTGTGTCACCGCAATTGGAATGAGTCAGTTATCCGGCTAGCGATCTTAACATTCATAATCTTAACAAAAAAGTAGAAATTGAAAACTTACTTCTGCTTCACCATACAGACGTTGGGTCCATTCAGCGCGACAGCTTCTATCACCAGTATCACTATGATCAGCACTACACTCCATGTTTGTGTCCTGGCACTCAACACGTCAGTAACTGTCACCATCTTACAACTATCACTTGAGATCCATGGTCCTTTGGTTCACATCATGCCTTCACTGGTCAATGTTGTTGAATTTTCATCTGTAACAAAAAGTGGTTCGGTTTGTCAAATTGTTTCCGTTGAAAATACTGGGCAATGAGATAACTCGTCTTATCAAGTACTATATTTGCAAATTCATATCCTGTCGATTGTATAAAACAACTCGTAAGTGAGTGTGAGTGAGATTTTTTTTTATTAAACTAAGTTACCAAATAACCCAAGATGACAAGCATAGTAAGCAATAGAAATGGGAGTGCGATGCTTGCCATTAGGCTAGTGACCAGCTGGTCTTGTAGCATAAACAAATTAAAGCTGTTTCAGCAATGAGAAAAAAATTATGGATAAATGACATAGATAAATAAATTTTGTAAGGCTTCTTCATTGAACATAGCTAGCAAATTAAACTGAATTTGACGTACTTAAAATAATGTACATACATACAATAAAAAGCACGTATTAACCACTTGGTAATAGGTTTCTGTCATAACACTATATGTACATACTCAAACAGACCCAGTTTTGTAGCACAAAAGTGTTGTCAAACTGAAAATATCACTCAAAATGAAGAGTGGCAGTTATATTGCCACCAATTCTAACGCCGTACTCGACAGCTTCCTACCCTGCCCCTAGATCGAATAATTCACATGGCTGATCAAATATTCTAGCGGGGTCAACTAACTGGGCAGGAAGGAGCTGAATGCAGGCCAGCGGCTAATTGTCGTGCTGTAGGAATTGTGACGTCTCTCTCATTGGGAACTATCGGGAAGTTGTTTTATTTACTACGTATCATTTGTGGAAGTAATCCTCTGACTTGTAAGAATTTAGTCTTTACACATTACTTTAGCTTTTATTCTTCAAAATCTGAATAGGTTTTGTTCAAATTATACAGTATATTTTTAGTTGTGTTGTGACCTTATAATTCTGTCAATCTTAAACCGTTTTAGATTGTGTGCCGAGATAATTTTATTAACAATAAATAATTATAGTTGGGGGATTACATCAGAGGGAGAACGAACTACAAATAGCTTTAAAGGCCAAAGCGGAATACTCAAAAAGTCACATAAGAAAGTTTTTTTTTTAATTTAAGATCTGAAATAAGGAGTCATCTACATCATATTACATACAGAAAACATACCCCATACAAGCAACAAAGTGGGCCATGACCATTTTAAAGTTAATTTCCAAAAATCGAAAAGATTTATTTTTTTCATTAATTGTACACAACAATATTCTTTATGACAATACATATTCTATACCATTAGAGTGATGCAATAGGGATCGCTCCAGATCCCTATTGTGGTATATAGGTGATTTATAGTATATCTAATATTAGGGTTATATAAGTAGCTATCCATCCGATCCCATAACAAAAGTCCACCTCATATAACCATACCAGCAGTTCCTACCGTTAAATATAATGAAGTTTCCCGAGAGGATTACTAATAACAGCAGTCAGGCGTTACTGCCAGCGACGTAATAACTGTAATTGGACGATGGTGTAGCACTGCCGCTGGAATTAATATAGAAATGTTTTGGGATGTCAATTGACCTACTTTTATATACGAAGCTAAGTGTGGACCAAACGCTAAGGACGAAAATTATACTAAATAGAATAGAGTAGAATATTGAACTGACTAAAAAGCTCTTAGAAATAATCTATTAAACCTGTTAATGTGTCTGGTATGAAGACGCTAAAAATAGAGATTCTACTATTAATAGCCTAATTCAATATCAAAAGTCCACGAACACTAAAGAAAAGAGGCCAAAAAGATTTAATCAAAGATGTTACAAAGATTTATTATCTATTTTCATGAAGCTTAAAAACAATGGAAGTACCTCGCGTTGCTACCCGCATTAATTCGCGATAAAGGTAGCTAAATGTGTCCGAAATAGGTTAGAGAGTGAAGGAGTAATAAACACAAGAGATGAAATCAAATGAAATAAAAAAAAAGATGTTCTTAAAGTATCAAATCAGTAGGACATTTACCGACTTTTGATAAAATATGTTTACATAAAAATGTTTCTACACGTAAAGAAGAACTACCTGGAAGAGATCGCTTATTTTAGAGTGGACAGCCTCCGAAAAGAGTTAAACGAAGGACGACTTTAAATCAATTTACTTTTATTACTTTTTAAACAGACTATGCACTTATAAGCAGAACCGATTAGTATCGAAGCTGGAAGCCGAATCCCTCTCCCGTGATCTGCCTACCATCATGGTGCCTTTTTTTGAATACCTTGGTGATACCAGATATTAGGACTTTATAAAGTTAGAAAACCGATAATCGATTAATATTTTTGAACGAAACATGAAAACCGATAATTAAAGGATAGTTTTAAACGAAAATTATTACAAAAAATTACAAACCCTAACAGTTATTATAAGGTCGCCAATAAAATCACTAGATTTTAAGTGTTTTCTGTAATTTATTTTTCGTGAGTGTTTTAATAAAGTGTTTATCTATCTATCTACGCGAAACTGAACCCCTCACCCCTTTTTTAACCACTAGTGAAAATAGCAAATAGCGTTCTATATCAAGCCATAGTATAGATTCAGCCACATGTAGCGAACATGGGAGTTCGCACCAATTGCGTGACAGGATGCGCCGATTGAGCTTATCATAATGGAGGCGACGACCTCTGCCAGTACACAATGCGCTTTGTACGTTAACTTTGTACGATACTTCAAATACTTCTACTAGAACAAGCGAATAAGCCGTTTGATGTGAGAAAAAGCTGTAAAGCTTCTACAAATAAGTTTATCGAGTGCGTAAAACGACACTTCTTTGAAATTAAAGCACATAGTGTTTGCTATCCGTACTATGAAAATTGAGGCAAAGCGCATTGTGCGAATCTTTGGATTTTCTAATCCAATTTATGGTAATATGATCCATTTAAACTATTTTTTCATTAATTTGGATCTTCTAAGCGTTTAAACCAATTAGTAAATGAACTTAAAAAAAAATAACACTTTTATCTAGTTTTTTTTTACAGAATCGAATAAACCAGTATTCGCTCTTAAACCCTGATGCTCCACCTCGGAAGTGAAAAAAGTGGTAATAAAAAAAAGCTATTTGTCATAATGTTATAATATCAACACAGTGAGTACTGCGATACATTGAAACTTTCAGCCTGGGGCTCTGTTTCCTCAGAAGTATTATTCTTGACCTATTCAAATCTAGAGAAGTCTATATCTTAATCTTAATACAACAGTAGAGTAATTAGTGTGTACTCATAGTACAAACAGTCGTTAAGCCAAGTCAGAGCCTTTGGATCCCTTGAAAACTCTTTACAACAGAGCTTGGCTACTTAAGCCCATACGAAGACGAAGAAGAAGTTTCAGCTCCATTACTTTATGACGAGCAATAAATCTGAATTATCTGACCGTTATTTGCAACGGTCTTCGGCGACATAACATTGATAATGTAGATTTGTGTCTAGGCGGACCAATCACCGCATCCTGTGACGATTGGCGCGGAGTGGCATGCGCAGGAGTTACGCATGATAAAGAGACGAGATAAAGATAACTTTATTGTGGTTAAAATAAAAATACTCGTACAAAGCTCGAATATGAAAGAGCCTTTCTGTGTGGGAAACGTTGACGTTGGAGTTGTAGATTTATATGATTACAGGTAACTAACTCAAAACTTTCATGTAACTGTACAAGAGCCAACTACTACGTCAGCTAGTAAAATTGTGTAACTGATACAGCAAATAATCAATGTTCTAAAGCCGTATGTTTTTGTAAATTAAAAGGCATAAAAAAGGAATGCTAAGGAATGGAAAGGATTGCCATTTTCTGTGTTTCCTGAGAAACGAAAAGAATACGTGATAGATAAGGCGAATAGATAACGTGTGAATGCGAAATGATAACGTGGCCTTATTGAAGGCGAGAGTGAAGAGATTTCTTCTATATCAACGTGCTACATCTTTGACAACAACTTCGCTTACAATCAGGCGAGTTTGTGACCAAGCGTTAATCTAATCAAAACAAAAGTTGCAAATATTATCTGTTTCTGTTTCGCCTCTCAAAGATAAATTATCCCTCTAGTCTAGAGCTCTCTATTCACCTAGCCTGGCAGGTTTCGTTAAGTAAACCAATATTTCCTAAGCCTGTTTTTGTAATCCCCTCGCCCATTCCAAAAGCAATTACCTCGCTCCCAAAATAGATCTGCTCGATATTGTTTTTAGGGTACCAGACCCAAAGGTTGCCTACGGGACCCTTTAACTAAGACTTCGCTGTTCGTATGATTGTCTATTATAGTCATTAGGCAAACCGTTATAGCTAGACAGTAACAATTCTCACAGATGATATATTTCTGTTGCCGCTGTAACAAGAATGAATCCCAAAAATATATCAACGTTTAAGGCGCTATGGGACCAAATAATCACGCTTTAAATAATTCTATAAAAACCTGTGTAAATGACAGGATACGATTTTTCAGTTTTATTACCCATATAAACTATATTCAGTGTTAAGAATAGTAAGATGTCCAAAACACGATAGCATAAAAAGCACTCAAACAATTTAGCAGTAGTTCTGTCGAACTTAATAACGATCACTGATAAACCAATAGAAGCTTGAAATATACACAAAAGCCTTGAACATAGGCGCAAGGTTGCCAATCTGTCTGTATTTTATCGGATACATTTTGGAGAGTGTGCAATGGAACTGCACAATTTAATTCCCGCTTCTCCATTCCACTACAGAACGAGCAGGGGTACAGCGAAGAGACACCGATTTACTGTCGAAGTTCTGAGGATTCGCACAAAGCGTTTTGCTTCGCAGTTCTCACAATGAAGGTCGATTCATTGTGAGAACTGCGAAGTTTTGAAACTCTCTTCCTGAGTCTCTTTTTCCCGAGAAGTACAATTTTGGGGTCTTCAAATCTAGAGTAAATAGGTTCCTTCTAGGCAAGCGTGACACATCTTAGACCACAGTCAAGCTTAACATCAGGCAAGCTGCGGTCAAATGTAAGCCTATATATATATATGTGAGAGAGGCGTCCTCAAAAACGTATTTAATGCCGTATTTTATACGGAACCATTTGTACGACTTCCACGCTCGCTCGGTCTTTGGTTTTCCTTTTGTCCACGCTTTTATCCCTAGGACAAAGCCGGTCGAAACAATATCATTCATCAATCGGTCCCTTCGGCAGTGATAATATTTTGTCAGGCGGCGTTACCACAACTAGGTCTAATAGGCCCCGGGGTCTAATAGGCCCTGGGGTCCGTCGGGCCCCTAAACTACCTCCTTCCGTTTGAGGGTACACTTGACGCAATGGACGCATCCTTTCGGGATTTGGTGTTATTATTTCCGATGAAATTTTATTGAAAGTGTTTGATATTTTGTATGGAATGAATAGGGTTTTATATAACTTTGATTGTAGTCCGAGGAACGATAACTATGCGTTTTTTATGTTTCTTTTTCATCGTCAATTATTCATAAAAACATGTCAAACTTATCACACTGTTCATGGTTCACATTATTTTATTAAAATTTTCATTTGTATAACTCAAATGCAAATTTTAATAAATTCTCATGCCCTCATTTTCTAAAAATGTTATACCTATAAATAGGATTTTCTTATATTTATTTTAAAAAAACTAAAGGGATAGGGATACCTACTTTTTGAAATTATTATTATCAGATACTTTACATTAACATTTTTGTTAACTGAATATTTTATTTAATAGACCCAATTAATTACCACTGATTGTGAAGGTATTGTAAGTGTGCATAAATATGTGCTAGATATTAATTCAATAATATGCATAAATTAGTAATAATCCATTGTGTATAAAAATTAACTAATATCGAGGAAGAATGTGCATTGTGTGTCGACGTCATTTGTCGGTAGAGGATGTGATCTATATAGATAGCACATTGCGGCGTAGTAATATGATGATAAGGGGAAATCTGCGGACATTTATTGTAGTAAATAGATTTTATTATATTGATGTTGATGAGAACATAAACAATAGATATCTAAAATTTCAATTTACAAGATATGAAGGCAATATTTATTACTTGACCCTTAGATTAGAAATTGAGAGTGTTCTAGCTATGTAACTGGCACAAATTGAGTCCACTATTATGATCCGTTCTTCTTCTTCGTATGAGATAAGTTGCTAAGCTCTAGTGTGAAGAGTTTTCATGCCACCCGTAATGTATTAACCTGTAATTTTTAATATATGGGAACTCAATATATCGTAACTAAGTAAATAAGTACAAAATTAAACAAGTAAAAAAACCCCGATTCAATATTTTATAGAGACTGCCATTTTGGATTTAAATATGTACATATTATCATGTTTTATTTCTACTAATCAAGCTATTTTATTTGATACCCATATTAAAGAAATTGCGAAGCCGCGAAATATGTCATCCGCCATTTTGTATCGACGGCCATATTGTGCCCACTTTTATCAAACAGAGCTAAACTCAATCCCGACTAACACACTACCTGATTCTCTATTTCCTGAGAGGAATTATCCGGGGGTCTTTAAAAGTAGAGTTAATAGGTATCTCCTAGGTAAGCGTGCCAAAGCGAAGAGTACAGTGCAGTTTAACATCAGGCTAGCTGTAGTCAAACGCAAACCTATCAAGGATAAAAACATCTTTGAAACAAAATAAATATATTAAAATCGATTTAACCATTAGAGAGCTACATTGACACACACATTAACAGAGAGACATCAAACTAAAACACCCCGTCATTTTTCGTCTGGGATGAAAACAGACAACAAATAAGAAAAAAATAACAATGAAGACTACAACTGAAGTATGGTTTTACCATCTGTCCACCATCAGTTAGAATTAATTGTTCTAATGAGTATACCATGCACCCGCACTGCGTGACTAAACTCGAATTGAACCATCCTTGGCGGTACTTAACGCTTCAATGGGACAGTTAATTTTATGGAACCACTCCCATAGATGTGAGAGTTTTATGGTGGCCTGCGTAAACATGGGGGTCTGATTAATTTTGACTAAGCGGAGCCTTTGTTATGCCGCGATGAAATATTACGACATTTAAAATGTAGGTGAAAAGGTAAATTAAATGGGTTCGTATCAAAAGGACATTTAAGCAGAACGCCCTATTAGCAGATCGTCCTAAAAGCAAAACGACATAATAGCATAACGTCCTACTAGCAACATGACCTAGTAGCAAAACGGCCTAATATCAAAACGACACGGACATTCATATAGGTATTATTATGTATGTATGAAATGGTTGGGTTCATAATTCATGTTGATTTGAAATTTAATTTAAAGCGACAATAAAGGGGAAAATCTTGATAATACAGTTATTGTTCTATAAATCCTAAAACTAGCTTAAAGATTGTCTAGAGTACCGCACTAAGATTACTTTGTACTTATTTTGGTACCAATCAAACTTATCAATATGTAAAGAAACTTTTTCCAAAAATATTTTTCTTTTATGATTTTAGGTTTTTTGAACCAGTTTTATTTCTAATTCATAAGTCTGATTAATATTTTTAGAGTGGTTCTTTAGACGGCCTTAGGCCTCTCTCTATTTATTTGATATTTTTTATCGTTTACGATTCATGACGAAAAAACAGTAAATTCTAGGTTTTGCTCTTAAAATCGCCTTAAGTATAACTCTGGGTGGTTGCTAACCAGGCGAGCACTATCAGGAAATGCCCTGTCACTAGGCAAATAATATCTTCAGTCATTACTGGAAACCTACCTTACCTTCATTGTGAGAACTGCGAAGTTTTGGAACTCTCTTCCTGAGTGTCTTTTTCCCGAGAAGTACAATTTGGGGGTCTTCAAATCCAGAGTAAATAGGTTCCTTCTAGGCAAGCGTGTTACATCTTAGACCACAACATCAGGCTAGCTGCGGTCAAACGTAAGCCTATTCATCAATAATAAAAAAAAAGACCGACTTTGAAGGCGTACTATTTATCAATGGAGATATAGACGACGATGGTGATGATTAATTTAGGCCCAACAAAACAGATACTTAATTAAGAAAAAAAAATTGTGTGTGCCGATAATAAATGAATGGTTTGTCATCAAATCATAAAATAATATTTGAAACAAAGCAAAGTCGCAGTTCATAACGGTTAAACGTATTCAAAAGCTTACAAGCTTATTCTACTACAAGTAAGTCTATGTAACTAACATAGAATTAACTAATTTTATTACAATTTAAAAATTACCTTTCCAACAACTTTTTCAGCAGTAAAAAAACCACAATCACAACAAAAACACGATTGATAAGTACCAGGGGTCCAGACTTGGAAGGAGTGCGAGCGATGCGCACCACGGCCGGGATGAGACTGGAGGCGAGCGGCGGGACGCTCTGGACCGATAGCAACGTAGGAGGTAATATTAGGGGTGCTTTCCAATATTTCTATTTTCGGATTAGCGGCAAAATAGGATAGCTCTTATTCGAAAAATTGCAAAGGAGAAACAAAGATGGATATTGAGATTCCGCCGCTTTTCCACCCACGGCCCAAACTCGATAGCTTATTTACTCCCAGGTTGACAGTTTAATTGAGAAAATATTGGGAAACGGTTATTTGAAGGTAAAATATTTATATTTGAGTCTGTTCTTTTACCTTTTTCATGAAAAAAATTAGTAAGTAGATTTGATTATGTTTGTTGCTAGCTTCTACGGTATGACCGTAATAATCATGGTTTTTTGATAGAGATAATAATAATTGATAACTACAATTAAATATATTTTGGTAATTAAGGATATGTAAGTCCTATGACTATATATATATACTCGTAATCTATGTTATTAGGTTATTACCTCAGACTATTCGAGTTTGGATTAGTCTGAGGTTATTACATAGGTATTAAAGAAATACAATTTTATTTTAAAATTGAAAATATTAAACATAGTTAACATATACATTCTTAGTTTGAAAATATGTATTTTATTAGTTTAGAACTCATTTTTAACCAATAAATAAGCCCACTTGCCTTTCCTTACATCTCTTGTACACTAGGGTTACAAGAAACATTGTAATCATTTGTAAAGTACCAGGAGCCCATAACAATGCAGGCTGACGACGACGGATAGATTCAATAAACGTGGCGACAGATTGGCGGGAATCAGAAGAATGCAATTTGGGGAGCTACTCTACTCCCCTTCTGTTGCTTGTTATGTTATCTACGGACGTACTCAGAATATGTTAAAGATTTGTATTTATTTATTTAAAAAGACTTCATAAAGAGAGTGCGGGACTACGAAATATCATAATTACGTAATCTAACTTGTTAGGATATGTTTATTATGTCCGTATCTTTAAGGGACTATAACAAGTCCAACAAAATAATGCAATGTTATAGTACTGTTTTGGGCAAGCAAAAATCGCCTTGCGATCAACCAATCGAAATTATATGTATATTATTCTAGCTGTGCTCCGCGGTTCTACCCGCGTTATTCCCGGACAAAAAGAAGTTAGTCCGGGATAAAAAGTAGCATATATGTTAATCTAAGAACTAAACCATCTTCATAGTTAATCTCATCGAAATCGGTCCCGGCGTTGGAGCGTGAAGGAGTAACATAGATTTAGAAGTTATTTGCGGTAGGTATCCCACGGAAATCACAATTACTTTCAGAATTAAAAGTAGCCTATGTGTTAATTCAAGGTCTAACCTATGTTCAAACCAAATTTCATCAAACTCGGTTCAGCCGTTTGAGCGTGAAGAAGTAACAAACATACACACTTACACACAAACTTTCGCATAGAATATTTTTCCTATCACCAAACCCATTGATGAAGCCCTACAAAAGAAACCCCATTGTTTAAAACCCAAAGCGGAGCAAAGTACTAGGCGAGCAGAATTCAATAGGAGTCAAAGTTGTCCTAAGTAAAGGTGGCGTCACAGTGGCGGGCGCCTCACCGATTCCCTGCACCCATTTACCATTAACTTGCAAAGGGTACACTATTCTGCACTTTATTACTGAGCTATAAAGGCTAAAGTGCTACTTTAGAGCGCGATAGTAAACTCTGTTTATCCCTCTAATGTTATCAACGGGGGACTGCTGACAAGGGATGCAGTGTTTATTTGATAATGTATGTACGGCAACGGAATGAGAAAATGAATTATGTAACGAAAAAATCAGTTCAGTGTATGAAATATTTATGGTTTATCAGAAGCTGGGTAAAGACAGCCTATTTAAAGATTTCTGAAGACATTTCGTATTATGGATGTTAGTCTTAGTACGAGCAGTCGTTAAGCCAAGGCCTTCGGGCGGCTTGAAAACTCTCGACACCAGAGCTTGGCCACTCAAACGAAGAAGAAGAAGATTATATTAATGTGTTCTGCAATTTGTCTGTTGTGCGGTATACCACTACTAACAAGATTTAAAATAAACTTATTCCAACTTTTAATAATAAGTAAGTGTGATCGTTTCGACGCGAAAAAAAAAGATTTAAAATGTTGGTTTCAATCTGGGATCTAAGCTGCCTCGTCATTGTTTGAACGCATCCAATTAGGTTTTAGGTTCAACCATTAAGTCTATAATCTTTAATACTTACTTACAACCTTCAGTGATACAGATGTTCCAACGGTCCAAGTTATTTTAACTACTAAAAGCTTTTCACGTCAAATTTCTTTAATGGCTTTAGGAAAATGTTTCTTCAGATTTTTTGTATTTATTAATGCGATGGCAGCTCAGTCGGGCGTGCGGCAGCTTTACGTTCCGTAGATCGTAGATTCGATTCCCGTCAATGAGCACTATCATTCGGTAATAGAAAACATCGTGAAGAAACCATAGCAGGGTGGTTAGACATTTTCTAGTGATCACCTGGCTTGCAACCACTTTCAAGTTGAAAGTCTGTCACCAAGTTCATAGCAGTGTGATCAAGATATATCTTGAGAGCAAGATATTCCAGACAAGGCAAGCTCCACTGACTCAAGTGATTACGCACGCTGCGTGACTACAAAAAACTCCATAGGTGGTGATTCAGCGGCACACACGACTAAACTAAATTTAAAGACGCCCCGTCTCTTTTCATCTTAGTTGGCCAGAAAGAGACGGCACGTTCTGAACCACACACAAAACAACTAAAATCACGTAAAATATGAAAAATGTAAACGATTTTAGAGCGCACCCAATTATATCAGCTCTAAATCTGACGTGTTTGACGTGATATTAGATATTTTGTCTATGGTTTAGATCGTACCATCTCTTTGTGGTCATTTATGACGAAAAGAGACAGAGCTACTTTAAATTTAGTTTAGTCGTGCGTGCCGCTGAATCGACACCATTGTCTGAGCTAATTAATGCCTAGCCAAGTCTATCGACTGAGCTATCTGGGCTATTGTACTGAGGAAGAAAAAACATGTATACCCTAGCATTAATATTCTTCAATATATGATTTTATTTATTGTACAAACAAATATCAATTAGGCGGGTCCCTCAGTAAACTAACTGAATAAATACGGTTGTTTTTACTGTAGCAATCGATTCTAAGGTTGCGAGATCAGCCAGAATCTTGTTGGTTTAGGATAAAAAAAATATAGCCCTAGACACAAACATAAACATGGCGACTTCTCAATATATTGATTTTATTTTCTGATTTTTTAGGGTTCCGTCCTTAAAGGGAAACTAACGGACCTATTTACGTTTTACCTTGTGCATAGTCCTATCCAAAAACTGTCCGTATCACCTGCGCTATAAATTAAGAAAAAAATACTTGATTAATTTTGTAGCCGATTAACAACAGAATAAAAAAATAGTAAAATAAGTATTTACATCTATGATTTATAACGATTAAACTGTATTAAAAGTTTCGTAAAGCATCTTAGTATAATCTACTCCTGTATGTATTTCAAAATGTATTCCTGTATCCGTTGGTCACGCCTTTATGCGTGAACGCCGGGCCCGACTTACGTAGGTTTTTTTTTGTTGTGTTTTTTGAGGAGAAGATACTTATGATGAAATTAATAGTTAAAAAAAACTAAAAAACACGCTTATCTGGCCGTTTTAAGTGGGTCAAAATCGCGCCCAAAGAAGTCGGTTACAAACAAACATACAAACAAAAATACAAAAAAATGTAATAATTTTATCAAATTAGTGTATTGTCATCATTGGTCCTCAATAAATCTACAAAGTTTCAACGAAATCTGTCCGTTTATAGTGGGTCAAAATCGCGCCCAAAGATTTGAAAGAAGGTTACAAACAAACATACAGGTGAAGCTAATATAAAGCGTGTAAAAAAAACTCATTTTTATAGTTAATTGCACCATCCCGAAATAAAGAATAGTCATTAAGACAGGACAACGTCTGTCGGTTCAGCAAGTATTTAATATACGTAAGTGATAACCGGTCATGCAAACATTATAAAACCGTAAACTCCAGATTTTGCCCACGTCACTGGCTTTGTCAAACTTTATCTCTTGCCTCTAGGGTCGACAAATTGGACAATATTAATAACAACTTAATAGAATCCCCCGCCCGCATCGCCGGCCAAAACATTAGCTGTGATTGATACCTTTATTGTTCAATAACTCGGTTCTTTGAACTAACTCCAGGAAGTCAGAAGTTGGTAGATTACTTCGAGTTTAATGTCATTTGGGAAAATGGGGTAAGTTGAGTAAGGAAACTTCTTAACCGCGGCGGAACGAAGACTGGTATATGCCTTTTGGGTATGAGCAGCGAACTAGAATAAACGGAAGAGTAACTTCATACAATTGCCGCTCAGGATTTGGATCCATTTACGCACACAATTATACTGCTAACCCAACGAAACACACAAACACAAAGCTCGCACGCGATTGGTCACATCAATGAGACGCGGGCGCGCGGATAGCTGTTTTGCCCCGCCCACCGCGGTTGTTTAATCGCGTAAAATACCGCAGTGGGGTGGAACCATTTTATCGGCCAAGTTACTTTTCTATTTATTCTAGTTCGCTGGGTAAGAGGAAGTTTGTATGTGTCTGTGTTTGTGCAAACCTATGTAACCATATTTTTAGTTTTTAACTAGCCATGATAGCTTTGGCAGGTGTGTGACCTTAAGTTCTGCAGGTTGTGGGTTCAGTTCAAGCCAATGAGCTTGAGCTTTTGGTGAAGGAAAACAGAAAGGAGGCTCTGGATTTTCCACGTAAGTCACATTTCCTTGGATTTTGTGGTCCTCAAACATACCGTATTTTTATAGATATTTGAAAAAGATGAATGGATTCATTGGTTCAAACCTGAGGCTATAAGATTGGAAAGCAGATGTTTTCCCACCAAGTTACACTCGCTTGCCAATATTTAGTCTTTATCTAAAATTTTATTGAAGGAGGCTCAGAATACAGGTATTCTGAGGAAGGAGGGATATAATTTAAAATGAAACTAATAAACATATTTTAAAGATATTTTTTATTTAATATAACTGTTTGAATAGTTGTAATTAATTGTTAACACAAAATCTAAATACCATATTTTATATTTGACACAAATATGTTTGTTAGTTCCTATTTACATTTCATTTTCTTATAAATAAAAGTAATAAAAATACAATTTTATACACACCCTGCAATACAAGTTTTACTACATGGATATACTCGTAGCTTAATTATTATCTTTGTGAATACATTCAAACTTTTATTTAATTAGTACAGTCATAGTTGGATCTTTATTAAATCTTTCGAAGGTTCCAAATATTATTGTTTGCAATTTCTAATTTTATTTATGATTCCTATTGTCCTTTGTTGGATTTCTGCAGCTTATGATGAGGTTCAAAATAATTTGAAGGAAATTAATCGTTAAAACAAACCTATAGAATCTGTATACACAATAAAAGAAACGTTTATAGGTTACCTATATTTTATCTTAAAATTATACGAATTATTCATTCTCTTACGTTTCGTATAAAAAAGGAATGATGTTATCAATCGATACGACATTCTAAAATAATGATTATGATGAACATTCAATTGTTTGCGGTTATCTTTATTGAGCATTGGTAAAAAGAAATATCTTTAGTAATATCAAGTATTTTAATATCTTATTTCTTAAGTCTGATATTCCACAGATAATGTAGCAGCTGCTTATATATTTTGAGGAGTACCGAAAAGACAGAATCGAAACAAAACTAAGTGAATGTTACTGATGAAGAAGTGAATTTAGATCTATCTTCGCTGCAGAGTGATGAAAGACACGAAGGTGGAAGCCAGGAGTAGGGTGATGAAGCTTGTGACGTCATAGCTCGTTACTGCAGCGTTGTAGAACCCGCCGTATACTTGTAAACCTGCTGTCTCGATACTGGAAACAGATAATAACAAAAATTAGCGATGCGCGACTGCGAATAATCTTACCAGTCCAATTATCTACAACTACTAATTTACACGTTCGTCTTGAATATTAGTAATATACTAATGTTAATAATCGAATGATGTCTACTAATTAGTTACTAATGGCGTTTTGACTCGATTGTTAGCAATCTTGTCAATGTCACTTGTTAGTTTCAAATGCATGAAAAATGAATGAATCTTTGGAGTGGGGTCGGCTCAAGTAGTAACTAATGTAGTATTCATTCAGTCCGGTTTATTTTGAGTGGGTATCGTTAGTTACTAATTTTCGGAGATCATTCGAATGAGTCGAATGATTTATAAAGTCGAATAATTCGACTGGAATCATTCACAGTCGCGCATCGCTAATCAAAATTTAATAAATATGTTATCTACACTATAAGAATTTTTGTCCTGACTAATTCATCAATAGGCTATGCATAGCCCAAACGGCTGGTGTTAGGGGTATGAAATTTGTAGGGTGTCTTTGTTTTAGTACGTAGACGCGCGTATTAAGATATAGGCCACCTACCACGCAGGCCAAGTGCGGGTTGACGGATAAAATCTAAATTTGATTTGAGGTGAGCAGCAGTATTCTGGTGACCCTATATAATTTTTTTTTTAAATATTAGGACACATTCACACACGGCTGGTTAGCCCCATACTGAACCATTTCTAGCTTGTATTATGGTTGCTAACACAACTGATATACTACATATTTATACATAGGTATATATTATATATAAATACATATTTAACACCCAGACCCACAGCCAACAAATTTAGTTAAGCACAAAGATGTTGACCGGGCCGGGAATCGAACCCGGAACCTTCTGATTAGCAGTCCGGCATGGTAACCTTTACGCCAAGGAGGTCGTCAATATCAATATCACACTGAGTTGTCATTTTATTTTTAACTGTTCACAAAATGTCCACTGTACAATGGATAATGTTAATGCTGGACTGTGAATGGATAAGAGAAAGATTTATCTCACCTGAATTTACAGTAGTCCCCATCGTAGCTCCAGCCGAGATACTCCCCGGTCCTGAGGTTCTCGCTGCGCAGCCAGTCCTCCAGGGGTTGGAAGTAGTCCCGCAGCGCCTGCCCGTTCAGACGACCCTCGCCGATCGACTCCTGCAGGATCTGGGACCAGGATTGCGAAGAGCCTCGCTCCATCAGGCGTCTGGAATGTGGAGATTGTTTTTTTTAATTAATCGGTTCCTTCCCTAAAAGGTTATAAACGGGATTCTATTAATAACTATATTACTAAGCCTTCGCTGTCTTTCACCAGGCTGTATCTCAGAAACCGTGATAGCTAGAAAGCTATCACGGTCTATAACTGGCTATCAGCATATTTATTTTATTTAATCATTTGTTTTGATGGGTAATATACATTTTTATATTCTGTGTAAATTTTAATGTTCACATTACATGTTTTTCTCGTGCCGTAACAAAAAATACAAAATATTAAAAAAATATATATATTAAGGTTATTCCACAATATTAAGGTGGTATTTTTTCGTATGTGTTTGCTATATATCAATAACGGTAACAGGTAGACGCTTAAAATTTTCACAGAATATAAAAATGTGTATTACCCATCGAAATAAATTACTAAATAAAATAAATATTTGGAAGGATACAATAAACGTGTTTTTTTTTGTAAGTTTCTTACATAATGGTAAGATACTCTTCATACTCGAGCCCAACACGCACTTGGCCTATTTTTTTATTAAACTTAATATACTCGTATTTACATCCTATCCAGCGAACGTCTGTGTGCAAATGTGTTTGTTACCCCGTCAAGCGGCTTTTGAAATCACTCAAATATTATCTCTTTATCACGTACATTGTTTTCCCAATATTGCGTTAACCATAAATAAATATTAGGACTCATTTTACACACGGCTGGTTAACCCCATATTGAACCATTTCTAGTTTATGTTATGGTGGCTAGCACAGCTGATATACTACATATACATACATATATATTTTATATAGATACATATTTAACACCCAGACCCACAGCCAACAAATTTAGTTAAGCACAAAGATGTTGGCCGAGCCGGGAATCGAACCCGGAACCTTCTGATTAGCAGTCCGGCATGGTAACCATTGCGTCAACGAGGTCGTCAAACATAGACTCCATTTAACAGTAACTTTTCACAAGATTGTCACATCTATTTACTCTTACCACTTAAAATAATTCTAAGTGTCAGTTTAAATGACACCGCTTTACTTATTTAGCCGCTTTAACTGTATTACTAAATCAAGTCATAAAACTCTTACATAAATTCGGCCATCGCAAACATCTTGGTTTTAACAAATACTTATATAGCATGTTGTCAAAGACTGAGTAATACAGAGGGAATTAATCTTCTGTTTTCATGTTTGGATAAACAAATAACTTTTGTAGGACCACTTTTAGTAAAATATATAGACCGCCTAAAAATCCGATTCAATCAATATGAAAAAATAATATAAAAAACTTTTTTAGAACAAAGAGATTTAAGATTGTTTTTCTAATACAAAAGTTTGATTAATATAAATATTCTTAAGATTGGGATTTAGACAGCCTGTAAGCATTTTTTTTTCATAATTTCAAACGTTAACGACATAAAACTGTAAATAAAATATAATTTGAATCCCCCTTGTATAGCCTTATATGAGGAATTGAACAGAAAGACATAAAATATATTAAAATTATTGTTACTCTACTTTATATCAAATGATACAAAAAACACATTTCTCTAAAAATTGGATGGCAACAGTAATATACAATTACAGTAATAAACATGAAATTTATGATGTTCAATGACTGATCTTTCGAATCAGAGTTTGAAATGTTATAAAACGAATGGACAGAAACTAGCACAATTAACATTCCTAGAAAATAAAAATTCATGTTTTTCTATCCTGACTTCAACAGAAACAGCAGTATGTCATCTCCTCATAATACCATCTCCGAGATATCATCTTAACTCTGTGAAATGCTCGCTTTGTGTATTGTCGTATTTGGTCGTGAATTCGTCATGTTGCAGTGAATTTCTTACGTTTCGTATGTTGCACCATGTCGCGTGCAACATGGAGTATAAATGGAACTTGTGTCGTAAGGCCAATGGCGTTTTGTTTCCTAGATAGAATCTGTGGACCAAGCGATTGAAGGGAAAATTTTTACGAATCAGGGATTCGAAGATTGACACACATACCTAGTCTCTAAACTAGTCTAGCTCTAAAAAAAAACAGTTTTTGAATGCTTGTACTTGATTTTCTTCTTCTTCTGTCACAGCTTGTTTTTGCTTCCACACCGCTCTATCAGCACTAGTCATGTCTGCATATACTCCCTTCTCATTCCTATCCTTTTTCACACAATTCATCCTCGTCTTCTTTGGTCGACCTTCCTTCCGCTACTTCTTACAATCATATCCATACTTCTCCTTGTGCTTGGGATTTGCTTGATATTGTGTCGTAATCAGGAATGGAGCGCGATTGCCTGAATTGGGGTGGCAAAACGGACAAAATTCTCCTCTTTACCCCTTTGGTAAAATATGTCTCCCACTTTCGTAACAATACAAATACAATTAAAATACATGCATGCAGTAGAGCGAGAGCTGCATTTTCAGTCCTGCCTTAAAAAAAAATCCGGGGCTGCTGTTGAGATATCATCAACAGTCATATTATCAATTACATAATTTTACGTGTTATTTATATTTACACTGGCGATGGCATTCAGAGAGCGATTGAACTTCAATAATGGATCGTTACGCGCCCCTCGGCAGCATTACGTTGTGAACTTTACGAGATTGACCTGTGATACAGCCTTTTGGACAATAATAACATCCCTATTGATGGCCTATGTAAGCAATGTCTCATATTAGCGCTGTTCGCGTCTGTGTTTGCAGGACGGAGTACTAGCAAAGGACAGAGCTATATAATTATCTGACCTGCTCTACATTATCGGATACATTATAATGTATCGGTGAGGATGAGCAGGATGGACTTAAACGGTTCCATGGGGTGTTGGTGTTTTAATTTTTGCGTGTTCATCGTAGTTTGACGACCTTGTAATGGTTACCATGCCGGACTGCCAATCAGATGGTTCCGGGTTCGATTCCCGGCACGGCCAAAGATGCTGGGCGTGCTTAATTAAATTTGTTGGTTGTGGGTCTGGCTGTTAAATATGTATCTATATAAAATATGTATGTATGTATATGTAGTATATCAGTTATCAACTATAACACAAACTAGAAATGGTTCAATATTGGGACAGCTGCGTGTAAAATGTGTTAAAAAAATTCTGTAATTTACTAAAAAAATTAAGCCTACATGTTGAAAAAATTCAAGCTTTTAAACAGATTGATTTGAATGAATTATTAGTAAAACAAGTACTAAACGCACTGCGTGGAAAGAGTTAGTGATAAATCTCTTACTTATTTCTGAAGAGGTGAAAATCTATGAGGCATCATGTGGAATATTATCATTGGTTTTGAACGCCCAATGTTTTTAATTAAACGAACCATTTCGTCACTGGTCGCGTAAATCCGAACCAATTGGTGTGTTCTGGTTTGGATCACTTGAACTTTTAAGATTGAGTGAGTTTTTTTGACATCGCAATGTGCACTTCTTAATTTTCACACAGTTTTAATGATACTTTAAAAATACCTAATTGTGGGTTTTTTCTTGTTAATCTGAAATTTAATTACAGATTTTGGCTGTTCGTTATTAAACTGAATAGGATTGTTTTGAAATTAGGTTTCAGTATCTATTTAAATTATATCAGTGTTAGCTAATAATTTGTTTCGTTTTTATGGTTAAGTAAGACGAACGCTCTCTTTTAAAAATAAAGTTACTTGAAATTGCCACTCTTAAAATTATATTTTTTAGTATTACTCGATTCAATAAAGTGGTAGGATAGAGACTTAGTTATTTAGAAGAGTAGAGAGAGTAGTAAAGATCAACTAAATATAATTATAAGGAGGTATTTTTTTTTTTAATAATAACTTAACTAATATACAAATGTATGTATGTACATACAATCATGTCTATACCAATATATAAAGAGGAAACAGTTAGATTTTTTGTTTGTTTGTTACACGCAAATAGGCTCCGAAACTACAGGACCGATTTGAAAAATTCTTTCACCGCTGAAAAGCTACATTATCCCCGAGTAACATAGGCTGTATTCTGTTTCTTTTTGCAACTTAGATTATTTTATAGGCCGTGTGAAGCCGGGACAATCTGCTAGTAGTAGATAAAGCATTAAGTTGAACTTGGACTAGATTGGCACAGGACAGAGACAGATGACAAGACAGGAGAGAGGCCTATGCCCAGCAGTGGGATAGAACAGGCTGTGGATGATGATGACAATAAAGATATTGATACTTATTTTATATAACAGGAAGCTAAGTTTTGAAACGAAATGTAAATGTGGTATTACAACATCTTGTCTATAAGTTTTGCCAATCTAGAAAGGTACTAGATCTATGACAAATGGCCAACTGCCGCCGAATATTGCAAAAACAAATGTATACTAGATCGTGACTTCTTGTTGTAATTACCATTGAACAAAACATAGATATATATTAAATGAAAGTAGAAAAGAATAATAATAGTTAAAAATAACTAAAAAACACGCTTATCTGGCCGTTTTAAGTGGGTCAAAATCGCGCCCAAAGAAGTCGGTTACAAACAAACATACAAACAAAAATACAAAAAAAATGTATAGTTTTATCAGATTAGTGTATTGTCATCGGTCCTCAATAAATCTACAAAGTTTGAACACAATCTGGCCGTTTAAAGTGGGTCAAAATCGCGCCCAAAGTAGTCGGTTACAAACAAACATACAGGTGAAGCTAATAAAAAGCGTGTAAAAAGTGAACTAAAAGTATAACTTTAGAGTAAAACTGCATAATTTTAGTTTTTTTTTTATACTCATTCGTCACACTCATGGAAATGGATACAATACCCATGAATAAAACATATCATAATACAAGCTGTGCCCATGGTTTTACTCAAGTTAATCCGGGGTTATAGTAGCCTTTGTGTTAATCCATGGTGTAAACTATCTACATAATAAATTTCATTGAATACTGTTCAGGCGTTTAAACTTCAAATACATAGTACAAAATCACAAATTTTTACTCCACTATTTAGTTTATGTAAATTACAAATTAGTTCGCCCCCAATTAACCTATCTTCACACCAAAATCGGTTCAGCCATTTGAGCTTTAAGAAGTAACAAACATAAGTACACACTTACACACAAACTTTCGTAGATTTGAGAAATGCAGTTGTTTTGATATGTCCTTTCTACTTATGTCTGATTTCTACATCTGTGGTATAAACAAAGCTGCAATAGGAAGGCCCTAATATGGGTCAGATCGAAGCAAAGCGTTGCGAAAACTAACTGGACTGCTGCGAGGGACGATAAAATGCTCTAATGGATGTAAACTAGAAACGGGGTACGTATGTATTTATTAAATAAACATTGCAATGTATAGTAAACATAAAAGTTAGTAAGTTAAATGTACATTGTTGAGTTTTTCATATGAGATAAGCGGCCTAATTCTGGTGTCGAGAGTTTTCAAGCCGCCCGAAGGCCTCTGACTGAGCTTTACGACTGCTTGTACTAAGACTAACAGCGGGATTTTCAATTTTACGTGTCAACCGACCCACGGAAGCGCCCTCAAAAAAAAAGCTACGTAAATCACAATCACTCTATTTTTTCAAAAGTCGATGCCAAATACAGACACACACAGACACAATATTATAAACTACTGTTTAATCTTAGACTAGTCAAGCTCACTCCAGGAGGTATACAATATGACTGACGAGTTTGTAATGAGTGTTAAAAAAATATCAAAAAAATTTACTTGATAGATAATATCTTTATCTATATTTATTCGCGAGAAACAATTACAAAGTTTACATTAAAATGTAACATATCTTTTTATTTTTATATCTTATGCTTTTCTGTTAGTGCTTGATATTTAAAAAATCGTTAGCTTTTATCTTGAAAATATTCTGTGTTGTAATTATTTTGAACCAAACAATCTGGGCAATCGCGCTCCACCTTAGATCGCAAAGTCGCTTACCATCACTTGAATTGTGTCAAGCGCAAACCTATCTAGTATTAAAAAACCTTTTCTTCACAGCAGCATTTTACCACAATTCCAAAACCGCTTACCAATAAAGACTGCACATTATGTAAGCGATCTGCATAGACTAGTATTAGAGACGCAATCTCACTCTCATATATCACTAGGGAACTAAAGGGCTATTAATGTAAACATAAATTCTAGTTAATTGTCTAATGAAACGTAGCGAGAATGCTTAAACTTTAATTAGCTTGTTATATGGCTCACCTGGATAGAAAATTGTACCCTCTTAGTTAGAAGGGTCGTAATAGACATTGAAAGAGAGAAAGAAAGAATCATTCATTTTGTGAAACATAACAGAAAACATTTACGTGCCACAAAAAACTGGCCCCAGCTCAGCGTTTGCTGACTGCAAGCAATCAGCGCTGGTCTGTTGAGGAAATTAAGTCTTCTTCTTCTTCGTATATAAGGGAAGTGGCTAAGCTCTGGTGTCGATAGTTTTCAAGCCGCCCGAAATCTCTGATTTGGCATAACGACGGTTTGTCCTATGACAAACAGCCAGAATGTACATTTTAATGTGTCATTTGACCCACAGTCGCCAATATGAAAATGCCACTTTTTAAATGACAATCTTGTGCATGGTCGCCTATTCAAAAATTGTCCACACCGACCGTTGCTTAGCCTTGAAGATCATATCAGATCACTTTAGTGGAGCTACAGGTATAGTTATTAATATACTAATACAAGTTTTTTAAGGGAAGTGAATTTAAAACCCATTAAATGTAATACTGAAATAATTGAGATCAATTGATTTAATCAATATAGTTGAGTTTTTGTAGACTATTAAATGTAAAATCAGCGTTCTTTGAAAATAATAAATAAGTAGTTGAGTTTGCATCATAATATTGTATTTTTATTAAAATAAGAACATCAAACTTCTCTTTCTGCTGAGCAATTTTCAACTCAAAATAAAGAACGTTAAATTCAACCCTCCCTTAAGGTGCAATTTCTAAACGTGCAATGTGCCGTTTAATCTAGTTAAACGGCACATAAACAACGACCGACATAGATGACCTCGTTGGCGTAAAGGTTACCATGCCGGACTGCTAATCAGGAGGTTCCGGGTTCGATTCCCGGCCCGGTCAACATCTTTGTGCTTAACTCAAATTGTTGTGGGTCTGGGTGTTAAATATGTATTTATATATAATATGTATGTATGTATATGTAGTAGGTATATCAGTTGTATTAGCAACCATAATACGAGCTAGAAATGGTTCAGTATGGGGCTAACCAGCCGTGTGTGAATGTGTCCTAATATTTATTTCTTTAAAAAAATGTGTAAATCCTTTTTATTCTCAAAGGAAAAATATTAACTCAGTAAATTTCCATCAGAATGACATAATAGTTAGCGAGTTACTTGAACACATCGAGCGGCTTTCAAACCACGAAAGGCGCGCAATAACCTGATTAGCACTAGGAAGGGTCAGCTGACACCAGTACCTATTTAGTCTAGATCTAGTCAGCTAGTTGACCGAGCGAGCGACGCGAGAGAAACGTCTCTGCATCCAATTGCAAAAGTAAGAGAATAACGATTCATTTGTCGGTATTTTGTTGGAGCTTCTAAAAGATTTTTAGCAACTACGTTACTAAGTTTGTTTTGACGTGACAACGTCTTAAATTAGGTTGCGGCTGGGAGTCACTTATGAAAAAGTGTAACGCCCGGTAACGTTACGATGAGTCACCGAACGAGAGAGAGGCCCGCCGAATGCCTTGCGTCTCTCTCCCACTCAACTATGATCGGTCTGCCGCGCGCGCAGCACGCGGCAGACGTTGTCACGTAAAATCTTCGCCCGTAAAACCGACTTTACAGGCAACTATTTTTTTTTATATATAGGCAAGCGCTCGATCGCAACTCACCTGATTTTAAATGGTGTTGTGATCTAGGGTGGAGCGCGCTTGTCTAGTAGAAACCGATTCAATCTCGCCTTGAAGACAGTGAGGTTCAGAGGGGACAGGGATTCCGGAAAAGAGTTCCACAGTTTAATGGTCGGCACAATATATGTGGAAGCGAAACGCTTCGTGCGGATTTTTGGAACTTCAACTGTATAGCGGTGCCTCCTAGCCGTCTCCCTGCTCGTCCGATAGTAGGAAGTCTTATCATAATAGCTGAGGCAAAAGCTTTGATAGTGTTGACGCGGTGTACTGTTCGCAGAGTAGTCCAGTATGGTTAGGTAACCTGGAGCCGAGCATTGTTTCAGCCATCGATACTCTGTGTTATATAACGATTCCTGCTTTGCCTATTGCGTTGCTCTTATTGATTCTGTGTTAATTTATTCTAGAAACAATTGGGTACGATTGCTAGATAAATGTAGACCATTATAATTATCCTAGGCCTAGTCATTGTATAGTTATTATTTGACGACCTCGTTGGCGTAATGGTTACCATACCAGAATGCCAACCAGAGGGTCCCGGGTTCAATTCCAGACAGGACTAAAATTTTTGTGATGAACTAAATATGTTGACTGTCGGTCTGGGTTTTATATATAATATAATTATGTATGTATTATGTAGTATTTATATTAAAAAAAAAAAAAAAAAAAAAAAGTATATCAGTTAACACTAGCAACCATAATACAATCTAGAAATGGTTTAGTATGGGACTAACTGGCCGTGTTTGAAATGTGTCCAAATAATAAGGTCCTTCTTTCTTTATGGTTAGTAAGCAATAGTAGCACCTATTATAACAATGCTAGCTAAGGTGATCTGACGCGTTCATCGAAGCTAAGCAACGGTCAATACGGACAGTGTTTGGGTGGGTGACCTTGCACAAGACTGTGGTATTTTATCTGGGCACTTCCGTGGGTCAGATGACAGTTGTTAAGCTAGGGCTTCAGGCGGCTCGAAAACTCTCGACGACAGAGCTTGGCTACTTAGCTCATACGAAGAAGAAGAAGAAGAAGAAGCAATGACAGTGAGCTGAGTGGTCAAGCTCTGGGTCTGGCTCGAGGTTTGAGACGTGGCTTATGGTAATACCAATGTGATGATCAAGGATTTAAAGTAACCTATATGTTAATCCAAGTTTAAAGCTACCCCTCTATCAAATTTACGCCAAATTATTTTAGTCGCTAGAGCTTCATAAGGTAAAAACTTTTTTTATAAACTTTATAAAGTAAAAACATTTGTATACTTATATTCGTTTTTAAGGAAAGCTAATACAACATCGTACAAAAACATATATTTGTCCAATTTTTAGCTTTTGCCAGAAACAAACAAAAATTCCCAAAGCAATTTTCTCATACCGGCTTCAAGAAGTTTTAAGTTAGTCCATAAAACGAAAATTGGTTCTCAGTGTTAACAAGTACTTGCAAAGTTTGTTTAGAACTTGGCCGTTTTAGAATATTCTCGTATAAATTTATAGATGTACGTGAAATGTTGTCAATTATTTTTGGATGGCTTCATGCAAACAAAACAATTACACTTTGTATGATCCTAGATAAAAATCTGTCGCCAAGCACCTAACAGTGTGTTTAGCCTCCATAAGAGCCAGTAACTTCAGACTAGGTGTGCTGCACCTTGGTCCAAATAAAAAATACCATCCTTTTCAATAAATACAATAAAATCGGTTGATAAAATGACACAGTTCTAAGGTAACAAACGTAAAAAAAAAACAAAATGAGATGCATTTCCTTTTTGATGTCGGTTAGTAATACTTCAACACCTGAACTAGACCAGCAAGTAACAGAAATGAATGTAATCTAAAGAAAAGAAAGAAACTAAGAATGATGATGATGATTCTTCGTCTTCGTATAAGCTATGTGCCGAGAGTTTTCAAGACGTCCAAAGGCTTTACGACTTAGCTGACTTGGCTTTACGACTGTTTGTACCAGTCTGACTGCCGGCACCTTCAATTTAACCTGTCATCCGATCCTCGGTAACCCAGATGAAAACTTTAAACGATAGTCTTTTGCATGATCACCGATCTAAGGCCTATCCGCATCGACCCGGCAACCGCGTCAGATCACCTTAGCAGTTTCAGGCGTTAGAGATAATTATGCCGTGTATACACTTTAGTGTTATGATGTTATCAATTAAGTGGAAGTATCTTTCTGAAGGGGAAGATACCCACATTACTTAATATCCAGCTTCACGATACAGCCCGCATCGTCCCAGCCAAGTGACCATTTCCGTCAACGCAGACGGCCACAATTGTGTGCAACGAGCTTTATTTTTACATCTCATTTGACAAGCGACACCAAACTCTAACTCTTAAGAGATAAAGTCGAAATTTAAATTGACATTTCGAGAACTCCTGCATATATTTTTCATAAAAATCTTCAGGCGAGTTTGTACTTTATACTTTCAAGAAGAGAGTTGAAAATCGAGTTGAATACGTCTAGTAATTAGAAGAGTAAGTAAATTGGTTTTTATTGGATTTGAAATGCATTTCGGAGATCGAATGTCGGGGTTAATTGGTTCGGTTAAAGTGCGAAATATTTTAATGATGACGTGTTTGTTGTTAACTGGTGCCTAAGAGCACTTCAATCCGTTAAGCGCAGAACTGTGGTGTTAAACGAGTATGTGTATTTACCAATATTAATGTCGTTGGTATTTACTCGTATGTACCAACTAATTTATTTTTTACCCTTGATAGGTATGCGTTTGACTACAGCTTGCCTGGTGTTAAGCTGCGCTGCAGTCTACGGTGTGGCACGCTTACCTAGAAGATACCTATTAACTCTACTTTAGAACCCCGGATGATACCTCTCAGGAAACAAAGATTCAGGTAGAGAGGTCCAAAGCTTCGCTGTCCTCACAATAAATGTTGATGTAAAGCGTTTTGTACGAAAGTTTGGATCTTCAGCTCTGTATCGGCGTCTCTTCACTGATTCTCTGCTCGTTCTGTAGTAGGACGGAGATGGTGTAAACAAATTATGAAGTTCCAGAGCACACTCCCCGAAATGTGTGAATAATATTAGTAGAATTTCGATAACATGTATATTTTTTTTAAACTTGTGACTGCATTTTGTGGTTTTAGTGTCCATCTTCAGTTAGATGTATTCAACTTTACGATTTAGCTGTATTATAGATATGTTATATTGTTTTTCGTATAGTTTAAAGTACATATGTTACTTGCTAAGCCATTTCATAAGATACCCATGTTGTGTAAAGTTAATAACCTAACTTTTTATGGTTTCCTTCGATTTCCCTAGGAATCCATCATCAAATCCTGACTTGGTAACAGTGGGACCAATTCAGGACCATACTCTTTCAATTAAAAAAATAAATTTTGAGAACCGGTCCACAAAATGGCTGAGAAATCTAGTGAACATACATAAAAAATACATACATATAACTTCCTCCTTTTTTGAAGTTGGTTAAAAATATGTCATCCGCCATTTTGCGGTGGAGGTCATCTGTATACTGATTTTTATCAAACATAGCTAAGAACTCCGGTCATTCACCTTTCACACAAAAGTAAACTAAATCAAATTTGGTTCTTTACAGACACACACACAAACTTATCGTACCATCGGAGGTTAAAAAAAGTTAAGAGAGTTTCTTAAAAACTACTCTTTACTTAAAGAAAAAGTGTAAGGTCTAACATGTGTAAAGCCTAAACACATTTACCGGAACTTAAGTCCTAGCACTTACATCTGTTAAACCACTAACCGGGAAATGTAAGGCCTTGCTTCATTAGGTCAAGGGCGAAAGCACACGACTAGCTTTATAATCACATAAATATACTGGGTTATCTAGAATCAAATGAGCTTTAAGCAAATATTTACCAAAAAAAATTGTGATTTTTTTAAAGTTTAAGACAATGTTTTATAATTCTATTGATTTTTTTTAGTCCTACACGGAAAATCCTTAACTATACTTGGCTGAAAAACTTGTTATCAATTTCAAGCCTATATTAATCATACAAAAGTTAGTCACTGTTTCTTTTTCTGTGTATTTCTACAGTCTACCAATTTAGGCACGGACAATGTTAGTCAGACGCTTACTTACTAGCCATCCATCCCGCGTTTGCATTGCCCATAAAATATGCCAATGCCAATATTGTATCCAATGAAAGGACTTTTGTCATTTTATTTTAATATTTTGTTATACTATTGGATTTTTAGTTAGAATCAATAAAATTTTTGAAAACAAAATATAGTTAATATTATTCGGGGATAATGTAGCTTACCAATGTTGAAAACATTTTTGAATTGGTCCAGTGGTTTTGGGGTCTATTCGCGTCAAACAAACGAACAACCAAACCTTTCTTCTTTATAATATTGGTTTAGATGACCTAGCACTAACATGTACTTTTATAATGCAGGAGACACCGCGAGTAACAGCTTGTTTATTATATGATCTATAGTAATATTATAAAGAGGAAAAGTTTAATTATTTGTTTGTTTGACGCAAATGAAACGATGCGATGATTTGAAAAAAAAAACAGCGTTGGGAAGCTACATTATCCCTGATCAACATAGGCTATATTTTGTTTCTCTTTGAAACTTTTGAATATTTTTTAGCCCGTACGAAGCCGGGGCAATCTGCTGGTAAAAACAAATCAAGTAGCCCTGTAGAGCAGTAATAACTGCACGTACTCGCAGATCAAGATATCGGAGATCATTATCATTTTCTACGCAAAATTAGAACGGAATTGATTTTTATCCAATACACTATATTATATTTTTATTGTAAGATATAATTGACATGGACTGATTAATGGTACCAGAGCTGTTAACAAGGTTAATTTTAAAAGACTTACTAAAATACATTACTATATAATATCTAATAATTTATTATGTCTTTATTTTATTTACGTGTTTTTTACCCTAATCGGGGTCATTTATGTTTATAAATGATTCAATTTGTTTAAATTGAATTAAGTTTTTTTATGGATAAAGTGTGTGAATGATGACACATGAGAGAGATAGGAGTGAGTTTAGAGGTGACGGCTGATAGAGGAGAACGGAAGATAAAAATGTGCTGTGCCGACGACACCAAGACGGAAAAGGCAAGGAAGACGAAAGTGTTTGTAGATAGATATGGCTTGTTGCAGTAACGGTTAAGCCCCGCCTTTCGATGTTTTAAAATTTCATAGTCTCCTGACATAAATTTGCCACAATTTCTTTTGTTGGGGTCCTACATGTGTTATATGGCCCTATTTGCCTGTATTCGCATTTTTAACAATCTTATAGACGAATATAGCAAACAACGAATACCGAAATCAAGTGCCAAATTAAGACAAGACACGTGAAACCATAGATTAGGGATTATCTACTAAGGATTGTGCAACAAAAGTACGAGTAATGAGTCACTTGTAAAAATTCAAAATCTAAATTACATAAGAATATATACGAATACGTACAAAAGTAAACAGGTCACATTATTGTCACATGACAAAAATTTAATTCTACTATTTAAATAACAAATTAATTGAGATTGCCTAGAGGGAGATTCAGCGGCACACCAACTTACCCCTAGTATTAATTTTTTAATTTTTTTCCTTAGTCTAGTAATGGTGTATATATTTAGCCCTAAGTTTATAGAACAATAAAAATACACTTGAATTTGAATTAAAACTTACGTGAGGATCCGTCCGGCTTCGGGGTTCCTGTAGATGTCACACTTGTGCAGCGTCCGCGCCGGGTCCCCGGGGATGAACTGTCCGGTGCGCTCGCACAGCGCGCGGTGGATCTGGAACTGTAGGATCGTGCTCACGAAGTATCTGAAAAGAAGAAATAGCTTTGAGTCAAGGTTCATCACCGTAATCAGTGATGGCGATTCTGGTGTACATACGAATAAACTAAATTTAAAGTAACTCTGTCTCTTTTCACCATTAGTGAACAGAAAGAGACGGCACAATCTAAACCATAGACAAACCAACTAAATCCACGTCAAATATAGAAAATGTAGGTAGTTTTAGAGCTGATACAATTGGGTGTGTTCTAAAATCGCCTACGTATTCCATATTTAACGTGATTTTAGTTGTTTTGTATATGGTTTAAAACGTGCTGTCTCTTTCTGTTCACTAAAGATGAAAAGTGACAGGACTACTCTAAATTTAGTTAAGTCGTGTGTTCGCCAGAATTGCCACCATTATCTTCAATTATTCCTACTAACTTCTTTAATAATTCTAAGAAGTGCCGAAGGGGGTGGTTCTGTTAAGAGCCCTAGGTTTTGGCTCTGAGAAGAGCCGTTTGTGTTGGCTCTGGGAATAACTGTTGACTGTGACCCTGAAAAGGGCCGTTGCAGTTGGCTCTGAAAAGAGCCATTTGCACCTAACATTTATAGTCTTCGTATACGTATATGTGGTCGGAGACCTATTGAAATTTCAGCCATACTGATCTATCGCTTCGTCGTGATGCAGATGTGGCCACCTCTATACCTTTTTGTACATTTGATTTTATAACATTTATTTAATATTCTAATTTGTCTATTCCCGTTCCCGCTCCGGGTCGTTCTTAGTGCAGAGGTTGTCCATAGCTATTCAGCGCGGTAATGCAGCGAGCGTGATGGGCACCGGATTGCACCGGGGGCGAGCAGCGGGCGGGTTATTTGATTATTATTAGTTTTTAATATGTGACATGTATTTAACTATGTGCCTTTTAAATTAAATAAATAAAAAATCTATTCGCTCCGGCGTTACTTTGCGGACATCCATTGTAGATAGAAGGAAAAATGAAATATTTAGAGAATTTCCGCTGTGATTTGAAACCAAATTAAACGCTCAATCTACCATTCTATCGGTTCAGCTCATCCCATCGCCTCTTACTTACGGCACTGCTTCAGACAGATCAAAGTAGAAAATATAAGGCTTATTTCTATGAACTACCACTCACATCCTACACCCACTCACACCACTCACACCTTACACCCCAGAAGAGAAACTAACTCCCTCAAACTCAGGGAATCCTACTGAGGGAGTTAGTGCCCTGAAAAAATACTATAAGACATCCTTGAAACTTACTCAACATACTTTACTTTATATTCTTCATCTAATCTCATAATTCCATATACATAATATATTATCAAACTGTAAAGAGCGCATTTAAACTACAACCAATTTTATAATAGATTTATTTATTAATCAGCTCTTACTATTTATATAATTCATGTATTAAATAAGAACCATAATAATTTTTAATTGTAAACTAATTTATGCTATATTTAAATTAATATATTGTAATACTGGAGGAAATTGTAATTGTCAAATATGTTCACTTATTTTTGGCCCGAATAAATGATTTTTTTTTTATGAACACGTCATTAATATCGTGTCCTGAACATGTCCCGCGAACTCTCAGAGATGAGTCTCGCGTCACGCGAGCATTCATCAGCGACCGACCAAGCGTGAACGAAAGATTACACTTCTGCTTGTATACAGAAGGTTAGTAAAAAGACAGGTTTGTAAGACCCATATTTCAAAATCACATTTGATGCCATTAGATTTCCAATTAATAAATAAATAAATACTAGGACACATTTGACACACGGCTGGTTAACCCCATTCTGAACCATTTCTAGTTTGTGTCATGGTAGCTAACACAACTGATATACTACGTATACATACAATACATATTTTATATAGATACATACTCGTATTTAACACTCAGGCCTACAGCCAACAAATTTAGTTAAGCACAAAGATGTTGGCCGGGCCGGGAATCGAAACCGGAATCTTCTGAATGGCAGTCCGGCATGGTAACCTTTAGGCCAACGAAGTCATCAAAAATTTCTAAAATAAGTAATAGCTATCAGGGTAGGACAGGTTGCCAGACATCATGACAATAGAAGGAGCAAAACAACCACTGAATGGCTTCCACGGGATAGAAAGCGCCCTGCAGGCAGATCACCAGCCCGATGGATCTATAACATCTGGTCCATTGAGGGCTCGCTCCCAGAGCCTTGGAGCACAAGATCGCACATACTGGCATAAGGAAGAGGAGGCTTTACCCAGCAGTGGGTAGATAAATAGACTGATGATGATGATGATAAGGAAATCGATCCACTAAAGTGATTATAAATGAAGCACAATTACGTTCCAAAACTAGCAATGATCACTCATCTCGATCTCTGCCAAAGCTATCGGTGAAGGAAAACATCGTGATGAAACCATAGCATGGTGGTAGAGTATTTCTAGTGATTGTCTAGCAGCAAACTCCCTCAAGTTGAAAAATCCATTGGCTAGCATCGACAGTGTGTTTGGACAGCCTCCTTAAGAGCTAGATATTCTAGACTAGGCATGTTCCACCTTAGGCCAGAGTTTCGCTTGTGTGGTTATTTGCTCTTCTGATTAAATGTCTAGCTGTAATTAGTAAAAAAGTAACCTTCCTAACGAAAAAATTACATATCATCTAATACGAGATTCAAATAAATGTTTAATAAATAATATACAATTCAGTTCAAATGCTATGCGGCCTGGGTCTGGGAGCTGGTACTATTTGCAAACAAATACCACGAAACATAGTTTTCTTATATTATAAATTAGTCTTTAAATTGCCGGGTTATTTTTTTACAACTTTACCGAATGCTAAGTATGACTCGTAACACAGTGGTAGCCGAGGCTAGGGAAGAGGAGCGTCGGTCGTCCAGCGGCAAAATGGATCGACGAAATTACAGCTATCGCGGGTCCAACCTGGACTAGATTGGCACAGGACCGAGACAGATGGCATGACAGGAGAGAGGCCTATACCCAGCAGTGGGAGAGAATCGGCTGTGGATGATGATGATGAATTGGTGACGACGTTAGGGCCCAAGTCGCATAGTATTTGGATAGCGTTGTATAATACTGTGTTTGGCATTCTACTGCGCAATTGTTCTTAAGTAACCCGAAACATATGTACTTGATCGATGACCGACAAATTTAATTGATAGTTTAAACATACATTTTGGAAATACACTTGCAATAATCGCTTCGGACAGAACGGAAGCAATAAATATTGATAACTCTTGGTATTTGTTACTGAAATTATGACCATGGGCGAGATATACATATTATAGTGTATACATTTTGAGGTTGCTTAGTTACCATTAAGGTCACTTTTTCATTTCATCAAATAGGAAATAAAGAGTTTTTACGAAAGTATTCCCTTTTAAAATTTAAGCGGATATATGAATATGGAGCTTGCAGAATTTATTATTATTCGTTATTCACGTATAAAAATTAGTATTTTAAAAGTAATACATATGAAAAACAAGTGCTATTGTGTGTAGTATTTAATGGAGCAGAATATTTATTTAATGAAATTTGTAAGTTTATATTTTAATCTAACTAGTATTTTTAAGTATTAAGTAATTGTTGTATTGTGACTTGCCTTTAACGTATGCTATTAAAGGCTAATCAAGTTCTGTAATCAATGATTTAAATTTATATTTCTTTAAACATAATATACATAATATTATAGTTTTTGGAGCATGCTAAACGAAGTCTTATATTTATTTTTAAGATTCATGCAATTCTAAAAAGAACTCTTATTTTACATGAGAAATGAGCTAAAACACTGTCCGAGGACCGTTTGTGAGGAAATAAATATATATCGACATAAAGTATTTATGTATACATGTATAATAATAATATACATATATGAAGTGTATCAGTTGTGATAGCAACCATAATACTAACTAGAAATGGGGCTAACCAACCGTGTATAAAATATGTCTTATTTTTTTTTATCTAACTTATATTGTCCCACTGTTGGGCAAAGGTCTCCCTAATATATAAAAAAATACAAATTCTTCTTGAAGTTTATTTACCAAATATTTTACTAAATACATGCAATTGTTAGTATTTCGGTATAATACAAGTTTCCCGGCCAGTAATTCTATAACGCATTCCTAGATCTATTTTATTATTTATTGCTAAAATTTGGCTGTCGGAAAACATGCATCAACATTAAGCTATAATAATAAATTATTAGCTATTTCCAACTTAAACTAATCATAGTTTCATAATATTCTGCAACATTATTACCTGAGCAATCGAAGCGAGCGAAGATTTGCATTAACTGACTAATTTTGCATTTATCTTTCTGTATGTATGTACAGGACACATGATTAGAGAAAGTAAAGAAAAGTGGACAAAACATTGTAACTGAATGGTACCCTAGAGATGGCGTAAGAAGTAGAGGAAGGCAAAGTAAACACTGGGAAGATGATACAAAGAGAATAGTAGAAACTACATGGACGAGAGTAGCTAGATATAGAAGAAATTCGAAGTGTTTGTCGTAAAGTAAGCAAGCACTAAGCGGTGATTACAGACAATTTTAACGATATTCTGCAGGACATTTATGCACCATATTCTTAAAAAAAAATGGTTGCCTGTAAAGTCGGTTTTACGGGCGAAGATTTTACGTGACAACGTCTGCCGGCAGACGCGCGCGGCAGACCGATCATAGTTGAGTGGGAGAGAGACGCAAGGCATTCGGCGGGCCTCTCTCTCGTTCGGTGACTCTTCGTAACGTTACCGGGCGTTACACTTTTTCATAAGTGACTCCCAGCCGCAACCTAATTTAAGACGTTGTCACGTCAAAAATCTTAATATGTTTATAGATGGTCAAGAAATTGTCGATGAATAAATTGATAAATATTGTTCCAGGAAATTTTGAACGCGAGGTCTCCTATTCGAAGAGCTATAATAACATTACATTGTTAGGCTATTTAACGATATTTGTGACCTTTTGTTAATGACATAACAATGTCCAAATGTGATCTAAATTTGTATAAATATTATGTTAATAAATTCGAGTTCAGAAATACGTAATGTACTGGGTTATTAGTAAGAATTACATATTAAATAATAATAGTAGTTCAAAAAAAACTAAAAAACACGCTTATCTGGCCGTTTTAAGTGGGTCAAAACCGCGCCCAAAGAAGTCGGTTACAAACAAACATTCAAACAAAAATACAAAAAAATGTAATAATTTTATCAAATTAAAATATTTTCATCGGTCCTCAATAAATCTACAAAGTTTCAACGAAATCTGGCCATTTAAAGTGGGTCAAAATCGCGCCCAAAGAAGTCGGTTACAAACAAACAAACATACAGGTGAAGCTAATATGAAGCGTGTAAAAAGTGAGTGTGGCTCAGTGGGAAAACGTCTGCTTTTCAATCAGACGCTCCCTGGTTGGATCCCGGTCCTGCATCAATGACTTGTTTTTAAGTTATGTGTCGATTTGTACTCGCTTTACGGTATAGGAAAACATCGTGAAGAAACCGACCAACAAATTTAAGAACCACTATAGCCAATGACGTGTTTAAACTTTACAGTCAGCTATTCCAATCATGCGTTTTAATAAAAGTTGTTATGATGTATGTATTCTAATAGTCAAGCCATATTATTTTTTTTACAATGAATAATTCTGGAATAAAAAGGCAGTGTTATTAATAAAAATGTATTTAGTATATATTAATATTGAATAAAGAAACATATTCCTGTCTTAATTGCGTTACATAAAAATTGCACAGAAAGTTCAAAAGAAAATATATCAGCATAAATCCTTAATTCCATTTACGTTCAGCATTAAAACTAGATTTATTATGTTGGCATAATGTATCTAGATAACGGATGCATAAGTAACAAATACGTGTTATCAGATAATGGACTCTAAAATGAGTTTTTAGCCATATTTTTTCCATGAATCATTAAATTTGCATAAGCTACTTATTCAAATATGTATATATTTTGAAATACGTCAAATAAATGTATTCTTTTTCCAGTTTAGTGAATATGATTATGCAGCAATCAACTTTAGCTGCATTTTGTTGCATAAGGAGTTTATCTTATATTTTATTGTACACTTGAACTTTAGTTATCTAATCGGATTAAATTATGACATATTTCAACAAGGAAGACCAATTTGTTTTATTCGAGAACATGCTGTAAAATAATGTTTTATTGATTTTATAGTACCTCCTTAAGAAGCTCATCAAAATTTAAATAGTTTAAATCTTTGGCAAACTAAAGTATTTTCTTACATTACATATAAATAGGCATTTGATTACCAGGGCGTTTAGACGCTAGAGTCAGCAACTGACGACCTCGTTGGCGTAATGGTTACCATGCCGGACTGCCAATCAGAAGATTCCGGGTTCGAAACCCGCACAACCAACATCTTTGTGCTGAACTAAATTGGTTGACTGTCGGTCTGGGTGTTATATATGTATCTATATGTATGTATGTATGAACCTAGTATATCAGTTGTGTTAGCAACCATAATACGAACTAGAACTGGTTCATTATGGGGTTAACTAGCCGTGAAGGAAATGTGTAAAAAAAAAAGTAATACGCAGACTAAACCCCAGACGCAAAACTAACTAAAAAAATAATACAGTCGACTTGAAGACCTCTTTTTTGAAGTACTATTAAAACTACTACTGCATATATATACTTATCTTCTTGCAACACTAATGATTTTATAAACTGCTCCTACTGTTGGATAACATACGATTAATGGCCGTAATTAGCTACTATTACGATTCCTCGTATCATTAACCAAATATAGCAATTTAAAATGAAATATACTTGCAATATTTAACTTATTATTCCATGGACGAATTTTTTAATATCAGGAAAAATGTTATGTGACATGTATTACAATTTATTTGTATATCATATTGACATTTTCTTTTATATTCTTATTGACATTTTTTTAATTTTTGACGTATAATTGTACAATTATCAATAAATGGTTTATCTTGTTTATCTTGTTTATCAATATTCTAGTCTCATTTTTAACGCGCACTCAAATAAGTTTTTAATATGATAAGATCACATTATTCTTAAATCAAATGAACCGAATCTTTTAGCTGTCGGTCTGGGTGTTAAATACGCGTATGTATCGATATAAAGTATGTTATGTATATGTAGTATATCAGTTGTGTTAGCAACCATAATACGAACTAGAAATGGTTAACCAGCCGTGTGTGAAATGGGTCCTTGTATCTAATTAATTATTTTACTCGTATTTCTTCTTTCATTTTTCAAATTAATAAAATCAACACCAAATTTTTAGTACAAGGTGAATTAAAACAGTTTTGTCACACTTGCTCATACAATATTGTTTTTAGTGTATTGTGAAGTTATTTTAAATAAAATCATTAATTACAAAGACACATTTCACACACGGCTGGTTAGCCCCATACAAAACCATTTCTAGTTTGTATTATGGTTGCTAGCACAACTCGACCTCGTTGGCGTAAAGGTTACCATACCGGTCTGTTAATCAGAAGGTTTTGGGTTCGAATCCCGGCCCGGTCAACATCTTTGTGCTTAACTAAATTTGTTGGCTGTGGGTCTGGGTATTAAATATGTATTTATGTATGTATGTAAATGTAGTATATCAGTTGTGTTAGCAACCATAATACGAGCTAGAAATGGTTCAGTATGGGGCTAACCAGCTGTGTGTGAATATGTCCTAATATTTATTTATTTTATTTATAACTACTAAATAAATAAATTAACAATAAAAAAACGATCGTGGTAAATGCTAGGAGGTTTAATACGTCGATAGAGAAACCACAATGTTCGTAATGTCAATTGTTGGCAACACTGGAGTCTAACTAACGACATCTGAGTATCACAAGTAGCACTTACATTTTGCACGCAACCTCATTATATCATAAAAGGCCTGTTCATACTGAAAGGTATTCGATTAACTGTATTTTTTCCTGTTTGAAAAAACCGATCCCACCATAAATTAATTAAAGGGCTATGTTTTGACTGGCTTGTGCTGTCTAACTAAAATTATAAATGCTACAGTTTGTGAGTGTGTTTATTTGTTACTTCTTCACGCTCAAACAGCAGAACCGATTTTGATGAAATTTTGTGTGAAGATAGGTTAGACTTTGGTTTAACACATAGGCTACTTTTTGTCCCGAAAACAATTGTGGTTCCAATGGGATACGCAAATAACTTCAAAATCTACGAGTATGTTAGCTCTTCACGCTCCATCGGTCGGACCGATTTTGATGAGATTCACTATGAAGATAGGTGAGACTTTGGATTAACACTTCTTTTCTCCCGGATCAGCGGGTAGCACCACGGGGCGCAGCTTGTTGTAAATAAAGGTGCTAAATTTTTAGGGTTGTTTGTAGAATACTTATTTTTATATACACATACTTAAATACTCGTACGTACAACCTGCTTACAATATAGATAACAATACTTAATCCATTGAAAGTACTATGTTAGATAATTATGGCATCAAATCCCGGTTTAAAAAAAAACATAAGAAAATCTTTTCTACATCATAAATTGTAATTGTTGGAATTCATTTTGAGAGTTTATATTAATGACTTAATAGGGTTGTATTCAATAACTCTATTACGTCATCGATGATATGTTGTGACGTAGCGTTGGACAAAAAAAGTGCTAAATGTGAAGAAGTTAAATAAAAACTGACTTTAAAAACTACATTTAAACAGCAAGATAGAAAAAAATAACGTCCTTTAAGAGATACATTTATTTTTTATAAAAATACACTTAGTATAATATCCTCCAGTGTGACTGGAGCTTAAAACCATAGTATTTGCATTACAACACGAGTATATTTCACCGCTAGCTGGAGCTAGTTTCAAAATTTGCTCGCAATAAATGAACCAAGCAAATGATAGCCACTCATAGGTATCCTCGATTTCTAATTGATGTGCTTCATTGTGACCTAAACATTCTTGCCGCATGTGGTAATTGGTCTAGAATGTATGTTGTAAAGAAATACTAGGTTTGGCAGAAAGGAAATACATATGAAATAATGTAAAAGCTACTTTTAATTTAATTAATTTTAGATTCGATTTACATTAAGTTATATGAATGTATTATTTAAATATCTACTACTGCGGTTCAATCGCTTCGCTGAAATATGTAACATAGATGAATTCGGTAAAAGACTACCTCAATCGCTGTCTGACCACCCCTACGATTCCTCAAGTTTGTAATCAATTAATCAAAAATTTAATCAACAATTTATTTAATCCATTTCCTTGTAACTCACAAACGTCCTTCACAGAAAAGCCGACGACACAGAATCCACTTTTTATTGCGTTTTATCGTTAAGTCATAAAAAACGGTTTATTGCGTATATCCAGTTGCACAAGGCAGTTTTCCAAGATGTAACATTTATATAATGTTAATGTATACATGTAGGTATGTATATAATTTTATAAGCAAATCTAGAGGTCGGGTGACGAAAGTATATCATGATGCATTTAGTAAACTCGTTGTGTTTGTCAGATTCACTTGACAAATAACTTTTGATTTACTTACTTTTGAACCCAAATAAAAACGAAATACCTAACTAAATATTATTTTAATATATCAAATACAGTGTAAACTCTGAAGGGCTGTGCATTTTATGGTGTTATAGAGAATGGTCGTTAAATGGAGAGAATGTATCATTGTATGGAATACAAGCTAAACCAACTAAAGCCAATTGATTTCGACGCTTTAGAGATTTTGTCGTTAATATTTTCCTAGCAAATTTGACAGCGTTATTATGAAAAAGTCTACCAAATATCGGCACAGCTTACTTAGACGAAAATGTGGGTAATGGAAATGCCATTAGCCTAAGCAATCTAAACATAGATAAGAATAGATAGTATAAATAAATTGAACTAAAAAAGACAACAAAAACTTAGCGTACGATAAAAAAGGTCTCTTGCCCCCTGAGAGGAAATTTGGTGGAATTGATAAAAAAAAGCCATTTTCCTTTTAATTCATTTGTCTATATTTTTTTCCTGACATGCCATATTTGTTTTTATATTTTCGTGATATTTTTTCTCTGTGTATTCACAATACCGGAGGAACGGTATGATAACATCTGCAAACGTTATCACTTGGTATGTGAGCTTACAGGTCGAGACATAACCCGTTATGGTCAACCTGCCCTTCTGTGACGCAGGTGTATGGCGCAAATATAAGGAAGCTTAACCTTTTGTAGCGAGATCGAGAGTAAGATTTATTTTATTGCTCTTATTTTTATTTCAATTTTATTTAAAAAAAAAACGACGCTGTGGACACCGGAGAGCAACAGACGTTGAATCAGGTCCAGAGATGACAGGACGAACTAGAATCCTTCTCTTAAAAATAGACTCAAAAAGCTAGGATGAGTTGAAAGAAGATAGAGAGGCCTTTGCACAGCAGTGGCATAGAATTGGCTAAAATAATGAGTATTATTTAAAAAATAACATTTTAAAAAGTGAATGTAACAAACTACGTTCTTGGGATTGATGATAAAGAAACGCGTACTTTTAAATAATTGATGAAATGCGAGTCAAGTCCACCTATCAAGAATTCAATGCCCACAAAAAAAAAAATATAAAATAAATAGTTTGTTGTAGAAAAAACCTTAAAACATATTTTATTCTATTTTTAGTAGATATTTGTGGTTAGAGAGGAAATGGAAAATACATCATTTGTGAAAATGTCAACGCACAGCTATCACAGTTTATAAGATGATAGACGGACAGATAGACAGACGGATAGCAAATCTTGGTAACAAGGTTCCGTTCGTACTTTTTGTGTACGGAACTCTATAAATCATAACAGTGTAATTTGCTGTTGTTGGTTAATTATTTCGTTCTGGTTAAACAGCTTTTTTCTTTTTTTTAAGTATACAAAGTTTTAGTTTTTTTATCCTTTGTAAATAATTGTAAACTAATTTTCACTTTATTATTCAGTTATATAAAAATATTTTTTCTCATTTGGTTTAAAGTTTTAAACGGTTTACCTTCATTGGTCTAAAAATCTTTGTTTCCCCTGAAGTTAAATTAAGGACTTTTTTCCCCAAATCCAATTCCTGAATTCCGTATAAAACTGTGCGAATGTTGCTACGTGAAGAACATTTGAATAGAAAGGCGAAACAAGTGTCACATTTCCTATTCGATATTTGCCTTTTTCAATTTCGTGGCCACGAATATTGGCCAGGTATTCGAATACGCAATTTCTATTCAAGGTCCGAGGAATCTGGAAATCTATAAATAGAAGGAAAAACTTAAGCTGTGCAAATTTAATGTAATCGTGATCTAGAATTCTAATATTTCTGAATACTGATTTAAAGAAAATAAAATTGAGAAATTCGCTCACGCATCGTTTACGACGAATTTTTCAAAATATTCCAGTTTTGCTTCTATACCGACTTAACAACCGTATTTTCTTTTATAGATTGTGCTATGTAGTTATTTTAATATATAACTTATTGACTCAGCCGTTACTTTGCTGTAACCCATTTTAGATTGAAGAAAAACTGCGATACTTAGTGTACTTTCGCTGTGATCTTCAAATTAATATAGGCTAAGGTAACATTAAAAATATTTCAACCACCACAAACACACACACACATACCAATTTTTATTTAAAAAATTTAATAATTCTTTTGGTTTCTTAATTTGATTTCAGATCACAGCGAAAGTACACTAAATATTGCATTTTTTCTTCTATATTATTTAGTCAAATACATAGCACTTACTATAAAGATAAGAGACTTCCTGAAACCTTTCTATGAACCATTTCTTTCGTAAATAGCCAGGAAGGGATGGTCATAACTTTCGAAAAATGTCTATTGAACTGAATATCATAACAGTAAAGGAACAACGCCCTTTATAACAATGGCAATAAAGGTAGAAACGGAAACAGAACATTAGGTATGTAACAAAAATAAAATATTTTTTCTTCAATAAAAAGAATAATGTCAATTAAAAATAACAAAAATAATTATAAATATAATTTGACTCCCGCTCCGGGTCGTTCTTGGTGCAGGTGCAAAGGTTGGCCATAGCTATTCAGCGCGGTAATGCAGCGAGCGTGATGGGCACCTTTGCACTGGGACGAGCAGGGGGGGAAGGTTATTGGATTAGTTTTTAATATGTGAACAATCCAAAGAACTGTACGCATCGACCGTTGTTTAACTTCGACTATCGCGTCAGATCACGTTAGTTAGCCGAGCTAGGGTTTCTAGAAGAAAAAAAAAACAACAAAAAAACCAAATCAACCGTTTCTTTCTGTTTTTTTTTTAATGTTTCAAAAACCATGACTATCAGTGGGTGGATTGAATTATCTAAGAGCTAAGCGGCATGAAAAGGGAGACACAATTTTTAGGGTTCTGCATCAAAGCTTCTGTTCTTCGTTCATGCAGCCTTCTATGAGTTAAGCGAATTAGATCGTGCCTTATTAAGTTCAATTAGCAAAAACTGTAAGAATATAAAAATATTAACTTCCTGTTCTTCCTGAATAAAAAACTGTTTACGGGTATACCTACTACACAAATTAATTGTAAATATCTATAACATATTCAGTAACGCATTTTTAGTCACGGTGTAAATCGCCAATCGATTGTTTATTGATTTAAGATAGTAAACATAATAAATCGATAGTCAAGGTCACAATGCTTTGTTATATGACACGATTTACAATAGGAACCCAGTAAAGAGACAATAAAAAAACAAGACCATAAAAAGCGAGAGTGGCTCGGTGGTAATAACGTCTGCTTTTTGAAACAGAAGGCACCTGGTTCGATCCCGGCCCTACACTGGGCTAGATATGACCATTTTGAGATCTCTTAGACTCATCAAAACTTTCAACATTTTTATAAATAAAATATAATATAAACTTGAAAAGGTTGGCCATAGCTATTCAGCGCGGTAATGCAGCGAGCGCGATGGGCACCTTTGCACCGGGGGCGAGCAGGGGCGGGTTATTTGATTAGTATTAGTATTATTAATATGAGTTTTATGTGACATGCATAAACTAACCACCCGTTTAGAGAGGGACTCGATGTAATCAATCATATTATGTCAAAGTTACAATCTATGTTTCGCACTCGGAAAAGTCTTTCATTACCAAACGTTACTAAAGTCATAGAATAATAACTAAAGTTAAAATTAAAATTACAACATAGGTATCGTGTGAGAAGACTTTGACAGTTCTTTATTCCTGAGATATAAAAGTCAAAATTGGCGTAACATGGTTTTTGTATTTGAGTTGTACCAATTTGGCTCAGCCGTAGACCATAGATTTTTTACTCTTCCTCCTGTACCATATCTTATTTTTCGGTTATTTGTGGTTTTTACTTGTCTTTGTACAAACAATACTCAATTAAAAAATAAGTTGATATTAACTCTTGAAGTATTTAGAGTAAGGTGATGTTCTTTACGAAACCTTTGTGCAAAATGCTTGACATTTCATTTAGCTTCTTAAACTCTTTACCATATACGGAGTCGAACCGATATTTATGACAGTAATTAATCAAAATTAAATTAAATTGCATACAAGCGCATGATCATAAAAATTCTTCACATTGTTAAGATGATATTTCTTAAAACTTCAAAGGCTTCAGACTTACGCAAAATTATATTAACGAAAAAAACTGGTTCAAGTACATAAACAAACAAAAGTTAAAATGATTATGGACTTGAAACAAATGTGATGCATTTTTTATTAATATAATCCTACTTATTAATAAATGCGAAGTTTGTGTGTGTGCGTGTGTATGTTTGTTATATCTTCATGTTCAAAAGGCTGAACCGATATTGATGAAATTTGATGTGAAGGTCAATCCCACCTTGGCTTAACCTTTGCCCAAATAAACGTTTTTGATTTGATCTAATTTGAATAACACATAGGCTACTTTTTATCCCGAAAACAATTGTGGTTCCCGTGGGATACGCGAATAATTTCAAAATCTATGTCACTTTCGCTCAAGCGGTTTGACCGAATGAAGATAGGGTAGACCGTGAATTAACATATAGGCTACTTTTTATACCGTATTAACTTTAACGCGGGTAACTAATAAATAGACAGGAAAATATTGCAATTATTTTATCTGTAACCAAAGTACATCAATTCATCTAATCACATTAGTTAAGTAAAATGTTGTATGTGTTTTATAGCTTTCTCAAAATAAGACAAAAATTATAACGGACTTCCATAAAAAAAAAAACAGACTTCACAATATTTTCTGTCAAAACAAATAACTTTGACTTTTACATCTACAATTCGACCAAAATCAATAAATTGTATATTATACTACTTGTGCTTAATGCTGTACTTTACGTAACTCAAAGCACCGTAGTATCGATATATCAACCGGAGTAATACGAGTAAATACGGCTTCTGTAACGAGACGCGCGGAATGAGCTCTTTATGTAATTTTATGTTCGCGTTATTTGAAATGAGAGCTTTTATAAAGTACGACGGACGCGTGAAAAAATTCCTTCCTGGTTAAATTCTCCTGGACAATTTTAATTTATTAATTGGGGAGTTCTCTTGGGTAGGTAAATCGAGATGGGTGTACAGAATTTTATATTATAAAAGTTCCTTATTCAACGTAAAAATAACTGACACAAAATAGAAATATTTAAAAATAAAGATTTTCAGCTTATACCTTATTTTTGCTATGTGAAGTTTTGTTCAAAGTCTTAGATTTATCACATTTGTATAACCATTGTGGCAAAAGATAAAAAATACAATCTCAAGAATATCCTAACTTTGTTTTATGAAATGATTACCCGAAGAAAATGTTTTCCCTTCCTTTTTCATCGTAAGATCTAAGTGGCCAAGCTCTAGTGTCTAGAGTTTTCAAGCCCTCCGAAGGCCTCTGACTTGGCCTCTTTATTCCTTTAAATCAATGTGTATCAGATATATTTTTGTCGTATTGTATATTTTATCCGATCGTTTGGTCACCTTAACCAAATCGTCTCATGTAAAAGTCTTTAACAGCCAGTTCTCAAGTCAAAGTTTCCTAACACCGTAGTTTATGTAGTAACATCTCAAATGTGGCTGTGTGATGGCGAAGGTCGGTGAAATTATGCGGCCTACATGTGTGTACAAACTGATGCAAATGTTAAGCGACCTGGGCCTTGACGTCATTAGAGACATCTATAACAATATTATAAAGAGAAAAAGTTTGAGGTTTTGTTTGTTTATAGAAGACAAAATTAAATATTTAGTGTACTTCCGCTGTGATCCGAAATCCAAATTAAGACAAGTAAAGGAAAAAATAACTAAGATTAATTAAGATTAACGTTACCTATCACAATTCGGAAATTCTTAACTCTACACGTGTTTCGCCTAACCACAAGGCATCATCAGGAGATGCTGACTTTTCGAACGACAAGTCGAGAGACTCTCGACTTGTCGTTCGAAGTTAATCTTAGTTAATTTTTCCTTTACTTGTCTTAATTTGGATTTCGGATCACAGCGGAAGTACACTAAATATTTAATTTTGACTTCTAGTTACAATGGATTTCCACAAAGTAACGCCTGAGTCAATAAGATATTTTGTTTGTTTTGTTGTTTGTTTGACGCGAATAGGCTCCGAAACTACAAGACCGATTCGAAAAATTCTTCCACCGTTGGGAAGCTACATTATCCCTGAGTAGCATAGGCTTTAGTTTGTTTCTCATTTCAACTTTGATTATTTTTAATAGCCCGTGCGAAGCCGGGACGATCTGCTATTTTAGTATTATTAATTTGCGACAAAGAGGTTTCTTCTTCGTATGAGCTTCGGTTAGGCTCTGGTGTCGAGACTTTTCAAACCGCCCGAAAGCTTCAAAGACTGCTTTATGACTAACAGCCTGGCAAATTAACGTGTCAACCAACCCACGGTAACACCTAGATGAAAATGCCGTTTTATAAACGACAGTTTTGTGCATGGTCACCCATTCAAAGACAGTCACTTAACCTCGATGATCGCGTCCGATCACCTTATTTAGCCGAATTACTAGGCACAACAAAAATATACAGCTTTTTATATTAAGGCTCTTTCATTATTATTTTAAGTTAAGTTTATTTATTTTTTCTTTATGCTACAAACCTGCGAGAATCATTCATCTTATTTAAATTTATTTTAATTTCCAAAGTGAATTTTTATTTTATATACTAAAAAAATAATAATAATCAATCTGTTAAAATGCGAAAAGTTATTTAAAAACATATGCATGCAAATTGTAACTAATGCCCATAGCAACGTGGTCAGGTCGGTTAACATATGAATCGGAGTACGTGACCTTACTCTGCATACTGTTGCAAAATAATAAATTGCACATCTCATAGTAATTGGGAGATGTATTGGCGTAATTGGAATGAAAAGAGTAATTTTGTCGATCAAGGTATCGATTTGAGAAATGTTCGGAGTGACCAAGGAATTTTGGAAGAGATCGGTTTCAGAGATAGGCTCGTCATTAAGTGGTGATCTTAGGCACTAGCTTCTAAGTTATTTTATGTTTCTTTTATTTTTGACATTATTAGTGTTTTAATAAATAATTTATCTTTATATTTTTTATCCATATAATATCTTTAGTCCGGTCAAATTAGACCAAAAAATTAGGGTGAAATTACATAAATTCGCAACAAGCTGAATTTTGGTACAATTGTTCAAAACACGACTATAAACAATAGCTGAAAGTTCCCCATCATTCCCGTGTGTGGAAAATTTTTATTCAAGTTCAAAGGTCAAAAAAAATTAGTTATTCGCGATTTTCAGCAAATCGGTAAGTTTTATCAAAAAATATTTCACACAAAAATTGTAGATCATAATGTTATCTACAAAAAGTTCTCTGATACTTTTTTTCAACGAGCCACCGTTTTTGAGATATAGCGATTCAAAAAGTTGCACATTTTACTTCCACCTGCGCCGGAAAAACTGCTGAACTCGATTTTTTGCAATTGTAAAAAGGGATGCAGTGCTAAATGTGGTTGCAAAAAAAACGGACTGTTCTGTTCTCCGGCATGTACACATTCTCAAGGCCGGTTGTGCTCTAATAATGAATCACCAACAGAAGAGGATCCGTTTGATTACAACGAGGCAACATGCGACGATACATCGCTATTAACGCAGTTTACATGCACTCAGGATGAAGACGAACAAGAACAAGAACAAGAAGATCAAGAAGAAGATTTTGAAAGTTACGAATCGGACGATTAAATTTCACTACTTTTTTTAACTTAAATTCCTTTTATCTTTTCAATCTCTGCTAATATCTATTATTTTTCAATAGTTTTAAATTATAGTTAGTTATATGCAAGCATATTTAGCACTGCATCCCTTTTTACAGTTGCAAAAAATCTAGTTCAGCAGTTTTTTTCGGCGCAGGTGGAAGTAAAATGTGCAACTTTTTGAATCGTTATATCTCAAAAACGGTGGCTCGTAGAAAAAAAAGTATCAAATAACTTTTTGTAGATAACATTATGATCTACAATTTCTGTATGAAATATTTTTTGATAAAACTTGCCGATTTGCTGAAAATCACGAAAAACTATTTTTTTTGACCTTTGACCTTGAATAAAAAAAATTCCACACACGGGAATGATGGGGAACTTCTAGGCATTGTTTATAATTATGTTTCGAACAATTTCACAGAAATTCAGCTTGTTGGGACTTTATGTAACTTCGAATGTCTAAATTGACCGGACTACTTTCTAATGTTTATTTTTACAATAGATGGGTTTGCGATTGATCACAATTCACCTGATGGTAAGTGTCAGCACAGACAGATGATAGTGGCAGTGTTTTGAAAAGACTATTAAAAATGTTAATAGTTTTTGAAAAATATGTTTAGGTCTAAATATTTTCCCTAAAATTTCCTGTAAGCACGTGTAAAACTTAAAATCTTCCGCTTTTTGCTAATTTACCAAGCAATTCTTATTTTTTTTAAAACCTTATACTGAGCCTTATTTAGTTCGTATTATGGTAGCTCACACAACTGATATACTGCATTTACATACTTACATATATATTTTTAATCGACTTAACAAATAATTTTATCGCTGCTTGAGTTCGTTTGTTCCATTTTATCTCATTTTTTTTAAATAGCTGAGCTCTAGTACCATGAATATGACTCTGCAACAAATTTACAACTGGTACCACCAGCTCTAGAAAATACTTTACCATCATCCAATTGTTTCCTTACAACCTTTTTCTTAACCGAAAGCTAAAGCTCAATAGCGGGGTTCTTACCCACGGCCTAAGTGACGTAAGACAACCACACGCCTGTCTGAGCCGTCGTAGCTTCAAACTATACTGAATGTATGATTGTCTAGTCTTGTTTGACGAGTTTTAGACATATGTGTAGGCACTGGAACTAGAAATCGTGGGGACCTTTAGAAAGTGCAAAGGGCATGTGGGATCGATTGGTTTCAAGGCGGAGGTTGGAAGACATGCTGCTGGTGCACGAACCAAGTTGTTTACCTTTTGTATGTCATAGGGCATTGTGCAAATATTGAAGAGCTTATATAGGTACTCGTACCGACCGATTTGCGTAGTCATAGAAACATATTATTTTTTTTTAAAACGTAAAACATGCATAAATTACAACTAACTACAATAATTGCTTAATTCATATACTTAATGTATCATTAATTAATTTATTAAAAAGTAAAACAAACAGAATTAGTTCTTTTAACTAAATATAATAAAATAAAGTTTTTTTAAGATACTTTTTCCTAAAGAGCAGTTTTGTTACAATCTTAGATGATGTTGTGAAAATAAAAGCCATTTCATTTATTTATTCTCCAAAATTTTTGTTAATCTTCTTATACAAAAAATTTCCATGTCACAGTGTTAGTTACCATACTCCTCCGAAACGACTTGGCCGATTTTTACCCAATTTTATATGCGGATTCAATAGGTCTGAGAATCAGCTACTATCTATTTGCCATACTCGAGTAGTTATCACACGTTAATCAATGTATTCGCGTATTTTCCCTAAACTTGAATCTTCAATTTATGACCCACAATATTTACGATCGAATTCGTAAAAAAGCACTATAACTATGTAAATTTAATTTCACAATTTCGAAGGTCAAGCTCAACTCCCTTGACCTAAAGAATTAGTTTAAAAACAGGTGTCTTTTATACAAATGGTGTATTTGGTTTAATAAATTGATAATTAAAAATCAAAACTATAGTTTTATGTGAACTTGATGTATATATAATTAAGTACTGCACAGTAACAACTTACTCGTATTTTATTTATTTATTTTCAGAGTTCTTTTAATAACGTTTTAATAATTATTTATTCTTCTTCGTATTAGCTAAGTGGCCAAGCTCTGATGCCGAGAATTACCGCCCGAAAACCTCTCAACTGCTTGTATTACTAACAGAAGGGACCTACAACTTCACGTGTTATCCGACCCACGGTAGCGTTCAGATTAAAACCAACAGTACCGTGGCCTGGTCACCCACGGTGAAGCGAGAGGGTCCCTGAGGCGGGCCACTCCTTACACTTTTATTCCCAGTATGCAAGTACTAGATGGAGTGGCCTACATAAAGTGTGAAGAAGCAAATTGAAAACCATTGCCGAAGTACCTGGTATTTTCAGCATTATGCTGAGTTGCTCCTTTTGTGGACAAAGCTCAATGTTTTTAGAAATAATTAGCCGTTGTTATTGTACGAATTTATAATAATATATATGTATAATTGTATAATGCAAATTAAATGTTTTTCTCTCTTTCTTTTCTTATTTATGAAAGCTAATTATTTTGTTGTTTAAAACCAAAAAAACTGGCTTTATATGCTGGCAACGTTATAACAATTATAATTATTTATAACAAACAAATATATTCCGAAGGATTATATATCATATCCAATTGATTATATAGATCTTATATATATTTACAACATTGAAACTGATTTTGATTGCCAGTAATAATCATAAAAAGATTGGTTATGGATAATGAAATGTGGTTTTACTAATTGCAAAGCAACATATGAAACTTAAATTGAGTATTAATACTGTTATTTACATTTGCGTTAAATTGAATATTAAAAGGATAATTATTGATATAATTATGTAGCTCATTCAATTATGACGATTAATAACGAACCGAATAAATTATTAAAAAAATCCATAATATAGAAAAAACATGAATTGCACAAGTTTTCAGTGTACATATATACTTATATATACCTATATAGTTCGTAATCTACTCGTAGTACGTATAATTTTCTATTCAACCTACATAACTTCAAAGATGTACTACGCCCTTTCGAAATAAGGAAGAACTACTTTTAATTCATAAAACCGGTTTCAATCTACTATGTTAAATGGTAATCTTGCTAGCTTTAAAGCATTTCGAAGAAGCAACAGCATACTTAAGCCCATATCGGAGATTACTTAAATTACGTAATATACAGGATTCAAGTGAAGTGCTACAAATTAATGTGGATCCATTATACATAATATAATGCTTCGACCAAATATGTATTAGATATAAGGTGTCTCTAAACGCAGCAAGGAAAATAAGACCACAAGTAAGAGTGTGATCTTATTTGAGTTTGAGGGATTTAAGCGTTATTAATATAGTAATATAGTTGAATTTTCTAACGCTCACTGCGAACGGTCTTATGACCGTACGCAGTGAGCATATTTTGTATTTGTGTATATATTGTAATAGATACGATAGCTATAGTAAATACATGGCATCTTATTGTGCTATGTATGTATGCAACACTGAATCTGGTATACCTATATGTATTTAGATCTGAAGTAACAAAATCGGCAAAAAATCTTAATTTTAATTTCTTCATTTCACGAAGTGTGTTTTTCCTTATTTCATTGTAGATTTCGATCTAGCTGCTATAGATAATTTATATAGGGTTACCGTTTGTGTTGCTGGTCGAAGGTTCAATCCCCGCCAATGAGCTCAAGGTTTCGGCGTAGGAAAACATCGTGAGGAACCACCCTCAAGCTAAAAAATCTGCCGCTAACCACCTAATAGTATGTTCCGGCAGCCTCTTTGAGAGACAGTTATTCCAGACTAGATAAGTTCCATCTTTGAGCCAGAGTGTCGCTAACATGTCTAGTTACCCTCCTGCTGGTCAAATTCCTAGTTGTAAGGAGTAAAAAGTATATATTGCGGAATGAAGTCAAACCAGTATGTCGGTTTAGCAAAAAACTATGATCGATAATGATAGAAATAGGCTTATAGTATTCGCTCATAAATTGAAGTGTCGTCGGTTATACAATATTCAAGTATGTAGGTAAGCGAACGTAGTTAACATGCGTAATAGTGCCAAAGATAACTGAACCGGTCGCTCGATATATTTATGATATCAATTGAAATAAATAACGACACAATTAGTTGCATCATTATACCGTAAAGAGGCAGTAACTCAAGTTAGGTGTTTGCTTAAACGCTTTTTTTGTTCGGAGTCTTATTAAAAAAGATAACAGATTCTTGAACGACACAAGTTGTTAAAATTGTGACGTTGTATAACGTTATTGTGTGTTATGGCTAAAATTTTGTGTAAACTGTTCTAAAGAAAAAGTTGTTTTTATCACGTAATTTTCAATACAAATTTTCTTATCTTTTTTTGCGTCGTTTATGGTAGTTTTTTATATTTTTAAAACCTTTCGTGTAACTTTACTAATAAAATAGTTGAGATGAGGTGCATTATGAGGACTAGAAATTGTAGAAATGAAATAAAAATGTATGGGAATGGCAATTTTGTAATTGACAGGTTAATTTCGCTAGTGTTTGTTATTTCTTTATGTCAAATGGATTCATCTATTATTACGGCAGAGAGAAAAAGAGATAGAAAGAATGAAAAAACGAAAGCTGATAGAATAACATAGTCACTTTTTTCTGTTTTTAGTTTATGTAACGTTTCTTAATTGTTTTTATATTACTTCGGCATAAGTGTAAACATACTATTGAGAAAATTTGGGAGTTGCAATTGATTCCCAAAACTATTTTGGGAGCCTCTTCTGTATTCCTATTATAGTGTAAATTTTATAGCGTAAATGTATGTAACCTATGCCAAATAAACGTATTTTGGTTTATTTTTTTATGTTAATGATGATGTACCCATACTGATATTAAAGTGTAGATAAAGCTGAGTATCGCAGATTTGTGAAGTAGCGTCCATAAATCAGGTCAGTGTGTTAGGACGTTGCGGATAGCGTTCTTTATAGCCCGAGTTAAGCAGCAGTTAAACTGTTTACTCAATTGGCCGGTTAGGAAATTGGTTTAGCAAGAACCGGTAATTGTGTTATTTTGGTAATAAGTTAAAACTTTTTGGTTAGTCATCCTAATTATATTAAAAATGCGAAAGTTTATGTGTGTGTAAGTGCGTGTGTCTGAGGCTTGGTTGCACCATATAATTTGACGACCTCGTTGGCGTAAAGGTTACCATGCCGGTCTGCTAATCAGAAGGTTCCGGGTTCGATTCCCGGCCCGGTCAACATCTTTGTGCTTAACTAAATTTGTTGGCTGTGGGTCTGGGTGTTAAATATGTATTTGTATATAATATGTATGTATGTATATGTAGTATATCAGTTGTGTTAGCAACCATAATACGAGCTAGAACTGGTTCAGTATAGGGCTAACCAGCCGTGTGTGAATGTGTCAAAAAAGTAGTTAAAGTTATGGTTGATGTAAAATTTGTTGATAACCCGGCTAAATGAGGTGATACGACGTGATCATCGAGGTTTAGAAACGGTTGATGCGGAGAGTCTTTGGATGGGTGACCATGTACAAAATTGTCGTTTAATAAGTGGTATTTTCATCTGGGAGCTACCGTGTATTGGATGACAAGTTAAATTGTAGGTCGAGGCTGTTAGTAGACGGGCGTCTAAATTGAAATTGGTTTTCCGAATTTTCCATGTTTACTTGTTTTTATTAATTTGCATTATAGACTTAGGTATGTATAGTATACACAAATTTGTCAATAAATATAACATTTGTAAGTTTGCTTCCTCTAGCTTATACTCAATCGGTCATTCAACTGAGAGGACATGAACCTTCAAATGTTTCCTCTATTGCATCGACTTATTACCAACATAATATTATTTTATTTTGTAATTTGTGGTAGGTAAATTTATCTGTTATTTTTATTCTTCACTTTTTTCTTCGTTTCACTTTATCTTGTACTTTTATCAAAATTATCTGAAACCACAAACCGCAAACTGAGGTTCATTCAGCAAATCTTTTAATTCACTGCAAAGGTCAATGAACCCATTATGTTGGCAGTAATGTCAAGGAACAAGGTGGAGCACGAAATAAAAGGTCTGAGCTTGTTCAGTTGCTGATATCCTTGGTAGAAATCATGGAGAATGGGAACCTTTCAAATAAAGGTACATTTAGTATGAAAATCAAAATGTTTACAATGTTATAAGTTTTGGCAGAGCAGTTGCTATTGCTCGCTTGGGTAGAAGTATAGTATATACTCGTATATTATTTAAACGGACTTTGAGCTACTTTTTAGGGTAGAAACTACTTTCAAGTAGAAAAAATTGTCGACAGGCTCCTGAGAAGTGTGTATAAGCAACCGGTAGCCTATTTAATTTATATTTATTTTTGAACTTATAGGTCTGCGTTTGAGCACGACCGGCCTAGTGTTAATCAACACTATGGTTTACGATGGCGTCTATGGTTGTGCATATTTTGGCACAACTAAAATACAACAATCACGTACGTCAATTTTGACTTATTATATGGAATAATGATGATCTGTTAATATGTATTACTTCTTACACAATGTCTAGTTTTGTCATGAAAAGCATAGAAACAGTTTTTAACTCCTGAAGCAAAAACAAACGGGGTGTTAAAAGACTCGTCAGAGTCTATTTTGTTGTCTAAAAGGTTTGATAAAACGATGACAGTGACCATACATAAAAATCATATTATTACTTTGAAATAGATTCAAAGCTATGTATATATTAGATACCATCAATACTTCGCAGTTGTATGTTGGGACAGTAAACCCAATTATAATATCCGATTTAATGGCACATAGCCCTCTTCCGAAACAAATAAGTGGTTCATCACTTACTTTTCCGTATAATACTTATTGGAAATTACGAAAATGACAAACATGCGAAAATTAAAATATCAACACCCCGTTTAACTGTTGCATCCGTACTATTCTACCGCACGGACACATTATAGCTCTGTCCTTTACTAACACCGCGTCCCGCGACCGCAGAGGCAAACATCGCTAATATGAGGCATTGACATTTGTATTATATTCATGACATGTAAGCAATTATGTTTCAATTCAATTAATATGTAATAATCTAAAATTAAAATTTAACTCATCTTTTATGAGACATATTATGTATTATTAATGTATTATTATGAATTATCAACTTAGTTAATATGAATATGAATCTATTATTATTTTATTCTAATTGTATCAATCAATTTATTGGATTATTTTGGGAAGGCACGGGCTAATGCCTATTTTGGCAACTAGAGCTTAATGTTAAAAATATGTATTTTTTGGTGCCAATAAATTATTTTGAATATTTTTTTTTTAATTGCTTACATTGGCCATCAAGTGGGATATTATCATTGGTAAGGCCCCATGTTTCCCAAGCACGAAGCGCGTTAATCGCACGCTTCCGTCGCGCCCGCGCCAGGATCCGCTTGCACCATCTATGTACCTGATGCAGGAATGTGGTTGCTTACAGATTCCCTTCATTGATAAAAGTACATACTCATAGTACATAAATAGCTTTACGACGACCTCGTTGGCGTAATGGTTATGAGGGTCTCGAAGGCAGGAGTGAACCGGTTTGTTCTGGGCAAGAGCACTCCACTTATATCGCTTACCATCAGGTGAATTGCGATCAACCATATGCCCATTACAATGTAAAATAAGTTCGAGTCGCGCAAGAAAGGTTCCGTACCGTTACGTTACAGATCTTATATAAATAGCAAAAAAAACAGGTTTGTTGTATGGGAGCCCCCGAAAATCAAATTTTGTATGTATTTCATTATTTATTCCAAAAAGTAATATACATCTACATTCTGTGATAATTTTAACCGTCTACCTGTCACCGTTATTGAGATATAGAACAAAAAAAGAAAATAACACGTTTATTGTATGAGGACCCTTTTGGTATTTTTATTTTTGTTTTTAGTATTTTTGCTATAGTGGCACGGGCAATACATTACTTTTGAATTTTGGCTTTCCAACTATCACGGTTTCTGAGATACAGCCTGGTGACAGAAATACAGACATCGGAGGCTTAGTAATAGGGTCCCGTTTTTAACTTTTAGGTACGAATTCGAAAAAAAACACCCAACAAGCATTTCGAACAAATACATTAGCAAATTATAATCGGTTTATCCGTTCTTCACATACACACAACATTTGATAGCGTAGGTAAATTGGTACTAAAATAAAGACAAGAATTTATAACATTACAAAAGAATGTTGATATAATTTGTAATGGTAATAATCAGTCATGAATGCGGAAAATGTGCACCAATCATTCACTTCTGAAGGTTTTAAAAAGCCGTTATGGTAAAAAATAATTGTTGAAATGTAAATGTCAAGAGATAATAAATAAAATCGGTTACGTGCGAGTTGGAATCTCGCGACAAAAGGTTCCGTACTATTAAAAAAACTTGCAAAAATCACGTTTGTTGTTTGGCAGCTCCCTTTATATGCTGGATTACTTGGTGCTCTTAGCATAATGCTGAATTTGCTCCTTTTGTGCACACACTAATAGTGAATTATCTAACGTAAATTCTTACGTAAACGCACGGCCAACATCTTTGTGCTTAACTAAATTTGTTTGGTGTGGGTCTGGATGTTAAATATTTATCTATATAAAATATGTATGTACGAGTATGTATATGTAGTATATCAGTTGTGTCAGCAATCATATTACGAACTAGAAATGGTTCAGTATGGGGTTAACAGCCGTGTGTGAAATGTGTCGAAAAAATCTATTTGATTATGTTTTAAGTTTTTGTTTTTATAGCGGCTACAAAAATATATCATCTGTAAAGATGAAAAATATGTCACAAAGTAGCTTATTGTTGTTCCAGCAGCTTTTGTGAGAGACAGTTATTCCAGACTTGGCATGCTCCGCTTTAGGTCAGAGGCTGGTTGGTTGATTATTTACGCACCCTGCTAGTCTAGCCGCACAATGAAATATAAATGTATGTGATTATTTCAACCATCTAGTTAGCCAAGGTACTTAAGATACCTGGTGACAAACAAATAGCGATTGAAGTACAGACTGCTGTCTTTAGTAAAAGGGTCCGTTGGTAATCTTCGGATACGGATTCCTAAAAAATAAATAATGTGTTGAATACAAGATGAGAAGATAGCTGTGCGATGAAGGGCTATTATGTCATTTTAAAGCGCTTTATTAATTTAACTGCAGTTTTGAACGATTTATTATTATAGTATAACGTGGACTTCTGGATAATCAGGAAATGCGCTTCTTTCTTAAGACAATTCAGTTTTAAATATTTGGAGCTCAAATTTTGTAAGATTATGAAGCGATTTCCACGGTACATTCGTTGGAAAGGTCTCGGGGATCCGTGAGGTTACAAACCTCACGGATCCCCGCAAACAAAATTCAGGGAACATTTCAACTTTATGGCGAAACGGAATTCGCCGGGTTTGCTAGTCCATTATAAAAGTACCTACAGTAAGTCTAAGAATATATACGAGAATGTTGTCTGAGGTAGGAGTACCAGGTAAACAGAGCGCTGAGGAGAGAGGTGCGCCCTTCAACAACTCCGGCTGTCGGTTCCGGTACTCGAGTGGTTTGCACGTGCACTGTGATTACTGGATGTGGCATTTTTTTATTGGCGTATTTTTTTTTCTTCATACCACAGACTGGCAGGAGATAGCACAAGGTAGAGAAGAGTGGCGTCTCTTGGTGTCTGAGATCAGTAAGCCGAGTGCAAGTTTTGTCGTATGCCTGACGCGCTCGACGAAAACCGCGTTCGCACATGATTTGTATGAAAAAACAGGGCGCCACCTAGCGGCGCAAAAAGTTTCGAACTTGCGAAGTTTTTGTGCGAACGCGGTTTTCGTCGAGCGCGTCAGGCATACGACAAAACTTGCACTCGGCTTACAGGACCCATTTTGATTTCCGTTAGTTTATTTTTTTTTCAATTATTCATTCGAAATTTGATGTGATCAAATTTTGTTTTATTGTTGTTTTGTTAAAGTGTAGTCTGTTTCTCAGGCGCACTTTTGTAATTTGTATACGTGGCCTGATTGGAAATGTAGCTCCATTTGGGAAGAATCAAGTATACTTATATAGAAGAATGTGGAAAATTCAACTTAGATATATAAAATTATGTGTCTTTAAAATCCCCTAATAAGAATAAATTAAAAACACCCAAAATTCTAAATTAAAACGTACAAATCCCCTGAAGTCAGTATATGGTGGCAATCACACAGATTAAACTTTTTGCGCTCATGTTATGCATAAATAATTTTTAAACCAACACCTAATGATTTTTCCATCCATGATTAATACATATGACTTTGCCACCTCCAAACCCATTCAATTTCTACATCCACGGCAGTATGACACATGCAATACCGAACATGCCTGCTAAATTACACTTCATTCACATATAGATTATCTCACAGATACAGCGGTCACGTAGCATACAACTGGTTCATACATACTCACACACCTAGGCACTAAGGATACACATTCTTATAAAAAAATGATTTTCGCATAAAAATTTACTTTTTTTTAACATTAAAATGGGCTTGCGCTTGCAACAATCACAATTCACTTATGCAAGCGACATTATGATCTAAGGTGGAGCGCAGATTGTAGCTCTCAGGGAACAGGGAACTTGGCAAAGAATTTCACACCTTCGCAGTTCGCACTATTTTTTTTTTAATCATTATGAAACGATAGGAAAATAAAGACAATCTTTTCATTGGTTAAATTTGACCAATGTCAACGTTTCCATGTAAATTACTATATTTTCCATGTATTTTGAACTAGGACTATCGTAGCAAGACATGCTCGTGTATATAATATGTATTTAGTTTTAAGAGATTTAAAATTTATATTTTATAGCTAGCAAGTTATGCGGAGCAAGCACGGATAGTGAACATTTCTTGACCGAGAGAGACACAAGTCAAGTGGAAATATTTTATAAGAAAAATTGTTCCTTGTTGTCTTTAATAAGATGCATTTTCACAGTGAGTTGGAAATAATGGGGGAAAGATTATAAAACCTCGTCCCTTGCTCGCCCCGCTCAGGGAGGAAATGTATTTCTTCTTTTTATAAAACCTCTTTAGTGACAATGATTACCAACCAACTATTAAAATAAATCTTCTTTTTCGTATGAACTTAGTGGCCAAGCTCTGGTGTCAAGAGTTTTCAAGCCGCTCGAAGGCCTTTGACTTGGCATAACAACTGTTTGTACTAAGACTAACAGCCGGGACCTACAATTTAACGTGTCATGCGACATCATTGTTGAATGCCATCTAAAGCTTCGAACGGGTTGGAAGTAGTATTGATAGGCATTGTGTGTTTTAAATTTACTATATTTGCTACTAATTTGTTTCTTTAAATGCAAATTTAATATTTGTAAGTAGACAATTATTCAATCCTTAGTTTTAAAACCGAACGGAACGGACAAATAATCAATTTATCTATATCAATTAAAAAAACTAATATTTTATGTACTTCTGTTACTAAAGATCATCTCAAGGACTGAACGGTCACATTCGCTATTTAATTAACGCATAAATAAATAAAGATTGATAGTGCTTATATCCGTGATATCCTGTTTAGGGACCTGTGTAACCGAGACAGGAAACGCAAACCAGTTACTAGTACTTACGAGATTTGCATGTGAACCATTGCTAAAGTTTATTTTAATTGCAGGATTAGTCATAGTTCATTTAGTTCTATATTCATATTATGTTTGATGGAACTTCTTGCTAACTTCTAAACGCCTAGTACTCTCCGTTAAGGCAATGACAAATTTACAGTTAAATCAGAAAAGTTAAAAACTTGCTTGTAGAACGTTTAAAGAATGAATAACCGTAAAAATAAAATATAAAAAAAATAGAGCATTATTTAATTTTCCTTAACTAATATTTTTCATTTTTTACGCCATGCCTAGTAATATACATACAAAAACTACTTTACTTACTCGTAATTAGAATTTTCGTTTGGTACCATTGATTTAAAAGGTCGATAAATCTGTCAATATAATAATTAATAAATTACAAATGGCTGCCTGAACTTTCATGTATCAAAAATGTTTCAAATCTTTCATGTAAAAAAAACATACATTTAGCTACATAATTATTTTGTTTTTAATTTGTCTGTCACTCTCTGTTCCAATAATAATAAAAAAGTTTATTAAATTGTATATGCCTAAAGGTTGATGTATGCCTGAAAATTACTATGATTAATTATCATGTATTTTAATTGACGACCTCTTTGGCGTAATGGTTACCATGTGGGACTGCCAATCAGAAGATTCCGGGTTCGATTCCTGGCACGGCCAACGTCTTTGTGCTGAACTAAATTTGTTGGTTGTTGGTCTGGGTGTTAAATATGTATCTATATAAAATATGTATATGTATGTATATGTAGTATTTCAGTTGTGTTAGCAAGCATAATTCGAACTAGAAATGGTTCAGTATGGGATTAACCAGCCGTGCGTGAAATGAGTCCAAAATAATAATTAGTTTCTAGTAAATACTTTTTTTCTGTATAACTTTTTGTAATTACTAGGTAGGTAACTAACTAATTTAATCAACGAATTAGTATTTTAGAAGTTAAGTTAATTAAAACAATAGTTTATAAAACAGCCCGAACAAACTACTAGTACGCTATGATAATATAACAATAAAATTATATTATTACGTGAAGGAAATATAGACTTACTCATAAAAAGGTAAATATAGCTTTTGGAAACGAAAGGTTCCGCCTTACCGTAATAAAAAGAAAATCCTTGACATTTTAACCAAGTTTAACAAAGTCTTTAGCAGAATTGCCAACTATTAAGTTTTCCAAAAGAAACAGATTAACCGAAAACGAGTAGGTGTATGACTATTTTATCATACATAATATATAGGTTTTAAGAGTTCCGTTCTCTTAGGTACAATTTTTAGGTACTCCAAGATAAACTTCAATCAGTTATATTCATCTTCTGTTTAACTAAGTTAGGTAAATAATATTGGCTGAAATATATTATGTATTAGATGAGTTTTCAAACTCAAATTGAGGATTTTTTGAAGCAGCATTGAATTAAAATAAAGTAAAAAAAACTCACACAAAATTATAAGTAGAAGTGCAAATTCTGAAAAATCTTTTCAAATACATTTTTCGTAAACGTTTTTGTAATTTGGTTCCGGTTTTGGAAAAAAATGCGAAAAAATCTTAACATAATAAAATAAGTTGTTAACGTGAATTTATGCCAATACGAAAGAAAGAATACAATCAGAAAATAATAAGAAAGAAAGAATACAATCTATTGAGATGACATACGTACATGTATTATATGTATATCGAGACACAGAAAATGATCATATATGAAGCTAATATACATTAGGTATATGAAATTACAACAACAACAAAAGACGACAGCACATTATGTGTACGCTGGCGTCCGAAAAGGAAAGACTTAAGCATAAACACTACAGATTTCTCTGCAGCAATGATTTTCAGGATCAACCTTTACTGACATTTATTGTCTGCTAGCTGATAATTAAAACAAAAAGCGCTATCGTTGCAGTCCCTGTGGCTCAGCTAACTAAGGTAATCTCAACACGAACATCGAGGTTAGCCAACGATCGATACGGACGGTTTTTGATAGGACGAGACTGTCATTTAAAAAGTGGCATTTTCACCTGGGTGCTACCGTGGGTCGGATGACACGTTAAATTAAAGGACCCGGCTGTTAATCTTAGCACAAACAGTGGTTAAGCCAAGTCAGAGGGCTTTGGGCGGCTTGAATACTCTTGACACCAGACGCATACGAAGAAGAAGAAGAGATGGATCCCTGTTCCCACTGAACTACAACCTTACTGTCTTCAAGGCGAGAGTGATTCGGTTTCTTCTAGGCAAGCGCGCTTCATCTTAGACTGCAATGTGACTTAACATCAGGTTATTAAGCGTGAAAAAATGAAGCATGATGAAATTATGAGAGCACGGGCGCGCGACGCGAGCAGATTGAGTGAACCAGACTAAGTGTGTTGTACGATGACGTCACAGCATCACCGTCAGCCCGCGTCATGCTATTCTAACTTGTTTTACTTCTAAATCGGGAACTAGTTGACGTATTTCTTTCACTAGTATTTTGTATTTTTGACAAAAAATATGGAATACTAATAATCAAAATTATGTAGCATTCTAATTCTAATTTGAAGTGGGGGTGATGAGACGCTGCACTGACATCCCGCTAGGGGCGTATTGTGCATTTCCCCTTTACCAACCTACCCAAGCCAACCGAGCTCCTTGAAGTAACGGAGCACAGCCCTGGCTCGCTGGCATACCTGTTCCACCCCTGTTGCGTCAGATGGTCTGTTTGTCTGAAGATTAGCAATGGAAGGCAAACCTTCATCTTGAGCTGCTATCATTAGGCCGTAACTCCTTCTGGTTTTGTTTGGTAGCCTCACAGTGCAGTAGCACTTTGTAGTGTTTGTGCTATACATTATGTAGCATTATTCATTCTATCAACCTTTCTCACTTCTTCACATGCACAAATAACTCTGTATAACTAGACTATGTATAGGTAGGTTATGGTAAGGCAGGCGATATCGCAACATCCGCCCGCCGTGTCCTTCATTCATACTTTTACTAATAACTACGCCGCTAGGACTGTGAATGGTCTCCTACTACTTGGAGTAAACTAAGCCTGTTGAGGTTTGCATCTAAATCTTATAAAGCAACTAGCTGACCCGGCAAACGTTGTATTGCCTAAGTAAAAAAAAAAAATCTAAATATACAGTAGCTTATTCTCAGACCTACTGAATACGCATATAAAATTTGGAAAAAAACGGTCAAGCCGTTTCGGAGGAGTACGGTAACAAACACTGTGACACGGAAATTTTATATATAAGATTACATCTTGAAGTGGGACTGGGCCGGGCACGTCGCCCGCATGCCGAATACATTTTGGGCAAAAACCACCACCGCATGGAGCCCACCAAATAGACGGCATCCCGGCGGGCACAAGATGAGATGGCGGTACGACCTCGACACACACAACCCACACTGGAAGACCGTTGCCCAGGACAGACAAAAGTGGAGGGACGGTAGGGAGGCCTTTTTATCTGCAGTGGGCTGATTTATAGACTTAGATAGATAGATGAGAGCTTGGTTGGGAGAGCAGCCGCCTCACGTCCCGAAGGTCGTCTGTTTGATCCCCGCCAAAGAGCTTGAAGAGCCAGGAAAACATCGTGAGGAAATCATAACAACCATTTTTTTTTACTTTTTATGGGCTTTCGCTTGATCGCAATTCACCTGATGGTAAGCGATATTGCAATTTAAGGTGGAGTGTTGCCCAGAAGAAACCGGTTCACTCTTGCCTTGAAAACAGCCAGATTATAGTTATCGGGGAACAGGGAATTTGGCAAAGAATTCCACACCTTGGCGGTACGCACAATGAAGGAACCGTAAACCATTCTAAAGTTGAAAAATCGGTCGCCGAGCACCTAAGAGTGTGTTCCGGCAGTCTCCTGGAAAGCCAGATATTCCAGACTAGACATGCTCCTCTTTAAGCCGGAGTTTCGCTAACTCGTTTGGTTTCTATGTATCTTACATAATTATATAGTTTGTAGAAACTTTCAAAGCATTTCGTATAATTAATAAGGCAAATGTTAATCAAGGAAATTTCCACAAGATTTTCTTCACCTTAGAAAGTATTCGATGCATTCAAAGTATTTCCTTTTCTCCATCACCTTTGGATTTTTTTACACTCACTTCGAAGAAAAACGTTTGTTTGTTTATACGGTTCTTATGCATTACGCTGTCTGTATAGTGTCCTATTTGATTACAAGTTTTTATACATTACTAGCAAACCCGGCGAACTCTGTTTCGCCATAAAGTTGAAATGTTCCCTGAATTTTGTTTGCTACAAACCTCACGGAGCCCGAGACCTTTCCAATGAATGTAAAATCGTTGAAATCGGTTCGTGCGTTCTGGAGTTATAGAGTTAGGAAGGAAAACCCGACTTATTTTTATATTATAGACAACTAACTTTGGCACGGACATAGTTTAGACTCTAAATTATCGAACAGGGATTATAGTCCTTTGATAATTGATGAAAACTAAAGATAGAAGTTTAAGTTTTAACGTTTTAAAATTAAAGTTTGATATATAATATACGCAGTAGTATAACTATATTAGATAATACTTACTTAAACTATAGATTATCGCATAGATTTTTAACCTCGGAATAACGCAGATGACACCGCAGGGCGTGGCTAGTTTTAAAATAGGCTTTCACTTGACCACAACTCACCTGATGTTAAGTGACATTGCAGTCTAAGATAAAGCGCGCTTGCCTAGAAGAAACCGGTTCACTCTCGCCTTGAAGACAATAATGTTGTATGTAGTTCAGTGTGAACAGGGATTCCGGCAAGGAGTTTCACAGTTTGGCCGTCCGTACTATAAATGTGGAAGCGAATCGCTTAGTACGCATTTTCGGCATTTCCACTGTATATCGGTGTACATAAGCTTCAATAGTAGACAAGTTTGTAATTGAATCAATTGATTCCCACGGATGAAGGTGGCCATACAATGCACTAAATAGCTTTTGTTTCAATTTTTCTCATGTAGATTGTGTAATGGAATACAATAGGTTTTTGGGTATGCATGTAATTATTAAGTATTATTGATTTTGATGTGTAGATAACAGATATATAGGTCAATGTAACAGAGAAAAATGTAGCATTTATCGCTCGGCTAATATTTGTAATAGCCTGAAACGATTACCAAAGTTAAGCAAAGGTCGATGCTGACTGTCTTAGGACGAAAGATCGAGCAAAAGACTGACTTTCAAAAAGTGGCATTGTCATCAGGGCGTACCGTTTGTCGGATGATACGTTAAATTGTAGGTCCCGGCTTACACTCACACACACACAAAACACGTTAAAATTATAACGCATCGTCTTAACGTTGGGGTTAAGTAATAAACTGTAAAAAGTTAAGTAAGTGGTTTAAACTGTATAAAGTAAAAAAAAACAGTCGAGTTCTGAAACTTCCCCTTTTCATAGTCAATTTAAAAAGCTATAACATACTAATTTGACACTCTCAGTTAAATTCAAGCAAACAACCCGTGTGAAGATTTTGCAATATCAGCATTCAAACTCCAAACGTCGTGAAAACGCAAGGAATTCGCGTGGGCAATGGTTTTCGACATTACAGACTAATTTCTTTCTGCAACATCTTTGTTCCGAAACCCAAGGTCCATTGCGGAGCGAATAACTTTAATATAACTATTTAAACGTATGTTGTATGTATGTAATGTAACCCACATTTTGAAGGACTCATTATGTTTGCATAAGATAAAAAAAATACACACAGACGAATACATAACCTCCTCCTTTTTTGAAGTCGGTTAAAATGAGTATATTAGAGGAAGTTTGAAAGTGGTGCCTGTGTCAGACAATGTGAAGAGTGGACGGTTAGCGTGGTACGGACATGTAATGCGTAGAGAGGAGATGCGTGTGACTAGGAGAAGTATGGATGTGATTGTAAGAAGTAGCGGAAGGAGAGGTCGACCAAAGATATGGATGAATTGTGTGAAAGATGATATGAATGAGAAGGGAGTGAATGTAGAGATGACGGCTGATAGAGTGGCGTGGAAGCGAAAAACAGGTTGTGCCGACCCCACCTAGTGGGAAAATATAAAGACAAAGAAGAAGAAGACCGCTGTGACAACGATGTGTAAAGGTTACCACCATGCCGGACTGCCAATAAGAAGGTTCCGGGTTCAATTCCCGGCACGGCCAACATCATCATGCTAAACTAAATTTGTTAGCTGTCGGTCTGGGTGATAAATATGTAGCGATATAAAGTATTTATAAATGTTGTGTGTGTTTAGTCATTATTTGGATTTCATGGAACAAACATTTGTTTCAAATCTCTTTTTAAATTTAAGAAGACAGGCAATGTATCAACAACAAGATACAACCCGTTTTCTGAGGCGTAGCTGTTCTTACCGAAAAATTACTAAACTTCGAATTCACAATCAAGTCCTTATACCGCAGGCTTAAAGCTTATTTTCTTGTTGGCACGTTTTATTGTTTTTCGGTAAGACAGTTTAAATGCAACGATGCGGATGCCCTCTGGGTGAGCAATTAGATAGATAAGCTTTGAGGTTTAGGTCTTTGAACACTTTCTACTAGCTTGCCATGTTTATTAGCCAGTCAATACATAAATAAATAAATATTGTTAAGGCTCATTCCACACACGGCAGGTTAGCCCCATACTGGACCATTTCTTGTTCGTATTATGGTTGCTAACACAACTGATTAAATACATATTAAAAAACTTTATATCGATATGTATTGAACATCCAGACCGACATTCAACAAATTTACGTCATCACAAAGATGTTGGCCGTGTCGGAAATCTAAACCAAAAGTCCCTCTGTTGGCAGTTGTTATATTTTGTCGCATAATTAAATTCAACTAACTTATCTATACCTGCATAAAAGCAATCAAACAAATCCGGCGTTTGATTTGACAGCTATAATTACAAATGAAAATATTTAAAAAGGCTATAATTTGAATTATAGCCTTTGTTATGATATGATTAGTGACATTCACCTACATTTTGGAGGTCACTAATGTTTTGAAATTAAGTTTAGTTTGTGTTTATTTTGAAAGTTAGATTGAGTTTCAGACTAAGCATGCTCGCGTTTCAACAAAAATATATATAGAAGGCTTTTTGGAAATCTTCATTGCTTGAGATACAAGTTTATAAGAGCTACTTGTATCTTGAACTCCCGACACAAAAACTACGGGGTTCTTTTTTTTTTTATTGTTGAATAGGCTTACGTTTGACCGCAGCTTGCCTGATGTTAAGCTTGACTGTGGTCTGATGTATCACGCTTGCCTAGAAGGAACCTATTAAAGGTTCCTAGACTTGAAGACTCCCAAATTGTAGTTCTCGGGAAAAAGAGACTCAGGAAGAGAGTTCCAAAGCTTCGCAGTTCTCAGAATGAAGGTCGAAGCAAAACGCTTTGTGCGAATCCTCGGAACTTTGACAGCTTGTTATGTAATATGTATAAATGTAAGTGTGTGTGTGTTTGTGTGTAAGTCTGTCTGTGGTGTCTTACCTCTCTAACGGATGGACCAATAAAGATTCCAAATTTTAAACAGCTTCTTCTTCGTACGAACTAAGTAGCCGAACTCTGATGTCGAGAATATTCTGACTTGGCTTAACAACTTCTTGTACTTTGACTTACACCCGGGACCTACAATTTAACGTGTCATCCGACCTACGAAAGAGCCGATATCCTATTCTTCTTCGTCAGAGCTCAGACGAAATTGTCATTTTTTCAAATACAATATTGTGCTAGGTCCCATCTAAAGACTATTCGCATCGACTTGCTTGATCGTGACAGATCAGCTTAGTCAGCTGAGTTACGTTAGTTAGAAGTAGTTTGTATAACTAGAGGTGTGAGAACTAGTTTTTACACGCTTTATATTAGCTTGTATGTTTGTATGTTTTTTTGTTTGTAACCGACTTCTTTGGGCGCGATTTTGACCCACTTTAAACGGCCAGATTGAGTCGTGCAATAGTTTAAAATTAAAAAAAACAAGCTATTATAAATAATCCAAACTAAATAGTAGAAAATAGATAATAGTTTAAAAAAACGTTTAGTTTTTTTATTCTATTATTTATTTTTTTCATTTAGTCAAGAAGTATAAGTTTGAAACAAACACTTAAGCTACAGATTTGACCTAAACTTTTTAGCCAAAATCACTTTAGAAAGGTTCCAAAGTAGGTATCGTAATTCCAAGTTCAAGCCATTATAACGGCCATTGACCTTGCATCGTAACTGCACGTAATAGGTAAACTTGCATTTACCTGGCATTGGTGCTTAAACGATGTAATAGCAATATTACTTTTAAACCTTTGTTACGGTTATGTAAGCTCATAATAGTGTTTTCCGCTCAGATACAATATCTATACCAACATTATAAAGAGGAAAAGCTTGATTTTTGTTTGTTTGTTTATTTGACGAGAAACTACGGGACCGATTTGAAAAAATCTTTCACCGTTGGGAAGCATCATCATTCACTGACGGTTCTATCCTACTTTTCTAAAATAAATCTTTCGATAGTTTTTCGTGATCGTGTTTTGGAACTTCAACGATTATTAACATTGTTTTTTTTTTAACAATTAACACACTGCTGGTTAGCCCCATACTAAACCATTTCTAGTTTGTATATGGTAGCTGACACAACTAATATACTACATATACTTAAATAAAGATACCTAATAATACTGAAAAAACCATAGTTCTATCAAAAAAAAATTAATAGGTTTTTTCAAAGAACAGTGTATACTTCATGTAACGTCATTCGATTTAACGACAAACTCTCTTTTAAGCGTCTTTAAAACTTCTCTTTAAATCAATTGGGTTTAGTTGGTTTAGATTGCATTCCATACAATTATACATTCTCTCCATTTAACGGCCACTCTTTATAACGCCGTAATATTCACAATCCCTTCAGTGTCGTTATATAAGGTTTACACTGTATGCTATTTTGCTCCCACAGCGCTTTAATTTAAAATAATTTATTCAGACGTACTAATTTAGCTATTTATATCTGTTATCAACTGGAATAGCTTTTAAATTATTAAATTGTTTTTATTCTATCAGTAACCGAATACCTACTTTAGGGAAACCACTCGAGTTCAAGGTCTAACGTTCCGGAACCAGCGGTGATTATAGTCTGGGAGATAGTGACAGATATTAATTAATTAAGATATTGTTATATGAGATTTATTGGCTAAAATAATATTATTAACGGCTTATTAGCGGCTAATGTAATTTAAGCTGCAACATATAATTTAGTAAATAAAAAAAATAAGGTATCAGTGTATTCGATACGTTTGTCTTCAGAAATTTAATACTGAAGTAAATAAATGACTGAAATCAGGGTCAAACTATCTACTCTTAGTTTTATCTTTATATTTATCAATGAGTTAGTTGTGTTAGCAAAGCATGTTCTACATTCATACGTTCATTCATTCATATCTTTCATTAATATACTCTTTCATACCATCCTACCTCCATCTTGGTATGGGCATTTAATGCGAAGAGAGGAGATGCATGTAACTAGGAGATTTATATGGATATATATGCTTGTACAAGGTAGACCTAAGAAGACGTGAATCAATTTCAATTTCAAATAATCTTTATTTAACAGGTAATATTACATTGAACACAACTAGTGTATATTATATCCTAGGACACGATTATACAATTAATATGTTTTGTTGTTTGTGTGAAAGTGGATAATTATGGAATAGAAACGAGTGATGATGTAAATATGACGATTGATAGAATTGTGTGGAAGCAAAAACGGGCTGTGCCGACCCCATATAGTGGGAAAAGGTGAATATAAAGAAGAAGATACCATCCTAATAAGAAATCCTAAAATATCCAAAACATTTGACAAATAATTATTTTTTCTTACTCTAACATAAATTTTGTTTTCAAATTTATTTATTTTTATGCCTAAAATAAACAATTAGTTGTACAATTATTATTATACAACACATCCAATTTTTTCATGTCTACATCTTTCCGATCATGTAATTTTCAACAGAAACTTGACAAGTTCATATAAAATTTGTTTTAACTTGAGACTGTTATAAAGAAGCGCAATAAAACATTAATAACGACCAGAGTAAAACCGCAAAACAGGCACAGTCCGAGAAACTTAGAGTCGTAGTAAACGGTTACCTTGGCTGCCGTGGCCTTAGATATTTCTTTATGTAATTAGATTTTAAAATTATGATAATTTACCTCCAACGTTAACACTTTCGTTAGCAACTGATCTGGTTTATAATGTCGAAAGATAAGGAGTTGTTTGTTTGAAGAAATATTAGTCACACATTCCTTCGCAGAGTTAATAGCTATCTTATTCTTTAGATGTATGCAAACTGTCCTGATTATTGTTTTTTATTTAACTCGAAGAATGTTTTAAATTTCCATATACATTGCCATTCTACAAGTCAACAATTAATATGGCCAATATTTATAAATTACAATGGGCCATAGTTACCTGAGCAACTAAGGCCCATAACATAAAATACATAAATTAAAATATAAAATAATAATTATAAATAAACTAATACATGTCAATCATATACACTACATTTATTAGCTATAACACACGAAGATATAAATAAAAGTAATAAATAGCAAATTTGGTAGTACACATCTGTACTTATTGTAAGCAATTTTAACAACAGTGATATATCTACTAATTTTATAAATGTCTCTGTTGATAGATATTGTATACTAGTTTGTTAAACTTTCTTCTTCTCCTCTTGAATAGAAGAACCTTATATCCATATTTTCTACTAGTTGCGCCCGCGGTGCTACCCGTGTTAATCCCGGATAAATAGAAGTTATCTGGTGTAAAAAGTAGCCTATGTGTTAATCCAAGGTCTAACTAATCTTCATAATAAATCTCACCAAAATCAGGCCATGCGTTGGAGCCTGAAGGGGTAACATATATTTCTAAGTTATTTGCGTATCCCACGGGAACCATGAAATTGTTTTCAGGATAAATAGCCTATGCGTTAATTCAAGGTCTAACCTATCTTCACACCAAATTTCATTCAACATGCACACTTACACACAAACTTTCGCAATTATAATACGAGTAAGTATTAGTAGGATTTCTTAGTTCTTTTGTTTGTGTTTTTTTCGTATCACGATTGAATTTTTTTTCTCTGTTTTTCTTTCTAAATCCTATTCCTTATTCAGACCGTTAGCTCCCGATCTAAGCCACTATCGTTTTACCCCACGCTTCACTGCGCGTACCTTTCGAATAGGTTAGAATAAGGATTTGCATTCGGTTACCTACATTACCTACCGTGAGACATTATGTATTGGAACACGATATCTTCACGTAATATTATGCTATTCATATGAGTTTGCTAATAATACTTAGTAATGAGAGGTGAACTATTATAGCGCTTTATATAATATGTAAGAAAAACTAATTGTTCGGTTCAAGGTTATGGCTGTCTTATTAGTTTGTGTACCTCGGATGACAATGACAAATGGCCAATGCTCATGACAAGTATGTCTTCAAAAAGTGGCATTTTTATCTGGGCGCTACCTTGGGTTGGATGATACGTTAAATTGTAAGAAACGGTTGTTAGTCTTAGTATTAGTAGTCGTTAAGCCAAGTCAGAGGCCTTAGGGCACCTTGAAAACTACTATACTGTATACCTCAATATAACTTACCATCAGGTGAATTGTGGTCAAGAAATGACCTATTCAGATTAAAAAAAGCAGAGCCTTAGATATTAATATCTAAATTCATAAAGATAAGTAATACTGACTATGATTATAAAATTTCCTGATAATGATGAAAATTTGACAAAAACATTTTAATCATAAGTCCTTTAAGTCTCGTATATTCATGTATACGAGTAGTAATGAATCTATTACCTTCAAGTGGTTTAGGAATTTAGTCATAAAATAATTATAACAATTTTATAACTATTTCCTTCAAACCAGTTTGGAATTTTAGTTTTAGCTCATGATTATTTCCTGCGGTTACGTGTTATAATATTTATATACTAAGTAGATACTAACTACTTCTTCGAAAACGGCCATTAGTTAAGCTCTGGTGTCAAGATATTAATATACAAAAAGTTAAGTTTTTTGCAGATTATAAGGTTGTTAAGGCGATAAGATGAAAAAAGTCTGAATAGATGGGTAATTAAAATACATTCAAGAGTAAAATCTTGAACTTTCCGCAATTGTATGTTTCTACATGGTTATGATTTTACCGTATATATTATTTGCCTTAAGGGTTCAATAACTGTTTACGATTTTTGACGCTTGAAGTGTAAATTCAAGGTTGTCTCTATTTGCGCCTAAAGTTTTTTCACTTCTTCTTCTTCGTATGAGCTTAGTGGCGAAGCTCTGGTGTCAAGAGTTTTCAAGCCGCCCGAAGGCCTCTGGACTTACAATTTAACGTACTCGTAACATCCGACCTACAGTAGCACCCAGATGAAAATGCCATTTTTAAAGCAACAGTCTTGTGCATGGTCACCCATCCAAACACCGTCCACATAGAACGTTGCTTAGCTTCGATGATCGCGGCTGATCACATAAGCTAGCCAATTCAACGACACTACAACATGCGCTTTGCATCATAAGTCACAACCCACCGGATGGTAAGCGATACTGAGATAAGAGGTGGAGCGCGCTTGCCCACAAGGAACCGGTTCTCTCGTGCCATACACAAATCCCAGTTTAGAAATAATAAGATACCTTGCATCATACGGCTCAATCAAGTCAAATCAGTCCCTAAGTATCGACTCAAGAATCGAATGTAACCAAATCGATAAATAGATCGATATAATTTTACAAATCACCCATTTCCGCGTTGTAGGCGATTTTATCGATCACGTGCTTGAGAACAAGTGTAATACGAACCTTTTCAATGTTAAGACATTCTCGCCAAAAAAAACGTGTTTCCTGAATGACTAACTTACAGACTCTTTGGTTAAAGTCGATTGGTTATAATAGTTTTGGTACTTTAATATATATATTTAGCTATAAAACTGTGTGATGTGTTAGGAAAGCACAATTTATTTTTAATTTAAGCGAAATACTGTTGCCCCGCATAACAGGAGCATATGATACTTAGCGCGGGGCTCAGTGGATATGGCGAAACGTACACTAAGACTTAGCTATATTTTAGTATTTAATTACTCATAGTACGTTTCACCCCTGTATTTGTACTAAATAAACTATTTGAATTTGAATTTTTGAATTGAATTTAATAAAAAAATTAAACAATAGCGCCTAATTTGAATTGATTCTTTACTAATCAACCATGTTTGTGACCGGATACCGGATGGGTGACCAAGCTATAATAGGTAAAAATGTATCATTTAAGTACTTAAGGCGCTGTTGTACCGAGTTCATATATGAGCGAAGGGCCTGCCGCGCAGCAATAGGTTTATCACTAAAAAAATTCTTATAATATCAACCATTTTTACATTTAAATTGTAAACTCTATTTATCCTAGATAATTTACTCGTGTAAGATTTGTTTTAGTTTGTTTTTTGCTATCAAAAGCACAGCATTTTTAAATTTTAATACGACCATTTTTAATGCCTTCGTTTCGTTCTAAAACAAGCATTGCACTGAATGAAATAAACCACCTAGCTGTCAAAGTCAAAGTCAAAGAATTTATTGCAATATTATGTCACATTACAGTTACATAATTACCTCTAAGCATTGCAATTATTTACTGGAGATGAGCAACCCTGTTAATTGATTTGTTTTTTTTTTTAAATGTTCCGGCTTTAAAATAGTCTAGCTGCGCAAAGTTTTTATACAGTAGTGTTTCAAGTACATTCGATAGTAAAAATAGTTTAGCTTAATTAAGAGTTAAGTTGTGATAATTATAGTCGGGAAGTTGTAAACAGACTACTAAGATTGTATCTATTCACACTGCAATAAATGTTCGTTTATTCTTTAGATTATCTGGGTAGAAATTAAAATACAATGATTAATCATATTTTTCGTACTCTTTGGGATACCGGAACTAATTAATTTAAAAAAATAACTAAACAATTAAATGTAATAATTTATTTAATACATATTTTGAATGACGTATTATAAAAATAGCCTTTACTTCTACAACTTTGGATACTCAACAATCGATACTTGAAAGATTTAATTTGAATTTGAAAAGTTTAATGATACTTAATAACAATAATTAACCACATTGTTATGAGTGTCGATCGAATCAACAACACAGATTATTATTTTTTTAAGTTACAGATAATGTTTATGCTCTTCAGAGTTGCAAATAAAAAAATTGTTTCACGAAAAAAGAACTGCAACTATATCGATAAGTTTAAATAAGACATTTCGAATGCTCTCGACATAAATTCAAAATTAGTTCATAAATGACTATGACGCTACTTGAACTGAAACGAAATAATGAGTTTACAAACAAAAACAAATAAAAATTAATGATTGTAAGTATTAAGTATTTCCTATTATATTGTTTGTTGAATTCGGTTAAAACATCTCATAAAAAGAAAACCTTAATTAGGCATTATTTAAATTCAGTGTTAAATTTTATTTGTATTTTGTTCTGTAATAATTTTCTGTGAAATAATCAAATTTAAATTTCATTGCAGACATCTTGTGGGCAAAAACTTTGATCGTATAAGCTTTGAAACAACTTTATTACGTATAATATATAAAATAAAATGTAATTGTGTCAAGTTTAATGCGACATCAATATAAATAAATAGTCAACACGTTAATTTATCAGTCGGCAATCTTGATTCGCGATATGTCAAAATATTATTATGTCATCAAAAAGATCTTTCTAGACGATACTGCTATTTATAGCAATAATAAAGTTTAGTAGGTTTATTATTTGCGTAACTTTAAACTAATAAATTTCGATTATTATTTATTGGTTACGAATGTCATATATTTTGATGTTTAATTTAAAACGAGAGCAAACTAAAAAAAAAATGAGTTTTAATTGATATCATTAATAATGATAAGAATAATTATTAGTTATTCCAGACTACGCATACTCAAAGTTAGGCCAGTGTCGTTAACTCGTCTTGTTACAAACCCTGATAGTCAAATGTACATACTTGTTGTACTACGTTAAAAATATATTAACTCATAAAAAAGATTTTGTAGATAAGATAAATAAATTTGGCTTTCCGAAAATATTTTAATGCATAAAAAAATTAAGTAAAATTTGACACTCATTTAAATATTAATAAGTTAGAATTTCAGTCTAAAAAAAGAAAAACTAAAAACTGCACAACAACAAATATTTGAATATGAAAAACAAATCAAATTAGTGAGAAAAGGTTAGAAACTTGCAACCGAAAGAGAACCGAAAATCAATCTCACCATATTATAAAAATAACAAAAATAATCCGTTTTCCAATATAAACTCAACATATGAATACTAAATAAATATGTAATTTTTCACAATTTACATTACAAACGAAAAACTATTTTCAAAACCCAAGCTAAAAGATAAATGTCTCGAAATTTGCTACGAAAGTGAGGTTCGTCAAATGTTTATGATGTTAGCCAAGTTTATTTTTTAAACGCGTCTGTTATATAATTAGCAAATTCCATGATCTACATAACACGTTAATTTTCCCTCCAACATTTTAGAAACAAACATTCTATTTTCAAAAATATTAAAATAATACATTAGTAATTAATTAATTTTCTAAATTGATAAATTTGCAATAAAAACCCGGCAATTATAATAAAGCATTAAATATTTTCGAACTAAACTCTCAAAACAAAAACAAAAGAAAACGCGTTCCATTTTCGAAAACTAAAAATTAAATCTGCAACAAAATCCGCGCGACACGTGTATCGTCCCGCCGAGAGTCGGCCAAATACGCAAGGACTCTCGCGCACTGAACCGGCGGCCTATTCCAGTAACGGGGGGCAATGGCGAAAGTACTACCAAATAACCACCTATAAAAACACACAACTCGAACACACTGCATCCAGTTCGATTCCTGCCCAACACCGTTGAAGAGGCATTATGAAAACAACGGTGAGTGAAGAAAATAAGTGACATGTGAAAACAGTGCAGTGTTGTGAAGTGATGACTTCAAAAAAGTGCGTGTGTCGAAGGACCCTAGTGCGTTCTCCCTGGACTTAGTGATTTGGCGGCAATTCACGAATTCTAAATTCGAATCGCTCGATATTCTAATTTTTGAAATTCGAGTGTTGTGTTAATATTTGGAGATGACACACTTTTTTGAAGTCAACGCTTTACGGATTGTGCTCGTTTTTAAGTGATATTATTTTATTTATTTGTCGAAAAAAACACGAAAATTCATCTCATAATTTACCTTAACGTTGAAATCGAAATCTTTGATTACTCAATTTTGAATCGTCTAACAATAATTCAGATGCAAAATTATTAACCGTTTTATACGATCAAAAGTAAAATTTGTTTAATATTCAGTACCTCCACAAAACATCTATTGAAAGACCAATACATACTTTGGTAGTCTATAATCAACCTATAAGTACGCTAGAATACGCAAATGTCCTATCATTAAAACTTAAGTACTAATACGCAATATCTACGCAGTGAAACTTACCCCACAATACAAGTACCTGTGTATCTAATAACATACATACAGGTACAGGGCTTACGCATCGTCGAGTCCAGGTGTTACGAAATAAAGGGCAGTCTAGCTAGACGTACTAGAATTCTAGACATTCAAGTCTGTAAGGCAGACTTCTAGGAAGGGAACCTAGGAAGTCTGTGCAATCGCGTCTGGGAGTCTTAATAAATTACTGTTAATATATCGTAATGGGTATGAGGTTACATTTTATTCTGAGAAGAGTAAGCTAAAAATGATAGAAATTTTGGAATTACGTACATATATATTATATATTTGCAAGTATTGTATTTCATTACGTAATTTACACTAATTCTAGAACATCATAAGTTTAAGTTTGTTCAGAGCGAAATAATTTATAAAAATTTGCTCACAATTTTTCTTATATTGCCTCTCAAAAAATCTCTTCTAAAGTAAAACAAAGGAATAAGGAACCATGAACAAAGAAAAAAAAAATATTCCAAAATATAGAGAATTTCATACAAAATTTAAATAAAGAACGTTTCTGTGAAAACCGAAATGCCTCTGGACTAAACACGAATGGTTTACCAAAGAATTGCATAGCAAATTTTCTGTAGCACAAAATTCTAAAATAAATGGTAAAGTATTTCCTACATCACCTAAACGGGTTTAAGTTATTAGGTCTCAGACTAGTAAGGAACCTAGATTACCTACTGCTGAGAACTAGTTTTTTGTGCGTCTTATAAGTCTTACATATTCTTAGGAATGGATTACGACTTAGTAGTTAAATTATGTCATAGTTATATCATATTATTATCATTATCATGTTTCACTTGTACATCATTTTCTATTCAATGCTAACTTAAAGTTTTAGCAGGTTATAGTTAGTCCAAGTTTTTAAATTAATATTTTAGTTGTGAAACAAAAATTTACAAAACACGATCTTAGAAACACTGCAGTCTATATATATTATAAAAAGAACAAAAACCAACCACAGTTTTTAAAAGTATAACATTTCGTATCTGCGTCTTGTCATTTTAATCTTCATTAATTAGAAGAATAATTCAGACTGCATATTAAAATTTTATTCTGGAAATTCCAAATTCAAATCTAATTTGATTAGTCTAGTCAACAAAAAACTGGTTTAGTTGCTTAAATTTTCCGGCAATTAAACGGATGCAGTGGTCACGAACCAAAGTCATATCTTTGCTAAAAGCATTTTAGTTATTATTTTGTAAATATTTTATTATTTATATTATATTATTTTATTAACTTCTTCACTGACCACAATAACAATTTTAGTTTTTATTAGACTACATATGTTAGAAGACATTTCAACATAATTAGTCTGGTAGCGAAATAAGTAGCCAGCCCTTCGGTAGCGATAGGGTAAGTAGCTGTTTCGAAAGAACGCCATAAGCCTGACCAAGGCAACACGACCTCGCTCACTTTGTACTATGATTAGCATCGTTTGTGTTGAACAAAGCTTTTGTCTTTCAATGCTGTTTTTAACTTGATATTGCGTTAAAACTTTGACCGTTACGCAAGAAATAGGTTAGATCTACTAGCTACCCTTTTACAGATTTTTCCTTCCATTTTTGCGTCAATCAAAAATTAAATATTATTAAATATCGTAGGTATGTTAAAATAGAACAAAATGTTGATACTAATGAAACTATGTAAGTATTTATAACACCATAATCATGTACAGTTTACAATAAATGAATCTGAATCTGAAATTTCACGTCAATCGTTTTCTATTAATAAGAGAATCGACGAAAATAAGCAACCCGATGAAATTCAAACAAGAAAAACGAAAAGGAAAAAATATTGCGGACATTGCCAAAAAAGTTAAAAGAAAAAGTGGCTCAAGTAAAATAATAAATCCCCAATCCGATTACACAACGAAAATGCACGTAAAGTTACGCATTTTACCGTAATACAAACAAAAGCACGTGTTCAAAATAACTTGACTCGATAGCAAGTGCGATCACGTTATAAAACATCACATCATTTCGCTGTCATCCCGACCGTTGACTCGTGACTCGTGATAAGAGTTCGAAATTCGAATGCAGTTTACGATGCACTTTTACCGTCTTATTAATTCAATTGATTTGTTAAGACAGCTACTTACAATTAAGCTACCGCTTAGTGCGCACTGGATTTGCAAAATATGTTTATATTTATTTAAACATTCGGCTAATCTCGATGTTTTGAGATATTACTTTTCAAAGTCAAATATTTCACACAGCAATACGATGGTCGATACCATAAATTAGAATTTATTGGTTCACATTTTTCTTAAAGCGAAGACGTTACGAAATGTTTTGATGATTTCAATAGAGAAGGTCACACATTGGTCAGGTCAATGGCATTACCACATACTAGTTACGGACTGGCTGACCCTTAACCAGTTTCCGATGTGTAACGATTTAACAAAAGGTCAGTAACAAAATTACAAGTCATTTGCTAGTACGAGTACTTATTAAAGTGAAAAAAAGCGTGGATGGCTCGGTGGGAAAACGTCTGCTTTTCAATCTTACGGTCACTGGTTCGATCCCAACTTTACACTAATAACTTGTTTTTCAAGCTACGTGTGGATTTACACTTGCTTTATCCGCGTTTGGCCTGCGTAGTGGATTTAAGGCCTTTATCTCTCCTTGTTAGAGAATGCCCTGAGTCCCAGCTGTGGGAACGTATAGTGGGCTGGTTATGCTATACTAAACCTTTAAGATTATTTTATTCTAGTTACTTAATTCAAAGATGGAACAAATCAAAATAGCTAACTAACTTGATAACTGTTACATGAAAACTTGAAAAGAAAATGCAAACGCAACATCCTATCATAGATTAGGCAACTTAGAAGGGAAAACTGGATAAAAAGCCATGGGAAATGCCTAACAAAGACATCGCTATCGACTGTGGGAGGTAAGTTGCGACACTGCTGCCAGATAGGGTATAATCGTGCCTGGTTACTCTGTGACCAAAATTTAGTCTTTGGTAACGAAATTTAGCATTTTTCCTCAAATACTAAAATAATCTGCAGCGCCTAAAGCACTAAGTTTTAATACATGTGTAAACAGTTCTAAATGTATGATAGAGAAGATTTAATTTTAAAAAAGGTTACCGTTTTAGTTAACAACATAATTACGAAGTAAGCGAGTAAAATACGAGCCTATTATAACGTAGCTTAACATCGGGCCAGCTCATGTCAAACTCAAAACTACCAGTCGTTAAGAATAAAACATTTTTTTATACTACGGTCCATTTCACTAAAATTTTATTTAAGGCAATAGTATGTATGTAAGTGTGTATATGTTTGTTACCTCTTTACGTTTGAATTGCTGGACCGATTTTGATGAAATTTACTACTAACATAGCTTTTACCCTGCATTAATACATAGGCTACCTTCATTTCCCTACAATTTAGAAGGTGATAGTTTGTATGTGTGTTTGTTTTTACCTCTTGAAGCTCAAAAAACTGGACCGATTTTAATGAAGTTTGGTATGAAGATATTTTTTAGCCTGCATTAAAACATATGTTACTTTTATTACCGCATTAATGCGAGTAACACTGCAGGACACAACTAGTGATGAAAATAAAAGTTAAGCATTGAAAGATTGATTTGAAAATACCATCTTTGAGCGCGTTTACTAGATCTTTAACATTTGCACGCTAATTTTCACATACATTCGTAATTTGGGCAATATTTGTTCAGTCAGTAGTTTTACAATGGAACCGTAATGCATAACGTAAATATTGATAGTAATATTGCAACTATGTTTGTTTTACTTTTGTTACGTTTCATTCACTGAAGTCAAGATCACTGCTGCTTACCTTTTATATAAAAACATGATCGCTAATCAAACAAACAAAAGCTTAAGTAAAAAACACCATTGCTTGGTTTATAGTTTACTAAACATTTTACGGGACAGTTAGGTACTTGATCAGCAGGACCAGTAACTGCATGAGTTAATGAGACTTTGGCCTAAGGTGCAGCAAGTCTAGTCTGGAATAACTAGCTTCCAGTTACTGAAACACACTGTTAAGTGCTTGACGATAGTTTTGCCTCCATCTTTATTGTCCGAACCGCCAAACTTTGGAATTCCTTGCCAAATTTCCTGTTCCCCAATGACTATAATCTAGCGAATTTCAAGGCGAGAGTGAACCGGTTCCTTCTAGGTAAGCGCGCTTCACCGTAGACCTCAATGTCTTTTTTTTTTACTCTGAATAGGTCAGCGCTTGACCACAATTCACCTGATGGTAAGTGATATTGAGGTCTACGGTGGATCGCGCTTACCTAGAAGGAACCGGTTCACTCTCGCCTTGAAAATCGCTAGATTGTAGTCATTGGGGAACAGGGAATTCGGCAAGGAATTCCAAAGTTTGGCGGTTCGAACAATAAAGGTGGAGGCAAAACGTTTTGTGCGTGACATGTGATGTGTGATGTCACTTATTATCAGGTGAATTTGTGGTCAATCGCTGACCTGTTTAGAGTAAAAAAAATGAAATCCTACATTGAAATAACGTGACCATTAATTAAGTTACACCAACGCTATGCCTTTTAATGAGCTATGTCTAAACAGTGTACAAAACACGTCAATTACCTATAATCAGTATTGCAAGTCGCTTCACACGTTCGCAACTCCTCACATTGCACACCCCATGGGACCGGTTGCCGGCAACCATTAGTTGGGCAACATGTTGATCAACTGTCATCAATCTGCAACCTGCTGTTTGTCGCGTCTACTCTAATTGCTGGGGTTTCGAGCGATTACTTGCTGAAACCATTAGTTAATTATTAGTGCTAGCTGTGTTAATCCGGGATAAAAAGTAACCTATTGTTAATCCTTGATAAAAATTAGCCTATTAATCAAAGATCTTTACTATCTCCCTGACAAGTTTAATCAAAATCGATTTGACAGTTTGAACGTGAAGAAAGAAAGAAAATTATTTATCGTGACAAAAATACACGACAAACATATTAATAAATTTTATATTAAAAAAGTTAATTTTGCCAGACTTTAATAATACTATATTAAATTGGTTCAGTTGCTACATTAAATGGGTAAATTGAAAAAAACATTATAATTAAAATGAAATACTAAATAAGCTTTTATTAGTCACAACACAGCCTCAACTCAGCAAAATGCAAGTAACAAACATAGAAACACTCACAAACTTACGATTTCATAATATTAGTGGGATTCATATTAAACTGTAAATAGTTTTTTGATAATTTGATTGGATTATTTTGAAATCTTGCAAATTTACGTACCCATTGAAAAATAAACATCATGTATGGTAAACATCATCATCTATAATAGTATAAATTTAAAAACCAATTAGTTAAGTAGTCTAATGAACTTTAAGAAGAAAATTGGATTTAATATATCTGTTAGGCTTATTATAAGTGTACAGAAAAAATAAATAAATAACTTCCTATACGATAAACACCAATCTCTCGAATCCTAAGAAGATTGCAAAAACCTGCTTAATCTATCATCTTGTGATATATTGGATGGACCTAATAGAGGAAAATGAATGAGGGATTGAGCAGATACATTGATATGATGGACGTACATTTATCTTTCCTAGATCTCATGTTATAATAATTATTTACTTGTCCACAGCAAAAAAAGGCAATTCCTTTGAGACTTAAACTCATGTTGAGCTCCGCACGTTTAAAAAGTTTCATTACATTGTTTGAAATCAAAAAGACTGCATTAAGAACTCTTTTGTATAAAACTCTTCTAAGATTCGTTCTACAAGATTTAATTTAGAGCTCATACGAAACAAAGGTTAACTTGTGTAGTCCAGTTTCGAGAATTAGAAATTAGAATCTAAACCTGTTCTGCAAATATTACACGTATTATATAACATCTAGTGCTATAGTTCTAGTTTCAAATAGGCCCGGTAATCGAGTCGTAGTCAATTACTCGATTAGGGAATCGAATATTCGAATTGCGATATCAAAAATCGAATTGACCGGTTCAACTCGTTTGATTAGTTTGGAATTCGGGTCGATATCGGCTTTGTGTCAATCTGTCTTCGTAAACTCATTGAAAGCTAGTTGAAAGTTATAATTGGTTTGTGAATTGGCTGAGCTCGATTGGAAAATTAAATTTAATTTCTGGAGAATGACTGTTCCCAGGTCAGATATTCCGTTAGTCTAAAACACTTTGAATCTATTTGCGAAAAATATCAATTTGTTAGTTATGGAATAGATTTGTGATGTTTCAAATCATTACTTACTTAGCCTCATCCCGTAAGCATTTAAATTTGTAACTTGAAGAAGAAATAAGCGACTCGTAAGAACATCAAACTGAACGACTGTGATTATCATAAAGTTAACATATACTTCTCTTAAAGTTTGTATGAAATATAAACCGTAGTTTACTCTTTAAGTAATAAAAATTCTCGACATCACTAAATTAACGCATTTTCTGTATATACGTTATTTTATAAAACCTTCAGTTATTTTACTACCAAAAGTCTTAAAATAATTATCATGTAGTATTTTAATGCTTTAAATGGTATTCGTTACTGTAAAAAAAAACGCCAAACAAGCTCGAGTATTCAAAAATAAATTACATTTGCGATAAAATAATGAAGATAATTAATTACTACGATCAGCATACTAATTCTGATTGTCAAAATTACAAAGTCGATTGAGTCACATTACTTCAGAGACATTACATAAATAGATTAAACTCGACTTGTTTAAGTAGATTTGCTGGATTTTTTGGAAATACAATAAATAATATAATAGTAATAAACTGCTTTAAAATGTCGTATTGTATTTTTACTGATAAAATAACTACACCCAACAAAAATGATAGATGTGAAATAATTATCGGAAGCGTCAGATATGATACAAACAGTATTTATTGAAATTCTTTACACACTCGATACGATTATTTCAACATCAATCTAGTGTGGTAACACATCTACTATGTAACAGAGTATGATTCATTTCACTTCAAGGATGATCAAATTGATTAATGATGATGAATGTGATTTCATTTACTGCGTCAATTACTTCTTTAACCAACTTAAATTTGTTGAATAGAATTGATGTTGAAATTTGATACCTAGGACCATTTACTTAACCATTTACTTATTGGACATACCATAAGAAAGAGAATGAATAGAAAGAGAGATAATATTGAAAAGAGATATAAACAAAGTAGATAATAGTAAATTTACAGTTCATAAAGAAATTTAAGTGCTCAATGATAGTCTATGACCAAGAGACCCTAACACTAACAGTATAACCCCCATTGTTCCAGCTCTGCTTAGTTTTCCTGCTGGTAGCCGCAGCGGCTGCCGGCGAGAAGAAGACGACAGACAAGAAAGCGGAAACGCTGGACAAGAAGCTCGACAAGCGAGGACTCCTCAACCTCGGCTACGGCTACGGTATAGACGGGCTGGACATCGGCTACATCGGCAGCGGACACGGCATCGGTGGGGCTTACAACGTCATCGATGATGGCGCCTACGCCCATTCTGGCTACGGCCTGAACCTCGGCCACCACACCGATGTCACCAAGACCATCACCCTGGTCAAGGGAGTCCCCTACGCTGTGCCGGTCGACAGACCCGTCCCGTACCCCGTCGAGAAACACGTTCCCTACCCCGTGAAGGTCCCCGTGCCTCAGCCCTACGAGGTCGTCAAGCATGTCCCCTACCCCGTTAAGGAGTACGTCAAGGTCCCCGTACATGTGCCCGCTCCTTACGCCGTCGAGAAGAAGGTGCCTTACCCCGTACACGTTCCCGTAGACAGGCCTTACCCCGTCAAAGTCCTGGTGCCCCAGCCCTACCCCGTTGAGAAGCACGTGCCTTACCCCGTCAAGGTGCCCGTACCTCAGCCCTACCCCGTGGAGAAACACGTGCCATACCCCGTGGAAGTGAAAGTGCCCGTACCCCAGCCCTACCCCGTCGTGAAGCACGTCGGAGTCCCCGTCAAGGTGCCCGTCGACAGGCCCTACCCCGTGCACGTACCTGCCCCGTACCCTGTTGAGAAGCCGGTGCCCTACGCCGTTCCCGTTGAGAAGCCCGTGCCCGTGCCCGTGCACGTGCCCGTAGACAGGCCCTACCCTGTTCACGTAGAGAAGCCCGTGGCCGTTCCCGTCAAGGTCCCCGTGCCGGAACCCTACCCCGTGTACAAGCACGTGCCGTACGCGGTCGACAGGCCCTACCCCGTGCCCGTGAAGGTGCCCGTGGACAGGCCCTACCCCGTGCACGTAGAGAAGCACGTGCCCGTCGCCGTGGAGAAGCCCTACCCCGTGCCCGTGAAGGTGCCCGTGTACGTGAACGAGCACAGCCACTTCGACGGCCACGGCCACTTCGACAGCCACAGCTACGGCGGCTCCTACTACAGCCACTAGACTAGTTATATTGTAAACACCCGTGGAGTGGAGGATAGCTATTTATGAATCTCGGACTGACGGCCGGGACACCAGCAAGCGATCGTTCTCTTTGTATATATTGTCATGTATGTATGGGCGTACGTGTACCTAGTGATATTAAAAGGTTACCATTTTTAGGCTAAGTTGAATGTAAAGATGTAATGAGAATAAAATGTTGAAAAATGTGAATCTTTTGTTTTTGTTTCTCGGAAATGTTTTAATGAGGAGGAAGAATAAAAAAGGTGTGTCCGAAGTAACAATGGCTGACCTTCACGCTTGGGCTCGCGGTGTTTGGTTGGATAACTACAAATAATAAAATGATTTGTTCGCGGGAAAGCCAATTGTGAGCACGTACACTGTGAACTTAAGAAATGTACGAGTACTAAAAGTTTTCTTTGGAAATATTATACAAAATAAATATCTCATTAAGGAAAAAAATTATAGTAGCAGATGCAAGTTGCAAGATAGTAAAGCACTAAAAATATAATTATGTTTGCAACAATTGCACAACATGCACTTTTGCATCGATATCGTAAAATATAAATTATTACGTAATTCCAAATCCCACTTGCTCAGTAAAATTCATTTGAATAACAAATGTAAATATTGCTAAACACTCTTGAGTAAGACCTAGATCGATATGGAAAGACCTAGATGGACTTAAGTCTAGATATCATTATATACTAAGCTAAAACGTAGTATGCGGTTATTTAAATTGTCAAAGTTACGAAATTATTAGACAAGACCTATTAGAGTAATCATATAGAATTAAAATGGAAAAGAAGTAAAGCAATATTTCTGCCGTATACATTTACATAATATGCAGTTTATATATTATTATAATTATGTAGAGCAGTTTGACTAACAAAAAATAGGAAAATGTACTTTAAATATAAACCTGTATACCTGTATATAACCAATTGAGTGATCACAGAGAGATAAGTAAATCAATTATTAAAATAAAGCACATTGTGTCTTTACTATTATTTAGGCTTTGAAATAAAATATGCTATAGGACAGTAATTTCAACTGGTCGATTACGGTAAAACAAGATTGAAACGCATTTTAATTTATTATGTTTAGTTCTCGAAAATCTACGACTCTTTTAAAGATCCATTTTTTTTATCTTATATCTATTCTAGATAAGGCCTCTCAATAAATAACTTACAATTGTAATAGGCTTTCGTTTATAGCTCAACAGTTTTCCTAGCTAGGGTTTCGTTCGTTTTTGAATAAAAAAAAAAACGTTAGTAACGCTTAGTAAAAGTCAGGATTATTTAGTTATTTTTTCCTCCTAGGTTTTCTTTGCTAGGTTAAAACGTTTTTCCTTATTCTATTTTCAACTAAACTTTTTAAACGTGTGAAGCTTCAGAATTAAATCATCCCAAGTCCCTTATTTCAGTAGGCGTTATAACAAGTTTGTGTGGTTATAGTTACATAACTGCAGTTTACTAAGGTTAACTCAAAGTAGAGTAGCCGCACTGACCCGGTCGGTCATCTACAGGTTAACTGACATTTTATGACTACACGAAACCTTTTATGGAAGACTTTATTTGTAACTGCAAAGTGTTAACTACATTGCAGTAATGACGTAATAATGAGACAGCTGATTGTTTTTTATTGCAATAAAAATGATAATTGAATGAAGCGTTTTAAAGACCTACTTGAAGTTTTATATATTTTTTCTTATCTTAATTTCGTGTTATTAAGTGAAGATATAAATTTATGAATATTTTCCTGTACGGATTAAGGAAGTGGTAGAATATAACAATGTAGATTTAAAAATCTGAATTAATAAAGTAAATATATATAAAGTCCCCTCACTTGAATTACCAACTAAGTGTGGGAAACAAAACTGTTTCTCTTTCAAATGTTCTTAACTGAAGTATATTACTGATAGGTATATACTTATTATGTATTACTGATAGGTATATACTTATTATGTATTACTGATAGGTACATACTTATTATGTATTACTGATAGGTATATACTCTACCTTGTATTACCAAACGAGTGTGAGCAAGAGGAAACGAACTTTTAAATGTTTTTTTCATTGACACGACACGACTTATATACAAATTATGTAATATAACTTTACATAAAGTTATATCTTGAACTTACGCGATCTTTTCTCATTTTTAATCCGTTAACCGTTTAAGTTAGTCCGCTCAGTCCGTCAGTGTTAGGAGTTTAAAACACGATTACGTAAAATTCAGTTGAAATATTTTTTTGACGTGACAACGTCTTAAATTAGGTTGCGGCTGGGAGTCACTTATGAAAAAGTGTAACGCCCGGTAACGTTACGATGAGTCACCGAACGAGAGAGAGGCCCGCCGAATGCCTTGCGTCTCTCTCCCACTCAACTATGATCGGTCTGCCGCGCGCGCAGCACGCGGCAGACGTTGTCACGTAAAATCTTCGCCCGTAAAACCGACTTTACAGGCAACCATTTTTTTATTGCCATTTTATAATTTAATAATGTATTTTTTCTTCTGAAAGTACGAGTAACATAATTGAAACACTTTTTTCCTTGATTAAGCAGGTGACGTTATCAAGAATCATTACAGATTATATGATCATAATATGAATTTTATATTCTTACTGCCGCGTGACAGGCGCTTTGCTCGAATTTGTAAGGAGAGGCAAGCTCGGTACAATAGCGCCTTAATGCCAATTTACGTCTTACAAGTAGACACAAAGCGTTTATTGTACTATTGTTTGATGCGATCACACGCATACGTTGCGTTCTGTACAATACGGGTAAGGTAGATTCGGAAACTTTAACATTATCTAAAACAATGCACAATGAACTTTGAATAAAGAAATAATTATAAAGGAGGAAGATTAAATAATTTCAGAAAATTCAACAACTATAAACACACTGCAATTAAAAGAAACGCAATTTTGTACTTCGATATTCGTTGATTGATACGAAATTTATTATTTACATAATATGTATGTAGGTATGTATGTATATAAAACTAGCTATACTAGTGTCATTCGACCCACAGTGCCACCCAGATGAAAATGTCACTTTTAAAACGATAGTCTTGTGCATGGTCTCTCATCCAAACACCGTCCGTCCGCATCGACCGTTACTTAGTTTCGATGATCGCGTCAGATCTCCTTAGCTAGCCGAGCTACAGGCGTAGTGATTTAACGATATAATTAAATAAATAAATAAATGTTAGGACACTTTTCACACACGGCTGGTTAACCCCATACTGAACCATTTCTAGTTTACAGACATATTTATATAGATACATATTTAACACTCAGACCCACAACACATTTAGTTAAGCATAAGATATTGGCCGTGCCGGGAATCGAACCTGGAACTTTCTGATTGGCAGTCCAGCATGGTAACCTTTACGTCAATGAGATCGTTATATCGCAAATTGCAAAGAGTATATAATATCGTATTTATTTTGTGCAAACTCTCTAAGCTAAAACACACAGGAAGGCATAAGGATTTTCGCAAACTGTGCAAACATATTGCGTTAATTAAAAGATGTTTATCAAAAAATTGGCGCAGTGGCGTCGTGGTTTCGAATACTTTCGTGCTCTGATACTTTGGAAAATGTTGTTGAATGTAGGTCTAGGTTACACTCAGTTTCCGACGTGATTTGATTATTATATCATTTAATAGTTGCGCCACGCAGTGTCACTAGTGTTAATCCAGGATAAAAGTAGCTTATGTGTTAATCCAGTCTCAAAGCTACCTTCATACATTTGAAAGAGACGAAGTAACAAACACACACACACACTTACATACAAACTTTCATACATACATACAAAATAATATTAGCGGGATAAGTGTGACGAGGAAGGCACCCAGGGTAGAAAGTGACCTTTGCCCAAGAGTTAGTCAATATAGGATAGTAAGAAAAAAAGTAAGTGTTTTTTTTATTTTTATGTGTGTTAGGGTTTGCGATTGACAGCCTGCCTGATTAAGCAGCGCTATGACCTACGTTGCAGCACGTCTACCTAGAAGGAACCTATTCAATTTGAAATTTAATTATTTCATTCAAATTGTAGATTGAATGATTACATTTGAGAGTACTCTTACAATTTGAATAAAATAATTAAATTTCAAATAGAATAGGTTCCTTATAGGTACTCATGTACATTAGGAATGAGTACATTAGAGGAAATGTGTAAGTAGCCCCAGTGAGGGAGAAAATAAAGAGTGGAAGGTTAGCGTGGTATGGACATGTGATGCGTAGAGAGGAGATGCATGTTACTAGGAGATGAATGGAAATGGTAGTGCTAGTGAGAAGGGCAAGAGATCGCCTGAAAAAGACATGGATGGAGTGTGTGAATGAGGACATGAAAGAGAAAGGAGGACATGAGTGTGGAGATGACGTGTGATAGAAGAGAGTGGAAGAAGAATTACTGTGCCGACCCCACCTAAGTGGGATAAGATAAAGAAGAAGAAGATTCAAATCGTAGATTGAAATATTTATTTCAGATAACTGACTTTAATTATATGAAAAATACATTCCACATTATTGAAAAAGAAATTTCATTCACGTTCACAAAACTGCTATTTAAGACTGCTATGCCATTTTTCACTTCAAATTGGTTTATCATTTATTTTTATGGTTACACTGTTTCTTTAAAGCGACATCTACACGGAACTATGCAAACGAGAAACAAATACAGTCGCTTTGAGTGTGTAAATTATGTTTCATTTGTTTTAGAAAGTACAACGCTTTGCAGTGTACGACTGTATAGTTCTTTCTATCACCGATAGAGGGACACACGATTGCAAGAAAAATCGAGTTTAATGATTGTAATGCTAAACTTTTTTATTAAAAAATATCCCACAATAATTTAATTTTATGATAATATTTAGTAGACAAAATGTGAAAAGTAGGTACTTTAAATAAATTTAAAAAGTATTTAATAAGACAAAATATAATAAGTATCAGTTTTTTTTTTCAAAATTCCCATGTATTTTTTATCGTTATGGAAACAAAAGATCATTTTTTGAATTGATTAAAATTACATTCTTGTTTGTTTTTGTATTTCGACTACACTTAAATCAAAATTTTACAATTAAAAAAAACTACACAGTAACTAAAAATTAAAAAGAGTTATGTATATTTCAGGTAATATAAATATGTTATCTATGAATGCTTTATACAGGTACATATACTAAATATACAAGTACATTGATAAGTATCAATTATGTCTTCTTCTGATAGGTTTTACTGTTCAGCTAATAACTGAAACAACAAAACTTTCAATTAACTAGTGTTAATTGAATAACTAATAGATGTAGAGCATACAGAAAGTTACGTTTCCTCTGTTAAAAATTTAATATAGTTAAAAGTAAATAGTTACAGTTATTAATGTAAAATAAATAATGTTAATACGCAAAAAAATTGTATGTCGGTTTTTTTCATCTCATTTGATTAGTTAATAATATCATAAATGTGATATGATACATAGATAGTCTCGACTTGTAAAATCTAATCAATTAATTGTTAAGGATTCAAATGATAAAGTTACTGAAAAATTTCTTAAACAGCATAATGAACTCTTAATGAATTCACATTTAATTTAAGTATCAAGAATCGTGATAAAAACCTTAATGGATTTTAAAACAGCACAATAAATATTAACCTAATTGAATTAATTCGTGACTCAGGATAGTAAAAAGCTTGTAATTATGTGTTAACTGATACATATTATTGTATATGTAAATTGAATGACATTTTAAATGGAACATTACGTCCGTTCGTTGATTGAATCGATATTATTTTTGGGAAGACGTTTTTAAGTTGCAGCTGTTGCATATTTACAAACTAGAATACTTTGTTAGAATTCTTAAAAAATGCTGGTTTTAACTAATTAGACAGAATATTTCGAGCGCTGCCCTCTGTTGGTGGGTTAAAGCATTTTTATTTTATTTTTATTATTTTAGATTTTTTTATTCATAATCAACATACGTCTAAAATTGCATATTGTCATATCATAGTTATAGTTGGCACTACTGATAATAATGGTAATCAATAAACCAGTGCAATTTTAATATTTTGAAAATAAGTACTCGCTTTTACACTTTTTTAAAATAAATTTTACAGAATACAGAATGCAGAGCTTTATTTATAACATACGTTAAAGGCAATTCACACTACAAAAATTACTTAATATTTAAAAATAGTAATTAGATTAAATACAATCAACAAATTTCATTAAATAAATATTCTACACAATTTTTTTTAATCAATTTAATATACACGTCAAACTATAACACCCCGTTGTTTTTGTTTCAAATAAAAAAATAAAATTGTATAAAAATAAAAACGTGTCTCAAACTCAAAATCAAATTTATGGTGATTTAAAAGCTGTTAGCATAAAAAAAGTTAGTTAAACTTTGGTTAGATAAATGGATTATTTCTATGTCTATAACGACGTCGCAAGTTTCAGTTAATTACAGATGGCCTACTATCTTCTCATTCACAACGTCTTAAACCAAATACCAGGCTAATGTGTCAAGTTAAAGCGGCGAACTTGGACGAAAAATAATAATAATGACCAAGCGAGAATTGGACTCGCGCACGTTGGGTTCCGTACCATCGATGGGGTACGTGCCTAGTGTCTACTAATTACGTGTCTAAGCAGGGAAATGATGGTTAGAGTTTTAGGGATGAAGAAGGAAGAAAGGGGGGCTTACTCCACCCCCACCATTGCAGCAACGGGCTATTCTACTTATAATATAAATGCAAAGTTTGTGTGTAAGTTTGTTACCTCTTCACGCTCAAACGGCTAGACCGATCATAATGAAATGTAGTGTGAAGATAGGTTAGACCTTGGATTAACACATAGACTACTTCTTAGCCCGAAAACAATTGGGATTCCTGTCTAACACATAGGCTACTTTTTCTCCGGATAAACGTGGGTAACGACGCGGGGCTTTCCTTGTTTGGGGAATAAATATAAAATGTAATGGTTTTCAAACCAGTGTCTCTTAAGAAAACGGCAAAATCATATTTGTTGTATGATTTTGTAGTTATTTTACATGAAAAAAATTACATACTTATGTATTCATACACTTCATTTTAATTATTAAATATTCTGTTTTAATGTTAATAAATATATTATTTGAGATTTTTTTACTGTCTCGGTGTTACGGAAAGAGATAGACGGACAGATAGTTAGACGAGAGTCTTAGTGATAGGGATCCGACGGTACTCTTTGTGTACGGAACCCTAAGAAACAGCGTAATGGTCAAACATATTATAAAAACCTTGCAAAACCTTGCCATCAATATGAAGTTAAATGATTGCATACATTGCAGTTTCGTAACTTAGAATGTGATAAATTAGGCTACATTTTTAGTTGTTTTTTGTCTACATGATGCTTGTAAAGACGCCTTTCACGATTCTTCTATACAGAGTTACTTCTATTCTGTGAAAAAACATCTGGGACACACATTTGTATATGTTTTTTTTTTTATAATTGGAATGAAATGAAGTTGGAATGATAACTGATAACTATGTTCTTATCATATACATACTCGTACTTAAAAAAGATGTTTTTAATTCAACCTCTTCTTCTTTATTGTATGCGCTAAGTAGCCAAACTCTGGTGTCAAGAGTTTTCCATCCACCCGAAGGCCTCTGACTTGGCTTAACGACTGCTTGTACTAAGACTAACAGTCGGGATCTACAATTTAACGTGTCATCTGACCCACGGTAGCACCCAGACGAAAATGCCACTTGAAAAACGTCAGTCTTGGGCATGGTCACCCATTCAAACACCGTCCGCATCGACCGTTGCTAAGCTTCGATAATCGCGTCAGATCACCTTATATAGCCAAGCTACAGACGCTACGGGTTTGACCTCCGAACTCCGTCAATAATTCGTTTTAATCGATTAAAAAAGTTTTTATATTGGAATTAACTATTTAGTTTATTCGTATATTATATTTAAGAAACGGTTTTTATGTGTACTTTCAGATTAGTCCCAAATTAATAAAATCAAATTAGCTATTCAGTTTTACTGGTTTACTCCACTCCTATTTTACTTGTTCACTTGTTTTTGCAGCAAAATGACCGCGATATTATTACTACTAACCCAGTACACGTTGCTCCAGTAGCAAAGTTAAGACGTTGATTGATGGACTAGCACCTCTTTAATTCATTTAACCAGGTGGTATAAAAATTAAACGTTTTTGTAACATCTTTTATGAGTTGCTGAGTAACGTACCTACACAAAGTACATAGCATGAAAGTTTAGTAAATAACAATTATTATTATTATGAGCCTGTTTTGTCCCATTGAAGAGCAAAGGCCTCTCTACCCTCTTTCTTTTATTTATCACGATCTAATGCTATTTCTTGCCAGTTTTTGTAGTGTTTATCCAGTTCGTCCCGCCATCTCCGTCTGGGCCTGCCGCGACGTCGGAGTAAATAATTAAAGAAAATTTTTTTTTGTGTTGAATTTAATAAACTTCCATTAATACTATTAAAAATAATATAAAGGCGTTTAAATGGACAACGATCGAATTTACAGTATTTAATTCATAAACTGCTCATAATACGAGTTAAAAATAACATATCGACCGTCTAAAGAACAACCCTAAGAAATATGTATATTACAATATACAATATACCAATAATTCTTAGTAAAAAAAAAACATTTGTTCAAAACATCATATTTTTTATATTTTTTTTAAAATGCTCAAAATGCTTGGTACCAAAATTAGTATGTCCTATCTATGAAATAAAGTCAAGAAATATATAGGGTTTTTATACTAGATGGACTTGCGCTTGATCACAATTCACCTGATGATAAGTGACATTGCGATCTAAGGTGGAACGCGCTTACCGAGAAGAAAGCGGCTCACTCGTGCCTTGAATAATATATATAAATTTCGTGTCACAATGTTTGTCCTCAATGGACTCCTAAACCACTTAACCGATTATAATAAAATTCGCACACCATGTGCAGTTTGATCCAACTTGAGAGATAGGATAGTTTAAATCTCAAATTATAGTCGCAATTTTAATTAATTGCTAATTATTGTCTGTTATTATTTGACAGTCACAATTATCTGTTAGCTCCAAATGATTCTAACAGATGTCGATACCTTTCGACTGGGTTGAGTAAGTAATCAATAGATGGCGCTGCTACGGTAAATCTACGAACGTGTCGTATAAGCTACACTATCTATTTTCCATACCCCTAAGTGAGGCAAAACAACGTTTGCCGGGTCAGCTAGTAGATTATATATTTTATTGGTAAGGCTTTAGTATACATCAGTTTTGAAACTTAACGCCCACATTATCAACAAACAAGGTGTTGCGAATTGTCTGGGTGTATCTTAACCAGTAATCAAATCATATAGCTGATGTGACACGTTGGCTCATATCATATGGTCATAAATTTGACCACACCTTAGTCATAAAATTGCTAAGATGTTTCATTTATATTTTAAGCCAGTAAAAAAAAAAGGTAAAATAACATTATTAGGGTGCCGTACCTAAAAGATAAAAATGGGACCACTATTACTAAGCCTCCGCTGTCTGTCTGTCTCCAGGCTGTATCTCAGAAACCGTAATAGCTAGAAAGCTGAAACTTTCACAAAATATGTATTTCCTGTGCCGCTATTACACAAATACTAAAAATAAAAAAATATATATTTAGGGGGTCCCCTACCAATAAACGTTTTTTTCCTATTTTTAAATTTTTCAAATCAGTCAAGTAGTTTCGGAGCCTATTCGCGTCAAACAAACAAACAATCAAACTTTTCCACTTTATGATATTGGTATTGAAAACTACTCACACTATACAAAAACAATTGCCAAACTTACTTTAGAAAATAAAAAAATTAAAAATTGATGATACAAAATGCCACTTATATTTTTTATTTTTATTACGATTACTCTGCGGTCGGTACTCGAAAGTGTGAGCTTTTTTTTTTCATTTTGTAACATTCAAAATTAATTTGATATTGTAACATTAGATTTGGCAGTGAAGGCATTTTGAAAGCTACAGTTGCATTGTTTCTATGACATTTATTTTAGAACGTTAGGTAATGTGATACATTGTAATATGGGTATTTTAGAAGGTTCAGTAATAAAGTTAGGTTTTAGGCACCTCTAGTGCTTATGTGATTTGTAACTTCTGAAGTAATAGTCACACTTTGTGCAGTGAAAGATAACACTTATACATGAGTTGGCGCAATGGTTACCATGCCGGACTGGCAATCAGAAGGTTCCGGGCTCGATTCCCGACACGGCCAACATCTTTGTGCTGAACTAAATTTGTTGGTTGTTGGTCTGGGTGTAAAATAAATAAATAATATTGAAATATGTATGTCGTTATGTACTCTGGCCCGGTATTTACGCTACACGCGTGAGCGCCTTTATTGCTGACACTGCGTCTCGCTCGCCGCGCCAGGGCGCATTCCTTAGATAGGAGCGCCGATCGAGGCACTAGTTTTAAGTTAGAATTAACAGATTAGTTTTAACCAGTGCATCGAGCACACCTAGATTTAAATTAGAATTAATTAGAAGTAAGCCTGTGCATCGAGTCACACTTAGTATTAACTTTTACATTTAAATAAAAAAATACTTTTTAAAAAGGTGTTTTCGGTCTCCCGATACTTGTCTGGCGCAGCCGGTAGGATCTCGTGCGCGATTTGGCTGCTGCTTACCCGTAACACGTGTAACTCTGAAGCAGTCTTCGCGGTGCCGCCTAGCACTAGCACGAGATTCGATCCAGAACAAACAAATTTGACAAGGAGCAAGGACCAAGCTGACTGAAGACTGGAGGATGGGCGTGGTGACTATGTGAGTAAACCTTTTCGCATTTTCCATTCACTTCCCACCTTTTCCGGTTGTCGGCATACTTTTTAGATTAAGATTTCCTTAGACGACAAAATCGTGTCTATTGTATTATTTGATTTCCTTAGACAACAAAATCGTGTCTATTACATGTGTATTAATTAGAAATTCTTTAGACGACAAAATCGTGTCTATTGTAATGTGTAGTGATTAGAAATTTCTTAAACGTTAAAAATTGTGTCTATTATATGTGTATTAATTATAAATCCTTTAGACGTCAAAATTGTGTCTATTGTGTGTATTAATTAGAAATTTACTTACTTGATATTATAAAATTGTGTGTATTAGTTATTAGTTAGGAATAGAGCGATAGTTAGGTATAGTAGATAGTTAAATTAGAAAAAAAAAAAATGGAACAAATTCGAGTTATTCCTAAAGACTTACTTTGTCTAATTCCGAGATTTGAAGGGGAAGAAGGTCTATTAAATCTATTTATAAAAAAGGCCCAATACATCTATAATGCACATGTTCAACCAACATCCCCAAATTCACAAAAACTCTATGCATTTCATGCTATTACCAGTCGCCTCAGCGGAAAGGCCGCAAACTTAATAAGTGAGCGCGATGACGTCACAACCTTTGAATCCTTACTAGAAATTTTAATACAACATTTCGGCGACCCACGATCTGAAGAATGCATTGCAATAGAATTAGAGCAGATTAAAATAAAACCTAATGAGTCGTATATCGAATTGTGTCATCGGATCCAACATATGCGCTCTTCACTATTTGCCAAAGTTAATTTAATAGCTGGCGAGGGTGTGAAAGCCGCAAAAATGATCGTATATAATAACCTCTCAATGAACGTTTTCTTATACAACCTTCCCGAAGATCTTATTAGAATCGTACGCCTTAAGGCATGCACCAGCTTAGAGACAGCGTTGAGCATAGTTACTGAAGAAGTTAACTTCATGGCCCAGTATAATGCGAAAAACAAGACCAAGGCCAACTTAGCACTACAGCGACCCGCTTTGCCCCCGTTTAGTGCACCAAACTCTAATTTTAAATTCGGAATACCCCAACACAGTAAATTTACAATGCCAAGCCAACCGCCAAGATTTAACAACCCCGCACAGCAAGGGTTCAGATTTCAACAGCCCTCAGGATTTAAACCAGACTTCACAAACCACCAGCCTACAGGGTACAGATTCAACCCCACTCAACCGAGCTTTAAATTCGGCATACCAAATAATACCCAAGGATTCCGCCCGCAATGGAACCCCAACTTTCAACGACCTCAGCAACAATTTAAATTCGGCATACAACATCAGCAGCCGCAACAACTGCAATTTAAATTTGGCACACAACATCAGCAGTTCCCTTTCACAAGGCGTGACCCGCTAGAAAACACGGACATTTCAATGCGCACTGCGCGCCCTTTTAAACAAAATAGACTAGACATACCCGAAACGGACCAGCACTTCTATACCGAAGAGATAAACGAGCATGAAGAGCCATACTCCGACCCCACGTACGGAGACGAAAACTACGAAAATTACCAACAGGAGCCCATAGAATTGACTGAATACCACTACGAAGACCCCAGTATTAACGAGACAAGTGAAAATTTTCCTATAACAGCCTCCAACCCGCCACCGAAATAATACACATGAACTCACATCAATCACTTAAACTACCGTACATCTATTTACCGGAAATTGACGCAAAGATGATGGTGGATTCTGGAAGCGAACGATCTTTTCTCAACCCCATTAAAGCCTATGAATATTATCAAGATTTCATCCAATACGAACAGTTCAGAGTTGTAAGCACCCATGCATCCAGTGACCATAACCAAGTTATATACGTGCCTCTACCACCATCCTTCAAGAGCTCAGAGCAATATAAATTCTATTTATATACCGTCGACCCACTTTACGATGGAGTAATCGGCCATGATCTACTAAAGAAACTTCGAGCAACCATCGATTTAGGTGGGTCAGTGCTGACTACTACAGACACCCAATTCCAGATTTACAATCCCGACGTAGAGCACGAGATAGAGTTGCAACCCCGAACCGAAACGAGAGTGAAAGTCCCTGTTAACCACTACACAGGCGACGCCATACTTGAGTACAGAGAATTCGGCTCAGGCGTCCGAATGCCAAGTGCCCTTGTGAGATGTAACAACGGTTATGCCACGACGGTTATACAAAACGCCTCAGACGAACAAGTAATAATGACATTTAAAAAACCATTGAAAGTCACTAAACATGAAAACAGAGAAATCGCAGTTAACGCGACAAGAGACCGATATGAAGTCGACGACCTTCTGAAACAAAATCTATAGAAGCTCCGATTAGACCATATGAATAAAGAAGAGAGAGAGAAAATAGAAGCCCTGTGCTATGAATATAGAGATATATTCTATAGCGACGACATACCGCTTTCATTCACCAGCGGAATTAAACACGAGATAAGGACAAAGAACGAAGATCCTATCTATATTAGGCCGTATCGTCACCCTCCGGCTTATAACGTGGAAATACAAAAACAAGTGGACAAACTTCTACAAAACGACGTGATCCGTGAGTCACACTCCCCGTGGAGTGCCCCTGTTCACCTGGTACCAAAGAAGACCAACGTACCCGGCGAGGTTAAGTACAGGATGGTTATAGACTATAGGCGTCTAAACGAAATTACTACAGACGACAAGTACCCGTTACCTAACATCTCTGATCTTTTCGACAAACTGGGTAAAGCCACTTACTTCAGTACGATCGATCTAGCCAGCGGATTCCATCAAGTAGAAGTAAAAGAAGAGGACAGACAGAAGACAGCATTCTCCACCCAGTCTGGACACTACGAGTTCACCAGAATGCCCTTCGGACTCAAAACAGCCCCCGCGACATTCCAGCGTGCCATGGACAATGTTTTGAGAGGACTACAAGGCATTCATTGTCTAGTTTACCTCGACGACATAATCATCTACTCGTCTAGTCTACAAGAACATCTAGACAAGCTGAGGATGGTATTCGACCGCTTAAGGGCAACCAACCTAAAAGTGACACTTGACAAATGCGAGTTTTTCCGCAAAGAAGTCCTATACCTCGGGCACATGATAACTAAGGAAGGCCTAAAACCCAACAATGACAAAATAAAGGCCGTATTAAACTTCCCTGTTCCGAAGACCGTAACCGAAATTAAAAGTTTCCTCGGTTTAGTAGGTTATTACAGGAAGTTTATAAAAGACTTTGCCAAGATCACACGACCAATGACCAGTTGCCTCAAAAAACGCCGCAAAATCGAGTTAACTGACGAATACATCGCAGCCTTTGAAATGTGCAAGGAATTGTTAGTAAACGCACCCGTGCTACAATTCCCCGACTTCGAGAAACCATTTATACTCACAACTGACGCTTCAGATTTCGCAATCGGAGCAGTGTTATCCCAAGGTCCCTTAGGGAGCGACAAACCCATCGCTTACGCGAGTCGAACCCTGAACGACGCAGAAACAAGATACAGCACCGTAGAGAAAGAATTACTAGCAATAGTGTGGGCAGTCAAGTACTTCAGGCCATACCTCTACGGTAGGCGCTTCACCATCTATACAGACCATCGGCCTTTAGCCTGGCTGAATAGCATGAAAGAACAGAACAGTAAATTAACACGATGGAAACTCAGACTAGCAGAGTACGACTACGACATCGAGTACAAGAACGGAAAACAAAACGTAGTCGCTGATGCGTTATCGCGAATAAAAGTGAACGCAATTACCGGCAACGAATCCATGAAGGTGAACGTAGGTGACGACCAGTCACAAGAAGACATAGAAGAATTGATGAAGAACATAAAGTTGCTAAAGGAAGAACTAGCCGCCCGTAACATCGAAACGGAAAGTACGGTGACAATATCATCAGGAACAGACAGCGTGATATCTATACCATCTTCACGAGAACCAAAATCACCATACTCTATACAACCATCAGTGAGTAGCACTACACTGACAGCATCAGGAAAGTCTACAGAACACTCTACCTTCGAAACAGACACCTCAGGCATCCCCATCTTGAAGGAAGCCATAGACACTAAGCCCAATCAAATATTGGTACATACTTGGTTTAGAAACGAAATTGCTGTAAAAGACATTTCAAGGCCCAAACAGAAAATTCGAGAGCTACACTTACCATTAGATCGACCCGATTTGACTCAACAATTCTTAAAAGAATACATAAATCCGAAAACGAAATATTTTATCTATTTTGAAGACAAGGCCCACCGTAAACAGTTTGCAGAAGCAACCATCGCCCTTTTTAAGAAAGACACAGTAAAACTATTAGAATGCACAGAACGAGTAGTATACGTAGAGAATGAAGAGGAACAAAAGGACCTAGTAAGAAAATACCACCAAGGCAAAACTTGCCACCGAGGCCAGAAAGAAACAGCAACGCGCATCAAACGCACATATTTCTGGCCCAATATGGACATTACAGTAGCAGCAGTTATCAACGCCTGCGATAGCTGCAAAGCTATGAAATATGACAGGAAGCCCATCAAACCAGAATTACAATTAACACAGACGCAAACAAAACCATTCGAAGAACTATTTATAGATATTTTTAGTATAGACAGCAAAACATACCTAACAATAGTAGATGCTTTTAGTAAAATCGGACAGGCATTTGAAATAAAAGGTAAAACCACCCCAGAAGTAACTAGAGCTCTGATCAAGTACTTCTCCATATACGGAGTGCCTCAGAAGATAAACACCGACGCAGGCGCCGAGTTCAATAATACCCTACTGAAAGAAACACTACAACTTTATAAAATTGGCCTACATATTGGAACACCACACAACCCAAACTCAATGGGAATTGTAGAAAGATTTCACTCGACGTTAATCGAAATCTATCGTCTAGCAAAATACGAGCATAAATTCACCGATGCAGCGTCAGTAATGACGTACGCCCTTATGGCTTACAACCATACTATACACAGTACGACTGGAATGACACCATTTGAAATAGTTTTCGGTCATACAGACGCAAGCAACCCTTTCAATGCAGATTACCAAAGAGACTATACCCAAAAACTAGTACAGGAACACAAAAATCGCACTAAACACCTTTATGAATACCTGACCAACAAAATGATCGAAACGAAGGAGAAAATTAGACAAAAACGAGGAGGAGAAACCAAATTCGATATACAAAAGGGAGACACAGTTTTCATTAAAGGTGTGAATGAAAGGCGTAGTAAAGACCAACCTCGCTATAAGAAGGCGGAAGTAGCAGGAGAAATAATAAGAAATACAGTCCCCATTACTGTCAAAGGACGTGAAGTGAAAACAGCGGTAAAAGACATAAAACGTCCTTCGCAGGTACCTAAGCGTACTCCTGACGATATCAACATGCCAGGGACTAGTGCTGCAACGGATTGACTTTGACTTTGACAAGACTTGGCCGTAGGAAAACTAAACGAGCTAATACCACTTAAAAGACTCAAAAGCGGCCTTCTCAACCCTCTTGGCACCGTAATTAAAATCATAACGGGCAATTTGGACGATGATGACGCAGTGCGATATGACTCATTAATCGATGACGTCAAAACGCAACAAAACTATTTAAACAAAAGATCACGGTCATCGCGGGAATGTTGGAAACTTTGGTTGATAGTACTGATAACAATTTTACTAAAATCGATAAGGCTATTGAAAACCAAAACCACAAACTTGTATTTCCGGCTAACTTAGAGAATATAGTTAAGATAGAACATGAAATAAAACCCAAAATCTTTGTAAAAGGAAATCAGATAATCTTCATACTTAACTACTATAAAATCTTGCCACTGCCGATCACCAACAACCAAAACCAAACTTCCCTTATCTTACCCAAGTTCCCGTTCCTACTTGCGAAAGGGTTGAAAACCGTGTCGCTGCGCGGCCCCTGCAACGAAGTAGACGAGTTCCAGTTCCTCTGCGAAGAAGCCGAAACATCGCCCTTCGTGAAGGACCAATGCGTCATTGATCTGGTCACCTTTACCCAAAACGCATCAAGCTGCACGCCCATTGTAATACGCATACAAGGCGTCAAGGTCTAGAACATACTACCCGACAGGTGGATGGTGTACGCCAGGTCCAGTACACATACGTGGCCACGCTAGATGATGACTGCGAGCTAGAAGTGAAAGGCACGAGACTAAGACCTGCCAGAAGTGCCTCCAACAGCAAGGACACCCCCGGAGATGAAACTCGTAACGCTGGACAACGTGGAGCTGTCCAACCTGCAACACTTGGCCAGCGTAATAAAAAGTGACAGTGAAAAGAGCAATAGTGAAAGTGTTATCGATCTGAAAAGAGTGAGCGTTGGTACCGTCGCATTATTTGTGATACTCGGTATCACAGTTATAGCAGTTCTATGGAGGAAGTATTTTAATGTAATTCGAAGTTTTCGGACGAACCCACCCGAAAACTTCGAACTTAGGGAGGGAGGCGTTATGTACTCTGGCCCGGTATTTGCGCTACACGCGTGAGCGCCTTTATTGCTGACACTGCGTCTCGCTCGCCGCGCCAGGGCGCATTCCTTAGATAAGAGCGCCGATCGAGGCACTAGTTTTAAGTTAGAATTAACAGATTAGTTTTAACCAGTGCATCGAGCACACCTAGATTTAAATTAGAATTAATTAGAAGTAAGCCTGTGCATCGAGTCACACTTAGTATTAACTTTTACATTTAAATAAAAAAATACTTTTTAAAAAGGTGTTTTCGGTCTCCCGATACTTGTCTATGTATGTAATAATAATATAATTAATTTAATAATATTGTATGTTTGTAAGAACGAACCTGTTGGGACTACATTTATCTTATTATAACACCTTAATGTGTACAGTTTTACAATAAATATATCTGAATCTGAATATATGTAGTATATCAGTTGTGTTAGCAACCATAATACGAACTAGAAATGGTTCAGTATGGGGTTAACCAGCCGTGTGTGAAATGTGTCCTAGTATTTATTTATTATTGATGATTATACCCTACATATTTTTATTATACGTTGTTATTAAATCCGAGTTTTATTCTACCTATTGATCTACTTAAAAAGTGTGATATCATATCTAGTGTTACATAAAACTCGCAAACTATCCACGAATTTATGCATCCAATCATCGCAACTTCACCCTTCAGTGCGCACACGCAAGAAACCGGGCACGGAATATTTATACTCAGAGTCAAAACTCTGTAAATTGCTACGTCTTAATATGAAAAGATTTTTATCAAAATCATTCTCTAAAGCAATGGTTCAAAAAGACTCAAATAAGGCCTAGATGTATTTTTTTTTGCTTTTCCTTCAGTGTAAACTAAATTCTTTACTTATTATGAGAATAGAAATAACCAACACAACACTGGGTAATTTCTAGAATGATATTATAATATCCGTGAAAACCTTATTAATTTTTCGGAAACGTTTTAAATGGGTTTAAATTTTTTCGGCGTAGTTACTGGAATCAATTCATTAAATTATGTAATATTATTTTCAAAGATAATATTATATAATTTAATAATTAACTTATTCATAAGTATATGCATATATAAAGCTAGGCTTAAAAAGTTAAAGTTCTAAAGTAATGTACCTGTGATGTACATGTTAGCTAAAATACAAACTGAATTATTTTTCGACCTTTCCATCTGTGCTTTCCTTCTCAGCATTCACATACCTTCTGTGATCCTCATTTGTTCCTATAAACTACGGATGTCAAAATTACGATGCCTTTACAAAAAACACATTAGATTTTCGCTGTTCTTATGAATAAACATTAAAAATTAGAGGTGTTAATGCGCCGTTATAAATTGCTGAATTAGTCATGATTGCATGACTTATTAGTACCGCAATTTGTAAATTGATCATGATGAGAGGACATTAATTCAAATAGTAGCGCCTCTAGCTCAGCTAGCTAAGATGATCTGAAGCGATCATCGAAGCTAAGCAACGGTCGATGCGGACGGTGTTTGGATGGGTGACCATGCATAAGACTGTCGTTTTTCAAATGGCTTTTCATGGACGATCTTTTCATATATGGGCAATACCAATATATTAACCAAAAGCAACGAGCTATTTCCATAATATTATATTTTTCAATGATTAATACCATTGAGTTATAAATAAATATTATAAATATTAAGACTCATTTCACACACGGCTAGTTAAACCCATACTGAACCATTCCTAGTTAGTATTATGGTTGCCAATACAACTGATATACTACATTATATATTTTATTACATTATACGTCTATAGCACCCAGATTCACAGCCAGCTAATTCAGCACAAAGACGTTGGTCGTGCCGGGAATCGAACCCGGAACCTTCTGATTGGCAGTCCGGCATGGTAACCATTACGCCAACGAGGTCGTCGAGTTAAAGCAATACTAATTTTATGAATGCTAAGGAAATCCATTTTATCGAAATCACTTAATACATGGTAGAAATCAGATGCTTAAATTTCAATTCAGGCAAAGCCGCTTATCCTAAGTAGGTACTTAATATTCTAAAACGCAATAATCACGTAGGCACGGCTATTTTTTAACTATCGATGCATAAACGATGGGGCGTTATAAGTTTGACGTATCATTGTATGTGTGTGTCTGTAGCATTGTAGCTCCCGAACGAATGAGCCGATTTTCAGTTTAAGATTAGTGTTTTTTAAAGGGAGTGGTAGACGGGGATATTATTAGCTATGTTTCATCAAAGTGGATTAAGATGGCCGCCGCAACAAAATTGCGAATAACATATTTTTCAACAACTATGGTTATCAAATTGAAGGTCTTAACTATCGATAAGTATACTATCGATAAGTATACTTACATTCATAATACAAATACAAATACAAAATACAAAATGATTTATTGGTGCATAAATGTTATACATGGTGCATATTGAAGCCTCTGGTCTCGTACTAGTTATCAGACCGTGTTACGAGACCAGAGTCCTCTTCCAGTTTTAATATTATTTAACAATAATGTGTAAGATTAATTATTATATTATAACCTACCTGCCCGCAACGAATAGTTAAACAAGTTTGTAAACAAACGAGAGCGGTCACAGCGGTCACTCACACACGCGCATTGCTTATCGCTGCACAAGCGAGACGCAAATACGCGTGTGAGTAGTGCAGTCGACAGATTAGCGACTTACAGATGTGTAGCTTTTAAAAACATGAGCTACAGCTAGTTATTTGATCAAACAATGATTTTCGTAGACAGGTAGGTAATACTAGAATTATTAAATAGTTAATCACTATTTCTTAACACTTATTAATAACTAAAAAGTAATAATATTTACAAGTATTAAGAGACACAATTAAATATTACTATGTTAATTATATCTTATATATAAAATTTCCGTGTCACAGTGTTTGTTACCGTACTCCTCCGAAACGGCTTGACCGATTTTTTCCAAATTTTATATGCGTATTCAGTAGGTCTGAGAATCAGCTACTGCATATTCAGATTTTTTTTTTTACTAAGGCAAAACAACGTTTGCCGGGTCAGCTAGTTTATCTATAAAAAAACTAAGCTACTTTCTAAAACGATATTTGTATATTTTTTTTTTAAAGTCATAAGTATATTCTCAATTACAGCAAATCTACATTTAAATTAATTTGCCATATTAAAGGATACTCGAATGTATGAGAGTGATTCTGAGTGATTGAAATAGGGCTAAGTACCACCAAAAAAGTATGCTGGGGTAAAAACCCTACATTATATGTATGGATGAATGCAAGTATGTGTGATTGTATGTATGTATAATGAATGTAATTATGTTCGTGTGACTGAATGTATGTATTAATGAAATGTATGTGTGTATTACGAAATGTATGTATGTATTCATTAAATTTATGTATGGTTTAAATATTTCAAATGTATTTGCTTTCACATATCATATGTTCTATACGCATATAGTCAAATTTATTAAGCCACTCTAGGATTATTTTCTTTAAGCTGTTAATAGACATTTGTTTAATCTTAATATCCTTATTTAATTTATTGTACAATAGAGGTGCTATGAAGTCAAAATGTTTATAGGATATCTGGCAGCGGGTAGTGGGAAGTGGACACATGTCTGTTCGGATGTTGCGTGGAGACAGATACGGAACTACAGTTTTGTGGTATCTAATAAGTATTTGCTGAATGAAAAGTTTTCTAACTGATAAAACTCTTGCTTTATCGTATACTGCAACGGTAGGATGTCTGTAAGGCAAGTACATCATAACTTTGAGAAGAGCTCTTTGAGCTCGTTCAACCAAGATTAAATGTGTTTTAGCTGCATTTCCCCAAACACATATGCAGTAATTGATGATGCACTGACATAACGCTTTGTAAGTCTGAATTACTAATGGCAAGCTAGCAACTGTCCGGAGACTTTTGAAAATGTAAATAAGTTTTCTTACCCTGCCCGCTAGTGCCATTATATGATTTAGCCAATTCAGGTGGTCATCAACTAATACACCTAGGTATTTGAAGGAGTAGACTCTAGCCAGCTTTGCACAGGAGCAAGACTTACTATCTGTGCTATTACGCCTGTTACATGGGAATGTGTGAATAGTTAAACTATAGTCCACACTTGGGCAAGACGCCGCTGTTTTACAAAAACACATGTATTTAGTCTTACTAGAATTTACAGATAATAGGCTATTTTCAAGCCAGGTCGTGACTTTAGCTAAGCCATTTTCAGCAATATACGAAACTGCTTGCCAAGACTTGTCATGAAAGAGTAGAACAGTGTCATCAGCAAACATTAAAAGCTCCATTCCAGAGGACTTAAGCTTGCATAGATCGTTGATGTAAATGAGGAACAAGGATGGTCCTAATGTACTACCTTGTGGAACTCCAAATTTACTAATGCCCTCGTCGCTCAAGACATCACCCACTTTAACTCTTTGATGCCTATCCGTTAAATAGCTTTTAAACCAATCAAATGCCACACCTCTTATACCGATACTCTCAAGTCTAGCTAGTAATATTGGGATCGATACAGTGTCGAATGCTTTCTGTAAATCTAAAAACACCGCTAAACATCTTTCATTGCAGTCTAAGTAATCTTTTATTAGAGTACTCAGTGACAGTACTGCATCTTCAGTTGATTTCTTTTCTCTGAAGCCAAACTGATTTTTGCAAAGTATTTGGTTTTTGTCAAGAAAATTTACTAGTCTTTTATGCATAAGCTTCTCCAAAATTTTCGATAAAGTCGAAAGAAGTGAGATAGGACGGTAATTAGAGGGGTTGAGTTTATCACCTGATTTATAAATTGGGCATACAGTCGCATTTTTTAGTAAATAAGGGAAAACCCCACTTTCAAAACTAAGGTTACACAAATAAGTAATGGGATTTATAACAACTGGCAAGATTTGCTTTAAGATTTGGCTAGTTATGTTATCCCATCCAGGAGCACTATTAGGGCGTAGTCCCATGATAATAGCTTTAACTTCCAACGGGTCTGTAAAAAATATCGACATTGAATTATGTACTACATTTTGGGATCTAGTGATAGAGGCTAATTCAGTTTCTGTTATATCCATTTTACTTAAAATAGAATCTGCTAAGCTACTCCCAATTGTAGTAAAGAAATTATTGACATAGTTAAGTGATTCCTTGGGATCAGACTTAGTTTTAATAAGATCCAGAGAACCACTTTTGCCTTGTTTAATATTACAAACGTCTTTTATAATCTTCCATGTCGCTTTGATATTACCACTAGACTCTTCTAATTTGGACTGATAGTATTGTTTTTTTAAGCTTTTAATTATATAATTACATTGATTTCTGTAAGCTATATACCTAAGTTTTAAAGTTTCATCATTAGGATTGGTTTTTACTTGGCTATGCATTTTATCCCTAATTCTTAAAGATTTGACAACATTTGCAGTAATCCAAGGCTTAATAGGACTATTTTTCTTTGGTATCTTATAAACTTGAGTATTGGTTTTAAGGTAATTGATCAATCTAGTCGAAAAAAGATCGGTTGCTACATTGACATCGTTTTCAAGATAGATATCAGACCATGTTTCCTTAGACAGATCTTTATTCAATTGCTCGTGGTTTACTTTTACTTTAGTATATACAATATTCCTTTTGACAATTTGAGCTTTGTTAATGATTAGCATAGTAGCGGAGTGGTCAGTCAAAGGTTCCTCGAATATGAATGTTCTCCATTCAAGGGAACTTTTGATCATAATATGATCTAAGCATGTGGCGGTGCCAAAACGCTTGTCAATTCTGGTTGGTTTATTTATACCAGGTCTTAAACCATAGCTTGCCATTAGATTTAGATAACTATCTGACTTTTTTGTGCTATCTTCTGGCATTATATTTATATTTAGATCACCTGCAAAAATTATATTATCTGCAGATATATTTTCGAGAACACATGCAAGAGAGTCAATGTAGTTATTCGGATTTTCAAACTCAGATGGCCTGTAAGTACCAAGTATAGCAAATTCACTTCCTATTTTAGTGAGTAAGCAATTTCCTTCTACTAATTTAACTTCAGAAAAAGATGCATTGATTTCCTCCCGTACATAAACAACTACCCCATCGTTTTGATTATACGAGTTAGTAGTATACGCCATGTTATAATTGTCCAATACTGAGGGCGGATTCTTTGCACTAGTTCTACATTCCGAAAATATTATTATATCAATATTAAAGTTCAAAGTAGATGTAAATGCTATAAATTTATCTATATTAGCATTAATGCTTCTGATATTTACAGACACCAAGCATAGGGAATTCGTAGATCGGGATTTTCTAAAGTTGTTGAGTTGTGGGCATTGATTAGGGTCAGTTAATAAAATACATTCGGGGTTTCCTGATTCATCTATCTCAGTTAGAATAAAATCACTTATAGTATTTTTATCCATAATTATTGTAAGAAATGTAAAGATGGGCCAATAAATTTCGCTGATAAATAATGACTGCTATTATGCTAAAGGTATGGTACATCCTAAGAAAAATAAAGGATACTCTATAGGCCAGAGATAAGGATAGATTACTCAAAGGCTTAATCAAGAGACAAACAGTGGGTGAAGCAAATATAAGTAGTACAGTGTGTTCGTTAGTGTGTTTGTGTGCAGTGTGTGTTGTTGTGTGTATTAATACAATCGATGATCTGTTAGTAGATTTAGCAATTAAATAACTCAAGCTTTGCAATTGTGAGAATAAGTAACAGAGAACTATTGATAAAAATATTACTGTATGGGCTAGTCATTGTTTCTTTACAATATTTTCAAAATCTAAGGTGTTATTTATTTTAATGGCAGAAGAACCTTCCGTTCTTCGCAAGTATATCTTGCCTCGCGACGTCCAGCAAAATTTAAATTGGTTTGCTTTGGCAAATTCTCGGGCCTGGAAGAAAAGTTTCTTAGCTTGGAAGGTAAGGCTCTCGGCCACGTATATTTGGTGTCGCGGGCCTTCTAATCTTAGGTGACTAGTGTTTAATCTATTGCTCGTGTTTTTCTTGTTGTAAGTTTTCGCGGAATTAATAATTTGCTCTTTTAAAATCACACTCTGCAAATTAACTATTAGAGGCTTATTATCCTCATTTCTTGTATTTATGCGGTATACATCATATACTTGCGAAGGCTGTATGGGCACGTTGATAGCATCTCCTAAATTAATTACCATTTTTAGTAAATCATCTTTAGTCTCGCTTTTGTTTTTCGGTATATTGCGCACTTCTATACATGCACTGCGGGAGTTTCGGTCCATTAATTCAATCTGCGTTTCTAGTGACTTTATATATTTCTTGTCATCTGCCCTTTCATCTTCTAGCTGCTTTACTTTATCTGCAACCTCTTCATATTTTTTTGCTAAAAATTCCAAGGACTTCTGTATGTCACTATTCTGTGCAGTGTTTGAGTCAATGCCATCCTGCATTTTTTGCAAAAGCGTATTAAAACGTAATTCTTGTTTCCTTTCCATCATTTCGAACATTTCTGTAAGATTCTCCGGAGTTACATCGCCAATCTTACGTTTAGAAATACGCGTTCTACCCGGTTTCTTTGTGATTGCATTATTAGTTGACATCGAAGCAATATCGGGTTCCGATGAAACATGCGTGATTGGCGCAGATGATGGCTGAAGGAGAGAGGCAGCAATATCGGAAGTGGGCGGAGGGGTAGACATAATTACTCAGTGGTCGCAAGCGCAGCGTCAAAGGTACCAGGAGAATATGATCAATAGGAGTTACAACACGCTTGTGTGCGTAACTGCGCGGTACAGCACGCAGTGTACACAGAACGCTTGACTGTGTGCAGCTGAGTGAGTAGTGTTCTTGTGTGTGTAATCACACTCACCAAGACGTTGTGTAGTCGCTCAGTAGCTCCTTTATTTTCTGTAGTCCTATTATTTCGACAGATTTGACGCACCACCAATTCGACTATTTTTAGTTAAAAATAAATAAATACGTGTTCACTGCAAGACGTCCGCTCCGTGCCGAGATCCGAGGGGAAGAGGAATGTAATGATAAATTTTAAAACCCTAGACAGCCTGCACTACAAAAAAAATGTGAGCCGTCACGGGACAACTGGCAGATGTGAAACATCGATATTATTTGTAATATGAACGCATGCCGTGGCGACGCGTCGCCAGAAATCGGTTTAACGTGCGTATGAGGGGTTTTCCAAAATTTTAATTTATACTTGTATACAACATAATTAGGGCTAAAAATAGCACGTCGACGACGCAACAATACTATTTACATTGATTTTACATAAATATAGAAATCACATGCGAATATTTCATATTATTTGCATCGTTTGATAGTTGACCTTGATCTACTTGTTGGGAAATATCTTAAGCCATGGTTTGGAACGTATTCTTTACCATTATTATTTGTAATCATGTATGTATTCTATTCGTAAGCGCACATTAAATGTATTATTAATATTATTTTTTTATTTAAATATTTGTGTCACATAACACTTTTTATAAGTCTAAGCATATAACTGTAATCGGTTTCTTTTGTTTCTATTTAAAAAGACCAAATTACTCAATATAATAATGTTGTATGAAGTAAGCGGTTGTGCTCTGGTGACGAGAGTTTTCGAACCACTCTAAGGGTCTCTGACTTGAATTAACGACAAAAAACAATAAAAATGTATAATTTTATAAACTCGACTGATAATATTAAAGATTGAGAATGAGTATTTATATTAGTCTTGTCCTTCTTCTCTTATTCTCGTACTTTATTTATCGATACATATTTAACACCCAGATTGACCGACAGCCAACAAATTTAGTTCATCACAAAGATGTTGGCCGTGTCGGAAATCGAACCCGAGACACTCTGGTTGGCAGACCGGCATGGTAACTAACCTTTACGCCAACGGGGTTGCCATAAAAAAATGGAATGTATGGAGTTGTACTTGTAAGTACAACTCCGATATACGAATTTCATCACGAGAACATTAAGCTATCTAGCCTTATTATATGTATGTGTATAGTTTAATGGTTTGAAACATTAACCAATCATCAATCAGCGAAAATAGATTGTTGTTTTTGTGTTTAAGAATGCCCTTTCGACATTCATTGTGGAATATTAAAAGCTCTATACTCATTACACTTTAGCTTGGTAATACTTTATATTGAAAAGCTTTACGCATATTTTTTTAAACTTAAAGTGCTACTGTACCGAATTCAGACGCGTCTTAGGAAATTGAGCGAAGCGCTTTCCGCTCGGTAGTAGAAATTAGAGGAAATAAATTCATATAAAATCAAAAATTAACAACTCTCGGCTCCAGAGCTTAGCCACTTAGCTCATACGAAGAAGAAGAAGATTCGTTACATTTATATATTGGAACGCTTAGAGCTTTATATGTCATATAATTTTCTCAGTACAAATATGAGTATACCAGCTGTTGCCCGCGGCTCCGCCTGCGTGTAGGTCGTTTTTTGTAGCGCACGCAACGGGAGCCCTCAAAGATGATTAATTTTTCTGGTTTTTTCCACATTTTCCTTTATTTCTTCGCTCCTATTAGTCGCAGCATAATGTTTTATAGTCTAAGGCCTTCCTCGATAAATGGCCTATCCAACACATTTTTTTTTTCAATTCGCATCAGTAGTTCCTGAGATTAGCGCGTTCAAACAATCAAACTCTTCAGCTTTATAATATTAGTATAGATAATCTTATATATAAAATTTCCGTGTCACAATGTTTGTTACCGTACTCCTCCGAAACGGCTTGACCGATTTTTACTAAATTTTATATGCTTATTCAGTAGGTCTGAGAATCGGCTACTGCATTTCTATTTTTTAAGGCAAAACAACGTTTGTCGGGTCAGCTAATATTAATATAGATAATATTAGTATAGTTTTGTACTAAAAAGTCAGTACACCAGTTCGTTTTGCTCTACATACTAGCGGGACATCTGGTGGCGAGTTGCCTCACGAGCACACCGTGAAGGTAAATGTTAAGTAATGGAAGCAATTAAACAATTAGTAGCGAGCGCGAGTGTGTACACATATACTCGTACACATACACTAGAGTTCTGTTCGAGACCATAATGACTCATGTACTGTAGCGCCTGTAGCGGCTAACTAAGGTGATCTAAAGAAAGAAAGAAGAAAGAAAGAAAATAAATTTGTGGTGCACAAAAAAAATACATTTATATTTATGATATACATATAACTATCACTAATAGTGTGGAGCAATTTCAGCATAATCTGACACGATCATCGAAGTTAAGCAACGATAAGGACAGTTTTTAGATGGGCGACCATGCTCAAGACTGGTATCTGATGATACGTTAAACTTTAGATCCTGGCTGTTAGTTTTAGCACAAGAAGTCATTAAGCCAAATCAAAGATCTTGGAACGGGTAGAAAAAACTCTGGACATCAAAGCTCGACTTCTTAGCTCATACGAAGAAGTAGATAATATGTACTGTTGGGACCAATTATTTGTAAACTTATTAAAAATTATGTAAAGTATGACAATGAATGTAATTGAATATGAATGATGAATATTTTTTTTTATTTTTAAAAGTAAATAAAACAAATTATCTAAATCATCAGGATTATGTAATTTTCCTAACTAATTATACGAGTAATATTATAGTTTCAAGTCATAACGGAATTCTACAATTATGATTATGGCTATAAATGTGAAAGTTTGTGTGTGTATGTTTGTTACTTCTTTACACACAATCGGCTGAACTATCAATCTAATAACTCTCAATTAAATTAATACTGAAATAGTTTAGTCTCTGTTGTCTAGTTTAGTTTCTAACCGAAAGGTCAGAAACTAAGCATTGCTATCCAACTTGGTTACGCTGCAAGCATTTTGGGAACTTTTTCCTCTAGCCCTGGTATTTTAAGTTCAGTTTTAGTTAGTAATATTTTATTTATTCTAAAGTTATTCATAAATATACCTTATAGACTCTTATCCCGGATTAGCGCGAGTTTTACCAAAGGGTCCATCTATTCGCTACTAAATCCAAAATGGTCAACTTAATTCAAGTTCCATGCCTTATTGTGTTGTCCACCAAATATCTCTGTTAGTTATAGCTATTTCAAGAATCTAGTGCAAACGTGAGAATCGAACCGGTGATGTATTCTCAAAGCTCATTATTCACGAACAATGGTAGTGCTTGTTTTAGTCATTTATCGATAGACAAGTCAGGTGAGAACCATTAAATTATATTATCGTAGGAATGGTTTTAAGCTTGTTTCTGTAAAATCTAACCTGGCTTGGATATATAAAATATTTGACTTAGTGAGCGAAGTCTTTGGATTAACTGGGCAATTTTCCTTTCGTCTGTATATATGTTATTTATATTGGTTGCCCTGTAGAGGGCGTATTTTCTAACTCATCTCGACTAAACTTGATGCGCAGGTTCTGCTATTCAGAAGAATTTCAAATTGTTGAGGATTTTTGATTGGGGCGTGTTTCCTACAAAAAAGGGGAACTTTTAAAGCACTATTTACATGTTGGATTAAATGTAATTTAACAGAGCGGGTAAATGGGGATTTTAATTTTTTTCTGAATACTTGAAAAACAGAGCGGGTAAATGGGGATTTTAATTTTTTTCTGAATTTTTTTCTGAATAATATAAATTTTATTTATATACATATAAATAAAAATTATCGAGTGATTTTCGAGTTTGAAAGTCATATATTTTCGGTAATTACAAACAATATATTCTAAATAATAATATCTATTTCAGGAATTAAGAATTCTTCTTGTTTGGGACTCGTATTAAAATATGAGTATTGCTTTTATAAAAGATCGTTTTAATTATTTTTTAACGAGAAATCATACTTACCTGTATACAGTATACAGAATACAGACATTCAGCATACCATACCATCGAATAAACTTCCTCTACCAATCCCGTAGTTAGGTGATATAGTGGCTTACCTGTAATGAAAAACAAATATTTTAATTACTGAGCTAAGTTATGAAAGGTTAATTTGCTTACAAAAAGGTAGTATTCGCAAACTAAGCGGCTTGTCGTTGCGTTTAGTCGGTGCGGTTAGTCGCTGCTGTTAGTCGCTGCTGTTAGTCGCTGCTGTTAGTCGCTGCTGTTAGTCGCTGCTGTTAGTCGCTGCTGTTAGTCGCTGCTGTTAGTCGATGCTGTTAGTCGCTGCGGTTAGTCGTACGTATATGCACATAAGTTTACAATCGTGCGACAGAGAGTAGGTGCTTTAGCTGGTCGTTGGCGCCTCTAACGCGAGCAGAGCTTCGTATAAAATAATTGAATGAATGCACCCGTCTACAGAGGTTTTGTTGCGTTAGTTATAATAATGATTTTGGGTGTATTTTTACACACAATTTAAGAAAACAATTAATGATTTTGTAAGAAGTGTTCAATTACTCTTTATAATATTGGTACATATAGAAGAACCGATATCCTCATAATAAAGAAAAACTAAAGAGGCATATAAATTACTTTTATTATTTTCGTAAAGACAAAGTAAAATAAATGTATTATTTCATTATGTTACATACTCGTATATAAGATCATATAAGTTATTTATTGGGAATCACGTAATGGACCCTCTTCATCGTCATCGACATAATAATATGAGCCGGCTTATTTTATTAAAAATCCTATACACTGACCTGTAATAATACATAAAAAGTACAAAACAAAAACGTAATGGGTACTTACAAAACCAATCCAGATACTTATAGTTAAGCAACGTCTAAATTAATAAATCGTAAGTAAGTGTATGTTATAAAAATCAAAACAAAACAATAACAACAACGAAACAAAGGGGACCTTGGAACGACAGCGGTCAGATACAAGTTACGGATAGTGATAGTTTGCGACACTACGCTACTCTATCTCATACGTTTTTTTATTACATGAAATGGGCTTGCGCTTGAACACAATTCTCCTGATGGCAAGCGATTATGAACCAAGGTGGAGCGCGCTTACCCAGAAAAAAAAACCGGTTGTCTCTTGCTTTGAAAACCGCCAGATTGTAGCTCTCAGGGAACAGGGAGCTTGGGAAAGAATTGTCTAGTAATATATAATATGTAGTTTCAAATACAGTGTGTAACTCCATGTAACGTCACTTGATTTAACGACGAACTCTCTAAAGCGTCGAAATCAATCGACTTTAGTTAGTTTAGCTTGTATTTCATACAATTATACATTCTTTCCATTTTTACGACCACACTTTATAACGCCATAAAATGCACAGTCCCATCAGTGTCATTACATAAGTAAAGTTTACACAATAATTAGCACTAATTTATTTACCGGTGTTAGATTATACGAGGGTGAATCAAAAAATTCTTGGAATCAATATTAAAAAATGCAAAGATTATAATAATAATATTTTATTTTTCTACATAATCTCCCTCCAATGCAATGCATTTAGAATAACGCGTTTCTAACTTCCTTATTCCTTGTGAAAAAAAAATATTTTCTTGACTCTCGAAAAAGTCCTCTACGGCAGCTATAACCGCGTCATTAACGTGAAATTTTGTTCCACGAATTTCCTCTTTTAGTTTTGGAAATAAGTGAAAATCACTTGGGGCTAAGTCCGGAGAATATGGTGGGTAGTCAAGGAGATTAAAGCCAGCACAGCGGATTGCGTTGAGCGCAACTTCCGAGCGATGAGCAGGAGCGTTATCTCGAAGGAACAACACGCCCAACGACAATTTTCCACGACGTTTTTCTTTAATTGATTCACGCACTTTCGGGATTAAATTTGCATAATAGGGTCCAGTAATCGTCTGGCCTTTTTGCGTGTAATCAATAAAAAGGATTCCTTCACTATCCCAGAACACAGAGGCCATAACTTTGCCAGCGGTAGGAGCAACTCGAAATTTCTTAATGGATGGAGAGGATGGTCGTTTCCAAGACATGCTTTGTCTTTTAGTTTCAGGATCAAAATGGTGGACCCACATTTCATCCATTGTGACAAGACGACGGCAAAAATTATCCGAATCACGCTGGAACATTTCGAGATTACGCTTGGAAATATCCAAACGTCGCTTTTTGTTTTCGTCGGTTAACATTGTTGGCAACCATCTTGCAGACACTTTTTGAACCCCAGTGAATCAATTAAAATGGATTGAACGCTACCAAAAGATATCTTTAGGATCTCAGCTATATGTTTTATAGTCATTTTTCTGTCTTCCAAAACCAGATTCTCAACCTTTTTGACATTTTCTTCTGTAACGGAGGTTGAAGGCCGCCCAGAACGCGGGTCATCTTTACAGCTTGATCTACCTCTTTTGAATTCAGCCACCCAGTACGCAACTATTTAATATGGTACAACATCACCCCCTTATGTCTTCTGAATGTCCAAAAAAATTTCCTTCGTAGACATTTTTTTCAAACTGAGATATTTTATCACCGCACGTAACTCACTTTTATCCATAATTTTAACTTTTTAGAAACTCGTTGCACAAATAAATTTATTACATGCGAACGAACTGACAAAAACAAGTGACAGTCTGCATAAATAAAGTGTGATAGACACTCTTTAATTTAAATATCAAACTTGATCCAAAAAGCTTTCATATATATGCACTTCTAAGAACTTTTTGATTCACCCTCGTACAAGTATTGTATATTTCTAACTTAGGTTAATCTTATTTAATCTTAGTTAATTGATCTTAGTTAATTAATCTTAGTTAATTAAGCTTGGTTAATTGATCTTAGTTGATTTTTTCCTTTACTTGTCTTAATTTGGATTTCAGGTCACAGCGGAAGTACACTAAATATTTAATTTTGTCTTCTATTGTATATTTCTTTTAGTTTTCTAAAATTTTTCTAGAACTAAGCAAATTTGAATTTGTATTAACCAGCAGTTTGTGAAGAACTCAAGTTTCTGGCACAAGGAGAAATGGCAGTACATGTGTACTGCCTATGCGGAAAATAATTATAAATCTTTTGCAATAAGAGCTTAGTTTGTAACATTAATTTAACGGGTGATGAAATTATTTACATTAAACGTGGTCATAATGCCGCTTGTTATAATTTGGGAGTAGGTTACCTGCCAAGCAGTAGTGTGTAATTACTACTTTTTTGATAGGGTCCATTTCACACACGGCTGGTTAGCCCCATACTTAACCATTTCTAGTTTGTATTATGGTTGTTAACACAAAATAAATACTACATACACATACATAAATACTTTATATCGATAGATATTTAATACCCAGATCGACCACTAACAAATTTAGTTCGGATACAGAAGGCAGTCATACTCGACACGGCGCGCATTGTCCGGAGGTTCCTGTCCCTGTAGCTCCTACCGCCGGTAGCTTGGACTTTGCCTCGCTGACCCGGCAAACGTTGTTTTGCCTCACTTAGGGGTATGAAAAATAGATTGGTAGCTTATATGACACGTTCGTAGACTTACCATAGCAGCGCCATCTATTGATTACTTACTCAACCCAGTCGAAATGTATCGACATCTGTAGAATCTTTGGAGTTAACAGATAATTGTGATTGTCAAATAATAACAGACAATAATTAGCAATAAAGTAAAATTGCGACTATAATTTGAGATTTAAACCATCTTATCTCTCAAGTTGGAACGAACTGCACATGGTGTGCGAATTTTATTATAATCGGTTATGTGGTTTAGGAGTCCATTGAGGACAAACATTGTGACACAAGATTTACGAGTATATATAATAAGATTTGTATTTTATTTTTTATAAAATTTAATGTAAAAAACTTACAAGTTAGAGGAATAAATGAATACGTGAGATAGATTATATTGAGAAGATGATACTGTCATCATTATTATGATGACAGTATCATCTTCGGTTAAGCTAAGTGGTCAAGCTCTGATGTCGCGAGTTTTCAAGCCTCTCTGATTGGATAGCATGTATTGAGACCATTAATTTACTCTAGATAAATACTTAATTCATCCCAAATGTTTGCAATTTATATGATTTAATTAAGTAATTAGAAGAGAAATCGTACCAAAATACCCTTGAAAGGAACCGAAATATATCATTATTATCGAGGTATTACATCGAAATAACTACATAACATCCGTTCGTAAGTAACCTATTACCGATTAATAAAATTATATACACATACTTTAACTAGCAGCGCTCCACTACGCTACCTGAATTTTAGTTATCTATACTATAAGACTCTTTGTCCTGACTCATTCAGCCATCCATCTATAGGCAACGCAGAGCCCAAACGGCTGGTCCTAGGGTTGTGAAATTTGGAGGGTGTATTAGTTTTAGTACGTAGACGCGTACTAAGAACGGATTTTTGGAAATTCCACCCCTAAGGGGGCGAAAGGGGGTAAAACAGTTTGTATGAAACATCTTTGTTTTTGAACTTCCAGCAATGGAATTTAGAATAAGAGTAGTTTATGTAAAATTGAAAATAATGGTTTTAAGTTTTTTTGCCAGGGGTTAACTAAGGGTTTGTAATGGGGGGTGAAAGTTTGTATAGAAAATTCCTTATTTATCAAGTTAAAGTCTTGAAAGTTGTTATGGTAGTAGATTATTAAATGGTTAAATTATAATTATATTTTTTTTAAAGTTAGAAATGAAAGTTTTGTGTTTTGAACTTAGAGGTGTAATTTTTTTTTTAAGTACATAACAAAAGTTATTACTTGCAAAATAGGTACAATTGTGGTGTCATAAATAAGTTAGCTCTCTATTTTAACCGTCAGGTATGCAAGATATTATTGTCAGTTCTAAGTCTAAGTCAGTCTTGGCTGAGTTATCAATTAGCCCTGTATAAATATGCAACTTGGATATAACTATTAAACTTTAACTTGATGACATGAACTGCGTACGTCACCCGATATCAGGTTTTTATGCACCAGTGACCTTTTTGACACTTCGATTTAATTCTTCTTGCTCCATGTTTTCCTTGCCTTTTTATAATAATAAACGTATATTTAGCCCATCTTCGTCAATTTTGTAAGTAGTTGACATTTTAACCAAATCTGACCTGAAGGGCTCTCATAAAATTAACGACAAATTCTCATAAAATTCCCTTCCGGTCATAATTGTTGAGTGCAAATTACAGGAAATCTTCGGTAATTTATAGACAATTGATGGTTGCGGAATGAGAAAAGCCTTATTGAATTACCCAGTATTTTTTACCAGGACAAAATCCTTCTCATATAAACTTTGCGAGTGTATGTTTGTTCAATCAAAGTTTGAACCAATTTTGATGAAATTTGGTGTAAGTTTAGACCTTGGATTAACAGACACGCTACTTTTATCCCAGATTAAGTTCTTTTAGTCCCGGATTAACGTGAGTAACACCGCGGGGCGCAGCTAGTAAGTAATAAAATCGGGACAGGTAAGTGCATGGAGCCGTCCGTTAGACACAGAGGCAAGACAATGGAGAGGTCTTAGTGGTTAGTTGTAGCTCGGCTAGCTAAGGTGATCTCATGCGATCATCGAGGTTAAGCAACAATCGATGCGGTCAGTCTTTGGATGGGTAACCATGCACAAGATTGTCGTTTTAAAAGTGGCATTTTTATCTGGGTACTACCGTATGTCAGATAATACGTTAAATTGTAGGTAATCTCCGGGCGGCTTGAAATATCTGGGCTCCAGAGCTTAGTCACTTATACATATGAAATTATTATTATCATCCAATTTTTAGCCCTTGTACCTTAGACAAGTAAAAGATCTTATGCTTTACCGAGTTTAGCAGTCGATGCGTTACAACGGTTTGAATTTGAATTAAAAAAAATTCAATCGTTGCTTAACCTCAATGACCGCGTCCGATCAACTTAGTTGGCCGAGCTACAGGCGCTAAATCTATATTAAAATAAATTATCCCAAAATGTACATTATATATGTAACATTCATTATATGATTGATACTGATATTCTACTCGTAATAACGTATTACATATATGGTTCTGCATAACATGTATTATATGTCAAATAATTAGTGTGTCTCTAGAATTGCATTCTGTCTGAATGCTTTTTAGTTTGTTTTTAAGTAAATATTTTAACTGTAACTCATTTAAATTTTACTACATTTCTTATTGCAATATTGTATTTTTTTTTCTTAATATAGATACGAATATTAGAACAGAAAAAAATAATATTTATTTTATTCTTAAGAGTAGTGGTAAATGATCGCAGAGTATACAGTATTTTCTACACAAAATTACTCAACAGGGAACACAAATTAATGATATTCATAATCTAGACAAACTAATAATTCTTTATCGAATGGTTAAAAAATCACACACAAGCGTTTATATATTTAATTTAGTTACTGCACCCAAAATTTGTGACTAAATATTAAATCCTAGTGTCTCAAGGAAAATACTCAAATGTCACTTGTTCAAGGCAGTTATAAGTTCAATTTATTTCATATTATGTGATCCATCTTCAGATCATTTTAGAACGTTTGTCGTAAAATTTTCTAATAAAAGTAGCAAACTACTCTTGGAAAAAAGTAACTTAATTTGTTAGACTTCCCAACTTTAGAATAAGTATATTTTATAAAACCAATGCATTTTTTTTCATTCGGCCATTGTTCTTTTGTAAGCATTTAATTTTTATTTTAGTTCTGAATTAAACTGGTAAAGTTATGACGAAAAGTTTAAAGTTGAGTCATTTCACAAATCAATCGACTTTTTTCTACCGGATACGAAAAAATATGGCTCAAATGCAAATTCTAGGTACTAAGCGAAAAAACATATCTGAAAGATCTAATTTTAGCGCTAAGAATCAAAGCTGCATTAAGTTCGTGAATGGGCCACCATCGCACAATCGCCGGCAACCTTGATTTTCTTTGGACACAGAAAGAGAATTGCTTACAATGACATAGCATTATAACGTTTACTTATTATGTACTTAAACTTTACGACATACGAGTGCGAGGCACGCAATGATGAAAAATATCTCGCAAGAAAGATCTCAATTTTTCCACATCTTCCGTTTCTTGTTTCCTACAAATTGCTCATTTTTCTCACGCATTGCACATACCTTAATTGGGCAAGTGACCTTCACTTATCTTCTCATAATTATCACCTAAACGAGTCGCAAAATCTTCAATCCCTCGCTTACATAAAGTTATACAATTAATACCAGAACCGGTCATTGCGAATATCGTAGACAGATATGGAACGTTTCGGCGCGAACCCCTTAAAGCGAAAGTATAACATAGTCCTCCGGAGCGGCCATTTTTTGTGTTCGCTCGGCCGCTCGTACCACTCATATATATAGCGAGGCTTGGAGCAATACGCATCATTCGCATTCAGGACTTCGCTGGCTTCAGTGCAACCTACAAGCGCAGCATCATGAGGCACATGGTGTGTTCAATATACTACAATTAAAACAAACAAATCTCGATTTAAATTCAAATTTAGAAGTGACAGTGTTCGAATATATAAGTGCACATAGTGTAACTCCCGCGGGAGCCGATAGGATATGCAACCTGGATGCAAATCCCCTTGTCCCACTTGTTGGGTTGTGCAACGCGGAAACATTGCGTGTACGCTTTGTGTGTCGCGGCGATGTTAACTCGACCGCTCATTACAGGCTACTAGTCTCAAACTATTTTCATACCGGCTAATTAGTCGATAATAACTTTCGATTCCATCGCGCCGTCACATTCGCCCCAGATCTAGTTACAGGTAATAACTCTGTTTGTTTTGTTGCAGCTCGTGGCCGCCAGTCTGGTGGCTCTTCTGGCCTTCGCATCAGCTGAGGAGGCCAAGAAAGCAGAAAAAGAAGTGGCAGTGGCCGACAATGCCGTAGCTGGAGAGGACAAGAAGCACGAGAAGAGAGGACTGTGGGATATCGGTCTCGGCTACGGGCACGGCGGTAGCGGCGGATACGGTGGCAGTTTCGGTGGCGGATACGGTGGCGACTTCGGTAGCCACGGTCACGCTGAGGTCCACAAGACCATCACTCTGGTCAAGAACGTCCCCGTCCCCTACCCCGTAGAGAAGCACATCCCCTACCCCGTCGAGAAGAAAGTCCCTTACCCCGTGAAGGTGCACGTGCCTCAGCCCTACCCCGTAGTAAAGCACGTTCCTTACCCAGTCAAGGAGATTGTCAAAGTACCCGTTCATGTGCCCCAACCCTACCCTGTAGAGAAGAAAGTTCCCTACCCAGTCCACGTACCCGTCGACAGACCTGTCCCCGTCAAGGTGTTCGTGCCCCAGCCCTACCCTGTAGAAAAGGAGGTTCATGTTCCCGTCAAGGTTCACGTTCCTGCTCCCTACCCCGTTGAAAAGAAGGTCCCCTACCCAGTGAAGGTCCCCGTACATGTGCCCGCTCCCTACCCCGTATACAAGGAGGTCCCCGTCCCCGTCAAGGTCCACGTTGACAGGCCCTACCCCGTTCACGTGCCCAAGCCCGTTCCTTACCCGGTTGAGAAGCCTGTCCCCTACCCCGTAGAGAAGCCCGTACCCTACCCCGTCAAGGTCCCCGTCGACAGGCCCTACCCTGTTCACGTAGAGAAGCATGTGCCCTACCCCGTGAAGGTCCCCGTTCCCGCCCCGTACCCCGTCGAGAAGCACATCCCCTACCCCGTTGAGAAGCCCGTGCCGTTCCCCGTGAAGGTGCCCGTAGACAGGCCCTACCCCGTGCACATCGAGAAGCACGTGCCCGTCCACATCGAGAAGCCGGTGCCGTACCCGGTCAAAGTGCCCGTCCCGGTTGTCGTCGGCCACGGACACGGTCACGAATATGGCCATCATGATAGCTACTAGAGGCTGCAGGAAGCCGAACCCGAATGTGATATATAAATAATAAGCTTAGCACTAATATGAGCGAGGTCCGTGCGATACCCCGGCAGATAGTGGTCCAGGCCAGATCCCTCGGGTTGCGTATCCCACGGCCCGCTAGCGACTCGCACTGACAATACTCTCTTTTATCTAACTTAGTTTTTATTTTTTATATTTTTGTTGTGATTTTGAATCGGTGTTACGTTTGAGTTTATGTACCTGTTAATATTAAGCGTCCAAAATATCTTTCGACAGATGAAATTTAGCAGAATGTTTGTAACGAAATGGTGAAGAATAAATTTTTGGCGTTGCCAAAAAAGTAATGTGTAACTGGTATTTTTGTTTTCCCGCTGGGTAATTATGTAGAACGCGTTATTATATGGATTGTGAGCGGTAAGTGAGTAATTTGCGAAATGCGTAATATGACCCAGATAGGGGGTAGGTAGACATCGCAAGCGGATCGCCGGTCCGTTTGTGTTGAAACATGGTGCATATTCTCTTGACAATAAACATGTGGCTTGCGATCTTTGTTTTGCGCAATCAAGGTTTGAAATTATTGCGTTCACTCGTTAGATTATCTACCGAACACCCTAATATAGCGCAGCTAACTGCTCCTATACAGATCATTTGCATACGGTCGTTCATTAGATAGAATCGCCTCTGTTGGTACACAACTTCCTCTTTCTATATTTATGCTTTACATATTTATAGTAGAATTTGATGAATAAAAAAAAGAAGAAAGAGAAAAAATAGAAAATAGACTTTGATTAGTAAAAGGTTTAATATTTGTCAACAGTAAAATTATAATTCAAAGAACTTGGCTTTGCTTGTCGCCTATGAGGCATTGAGTCTAGACAATTTAAATATTCATGTATAGATAGATTAGCTATTAATTTTTGAATGATACATTCAAATTAGTGATCAAATACTTTGGTAGATAAGTCAAAATGCAAATAAATTATTTAATATTAGCAAACACTTTTATGCTGCAGCTTATTGAGCAAGACACTTAATGATTTAATACCCTGAGAATAATAAAACTAAGTTAGTGAGTCGCATGTTGATGTGTGAGTGTTTCCAAACATAAAGATGCAGTTACAAACATAACAACATGCCAAGTTTTTGAAGAGTTTTCACCTTACTTAGTTTTTGAGTTATATAGTTTTAGATCTAGTTATTTTTTTTACTATTTAGTCTTGGTGATATTTAGTTATTTTACTTATTTTTTCATTTGTTACTTATTTGTTTCTTTTGGGGTAGAATCGTTCGGCCCGTAGGGACGCGCTTGGTAGATGCCACTCGTGACCAAAATGCCGGCCTCTACTTTGCACAGCGGATTAACGTTGCTATACAAAGAGGCAACTCGACTGGCATTTTGGTTACTCTTCCCATCTGTTTTTTTTAGATAAGATATACGAGTAGCTATACATTTATTAGTTTGACAAAAGATATAGTTATACATTCAGAATGTTCTATTGTTTTTAATTGATTAGTATTAACTATAAAAATAAATGCAGGCGTTTAAAATAAAAATTCTCAGAATTGTACTTTAAAATATTAGCACCATCTAAGCATTTCTTAAAAATCGTTAATGTGTAAAAAGAATAGCTTTAAAAAGTTTACATTTATAACACTTTCTTTTCATAACAAGTTACGCAGCAGTAAAGCCACCTTTACGGCATTTCCACACAATGGTATATTCTGGCATCCACACAGAGACATCATTTTGTTGCAAAACTGTCGTATAATGCCGCGAGTTTACTTGCACCATAATATTGCTATACATGACCTATATTGTAATTTGAATTACGTGCCACTAAGTAACTTTTAAGTTAATATTTTATATATAAAAATTCCATGTCACAATGTTAGTTACCGTACTCCTCCGAAACGGCTTGACTGATTTTTACCAAATTTTATATGTTTCAGTAGGTCTGAGAATCGGCTTATATTTTTTTTCCATACCCTTAAGTGATAAGAGTAGTTCACCTTTATATTTTTTTTGACGAAAGTTTTTGTTTTTATTCTTATAATATAATGTGGCATAAAAAATAGATACAACTAAATGTTTACTTTTTATCACTCACCCCTATTCTTTTATGGCCATTTTAGTAAAAAGGCAAAACAACGTTTGCTGGGTCAGCTAATGTTCATATATATTTTAACAGAGTTAAATGTTTGTAGAAAATAAGTAAATGATCTTTTTAATATTCAATTCAATCCAATTGTCTACATTATGCTTAACTTTTTTTATATTAGGACACATTTCACACACGGCTGGATATTCCCATACTTAACCATTTTTAGTTTTTAATATGGTTGCTGACACAACTGATATAATACATAAAGATACATAATTACTTTTTATAGATACATATTTAACACTCAGACCGACAGCCAACAAATTTAGTTAAGCACAAAGATGTTGGCCGTGCCGGGAATCGACCCGGAACCGTGATAGCTAATTTTGGTGACCAATTTACCTAACGTACAGTGGTACGATGTAATGAGAAAAGCTACCTTTATTTTAAAGTATAGTACAAAATGTCAGTAAAACATGTTTTTTTTTTCATTATTCTTTATTTTACAGAAAAAAATAAAACTCAAGATAAAAAGAAAATAACAAGAAAAATGAAAACACTTTTATTTTTTTTATTCTCAATTTAAATTAAGGTAAGTCCACCATCACTTCGTGGCAGATTTCCTAAAATACTGGCAGCATTGCCCCGTTGAATTGCTAAACCTAGGGTCCTTAAAATGTTTATTAAATAAATGTAAAATATATATATTTAAGGTTTTAGCATTCTTCTTAATCGCCCGAGTAATCCATCAGGATGGCATTAAGGTTTTGTTACGAGTAAATGATGGATAGACCAGCTAGTATAGGTCGCCGCAACACCAATCATAGAAAGGTTGTAATGGCGACAAGTATTAAGATGCAACATTGATTGCATTCATTTACATACCCGTTGGTTTTAATGTTCTAAACCACTTACATTTATTAACCATAGAAATAAATGGCATACATTTTTTTGATACTTTATGGTTTGTTTTACAGACACTTCAAGAGCGTTTCGAGCTAAGTATAAAATGTTACTTTGGGTGAGCATGAAGATTATTCATATTTTACCTGAAATCTTTAATGAAAAAATGAAAATGAATCCGAATTCATAGGACAAAGGAAACGAGTGGCTACAAGTTTTTTTGATATATTACTCTCAGTAAAGAAATATTTATCGTAATATAGCGTGGTTTCATTGTTACGGCGTAGCACATGCTGTAACACTAATGATTAAATTAAATTTGAACTATTCATTAAATGTTGAAAAAAATACCCAAAATGGGAAATGCACTGGACTTAAATATATAAAAATCTGAATTGGGATATGGACAAACACAACATGTCGAGTGGGAGATTTGTTGTCTTAAACTTTAATTGAAAACTTTACGGCGGCGTAAAGTGAGAATCTTTCAAAAGTCTGCGCGCCTGGTGCGATTGGCTGCGGTTAAAGTCCACGCAAATATGACCAGGCGCTATAAAGTGCTATTGCACTGAGTTCAGCCGCTCCATACAAATTTGAGCGAAGCGCCAGATGTGCAGCAGTGGAATTTTTAAGAAATTAAGAAATTAAGTTATTTAATCTAAATTAACAACAGATTTTTTTATTAAGTTCACAAACAGATTTATATATTTTCAGACATATCGCTATAACAAACCTAAAACTATTTACAATTTGTAGAAGTCCTTAACAGTGAACCTATCTTATTTATCAACATATTTTATAACTATCTACGATACACAAAACAAATATAAACATGTAAAGCAAACCCTATCTCAAAACCAAATATAAAATATAAAGTTTATACCTAAAAATATACCTTTTGGATACTGAAATTATAAGCTCTAACGATTCTAGATAATATAAATTGTCTGCATAAAAAAGTTAGATTTGCTCTAATTTATTTGTGACATTCAGAAGCACAACATTTTTAAATTTAAAATAACTACTTAAAAAAAAATTAACTATCGATCGAATTTACATAATCGTGTTTTGGAACTCTGAGAATTTTTAACACTAAATTAAAGTAAATAGAACTAAAAAAAAACCATAGCCTAGCATTTACGAAGAATTTTTCAAAATATTATATTTCTATCGCATAGCGCTTTAATGATTCTCGCATTATGGCGCGTAAACGTGTGGATAGGTACAATGTTTTCAATATTCTCGGCATACTTTCAAACGTCTAATATCAAAATAGTCATTCGAAAGTATGACTTAACATTTAAAGCCAACACTTTGTAACTTAAGAATAATAAAGAAATTACAGTCGCAGATACTGCTCTAAAAACTGTTTACGAAATAAATCAATGGCTGTATCAGATCTACTTTAAAAAAATAACAAACGTCCGCTGTCAGTCTATTAAAAGCACTAACAAATACAGCCCTATTAACAATAGGAAGCGAGCGCGGGCAAATTTAATTTAGTATGTTTTATCATTATGGCGGTTAAAATGATTACTATTTGTAGCAATTGTTTCTTATATATCGTGTGCCATAAGTAAATTTTCGAATTTTAACTTTAATCTTTGTAAATCATATCTATTCTATTTAAACTAGTGAAAAAATATTCATACTTATTATAGAACCAATCAAATACGCTGAATAACACCAAAACTAATATAAATCTTCTTGGGGTTGTTTTTAGATGGGCCATCATGATTTATAATTAAAAAAATGCAAGATTTCCCCATGTTCAAATCAAATCAAATCATTTATTGCATAATTTAAATATTATACAATATTATATTATCCTAAAACATGAAATGTACCCTCCTAATCAGGGCGTCGCAATGCTGGTTTGAATCGAGCCGATTTTTTTTTTACCAGTAAATGGTGTACATATTAGTCATTAAAACTTTTATCATTTAAGAATTCGTCAACTGTATAATAACACTGGTTTTTCGAATGTGTTTGAAGTGATGAAGTTTTTTAATGTGGCCGGTGCTATTTTATATTTCAGGTTTGTGTCTGTCACAATAAAATGATTTTTTTTACTTTGTTTGTTCCCTTCTTTCATCGCCTTTTTATAAAATATAACAGTTTCTTGACTGTGACGCTTGATGATCGTTAGATAGTCCTAATTCAACAAAATATATCCAGCAATAAATCATTTAAATAGTTGTTCGTTATTTCGCCACCGCAGTTTGTCGGAGCCAATCTATTCGTACCTTAGACGAGGTTTTGTAACCGCTCCAATAGTCAAATTAATTGTTCCAAGATTTTTAATCCAATATCTGAAGGCCGTTCTATTAATTTAGCTGATCATTAAACATATTGACGTGATGATATTTATGGATTTAATCTGACAATGTTTGTTTTGGAAATGAGGTGTTGCAGAATCGCGTTATAATATTTCATTAATTCAAGGTTAGAGTGAACTTCAAAATATTTGAGGTTGAAGATGAAGCAATCTGTGGGAAACCTTAAAACATAAACTTAATACAAGGTTGACTGAAAATGGTATACGACATCAAGATAGGTCATTGACCTGATTGAGAAAAGAAGCCTTAATTGAAGAGAGCAAGTAAAAGCAAATATTTTGCCTTCAAATGATAATTTAAAAGCCCTTTTTAATTAATTACGAGAAAAAAAGAACAATTGGCTCGGTCATTGATGTCATAAAAAAAATATTAATTAAAGAGTGCGAGTAAACGCAAATATTTAGCAATAAAATGGTAATTTAAAAAGACTCTTTAGATTTTTTATGAGAATTTACGAGGAAAAAGTTAAGTGTATAACATTGGTTAGGTCAGCATTATATTTAATAGCTGCACCTCGCGGTCTTACCCACGTTATTTCGAGATAAAAAGAAGCCCATGTGTTAATCCAGGGTCTAAGCTCTCTTCCCACCAAATTCAATCATATTCGGTTCCACCGTTTGAGCGTTAAGAAGTATAAACCACACACACACACACACACACACAAACTTTTGCATTTATTATATTAGTAGGATTTTTGCGCTAAATGCTAACAACCTAAATAACCTAAGCTAATCAAATTAATTAAAACTCCTTTAATAACTTTAATAACTGCAAGAGAAATATTACAATATTTGGCCAGTCCGCAAAGCCTCAATCCGATTACGCTAACTACATACTTGTATTTCATAATCAAGTAATCATCAAACAACTCTCCATTCAACGTAATAAGAAATATAAAACAGATTCACTTTCGTACATTTCACCTTCAGATCGTGACGTCACGGAGCACTTTTACTAACGTTTGCGGTCAACGCAGATCTCGTCACAATGTACTAACATCCAGTTACAAAGCTCAGGACTTTCTCTTACTACGCTTAGAACGGATTGAAAATATATTGGCGAAGTGCAAATCGAACTCGCGGATAAAGGGCTACGTGCTATCCTATACCAATACTAGCTGAAAAATAACAACAGCAGGCAAACGTTGTTTTGCCTCACTTAGAAGTATGAAAAATAGATAGTAGCCGATTCTCATACCTACTCAATATGCATATGAAATTTGGTAAAAATCGGTCAAGCCGTTTTGGAGGAGTACGGTAACTAACATTGTGACATGGACATTTTATATATAAGATCATAAAGAGGAAAAGTTTGATTGTTCATTTGTTTGTTTGACGCGAATAGGCTCCAAAACTACTGAACTGATATGACAAATTCTTTCACCGTTGGGAAGCTACATTATCTCCGAGTAACGTAGGCTATATTTTGTTTCTCTTTGCTACTCAGATTATTTTATTATTATTCTCATAACACAGTTTCTATGGTCATTGGTTCGCACCAATGGTGTCTCCCAAATTTCCAAAATAATATTAAAAATTTCAAGAAGTAATATAAAAAACAATTTATAAGAAGGTTACATGAACTAGAAACATAGTATTTGTCAAAGCTTATTCACTGTCTCTCTACTTCATCTGGCTATCATTATGACGCACCACTCTCAGTTTCGCAGCCACCCATCGACCGTGACCTTCATATGTATTTGCACAATAACCGACATTTACAGCCTTCTGTATGGGGATTAAAGAAATTGTTTAACGATCGTTTTATTATAGTTTTATGGCGCTAGGAACATAAACAGAGCAGTTACTGTTTGCAAAATGTTGTGTGGACGATTGGGGTATATTAGAGGTTATATATTTATTTATAACCGTAATTGACAGTAACATCTAGTATTTGCTCTTCTTCTTCTTCTTCCCCTTTCCCACTTCATGTGGGGTCGGTACAGTATGTACGCTCCGATTTTATCTCTGTAATTCGTCATCTCTATATTCACACCCCTCCTGGTCATATCGTCATTCACACAATCCATCCATACTTTCTTAGACAGCCCTATATAAATAAATAAAAAATAAATCTTTAGCCCACTACCACAAGGCAGTGTGCGCAATATACTATAGGTTAGATATAAGTTTACTCATTAATGTCCTAGACAAAGAAATTCAATTGTCCTAAGGAGGAACGAGAGTATAAAACCTAAAGTTTAACTTCCAAACAACTTTAATTCTAACGTTTTACCTACAGAACATTGTTGATACTATAGAAAGGCATACCAGAGAGCCTTTAATATATTTTTATATATATTTCCTAGCTAAGTGGCAAAGCTCTGGTGTCGAGAGTTTTCAAGCCTCCCGCAGGTCTCTGACTTGGCTTAACGACTGCTCGTACTAAGGCTAACACCCGGGACTTACAATTTAACGTGTCATCCGACCCATGGTATTGCCCAGATGAAAATGCCACTAAAACGACAGACTTGTGCACTGTCATCTATCCAAACATTGTCCGCATAGACTGTTGCTTAGCTTTGATGATCGCGTCAGATCACCTTAGCTAGCCGACAGATGCATGAAAGGTATAAGTCACTCTAAACGTCACATACTTACTTACAAAAGCATCTGAGTTAAGACATTAATACAATAATATACGGATGTAAATGATAATGTAAATTGGCAAAAAAAAGAAATTATTTTCAAAATTTAATAAGCTTCTTAGATACAGCGCCATCTTTCTAAAGCCTTCAACAGTTCGCTATGAACATACACTGCTTCATACCAGCTAACTAACTAATAAAAAAACAACAAAAATAAAAACCTTTCATAAAAAAACAACACGTCAAAACACGACATCTGTTGTAGAAACTTTAAACTACACTGTAGCTTGTCGATCAAAAATCCAACCGAAAAATATGAGTGAAAGGAATCATACAGAGTCAAACATGTGAGTATAAAAATCTCAATTAGTTCAAATGGTCGCCGTGCCTTCGTATGGCGCTAGTGTATCGGATTATGATAATATTTAAGTTCTACTTCTTCTTACGAGTTAAGTGGCTAAGCTCTAGTGTCCCAAGTTTTCAAGCCGCCCGAAGGCCTCTGACTTGTATTATTAACGACTGCCTGTACTAAGACTAATAGCCGGGACCCACAATTTAACGTGTCATCCGACCCACGGTAGCGCGAAGTTGATAATGTCACTTTAAAAGACAGTTTTGTGCATGGTAAGTTATCTAAAGACGGTCCGCATCAACCGATGTTTGACCTCGATGATCGCGTCGGATCACTTTAGTCAGCCGAGCTATAAGCGCTAAAGCTAATGGTAATTCATGATAATATATACTTAATTTGTTCATTACGTACCTATACTTACAATTTGCTCTTTGATCGCTATGCAGAGAAGTGTAGTTAGAACAAGGCTTACCTGAAAAAACATAAAAAAATATGTTAAAAAGTGAGCTACTAAATTTCAGTGGTCGTAGATTAGACAGAGTGTTAATTAAAAGAGTGGTTTTAGATTATAAAATAACTACTTTTGATCTATAACTGCTAGATATGAAATAATTGGCCAAGTGCAAATCAGGCTCTCACAAGATGGGTTCCGTACCATTGTTGTATGGGAGCCCTTCAATATTAATTTTATTTTAATTTCATAATTAGCTTTTTAAATAAATACACTATAAAATATTTTTTAAATGTTTAAAGAATCTACCAAATGTCGTTATAAAGATTAAGTATTTAAAATGCAAAAAAAAATACGTTTGTTGTATGGGAGCTGTCCTTAAATATTTATTTTATTTAAATTTCATAATACGATTTGAAAAGAAATACATTTGTGTAAATGTTAAGTGCCTACAAGCTACCGTTATTCATATATAAATAGCAAAAAAATATGTAAAAAAAACACGTTTATTGTTCGTACCCCACTTAATATTTTTATTTTCTTATTTTTTGTATTTTTTGTTATGGCGGCACGGAAAATACATATCTTGAAGCTTTAGCATTCTAGCTACCACGGTTTCTGAGTTACAGCTTGGTGACAGACAGACAGAGGAGGCTTAGTAATAGGGTCCCGTTTTTATTTTTTAGGTACGGAATCCTTAAAATAAATAAACAAGCCAGACAGCGGAGGTTTAGGGCCTCATTTTTACCGGAACCTTAAAAAGAAGAGCATGTCTAGTCAGGATTGCTAGCTACCGTTAGTGATAACTTATTTAAGTTGCTAAGCTATACTTAAGTACAGTTTTTTTAATAAATAAATACTAGTTTACTTAGTCTATGACAGGTATTTAGGCCGTTCTACGTTTTGGCCACGTTAATAATACCTATGTATCGTATTATATGTAATTATGTGTTATGAAACACATTCTAGATGTTTATTGTGTGAGAACTGTTGTAAGTAATGTAACGTATTTGTAATTAATATTATCATTTATTATTTGAAATTCTTCTAAGGGCTTTTGCATTTAAAGCGGAATAAAGTCAGCAGCAAAAACTTAATCGTATATATAAAATTCCCATGTCACAATGTTAGTTACCGTCTCCTCCGAAACGGTTTGACCGATTTTTACCAAATTGTATATGCGTATTCAGTAGGTCTGAGAATCGGCTACTATCTATTTTTCATATCCCTAAGTGAGGCAAAACAACGTTTGCCGGGTCAGCTAGTATCTGTATAAAATGAAAGGGATCGAATTCTTGAAATCTAGTTAACTGTTTTATATATTTATGTATGTAAATAATAATTAAGCAAAAAATAGTCACCATACATTGCCTTTTATAATAATTAAACATTTTAGTTAAACACGATGCTCTAGTTTATTGTTAAATAGAGTCCCAAACAAGGCCTGCCGATAGAAACAATATAATATATAAACTTTCTCTCTCAATCGAGATAATGTAACCGACGCCGGGAGGCAAATTGTGATTTATCAATTCCAAGCAATTCAGGAAACGTTTTGCCAACGAATAACCATCGAAGTGACGGCATTACACAAGCTCTGCACCCCAAGTCTGAAAAAAGCCATTCGCAATTGATGCCACTGACAATAAAAATTAACTCCATTCATAGTCTCATCTGATATAAAAATTACCATTCTCAATGGCGGTCAGAGGTTTGACATCTCATATAAGTTATTCTGTAACTATGGACACTAGAACGGATATTGTAACATTGACGTATTATTTGCTGCATCGGCTTCTACAGAGAAGCAGTGAGTACCATCCGGTTAGTTTTAACAATTTAAGTGGCTAGATAGGTTGTTGATAGTAAAATTGCAATTTGAGGTGCAAAATATAATATTAAGAAATTATTGCTATCGAGTTGGATCAAAAATATAATACAATAATCAATTTTGTAAGTACTTTTTCCAATAAGTATTAATAATGCTATGGTTCCTAGCATTCGAAATGCTTAAAATTGCTTTTAATAATATTGTAAAGCAAATTGAATCATCTCGTCAGTAATTAGGTTACTACAACTAAGTAGGGGAATAGGGAAGTAAAGATGAATGCGCTCACAAAAACAGGTTTATCGACATATGGGAACTTGTCGTTACCTCGCAGAAACATCGATAAAAAACTGGAAGTGCGGTGCTGCACTATTAGAGATTCCTGAACTGGTAATGCTTATGAAAATATATGAACACAAAATATTTTATTTCGATCTTTTCGTTGTTAGGATACATTGGAATTAATTGTTTTTATAGTCAGCTAATGAAATTGCTTCGACCTTCATTGTGAGAGCTGCGAAGCTTTGGAACTCGCTTCCTGAGTCTCTTTTTCCCGAGAAGTACAATTTGGGAGTCTTCAAATCTAGAGTAAATAGGTCCTTCTAGGCAAGCGTGATACATCTTAGACCACAGTCAAGCTCAACATCAGGCTAGCTGCGCTAATTATACATCATCATTCATCATCATTATCAGCCTGTAGTCGCCCACTGCTGAGCATAGGCCTTTCTTCTTGTACACTAGTCATCTCGGTTTTGCACTGCTCTCATCCATGACCAGTGATGTTACGGATGTCGTCAACCCAGCGTGTTAATGATCGACCGATGCTTCATAATTGATACATAATTGATTCCAATTATATATAGGTACGCGTAATTATTATATGATATGCATAATAATGATTGAAGAAAATTTATTTTTTATCATTATTTAAAAATACGAGCTTTTAAAAGTGTCAATAATAAACTTAAAGAAGAAAAACACATCGACCGACATCACTTATTGATACTTACATAACGCAACTAGTGTTGTTACTTAATCGATAAATCTAACTGACGAGATAAGAACATTGCATAGCTAAGTAATTGGATTGCGTTAGTGTAGTTGCTTCGCTGGCACGGGCTAAGGTAGATCCAAATTATAGTAATAGCTGATTTTGGTTATGTTTAAAATACTTATAGTTATGTTATGTTTAAGATAACAATTTATTATACCACATAATGGCACGGATAAATTATTCTTTATAGTGCTAGTTATCACGATTATGTTAACGACTACGTAATGAAAATACATCTTAAATGTTAGCACCTACAAATTACACTCCTATTTTTATACAAATATATGGCAAAACTACTTTTCTTATAAACAGATTAAAAAAACGTGTGCAACATTTTTGCCAGAAACGATCAAACTTTTTCTTTTTAAGTATATTTAAAAAAATAAGAATTTTTTTGATCCTTGACTTGATCCTTTTTTTCCGATCTATTGAGCGGAATCCATGTTAAGTCCTGCCATAATAAAAACACATCGATATCGATACTTTAACACTATCACAGTCCCATCACTAGCATTACGTGTAAGTAGTGTGGCGCATTTGTTCAAACACATGCATGTCTGCTGCAGTTTTTATGCACAAGTATCAAGATTCTCGATTATTATGCAAATGTGTGTTCAGTCGGTTTGATCTTGTTTGGTCATAATCAGGTAATCCTTAATTAAGATTAAGTATCAATTAACTAACATTTTACTACTTGAGTAAAGTGATTATGAAACTTATTTGTACAATTTTCCGCGAAGTTTTTCAGTTTTCAAGTTTGATAATCGAAGATAGCTTTAAAGTTGAGTTTGTGATTCGATTCGCAGATTACGAACTTCATTTTGTTTTTCTCCACAATCATTTAGAGAAAAGCTCGATAAACGTGCATATTATACCCATATATCTATTTATACGAATTAAAAACAGGTATTTGACGAAATACAAAGGCAATATCACAAAGGTATATAATGAGTTCATTATATTTTTTAAATCAAAACACCTTTGCACCTGGAGCGAGCAGGGTCGGGTTATTTGTTTAATTTTTAATATGTGACTTTTTATTTTAAATTGATTTTTATTCAAAAGATGATTTCTTGAGACAAAAAAATCTAAAGATGTTTCATCGCAATTTCGGACCAGTGCTGTCATAGTTTAAGATGGTGCATTACATAGGTATATAAACACGTCTTTCTATTTACACTAAGTAAATATATATTCAATAAAATTATATAAAATTACGTCACACCCTAAAAACTAAAACTAATACTAATCAAATAACCCGCCCCTGGTCGCCCCCGGTGCAAAGGTGCCCATCACGCTTGCAGCATTACCGCGCTGAATAGCTATGGCCAACCTCTGCACCAAGAACGACCCGGAGCGGGAGTCACCGGTGATTTAGTAAATATTATTAAAAATCAAAACGAGAAAAAATGTGAATCACAACTTAGTCATAACATAAGTCAATAATAGATACGGTCTAAGATCTAATAAACAAATAAAAAATGTAGCGCCTGTAGATCTGACGCAATTATCGAAGCTAAGCAACGGTCGATGCTGACTGTGTTTGGATGGGTGACCATGCACAAGACTGTCGTTTTTCAAGTGGCATTTTCACTTGGGTGCTACCGTGGGTTGGATGACACGTTAAATTGTAGGTCCCGGCTTTTCATCTTAGAACAAACAGTCGTAAAGCCAAGTCAGAGGCCTTTGGGCGGCTTGAAACTCTCGACAACAGAGCTTGGCCACTTAGCTCTTATGGAGAAGAAGAATGAAAAACGTTAATAATTGAAGTCCTTCACTCGGTAGCTAACATAAAATTGTTTTAAAAAACAAACAACCGACTTCAAAACCATAACTAAAAAGGGAAAAATAATTTTATGCCTTCTTCAAAACAAGAATATATAAGTAGGATCGAAGAGTTTATTTCATGTAAGTACTTACTTATAAAAAACAATTTTCAATTATTATTAATGCTGTATTCTTGGAGTCGCCTCTTTTTTGAAATCGGTTAATAAAATTTAATATCGCAATTGTACACCATCAGAGATTTCATGCAGAAACCACAGGTATGCGTTTAAAAGTTTATTTACACCATATTAACCTAAAACCATCAGGCCGAAAACTATCTCAACTGCGTTGTTTTATGACCATTTAAAATGATTTGCCTTGACCGCAGAAGATGAAATAATTCACCGCAAACAACTTTTATATTTAACGCTTTAAAAACTCGTAACTGATTTTCGAATATTTAATTATTTACTTTAGTTTCTGTTTTTTTTTTTTGTATTAATTAATTTTGTAGATATAATTTGATTCGAATATATTTTTTGAAATTATTGGTCAAAACTCTTGAAATAATGCTTTAATTACTTTGATCAAATATTTACTTTTATTTATTTATTTATTCATTTATTTAAATGTAAACATGACCATACAGCATTTTAGCCAAACCGTATCTGTTTATTATATTACTAACTATTTAAACCTATTATGGTAACTTGTACTTAATACAATAAAATAAACATTACATTAATAAATATAAAACGATAATAAAAATATAATATGAATCCCATTCCTTCACTCATTCGTACCTTTCAACTACTTAATATTTGATCGAAGTTTAATTACGTTATTTTCTTCACAACTCTCTAGTAAATTTAATTCTTCTATTCAGTTACTCTACATACGTCTGTTTCTGTCAATTAACTGATTAGTCTTAATTTCATATGTTTTTTTCAGGATATTTTGAACAATACATTTTTTTGCTTAGACGTGGGTATTAAACCTCTTGAAATAGTTTGCTTATTTTTACCTTCTATTTTTATAGAACTCACAAGTTAATGATCGATGTGATGCCATGCCATCATTAACTCTTAAGAAATACTATCGCAAGCTGTATCTAGTAACACCTTCATACGTTCATGAATTAACTTTAATATATGAAATACTAGTATATAAGCGGTGGTAGTGACGCAAAAACGACGGGGGTTATAAGTCTGTGTGTGTGTGTTTTTTTTTTAATTATGAATAGGCAGTTGAGCAGCTTGCCTGATGTTAAGCTTTACTGTGGTCTTACTTGTTACACGTTTTCTAGAAAGAACCTATTGCCTGAAAATGACGCCATAGCTCTCGCACGGATTCACCAGTTGTGACATTTTGTTTAGTGTTTTTTTATAGATGTTATACTGTAGAGTTACTTAACTATGTAATATTGCAATACATTCTTTGACTATGTTAGCAGAAATTAAAACAAAGATTGCCACCGACAGAAAATGCCAGATTTCATATTTTTCACCACATTAATACGGGTGTCAAAAAGGACTATAATTTTATGTTATAAAACTACTATTTTAAAAAAATGTTGATTATTTGTGATATTTTGTGACCCTAAGTGATATTTTTCACCCTTAAAAATATATTTTTAATTAATTGACGATATTTTTTATTTGTATTTTTTTATAATGTGGCATAAAAATGCATACATACAATCCTAACTTTTTTTTTTAATCACCAACCACTATTTTATAGCCATTTTAGTAATTTCATAATTATTCCTCCCGCTCGATAACTGATCAATTGGTTCGTGTTTTTAACTGTATTTAAGGCAAAACAACGCTTGCCGGGTCAGCTAGTATATGTATAAGTTCAACAATAAATCATTATTAATATCATTATTAACTTAACTTTTGACCCACAAATCAAAATCAACATAATCATCATTCTGATTTATTTATAGACTCATAATACTTTATCAATCGAGATTTCCGGTATAACTAGTTTGTATATCGTAAAGGCGCCATAAACAATTACCTCATCTATCAATCTATGTAATTACATGCAAACTGGTTCAGTTGCATCGAAATCGTTACAGCACGCGCTAAGAGATATGACGCCCATTACTTTGTCGTAAAAGCATTGCAGTTTTCGAATGCACATTGCGATATTAAACATGGGTGGCGATTCAGCGGCGCACACGACTAAACTAAATTTAAAGAAGCCCCGTCTCTTTTCATCTTAGGTGGCCAGAAAGAGACGGCACGTTCTGAACCACACACCAAACAACTAAAATCGCGTCAAATATGAAAAATGTAAGCGATTTTAGAGCGCAGCCAATTGTATCAGCTCTAAATCTGACGTGTTTGACGTGATTTTAGATGTTTTGTCTATGGTTTAGATCGTACCATCTCTTTTTGGTCATTTATGACGAAAAGAGACAGAGCTACTTTAAATTTAGTTTAGACGTGTGTGCCGCTGAATTGCTACCATTTTACATTTTAACTAGCTGCTTCCCGCAGTGTTACCTGCGTTAATCCAGGACAAAAGTAGTTAATCCGGGATAAAAAATAGCCTAAGAGTTAATCCAACATCTAACCTAACTTCATAGTAAATCTCATCAAAATCGTTCCAGCCGTTGGAGCGTGGCGGAACATCGATTTTGAAGTAATTTGTGTAACCCTCGGGAACCGTTTTCGAGATAGAAAGTAGCCTATGTGTTAATCCAGGTATTATCTTCACACCAAATTTCATAAAAATCGATTCAGCCGTTTGAGCGTGAAGAAGTAACAAACATACACACACTCTAAAACTTTTGCATTTATTATATTATTAGGATAGTGTGATAGAACTAAAGACCCAAAAGCTGGCGCTTACCTCAGCCAACGTTTAAGTTTGGCGATCCAGCGAGGTAATGCCGCCAGTAAATTAGGCACGTTACCCGCAGACGCAGACATAGTTTATTATTTTTAATAAAGGTATTTATTTTTTTAGTTATTGTGTATTTTTATTTTAATTTAGTTTTAAATAAGTAGGTATCTACATACGTTCGAGCGCCAAAGATCGTAAAGGATTATAGAATAGAATTTTAGTTTAGATGTCAACATTTAAAAAAATACAGCTTATTATGAAAAAAATTGTACAGGCTTATGTGAAAGGGTATTTGTAATACATGTTGTGAATTTTGCTACAGATCACAAACCGATGGTAAACTATTGTTAAAGTATAATACAGGGCTACGGCTAAATAGCGTGATAACTTTAAAAGCGGCTTAAGAATAGAAAGCTTTTTATAAGCTCATTTATAGTTAACTAGCTACAGCCCGCGGTAACTTGTTGGTCGATTTTTTTGCGAATCGAATTTTTCCTAAACTTGTTTACTACAATACAAGCTTTATGGAGCCCAAGAACTTTCCTACGAATGCAAAACCATGGAAATCGGTTTGTGCGTTATATTTCGAGTTATAGCGTCAGGAAGAAAAATCAGACTTATTTTTATATTATTAATTATGTACTTTGTTCTAAAAAAGAAATTCACATTTTTATTTAATAATCTGTTTTTTCTTTAATTTAAGTATATATATATGATATATATACTTAAATTCCTAATGACATAGATGCCTTTTAGGTAAACGTGCTTATACGTAGATCACTGCTCAGCTTACCATCAGGAAATTTAGGGTCATACAGGAACCTACGAGTATAATGCGTGTAATAAAATAAAAATAAAACAACTAAAAGTGCAGAGGACATGCGCTTGCGCAACTTAATAAGTGCAAGTGAGAGGGGATGAAAGTTTAACTGTTTCCTTTACTAAACTGAGTCATAAGAACTTATGATATGGCTATGGTACTGCAGTTTGTACAACGTATTATCATTTTATCATTTATACCAAATTTCTAGTCTTATTAAAATTTTATTAATTAAAAATAATAATTAATTAATATGCAATTCAATACGATAAAAACTCAATGCAAATAAAGGAAAAATAAAATTTGAGGCCGAAACAAGTGAGAATGAAATTTTATTTATAATTTTAAACAATTGTTTTTCCTTATATCGTACTTAACCTACGTGATTTCACAATAACTCTGTATTTTAAATTTAATTGCAAATTAGGTCTTATATCGAGTGCGTACATTATCCAACACACAGTTACAACAAGATACGGTGAAGTAATAACTGGTAATAATTGTAATAAAATAATTGGGATACATTCAACTATGTAGTAATCGAGCGATAGTTAGTGAATGTTTTGACTAGTACTTTTGCTTTTATTAGTACGGCAACATCTTTACCACTTTTGGTCACCCATCAAAAGACTGGCCATATTGACCGTTGCTTGTCCTCGATGATCGCGTCAGATCACCTTAGCAAGCCGAGCTACAGGACTTAATAATTCCTCAAGAAAATTATGTATTTTCTTGAGGAATTATTCAATGGTTAACTCACTTGTTAATTTGTTACAATTGAAGTTATCTGCATATTATTGTTTTGTTTATTTTTCATTCATTTTAAATAAAATGTATAAAATATTTTAAATGAAATTTTGTCAGGTACATATTATTATTATTAGTATAATTTAGGGGAAGTACAGCTGTCTATATGACAGGCTCTACAGCCTAGCTTAGACAGCTGTAGATCAACTGTTCTAATAATACAAATGTACTCTTTTTTGTATACATTCTCTTTTTTTTTTTATTTGTACCTTTGTACCAAATTTACTGATGTACCAATAAAACAATTTTGATTTTGATTTGATTTGACTACACGCTACACTAAAATATATACATACTAAAGATTGTTTAATTTATTATTTAATTAATTTATAATTTATCTTAGCGGTATAACCACAGACTTATGTGAGTAAACACTTCCTTACTTATACTTTTAAGACCCGAGAGATTAGGAAACTTCTCTGACATAACATAGAACCGCTAAGATATGCTCAAAGTACGTCTGCTCCCATAAAATAATTGCAACTGCTCTAGTAAGCTTCTAAACACGTACTAAAACACCTATTGCTATTCTATCGGTATTTTTATTAACCTCTTTGGACGGAAATAGAATGTCAAGTAGACTGTTTGAACTTATACTTTTTAGTCTAACTATAAGTATTTATACTCGTAGGTATAGACATCTTTCTAAGGATAGAAGAACGTGGACAAGAGAAAAACAGTATTACCACTCAGATTACTTTTTAGGTCACGATGTAAAAAAGAAGTGTTGTTAAAATTTTGATGTCTGTGAGTGTGGCATCGTAGCTTAATAACGATTAAACTGATTTTGATTTTGTTTTTTTTTTGTATAAAAGGAGTAATAAATGGGAATATTTTAGCTATTTTTGAAGAAATGGCAGCTGCTACAAAATGGCGGACAATAACTTATTTTTTAGAAATTTCGCTAATACTCGAATAGAAAGGGTTAGATTAATTTGTTTGAATATTTCATTACTACTATAACCACATTTTTAATGTATAATTAATCAAAATAATATAAAAATAAATGTATAATTAAGAGCTAATTTTACGTAATTGCGTTTTGGAACTCATAAATATTACCATTTTTTTTTCTATTGTGATATAGTTTTGGGACTCTGAAATAAAGATAATAAAATAGAAAAAACCGTAGCACTGCCATTTAAATAGGCTATTTCCAAATATGCTATTAACTCCCATGGAACACACAATTTTAAGCGTAGGTAACTATCCCAATTGGTCAATAGCTGATTCCTTTTTTTAACACAAAATGTTAACCCTAATTATAAATGTAGCAAAAAAATATAATTTAATTTAATAGTTTGAGTCTAAAAAATAAATTTTGTTATACATGTTATATTCTATGTCCCCTTTTCCGACCTAAACCACGACTACCTATTGGACATTGTAAACCTGCGAATTTATATCAAGTTTAAGTAAAGATTTTTATCGTATTGTGCAAAATTTATCCGTATCGAATGTTATTTTTAAACGTTGCATTCATAATACGCTTTAAATAAAATTGCGACATATCAATCGGATATCATAATTGGTACAGTTTGAAATGAGATAATAACATATAACGAGTGTGCAGTGTTTAATGGTGATCAATTTTGACGACCTCGTTGGCGTAATGGTTACCGTGCCGGACTGCCAATCAGAAGGTTCCGGGTTCGATTCCCGCCACGGCCAAAATGAACATGATTCGTTCTGAACTAAATATGTTGGCTATCGATCTGGGTGTTAAATATTTATCTACATAAAATATGTATGTATGTTTATGTAGTATATCAGTTGTGTTAGCAACCCTTATACGAACTAGAAATGGTTCAGTATGGGGTTAACCAGCCGTGTGTGAAATGTGTCCTAATATTTAATATACCCTGTCATCTTTGCATTATGCTTAATTAGACTATAGCCTTGTTTTATTTTGTTTGTCGCTAGCTTATTATATATATTCAAATGTGCTTTGAATAAAATTTGCCCGCACTTAATGCAACCTACCAAATTTAGTGAAAGCTCCATAAATACCATTCGATCAGTAAATCGGTTGTTGCATGTAAGCAGGCATAATTTTAACTCATAAAATATGATTTAATTGATAGCCGTTACATATGTTATGCTTTTGACCTCGAGTTTAACAATAGATTATAACATTTTATCACCATTTCTATAAAAAAGTGGCATTGAACTCAATAAAATATCAGAGATCAGTGTCAATGTAGTTGGAAATTACTATGAAAGAAAATACAAATACAAATCATTTATTGATAACACCAAAGTTACAAGTCAAATTATATAATATGATTACAATAGTATATGATATGATTGAAATGACAATTTTCAATTCTACAAGATACAATTTAACGTATTATCCAATCCACGGTAGCGCCCAGATGAAAATGTCATGGCATAGTCACCCATCCAAACACCGTCCGCATCGACCGTTGCTTAGCTTCGATGATCGCGTCAGATCACCTTAGATAGCTTAGATAGACATCTAAGGTGATCTGACGCGATCATCGAAGCTAAGCATAGCAAGACAAGCTACAGACGCAACAGCCAACTAGTATATACTAGGCTAAACTAGTTTAGCTTAATGACATTAAGAACTATTCAGGACATACAGGTAAAAAATTTGCCCAGTCAATTAAATTATGCTTGGTAGGTTAGGGGTATATTATAAGTTATCCATTCATAAATCTGACTAGACTCCGACTTATTCGAAAATGCCCTTATAAAGAGAACTGTACCCTCTAAACAGTTTTTTGAAGGAATTAGAGAAGAATAAAATTGTATATCAATTTATTTATTTCTTTACATAGTTAATGGCGAAACAAAATTGTAAATTATTGAAAAAAGCTTAATAAAGGTAAGTAAGTAAGTAAACAATTTGAAAAACACTAGTGAAATTGGTTTGACATCTGCAAATATAACTTTTGAAAAAACACATTTCACACACGGCTGGTTAGTCCCATACTAAACCTTATCTAGTTTGTATTATGGATACTAAAACAACTGATATACTACATATACCTACACAAATTCATATTTAGATAGGTGATATACTTCAAATCATATTTCGATGCACATACCTATGTATAGCTTAAATTTAAGCACGAATTAGTAATTTAGTAAGTGTACGAAAATTCAATACTATATTGATCGTAGAAATGATGAACGAAAATTCAATACTAATACAATAAATATGATATGTTAATGTATTTTTAATGTTATCAAGAACGACTATTTTATTTGTCAACGCATTTGTATGCCAAACTATTTTATCGTAAAATGCATTTGTTTTGAAATATTTATTTTGCATATCGTGACATTTCTAAAATTTGTTTAACGATAGACGACAAATCTTTGTTATTTGCTAATAACTGTTAATTGAGAAGAATTCGACTCGTAGTTTGAGTCATTTTCTAAAAAAAACTCTTACAAAAATTTCAAAATCTATTTCATTCTTCACTTCATTCATTTATTCATAATCATTTAAAGTTTTGCTACAAATGACAAGATACCATTCAGTTTGTTTAATTTACACGCAAATGGTAGTACATTGAATATTCTATTACGATGTTATGAATCAGAAATTTATATAATTAAAATTGTATATTGTTTAAGCAGCGGTAATCAACCCTTGCTCAACCCTCCAGGGACATTGAAACCCTATATTTGAAGAAAAAAAATCGTATACAAAGATCGAAAGCAAGCGAAAGTGTTTACAACACCAGCCGCTCGAACCTACCAGTCAGTATATAACGTGTAACCGCCACCTTACCACCACACTTCGGTGCAAGACTCGCTGCAAACCTAGCGAAGCGATAATGAAGTTATTGGTTAGTATTCACTTAAAAATAATTAAAAAAAAAAAACAAATTGAAAAAAAATAGAGCAAAGATGTGTTAGTGAAAATGGAACGCGAGTGCTTTAATTTTGTCCTGAAGTGTACTGTGCTAATTCAAATTGTCCAGTGATTTATTTTTGTGGTGTTTTTAAACATTTTGGAATTAAACGTTCACTAAAAGTTTGAAAATTAAAACACTGAAATTGTTAAGAGAGTCCGTATGGGTTTTTAAAGAAAGCTAAGACACAATCGTGATAACTTGTTAAATTTAGAGATTTTTTAAAGATTTATGCTTCATACAGCGAATTTTACTTCAATCTAACATATTGTTTCCAATTTTCCAGAGAACTTCCTTGATCCTGGCCGTGGCTATAAGCCTGGCCACGGCAGAGGAAAAGGTTGAAAGCAAGAAGGCTGAAGAGAAACCAGTTGAGGAGACCAAGAAACAGGAGAAGAGAGGACTTTCCGAGTATTACGGAGACTTCGGCGGCGATTTCGGAGGCCACGGCGACTTCGGCGGAGACGGTGGCTTCGGAGGCGAAGGAGGCGACCACGGACACCATGACCACGGACACCATGAAGAGCACCACCATAAAACTATCACCATCGTGAAGAAAGTGCCAGTGCCATACCCCGTTGAGAAAAAGATCCCGGTTCCAGTGGAGAAGCACGTCCCGTACCCCGTCAAAGTGCACGTACCACAGCCCTACCCCGTCGTGAAGACCGTCCACTTCCCCGTGAAGGAGACCATCAAGGTGCCCGAGTACATCCCCAAGCCCTACCCAGTCACCAAGCACGTGCCAGTTCCCGTCAAGGTTCACGTGGACAACCCAGTGCCAGTCAAAGTGTACGAGCACGTTCCATACCCCGTGGAGAAACACGTCCCAGTCCCCGTGAAGGTCCCCGTACCGCAGCCCTACCCCGTTGAGAAGAAGGTGCCTTACCCAGTAAAGGTCCCCGTCAAGGTCTACGTCCCTTACCCTGTAGAGAAGACCGTGCACTACCCCGTCAAAGTGGAAGTCGACCACCCAGTGCCAGTCCACGTAGAGAAGCCCGTGCCAGTGCCAGTCGAAAAGCCCGTCCCCTACCCCGTAGAGAAGAAGGTGCCTTACCCCGTGAAGGTTTACGTTGACAACCCTGTGCCTGTCCACGTGGAGAAGAAGGTGCCTTACCCGGTCAAGGTCCCCGTGCCTCATCCTTACCCCGTAGAGAAGGTCATTCCCTACCCCGTCGAGAAAAAGGTGCCTTATCCCGTCCACGTCCCCGTGGACAGGCCCGTGCCAGTTCACATTGAGAAACACGTCCCCCATTACGTAGAGAAGCACGTCCCTTACACAGTCAAGGTGCCCGTCCCTGTCATCCACGAGGAACACCATCACCATGAAGAGCACCATGGAGGTCACGAGAGCCACCATGAGCATGAACACCATGGATTCGGTGGCGACTACCATCACTAAAAGAACTGATCTCCTAGCTTTAAATGTTAACTCGTGTTTAGTATTGTTTTATTTTATAAACGACTGGTATTGTGCGTGTGACTGTTAATAGCAACGAAAGTATTAAAGTTCGTGATAAATGTGGCTCGGATGTGTTTTTTTTAAACAAACTTCTAGAATTTTCTCAGATCTAACAAAACTCAAAGCTCAAAAAGTTCGACGCAAAAGTTATCTTCCAAATCAAGCGTAGAAAATTAACCTCTCAACAAGTCAGAGGTGATAAACCTCATGACATAACTGTGGGTCAAGAATCTGTAGTTAAATTATGCAACTCATTACTTGAACTCATTTGATATGTTAATTATAGTACCTACCTAAAAACAAGTTAGCATAGGAATGTTACGCTTAACTTCACCATTTTAGCAATGTTTTTTTTTAACTTCAACACAAATATTTATTCAAAATAATTGTTACCGAATTCGAAGGTAACGACTTAACTTAAGCTCAAGTCAATCTCAACACGTATGTCATAATAAATCGGCCCAGAAACACAAAGACATTTCCCAATAGTAGCAAATCACGCTTTATGTCGATTTCATGAATAATAAAAATGCTTTAGAAGTGTATTACACACGCACGATTTCGTCACATCGTATTGCTCTGAGAAAAGTTAATTGCGCTCTATTATGGTTAAGTAGGACAATGCACTTCACATGAAGAAGCTACACAATCAGGAAGACTCTACATAACACAGAAAAAAAAACAGCGTATGACATACGTAGTACATCTTTCTATGAACCTAGGACTTGTGATAGGTATCGCGGCTCGCGATAAATCTTTTATTAAGGTGGTATTGGAGTATCTTTTGAAAAATCCTATACAATTTTATGTAAATGACAGGGCTATGGTTGTTTATTTTTTTGGTTTAATAGCTTTAATTCAGTGTTGACAATTGTTAGAGTTCTAAAACACGATTACGTAAAATTCGATCGATAGTTTTTATTTTAAATAGCAATTTTAAAATTGAATAATGTTGAGCTTCAAAAAGTAATAAAGAAATTAAAACAAATCTTCTTTTAGGCGATGATATTATTTACAAATTAGAGCTTATAATTAAAATATTGCTAACTGTTGATTTTATATTAATTTTATGTCGCGAACTGGCCCTTCGCTCAAAAATGTATGGCCCAGTTGAATTCGGTACAACAGCGCCTTTACGAATCTAGACAAAGTCGCATCGGAACTACGTTTGAAACAATACTTAGATTAAACATTCCAAAACAAAAGACAGCGCGGTTCATTGACATTGTTCCACAAACGTGTTAGGAAACGAATCCGGAAATATCATTAAGATAATACTCGAGAAGTTCTCAAGAAGATTATACCTGCACTTTGGTTACGGCGCGTCAAATAACACTGTCGCTTACCTAATACGGCCGCGAGCATGTTCATAATCTAGTCATAACTTCTAGTTAGTCTTAAACTATAAAGCTGGGTAACCAGATTCCCACTCAGGAGTTTCCTAGACAAGAAAAGCCGTATTACCGGGTTGCGTAAAGAATTACGTCATTAGTTCACGTAATTCTTTAAAGCTAGTGTAACATATCAATCTCGTTTTACGAATAACTATTTATTTAGATTTATGCGCTGTGAGAGTTGGGTTAGTAATATAATCGGTCTGTGTCCGATTTTTATTATAATTAACGAGTAATTTATACTGATGATGGTTGAAGCAGAAATTGCTTAGTAATTGAGATAATTGTAGTGAAGATTGCTTTTTGAGTGATGTGTTCTAGTTTGTTGTATGTATCTATGGTATTTAACGCGGAAATATTGGTAGCCTAGGTCAGTTGCGTAATGCAACAAAATGTCTGTCATGTTTATTTATTTTGCAAGAGTTTAAATCTTTTGTATTGTCAAAACGTAATTTATATTTGGTTTGGTTTAAAGTAATGTTGCAACACAAAGAAAATAAAACAATTAATTTGCATTTCGAAAATCGTAAAAATAAATATACAACATTAGACCGAAGGGGTTGTGACTATAAATTATCATTAATTATCACCACATTTTCGATAGAATATAGATGGAAAACCCTTTATTGAACACAGACATATGTCACTTGGCGGCACTTGCGAAGCTCAGCAGTAAAGAAGAGATAAGAAGACGTTGGGAAAAATTTGAAAAATGTCTGAAAGTGGAACTGACCCTGTAGCTCCCCATGGGATCTCCAAAAGTATGACAGATAGGGGATTGGTGCTTGAAGAAATGTTGTTAGGGACCTTTGCCCTATTGGTGATATGCAAAAAAAAGTATAGTAAATTTGATAATTACTTAAAAGAAAAGGTTAAATTTCTAGAAAGGTTTCGCAGTTGGTTATCAAAGTCTTTTAGTAAAGTTTTAGGCGATTTGTCGGGTAAGAAGAAGAGTATGTTTATATGTAATATTTATAATTGACATACATATCTTATACATACAAGTAAGCAAGTACATACCTGATATAAGGGATGTTGGCCGGGATGTGGTACTTGGATCCAGGGTCGAAGTCCAGCTCTGAACGTAGCACCGGGGGCTTGATGCCCTGGAACTGCTCCCTGAAACCAAAACCATTGATAAAATAAAAGTAAAACCAAAACAATTAATGGAAGAGACAATTATGATGTTTGTTGTTGTCCAAACCGCCAAACTGGGTCTGGGTGTTAAATATGTATTTATATATAATATGTATGTATGTATATGTAGTATATCAGCTGTGTTAGCAACCATAATACGAGCTAGAAATGGTTCAGTATGGGGTTAACCAGCCGTGTGTGAATGTGTCCTAATATTTATTTATTTTATTTTATTTAAACTTTGGAATTTCTTTGCGAATTCCCTGCTCCCCAATGACTATAACCTAGTGGTCTTCAAGGCGAGAGTAAACCGGTCCCATCTAAAAGTCTACCAGACAGATGAGCTTAATTAAAAAATGATAATAATTTTGTTTGACTCGTAGATCGTTCTAGCCAATTTGGTTTGCAATCAGTATTTTTTAATTCAACTGGAAAGCGACTCAAAGAGCAAACTTGCCGAAGAAACTAAGTAGCAATACTAACTTACTAAATGTAAACTTAATCCGTACATACATATTCAACAACAAAATCAAAGCTACTGTATAATAATAAATATTAGGACACATTTCTAACACGGCTGATTAACCCATACTGAACCATTTGTAGTTCGTATTATGGTTGCTAACACAACTGATATGCTACATATACATACATATTTTATATAGATACATATTTAACACCCAGACCGACAGCCAACAAATGCTATTAGTTCACACAAAGATATTGGCCGTGCCTAGAGTCGAACCCTGAACCTTCTGATTGGCAGTCCGGCATGGTAACCATTACGCCAACGAGCTCATCAACTCAACAGTACTTCTTTCTTTCTTCTATTTTTCGTATGATCTAAGTGGCCAAGCTCTGGTGTCTAGAGTTTTCAAGCCGCTCGAAGGCCAATTAACTTTAACTCAAATTAACAAAGCCCTATATTTCGCTTCCGCAATTACGTGACAAAGGAAGCATTAACTGCGAGAATATAAAACTGATTTTGAAACTTGCAGTTAAGCGCAGTAAAGTTATTTGCAACGAAATATCCTGGCTTTGCATAATTATTACATTTACTGGCCTCTGGCAAGCTTCGATTGCAAACCATTATTTGGACCAACGAGAAAGTATTCGCAAAGCGAGTAGTAAAAACAACTTAACTACACTTTAAAAATTATGTACCTACAAGTATAATAACATAAGCATGATCAGCCCACTATACGTTCCCGACTCGGGGCCTTCTCTCACGAGGAAAGAGATATAGGCCATAATCCACCACGCCAGCCAAGCGCGGGTTGGCGGATGACACACGTCTACGGATATTGTGGTCCTCAAACATGCCGGTTGCCTCGCGATGTTTTCCTTCACCGTAAAGCGAGTGCAAATCCACACATAAATTGAGAAAAAAGTCATTGGTGTAGGGCTGGGATCGAACCCGGGGCCGTCTGATTGAAAAGTAGACGTTATTACCACCGATCCACACTCGCTTTTACGGGAAATAAATAACTTGTAAAAAAATCAGCTTTCTAGCTATCATATGGCTTCTGTGAAACAGCCTGTTTACAGACAGGCAGATAGCGGAGGCTTAGTAATAGGGTCCCATTTTTATTCGGTACGGAACCCTAACAGAATGACCTTCACAATTCAATTCTTTCATTGCGGTCAAGTAAATAGTATCAAACAACAAATTAAAAGCGCACTTGCATCACTCAGCCCCATATAAAAAACAAACAAACAACTCTTAGATGAGTTCTTAATGCAAGTGTTTCACAAATCGACGGTTAGTTAATCCGTACGTGAATTTTGAGTTGACCAATATTGGTTGAACGCGCGTAATGTGTAACAGTTAGTGAATAGATGCAATGTTTGTACTAATGAAGTGTTGGTACAAAAAAAATATATAACCAAGCATTTATCTGGGTTAATACATATTATGTATGTTGTTTTATTTTTATTATTATTAACTAGCTGCGTCTCACGAAGTTAATCCGGGACAAAACTAGTTAATCCAGGATAAAAATAAGCTTATGTCTTAATCCAAGGTCTAACCTATTTTCAAAATCACCTATTTTAGTGAGTAAATCTTATCAAAATCGGTCCAACCGTTGGAGCGATAAGTTAACATAGATAAAGTTACAACTGTGCAAATATTAGTGTGATAACAGCAACCTTGAAATAAGCGTGACAGTTATAAGTGTGATTAGGTGGCGAAAACTACTGGACCAATTAGAAAAAATATTTCACTGTTGGAAAGCCCTATATATTATCCCCAAAAAACATGGGCTTATATATTATGTTTCTCTTTGCAACTTAGATTATTTTAGACGGGACGGGATGCTAGTTTGATCATAAAAAGCAGCTCATTCACAGATGAAGTATGTTGTCATTTCAATCAGTTCGAAAACATCATTAGAATAGCTCACATTCAAACACACACAAACATACAAACACTCGCTTAATAATATGAGTATCGATACTTCAAAGCTCGGCTTAAACGCTGGCTTATCGAGGAAACTCTCTATGATTTAGATGACTTTGTAAAATTTACAAAATAAGATATTAGTACTAGTTTTTATTTTGACATTGTTTTAATTTTTAGATTTATGACATACACTTATTTAACTCTAAAATATACAAAAGTATATTTATATTCGTTTTGTTATAATATTTTATTAAAATGTATGTATGAATTGACTTGTAAAATATTTTTTACCAATAAATATGATTATGATTATGTTATCAATATAGCCTTGAAACCGACAAGCTCCCAAGTGATAGTAGCAAGGTTTGATCCATACTACTCTCATTTCATCTTATTCTGATCGAGAGTTGAACCCGTCGTAAGCAAGTCAAGGCCGCCCCACGCACCCGACGTAACCGTTCGCCGAGGAAAGTAAAACATTCACTTGACCAAAGAAGTTGCGGAGCGTATAGAACATCAAAATGAAGCTGTATAAACGATTAATACTAAAACAATATTTTAAGTAAAGTATTAACTTGACCAAAGAACTTACAGAGTGTATAAAACATCAAAATGAAGCTGTATGAACGATTAATACTATCGATAATAATGTATTCTTCATATTAATATTATCAGTAATAATGTATTCTAAGTATTAACTTGACTAAAGAGATTTTAGAGCGTAAAAACATCAAAATGAAGCTGTATGGACGATAATTAATTCTATCGATACTATTTTTTTTCATATTAATTATATCGATAATAATGTATTCTGAGTAAAACATTATTTATTTATTTTCATAGCTTAGCATGTACATAACTTATCAATGTAATTAAACTTATGGTGACACATGTGCCCTGTAATCAGGTGAAATTTCATTAATTTGACTAAAGAAATAACCGTATAAAACCATGGAAGACCGTATAAAACACCAAATTGAAACTATATTCATGATTAATGCTAACAATAATAATGTATTTTTTGCGTCTTCTATTTGCCTATCTCAGACATCATGTGATTTATGAAACGCGAACCTACCAAGGGTGAAAAAAAAAAATTACAACAAATACATTAAAGCTTTTTCGTCTGCTAAGTGGTCAAACTTTGGTGTCATTGGCTTCGGTGTAGTTATCTAGGCATCCCAAAAGCTAACTAAATAGCTTTACTTTAGTGTGGATAGAATTCACACATTACTCAGCGTCTGCTTAATCGGTAGGTTGATCAAAATTTATAAAAGAGTAAACTGCAATCCAAGTCCAATCGAATGTAGTGTCATTCTTGCTTTATATTTTACTGTCCATGTATTTGTGTTATGTACGAGTATTATCAGGTGGTCTATTTGCGAGTTCCATCTGGATATTTTTCATATCTGTGGAAATGTAAGTGAAAGATGAATCGAGAACGTTCATTTATTTTTAGTAAGTTGTTTTATTTGTATTATTCAGTTAAAATACGATAGTTGTTTTATTTCCAAGTGATTTTGCATTATCGTTTACCTACTGTTTTTAATTTATGTTGGAGCATTACTTCATTGGATAAGAAGATACGAGTACGTTTTATCTGAAAAGCTTTCTCTCCAATTGTAAATATCAATGTATTATATTTTTATTTAATAATTTATAATTTATGATAGCTGACTAGTGAAATAAATAAGGTTAATAGTTCTTTACGCTCTAATAAACGTAAATTAGAGGACGTGTGTCATCCACCAGCTAACTTGGGCAACAAAATACAATGAAGATTAAATCTGGTACGCACAACGTAATAAAACAGGTACCGTTTTATCAAGAACTAACATTGTGTAATTATTTTGACTAAAAGCCAAAGGCTAGTTTTACCATCTGTAAAAACAATTTCTATTTGTAATCTATCTTCCTTTGCAAGAGCAAAACCACCATTAAATTAATCTACAAAAATTTAACAAGTTTCATTTATCTAAAGTTATCTATTATAGTGATAAAAATAAAATTAAATGATCAAATAAATAAAAAAAAAATGTTTAATGCATATACCAAAACAACCGATGCAATGATAGTGGAACGGTTATATTAGCGATCCAGGGGCGTACTCAGTTTCTACAAGGAGCTGGGATGTTTTGGGTAGGCTGACTGACTAGGCTGGCTGACTTAGGTAGGGGGGAATGCAATTTGTGGGCTGTCAGTGGAAGTTTAACACCCCTCCCATTGAAGAATTAGAAATAGTTTTCAAAGTTTCGTACTAAACACATGGCACAGGCTAACTCTAAAGTTTTTTTTTTTATTAGGTACATACACCTTTTTAAATCAAAATCATAGTCACCTTAACTTATTCAGCAAAATATGTTCAAGTAATAAAAATACACGAACTTCTACCCCGTTTTCAAAAGTTAGTGGGCCCTACTCGTATGTTGTCAACCCTAGAGCCGGTAACTAACGGTTAATCTACTGTAACTGACCAGTCAGTAATATGTAATGTAATGACCTAGAACGTACGCATCATTCAGAGGAGCATCAGACTGTGAACGTTATGTCACGTGTTACGTGCAATAGGCGCGTTCATTGGGTGCTACAGACGAGACACAATAATTATAAGAGACACTTTGTTTCCTTTTATATCGTTGTTCTACAATTAAGACATCAATCACGACCTCGTTGGCGTAATGGTTACCATGCCGGACTGTCAATCAGAAGATTCCTGGTTCGATTCCCGGCACGGCCAACATCTTTGTGCTGAACTAAATTTGTTGGCCGTCGGTCTGAGTGTTATGTAAAATATTATATTATATATATAAAATATTTCTGTATGTATATCAGTTGTGTTAGTGCCATATGAACTAGAAATGGTTCAGTATGGGGTTAACCAGCCGTGAGTGAAAAGTCAAAAAAAATTATCCGTTCGAAAATTTGCAGTCAATTCTGACAATTTTTTTTTTAATGTTTATTTAAACTTTTATTTCATAACGAACCATATTCTTTGAAAAGATAAAAGGCAAAATCTCCGGACTAGATGGTTTTTGACACAGCGAGTATCAATAGCAATTCAGCGCGGGAACACGGCCGCTATAATAATGGGCACTTTTGGACAGCGGTTTTTTAAAAGTGACATTTTTGACAACGCGTGAGCCCTACGTTTGGTTTGTTTCTGACAATAATTTTATGTATATTGACAATTTGTAAATTTAAAATAAGAAGTACCAAAATGTGTATTGGTCAGAAATAAATATTTTTAATTGTATGTTCACACACATTTATAATTATAATAATAACAACCAATTGAATTTGCAGAAAATTGTGACATATTGCAGTAATAAATAGATGACTAAAAAGTATACACAAATCATTACATTACCTTCTACTCAAAACCAATTACCGTGTCTTATAATTATTATTCCTAAGTCTATGAAATTATAATTTCTTTAAAAGTATATAGTATTTTTTTTTTGTGTGTGTGAATTGAGACGTAAAGACAAAACCAAACGTGCCGTAACTATTCGATATGGACAACAAAAAGTTGCTCGTCTACATTCATCTTATTGGAATGTAAGTGAACAAGTTCTAACCACTATTTAACAGCGACGAGTGATCAGTCGGTTTAAATCCGAGCTCGTTTATGCAAGCGCAAAAAAGTGTTCGTAAAACTAATGACGTTTTAAAATTTTATTTACCCTTTAGTTTTTTTTGACGTGACAACGTCTTAAATTAGGTTGCGGCTGGGAGTCACTTATGAAAAAGTGTAACGCCCGGTAACGTTACGATGAGTCACCGAACGAGAGAGAGGCCCGCCGAATGCCTTGCGTCTCTCTCCCACTCAACTATGATCGGTCTGCCGCGCGCGCAGCACGCGGCAGACGTTGTCACGTAAAATCTTCGCCCGTAAAACCGACTTTACAGGCAACCATTTTTTTTTTGTGAAAATAAATGAAACTTATTTGGCATGGGTTTTAGTCAACGCTATAATTTAAACAGAATTTAGATAGTTCTTGCAATTTTTAGCTATTTAAAAAATTGGGCTGGTAATTTCTTGTATAAAAAGTATATATACTAGATTAGCCAAAATTGTAAAATCTAGTTTAACGAGACTTATCTTACGTTTATCTTGGACGAAGAATAAATAATTTTGAAAAAATACTTGATTTTTTTTCTTAGAAACAAACCATCTGGAGTTCGGCGTGAATAAGGCCAACATACGAGTAAAATATTCATGCCAATTTTTTTTTACTCCTGCCAGCTAGGCATTTGTCAAGCAAGGCGTTTTACCTCACCAGTTGGTGACAGACACTCCGGCCTAAGGTGGAGCATGCCTAGTCAGGAATAACTGGCTCTCAGGGAGGTTGCCGGAACACACTGTTATGTGCTAAAAATGCCCTACTACAATGCTAAAACTGTGTTATTTTTATTGTAATTAATATCTATAATAAAGTAAAAATATTTTTTCTATCTTTCATTCAAAACATGCCTGAAAAAGCCTCGCAACACAAACCTGAGTCTCCACCAGTGGCAGTTATACTGCTCTTTCCTGACGTCTCCAGTAAACACGTCCCAGCGCCATCTATCCATGACCATCGCAAACGGCAGGAAGGCCAGTTTATCCATGGCTTGAGTGAACAGGTAGTTGATGTCATGAGCTGTGTCATCCACGGAGCGCTGCACCAAGCCCAGGGTCTGGAGGTGGCGCGGAGAGGAGACGGATAGTGCAATAGCCTCCCCTATGGCCTCGTGGAAACCTGGAGACAGATATTATTTAACATTTTATTTCAGTTTCTATTATTATCGACGGATAACTAATTACTAGAAATTCAATTAAATAAATTAAAAGTATATGAAATCTAAAAAACCAGTCAGTTTCAGTTTCAATTTTTTATTTATTTATATACTTATACATATTTGGAGGAACAATCTTTGTGTACTTATACCTAACCTAACTTCATAATTATTGATAAAATGTTACGCAAGCTCGTTTGCTCATTTGAAACTTATTGCATTAAAAAAAAACCAGTGCCAGTGGGATGAGTACCTAAAATGCCAGCCATTATTATCTGAGTATGGTATCCATACTCAGTAGAGTTAATAAATCCATAGGTACTCAGTAATTATTATCCACACAGTTACAATGTCTAACGTTAAATTAAGACTTTCATAAAATTCAATTAAGTTACAAAAATTTTAGTTAGTGCAGAAGTTATACGTTAAGTTTTTTTTTTTATTGCTGATAGGTTTGCATTTTGCAGAAATACAGTCTGATTAAAAGCTACGCTTAAATTTTTTTTATAGCACGTTAGTTACGTTGTGTCAAATTAGCGACACTGCAACCTAAGGTAGAGCAAGCTTAGTCTGAAATAACTGGCGCATGTAATATGCATAATTAAAGTAAATTATAGTATTTTTTTAGGAGAATTAATAATTTATTTTGTTTCAACAATAATTTGACGCCATGTCTATTACAGGGGTGCCAAGTAATTGAATGCAAAACTTCCCACAAATGAATTTATATTAAAAACACATTACATTATGATGTACAAAATCAAAATTTAAAAGAGTAAAAAGTGCTGACTCCCACTAATAACATATATCTATATAATCTATATATTACGAGTACTACGCAATCCATTATATATAATTACATTCTTCCTTATCAAGCAACATATAACAACAGACTAATCTTGTTAACAACAATGACTATAATTATTATTTGACTTAATACAAGCTGTCATCGTAATCAGGGCATGACATGAACACCTAGAACAATGGCCGAAACGACTCCACTATTATTCTAACAATGCAACTATTGCTTTGTTTGTGTTTGAGTGTTGATCCGTATTTTCATCACGCCAGACCGACTTCCGAAACCGATCTTGTTTTTAGGGGAGCGTAATCAGGTCTTTATTGTGGGGGCGATGAAAGTGGCTGAGTGGTGGTAGAAAATTGTGTAAAGGTAATATAAATTTTGGAAGACCACTTTTTTTGGTTTGCACACTTTACGAAAGGCACGTTAAATAAATATATGATAAAATCTATTTTTATGACATAAAAACAAATTTAAAACTACTAAAAAGCCAATGTGGCCTTGTCCAACAGATGTGAGTTATTGTTCTGCCATGAGAGTTTAAGATCAGGTGGATGCAGCTGTGGATAATGGCCTATTTTATTTATCTTCTTGCAATATAAAAAAGTTTCTGATGGCTTCGATTAGGGACAGTGGGAACGCATAGTGGACAGCTTATGCTTGTATCATAAATGCGAAATAATTCAAATAAATTAGTATACTTATGACGGGCATTTTTGAATAACAAAACTAAGAATCTATAAAATCTATTAAAAATAAATTAATTATTATTTATTTCTGCTCATTTTGCTCAGTAGGCCAGTTTTAACATCTCGCTAAATAAAAAGACCCTCTTTTGTTTGTCCCTGATTACGCCCACTCTTATTAATTATGTCATAGAGGTTTGTGGATCGCACGCGCTTGGAAAATAACATCTCAATTAAGTGTTTTTTTTTTTAAATAAAGTAAGAATTAGTACTTGGTACGCAATGACGTTTTAATGATTCTGATCTGTCGTATACTAATGATTATCTCGTTCACACAATATGTGTACGTGTATATTTCTTTCACTCTTTCAAACGAAAAATAGACCAATTTTGATGAAATTAGGTATGGCCATGGTTTTGATTAAAGCAGGTATTTATATGTAAATAGCAAAAGCAATAAATGGTTTATATTAACGAAACTTAGTATATTTATTACATTGTGCAGATTTTAAAACTGTATCAAATATAAGTAAGTTTATTTCTTTATGGCCTTCCAAATTTATGTAATTTGGTGATAACGAATCGAACCAAACATAACCGTAACAATATAATAAAGCCAAGAGTTTAAAATACAAATCTAACATGGCAGGAGACAGCACAGGATAGAGAAGAGTGGCGTCTCTTAGTGTCGGTGGCCAGGATCCACTTTAGGGTCAGCCATCATCTTATATATAAAATTTCCATGTCACAGTGTTAGTTACCGTACTCCTCCGAAACGGCTTGACCGATTTTTACCAAATTTTATATGCGTATTCTGTAGGTCTGAGAATCGGCTACTATCTATTTTTCATGCCCCTAAGTGAGGCAAAACAACGTTTGCCGGGTCAGCTAGTAGTTATATAGATAGTTAGAGTCTATAGTAATAAATGTCTTACGAGGAAAACTGTTAGGTATTTCGCTCCCAAACTCTTCCCAAGTCTCTTAATCTATCAATCTAGCGACTAGAACAGATCCGTCACCCAATTCCCACCAGACATGCGCGTGCGCTAGAGAAAGTGGCGGAAGAGAACTGGATCCCGATTGATAAAGTAAAGTTAACGTAATAACGATGGCGGAAACACCGCACTGTGTCATTCGAGAACTTTCCTCTGTACTGAGTAAAAGAGATCTTGATTGTACAAGTTGTCGTCAAGACATGTGAGAGGCCTTTGCGCGGCTTGAAAACACTCGACGCCAGAGCCTAGCCATTTAAATATGTAAATATGTATCTTTATAAAATATATATGTATGTATAGGTAGTATATCAGTTGTGTTAGCAACCATAACACGAACTAAAAATGGTTCAATAAAGAGTAACCAGCCGCGTGTGAAATGAGTCCTAATATTAAAAAAAAATCATTGATACGAAGAAAATGAAAAAATTGCGAGTAAGGCTAACGCATGAAGGGTTTTGTGCTATTATTGCCAGCTACCGTTATTGATATTGTACTAGCAGATCGTCCCGGCTTCGCACGGGCTATAAAATAATCTAAGTTTGCAAAGAGAAACACAATATAGCCTATCTTACTCAGAGATAATAAAGCTTCCCAACGTTGCAAGATTTTTTTTAATTGGTCCAGTAATTTCAAAGCTTATTTGCGCCAAACAAACAAACAAAATATCAAAATTGGTATAGAAAATAAAATAAAAAAAATTAAAAGCCTTTTTACACATTTCTACATATACAAAACTATTTTTTCACATTTTAGATATTTTTTATTCACTTACTTTTTATTCCCTATCCATATCTTCATTTGTTTTATATGCCGAAGTTGCCTTAGCGGCATAGGCCGGTCTACTGGATTAGTGACCTATATTTGTAAACTTCTGAAGGTTTCTAAAATACAAAGCCTTGAATTCACTTAAATATCATAAAACTAAACAGTTAAGTACATAAAACAAATGCTTTTAGGACGTCTAAAAACAATCATAAAAATATTTATGTTTATTTTGAACTTACGAATTTGAAAAACAAATTGAATGGAAAATTTAAAATTTGAATTGCTTACTTTTTTTGTACTTTGACTAAATAAGAAAGGACATACAAATATATTAGAAGATATTTTTAGCCCATATATTTTTTTTTTAATTCTTTTGCAATAGAGCAACTATACAAAAACTATAATACAAATAAGTTATCTGTCTGTCACTTCTATCTGGTACAATTTATGCAACTTAGAGAAAGGATCCTAGAGTAAACCTAGTTATTTAACAGACTAACTAAGGTAATCTATGCGTCTTGCACATTTACATAATATAATTATAAACAATCCTACCGATATTGCAAAATGTAGAGCAGACAGTTAATGCCTGTTGAGTTTGGTATGACATAATAATTTAGTTTAATACACTCCTACAGACTTACAGACGTACCTATTATTTGCACGAATAAACGGTCATACTTAAAAAACGTTGGACATACTCATACGTCCAAATATATAATACTTCCAACGGGATCCATGCAAATATATTATATGTTTCGTGCATATACATATCGAGGAAACTCTCTATGATATAGATGACTTTGTAAAAGTTACAAATGAGATAATAAGGTTCTGTATTTTTAACCGACTTCAAAAAGGAGGAGGTTATATATTCGACGTGTATGTTTTTTTTTTTTTTTTATGTATGTTCACCGATTTCTCAGCCATTTGTGGATCGATTCTCAAAATTCTTTTTTTAATTGAAAGAATATGGTTCTGAATTGGTCCCATTGTCACCAAAACTGGTTCTGATGATGGACTCCTAGGGAAATCGAAGAAAAACCTAAAAAGTTAGGTTATTTTTACGCATGAAGAGAGATTCTAGCTCGTTTGGCTGTACTGATATTCATGAAATTTGAGAAGAAAATAGGTAAGACCATGTGTTAACACATACGCTACTTTTTATCCCGAAAATACATACTATTCCCGTGGGATGCACCAAATAACATATAAATCTTTTTAACTTCTTCACGCTCGAACGGTTGTACTGACATAGATGAAATTTGGAATGAAGATAGGTTAGACTATGTGTTTACACATAGGCTACTTTTTATCCCGAAAATAATTATAGTTCCCGTGGGATGCACTAAATAACACATGACACACTGATTTCGCTAAAATTTGATATAGGGGGTAGACTAGACCTTGTATAACACGAAGGTTACTTTTTATCTTAAAAGTCCAATTAGTCAAATTGCTATTCCCGTAGGAAGCCCAAATAACTGGATAACCTATTTTACTTCTTCGCGCTCATACGGCAATACAGATTTCGCTCATAAAATTAGCAGCCTGGCTTACAAAAGTAATCTGACGCGAACATCGAGGCTAAGCAACGGCCCATGCGGCCAGTCTTTGGATGGGTAACCATGCACAAGACTTCCATAAAAAAATATGATATTTTCATCTGGGCGTTACTGTGCTTCGGATAACACGTTAATTTGTTAAGCCTGGACCACTACTCTTAGTACAAGCAGGGGTCAAACTAAATCAGGGGCTTGAAAAACTCTCGACGCCAGAGCTTGGCCACTTGGGTCATACTTAGTGGAAGAAGGAACTGTAAAATTTGATATATTAATAGACAAGACCCTCGAACGGATAAGGAAAACATTTACGCGCTCGCTTCGCTAATAGTTATCCCGCTTCGTTCGAATTTCCCCCAGGATGTTCTGGGCCTATGACACTCCAAATATTATATAATTTGTGCTGCTTTGGACTTCTTTATGCTCAAACGGTTCGAACAAATACGGTGAAAATTTTCGCGCTCGCTTCGCTCGCGCATAGCTCGCTTCGCTCGCATCCAGCTCGCTTCGCTCGCAATTGGTTCTTGTACGTTTTAACACAACAAACATTATGTAATTTGTGCTGCTTTGGACTTCTTTATGTTCAAACGGTTCGAACGAATACGGTGAAAATTTTCGCGCTCGCTTCGCTCGCATCCAGCTCGATTTGCTCCCAATTGGTTGCCTGCCTGGCACACGCCAAATTTTTTCATCGTGAAGTTTATTTGGCTCTCCATAGCTAAAACTTAAACAAAATATCATTACCAACCACTAAAAATGTAAAAATAAAATTGTTTTAAAAAACAAACAACCGACTTCAAAAACACAACTAAAAAGGGAAAAATAATTTTAAGCCTAAATCAAATCAAGAATATATAAATAGAATAGTAGAGTTTATTTCATGTACTTATAAAAAACTATTTGCAATTTTTAGTAATCCTGTATTCTTGAAGTCGGTGCCATCTAATAAGAACAAATTAATGTTTGTTAAAAAAAACTATTTTCAATTGTCTTTCTTTGCTGGCACCGACTCCAAGAATACAGGATTAGTAAAAATTGCAAATAGTTTTTTATAAGTACATGAAATAAACTCTCCTATTCTATTTATATATTCTTGATTTGATTTAGGCTTAAAATTATTTTTCTCTTTTTAGTTGTGTTTTTGAAGTCGGTTGTTTGTTTTTTAAAACAATTTTATTGTTATAATTTTGTTTAATACAGATGACATATTTAACTTTAAAATGTACAGAAGTATATTTATATTCTTTTTGTTATAATATTTTATGAATAATTATGTATGAATTGACTTGTAAAATATGTTTACCAATAAATATGATTATGATTATTATGATTATATTATGCCTTCCGATAACATCGAAGTGCGAAGCCTGGACGATCTGCTAGTATTTTACAACCTATTACATAACAAACAATATCTTCTTAGCAAATGTAAACAGCCTATGACACATTTACTCTATAGCTATGCTTTTACTGCCCAAGTATGTTTTACTCGTAATCTAATTAGAGGTTTCCTTGGCACCACCTAATTCAGTTAGGCGGCATCACCGCCTGAAGTAAAACATCGCTAATATCATGAAGACATTTCATTCTGCTCATATATCTGTGCCGGTTGTGATTTTGTTCAGTTTTTTTGACTATGGTAAGTAATGCAAACATTCATTTTTGTATTAAGTTAATTTTTTAGTTTTTAAATTATTATTTTTTACACATTTCACACACGGCTGGTTAACACCATACTGAACCAATTCTAGTTCGTGTTATGGTAGCTAACACAACTTTTATACTACATATTATACATACACACATATTTTATAAAGATACATATTTAACACCCAGACCCACAGCCTACAAATTTTGTTAAGCACAAAGATGTTGGCCGGGCCGGGAATCGACCCGGAACCTTCTGATTGGCAGTCCGGCATGGTAACTTTTACGCCAACGAGGTCGTCGTAAAAAAAATAATGGTTAATACATTTTATTAGTCAAAGTAAACGAATAAATAACGAACCCGATATAATCAAAATATTGTTCAACACATTTAATTACTCTTACATTTACTTTTAACATTGATTTTAAAATATTTAGTTGTTTTTTAGTTAAAAATAAAACGTTTAGGTAATCGATTTTGTTATTCAAAGTAAACGAATAAATAACGAACCCCATATTATTATTATTAAAGTATTGTTCAACTTATTTAATTACTCTCACATTTACTTTTTGGGTCACATTTTCTGAAGTCTTTATTATTCAACTAGCTGCGACCCGCGGTGGCACCCCCGTTAATCCGGGATAAAAAGTAGCCTATTTTTTAATCCAAGGCTTAGGCTTTTTTTTGTTTGTTCCGTCTATACTTCCTCTAACAATATTATAGTTATCAGAGACATTGTTAGACCAAACATATTGCTTACGCTGTTTACTTTTTATTGGATTATGGCCTATATCTCTCGCCTCGTGTGAGAAGGCCCCGAGTCCCAGCAGTGAGAACGTATAGTGGGCTGCTTATGCTATGCTTACTCTTACTTTTTATTGGAATCGTCGGTAAACTAATTACTTTTTTTATATATTTTTTTATTTAAGCTTTAGCCTATCTTCATAGTAAATCAGGATAATCCTATTACAGAAACCTTACAGCAGAGGATCGATTTACACGTCTATTGAACTTGACTAGACACTCAAAGTGGGTCAAGCAAACCTAGAAAACCTAATAAGGCTATGTACATACCTTTATTTTTTTTTAATATCATACTCTGACTAGTGAGTGTCTGGGGTTTGATCTATTCTTAACCTTTCATACCAGTTCTCGCCATACTAGCACATACTAGAATTTACGTTAATGCAGTTTTTAACCCCTGACCTCAAGACCCTGAGTCTGTGTGTGCGTTTGTTTTCTATTATTTTTTAATGTATACTTGTGTTGCAATTGTGTCACGTCTTTTTCTGAATGTAATGATTTATTTATGAATATTCAATGAAATATTTAAGTACAGTAAAAAGGTACCTAGGATAGCTTGGAAAACCATAATTATTGATGATATTTTGTATGATTTTAAAATTTCGAATAAAATGTTATGAAAATACGAGTAAGTCTATACCACAACATACCATATCGTAAAATCGATAGTAATGTTTTGTATGTAAAATAATAGATGCTTCTGTGTTTTTACCCACTTTAATCAAGAGAAAAAGTTTACTTTTGTGCTAATTCAGTGACTAAACTATTAATAAACAAAATTCTACTGCAAATCTTTCAGCCGACACAAACAAGAGACATACACACTTACACACAAGTTTTCGTATTTATAATGTCACCGTCCTTCTAGGCAAGCGTGTTACATCTTAGAACACAGTCAAGCTTAACATCTGGCTAGCTGCGGTCAAACGTAAGCCTATTCATCAATAAAAAAAAACCGAGATAATTAAAGGCAACAAAATCAAGAAGAAAATATGGTTGATTTTTTTCCCAATATTCCCCAGCATCTTCAATATTCTGCTATGACTGCAACAGCGCCTTCGACCCGCGCTGCGGCACTTCGTTTGACCCATTCAGCCTGGGCGTTGTGAACTGCTCACTCCAGGACCCACCAGAACACATCAACAGCACCGAGGCTACGCTCTGCAGGACCATTAGCATGGAGAGTAAGTCAGCTGAATAATTGGATGCGTGAAGCCAAAAGAAGATAGAAAACTAGTTTAACTTGCAATGTTTCAAACTAGATGGCGCTATTAATCAAAGTTTACAAAGTAAGATGAAGATCTTGCAATATTTTAAAACCAGATGGTGCTTTAATTCATTTCTGTTGATAATGTTAAAGTGTTGTCTGTATCTATACTATAAGACTCTTTGTCCTGACTTATTCATTCATTCATTCATTCATTCATCTATAGACAACGCAGAGCCCAAACGGCTGGTCCTAGGGTTGTGAAATTTGGAGGGTGTATTTGTTTTTGTATGTAGACGCGTACTAAGAACGGATTTTTGGAAATTCCACCCTTAAAGGGGTGAAAGGGGGTAAAACAGTTTGTATGAAACTTCTTTGTTTTTGAACGTTTAGCAATGAAATTTGGAATATGTATAGTTTATGTAAAATTAAAAATAATGGTATCAATTTTTTTTGCCAGGGGTGAACTAAGGGTTTGTAATGGGGGGTGAAAGTTTGTATGGAAAATTCTTTATTTATCAAGTAAAAGTCTTGAAAGTTGTTATAGTAGTAGTTTATTAAATTGTCAAATTAAAATTTAAAAACTTTTGCCAGGGGTGCATTAAGGGGGATGCCATGGGGGTTGAAAGTTAAAAATGAAAGTTTTGTGTTTTTGAACTTAGAGGTGCAAAATTTGGAGTGTGTATATACTTTCGTACTTAAACGTGTACTAAGAATAGATTTTTGGAAATTCTACCCTTAAGGGGGTGAAAGGGGGTAAAACAGTTTGTATGCAACTTCTTTGTTTTTGAACTTGCAGTAATGAAATTTGGAGTGTGTATAGTTTATGTAAAATTAAAAATAATAGTATCAAGTTTTTTGCCAGGGATGAACTAAGGGTTTGTAATGGGGGTGAAAGTTTGTATGGAAAATTCTTTATTTTTCAAGTTGAAGTCTTGAAAGTTGTTACGGTAGTATATTATTTAATGGTTAAATTGAAATTATATTTTTTTGCCAGGGGTGCATTAAGGGGGATACCATTGGGGTTGAAAGTTAAAAATAAAAGTTTAGTGTTTTTGAACTTAGAGGTGTAAAATTTGGAGTGTGTATATATTTTAGTACTTTAAAGTGTACTAAGAATAGATTTTTGGGAATTCTACCCTTAAAGGGGTGAAAGGAGGTAAATCAGTTTGTATGAAACTTCAATGTTTATGAACTTCTGGCATTGGTATTTGGAATATGTATGGTTTATGTAAAATTAAAAATAATGGTATCAAGTTTTTTTGCCAGGAATGAACTAAGGGTTTGTAGGGGGGATGGGGGAGGGCGAAAGTTTGTTTGGAAAATTCTTTATTTATCAAGTTAAAACCTTGAAAGTTGTTATGGTTGTAGCTTATATGGTGGTTAAAATAAATTTGTTATAATATTTGCCAGGAGTGCATTAAGGTATGCCATTAGGGTTTAAAGTTCAAAGGGAAAGTTTTGTGTTTTTGAAATTAAATACTTCTGAATTGGAATTTAAGTATGTGTTCCACTTGGTGGTATGGTTCGCGTATTTTAATTATTTAAATTAAAAAAATGGCTTGGAGAACACGATCTAATCTTTCGCATCATCACCAAAGTAGCTAAAAACAGAGGTTAAGTAGATCTCAGGAATCAAATGCGGAAAGACAGATGCGACTCATTTTATTATCGTAGCAGTGTAATGTTTATATAAAATTGGCACGGGAATGGGATAAAATAGAATTTTCCACAGGTTACGCGAAAACCGACATACACGCGGGCGGAGCCGCGGGTAACCTCTAGTAATATTATAAGTAGTTTTAAGATTTGTCATAGTTTAGTAATTATTGCACGCCGGAAGGCAGAATATGGTGCGCTTTTGTTTGATCGAATACCTGTATACTCTTATCATATTCGCAATAAATTGATTTGTATTTGAATTTGAACTATGGGCTAGCCGACTTAAATAGTACATTCTAGATGTTATAGAGCGACGACGGTCTGCCTCCATCTAGTAAAGGGATATACCCATCTAGTAAAGGGACGGCCGTCCACGCATTGTAGCTAACACCAGTCGTACGCGCGTTGTAAATATCGTTTGCGAGATTCAGAACGAGCACTCTGATTGGTAGCAGGCGGTGAAGTGTGACAGAGACGCCACAATGGTGTCTAAAACTATTATAAATATTGTTAGCTTGTAATTAAAATATTTCATTACTAATAAAAGCCATTTTGCTAAGCGTGAAAGTTTTAGCTAATGCTTAAGTAAATTCTTACATCTTATACATTTGGATTACATTAGGTAATACCACAACAGCCAATTTTTACGCATCATACATACCCGAGTTGAATTATGGGGACATAAACTCGTAACCCATGCAATCATGAATAGTAGTCTAACTAGTAAGCTGTATTTAGCCTGTCAGTTTTAGACTGAAACTTCCCTCCTATTTAATCTCCATGCAATCTATAAAAATCTTGAATATTAACTTTAACCAAGCAAATTAGTCTTGAATCATATTAGGCACCTTACCTGCGGACACTGACTTAGGTATAATTTATTATGTGTATTTTAGGTTTGTAATTTTTAATTGTTGTGTAGTTTATATTTCAATTTAGTTTTATTTATTATGAAATGTTAAAAATACCGAGTGGAAAGAGGATAGAGACCTATGCCCACGACGGAACCGGCTTAAAATCAAATATAAAAATACCCCTTAAAACGTGTGCGCCAGGATGACCTCTAGCAGAGAGCAATGGCATCGTGAGGCTTATACTGACTGTTCCACCACTATGACGACTATCGACGATCGACTTAGAAGAAGAATGTTAAAAATAATAAAACTACTAATAATATTGTTCATTGTTGAAAATTAAAAGTGTATAATAAATATATTTTATTTTCAGTATTTGGCGAAACCCGCGTCGTTCGTAAATGCGGCTACCTAGACCCCGATGTGCCCACTAACACCACCTGTCGGCGTGTCACGGGAGTAGGTGAAGTTTTCGTCACGTACTGCACTTGTAAGACAGACCTGTGCAATGGAAGTAGTTCCCTTTGCGCTGGACAGATGGCGCTGTTTACAACTTTTATTGTGTTAATTGTTCTTGCAAATAATTATAATGAACTTGCTTAGGTTATATTATTTTTTAAATAAACCATGAATTCTGTTATTGTTTGCTAATGAAGTGTTATTAAATAAACCAATTATGATGAAGTTGAACTATTTCGATGAATTTTCTATACAACACGTATGTTTTGAAGTTTTTAAGAACACGCTAAATATTCCGTGTGACTATTCATTGGCCACCTAAGATGAAAAGAGACGGGGATTCTTTAAATTTAGTTTAGTCGTGTGTGCCGCTGAATCGCCATTGAATTATTTGTTGGCTGTCGGTCTGGGTGTTAAATAAGTATCTAAATAAAATATGTATGTATGTTTATGTAGTACAAGCTGACCCGGCAAACGTTGTTTTGCCTTAAAAATATATAGTAGAAGATTCTCAGACCTACTGAATACGCATATGAAATTTGGTAAAAATCGGTCAAGCCGTTTTGGAGGAGTACGGTAACTAACATTGTGTCATGGAAATTTTATAATTCTTTATTGGACACATAAATAAAAAAGGCACAGTAAAAGACAATTAACTTAAAATTAGTGTACCACAATTGGCGGCCTTATCGCTTAAAGCGATCTCTTCCAGGCAACCTTTGGATGGAAAGGAATTTATAAACGACTAAAGAAGGACGTAGTGTACAATAAAGAATAATAAAAAACATACATATAATATTAATAATCTTATCTTAATTTATATAATCTCGTGTCACAATGTTTGTCCTCAATGGACTCATAACCACTTAACCGATTATAATAAAATTCGCACACCATGTGCAGTTCGATCCAACTTGAGAGATAGGATAGTTTAAATCTCAAATTATAGTCGCAATTTTAATTTATTGCTAATATAATTTGTTATAATTAACTGTAAGTAACCTATCTATATAGTAATTGAATTATCAATGAAGTAATTTGTAAAAATGAAGTATCTTTTTGTACGTGTTACTCCTAACCAAAAAGAAACCTGGCAATAACTAACCTTAGGCCTATATTACTTAAAGTAGGTGACCATACGTTTTTATCAAATCGCTAGTGCCTTGAAAATTCGCAAAACGGACACAACCGTCAACGACGTCTGCCCTCATGCGTCTGCCCGCGTTCGGGTCGCGCACTCAGCTATTAGCCGCTTCTTCCCCACCGCACGCCCCGTTCGCCTGGCGCCGCTGCATTTTAAATCTGTGATATCTTCGAAAATATTTATTTAATTTACATGCTGCAAAAAGCCATATTGATCTTTATTAAATGCACAATGTATTTAAGATACTTAATTGGATAAGGATTTATACTGTATTGCTTAAAATCGCTTCGTAAATAAGCCATTATTTCTCGTACAAAGTAAAGGATAAAAAATGGTTATTGTGGGTTATTCCTAAGAGATAAACATATACCATCACGGACTTTTTTGTAGACCTTTTTAAGTTGTACAATACTGTAGTAAATTGTTTTGATCTATCTTGTAGGATACAGTCAGCGTTTGCAATGTAAGCGCAAAAAATGTGTTTTTTTACGACCTCACATTAAAAACCTCAAAAATTGTAGCCTATGTGTTATTCTGATGTATAAGCTATAGCCTATGTGTTATTCTGATGTATAAGCTATATTGTGGTAAAGTTTCATTCAAATCCATTCGGTAGTTTTTACGTGAAAGAGTAACAAACATACATCCATACATACAAACTTTCGCCTTTATAATATTAGTAGGATATCAGTTGTGTTAGCTACTATAACACAAACTAGATATGGTTCAGTATGTGTATGAAATGTGTCCTAATATTTATTTATTATATTTATTTAATTAATTAGCTACACCACAAAATTCCTACAATAATTATTTACCCTAATACATTAATTTGCGCCAGTGGCTCCCCCAAGAGTTAAACGAGTGAATTTCATTGAAGTAGGGTCAATTTAATATTATCTCATTTGACGTTGGTCCGTTTTTGCTTCATAGTGAGGACCTAGAACTAGTTACTACTATGTTGCAACCGAGCCTTGGATCAGACGAAGAGGAAGTAGAGGACGTAGGGATACGGATTACAGGGCAGGACACTTGGTGCGTAGGGAAGTCTCTAGTAGGACCAGGGCAGTCACCGAGTGGTATCCGAGGAACGGAAAACGACAAAGAGGCAGACCACCAGCCCGATGGTCATATGACATCGTTAGGCACGCTGGAAAGAGCTGGTGGAAACTGGCTGAAGACCGTACTGTATGGCGTGTTGGAGAGGAGGCCTATACCCAGCAGTGGGAAGACACAGGTTGATGATGATGATGATCCTTGGATCAGTCGAATACGAAATTATCTACTTAGTTTTTAAGATCACAAGTGTGACTAACCTGGATTAGCTCCATCCCTGAAGACTTTGGGCTGGTTCCTGTACGCCAAGAAGTATTCAATGTGTGCCATCTCATGATGAGCCGTTATCAAATCTTTCTGGTCCACGTGGGTGCACATTTTTATACTGAAAAGGACAAAAATGAAATTTGTACAATTTACTAAAAACATAAGAAGAATACATAAAACATTAGTAGTAAAAAGAAATTAGTAGAAGAAAGCGTGTTACATCTTAGACCACAGTTAAGCTTAACATCAGGCGAAGTACAAGTTATTATTCTGTGCATCAGGCAAGCTGCGGTCAAACGTAAGCCTATTCATCAATAAAAGTAAGTTTCTGAAAAATATATTACATAAGCTAAATAGTTTCAGATGTGTTTATGTCGAGAGGTTTTCTACACAGCTAAGGTGAAGTATGAATAGTTTGGAATGACTGCCTCTTAAGAAACTGGAACGCACCGTTAGCGGCTTGGTAATAGATTTTAACTTGAGTGTGGTAACTAGCCAGGCAAGTATTACAAACTGCTGTGCCACCATTTTATGGTTTCTTCTGGAAATCTTCTTTCACCAGGAGCTCATTAGGGAGAGTGAATCGGTTTCTTCTAGGCAAGCGTGCTCCTCAGCAACACCACTTAACATCAGGTGAGTTGCAATCAAGCGCTTGCCTATACATCATAACGAAGGCCAGGAGCTTGCGTACGGTGGTACTTACCGGTAATCATGTTTGTTACAAAAGTCCCAAGCGGAAGGTTGGCAGTGCACGTGTCTCTCGTGGGGCTGCTCCATCACACTCAGCGCCCAGAAGTCTGGAGGCATCGCAGACATGTTCATGGAGACGAAGAACTCTTCCGCCAGCTGGAAGATCGTCGTCGGGGTGTAACCCTGCAGGTGGAAAGATAGGGGGTTAATTATAGTGGTAGGATGCTGTCAAGCGCAAACTTCTCAATACATAATATGTTCCCACTGCTGGAACTCGGGGCCTTCTCTTACTAAGGTGAGATATAGGCCACAATCCACCACGCTGACAGAGTGCGGGTTGGCGGATGATACGCGTTATGCCAGCGACCCAGGGCTGTGCTCCGTTATTTCAAAGAGCTCGTTTGGCTTGGGTAGGCTGGTAAGGAGAGAATGCACAATACGCCCCTAGCGGGATGTCAGTGCAGGTCTCATCACCCCCACTTCAAATTAGAAATTAGATGACACACGTCTTCGGATATTGTAGTCCTCAAACATGATGGTTTCTTTACAATGTTTTCCTTCATCGTAAAGCGAGTGCAAATCCACACATAACTTGAAAAAGAAATCATTGATGTAGGGCCGGAATCAACCAGGGGCCGTCAGATTGAAAAGCAAATGTTTTTATTAGAAAATGAAAACATATAAGAATATATAAATGAGGGTGAGTCAAGATCGCGTATGAAAGGTACGCGAGCAAGGTTTCGAAGAAGAATAGATTTGGCGATAGATTTGTTCACTTGTTTTGTTTACCTGTTGTACCATCTCGGGGGTGACGTCGACGAGTTTGTTCGCTTGTTTTGTTTACCTGTTGTACCATCTCGGGGGTGACGTCGACGAGTTTGTTCACTTGTTTTGTTTACCTGTTGTACCATCTCGGGGGTGACGTCGACGAGTTTGTTCACTTGTTTTGTTTACCTGTTGTACCATCTCGGGGGTGACGTCGACGAGTTTGTTCACTTGTTTTGTTTACCTGTTGTACCATCTCGGGGGTGACGTCAACAAGTTTCTTCCCCGGGTAGGGCAGCGTGAAGGGCACGATCCCGGCCCAGCTCTGTCCCCACATGTCCCCGAGCACGTGGGCGGGGATGGGCGCGGAGCGGGAGATGCGCTCGGGGCCGTACGCCTCGCGCAGCCGCCGCCGGACGTATGCGTGCAGCAGCTCGTATAGGGGCTTGATCTGCAATCATTACAAACAAAGTTTTAGGTAATGACTCCCTGTGCAGTGCGAAACTTCAAAGTTTGGAGCACCGCCGCACGGTTGCGAGTCTGTCGGTATTCTACCGGTTGCATTTCGGTGAGTGTACGTCGGAATTACATGACTTAATTCCCCGGCCCCTTTCCATTACCGAACGAGCAGGGAGACTGCTAGGAGACACCGATATACAGTGGAAATGCCGAAAATGCGTACTAAGCGATTTGCTTCCACGTTTATAGTACGGACGGCCAAACTGTGGAACTCCTTGCCGAAATCCCTGTTTCCACTGAACTACAACCTGACTGTCTTCAAGGCGAGAGTGAACCGGTTTCTTCTAGGCAAGCGCGTTTCATCTTAGACTGCAATATTACTTAACATCAGGTGAGTTGTGGTCTAGCGCAAAAAAAAAAAACAAATGAATGTTAACAACTTCCCTGTGGATACACTTCATTATGATAGTGTCCGACGTCCACAGTTTCTTTTAGTGATTAAATTAAAATCATTAAAAAATCGCGATTTCTTTAAAAAAACTAAGTATTTTTGCTATACGTCCACGTGCGATTTTAATAAACATCACATCAAATTGTAGTATAGAGAAATGAGTCACTCAGGACTCATGAACTTATGCTAATAGGGTCCTGTGAGTCACATGTGATTTATTAGACAGGGAAGTTGTTAAACTTTATTTTATAATAAAATAAAATAAATTAAATGCGGCTTTATTTATCTAATTAGTCTTTTGAAATACTCGATAGCTTGACCTCTTAGCTCATACTCTACGAAGAAGAATACAAAAAGATGTCCAGTAGAAACTAGATTAACCGGACTTAGTGTTGTTGTACGGCATTCGGATAATCGAAGATCCGGTAAATCCAAAGTACGATAAAACTCTTTTTTTTTTATGAGAAGCCGGCATTTGCGGGGTTATGCCAGTTCCGTCCAACACGTTTATGCTTGCAAAAAAACGAGTTTGGACAAATGGTCTGTAGTCCGGATAATCGCGAACCCGTACAACTGAGGGCCGGATAATCGAGTTTCTACTGTAAAGTTAAATTCACACACCTGTTCCCAAACTTCGTCCACTTCCTGTCTCATGTTGGGAGACTCGTAGGGGAACATCCAGTACGCTGATGCATCGGTGAAATCTGAAAATAAAAAAATAATAAACACCTTATAAAATTTGATAAGCAGGGTTGGATCCCACGAAAAAGGGTTAATTAATTAAATAATTGCGCAATTGACGATAGATTTTCTTTTTGAGAGTGATTTCTAGCCAGCCTAAACTAAGCACTAGTAAATATCCTACTACCATGCTAAGATGGTCACCCAACCAAAAACACCGTCCACATCGACCGTTGCTTAGCTTCGATGATCGCGTCAGACCTTAACTAGCCGAGCTACAGGCGCTATATACTATCATACCATCATCGCTACAAACCATCAGGTAAATTGTGTTCAAGTACCTATTCAGAGTAAAAAAAGTATTCTGATCCCTGATTGGTGGATCTATCTACTTACTGTTGAGCCGAGCAGCCTGATTGGTCAAGTCCACTAACTGTTCGTACAGGTCCCTGATCCTGCGCCCCGTGTTCCTCCTCCACTCGGTCCAGACGTGCTGGAGCTCGTCCCAGTCGCGCGAGTGGGACATGATGAACTGCAGCTCGGGTTGGAGGTGCAGACCACACTTGAAAGGCTCGTTGAAGGCACACACCTCGGCCGTGTTGTACACTGCTAGCATGTCGTTGATTATGCGGTTGTACTGGAAGGAAAAAATACACATACAAATTTCGATAGGTAATAATAGGTACTATGCGTACCAACTAAGAATAGGATCGCGCTTGCTTCAACTTCACACGATAACTGTCAAAAAAGTACTCCTAGCAAAGAAAGTGTAAAAAAGAAATTTATTAGTTATCTTTTTGGTTCATAGATATAAATTTAATTATTGTTTAATCATCCTTGATTTAATTACTGGATAATTTTGGATTAATTAATTCTACTGGTAAGAAGTACCCAAGGCAAATTATCAACACCTAAAAAAAATCACGTGACGAGACATTGGTTTTGGATAGTTTCGACTTAAGGGCTGTAAAGCAGTATAATAAACTATTTTTATTTGGTACAAAAAGAAGTGACAACAATGAAAAAGAAATTATATTTTTATAAATTTGCTTTTACTTTCCAATCCTACTCATTTATAATTAATTTGCCGTAAAATGTATAAGAAATAGCAAAACAGCGTACATTAAACATATAAACTGAATATAATTTGTTCATAAACTTTTTTTCACACCTTACACTTTGGTGATAAAGTTTGCGCGTATGATGAGCAAGATGGCGGTTTTGACAGTCCTATTCTTAGTTGGCACACATAGTAGGATAGGTGGGGTTCAGAAACAAAGAAGTTTATGGTGAATTTGGGGCGGCGTCTCTGCGATAGGCGGCGGGACCCGCGGCCCAGGGAATACCTTGTGCAACATATTTCCCTTGCAATCCAAAGAGGCAATGCGGCAAGCTTGATGGGCACAAATGGGAGAGTGGCTTAATTCTGTCTTTTAAATTTTTATTTCGTTAGATTTACTATTCTTTGTCAATAATTTTCACTTTATTATTCTTCAGTTATGCTTAAATTTAATTTTATCATTACTATTACTTTTGTAGGATAGGTTAAATTAACATACTTGATAGTAATAAATTGAGTGCTAAAACCTTAACTAAAATAGATCTACTTTATCCATTAGCGTCAGTTTTAACAGGGAGTCGCAAAAAATTATAAAGCGTCTAGCTTTTGGTAAAGATTCCCGGCACAGCCAACATCTTTGTGCTAAACTAAATTTGTTGGCTGTCGGTCTGGGTGTTAAATATGTATCTATATAAAGTATGTATGTATATGTAATATATCAGTTGTGTTAGCAACCTTAACTATGTGTGTGAAACGTTTCCTAATATTTATTATTCTCATATTTATTAATATTATAAATGCAATAGTTTGTGTTTACGAGTAAGTATGTATGTTTGTTACTGTTTCACGCTAAAACGCACTAAACTCATTTCGATGAAATTTGGTATGATGATAGATAAGGCCCTGGATAAACACATAGGCTCCTTTTATCCTGGATTAACGCTGGTAACACATAGGGAGGCAGCTAAAAATAACTCTACATCTTATATCTTTGAATGACCAATTCTTGTATATATATAATTGGAACCTTGGAATCGGCTCGAAAGATTTTGATGAAATTTAGTATATAGAGAGTTTCGGGGGCGATAAATCGATCTAGCTATGAATCATTTTTAGAAAATGTCATTTAAAAAATATATTTATACCGAGCAATGCTCGGTCAACCAGGTACTATTAATTATTCTCATATTTATTAATATTATAAATGCAAAAGTTTGTGTTTAAGTGTGTATGTTTGTTACTTTTCCACGCTTGCACGACTGAACCGATTTCGATGGAATTCGGTATAAAGATATATAAGGCCCTGGATAAACACATAGGCTCCAGTTATCCCGGATTAACGGGAAACACAAAGGGGGGCAGCTAGTTACTCTATATAGTTAGGACACATTTCACACACGGCTGGTTAACCCCATACTGAACCATTTCTAGTTCGTATTATGGTTGCTAACACAACTGATATACTACATATACATACATACATATATATATTATTATATAGATACATATTTAACACCCAGACCCACAGCCAACAAATTTAGTTAAGCACAAAGATGTTGGCCGGGCCGGGAATCGAACCCGGTAACTTCTGATGGCAGTCCGGCATGGTAACCTTTACGCCAACGAGGTCGTCATAATAGATAAGGTAATAATAATAGGTAGGATAGGTGGGGTTCAGAAACAAAAAAGTTTACAGCGAATTTTGGGCGGCGTCTCCGCGATAGGCGACCGGACTCGCGGCCCGGGGAATACCTAGTGCAACATATTTCCCTTGCAATCCAAAGAGGCAATGCGGCAAGCTTGATGGGCACAAATGAAAGGGTGGCTTAATTCTGTCTTTTCAATTTTTGTTTTGTTAGTTTTTACTATTCTTTGTAAATAATTTTCACTTTATTATTCTTCAGTTATGCTTAAATTTAATTTTATCATTACTATTAGTTTTGTAGTATAGGTTAAATTAACATACTTGATAGTAATAAATTGAGTCCTAAAACCTTAACTAAAATAAATCTACTTAATCCATTAGCGTCAGTTTTAACAGGGAGTCGCAAAAAATTATATAGCGTCTAGCTTTTGGTAAAGATTCCCGGCACAGCCAACATCTTTGTGCTAAACTAAATTTGTTGGCTGTCGGTCAGGGTGTTAAATATAACTATATAAAGTATGTATGTATGTATGTATGTATATGTAATATATCAGTTGTGTTAGCAACTTTAACTAAAAATATTTAGTATGAGGCTATCCAGCCGTGTGTGAAACATGAAGAGGTTACATTACAGGAAGAGGTCAAACTTTTAAATGACCGTCCTGAAAAATTTACATTTTGGACATGTCAACTTATTCACGCCAGGCACGGATATAAGTCCCTGGATAAACACATAGGCTCCAGTCATCCTGGATTAACGCGGGTAACACCGAAGGGGGCAGCTAGTTACTACTTACCCTATCGAGCTGATCAGGAGGTAAGGCAGCAGGCCCGATGATGGAGAGGAGCCTGAGCTGGCGGAAGGTGGAGTAGTCCCGGACACCAGCTCTGGGTAGCTGCTGGGCTGCCTCCCACAAGCCGCGCTGGAATAACGTGTAGCGCTGCTGCGCGTCCAGCTGGAACAATGCAGGAAACAATATTAGACAACTGTAGGTTTTAAGGTTCCGTCCTATCCGTTGACGACCTCGTTAGCGTAAAGGTTACCATGCCGGTCTGCTAATCAGAAGGTTCCGGGTTCGATTCCCGGCCCGGTCAACATCTTTGTGCTTAACTAAATTTGTTGGCTGTGGGTCTGGGTGTTAAATATGTATTTATATATAATATGTATGTATGTATATGTAGTATATCAGTTGTGTTAGCAACCATAATACGAGCTAGAAATGGTTCAGTATGGGGCTAACCAGCCGTGTGTGAATGTGTCCTAATATTTATTTATTTATTTATTATTTATTTATTATTAAGCCTCCGATGTCTGCCTGTCACCAGGCTGCATCTCACGAACTGTGATAGTTAGAAGGCAGAAATTTTCACAAGATATGTATAACAGCAAATACAAAAAAAAATATTTTTAGGCAACGACATTAATTATACCTTATTAAGGGGGTGCCCGTACAAAAATGTGTTTTTTAGACTCCGCTGTCTGTCTGTCTGTCTCCAGGCTGTATCTCAGAAACCGTAATAGCTAGAAAGATGGAATTTTCACAAGATATGTTTGGAACATTCTTAGATGTGCGTTTATCTACAACAAGAAGACAAGACGCTGATTGATGACAATCTACGATTACTAGATAACTGAAAAAGAGTGTCATAATAACGTAGTAAACAAATAAAAACATGAATTAATAAAAATTAATAAATTAAACAAATAAATATATTTTTTTACAATAAATTTAATTAACTTAACTTAATAATGATATTAATTTAAAAACTGCTTCCGTATCTCTGCTATTCCCGGAGCCATTAAGACCCAGGTGTGCTTGAAACACAGTCTGCCGCAGTCTCGCACCCTGACACAACCCCCTGAGTTCAGTGGACTCAGCGGCCAACCCTGCCAAAGAGGGGATCCTCGAGGGCAGTGCCCAACCTTGAGGAGGTTTATAAGTTAAGGAGGGGGGAAGTAGACTAGAAGTAAAGAACTACTACTAGAAGTCTCTGTTTCCTGAGAGGTATCATCCGGGGGCCTTCAAAAGTAGAGTTAATAGGTATCTTCTAGGTAAGCGTGCCACACCGTAGACTGCAGTGCAGCTTAACATCAGGCTAACTGTAGTCAAACGCTAACCTATCATGGATAAAAAAAAAAAAAAAGTAAAGATCCACCGTTTAGTGCGCCAGTATTCTCCGCTCTCAAAACTACCATTGTTAATAGTAACTATAATTACACTGGTCTACAGTGGTTTTGTTGCCTTTGACATGATGATGATTTTGGGTCTATTTATACACACAATTCGTGAAAATATCAATGATTTTGTAAGATCTGCTCGTTTTTTTTTCAACAAAAGACTGAAAATTAAAATTTTGACGATAAATCGTTTAAAATTCAATTTGTAAAAACGAGCAAATTTAGAACTTTTACGAATATATTCGTAATCTGGGCACTTAAAAACGTAACAATTTGCGATGATAAACAGGGCAACAAAAAAAATTGATGTTTTGTAGAGCTGTGTTATCAAATGCAAATAATGATCACGTTCACGCCAAGGCTGTGTCACAATTATTCTTCACTTTAAGCCATAAACCACCGTGACGGACCATTCCCGCCACGTAGCAGCCATTATGCAGATCAAACGGTTTAACCACCTAATATGGTGGAGAATCACCTCCACAAATTATATTGACCTTCTAAATGGGGCTAAACGGTGAGATTTTTAAATATCTTTGGAAAAGCATAATTGACTGCGAAAGAAAGCGAAAAAGTATTTCGAGTGTATGTATTTTTATGTTTGTTGAGGTTTTTTGTGTCAGCCAACACATGAACTTACTTAGATTTTATAACTAGAGAGCCTGCCTTAAGTACAGTTAAATTATAATTGATCAGTTATCGAGCGGGATGAAAAATTATTAAATTACTAAAATGCCCATCAAAAATAGGGGTTGGTGATAAAAAGTAAAATTTTTGGATTGTATGTATTTTTAATGCCACATTATAAAAAAATAGAAACCAAATATTTCCCGAAAAATTAAGAAAAAATAATTTTAGGGTGAATAACCCTTACCACTTAGGGGTATGAAAAATAGATAGTAGCCGATTCTCAGACCTACTGAATACGCATATAAAAATCGTACGGTACGGAGTATGGTTACTAACATTGTGACATGAAATTTTTATATGTATATAAGAAGATAAGATAAGAAGAAGACGATATTTTTTACCGTTTACGTTTAATAGCAAAAAAACTGTTATTTCAAGATTTTGCCCTTATTATCCCCAAGTAAATAACATCTTAGCTTCAAAGAAAGAAAGAAATAAAATTATTTATTATGACAAATTAACACAAGACAAAATATAATATATAAAATAGTACACATAATAAACATTGATTTGTCAGAACACAGCCTCAACTCAGCATAATGCTGGTTGCTGGAGAGCAACCAACGCTGGTCTTCCGTTGAGGCTGGCTGTGACGGCACGCACGGTACACTAGGAAAGAGAACACGCAATTATACGAAGAAATTGAAAAATACTATTTACATAAACTAATCAGATAACAGAGAACTAATAAGATACTAAAAAGATATAACAGATAACTAAATTAAGAATAAAATTACAAGTAAAAACAAAATTATAAAACATGAATATGGTCAGTGTGATATTAGGATAATTAAATGGCGCTGGTGTCATTAGCTAGTAGTGCCTCACGTTTTTGGTGCTCAAAAATAAAACTTTTTAATTTTAATTTGGACGAAAACAAACAACGCAGGCTCCTTATCGGCGGCGAGCTAGTACGCTGCGACATTGCACTAATATTCGACCCTGGCTTCGTTCCGAAGAGTTATTGTGTGTTTTTTGTCACCGCGTAAGATGAATTGATTAAAATGGACATTGAAAAACTACTAAGAGGTCATTGTGACTTCACCTGCTATATGTATTAATTTGGGTTTCTCAAAGGAACGGAAGCGTTCAAATAAATAGCTGCTATAACCTGGGACATTAAAAAAAAACATTTTAAAGGACATACACAAATAACATCTTCTAATATATAAAATTTCCATGTCTCAATGTCAATTACCTTACTCCTCCGGTAACGGTTTGATCAATTTTTACCAAATTTTATACGCGTATTCAGTAGGTCTGAGAATCGGCAACTATCTATTTTTCACATCCCTAAGTGAGGCAAAACAACGTTTGCTGGGTCAGCTAGTATAAAAATAATAATAATAAATAAATAAAACGGAAACCAGTAATGTTTCCAGGATAAAATTAGCCTTTGTGTTATTCCAAGATCTAACCTATTGCTATACTAAATTATACAAATCGGTTTAGCCGTTTGAACGTGAAGAAGTTTCAAACATACACATACACAAACTTTGCATTTGTTATATAAATAAATAAATATTAGGACACATTTCACACATGGCTGGTTAACCGTTTCAGTAAGGACTGAACCATTTCAAGTTCGTATTATGTTTGCTAACACAACTGATATACTACATATAGGTACATACATACATACATATTATATATAGATACATATTTAATACCCAGACCGACAGCCAACAAATTTAGTTCAGCACAAAGATGTTGGTCGTGCTGGGAATCGAACCTGGAAAATTCTGATTGGTAGTCCGGCATGGTAACCATTACGCCAACGAGGTCGTCATATAAGTAGGATTAGGAAGTATCTTTATAGGTTTTATTGGCTTACAGCTCCCTTAAATAACTTACGTTCATAGCTTGGTACTTATTACATATTATATCCAATGACTAACTAGCAATTAAAATAAAGCCTTTTATTAAGCCACAAACTAAAATTAAATGACATCAGAGTCGTTAGAGCAAGAAAACAATTAAATTACAGTTTTTATACGGCAATTACAGGATTAGTGTGATGAGTCAGATTACGTGGTGTGATGACAATAGTCTATGTGTGACTCACTATAAGTTCTTTTTTTATCCATGACATGTTTGCGTTTGACTACAGCTACCCCGGTATTAAGCTGCACTGCAGTCTACGGTGTGGCACGCTTACCTAGAAGATACCTATTAACTCTACTTTGAACTCTATTTTTGTGGTGTCACTTCAAAGTTTATTTTATCTGATTGAATCCTATTAAACTGGTTTAATTCTAACGTTTATGACTAAAGTTCAAAATTCTCATTGAACGCAGAACACCGCGTAAATCCGGTTGATTAATTAGGAGGAAAAAACGATTAAAATATTTTGGCAACAATTATCTTGTTTTATACTAAAACCGTGACTAACTCTAAGTTAGTTCACACTTTTTTCCTGCGAGTAACTGTTAGATGTTAATCTTTGGCAAATTTTATTTCAAATTATTCGCAGATTATTTTGCGTTAGTACTACTAGTATTTTGTTGTTTACCAAACGTTGAGTTCAAATCTAGAGTTAATATGTATTTTCTAGGTAAGCGGGTAACATATAACATATAACCCTAGTATTGTTTAACACCAGGCAAGCTGTGGTCAAACGCAAACCTATAAGTTATACAAAAAAAAATGTTATAAAAACTATTGTCTGGGAATATTTACTTTATTTTTAGGGTTCCGTACCTAAACGGAAACTAAGTTAAAACGGAACCCTATTAAGACCCTAATAAGACTCCGCTGTCTGTCTGTATGTCTGTCTGTCTCCAGGCTGTATCTCAGAAACCGTATTAGCTAGAAAGCTGAAATTTTCACAAGATATGTATTTCCCGTGCTGCTATAACAACAAAAACTAAAAATAAAAAAATATATAGGGGGTCCCCATACAAAAAACGTGTTTTTATTTTTTCGTTTTTTTGCCATATCAATAATGGTAGTTGTTAGGCACTTAAAATGTTCACAAAATACATAAGAGTATATTGGCTATCAAATTAAATTGTAAAATTGAAATAAAATAAATATTTAAGGGGGCTCTCCCATACATCAATGGTACGGAACCCTTCATGCGCAAGCCCACCTCGCACTTGGCCAGTTATGTATAATTATTTATTTTTCAAAAAGCTCTTGCTTATTGTATGGTATGTAACTTTAAATACGTATTATTAAAAACTGTATAAACTATGGAAAAAGGAGCACATAAATTTTCATAAATTTAAATTCGTTCATCCATTTGTGTATCAATCAGAAATATTCGTAAAAATTGGATATCATTAAAATGTATTCCTTTCGAACATAGAGTAGATTAACTAAGTAAATCAAATAAAACAATTTCCAAAAATCAATATAGGTTAAAGTAAATCAATTTAAAAAAAACCAAACTACAGTAGATATAACAAGCGTTCCAAACAACACAAGATTACATGACTAAGTATCTATGTAATTAATTCAAAATGAAGCTCTCAATGTTATATAAGAACGGGGTTCCCACGATATGATCTGGTGAACTTGAAACGTGTTTATATACCTACCTAGTGTATGTACTTGTTAATTATACAAAGTACATAATGACAACAATAACGCCGCACCTTGTCACGGTTAAGGAAAATCTTTAAGTGACCAGTTATATGGTATCTTTATAGTATACTAGCTGACCCGGTAGACGTTGTTTTGTCTTAAGTACAGTTAAAAACACTATAATTGATCACTTATTGAGCGGGATGAAAAATTATTACATTACTAAAGTGGCCTTAAAAAATAGGGGTTAAGGTTGGTTATAAACAAGTAAAAATTTAGAGTTGTATTGTATGTATTTTTAATTACAAAAAATAAAATAAAAATATTTAAGGGTGAACAACCCTTATCATTTAAGGGTATGATATAATAGATAGTAGCCGATTCTCAGACCTACTGAAAACGCATATAAAGTTTGGTGAAAATCTATCAAGCCGTTTCGGAGGAGTACGGTAACTAACATTGTGACTTGGAAATTTTATATATTAGAAGAAGTAGGTAAGTAAATAAACGGGACGGGATCATCGAGGTTAAGCAATGGTAGACGTCGAATAGTCTTTAGATTTAGATTTTTAAAGAAACGCTATTTTGCTCCCATAGCGCCTTGACTTTGGTGATCGCGTCAGATCACATTAGCGAGTCATGCTTGTGCTGTCGATGATTACGTCCCAACACGAGTTATAGAAATTTTCAAGAAACGCTATTTTGCTCCCATATGCCTTAACTTTGGTGATCGCGTCAGATCACGTTAGCGAGTCGATGATTACGTCCCAACGCGAGTCCAAGTAACAATTCACCCCTGTCAATGCCAGCGTGTACAATAAAAATAATGAGACGGCTATTCATTCTCACCGCGAGGACATTCTCAGGCTGCTTCTGTTTGTTTCGCAACCGAGCTGTGACACCAAGCGGTAGCGCCTGGAGCTCGGCTAGCTAAGCTGATCTGACGCGATCATCGAGGCTAAGCAACGGTCGATGTGGACGGTGTTTGGATGGGTGACCGTGCACAAGACTGTCGTTTTAAAAGTGGCATTTTCAACTGGGCGCTACCATGGGTCGAATAACACGTTGAATTGTAAATCCTGACTGTTAGTCTTAGTACAAGCAGTCGTTAAGCTAACTTTGTATGTTATGTTAATTATTTGTGAAGAAAGATCTTTTAAAATCAAAAATCAGTCGTTAAGCTAAGACAGAGGCCTTCGGGCGCCTTGAAAACTTTCGACACTAGGGCTTGGCCACTTAACTTATAAGAAGAAGAAGAAGGACCAAGATGAAATACATCACAAATAATAATATTCAAGGGAAGCTCCCATATCAAAGAACCGATATCGTCAAAAGAAGTAAAACGTATAGTAGTGACGTAAGCTATCGAACAGCCGTGTCGACAGTTTACGTCACTCATTTTTTTATCCTTGATAGTTTTGCGTACATTTCACGATAATTTACGATATCGAATTGAAGCGATACAGGTTGCCATCGCTGGCTGGAGGTGTCGCTTTAATTCGATATCGCTAAAAACGTGAAAGTGACGTAAGCTATCGAAAAGCCTTGTCGAGAGTCTATGTCACTTCCATTTCACAATGTTTAACGATATAAAATTTAAGCGACTGCTTAAGCAATTTGTCTAGGCTCTTATATCTAGATAGTCAATATCGATTTAGTCTAGACGTATCTCACCAAGTTAATAGTACACGACTGTTCAAATGCTTTGCGACTAAGGCCGTGACGTTACCAGTAACGTGTGGTACAATTTTCAAAAATATTCGCTAAAATATAACGTTCCGTAAATAGTCCTTAACAATTATTTTAATAAGTTATAGTATAAGTGCACGAGTTGCAAAAAAAAAGTGTTTTTTTTATATTTTTTAGGTGTCATAATATTTTTTGTACTGTTATATCTTTGTACTTTTGTCATTTTATGTAAGTGAGGCAATCTTTGTATAAATTAAATCGGTTACTCAAATAAAAAAGACCGTAAAATTGGTCTACTCCGCTAAATAACTAGACTTCATATTTTTTTATGCACCTACTTAAGATCAAGGCTATAAAACTAACAATTCGTTGTATCACAAAGACACAATATTAGATAACGGCGCACAATACTCTAGGCAACAAACGTTCATTCATAAAAAAAATCAGTTCAAGTTTACGAACGTGCTAAATGCGCTAACTATTTAAGCCATTGTGTTTTTGGCACTATATGCAACTAATTTGCAAGATGCTACGAGTACAAATGAAGTGCTTTGAACATTGTAACTAGATTTTTGTCAATCTATAAACGACCTTATTATCTGCTTGCTAAGTCACAAAGTTGCGGAAAAAATAAAGATAGGAACAATCGGAGTGCTTTGAATCTATAAACGACCTTATTATTTGCGAGCTAAGACACAGTTTTGGAAAAAATATAGATAGGAAAACTTAAGGTCAGGATCGAATTTCGACATGAATTAGCGTTTAAAGTGCGTAGGTTGTGTGAAAATTCATGAAAATGAAAATCTCGTAGGTGGATGTTTAATAATAGATACTGAAGGTTGCGGTGTGTCATTTGTTTTATAATTATAACATTTGTTTTTGGTGTCGGTACTTATCTTCTTATATATAAAATTTCCGTGTCACAGTGTTTGTTACCGTACTCCTCTGAAACGGCTTGACTGGTTTTTTCCAAATTTTATATGCGTATTCAGTAGGTCTGAGAATCGGCTACTGTATATTTAAAAATAATTATTAAGGCAAAACAACGTTTGCCGGGTGAGCTAGTATTTTATAAAGGTGTGTTTAAAGGGTTTCAAGGGAATCTCAACAAAACACGACGCTAGACTCAGACGCCTCCTTTAGTGGAAATACCACGATATTGACGCAATGGCAGTGGAACAGGTATGCCATCGACTCAAGACCGTGCTCCTTCATTTTATGAAGCTTGGATGTCTTGGGTAGGCTGGTAGGGGGAAATGCACAATACGCCTCCTGCGGGTTGTCAGTGCAGGTCTGACCACCCCCTTCATAGAATAAAAATAAGAAAAGAATAAGGTGTAGTAAGTAGGAGAGGATGCTAATATACTCATATGTATTACACTCATTATAAACCTCAATCTATCTTAATCTATGTATGTAAATATAATGCCTAGAGTAAATTGTCTAAGTACCTACCTATTTTTTTATAAATGTTTAGGAAAAAGGGTCTTAAAAAAGTAAATTACTAACTTTTTGTACTAATACACTTTTACTCGATTTGATTTACCTTACCTACAGTGTATTGTATACTATTTAAAAATCCTAATTCTAAACTGCTACAGAGAGCAGTTTGCCCAACATCCTGGCAGCATTTCCACGTTGTTTAGCGACAATAACTTATTGAAAAAAACTGTAAATATAATCGTCCATAAAAATCCCAATGATATAATAGTTAAATAAAAAAATAATTCTACTTCTTGTAAACTATCAAAAAACCAAATTCGATTATTACGAAAAAAAATGTAATACTATATTTAAAAAAAAACCTCAATGCCAACACGCAAAAGTTTAACAAATGTATCTATAGGTTTCAGCATCACGTAATTTTATTGTAAGATAAAGTATTTCTATACAAAAGTAAGTTTTTTAAATCATCATTACCTATATCCGATAAATTTTCAAGTTCGTATTTAATTTTATATATATAAAAAAAATATTTACTGATTTCTTTTTTCATGAAATAAGAATAAGGTATATTATCACAATTATCCTTTTTCTTCTTCGTATGATCTAAGTGGCCAAGCTCTGGTGTCGAGAGTTTTACAATCTGCCCGAAGGCCTCTGACTTGGATTAACGAATGCATATACTGAGACTAACAGCCGGGACCTATAATTTATCGTAATATCAAACCCACGAAAGCCCTGACAAAAATGCCACTCAAAAACGACAGTCTTGTGCGTGGTCACACATTCAAACACCGTCCGCATCGACCGTTGCTTCGCTTCGATGATTGCGTCAGATCTCCTAAGCTAGCCGAGCTATAGGCGCTTATCATAATTGAGTAGCTACGCTAGTACTACCCACGTTAATCCTGGATAAGAATGAAACTAGGTGTTAATCCAGAGTCAAATTAATCTTCATACCAAATTTCATTTAAATCAAGCCGTTTGAGCGTGAAGAAATAACAAACATACACGCACTTTCTCATACATTCTAATTTTCGTCGTCTATATAAAATTAGTGGAATTATTCGATATGGTTGTAATTATTTATTGTAAAACCTTAGCTTATCACGTAACTTATTTTTCAACACGTCACTGGTTCTCATGCGAAAAGCAAGGCCAGCCTTCCCCAACATATAAACTCTGCAATCACTCCAACTATGGTCAGAAAACTATAAAGTGCACATCTCAAGAATAATGGGCCATTCGAATAGCCCATAGAGTGGCCCATTTGTATGGGCCGCAGTGACACAGGAGCCTTGGAGTAATGAATTAGCTGATTGTTTGAGTCCATACCTTATGGGCCATGTTTGTAGGTTTTGTAGTGCCTGATCAGTTCCGTGATTTGTTTTTGTGTCGTGAACAATGTTTGGGTTTGCTTGGACAAGGGACTGTTTTTTTTTGTTTTTTTTATTTTATTGTAAGATAGGTGATTGCATATATCGTAGTCTTTGAATAAGGTCGAATTCTTTTTTTCAATTTCAATCGTGGTAGCGTTTTGTAAAAATAATTGATTTTGTGTAATTTTCAACTAGTAGTCTAATAACATATCTCTATCCTATAAAAGCGATTGTAGATTTGTTGTCAGGATTATAAACTATTAAACAAATGTCTTAAGTCATAAATGTATGACTTAGCCAATTAGACTAATAGGTGTACTAAACTATAATAACAGTAATATAACTCTTAAATGTATGTATGTATAATACATACATATCTAGTTGTCATATAAATGTTTCGAATTTTACCTCAATAATCAATTCAAATTTTAAATGTCAAATATTTTACATATTCAATTAAAAGTTGGTACTTTTAATTGAATACCAATATAAAATTAAGCAGATGCCATATGATATCGAAAATCTTTACAAACATAAATATGACGCCATAATTTGGTATCACATAGTACACAAAATATAAAGAAACGTGTGTTATGTCATTTAAACTAAAGTATGAATGTAACAAACGACTTAAATACATGAATAATATGCAATTAATCAAAAAAACATATCTTGAAATTACTCTCAATTTTTAATGGCATTTTATCCAAATTTGTACTAGGAAGACATAATTTTAGCAATTCGCATATTTTTTGCAAAATTTAAATCTACAGGCGATCGAAAACTGTTTCCGCCTTTCGAAAATGGTGTTTGTAGTTTTGTTATTAACCGATCGTGTGTGAAGAATTGCTTTATTTAAATTTACCTACATAAAATCTTTATGTAATCTAAGAATTGCATATGTTACTCATTGTTCTGGGTAGATATATATTTAATGTATACATACTTATGTGTATACCTAGATGACGAATAGCAAAAGTAGCGTCATTATGTTGAATTGTAGCGAATTAAGATGGCTTTTAATAGTAGTATTACATGTAGTAAACGTACACATACACACATAACACAGGCACGCAAGACCCATAATATCCCATCGTCTCATCCCATCCCATAATATCCCATCGTTTTTGCGTCTGAGATAAAAACAAAAAACGGATTTCCCACAAAAAATACGTGAAATCTAATAAATACTAAGACACATTTCACACACGGCTTGTTAGCCCCATACAAAACCATTTCTAGTTTGTTTTTTGGTTGCTAACACAACTACATATTCATACACAAATACTATATATCGATACATATATTTTAACACCCACCGGCTTCGCACGGGCTATAAAATAAAGTAAGTTGCAAAGAGAAACAAAATATAGCCTGTGTTACTTAGGGACAATGTAGCTTCCCAACAGTGAAATGGTTTTCTAATCGGCCCAACAGTTTCGGAGCCTATTTGCGTCAAACAACAAAAATATATATTTTCTTCTTTATAATATTGGTATAGACAATAAATCCATTTAACATTTATTCTCTAAATAACTCGTATCTAGAATGTTTTAAGGTTTCATCACGCTGACCCATTGTTCTTTGACAATGGTTTGACAATAGTTGCTGACGTGGACTTTGGTTATGGTTTGGAATCGATCAGGATGTGTCTCGATATAGATACAATGACAGATCAAATGCTAGCCTACTTTGTATTAATAATATGTGTCATGGGTGAATAAGAGGTTGTGGATATCTGTCGCTACTGGTTCTATTTAATACTGCTTAGCACTATGCTTCTGCATAACAGAACCATCTGGTTAGAAAGTACTTTGGTGTTTATCCTAGCTTCGTGACAAATTTTATCAAAATCTAAGGTTCTAAGGTTCTATTATGCAGAGGCATAACAGAACCATCTGGTACCTAGTCCTAAGCAGCGAATCTTCATGTACATGACCTCCGTACGGTATTAAATAGAACCAGTAAGAACATAAACTTATGATTAATGCTGAAATAAAATGTATTTATTAGTAAGTTATGTATTAAAATATTATTATAAATGCGAAATGTTGGATGTGTGTGTGTGTGATTGTTATTTCTTCACGCTCAAACTGCTGAGTAGATTTGGATAAAATTTGTCACGGAGCTAGGATTAACACCAACGTACTTTCTAACCCTCGACATAAAAAACGACGGGGATTATAAGTTGTTATAAGAAATTAAGCGATTATCGAGGTTAAAAAGACTGTCTTTGAAAATGAGGCATTTTCACCTGGGCGCTACCGTACCGTAGGCTGGAAAACACATACAATCGTAGGCTCCGGCTGTTAGTCTTTACAAGCAGTCGTTTAGCCAAGTCAGAGGCCATCGGGTGGCTTGAAAATTTTCGACACCAGAGATGGCGCGTCAGATCACTTTAGCTAGCCGTGGTATAAGTGCTACAGGTTCAAAGTTAGACAAGCTATTATGAAACGTTAGCTTATCCAGCAGAAAAAAGTGTGTAAACTCAGCTTCGTGTAAAGTATGAGCAGGTTGTTTATCAAATTAAGATGCTATCGAAATACTGTAATTAATTTTCTGACGTAGATCGTGAGAAACACCCAACCGGTAGATGCTATGGGTTCGTTTGGATTTAATACACATGGTTATTCACAAGTAAAGTATATGTCTTTTGGGTCCAAAGTTTATGCATACAATTTATGAAACTAGCAATGAAGTTGTAAGATATGCTAATATATTTATTTAAAAAAAAAACATGATTAATTTGCATTTTACTTGATATAATATTTTTTTAGCGGGATTTTAATTATATACATTGTGTACATACATATATCATTTTTATATGTACACAATGTCAATATAAAAAAAAATCACATTGGATAAATTTTGATGATAGGCTAAATTTTGTTGTAGTAAAACCAATAAGAAATGCCATTTCTAGTTTGTATTGTGGTTGCTAACACAACTGATATACTACATATACAAACATACATAAATACTTTATAACGATACATATTTATACATTTAACACCCAGATTGACAGCCAAGAAATTAAGTTAATGACAAAGATGTTAGCCGAGCCGGGAATCAAATCCGGGATCCTCTGATTAGCAGTTCCGGTATGGTAACCATTATGCCAGTAAGGTCGTTAAAATATAAATTTCAGTAACAAATCCACTCTTCATTGTTAATGACTATAACTTAATACCAGTAGCCCTGTATATTCGTCGTAGGTTTTTGTCGTAGTTTTTATATCGAGACCTTAGCCGATGCTATCGATGTTTTGACAATGCCAGTAACTCGGTCAGGTTCTACATAGCTATTGTGGTTGCGCTCTATAATAATTGGACTGATATAACCAGATTCAATAAAGAAAACTTTTGAGAGTATAGCGCCTGTAGCCCGGGTAGCTAAGCTGATCTGACGCGATCTCCGAAGTTAAGCTACGGTCGATGTGGACGGTGTTTGGATGGGAGACCATGATAGCATAAGCATAAGCATAAGCAGCCCACTATACGTTCCCACTGCTGTGACTCTTGGCCTTCTCTCACGAGGAGAGATATAGGCCATAATCCACCATGCTGGCCAAGTTTAGAGCGGGATGGCGGATTACATACGTCTTCGGATATTGTGTTCCTCAAACATGTCGGTTTCCTCACGATGTTTTTCTTCACCGTAAAGCGAGTGCAAATCCACACATAACTTGAGAAACAAGTCATTGGTGTAGGGCCGGGATCGAACCAGGGGCCGTCTGATTGAAAAGCAGACGTTATTACCATGGAGCCAAACTCGCCTTTTCCGAGCCACACTCGCTTTTTTAAAGGTTGTAAAGCAATTTCTTAATATCACCTTTTTAGATTATACTCCCAAGATTAAATTCTATTAACAAGTTCCTGTGTTTTTCAACAGCCATATTGAGGGCAAGTTGTTCCAGACAAGGCATGCTCGCATTTCATGCAAAATGTCGCTGGTTCGTGCGGTTATGTGAAATGCAGAAATATGTGCAATAGATTCCACAATCAATCAACTTTTTTCGTATCGAATGTAACAATGGTGGCGATTCAGCAGCACACACGACTAAACTGAATTTAAAGAAGCCCCGTCTCTTTTCATCTTAGGTGGCCAGAAAGAGACGCACGTTCTGAACCACACACAAAACAACTAAAATCACGTCAAATATGAAAAACGTAAGCGATTTTAGAGCGCACCCAATTGTATCAGCTCTAAATCTGACGTGTTTGACGTGATTTTAGATGTTTTGTCTATGGTTTATATCGTACCTATCTCTTTTTGTCCATTTATGACGAAAAGAGACAGAGCTACTCTCTAACTCTCTCAGTAGATATCACAGGTCTGTCGCCGATATAATCTGTAATTACAGCTAACTTCCCCACACGTGCAATACTTTACAACAATGAGCTCTCTTCGGAGTTTGGACAAAAACTTACACATCAAGATAGTGCACGGCTTTACGAAAGTTACAAGTGTTATAATGGTACGTATTTGTACAGTAAGATTAAGTTCATTTTACAAGTCTTGTAAATACTCGTGTTTGCGATATAATTAAAAACATCTTTAATAAAATACCCATTTATTATGAAATCTAAAAGGATTCTTTACGATTTGTACTATGGATTACAATTATTATTATTCTTCTTCTTTGTATGAGCTAAGGGGCCAAGCTTTGGTGTCAAGAGTTTTCGAGCCACCCGAGTTTTAGAGATTTTACGGAATTAGTAGTTTATGTTAAAACAATACTATTTATTAGCTTAGTAGGCAAGATCATAGGTTTATTAAGGTATAACCTATAATTAAATTTGTATGTATATGTAGTATATCAGTTGTTTAAGCAACCATAATACGATCAAAAAATGGCTAAATATGGGGTTAACCAGCCATATGTGAATTCAAAAAAAAAAACTTGAGAGGTGTCAAGGAACACCCGGATGGAACGAAATTCTTTTTATTATTTACAAAAATACCTGTAAACACTCAACAAAAATAATCATCGCGACACCACACTGTTCAATGCGAAATAGAAATGAAAATATCTGACTTGCTTTCTATAAGAGAAAGAGAGAGAGAGAGAGAGAGAGAGAGAAATGCGCACGCCGCACAGCTTACAATAGCTTACTATAGCAAAAAGTGTCGTGACAACTTTTCGTAAGATTTTTTTCCGTCTAGCCCCCTTTCAGAACGCGCGATAAGGAACCTCGTTCTAAAAAAAAACTTGTAAACACGGAAAGCCGGTCCCTATAACAGAGTGTAGAAACAGTACGCATGTAGTCTCCCATACATTGTTTGTTGTGAGAACCCCGCCGTGCCGCTACCCGGAACTTTCCAACTGCACAGATATACAGATAACAATATCCCTTCGGATTGGGAAATTTTCAGATATGTCCGCGAAGCTTTTATCCATCCAGTCATCATCAACATGCTACACATTGCTTTCCTCATCCAATCTACCCCGCTCCTTTCTAGCATGACAAACTTCGTCTTCTGATAATACATTTTTATATGGAATAGATGAAATAACTTTAGTTTATTATTGTATACTACAATTTGTAATTGCTTCTCCAGAGTAAAGATCTCGGGTGTCTGAAACACAAGCTTGTAGCTCAGTTCGGAGCCAGAGACTGATCTTTGAGGAGTGTCCATTGAATGAATAAGTATACCTTATAACTTAAATGAAGTATCTACACATGAATTTGTAAAGATATAATTTACAAATATATGAATAGGACGAGTGGATTCCATTTGCAAATAGACAAAAGAGTGTAACTTTAATTCGCGTCGAAACGGTTTGTGTTGTGTGTGTTTGTGAAATCCAATGTTTCTTTTTACCAAACACAGCAAGCATTTGACCAGAGCGCGTAACCACATGAGTAAGCGAAACTCTGGCCTAAGCCTATGATATAGAGATATCTAGTCTGGAATTACTGGCCCTCAAGGAACCAGCCAGACCGTTAGGTGCTTGGTAACAGATCTTTCAAATTTGAGGTTGCTAGCCAGACGAGCGTTAGAAAATACTCTAAAACCATGCAAAACTGCCTAAAAAGTGAAGATATTTAAGTATTTCTTTACTACTGTTTTAGATTTATCCTATAATCCTATATTAGGTATATACTGATAGCTTAGTCCCAGGATTAAAGCTGGTAGGCGTAGCTAGGGAGTAACCTACTCGTATATAGATGGCAAAAATGTTTGATTCATAAACTTGTAAGAGCTTTGAACATAGGTAGTAGGTATGTTATTGCTCTCTAATTACTGTGGAATAGAGAGGTATTTGATAGTTAGTTTATTTAAACAATTTTAAGACCCAAACAATTCCAAAAAAAAAACTTAAATGCCCGTAAATTTATAAACAATAAATACAATTCAAATTTGCATGGACCCCGCTTTTATTATTACGGTAAGGTGCTTAATTCAACTCATTTTTTAACAAAGCTGACTGACGGTGGCTGTTCACATTGTTTATTTGATAACAATCTTAAATTGTCCACTCATTTGTGTGTAATGACTATAATAAACACACAGTTTGTTTGTGTGTATGTATGGGTCAGTTTGTACGTGGTTATAGCATTGAAAATATAATGAACGCAGTTCTAGGTATTTTACGTCAGATGAGATAACTTTAAAGTCATTTTCTTCACGCAAAGTCTAGGACATTTTATCGCTGAATTTAAAATTAAAGATTAAAACAAACTAAAATTTTACGTCTTATAACTAAACTTTTTTTCAAATTATTTTTCATAAATATATTTCAATTGTTTTAGAAAAATTACGATTCTCGAAAAGTTGTAACTAATAGTAATTTAAGTTCATAAATTATCAAAAATTATAGTATCATTTTTGGTTTCAGCATCCATAATAAAATTGCCAACATCTCAACAAAGTTCAAACAACATTTTCACTACAAAGTTACCAACAAAAATAAAGATGATACTCACCGCCGCATGTTGAGTTGCATCATTGACATCAGTTTCAAAGTTCCACTGCGCAGCCACGTTGTTGGTACATTCCTTCGAAGCCTGATCATCTGCCGTCACCAGGAAGTCTCTGATCTGCTGCAGATTCGCTTGCTGGAACCTGTTGTCTATCTGGTTGTTGTCTACTCCCCTATTATTAAAATCGTAAGGGTTCGATCCCACATAATTAGGATCGTTTCGCACAAAATTAGGGTCGGTTCTTCGGAAATTGGGGTCATTATTGATGTCTATTCTATCTTCTCTATTTCCGTCTGTATACGGTCTAATAGTAGACGTAGGACCTCCTCCATAACCAGCAGTGGAGCTAGGGTTCCTTCCGTTCCCGTAGTCTAAGTTAGGATATCCGTTATTGCTTATGTCTGGGTTTATCCTGCTAAACGGGGTTGAAGACACAGGAAAGACTCCAGGCGTGTTTGGGCTCACTGGTCTGGCTGAGCTGAACTGAAAGTTAGAGTTCAGATCGTACTGGTTTCCTGGAGAATTGATCGAGCTTGGAGTGCTTGAATAGCCGTATCCATTTCTCTGCGTGCTGGATATAGGGGGCAAATCCAGTTGTCCAAGGCACGGGGAAACAAAAAGCAAGATTGAAATTGGAAGCCAAAGCAGGTCTCTACTGAGAGAGGCCATGGTTCGAGTGACCTAGTTAGTTTTTTCCGTCGCGAGTGCCAAGCAATGGTGCGTGGTGATAGAATGGTACCGCGGCAGCGACTGCCGTGGAAGCCTGCCTTCTGCCTAGGTGGAGTCGTGTGAAACACTCCGCTTTGTCTTCAGGTAGGTATGCGCGCGTCATCGCTCGTGCCAGGGTCGCGAATCAAGTTCAGAATCTGGTGGTAATTTGGTAATGAAGTAATATAGTCATACTTGAAGAGGCGTGTCAAAATTGTGACATTGAATTGTACTTGCGGATATTATAATTTTTATCTGGTTCTGATAGAAAATTAATCTACTTTAGTGACGGTCATTGAAATGAAATTGGATAAGAAGCGTAAATATAATTAATTTGAAATTTTAGGTAAATAAGCGAAGTAATTAAATGAAAATTGTTATTTTTATTTTTTTTCATTTACTTAAGATTATACATTATTCATTCGTCCAATAACCTTCAATATTACTTCCATACCCTTGTATTTTTTTAAAGTTAGGTTGTCTTGCACAATATATGTGAAAACAAATACTAGACAATTAGGTTTTTCCAAAGACTGTAAGAGAACTACTACGAATTGAATTGTAGGTACAGACAGGTAAAGTTTAAAAGGCGAAGATACACTTAAATATTACTCAATTACTTGGGTGGTCCACACCTCACTGTTACATCGTTGTACAATTAGACGACTGTTTTACTTAAGTACGTGTATATACTGGTTGCCTAACAGAATCTTACTAATTTGGTCCTCCTTATAGATGGGTGTTTATTTTCTACAAATAAAATTCAAAATTGACAATAGTGAAAGATCTTTTTACAACTTGAAAATAATACCTAAACATTGATATTTTCTTGTTATTTCGATGTAAATATTTACAAAATCAAAGTTCATCGCGTAGATGCGAAAAAACTTAGTTAAAATTTAATTCACTTTGATTAAAAACTATTTCATTCCTAAATAATAGTTCTGATTCTCTTAAAAACACGCCTTTGTATAAAGTCCTACAATTTATGACTTGTTGGATTAAAATTCTTAGTGGGTATTTCATTTCCTTTATATTCAAGTCAGTCAATTAATTGTAAACTAAACACATGACAAAAATCAAATGAATATACAAATTTATTTGGGTATTTGTTATAATTTTTTTATTATAAGCATGTGATCTTAGATTAAAATATTAAATTAAATTTTTACCATGCGAGTGAGTTTTCTATTTTAAATTAAATGTATAACAAATCAAAGCTCCGTTTATAACATAACAGTAAATAAATATCAGATTACTGATATATTCTTCAATCTTAATACACTTGTATTTCCCTTCATAAACGCAACGCCCTTGTGACGTCATCAGTTAGAGCCTACAAATCCAGGTCAGTAAGCTACCTCACCGACTCAAGTTGAAAGAAAGCGATAAGAAAGGGAAAGCGATGCGATAACAATACTGTACGTAACCATCTAGAGTCCTTACTCAGGAAACTGTGACCCGATATAGAAGTACCTAGTCCTTTGTGACTATTAGCAACTCGTATGAATATTATGTTAGGATATGGTGCCAAGGGAGCTCTTTGGCAAATTCCTGTTCCCCGATAACTACAATCTAGCAGTTTTCAATGCTCTTGCATTGAACATTTTTACATTGAGTGAACGGGTTTCTTCTAGGCAAGCGTGCTCCACCTTAGATCGCAATATCGCTTACCATCAGGTAAATTGCGATCAATTACAACATAACAACAAAGTAAGTACTACCAACAATATTTTCTCAAAGTAAATTTACTGTTATCAACTTTGTGTACAAATTAGTAGAAAATCTGAGGTATGTAGATGGAAAACTTGGAACTTCTAAAGTGTTGTTACAACGTTTTTAATAGCAAGTACGTATTGTACATATATGTATGTACTTACAGTAAAAAGTCTGCTTGTTTATTCTTTTCAAATAAGAAATTACAAAAACATCTGGATAAAAAATATAGTGTTTTGTCAAATATTTTGTTCTTTATTAATCTTACATATAACGTCAACATAAAAAAATATCAATTAAAAAAATTACGTCCAAGCCCAAAAGTACCCATCAGACTCGTAGCATTCCCCTGCTGTATGGAAATAGTTTATTGTAAAATACAAAATTTATTTGTTTTTTTTGTAACACTTTTAAAAAATACTAGGTGGTACTAGTTTTTTTTTCTTTTTATTTTATTTGACGTATTAATGAAAAAACACATATTAATGTAGGTAAAAACTTTATTTATAGTCTTCAGAAACTTGAAAAAGTTGCCCGAAGTGAATGGCTGATATAAGCGCAAAATTACAAATTGCGACAATCAGGAGAGAGGGGCATATGTCCAGCAGTGGACTAATTTAATAAGTCCAGAAGTGCTTTTTAATAAAAACATAAAGTTTAATAAACATCATGTAATGTACAAAAAAAAATGTATTGTTATAGAAAAAATTGTAGTGTTAAAAAACTTAAAAGCCAGAAATTAGTTATTTATTCCTCGTCGAAGGAAGTCAATTAATATTGTCAATCAATCAATCAATCATTTATTTATTTCTAAAACATTTACAAAGCTTACAAAAACGAAGTACAGTATATAATTGTATGACTACTCTGTAAATGTGTGTGCAGTAAGTTAGTCGCGCAGCACTCACACTGAGAGTTTTCTCTCGTGCTGTGAGTGATGCGTCCTTCAGTGGTGTGTGTGCTAGTGACTAAACAAATATTTTAATAGAAATAAATATAAGGTAAGTTAAGTTAGGATAATATAAGATAAGTTAATTGTGTAACGTCTTGTGTATGCAAGGTGTGGATGTGTGTGTGTGTATGTATGTATGTATGTGTGAGTGTGTGTGTATGTGTGTGTGTGTGTGTGTGCAGTGGTCCAAATTAGTGTAAGTGCATTATATTTTATGGATTTTACCCTATCACATTAAAAAGGTTTTCAGTTTCTTCATAAGTTAGATTCATAAGCCAATCACGCAGTGTCAGTTTTGCTTCTCTGTGTCTCATATCCTTAAGTTTATGTATAGTTTTGCTAATTTTATTATATAGATAGGGACCTAGGACTTTTTGGTGATGCTTTGCAAGAGCAGTTTTATGTGTTGGGATATAAAAATGTTTATCAGGTCGCCTAGAGTTTAGTATCTCTGATGTCTGCTTGTGTTGGTGAAGCATTATATTCATCACATAAAGTTGGCGAACAGTTAATACTTTACAGTCTTTGTATAGTTCTGTAGTGTCAAACAAATAGGGTTTAAAAGTAGAAACTTTGAGAATACTTCTTTGTGCTCTCTCTAACAGAATCAAGTGCGTCTTACACGTGCCTCCCCAGGCTAAGTTGCAGTATAAGTTAAGATAGATTCACAAAGTGCGTTGTACACCTCAAAGATTAATTTCCTATTTGCAACGTCACGTAGATATTTAAAGACATGGATTAGTTTCCTCACCCTTTTACTCATTGTCTGAACATGTGGCTTCCATGACATGTTTTTATCAATAAGGACACCGAGATATTTTATAGAACTGACTGATTCTAGTTTGGGGCATGAACATTGTGGAGTTGAACACTCTGAGTGGATTTTTAATTCCAGAGGTTTTATGAGGCGTCTTGAGTTCGTAAATTGTATGACCTTTGTTTTATCAATGTTCAAAGTGAGTAGATTGTCATGAAGCCAATCTGATACCACACTGAGTCCTTCCTCTGCGTAAGCCTGAGCCTCCTCCCAGCTGTCACCAACAAATATTAGCGCTGTGTCGTCAGCGTACAAGAAGATTTTGCCGTTTTTTAAGATTTTATTGCATAGATCGTTTACATAAATTAGGAAAAGACTCGGGCCCAAGACACTGCCTTGCGGCACGCCGTATGTGACAGATTCTTGGTCGCTTATAGTACCACATATTTGGGTTAGTTGGACCCTACCATTTAGGTAGCTATCAAGAAGGAGAGAGGCAGTGTTTCGAATACCGACCTGCTCAAGTTTTTTTACGAGGAGGGGAACAGAAACCGTATCAAAGGCCTTGGAGAGGTCTAAAAATACTCCAATTACTTTTTTTCTATTATCTAGTTCAGTTTGACGACCTCGTTGGCGTAAAGGTTACCATGCCGGTCTGCTAATCAGAAGGTTCCGGGTTCGATTCCCGGCCCGGTCAACATCTTTGTGCTTAACCAAATTTGTTGGCTGTGGGTCTGGGTGTTAAATATGTATTTATATATTATAATATGTATGTATGTATATGTAGTATATCAGTTGTGTTAGCAACCATAATACGAGCTAGAAATGGTTCAGTATGGGGCTAACCAACCGTGTGTGAATGTGTCCTACTATTTATTTATTTATTTATTTATTTATTTATTTATTAACAATATGAGAAGTAAGTTCACACACAGCGTCTTGTGTAGATTTATTGGCTCTAAAGCCAAATTGCCGCGGAGAAAGTATATCATACTTTTCTAGGTATTGTTTTATTCTCTTGTTAATGATTTTTTCAAGGACTTTCGAAATAGTAGTCAGTACTGATATAGGTCTATAATTTTCTATACGGTCTCTGTTCCCATTCTTGTGTACAGGAGTAATAACAGAGGTTTTGAACGCACTGGGGAAAACACCAGAAGATAGAGTAACGTTACAGACATGGGTTATTGCTGGTAAAAGAGTGGGCAGGGTTTTTTTGATTAGTGTTACTGAAATTCCATCAATACCAGTCGCAGAGTCGTTCTTTAGGTTTCGAATTAAATTACAAACTTCCTGTTCATCAGTCTCTAAAAGGACAAAGGAGTTCACCTGAGATATTGACAATGCCTGCACTGATCTTACGGGACTATTGGAGGTGGATCTTAGTTGTATTCTAGATGCCAATGTTTTGCCTACATTTGCAAAATATTTATTTATGTGATTCACTGAATCCGTAGGGTTATTTTTAAGTCTAAGTAAAGATTCGTTACCGGCTTTTTGCTTGGCAGTATACGTAACATTCCTTATAAGTTCCCACGTCTTTTTAATGTTGCCTTTATTTTTTTCTATCTCATTTTTATAATATGCAATTTTAAGATTTTTTAAAAGCTTTGTACAATAATTCCTGTATCTAGTATAGGTTATTTTTAAAGTTTCGTTATTTGGTGTCTCTCTAAGACGCATATGCATTTTATCGCGGTTACGCATGCATTTTAGTATGCCAGGTGTAATCCAGGGTTTTAGAATCTCTCTGCTATGTGGAATTTTTATCATTTTAGTGTGTTTTTTAATTATATTTGTAATTTTGCTAATAAGAGTATCTGCTGCTGCGTTTGCTTCATCAATCTGTGTCACATCAGAAAAATCTGAGCCTAGTATTTCCTGACATGCTTGGTCGAGGTTTACTTTCGTAATAGCTTTAATGGGAGGGTTATATTTTAACTTTTTTTGATTAATACTTAAAATGACTGGGCGATGGTCAGTGGCAAACGTGTTTAGTACCGTTGTTGTATGTTGGTATCGACTTTTAATTGTATATCTAATATTGCAATCATTTGTATACATCTTAATATATATAAATCTCGTGGTACAATGTTTGTCCTCAATGGACTCCTAAACCACTTAACCGATTATAATAAAATTCGCATACCATGTGCAGTTCGATCCAACTTGAGAGATAGTATAGTTTAAATCTCAAATTATAGTCGCAATTTTAATTTATTGCTAATTATTTTCTGTTATTATTTGACAGTCACAATTATCACAACAGATGTCGATACCTCTAAGTGAGGCAAAACAACGTTTGCCGGGTCAGCTAGTACTATATGTATTGAACATTAATCGTAGTTTACACAAGAATTATATTTTTACACTCCATATTATGTTTATTATAAGAGGTTTTATCAGCTCTATACCCTTTCGAGTTAAGTCTTAGAGTTATACGCAATTTTCCTATTGTGTCAGCGTACCGTGGGAAAAAACCGACGTACCGACACTTTATTTTACATATAGGTAAGTGCGCCGCAAACCTCTATGCATGCTAAGTGTTGCTATTTACATGCATCGAGGATTAGGAACGAGCTTGCCCTTCGGTGCAGTCATAAAACTGGAAATATTTGCTGGTTTAAATACTTACAATGTAGCGCAATAAAATGTGTGTGTAATTTTTTTTTAAGCGAGTGTAGCTTGGTGGGAAAAACGTCCGCTTTTCAATCAGACAGCCCCTGGTTCGATCCTGGCCCCACACCAATGACTTGTTTTCCGTTATGTCTGACACTCTTTTGGAAAGTCAATTCACTAAAAAACTGGAATCTTAAAAAAAACTTTATCGGACACAAACATGAACAATTTTTAAATAAAAATAAAGGCTTATGAACCTATGTGCCACAATTGGCGGCCGCCACAATTTTCGCTTGAAGCAAGAAAGAAAGAAAATAAATTTACTGTGCACAAATAGATACATATTATTACAGTAGACGTGAAAAATAGTAAATTTAGGATTATACTCAATTTATTTACTTTACTTATATGCACACAAAAAGGTCAAACTAAGCATAATGCTGAAATATGTTCTGGAAATGTTTTTTTCCCCATAAAAAGGTTTATAAAAATACTCTACCTAGTAAATATCCTCTTTGTAAAATGTTAAATATTAAGGACCTTGTCCACTGCCACAGTCGGCGCGCATTCGTGCGTGTAATAGATACAATTTTGTCATTATACCAATAATCTGACACTTTATGTCAATTTGTAAGGCATTCAATGACAAGTACATCTTACACTTGAAATTTGATTTACAAGATAACGACTTGTGGGATTAAGCTGAGAGTTATTTGTTGTTGAGGTCATTCTGTGACTAATTTTACATTTTTATTTTTAACCCTATCACACACAAACGTAGGTATCAAAGGTTTGCGTTAGACTACAGATTGTCTAATGCAAAGCTATGCTACCTTGTAGTTTACGGTGTGGCACGCTTACCTACTTACCTACGTATTTACTCTTAGAAGATACCAATCTAGTTAATCTTCTAAGAGTAAATACGATACTTTTAAACACCCCCGGTCGATACCTCTCAGGAAACAAAGACTCAGGTAGAGAGTTCCGAAGCTTCGCTGTCTTCACAATAAAGGTTGACGCAAATCGTTTTGTACGAACTTCGGAAACTTTGGACTTTGGGACTTCAACTCTTAACTTCAAATACAGAGTTTCTAACAGAACTTTATAAATCAATGTTATTTTTCAAAATTTTACTAGATAATTAAGCAACACAGTACAACTACATACGAGTATTAAAGCGAAGGGATAAGGAAAGAAGTTTCTTATTAATAATACAAACCAAATGATACATAAAATATATCGCTATTAAATTTGTTATCAGTCGAGATAATCAATCTATGGTATAAACCAAAAATGGACAAAAAAATAGTTTCTGGAATAATCCAGAAACTATTTTTTTTGTCCATATTTCATTCAAATCGTAATATCGTTGAAGCGTAAAGAGGCTACAACATACACACATATGTACTAATTTTCGCCTTTAAATATTCAGTGTGAAGTGTGATAACTCAATGTTTTTTTAAACCTTTTCATAATACTAGGAAATCTCAATGAGTCACAAACGACTGTCATAACACTGAACTTGTAATGTACCAGAAGTTACAATTAAAATTAATTATCACTTGACTCAATGTCCAGTGTACACCGTCCAAGTCTTTTGATCTAATGACAATGTAGAATGACAAATTAACATCATAGGTAAACAGCCTTGCCTTAGGCTACTAATAACTAAAGTACTTCGTAGCCATGGAAACTGTGGTCAAAGATAAATAATTATATCTTGTCATATATAAAATTTCCATGTCACAATGTTAGTTACCGTACTCATCCGAAACGGCTTGACCGATTTTTACCAAATTTTATAATGCGTATTCAGTAGGTCTGAGAATCAGCTACTATCTAATTTTCATACTCCTAAGTGAGGCAAAAAAACGTTTGCCGGGTCAGCTAGTATCTATCTATATTAGTTGCGCCCCGTGACGTTACCCGCGTTAATCCAGAACAAAAGAAGTTAATCCGGGATAAAAAGTAGCCTACATGTTAATTCAATGTCTAACCTACCTTCACACCGAATTTCATCAAAATCGGTTCAGCCGTTTGAGCATGAAGAAGTAACAAACATACACACACACAAGTCTTTACATTTATTATATTAGTAGGATACTGGTTTAGTTTTACGGGTTTGCTTGTGTAGTTAAAAATAGGACAAATATTTTAATAGTAAAAAAATATTATTATTGCACAGTGCAGGACGCTTAACGACACGAGTCAGCGACGTTCTTATCTGAGGTGGAGCATGCCTGGTTTGGACTAACTGACGTTGAAGAAGACAGCTTTATATACAATAGTGTAGTAGTACACTATTAATTTTAGCTTGACGACACAATTTTACTAGAGAACTTTTCAAGCATCTTTTTTTTAGCTATGCCTAGATTACACTAATGTTATCATCGAAGGTAATTTCAATTTTAAAATAAACGTAAATTATTTTTTTTAAATATGCTGTTTTGCCCCCATACTACGAGAAATTAAGCGTCAGTTACGTTGTGGTCATGGAGAAACGACGGTCTGCCTCCATCTAGCAAAGGGATAACCCCCGGACAGATGTTGTGTCCGGAGACGGCCGTCCGACGGTCACGCATTGTAGCTAAGACCAGTCGTACGCGCATTGAAAATACCGTTTGCGATTCAGAACAAGCGCTCTGATTGGTAGCGGGCGATGAAGTGCGACAGAGACGCCACATGGTGAACATACGTTTGAGTTTATAAGTTTGATGAACTTTATCCTAACACCTTTTGTTTTAAGGCATTTTATTTTCAATATACACTTGGACGAATATTTTTTTAAAATATGGCCGAAGATTTCTTATAATATCTTAATTAATACTCTAGAATAAGTATTGTGCAGTGTAGCTACTGCCCCCTTACTTCGACCATCCACGGTTAAATCGCTGATAAGTCGCTGATAATTCGCTGGGATTAGAGATGTGAAATACCAATAAATATTATTTGTGTCACTTATTTTTTTTTAATTTGAATAACCTCTTTTTCCGCTTTTTTGTTTTCAGGCTATCTAGACCAAATAAAACTCAGTAATAACAAGCGCTAAATTATTTATAAAGTTTAAACTTTTTCCCATGATTAATTTTATTGTTTATTGTGCTTTTATTGTACACTGTTCGACAACTTCTGTGAAAAACAAACCAACCTCTTTCATTTATGCTACAAATGTAATTTACTAAAACACCAAACTGGAAGTGGAACATAATTAAAAAGTCTGCAGCTGCTGTCAAAATTTCAAACATGTCAACTGTGTTTATTATTAATAAATTAGTTACTTTACATACGTAGTTTCTAAAAAATAATAAAATTACTTCAATACCTAAGTATTGAATAATACGAAGGATACAAGCAGATAATCAAAGTAAAACAGAGAAGGATACAGAGAAAAAAATCAATGATTTTGTTATTGTGATTTCATGTATGTACGAAGCCATCTTCGACTACCATAGCATGTGACTGGAATAATTTGTAAATAAATATAATTGTATTACATACATACTTAAGTCGAATTGAAATTATATAAATTGACGAAAATTGTGTTCAGTTATTTCGCTCCTAATTGAAACCTTTTTATTTCGCCATACAACCTACCAGACAGAGCGTTTTATTGTTTCAAAAAGTAAGTAAAAGTAACTAGGTAGGTACCTATTAGTTATCTAAATATTGGTGAAGCAGCGGCACTAGTAATACTTTATTGGACACAAACTTAAAACTAAAGATAAAATAATAACTAAGAACAAAAAAATAGTGTGCCCCAATTGGGGTACTCAGTATGTAACATAAAAGATGATTATTTATATTCAGTATTCTATTGTGACGCCGCTGCCACGTAACCACCTTTTACTAGTAATTACAATGCTCATTTCACGAAGTTTTCAACGCACTTGCGATCGCTCCAAGATATGCACTCAGACTACAGGAAGAAAGGCTTTATTCCTGTAGTCTGGTTCCGGGTTCGATTCCCGGCCCGGTCAACATCTTTGTGCTTAACTAAATTTGTTGGCTGTGGGTCTGGGTGTTAAATATATATTTATATATAATATATATCGTCGCCGTAGTTGGAAAATTAAATAACTAACCATTTTCGTGAAATCGACTTTTTTGCATTATCATAAAGTCCAATTCAAGCTGCATCTTTCTGTCTCACTAAAATTGTAATATCTTAATTAATCACAAAATAAACTACACATAAACATTACAACACACTATAGTTGGAAAAATAAATATCGAATATAAGAGAATAATTTAGCGAAGGAAAAGAAGCTAACTCGGAAATAATTAGATAACTACACCCATGCGTCAATTCAAGAGCGAATAAAGTGCATAAAGTCTTTTGTTTAATTTTCCCTCGACACATTTATTCTCTATTGGACCAATACGGTCTCGAAAAAAGTTATTAAAGGCAGTTATGTAATATTTCGTGTCTCATGAAATGTGATGGTTATACAATTATGTAATTGTTGTGTGATCCACAGTAGCACCCAGATGAAAGTACCACATTTTTAAATGACAGTATTGTGCAGTATTGTCACCCATCCAAAGACTGGCCGCATGGACCGTTGCATAGCCTCGATGTTCGCGTCAGATTACCTACCTTTGTTAGCCAGACTAAGGGCTGCTAGGAGGAGCTAGCGGGAAGAAGTAGAATAGGTTTTTGAGTTATTTGGGCATTCCACTGGAACATCAATTACTTTTAAGATAAAAAGTAACCCTCAAGATCTAGCCTACCTCCATATTAAATTTTAGGAAAATCAGTACAGCTAGAGGAAGTAAAAGAGATGTGTTATCCGGTGCATCCCACGGGAACAGTAATTATTTTCGGAATATAAAGTAGCCTATGTGTTTTCACATAGTCTAACCTATTTTCATTCCAAATTATATCAATATCTATTGATGAAATTTAGACAGTACAGCCGTTTGAGCGTGAATCTGTTCAGGCGTATAATTAACCTAACTTTTTATAGTTTCCTTCGATTTCCCTGGGATGCCATCATCAGATCTTAACTTGGTGCCAATGGGACCACTTCAGGACTATACTCATTCAATTAAAAGAAGAATTTTGAGAATCGGTTCACAAATGTCTGAGAAATCGGTGAACATAATATAAACAAATATATGCAGTCGAATATAATTATAGCTAGAAAACACAGATTCTGACCTCACGGGCTGATCAGTTTCAACACCTGCCGGCACACGTCTCTATGGTTCTCTTGCGGGCCTGCTTCGGGATGCCCAACTTGACTTATGTCATGCGTACGGCGCCAACACAGAAGCTCCCGAACGAGGTCCTTCAATTTGATGGCAGTTTGAAACGTGTGATCGAGGATCGGCTCAATATCAGTCTCACTGAGGAGCAATGGTGCCAGGCTAATCTGTCCAATTCAGAGGTCTAGGTGTTAGGTGCTTACAGGAGTGCGGTACCATTGCTTTCCTGGCATCAGCTTATGGTGTCTCCGGGTTGGTTCGGCATATTCTGCCTGAATGTGGGGACTCGTTCACCATCCCTTTTGCATCAGAGACGCACGATGTCTGGGTAGCGATGCATCCTGGTGCAGCTTTGCCAACGAAGCCCAACTCACAAAGGTGTTGAGATGATTTATCAAGCTCCCACATCCTGTCTCGCATGCGCGTGGGGGTCTCAGGAACCGAGTTGGCTCGCCTCAATGCCGCTAAGCCGGAGTCCGGAGCCTGGCTGCATGCCCTACCTTCACCTCATCTGGACACAATGCTGGACGACGACTCTTTTAGGGTTGGCTGCGGGATACCGACTCGGTTGTGTGGCTTGTGAGCCCCACGTTTGCATCTGTGGCGTGAGAGTAGAGGCGAATGGCTTACATGCTCTTAGTTGTTCCCGGTGTGCAGGACGCAGACCTAGGTATCATGCCATTGATGAAATTTTAAGGAGGGCTCTGGTGCTAGCCGAAGTTCTCTGCGTGTTGAAACCTCCCGGCCTATCGCGCTCCGACGGTAAACGGGCGGATAGACTTACGTTGATTCCTTGCCATAAAGGATGGTGTCTTATCTGGGCAAGCTAGGTAATCAAGGTACTCACGAAAGTAGCATTTGCGTGAGTACCTTCGCATTTTGCCATCTTCCAGCTACTCAAAGAGTGGCTGGTGGAGGCGGCTGCGCTCAGTAATCACCAGAAGTATTCTGCCCTGGAATCGGCGTATGAGTTTGTGCCTTTTGCTGTCAAAGTAGCGGGGCAGTGGGGGGAAGAGGCAAAAATCTGTCGTAGACATTGGGCGTCGTTTGCGTGAGAAAAGGCGAGACCCGGAGGCTGGGCAGTACCTAAGACAGCAAAATTCCCCTTGCCATACAGCGGGGAAATGCTGCGAGTCTGATGGGCACGTTTGAGCGAAGGACTTGGATGATCAACATAAGAATGTTTGAATATTTTCTTTTTTATGTTTACGTTATATGTTAGATATATTATTAATAATAAAAAAAAATCAAGAAATTGTTAAAATTTACTTAGTAATCAAAAATCAATACTTACAATTGGGTTGGATAGCCTTAGTAATAAATAAATAATAGATCAATTATAAACTTTCCTGTTGGAGGAAAATTAAATAAGTGCTTATATTATGGGCTTTTTATATCTTAATGAAAGATATTGGCGAAGGAGAACTAAATAACTAACATGCAAAAGTAAATAATTACATGAAATATTAAAATTTTGGGCGAGGGAGAAATACATAGTGGCTATTTTTTGCTTTTCTCACAAACGAATCAATTAAAATAAAATTTCCCTGAATGAATAACTAGATGCTTTATCAATCTTTAACATATTAAAATTTGGACAGCAAAATTGTTTTTCCAAAAAAAGTTATCATCATTTTTGTTGCAAAAAAACAGTAAATCGCGTTTTTCTCGCAATTTTGATTTTGTTAGTTATTCAATTTTCCAACTACGGCGACGATATGTAGTATATCAGTTGTGTTAGCAACCATAATACGAGCTAGAAATGGTTCAGTATGGGGCTAACCAGCCGTGTGTGAATGTGTCCTAATATTTATTTTATTTATTTAGACTGCAGGAAATAGTAAATGAAATACAAAAATAGAAAATGTTTTTATTTATCACTTCCAATATATCCAATACATATTGCCAAAGACAAATTAATATTACTAACAATGGTTTTAAGCTAAGATTACAAACCTAACAGGTATATTATGATGTAACAAGCTACTAGTAGAATATATCTATATTATTTAAATGGCACAATTTTTTACAAATTATTTAATACTCAACAATATAAGGTAGGTATATGTTGTAATCCAATAAATAAATTGATATTGGTGCAATTAGAAAGAGAGAAAGAAAAATTGTTTATTCTGCACAGACTTCTGAGTTTGACATACAAAATGACTTGTGTATTGTGTATGTGCACTAAAGGAGCAGGTTCAGCATGTGCTGAAAGTACACTTGGTACTCCAGCGCTGGTTTTCAACCTGCTCCTTTATACCCATTAATTAGTCACATAAATATAGGTAGTACACTATTATATAAGCACATGGTAATAACTTCAAAACTAAGCAAAATCAGTAGAGACCATCTTATATTAAGTTCTGAATAAAGATAAATAAAATATTTCAACATCATAATTACAATGTAAAATAAGGCAATGAGATTTAACAAAAGATTTACACATTTAAATATACATATTTATTATATACATATTTTCTTTAGTTCTATTATATTAGTACAGAAACCACATGGTTAATCAATACAGCAGTAGAAATAACTAATCAACAGTTTTAATAATAAAATGATAACAATTTTATTATTATAGCAAATAACGGCACGGATAACATACATTTGTCATTGCTAGGCTGCAGGTAGTGCAAGCACACAGCTTACACCCGCCATTCAATCCTTAATAGTTAAAAATTATTCTATATTAAATGTTAGGTATCTATAGACAAACATATATTAAAAATATGTTAAATAGCTACTTTAATCGGTTGGTAATAAGTATAAAATAAAAACTAGGCTTAATTTCTTGTGTAGGATCTAGGTCCTAAACATTATAATTAAAGTGTTAATTTATAAGCACAATAAGTTAGTATGTATGTCTGAAAATTTATATTAATTAAAACATGAAGAATATCATTGTCCCGTCTTACATGAAAAACTTTTCCACTTTCATTTTTTCTTAATAGTATTTTGCCATGTTGTGTCCATATATATTTATAATTTAGTCTTATTTTTTTCCTGTTTGGCCTTATAAAAAAGTTGTTTGTTGTATTTGGTCAGCCTTTCACTTTTTTATTTATTTATAATTATTTACTTTTCGACAAAGCCCCTATACAGCTGCTATTCTTTTAATTTAATTTATTGATTATTTTTGAATGAAATACTGATGAGTCCATATTGATGATAGTTATGATTATGTTTATATAATGTAATAATTATTTAACAATATGACAATAAAGACATTCTATTCTATTCTTTCATTAAAATAGACCCGTTGCTTAGCCACTGTATCGGGCAGGAGGCCCAGGTCGCCGGTGTCGAGCGGGTGCGTCCACGCGGCTGCCAACAGCCATTCTCGCACTTCTATATCATTCATTAGCAGTTGATGATCTCTTTCATTAGCCTCACATTTCAATTAGATAGAGACTCGCCAGGACCGCATCACTGCACGTATTTCTTACAGATTCTTCAATATCGCTCAATCTTTTTTCTAATTCATTGGCTTGATCGCCTAAGAAATTGACATTGTAGACACAAGTTACAAGCTCTGATTGCATTGAATTTTGATTACATCGAAGTTTATCAAATTCCATACGGAATTCAGCTATCTCTGCACTGAATTTTTGCATCCAGGTTCAAAATGATCTCATCTCATTGATAAGTTGGTGTACCGTTGAATCTGACAAAACCGAGGTGGCAGCTGGTAACAAAAGTGAAGACCCACAGGAAGTGCCAGGCATTGGTTCGGGATCAATGTATGCCGGAGATTTATCATTTGTTTCAATATTTTTCGCTATGCACTTCTTGCATCTCCACAGGCAATGTTTATGATAAACACATTCACAATCGTTGCACTTTACGAGTCCCGTTGAAGACACAAACTTGCCACAAGCACAAAATTTCGCCATAGTTATTTTTTAAAATAACACTGCCGATGAAATGATATATATTATGACGTATTTGTTTATTGGTTGTAACTTGAGCTTCAAGTGATGAAAACCACAACTAAGCCAACTTTATTGGCGAAAAAAACACTTTCGTGTGAGAATTATTGCGTTTTAAACAAGTTAAGAGCAATTTCTTAGTATGAATTGCGGATTTAGTAAAGATATTGAGGAATTAAAACGTTTTACAAAGTTCAAGAAACCGTATGGAAATCTGACGTTGATTTCGATTGACAATTGACATTCTATGAGTTTGGAACAGGGTTGCCAGATGACAACAATTTTGACTGTTACCAAGGTTGCTAAAATATCTTGTAATTTCAACGAATAATCTCGTAAATGCATACATTTCAAGAAACTCTAATAAAATCAATGCTATTTATTTACTGTACTAAGTAACTTGTGTAGCCATATTCTTTGCGCTTGGGGTTGTTCAATTCAAAGAAAACAATTTAAAATCATATTATATATAATTTTTATTCATATCAGGGATGTTAGTAAAATAATCTTTATTTTTAGAGTGTAGTATTTTAGCTGTCATTCTGACGTACATTTCTTTTGATGGTTTGAAATGTACGCAATTACCTATGCGATTTGGGCCTTTAGCGCTTTCGGAAGCTAATAATGTACCATTTACTGTATCTGTGATAAAAGTATGCGAACGAAGTCATCATTGTTAAAATCTCATAAAAAAGTGTAGAGATTTTTGTTAATCTTGAATCTCGTACTGACCCTCTAAATTTCGTAATGGTACGAGATTTCTCGTACTTCTGGCAACTCTGATTTGACACAGTATTATTTTTTAGAGTTGAGAAAATCATAATAATTTATTTATTAGATCCAAAAAGGTTGCACACACTGAATGCTCAATAACTTATAAAATTTATTATAAACCTGGAACGTACGACTCACTCGTCTCCAATTCAACCACCAACTCGCTCCAATTTAGCTACCAAGTCGCTCCAATACGCCAACACTAAATCCCATTGTTGTCACCATAGAATGTTGGCGCATATTGGAGCGACTTGGTCGGCGTGTTAGTTCGCTTGTTAGGTCGAAGTAAGGGGGCAGATCTGGAAAAAATAGAGCAGTTAATGATATTTTCGACACAAACACAAAAGTGACGGTCACTTAGGACTATTTAACCGATGGACAATAGGATATGACGTAATACGTGGATCTGCGACACAGGTACTTAGCAAGAAAAGTAGTAAACACCAAAAAAAGCTACCGGTCATTTGTGTACGTAATTCAAAATAGATATTTTTTTCATTATATCTATTTAAGTTTTAATTAAAGGCTTGAATGGATACTATAGCTCATCTATTTACTTTTTGCGGACTTAAGTATCTAAAACGAACTAGGCTTATTTGTTTGGATGAAAGAAGCGACTTACTCGTAGAACAAGTGTATATTCTTCTTCTTCTTCGTATAAGCTAAGTGGCCAAGCCCTTGTGTCGAGAGTCTTCAAGCCGCCCGAAGGCCTCTTACTTGGCTTAACGATTGCTTGTACTAAGACTTAACAGCCGGGACCTGCAATTTAACGGGTCATCCGACCCACGGTAGCGCCCAGATAAAAATCCCACTTGAAAAACGACAGTCTTGTGTATGGTCACCCATCCAAACACCGTCCGCATCGACTGTTGCTTAGCTTCGATGATTCCGTCAGATCACTTCAGCTAGCCGAGCTACAGGCGCTACGAGTATATTGAAATTTTAGATATCTCTTGACTCGATATTTTGTGTTGGCAGCCATATTGGATCTATTTTTATCAAACATAGCTTAAGACACTCTCGACTAACAAATCTTTCAAACATAATAAAACCGGTTCATCTGGTCCGTTAAAGAAGCGAGTCTGGCTCGATGGTACAAATGTCTATTTTCATCTAGACGGCCTTTCGTTCGATCCCGGCTCTACACCAATGACTTGTATTTTCAAGTAACGTGCGGATTTGCACTCGCTTTACGGTGAAGAAATAAATAAATACATCGGGAGGAAACCGACATGTTTGAGGACTGCAATATCCGAAGACGTGTCATCTGCCAACCTGAACTTGGCTGGCGTGGTGGATTATGGCCTATATCTCTCCTAGTGAGAGTAGGCCTCGAGTTCTAGCAGTGGGGATAGTGGACTTCTTATGCTAAAACATCGACTAGTCGTTTTTAGGGTTCTGTACCTAAAAGGTAAAAACCGGACCCTATACTAAAACTCCGCTGTCTGTCTGTCTGTCTCCAGGCTGTATCTCAGAAACCGTAATAGCTAGAAAGCTGAAACTTTCACAAGATATGTATTTCTCGTGCCGCTATAACAACAAATACTAAAAATAAAAAAAATAAAATTAAGTGTAATATTCATACGAAAAAAACACGTTTTTTGTATGGTCCCCATATATCAATATCTATAATATTTTTTTGATTTATATCAATAACGGTAACTGCTAGAAACTTAAAATTTTCACAAAATATATGTACCTAAATGTATATTAGCTATCAAAAAAAATTTTAATAATAAAATTAAATAATAATAAATATTTTAGGGGGGCTGCCACACAACAATGGTACGGAACCCTTCATGCGCGAGCCCAACTCGTACTTGGCCAATTATTTTTTGTCCAGGGATTAGAAAACACTATTAAACTTACTAACTCGATCGACTAGGATTTTGACCATATTGTCTCCGAATATGTCAAGGCTACCTTTCGAGAGTCGGGGGATACCATTGTGACACATCCTGCTATTCAACACTTTAGAAACATCGATACAATAGTTTACAAAGATAGTAGGTACCTACTTTACTAGCTATTTGCCGTGGTAATGGCTGCTAGGTACTTTTTGGGCCTTGTTAATGGGACACAGGTAGAGTTGCGATATGTTTTAGTTACGTTCGATATTTGTGGGCAAAACGTCATTTTCGTATTCATTTATTTCTCTAGCTTATCTTCTCTAGATATAATATTATGAACGTCATTATCATTGTTGTAGGTAATTAATAATGACATTTAGTAATTTAATTATAACTTAAATTAGTTATATTTAAACTACCCAAGCAGTGAGAAAATGAACCCAAGATTATTTTTTAGAAATTATGTTTCTAAGGTAGGCTTAAAAATCTGATCGCGAAAACTTTAAACATATCTATAAAAAGAAGTTCTTTCTACAAATTTCACACAAAGCTGGTTAGCCGATACTAAATCATTTCTAGTATTATTTTTTTTGACACATTCACACACGGCTGGTTAGCCCCATACTGAACCATTTCTAGCTCATATTATGGTTGCTAACACAGCTGATATACTACATATACATACATACATATTATATATAAATAAATATTTAACACTCAGACCCACAGCCCACAAATTTAGTTATGCACAAAGATGTTGACTGGGCCGGGAATCGAACCCGGAACCTTCTGATTAGCAGACCGGCATGGTAACCTTTACGCCGACGAGGTCGTCAAATATAATATTATGGTTTGCTAACACAGCTGGTATACTACATGTAGGTAAATACATATTAATAATGTATATCGATATATATTTAACACCCAGACCGACCACCAACAAATTAAATAGTTCATCACAAAGATGTTGGCAGTGCCGGGAATCGAAGCCAGGACCCTCTGTTGGTAGTCCGGTATGGTAGCCATTACGTCTACTAGGTCGTCAAATTAACATATTTATTAAAATTAAATATGAAACATTTCTTAAGTAAATTTTCTTATCTAAGTTAGAAAACGTATAGAAACACAAAATCAACATTAAATTGGTATATTCAAGATATTATTTTAATTTATTTTAATTCCTAAACAATTAAGTTAATCTTTGATTTGTTTAAACGCCGTGTTTCTTCAATCTCTTATAAAACCCGGAAGTCTCCATTATGTATTGTTGCTCAGCCGTGCAGAAAGCTGGAATAAATAAATAACAAGTTTATTTACAAAAATAATTATGCTACGAGTTTACATTAACACAACATTTTTTTTTTGATTTTTCAATAAAATCATTTGCAGTCACATATTTGTATGTATATTATTATTATATATTTTTTAATACAAACAATGAAAAAGCAATATAAAAATCAACAAAAATGCAATATAAATACTTTGGTAAAATAAAACAAGACTACTTTCTGTTTCTGTTGCTGTTATTTATTTACTTAAAAAAATAATGGGACGCTTTAATTTTTATAACTTTTCAGATATGTCAAAAATTTTATATTTTTTTGTAGTCGTTTCCAATCACAGCGCGGTTATAGGTTTATCAATGATCGCTAGTCATTCGGGAGACTTTTAGATGTAAAACTCTGCAAGCGAAGTAAACTAACGAAAGAAACTACTCGATGCAAAAGCGAACTTTTGATTATCACCCTGAGATAATCGATACTTTTTATCTCTCTTATATTTCGTATGAGCTAAGTGGCCAAGCTATGGTGTCGAGAGCTGTCAAACGGCCTCATGGCCTCTAACTTGGCTTAAGGACTGCTTATATCAAGAATAACGGCCGGGCCCTACAATTTAACAAGTCACCCGACCGAAAAAAGACAATCGCCCATTTTAAGACTGTCCGCATCGACCGTTGCTTAACGTTAAAGATCGTATCTGATCACCTTAGGTAGCCGAGCCACAGACGCTCTTTGAGTTCGGCTCATATATTGAGTCCAAAGCTCAATTGGCTGCCAAAAAGCTTGGAATTCTCTCAAAGGTGCGACGGCACTTCAAGCCGGAACAGTTACTTTCGTTATATAAAGCGCAAGTTCGGTCGTGCATGGAGTACTGTTCGCACCTTTGGGATGGATCTGCTAAATACCAGCTGGAGGCGTTAGAGTCAATTTAGAGGCGAGCCAAGAAGCTCATCAGCCAGCATAAGATACTCACAAACTTTACTAGGCTCCCAACCAATAAACTCTCCAGTCCGCTCGTTCTCCTCTTTCAACCAGTCGTGAAGAGGCTGGAAGTACTCCAGCACCCCCCGGGCGTCCATAGCTCGCTGGCCGGTGAGGGCCTCCATGGCGTCCTGCCACGGCTTAGAAGAACCCATCTGAAGCATTTTTCTGGAAAAGAAAAAGACAAATTTTAGGCTCTAAATGTAATTAGTGGTGTTGGAATTCGAAATAATGCAACACAACATTTATTCAATTTTATTTATTAATTATAGATTAAATGCCATACAAAAAAATATAATTAATAAATTAAATAGTAATTGTAACATTAATATTAAATAAAATAAACCACAAAGCTCTAGACAACTAACTCACTATAACTATAATCCGAGGTGAAAACCCCCAGGCGCTCCACTAAACATATTATATTAAAAATAAAAATAAGTTTTTTTTATAATTAGTTATAAAAATATTGAGATGTCATACAGAAAATAATTTAAATAATTGACGTGCAATTTAGAAAGTGAAATAAATGTCTAAAAATGAAACCTCACGCTGTCCCGTCTCATGGACTGAGACAGAGATGCAGGACTGGCTCGCGTAATGTCCGAACCACCGATTTGGCCTGAACCATTCCATGTTATAGATGTGTAAACATCCTATAAACTTCTCCACTTAGAATGAAAAGGCAAAGAGAATAAAGATGAACGTTACAAAACTTACCCCAAAGCCTCTCCAGCGGCAGCACTCTTGTAAATATCACAGTTAGCGAGGTTGTCGGTGCTACTCCTCACGCCCGGGATGTACTGCCCGGCCAGCTGGCACAGCGTCTGGTGGAATTGGAACTGGATGATGTAGGAGATGTAGTACCTGGAACAGATAAAAAACAATAAAGTCTAAGCCTAACTTATTGCTGAGTTGCGACTGTATTGCGGCAAACTAAGGTGTCTTATTTTTAATCTATACGTTTGTTTTAGGTTTTGTGTTTGCCAAAATAAAAATTATTTTTCTTTCTTTATTTCTTTATTTTTTCATCCGCCAACCCGCACTTGGCCAACGTGGTGGATTATGGCCTATATCTCTCTCCTCGTGAGAGAAGGCCCCGAGTCCCAGCAGTGGGAACGTATAGTGGGCTGCTTATACTTATGCTAACTTATTGCATTGTTAAATGTCACGTGTATATTTTTAAACTGCAAAGAAACGTTGTTACGAAGATAACGGTTGAATTATTTATTTTACTATCTGATATCAAGAAGTATGACTTTAATTTTGTATGATATTGTGGATGAATTATTATAAATATGTATTTTATTATAAATAAAAAGTATACTGACTTATAATTTGACAAATATAGATGATTAGTTTAAACTAGCTGCACCCCGCAGTGTTACCTGAGTTTATCCGGGATAAAAAATAGCTTTAGTGTTAATCTAGTATCTTAACTATCTCAGTACAAAACTTCATCGAAACCGGTTCAGCCATTCGAGCGTGAAGAAGTAACAAACACACACACACACACTTAAACACAATCTTTCGCAATTATTATATTAGTAGTATTATTATTTATTTAAATGGAAGCGTAGGAAAGATTTGACTTAGTGTGATTATCATTTCACGCCGGAAGGCAGAATATGGTGCAATTTTGTTTGACCGAATACCTGTCTGTGTACTCTTAAAATATTCTCAAAAAATTGATTTGATTTGCAAAGGTTTCGGACGATTTTCAAGAGCTTGTTATTTTAAGTCAGCTCAGATAGTTGAGTTTTTCAAAATGCGCTATTCCTTTTTTGCCCTAGTATAGTACTAAACCTGCACGAAGATCTTCTAGAATATTGTTGATTTAAGAAAAGCAATCGCAAAAGTCACGACCATGGGGATTTGAGCCCACATGTTCCTGCACGTCGGGCCTCTTGCAAACTCCCCTTATATTAATTTAAAGTACCTTGTTGACTTTTGGTTGTTTGGTTTTTTTTTAATATGACATTTTCTAAAAACTATTCCAGCCAGATCGATTTATCGCCCCCAAAACCCCCTAAATACAAAATTTCATGAAAATCGTTGGAGCCGATTCCGAGATTCCAATTACAAATATATACAAGAATTGCTCATTTAAAGATATAAGGTAAGATAACATTATAACCTCACCTCATATACTCCACATCAGCTGCGATATGATACTTGGCTGCAGGATCAAAGTCCTCTTCAGTCCGCGGTGCTGGAGGCTCTATGCCCTGCAAGCTCTCTCGCAGCTGCCAGAAGTGGCAGTTATAGTCCTGCGGAGTGGTGTGGCCGCGGAACACGCTGTAGCGATAGAGGTCTAGAAGGTACCCGAAGGGGAGGAAGACGATTTTTTCTAGAGCCTGGAAGAGAAATGGTTAGGTACTGGTTAGATAAATATTATCTCTAATGTTTGGCTTCAAACATACAGATTTTCGAACCAAGAATTGTATGGTTCTATACTAATAGAACCATACAATTCTTGGTTTTTTTTTGTTGTTTACTGCGTCCAATAAAGGAATTTGATTTATTTTAATGTATTGAGAAGTACAATTTGGGGGTCTTCAAATCTAGGAGGTTCCTTCTAGGCAAGCGTGATACATCTTAGACCACAGTCAAGCTTAACATCAGGCAAGCTGCGGTCAAACGTATTAAGCCTATTTATTAATCATTATAAAAAAAGTATACTCCGAGAGAAATGATGATTTCCAGGCAGTTTCTCTTTCATCGGTACAAACTGTACAGACTGACTTTTTTAGATAAAACTCTATTCATAATAATACTAACAAAGACCCTATTACAGGTTTTTTTCACAATGATAGGGCGCATTTTCTAGTAATGGCCTGGCTAGTAACCACCCTCAAGTTATATCCACCAAGCACCAGTGTGTTTCGGGCACCCTCTTTGAGAGCCTGATATTCCAGACTAAGCATAAGCATGCTTCGCCTCCGGCCAGGTTTTCGCTAACTCAAGGGATAACGCGTCTTACTGATCTAATGCCTAGTTGAAGGAGAAAAAACAATACAAGCTTCTAGTGCTGTACTTCTTACCATTTTATAAAGCTGGTTAATGCTGGATTCCTCATCATCAGGCCCTTCTTCCAGCAGACCCATCACGCGCATGTGCTTGGGAGTCGATACGGAAAGAGCGATCACATCTCCCACCGCTTCATGGAAACCTGAAAATTTATGTGGATTTTAAGAGGTTTGATGTTTGAAGAGTTAATAAATGTTCACATTCATGCATAGGTACCAATTATTCTTTCCATCTTTTATTCTTACTTGAAGTAATAAGAATAGAATAATAAGAATAAGAATAGTTTATTTATCTAAAACACATGTAAATTCACAATTAGTTTCACAAAAATCCGTCGTCTTATTAATCTTATTAATTTACGTTATAACATTTTTCTTGTGGCTTTTGCACTAGGAGAACCCTGTTTCGCCACTTCCAAATCATTATAAAATATTTTTGTTTTCCCAAACCGGTGCGGATTTTAACCAGGTACCCTTTTACCTAAATATTTTGTATTTTTTACTAAAATAGTTTTCAGGGTTAGTTTGTTAAGTTGCATTTTATAAGTTTTAAACAATACGTGAATGTGTGAGTGTGCGTTTATGTGTGTGTGTGTGAGTGAGTGAGTGTGTGTGTGTGTGAGTGTGTGAGCGTTCTTGCATGTGGTAGCTTATAACATAAATAATGTTTTTTTTTTTATTTGACAATTTTGAGCAGAGCCTCTATATCTTGATATGAAAGCAGGTATTTGCTGACAATGCATTTGCATTCTCTCAAGGTTAGGTTCTGTATGTCGCATTTATTATTTATTTATAAGGAAGTAAGGAGCGATAAGCGATTTAATTATGATCAAATAGAAGTGAAACTCATAAGTCATAAGCCAAAGAATATGAAATTTGTTAAATATCCCAGTAAGGTTTTTTAAACTACATCGAAGACGACTTAACTTTTTCAAATCAACTGTAGATAATGAAAATGTAAGTTGAAAAAATTCATATAAAAATAATTGTTCTAACCAGGATTAGCTCCAGCCCTGTATATAACAGGTTGATCCTTGTACTGCAAGTAGTACTGTATGTGCCCCATCTCGTGATGCGTCGTCTTGAAGAACGCGTCCGTTATTGAAGTGCACTGGCGGATTCTGCAATTATATGCATTAAAAAAAAATAGTAATATCTTACTCAGCGAGTGTGACGCTGTGATAACGTCTCATTTTTCAATCTGACGGTTCGATCCCAGCCCTACATGAATAATATTTTTTCAACTTATGTGTAGATTTTCCCTCGCTTTACGGCGAAGAAAAACATTGTGAGGAAACTGTCGTGTTTGAGGAACACAAAATTCGATGACTTGAGTCTTCCGTGGAACGAACTTGCCTAAGAGGCCTTCCTTGATGGATACGATCGGCGGGATAAACCTTTCAGTAATAAGGTATATGGCAAAAGAGAAGGAAGGCCTTACTGCCAATATGCCGTTGAATAATTTGAAAACAACTCGCCTTTAAATGTCAGAGGCCTCCAGGCGGCTTGAAAACTTTCGACACTATCCCAATTACATAGCTCATGCAAAGAAGAAAAAGCGGCATACCATTACCACCGATGCCGTGAATGAGTTAACTTGACAGATCTTTGTTGTTCAATTAAGTTCACCTCCACTCAGATTCAAATGGAATCAAAGCACATGGTGTTTGTTCTCTGTTGATCATACTTGTGAGATCAAGAACCATTGTATTGATTGTAAGTCCCACCTGTCAGTTTTTAGTAAACTCAGTCGTTAAGCCAAGTCAGAGGCCATAGGGAGGCTTGAAAACTTTACACCAGAGCTAGACCGCTAAGTTCAAATGAAATTACTTATATTATTATTAGTACCTGAAATCCTCCCCATCAAAGAAGTCCCAAGCAGAAGCGTGGCACACCATATCTCGCCCATCGCTAGGCTTCTCGAATATCGACCGCTCCCAGAACAGGTCCGGCATTCCCATCAGGTTCAAGGATTTGAAGAAATCTTCGGCAGTCTTGACAAACTTAAGGGCTGTGTAGTTCTGTGAAACAATAAAAGAGCATAATAACGATAAGACCGATAGTAAGATATATTTAAATTTCTTTATTACTCCAAGTAGCACACAGTTTTAAATTTTAACTCATCTATTGTTCAAAAAATTAAATTGTCGAAAGAATTTTACGTAATCGTGTTTCGGAGCTCTAACGATTTTTAACACTAAATTTACGATAATAAAACTGAAAAACCATAGTCCTATCATTTACGCAGGATTTTATAGAATTTTTATAAATATATGCTATTTTGCTCCCAAAACTAAATGAGTGTAAGTAAGAGGAAGTCTTTCAAATATTTTCATTATTGACGTGAATCCCACCTGAGCAATGAGCGCAGACGTGACATCGATGTCAGGTTTATCAGGGAACGGACGAGTGAACTTCTCAATATTATTCCACGTCTGAGCCCAGATGTTACCTGAAACAATTCAATTCAATTATTAATTGCACGGTTTAGAAATCAAAAAGCTAAGACTTATGAGCACCCGTCTAGCCCCCTTTCACAACGCGCGATAAGGAATTTCGTTCCAAAAACATAGTCCTAATTTAGATCCTTTTTAGAATAGGATAGAATAAAATAATTTTATTTCATACACATTAGCAGCGCACATAACTGTTTACATACATTATAATGTATACCTTAATGTTTGTTGTTGTGGTGCGTTGTGAGAGCACCGTGTGCTCTTGCGAGCCTGTGGCGCAGGTCAACAGAACTCCCGCGCCGCGCAAACAAATGTACACAACACCGCACATAGTACTTTATATAATACAATTATAGAAATTTATTCAAATCTTTGAGATTTAACAAGAAGAAACAATTCGCTATCAATCCGAATGTGTTTTCTCTGTCTACGAATCCAAAGCATATGTAAGCATTTTAGTGTTACCAGTAAACGTGACATGAAAAAAAAAAACTTTTGATTCCTAAATAAATTAAATATCTGTTTTTATGAAAATCACCAGAATTAACTTAGATTTATAATTTCAAAGTGACATTATATTATATTTTAAACAATTTTGCTTTATTCCTAATTTGAGGCCATTTAATGCCGTGGCCGCATCGTAGAATTGATCACTTCATGAAATGGTTGATCATATTTTCGTGAAGTGTTCACGTTTCATGAAGTGGCCAACTAATGATGACCAAATCATTAAACGATAAACGTTTAACGATTTGACCAAATCATTAAACGATAAACGTTTAACGATTTGGTCACCCACGTTTGACCATATCGTAGAAATGGGGTAACCATAAAATATTTAATGAAAGACTTTTTACTCGATTCAGTAAAAAAACATTTGAAACTTTCCTACTTTTTGCTCGCTCGATCATGCAAGTGTAAGGACGTCGACTTTTAAATGCTTCCTATTAGAAGATATTATACGATAATTTACTTATTTATTCTATACTTCTGCAAACGGAATTGTGCTTCAGTAAGGACTTAACAACTCACCCAGCAAATGCGCCGGTATAGGTCCTTTGGCTGAAACAACGTTTTCTCCATACTTCTCTCGCAGGTGTCTTCTTACGTACGCATGTACTTGTTGGTATAGAGGCTTGATCTGCTGCCAGAGAGCTGCGAACTGCTCCTCGATGTTAATAGCCTCGTATTCACTCAGCCACCACTCGGCTACCGTGTCATATCCTGGGAGAAGAAAATAATGGTGGTGATAATGATGTGCACGCTACAGAACTATATTTTAAGTAGCATCTCTTTGCATCATCAGTGATCAGAAAGAGATAGCATGATTTGAACCATGCACAAAACAAGTGAAAATCACGTCAAGTATGGCAATTGTAGCTAGTTTTAGAGGCGATAGCACTCGTAAGTGCGTTCTAAAATCGCCATTTATTACACAGCTCTACAAAAAATCATTTTTTTTTGTTGCCCTGTTTATCATCGCAAATTGTTACGTTTTTAAGTGCCCAGATTACGAATATATTCGTAAAAGTACTAAATATGCTCATTTCTACAAATTGAATTTTGAACGATTTATCGTCAAAATTAATTTTTTCAGTCATTTGTTGAAAAAAATCCGAGCAAATCTTACAAAATTATTGATATTTTCACGAATTGTGTGTATAAACGGACCCAAAATCATCATCATATCAAAGGCAACAAAACCACTGTAGACCAGTGTTATCATTGGCAACAGTTGCCAGTGTTTTATAAACCATATTTGATGGGGGCTAGACCATTTTCGTTATACGAAGTAAGAGAATAATTATCGCCCTTATTCTATGCTATGTAAGTGTGTATAATTAATTGGCAACTATTAACTCTAAGGAAATAAAAATTTGCACGAACCTGTTTTTTCTCTTCCGTGGCACGAACAAACGGTCACATTTACTTAAAAGTAAGTGTGACTGTTTAAGTAAGTGTGACCGTTTTTTTTTGTGCAAATATATATGATTACAGTTTACGAAATAAAAATTATTTATTAAATTACGTTCTACGGCTGTACATTTGACCGGCAAGGTGATTAACCACACGGATTAACGACACTCTCACCAAAGGTGAGCATGCCTTGTATAGAATAACTACTGCCAGAATACGCTGCTCAGGTGATTACGACAGATTATTTAACTTGATAGTAGTTAGTTGCTAGCCAAGCCAGCGAGCACTAGAAAATATCCAACCACCAAGCTTTCGTTTCCTCACGATGTTTTCCTTCAACAAAATTACCAAAACCCACTGACCTCTATTTCTACTAGTACGCGTAGAAATAGAGGTCAGTGCCTAAACCACATAGAACTGTTACATATGGTAATACTGTTTTTAACATAGGTGTCCTAATACATATAACAAATTACCTTTAATAATTAAGGAACCAACTCGTTTTCTATATTTAAGCTGAGACATAAGAAATTCCTACTTGACAAGACCTAACTATTCCCCAAAAGATTTTTTTATGACAAATTGTGAGCTATTATTATCCTGGCTAATTTTATTTGAATTACGATTATGTTTTTTTAAACCATAGATAATGTATAATGTTTGTTCAACCGGCTAACAACTTCCTTTATTAGTCGATAAATAAATAATAAATAAATCGATAGTAAATTTGCACACCCTAACGGGTATAGTAGATATAGAGTACATTAATTTTAAATACATATGTAACACCTCTCAACCTATACTTTGGGAGGAAAAACATTTGATTTGTTTTTTTAAATCTCGAGCTCATTAACGGTTTTTTTTACTCATAATGGGCTTGCACTTGATCGCAATTCACCTGATGGTAAGCGAAATGGCGATCTAAGGTGGAGCGCGCTTGCCCAGAAGAAACCGGTTCACTCTTGCCTTGAAAACCGCTAGATTATAGTTATCGGGGAACAGGGAATTTGGCAAAGAATTCCACACCTTGGCAGTATGCACAATGAAGGTGGAGGCAAACCGACTTAGGCGACTTAGGCACCTCCACAGTATAACGGTGCCGCCTTGGTGTTTCCCTACTCGTCCGATGGTTATTAAATTTACAACCTTTGGGACGTAACGCGGCCTCACGTCCAACTGAGCTGTCATCGGTTTAAAATAATAACCTCACCATTAAGCTTGGCAGCCTCATTGTTCATGGTAACATATTCAGTGAAGTTTCCCTTGGATGGTCTGCCGGCTGCCTTGTGCCACTCCACCCACGCGTGCTTCAACTCCTCCGGGTCCTGGCTCTTGGCGAAGATGTCTGTCACATCTGCGAATAGTCCACAAGATAATGCCACCATAGCTTCTTTAAATGGTATGCCATGTGGGAGAAAAAAAGATTTGAAAACTGGATATTGCAAAATGTTTGTTGGCTCCATGACCTACGTTTTGAAATAGCAAAAGAGATTGCGCATATTTTTTTAATTATAATATCGTAAATAAATTAATAATAGATACTATGACACTTATCACCCACGGCTGGTCCTTTACAAAACCATTTCTAGTTTCTAGTAAGGTTGCTAACACAACTAATCGATATCGATACATAAAACACCCAGACCGACAGCCAACAAATTTAGTTCATCACAAAGTTTTTTTTTTTACTCTGAATAGGTCAGCGCTTGACCACAATTCATCGATGGTAAGTGATATTGAGGTCTACGGTGGATCGCGCTTACCTAGAAGGAACCGGTTCAGTCTCGCCTTGAAAATCGCTAGATTGTAGTCATTGGGGAACAGGGAATTCGGCAAGGAATTCCAAAGTTTGACGTTTCGGACAACAAAGATGGAGGCAAAACGCTTTGTGCGTGCCTTGGGCACCTCAACCGTAAACCGATGCCGCCTTGGCGTTTTCCTGCTCGTCCGATAGTGGAAGATCCTTGTGGGGAATCAAACCCGGGCTCCTGTGGTTGGTAGTCCAGCAAGAGAACCATTAGACCAACGGAATCGTCAAATCATGGTATGGGTATCGGTCATTTAGTTCAGACGATAGTAGAATTAAGTGCATTGTAATAGGGTTGAAATTAGATTACCTGGTTCCACATGCAAATCACACTTATTCTTCTCCTGGTAGTCACAGATCGTGGCCTTGGCGTATGTACTCTGCATGTTGTTGATAGCCACGATGAGCCTCTCGTTCAGGTCCTCCGGCAAGGCGGACGTTCCTAGAGTAGCGTACTTCTGGAACATTCTCTTGAGGTCCAGGTCGTCGTACTCATGCCACAGGTAGCTCATGGTCTCTTTCCAGTATTCTTTCTCCAGCTCGGCAACTTCTAGGGATGTTTGCAACTGGAGGTAGAAGAAAAGATTTGACGTGAGATACTTATAAAGTTGTTTTTGAGAAAATTGTGTGATAAATATTTGATTACTTGTAAGGGTTTTCTTATTATCATAGACTTATATATACTGCTATATATTTTCCAATAAGGATCACTTTTCCATCTCAAAGCTACGTAAGTTATGTATTTGGGAAAATATTGTGAAAAAATGTATAGGATAAAAAATATTATTCGTAGGTATATTTCTTTACATAATTTCTTACCCAATAGGTTTTATCCTATTATGTTTATTTTTCAAAACGTATCTACTCGTACCCTGGTTTGTGTTATCACTGTCCTCTTCAGAGGAAAACAAAATTGGGTACAAGCGAAAAAAAACTTTTGTTTTATGGGGGTCGCTTTCAATATGTTTTTTTATTTTTATTTCAGTACGGTTTATGAGAAAGAGCCCGTTGATAGATAGAAAGACAGTGGAGGCTTAGTAACAGGGTCCCGTTTGTACCATTTAGGTACGGTACCATAAAAAATGCTTGGAGCACCAGAATATGTAGTGTCGGTCGATTTATAGTCATAACACTTTTATTAACCGCCCATTCCACTATCGGACGAGTAGAGAAACACCAAAGCGGCATCGTTATACCGTGGAGGTTCCAAAGGCGCGTACTAAGCGGTTTTCCTCCACCTTCATAGTGCGAACTGCGAAGGTGTGGAACTCTTTGCCAAGCTGTTCCCTGAGAGCTACAATCTGGCAGTTTTCAAAGCAAGAGTGAACCGTTATTTTCTGGTAAGCGCGTTCCACCTTAGATCAAAATGTCTCTTGCCATCAGGTGAATTGTGATCAAACGCAAGCCCATTTTAATGTAAAAAAAATTTAAAGAGTCTCGCGATCATCGATGACACTGGTCTTCGGTTCTGATCTTACCATGAACTGCTCAGTGGGCTGCGTAATGTTAGCCTCGTAGTTCCACTGCGCGATGACCCGCTTGTTCTTGGCTTTGGACATGAGCACGTCCAGAGTGCGCATGTAGTCCACGCCCGCCGCCTCCTCGGCAGCCTTCTCCGCCGCCCGCCCCCGCGCCGCCACTATGAACACCGAGGCGATGGCGCCCAACAGAGCCAGCTCGCCCGTTATCTTCATTATCATCTGCAACAAATACACGAATGCTAGTCGAGTCGACATCCGACTCGAGATCTGATGGTACATTTACACGCTTGCCAAGCCTTGGCAAGGATCGACAATCGCAAGCATGTAAAAAGGGCGTTTGGCTTGGCTTGCGTGGGCTTGTGCCTCCTTGCTTCCGATCCAGTAGAGTGTCGGTTTTTTTGCGGATTAACAGAATGACAGTTTTTCCGGGCTAAAGTGTTACAGTTGCGATATACCTGGATAAATATTATCTAGTTTATGTATTATACATTTATTTGTTTGAGTAAAACGCCTGCCGCACGAAAAAAAGTATGGTTTCTATTTATTTATTTTTTGTATTTTCTTCTGAGCCACTTTTTTATTTTAAACCGGCTGTTTTTCAAAGAACATTACTATCGTGTGAATTTTACATAACCGTCTTGTGGAAGTCTAACGATTCTTAACATCGAATTAAAGCTGATAAATCTTAAAAACAGGAGTTTTTAGGATTTATCAATATTTGCTATTTTGCTACCATATCGGCTTAAAAGTATTACAAAACTTACAACACAAGAGGCAAAACCAACACAAACAGACCAAGAAAACCTAAAATTATTGATTAAATAACTTGAAGATTATCTGAAAAACTCTCACAAAACATCATGTCAAGGAGATAAGATAGATACGAGTAGATATCTACTCACAGTTCGACAAACTTATTAGTGCATGTAATGGGGGCGCCACGCGTCAAAGAAAATGACATATTTTGTATCTATATAACGTTAGTTTCAACTTATGCCACGTGCTTGCACAAGTAAGCCTTTACGAAGGTATACTATCGTCGTTACGGTTGATTAGAAATAATAACGTTGTAAGAAAAACTAAATACCTGACAAATTAAACTACGGTCAAGATAATTTACAATTCAAATTGTTACAGTACTCGTATTATATAACCCTTATTACTAAGTTGAAAATATTATTAACTAAGTAAGTTATGCGAGTATGGCTCGGTGGTAAAAACGCTTGCTTGTCAATCAGACGGCCTCTGGTTCGATCCCGGCCCTACACCATTTGACTTGTTTTTCAAGTTATGTGCGGATTTGCACTCGTTTTACGGTAAAGGAAAACATCGTGAGGAAACCGGCATGTTTGAGGACTACAATATCCGAAGATGTGTGTCATCCGCCAACCCGCACTTGGCCAGCGTGGTGAATTATGATCTATGTCTCTCTCCTAGAGAGAAGGCTCCGAGTCCCAGCAGTGGGAACGTATAGTGGGCTGCTCATACTATACTATAAGTAAGTTAAAATATCGAAGAGCAACTGATTGATCGAAAACTGATATACATACGAGTACATATAATCATATTTGGTTTGTTTGGTAACCTAATTTGTGTCTGTTCAAATTTACTTTTAAAGATATTAATATAAATAATGTACTATTATATTAAATTGTTTGTACCCAAACTACCTATTGTATCTTGTATAAATAAAGTGTGAAGGAGCAAATTGAAAACCAGCACTGGGGTACCTGGTACCTCCAGCATTATGCTGAATTTGCTCCTTTTGTGCGCATAGGCTTATTTTTTAATAATAAGAAATTGTATATATGTTTTTTTTTGTGTGCACAATAAATAATTTTCTTTCTTTCTTTCTTTTCTTTATTTGCAAAAAAAGTTTGTCGTTCTGCCTTGTGTGTCGGTCTGTGGCATTCTAAAATTGTTTTATATAGCAATTTATAATTTACATGAGCTTAATTGTTGATACATTTTATGTAATATGGTGTAGGCCTGGGATCGAACCAGAGGCCGTCTGAATGAAAAGCAGACGTTTTTACCATCGAGCCACACTCGCTTTTTTAACAAATTAAATCAAATCAAAGGTACAATTAATAATTAGCAAAAAAACTTACATAAAATGCCCTTTTCCATGTCTCACTAAAATAACCACACGGCATTTCCAAACTAAATTAAATAAACAGTAAAATTGCAAAGACACTAAAATTAAATATTAAACATAAATTTTTCAAAAATCACTTCAAACTAGAGACGTTTCAACTAATGCCACTTAGTTCGAAAACAGTATTCTGACGAACATGTCAGATTATCATGCAAATGAATTACTGTGTGTTAGTCTGTCTGTTATGCTCGCTAGGATGCTCGGTTTTTTTGTTATATATATCCGAAGCTAATTCAGAAGAATGAGGCTCTACAGTTTAACACCAAAGCAATTTTAAAGTAACTTATTGGTTAAATAGCTGAAATGAAAGACAGTTCTGAATTTTCAAGGTTCGGACGTCGATTCAAGGCTTAGATGTTTAAATTCTGTTTAGTTTTGTTTGTATAGCGAATTGGTAATTACTAAGTTTTAAAATGTGCGCGACTTTATTGTAATTTTATTTTGAAATGTTCCTTAAATCTTCTAATACTTATATAAAATTTCCAATTGTACTCCTCCGAAACGGCTTGACAGGTTTTTTATCAAATTTTATATGCGTATTCGGTAGATGTGAGAATCGGCTATTTATCTATTTTTCAAACCCCTAAGTGATAAGGGTTGTTCGCCCTTAAAATAATTTTTTTTTTACGAAATATTTAGTTTATTTTTTTTAATATAGCATTAACATACATACAACCATATTTTTTTCTTTTTTGTCACCAATCCCTGTTTTTTTGTGGCCATTTTAGTAATTTAATATTTTTTACCCCGCTCGATAACTGATCAATTATAGTGTTTTTATATGTACATAAGGCAAAAAAACGTTTTTCGGGTCAGTTAGTAAAATATAAATATTTAGGACACTTTCACACACGACTGGTTAGCCCCATACTACGAGTAAATCATTTCTAGTCTGTGTTATGGTTTCTAATACAACTGATATACTTGCATATACATACATAAATACTTTACATCTATGCATATTTAACACCCACACCAACAAATTTAGTTCATCACAAAGATCTTGGCCGTGCAGGGAATCGGACTCGAAATTTGAATTTACTACAAAAAATGTGTTTGATTGTATGAGAATTTTTAGGCAATGGAGATACTGTCAATTTCTTTAAGTCCAATCATGCCCTTTTCCTCATATTTACAACCAACCCCGTAAAAAGTTAACAATTTTCCTGTCCTACAACTCAAACACAACTGCAAACCTGAGCCGCAAGTGCAACAGACTTTTTGCAAATACTGTTTTTTTTTATTGCCAGAAGAACACAAAATAAAATAAAACAATAAAAGGATTTTCTTAGCATTTAGTACAAAACCAGTACATCCCGTATTAATAATGTCTCTTGATATACATATAGCTCAGGAAGTAATTCGTGCTTTCCAAGAGCAAGTTTTCTAAGACATGGTTTGGCCACTTAGCTCAAACGGAAAAAAGAAGAAGACTCTAAGTGCGTATTAAATTGATACGGATATGAAAAAATGTGTCTAAATAAAACAAAATACCATATCTAAAACAATGTATCTTATTAACTTAGGCTAACATACCTAAGTTTTAATGTTAATCAATTTAATAAAAATAAAACTAACAACTTTCATACATTATGATGATGTTAAATGACACCAGTGTAATATAACAATTTTGCCAAAAACATACCATCAAAGCAGTCTCAAAACACGAATACGCCATAGTCTCAAAAAATTACAAAAACTGGAAAACACCATAAACACTATACGATCTAAAAGGCACAAAAACCTGGACTGAAGGCAGAAATCTCGAGAATTCTTGCCAAAAGTTACTTAATTCTTGCTTGTCGGTAGTTTGGAGATGAGAAGGACATTTCTACTTATTCTTAAAGACTTCTTTTATTTTAAATTTGATTGACGTTTGGCACAGTGTTGTATGGAGCCGTCCAGGCTTTGTTTGTATAGTTAAATGTATTAAAATAAATTGGTCACAAATACGGTAAATTTGTTTGTAGACATTTTTATTAGTCTTCATTTTCTTCTTCCGCGTTGGAGTTAACCGGCCAAGCTCTGGTGTCGAAAATTTTCAAGCCACTCGAAGGGCATAAGACTAACTAACGCAAAACAGATAGACAACTTGTGTTCTATATTTTTAGAAATTCGTGATAAGGAAATCCCCTTGTTTTTCATACGAGCATGAGCAAAGTGGCAAAGCTCTAATTTTTAGGGGCTTAATAAGACTGTCTCGGGCCCGTGACTTGGTTTTTTGTATCGTAAGCTAACCCTTCGGCGGCCTGGCTTCCACTGACTCTTACGTGATGGTTACGCGGCCTCCGGTCAAACGCCTAGCTGAATAGTGTAAAAACTAAATCTTCTTATTATCTTTTTCTTTATCTGCATCTTTTTCCCCTAGGTGTGGTCGGCACAGGTTTGTTTTTCGCTTCCACGCTACTCTCCACATTCAGCCGTCATCTCCACATTCACTCCCTTCTCATTCATATCCTCCTTCACACAATACATACACGTTTTCTTTGGTCGAACTCTATTTCCGCTACTTCTTACAATCATTTCCATCTGTTTTTTTTCGTATTTCTTTACTTATGAATAATATAAAGATAAAAAATATATTATTGAACAAAAAATGAACAGCTACTTACCCAATAGATCTTCCTATCGTCAGATAATCCACTCGACTACTCGAGACAGGACAAACTTATCTTATTTAAATGTTAGAGTTTTTACAACATTTTCAGCGATAAAACTATTTGTTATCGATAAAAAACCTCTTAAACTTGCTCCTTGAACTGAAAATAGATAAAAATGGTAGACTCAAGTTGTACAGAGTATTTGCGAATATGTAATAATAGTACTCGTACTGAGACGGAAAGAGCTCTTCAGTCATCAATAAAATTAAATCAAGAATAATAATTGGTCAAGTGCGAGTCAGGATCCCATGAAAAGAGTTCCGTACCATTATCTCAATAAAAAGCTTCAAGAACACGTTTGTTGTATAGGAGCCTTATATTTAGTATTTTTTTAGTATTTATTGTTATATCGACAACAAATAAACATCATCTGTAAAATATTCAAGTGTCTAGACGGACAGTGAAGTCTTGAGAAAACCAACAGAACTAACTAACTTTTCTAAAGACCAATACATGAGTAAAAACCCTATAAACAAATCAGCTGTTCCTTAGAAAAAATCCGCTGACACGAGTTAAAATGTAAGAAACAGTAAGCCGAGTGCAAGTTTTGACGTATGCCGGGCGCCACCTAGTGGCGCAAAACGCGCCGCTAGGTGGCGCCCTATTTTTTTCATACAAATCATGTGCGAACGCGGTTTTCGTCGAGCGCGTCAGGCATACGTCAAAACTTGCACTCGGCTTACAGCTGACTGCTCAACAGAAACTTGGAGTTGACTAAGTATATTATTTATTATATTGACTACTAGCTTACGTGTAATATAACTGACTGATTGTTGAAAGAAAGTTGAAAATCCGGATAATTGAAAGTAAGAAAAATAGTTTTTTTTTTTCAAAGAGATAGTTAACTTTAACCCTGTAACAAAACCTATATTATTCAAACGAGTACCGTACTTCATACAAAGTAGGTACCTTGTACAATAATATGTAGCTAGATGTTCTTTAGTTGTTAAATAAAATAAATATTATCCGTATAAACAATAAGCATATAACCATAACTTTGTATATAAAATATACGCTAAATTTTAAAGGTGAACGCACTCGTAATCTGCACAGAACATGTCGAAACGAATTTGAAAACTATGAGACGGACGGAAGGCTAAGAAAGTACTTTAGCATATGTTTAATATTACCGTAGAATAAACTTGGGAGATGCCATTGGTACCCATAAGTTTTTAAAACTACTTTGGGAGCCTTTGGATTCCTATTACTTTTATTACTTGTTATGTAACCTTTGCCCAAATAAACGTTTATCTTATATATAAAATTTCCGTGTCACAGTGTTAGTTACCGTACTCCTCCGAAACGGCTTGACCGATTTTTTCCACGTTTTATATGCGTATTCAGTAGGTTTGAGAATCGGCTACTGTAGATTTAGAAATAATTATTAAGGCAAAACAACGTTTGCCGGGTCAGCTAGTTTTCATATATTTTTTAAATCATAGATTGAACGTGTGATTCGTGCGAATCAAGCGAAGTCTCTGCATTAACCGTCCAATAATCATGTTTCAGTTTTTTCTCACGTAGATCATGTAGGCTGTAAATCTGAACTAATCTATAATTATTCTCTTGCTTTGCTCGTCTAATCAAATATATATATTTTTTTTATATCTGATAGTCTTAATACTTAATATCTCATTTTCCTTTCAATTCTCAATTAATATTTATAAAAATAATACCTCTTTTTATAATCCTGTAATTATTATGTGTCGCCAATGCAATGATATTCTTATCCATCATCACCTCGCCATTGATAATTATATTTAATAGTAGTTTAGTCAAATTTAAGAAAAATATTTATGAATTATTGAAATAAAACTTAACTTATACTAAACTAAAATATGTAAATTGTAGCTTAACCTAATTGTTACAAACTTGTTTTGTTTCTTTATTTCTTTCTAATACTTTTATTTGATCATGCTGTGTACACATAGTTAGGAAAATAATCTAGTATTGATCCTGGTCTGAAATTAATCAATATTGGTTATAGTTTTGATTATTTTCTGTTTTGTGAACCACAATAAATAAATAAAAAATAATTATAATCCTGTCACCATGCCTACTATAATATGTAGTCATGCCTATTGAAGAATAAATACGACGGTACGTTATTGGACATCAAAATGAAAAGCGCTTAGTAGTCTTAAAACGTTTATTACGAATACTTTGTCCTATGATAAATTAGTCTAAGTAGTAAGTACACGGTGAGGTCACGCAGCGACCGGCGCGTGCGCATCCTGCTTCGCCTTCTGCACGTTCAGAGCCGCTACCTGCTCCGCCGTACAGTATTCTGGAAAATGGTGACACCAAGAGTAAAAAATGGTGTCCATTGCATTATTGTTCTACGGGTTTTTGTACATTGCTATGTATTATTTATCGAACCTATAGACCGCAGTGTCTTTCTGTGCCTTTACTTCTGGGCGTAATGCCTATATTTTAGACACTGGCTAAACACTGGCTGTGACTAGACATAGTAAGAGATATCTTATAGATAAGTTTGAATTTTAGCTGACATTTTGTTCAAATTCACATGACTCCAAGATATCTTTAAAATATCTTAAATTACGTCAACCACCGTCAGTATACGAGGGTAAATCAAAAATTCTTGGAATCAATATTAAAAAATGCAAAGATTCAAATAATAATATTTTATTTTTCTACATAATCTCCCTCCAATGCAATGCATTTAGAATAACGCGTTTCTAACTTCCTTATTCCTTGTGAAAAAAAATATTTTCTTGACTCTCGAAAAAGTCCTCTACGGCAGCTATAACCGCGTCATTATCGTGAAATTTTGTTCCACGAATTTCCTCTTTTAATTTTGGAAATAAGTGAAAATCACTTGGGGCTAAGTCCGGAGAATATGGTGGGTGGCTCTCTTTTTACTCTAAACAGGTCAGCGCTTGACCACAATTCACCTGATGGTAAGTGACATTGAGGTCTACGGTGAAACGCGCTTACCTAGAAGGAACCGGTTCACTCTCGCTTTGAATATCGCTAGATTATAGTCATTGGGGAACAGGGAATTTCTATTTGAGTACTAGCAGTTTCCCGCGGCTCCGCCCGCATGTAGGCCGCTTTTCGCGTCTACTCCACCACCATGCAAAACCATAATGGTTTGTAGTACATGCTATGTAGCAGAGATGGCGCTGTATGTTTTTTAACTTATTTTTTCTACGCACACGCACACACGGCTGGCTAACCCCATACTGAACCATTTCTAGTTCGTGTTATGGTATTTAACACAACTGATATACTACATATACATACATACATACATATTTTTTTATATAGATACATACAGATACATATTTAACACCCAGACCAACAGCCAACATATTCAGTTAAGCACAAAAAAGTTGGCCGTGCCGGGAATCGAACCCGGAACGTTCTGATTGGCAGTCCGGCATGGTAACCATTACGACTACGAGGTCATCAGATATTGCCAAAGTACCGAGTTGAAGCGAGCTAGAGTGGCTTGCCTGGCGCTAAGCATCACGCTGACCCAATGTTTCAAATGAGTACTAACGTTTTGTACTAGGTTCCCATCCTATAAACTCCCCGGTGCGCTGGTTCTCCGCCTGGAGCCACTCCAGCAAGGGTCTGAAGTACTCCATCAGTCCGTCAGCCTTCATCGCTCGCTGCCCGGTGAGGACCTCCATCGCATCAGGCCAGGGCTTGGATGAACCCATCTTCAGCATGTTTCTAGAATGACAGGATTATTTTTATTACTGATAGGTTTGAACTTGACCACGAATTACCTGGTATTAAATTTAACATTGTGCTCTATAATATTATGCGTTTTTTTCAAGAACGTGTTTATGATCTTTAGATTTGAAAGAATTCAGATAGTACTTTTCAAGATACAGAGATTCGAGAAGAGAAATTTGTAGTCTTCATAAGGAAGGCCAAAGCAAATCGATTTGGGAAAGTCTTTGAGAAATAAGGTTTTACTCAGGTAATTAATTTGGTACGTTATGTATTAGTATATTATCTATATTTTATATATGTATTAGGTTATATCTTGTATTATTAATATTATATGTATGTTTTTTTATTATTCTTTATTGTACACTACGTCCTTCTTTAGTTGTTTATAAATTCCTTTCCATCCAAAGGTTGCCTGGAAGAGATCGCTTTAAGCGATAAGGCCGCCAATTGTGGCACACTAATTTTAAGTTAATTGTCTTATACCTTTATTTATGTGTCCAATAAAGAATTTATCTATCTATCTATCTAATATAGGCGAATGTTGCGATGGATGTGTGGAGTAACAAGAATGGACAAGGTAAGAAATGAGTATATTAGAGGAAGTTTGAAAGTGGCGCCTGTTTCAGAGAAAGTGAAGAGTGGACGGTTAGCGTGGTACGGACATGTAATGCGTAGAGAGGAGATGTATGTGACTAGGAGAAGTATGGATATAATTGTAAGAAGTAGCGGAAGGAGAGGTAGACCAAAGAAGACTGTTTCCTGAGAGGTATCATCCGGGGGCCTTCAAAAGTAGAGTTAATAGGTATCTTCTAGGTAAGCGTGCAACACCGTAGACTGCAGTGCAGCTTAACATCAGGCTAGCTGTAGTCAAACGCTAACCTATCAAGGATAAAAAAAAAAAGACGTGGATGAATTGTGTGAAGGAGGATATGAATGAGAAGGGAGTGAACGTGGAGATGACGGCTGATAGAGTGGCGTGGAAGCGAAAAACAGGTTGTGCCAACCCCACCTAGTGGGAAATGGTAAAGGAGAAGAAGAAGAAGACCCACTATACTACAAGGTTAATGTAACGATTTTTTTTTAATTTCAAATTATCTTTATTTATAACTGAGGAGCGGTCCTCTTCAGGTATCTATCCTTGCTAGACTAGGGAAACACTATCGACAATTTGTCGACAGGACTCCAGTCCATCACTAGTTGTTGGACCGGTACACGAATGCATAGAGGGTGTTGTATGCGTGCGGTTGCGGAAAGAACCGAACGCGAACAGATGTTTCGAATTACAGATACAGATAATTTATTAATAAATATACATTTACAAGTCATTCTACAATAATTATTTAATATACATAATTATGTCAATTATTAATTATGTGATTTGTCATCGATAAATTCCTTGACACTATAGTGTGCTTTATTGATTAAATATAATTTAAGCTTACTTCTAAATATGTTAGGGGAAGCTGTATTTCTGATATACTTAGGCAAATGGTTAAATAATCTGGGTCCACCAACATACACCGACTGCTCAGACCTGGCCAGGGAGTGGGCTGGGGTCACCAGTCTCTGCCGATGTCTCGTACCGAAACTATGTAAGGCTCCTACCGTGGGGAATCTTTCAAGATTTTTTTGTACGAATACGCACATTTGGAAAATAAACATAGCCGGTACTGTGAGAATCTTTAGCTCAATTAAGAAAGGTCTCGCTGATGTGTCCCATTACGTCTTGTACAATACATACGTCATTAGAAGAGAAATTAAAATTGGAATCTGAAGAAGAGAACTCACGAAAGTCCGTTCCCAGCGGCGACGCTCTGATAGATGTCGCAGTCGACGAGCTTCTTGGTGACGTCACCCGGCGCGTACTCGCCAGCCAGCTGGCACAGCGCGCGGTGGAACTGGAACTGGATGATGAACGACACGTAGTACCTGCAACATGATGAGGAAACAATATTACTGAGAAGCCTTTACACATGCTGCAAGAACAATTCTTCATCGTAATGTTAAGGGCTAAGCTAAGTAATGTTTTAATAGAAGTACCACAACATCTGACGCAATGACAGTGGAACAGGTATGCCAGCGACCCAAGACCGTGCTCCGCTATTTTAAGGAGCTTGGATGGCTTGGGTAGGCTGGTAGGGGGAAATGAACAATATGCCTCTTGCAGGTTGTCAGTGCAGGTCTGATCGCCCCCATCATAGAATAAGAATAAGGGCTAAGCTACTTTTTCGTATTTTTTTACCGTGTATGATTTACAGTGAAAAAACTGATACTGCCCTAGACATTGCCTTGAGACCATTTACTGCTGCCTTGTAAGAACGCATGGGTAACCTGCTACATAGCAAATAGTGGCCGTGGCAGAAATCTGCATAGATATCATAAATCAAACATTATTTTTTACTCATTACAGTTAGGCATTTGACCGGCAGGGTATGTTAACCACACAAACAACACTCTGGTTTAAGGTGGACCATGCCTAGCTTGGAATAACTGACTCTCAAGAGGTTGCTGGAACAAACTGTAGGTGCTTGGCGGCAAATTTCCCCACCTCGTAAAGTAAAAACCTTACGAGTATGATCTCAAGTCGAAATATTACAGCTAGGAATTTGTACAACAGGGCACAAAACAGGTGAAGCAAGGTGAAGCATGCCAAGTCTAGAAATACTGGCTTTCAATGAGGCTGTTCTTTTCGGTGCTAATCATTGGTTTATTCCAACATGATAAAAATATATATTTACATTTCCAAAAAACTGCCAAATGTTTCAAAAGTAAAAGACAAAATTTAAATAGTCAAAAACGATAATAATTAAGAACATTTGAGCTTGAAGAATATTTTACAAACATTGAGCTCACCTCAAATACTCCACATTTGCTGACACATGATATTTAGCCGCCGCATCAAAGTCCTCTTCAGTCCTATTGACAGGAGGTTCCACTCCCTGCAACTCTTCTCGAAGCTTCCAGAAATGACAGTTGTAATCCTCGGGAGTGGTAGTTTTACGGAATACGCCATATCTAAAGAGGTCCAGTGTGTACGCGAATGGAAGGAATACGATCTTGTCCAGACCCTGAAATATGGGAAAAATATAGGTTACTCGAAATATACACTCCATATAGATATTTTGCAGGAATTCGTGGATTTAAGAAATGTCTATTACGTTATAAGCGAGTGATTTTTTAACTGTCAAAAAATATCCTAATGATTTATCAAAGTACAAGTGATATTAGTACGATATTGGTGGCGATTCAGCAGCACACACGACTAAACTAAATTTAAAGAAGCCCCGTCTCTTTTCATCTTAGGTGGCCAGAAAGAGACGGCACGTTCTGAACCACACACAAAATAACTAAAATCACGTCAAATATGAAAAATGTAAGCGATTTTAGAGCGCACCCAATTGTATCAGCTCAAAATCTGACGTGTTTGACGTGATTTTAGATGTTTTGTCTATGGTTTAGACCGTACCATCTCTTTTTGGTCATTTATGACGAAAAGAGACACGAGCTACTTTAAATTTAGTTCAGTCGTGTGTGCCGCTGAATCGCCACCAATTTACAGGCGCATATTTAGCTTTGAAATTTTTTTTTATATTAGGACACATTTCACACAAATGATACATATAGGGCTGGTTAGCCCTATATGTATCATTTCTAGTTTGTGTTATGGTAGCTAACACAGCTGATATACTACATATACATACATACACCTACATACATACCACCCAGACCCAAAAATTTTTGTTAAGCACAAAGATATTGGCCGTGCCGGGAATCGAACCCAGAATCATCTGTTTGGCAGTCAGGCATGGTAACCTTTACGCCAACGAGGTCTTCGAAAACTTTGAAATATATGTAAGGTTTACCATTTTGTATAGCTGGTTGATCTCAGTCTGTTCATCTTCAGCTTCCCCACTGCTTAGTCCAACTCTTCGCAAGTGCTTTGGAGATGACACTGACAAAGCTATCGTATCACCAACAGCCTCGTGGAACCCTTAAAATATTAGGAAATTAGAACAAAGCCCAATTTGTAATTATGACAATTAATATTAACAATACATTTTATCAAATGACGATGAAAATAATATACATACTACAATGTGAAACTAAGTGCACCCAGATGACCTAACAGCACAAAACAGAGGCTAAATTTTAGATGTTTTAGGAACTAGGTCACAACAAAAAACACTCAGGTTAGACTTGTCAAATCAACATTAGGTATGGTTAGACACTGGTTTTAGCGAATGTATTCAAATTGAGATAAGGGTTAATTAACTAAATGCTGAACTTACCAAAGTTTCATTTTCTAAAAAGAATAGTGATTTTTTAGACAAAAGCCTTGCAGTAAAAGTTAATGACATTAAGAAGAAGGTAAGCCAAACTTTGCGACATTTGGAAATAGTAAATGCACTCTTTGACATTGACTCCCAAGAAAAACAACACTAAAACTAATGTTTGTATAACCGGCTATCACTTACGTTTATTTTGTCGGTATTAGCCCGACATGTTTCAGCACAATCGTGTGCTACGACCGACAAAATAAACGTAAGTGATAGCCGGATATAGAAACATTATTCAAATTAGCCTTACGAAAGTTTTAATACAGTAACACTAGAACTCCCACAAAATGCTAAGTCACCTGGATTGGCTCCTTCACGGAATACAATCGGCTGGTTTCTGTATTGCAAATAGTACTGCACATGCCCCATCTCATGGTGCACTGTCCTGAACATCTCTCTAGTGACTCTCGAGCACATTTTGATCCTGGATCAATAAAACATATTTAATATATGATCTAAACATATTTACCTGGATTCGCTCCATCTCGGAACACGTGTGGTTGATGTTTGTATTGGAGGAAGTACTGAACATGACCCATTTCGTGGTGTGTCGTTTGGAAATACTCGTAATCGACCGTCGTACATTGTTTGATCCTAGATAGAGCCAAACGGTTTTGTTAGTTACGTCAGTTCAGATTTTATGACCGCCACCATAGAATGCTAAATATTCTTATCAAAGAATGCATAATATTCTTCAACCAGACTTGTAGCCTGCAGCTTTAAAGATTCTATATTACGACTCTTATCGACGGCATAACAGAATGTTTATTTTTTTATTTTGCATTGCAAATCATGCATTACTTTGAAGCGCATGTTTGAATAATAATGAAATAAAACCTATTTTGTATACATTATTATCACCTTTGATAAGAAATATGTCTACAAAACTTTACCTAAAGTCTTCTCCATCAAAGAAGTCCCAAGCAGATGCATGACACACAATGTCTCTATCCGTAGGCTTCTCCATAATGGTGTTCTCCCAGAACTTCTTAGGCATGGCTGTAAGGTTCAAAGACTGGAAGAATCCGTCAGCCATTTCAAACATCTTCTTTGGAGTATATCCCTGAGCTTTCATAGCTGCTGTGACATCAACTTCCTTCTTGTCAGGGTAGGGCCGAGTGAAGGACTCAATGTTGCTCCAAGTTTGAGCCCACATGTTTCCTGAAATCAAGCATGTTGTATCATGGGTTAGATAAAAAACCAAAATGAAACGAAAGGAAATAGAGGGAACTTTTAACAACAATATGACAAAACAAGTTTATCATAATAGTCAATAAATTATTTTATTTCTTGACATTACAGTTTTGTGACCATGCATAAGACTGTTGTTTAAAAGCGGTTTCATTGAACCGCGACCGTGGGTCGAAAGAATAAAATTTGTAAACATTAAATTGTAGGTCTTGGTTGTTAGTTTTAGTACAAGCAGTTTCCAAGCTAAGTCAGAGGCCCTTGGGTGGATTGAACATTCTCGAAACCAGACTTGGTCACTTATATCATAATATTTGTTTTACCTAACAAATGTGCAGGGATCGGTCCTTTAGGGGACACCACTTCATCTCCATACTTGTCCCTCAGTCGTTTCCTCACATACGCATGCAGTTGCTGGTAAAGTGGCTTCACATCCTCCCACAACTTGGCTAGCTGCTCTTCAAAGTCTGCCACCTCATAGTCTGCCTGCCACCACTCAGCCACATCTTTGAAATCTGGAAATTAATCACAATGGTACCTATTAGGGTTCGCTTCTGGTTGATCAGGAATTGTTTTGACACATTTGATTGATGATGATTGATATGATTAGTTAAGGATGGAATATAATATTAGAAATTAATTTAGTAACTGTTCATATCAAAATAAAATAGATTGATTCCTACAACAAAAACAAGAAACAGCATTTTTACCCTGTGTATTCTAGCCTTGAAGGATGTTGTAGCATGCCTAGTCAGGAATAACTGTCTCTCAAGGAGGTTACCGGAACACAATGTTAGATGCTTGGCAACAAATTTTTCAACTTGAGGGTGGTTACTAGCCATGGGTCCACAAGAAAATGCTCTACATGCTATGGTTTCTTCAAGATGTTCTCCTTTACCGAAAATTCGAGCTCATTGACTGAATGGAATATAACTACAACAATTTTTTTTCAATTAATTTTAGTCTATTTTATATGTAACGCCTTTAGTACACCTACTACGCATTCGGCAGCGAAATGACGAAAAAACTAAGTTGTATGGCAACGTTTCGCATGTTTTATGTCCCGCTCTACTATATAGCTAGATGAAATAGTTGCGTCCTTGTCAGTATTGCTTCGCAAGTAACTGTGAAATGGCTGTTACATAGACGCAGCTATTTCGCTAGTGGAGTTTCGCATAGCAAAGCGTCGCTACCCGTTCTGTCAGAGAGGTCAGAATTTCGCAAAATGGAAGCCGAAAATATGAAATGAGAATGACATTTCCTTGCGAAAGAACTGCAGTGTACTAACGTTCCGCACATGTTTCGCTACCGCAATTATTTCGCAAAGACTCACTGCTGCATACGAACGCGTAGGTGTACTAAAGGCGTATAAGTTAAGAATACTTGAGTTCTACGAATAAAACAAGAAACAGTAGATTCGAATTGCAAATACACTTAAAAGTGTTTTCTAGTTCAAATATAAAATAGGATTATATTTTGCGTGTGCAGCAAAAACAAGATACGAGTAGCATAAGAATTCATATTCCAATTAAACAAGAAATAGTTCTGAATCAATGTCACGTATGTATATATAATAATTATACATACCTTACTTTGTATAAGTATGTTTTAGTCACGCACGATTCATAAAATTCTTACAATTTACGTTTACCTTGCAGTCTATTCACGTCACAACAATACCTCAAAGAATATCGTATTTGCGAAATAATTTTCGAATGTCTATTGTCAACCTATTGTTTTGCATAACCGGGACATTACCGAGTTATACAAATTCAAAGACAAAAAAATATATATTTTGTCTATGGCTTAGTAACGTACTATTATAGACACAATAATTATATAAACTAAAATAAATAAAATATTTACTGCCCCATATTCTATAGCAAGATCTTGAAGCGTAATTTTTTTATATTTTGTTGCTGCATTTTGTTATACTATATTTGTCATCGATTTTTAGCATCATAAATTAATCATTACTAACTACGCCTCGCGGTGTTACCCGCGTTAATCCGGGATAAAAAGTAGCCTACGAGTATGTGGGTCTTACCCATCTTCATACCATATTTCATCAAAATCGGTTCATCGAGCCTTTGAGCGTGAAGAAGTTACAAACATACACACTCACTCACAAACTTTCTCATTAATAATATTAGTGGGATTTACATTTCGATTTTCAAATGTTAAAGGATCATCCGAAGCAAGCAGATTCAAATTGATTACACATAGCTTGGCCCTCATTAGAGTTAATGGCTTTTGTTCCATCAAAATGCCGACGATCCTTGTCTGCGCCATTCATTTAAAGGTCATTCACCTTACGACACAGACTAGTAAAGTCTATAAGGAGCGTGTTGCGTACCGTTAAGTTTGGCGGCTTCGTTGTACAGGTCCACGTACTCTGTGAAGTTTTGCTTCGCCCTAGCGCCGGCGACTTTGTGCCACTCCACCCATAGATGTTGAAGCTCCTCCGGGTCTTGACTCTTGGAGAACAGTTCCGTTATGTCTGGAATTGGTAATGTAGCATTTAGTTTTGAGTGTTCCGTACCTTAAAGGTAAAAACGGAAATACAGAACTTTATTAGCCCTAAATAACATACGTTAAAGGCAAGTCATACAACAATAATTACTTAATACTTAAAAACACGGGACCCTATTACTAAGCGTCCGTTGTCTGTCTCAGGATCTCAGAAACAGTGATAGCGAAAAAGCTCTTAATAATCTGCCGCTATAACAAGAAATACTAAAAATATAAGGGGGGTCCCAATACAATAAACGTGTTTTTTTTCTCGTATTTTTTTGCTATATATCAGTAACGGTAGCATGTAGACACCTACAATTTTCACGGAATGTGTAAGTGTACATTATAACTTTCAAATTAAATTATGAAAATTAAATAAAATATATATTTAAGGGGGGCTCCCATGCAACAATGATACGGAACCCTTCATGCGCGAGGCCGACTCGCAATTGACCAATTTTTTTGTTATCACAGACACAGATGATAACATCATCTATGACTACCTATAATAAATGAATTATGTATAACTAGAGGTTGCCCGCGGCTCCGCCCGCGTGTAGGTCGCTTTTTGCGTAACCTGTGGAAAAAATCTATTGTATCATATTCCCGTGCCAATTTTATATAAACACTACATTGCTACGATATCAAAATAAGCCGCATCTGTCTTTCCTCATTCGATTCCTGAGATCTAGTTAACATCTGTTTTATCTATTTTGGTGGTGATGCTCCAGATTAGATCGTTTTCTCCAAGCCATTATTTTAATATAAATAATAAGAATACATGAATCATACCACTAAGTAAACCACATACTTAAATTCCAATTCATAAGTATTTAATTTAAAACACACAAAACTTTCCCTTTGAACTTTAAACCCCAATGGCATACCTTAATTCACTCCTAGCAAATATCATTACAAATTTATTTAACCACCATATAAACTACAACCAAAACAACGTTCAAGACTGTTAAATTGATAAATAAAAAAAAAATCCAAACAAACTTTCACCCCCCTCCCCCCTATAAACCCTTATTTAACCCCTGGCAAAAAAACTTGATTTTACATAAACTACACATATTCCAAATTTCATTGCTAGAAGTTCAAAAACATAGAAGTTTCATACAAACTGTTTTACCCCCTTTCACCCCCTCAAGGGTGGAATTTCCAAAAATCCGTTCTTAGTACACGTTTAAATACTAAAATATATACACACTCCAAATTTTACACCTCTAAGTTCAAAAACACAAAAACTTTCATTTTTACCTTTCAACCCCAATGGCATCCCCCTTAATGCACCCCTGGCAAAAAAAAATATAATTTTAATTTAACCATTTAATAATCTATTACCATGACAACTTTCAAGACTTTCATGTGATAAATAAATAATTTTCCATACAAACTTTCACCCCCCATTACAAACCCTTAGTTCACCCCTGGCAAAAATAATTGATACCATTATTTTTAATTTTACATAAACTATACATATTCCAAATTTCATTGCTAGAAGTTTAAAAACAAAGAAGTTTCATACAAACTGTTTTACCCCTTTTCACCCCTCTTAAGGGTAGAATTTCAAAAAATCTATTCTTAGGACACGTTTTAGTACTAAAATATATACACACTCCAAATTTTACACCACTAAGTTCAAAAACTCAAAACTTTCATTATTAACTTTCAACCCTAATGGCATCCCCCTTAATGCACCCCTGGCAAAGGTTTTTAAAATTTTAATTTAACCATTCAATAAACTACAACCATAACAACTTTCAAGACTTTAACTTGGTAAATAAAGATTTTTCCATACAAACTTTCACCCCCCATAACAAACCCTTAGTTCACCCCTGGTAAAAAAACTTGATACCATTATTTTTAATTTTACATAAACTATACATATTCCAAATTTCATTGCTATAAGTTCAAAAACAAAGAAGTTTCATACAAACTGTTTTACCTCCTTTCACCCCCTTAGGGGTGGAATTTCCAAAAATCCGTTCTTAGTACGCGTCTACATACCAAAACAAATACATCCTCCAAATTTCACAACCCTAGGACCAGCCGTTTGGGCTCTGCGTTGTCTATAGATGAATGAATGAATGAATAGGTCAGGACAAAGAGTCTTATAGTATAGATATTCAGGTATATTTAAATAAGGAATGAAGGCCCAACTAAGATGATCAGACGCGATCATCAAAGTTGTGAAAGACCGATATCGTTTAACAAGCAACTTCGTTTGTCGTTTCAAAAGTGATATTGTCAGTAGGGTGCTACAGTGGCTTGGATGATTAATTAAATTATAGGTAGGTAGTTGGTTAGTCTTAGTACAACAAAACTAAATAAGTGGCAGTTGAACGGCTTAAAAATTCTTGTCACCAGAGCTTACTTATCTTACGTAGAAAAAGAAGATAAAATTATGAAACTAACAATAAACTAGATGTGAGAGTCCATAGCATAAGCATAAGCAGCCCACTGTAATGTCCCCACTGCTGGGACTCGGCGCCTTCTCTCACGAGGAGAGAGTTATAGGCCGTAATCCACCACGCTGGCCGTGCGTGTTAGAGGATGACACACGCCTTCGGGTATTGTGGTCCTCAAACATGCCGGTTTCATCACGATGTTTTCCTTCGCCGTAAAGCGAGTGTAAATCCACACATAACTTGAAAAAAAAAATTGAGAGTCCATTGAAAGTAAAATGGACGAAGAACCACGTTACTATTACCAAGACGTGAAGATAATAAGCCTAAGTCCTTATAAAAAATAATAGTAGTTTAAAAAAACACGCTTATCTGGCCGTTTTAAGTGGGTCAAAATCGCGCCCAAAGAAGTCGGTTACAAACTAACATACAAACAAAAATACAAAAAAATGTAATAATTTTATCAAATTAGTGTATTGTCATCGGTCCTCAATAAATCTACAAAGTTTCAACGAAATCTGGCCGTTTAAAGTGGGTCAAAATCGCGCCCAAAGAAATCGGTTACAAACAAACATACAAACATACAGGTGAAGCTAATATAAAGCGTGTAATTATTATTATTTAACCATACCAGGTTCTAAAGCCAAGTCACACTTGGTCTCATTCTTGAAAGAGCAGATCTTGGCGGTCGCATAGTTCGATTCCATCCCGGATACTGCTCTCCTCAGCTTCTTCTGCTTGTCATCAGGAAGCGCTGCGATGCCCAACTGGCTGTACTTCTTGAACATCCTTCTAAGAGTGAAGTCTTGGAAGTCTTGCCAGCGGAACATCTTCGTCTCCTCCCATGACTGCTTCTCTTGCTGGGCCAGGTCTAGCTGTGTTTTGAGCTGGAATATACAATAATTTTTGAAATGTAGGCTGACGTGATTTGTAAGTTTAGTTTAGAATAAGCTTAAGAATATACTACAAAAAAAGGGCAACTGCTAAGTTTGCTATCTTTGAGAACTTAAATTGCAGTTCACTAGCGACAAATTGCTTATAAAATATATTAGTACCACGGAAGAGAAAAAACAGTTTTTTCTCATCCGTGATTAGTACGAACACCTAATACGATAGCCAAAATATTTTTTCCTATATATGGCAACACCAAAGTTTGACAGTTGGCTTTTGGCATTGAGTTATGTTTTTGTTTTTATTATTTGTTATTGTTATTGTAGTTTATTTTTAGCTATAAAACTGTGTGATGAGTTAGGTAAGCACAATGTCTTCTTAATTTAAGTGTAACAAAAAGCGAAATACTGTTGCCCCGCATAACAAGATCATATGATACATAGCGCGAGGCTCAGTGGATATGGCAAAACGTACACTAAGGCTAAGCTATACTTTATTATTTTATTAGTTATAGTACGTTTCACCCCTGTATTTGTGCTGAATAAACTATTTGTATTTGTATTAATTTTGGTTATAAGGTACGTATATTATTTACATTTACAGGATTTTTATTTAGGATAAGATTGATTGTTTCTTTGTTGCGAACAGACCTCGAAACTTCCAGACCGATTTGAATAACTCCCTCACTGTTGGAAAGCAACAATATTGCCGAGTAACATGAGCTATATTTTGTTTTTCTTTGTAACTTAGATTATTTTAAGCCTGTGCAAAGCCGGGGTGAGATATAAAAAACACTTAAGTATAAAAAACTTGCTAGAAAGTGAGGATTCCGGCCAAGGGGATTCTGTGCGCTACCGTGGATCGGATGACACGTTAAATTGTAGATCCCGGCTATTAGTTTTAGTACAAATAGTCGTTAAGCCAAGTCAGAGGCCTTTCGGGCGGCTTTTTTTTTTTTTTTTTTTTTTACATTAAATTGGTTTGCGCTTGATCACAATTCACCTGATGGCAAGCGACATTATGATCTAAGGTGGAACGCGCTTACCCAGAAAAAACCGGTTCACTCTTGCTTTGAAAACCGCCAGATGCAGCTCTCAGGGAACAGAGAACTAGGCAAAGAGTTCCACACCTTCGCAGTTCGCACTATGAAGGTGGAGGCAAACCGCTTAGTACGCGCCTTTGGAACCTCCACGGTATAACGATGCCTCTTTGGAGTTTCCCTGCTCGTCCGGTAGTGGAAACTCTTGACCCCAAAGCTTGGCCACTTAGCTCATACGAATAAGTAGAAGGATATTATTTTATTCACTGGGAACTACTTTGCGGAGCGTACTAAATTCACTTTTAATATATATTTTTTTATTATATTTAATATTAAAAAGATAAATATTATTACCGCACCACATTGAACTGCATATAATCGATTAAGTAAATTGATTGAATGTGTTATCCAAGGCAATGGTGTTTGAACAGTAATTCTATTTCTGAGGACTTTTCCTTCTAAAACAAGATTATCTATATACTGGTCTCAATTGAGGAAAACAAGACTCCTGATTTTATGTTATTAGAAGTTTTGAATAGGAGGAAAATTTTTAGATTCTTACTAACATACAAACAAGTATTAGTTTGTCTCAGAAAGGCTGATATTTTAAAACTTCTTTATTACTCATGTCAATAAAGAAAAATCAGGGAAAAAAAACTAAAAATTAATAAAAGAAATAAATATATAATAAGAAACGCCCCCATACAATAAACTTGTTATATTTTGACATGTATTAAAAACGGTATCTGGTAGACGTCTAAAATGTTCACAGAATATATGTATAAATGTATTTTACCTTTTATAATAAAATATGAATAGAATAAATATTTAAGGCGGTCTTATTCAACTTTTTGCTGTTTTAAGTTACGTTTATTTACTTCCTTGATAAACTAAAAAATATAAAACTAGTCTCATATCAAAATTTAACATAATATCTAGTGATCACAAGAAACAGAAACACGATTAGTAACAATTCGCTCGATAGAATTTTGTTTTGAAAAAAGCTCTAATTTACCATAAATTGGGTATTATCCTTTATATATTTTTGGATTGGTGAGAGATCCTATCACTAAAATGATGTCAAAAAAATATCAACAGACAAAGCACAAAATTAACAAGGATTCTGTAGAGATACTTTTATATCTTGCCATACAAAAATTAACCAGGAAAAAATAAAACCCTAATAAATGAAACCGATTCACGCCATAGACGCGCTCGCGCTCGCCGGCCAGTACCCGCCGAGGCGTCTCAGAGAGTGGACGTATCGCTCGTTGTTCCTAATTGTCAGAAATTCCGAATTTTTGTCGCGGTGATTTTCATCCTAAATATGGACAGAAAAAATAAAAGATAATGACTCCAAAGGCATATCGGAAAATGGTAAGTACCTTCCACCTTTTTCCTTGTTGTAGATTGTAGACCACTTCGTATGAAAACAATCATGCCACAGTCAAAAATAAACAGAATGAAAAAATTAAATCAGAATTAGGTATCAAGGTTTATCTTTTTTGAACACAGGTTTATTTATAAAATATCTTATTAGGATACTTGTACCTATCTTTTTAACCGACTAAGACAAAAGGAGGGTTATGATTTTAACAGCATATGTACGTTTGTACGTAGTGTATGTTCATCTGTGCCACCATATCTCCTCAACTAAGTAGTAATCATAATTTGGCAATCGAGGTACCTATCAACAGACGCGTCTTTACGCTCCCCGCTTTTACGCTATAGGATATATATGACGTCACACAAAATTTAAAAGACGTAGAAGTGGCTCGCAAAATATTTTATGAATTGAGTTAATTTTACATGTACCTAAGATTTATAATGTGCTTGTTGCAGTGCTGCAATGACAAAGCGGAAACAAAAATCCAACGTCGAAATTGGATCTGTTTCGAGCGTCGAGTGAGTATTATTATTACATTATATAAAGTATTTTTATATATTCCTATTTAAAATAAACGAAATTTAAACTCTTACTGATTGTTTGTGTTTAAATGTGACGTAATTTTCTGTTTCAGTGTTGAAACAGAATTGCCAGAAATTACTGTTGAAAAAGTCAGTGAAAGCGATGATTTTCGACCCATAGCTGGAAGGAGATTGATCTTTACGTGAAAATTAACTAGATGGCGCTGATGACGCCTTAACTCGCACAATTGTTTCTTTCGCAGAATATGTATACGAAATTATATTGTAATTGCAGGGTTTTTTTTTATGTGAAAATTAACTAGATGGCAAGGCGACGCTTTAATTCGCGCAATCGTTTCGTTCGTTCGCAGAATATGTATGTGAAACCATATTGAAATTTCCAATATTTGTTTACGTAAAAGTTAACTAAATAATCTTAGAATTTCGAGACAATACTCACGAACTAATTGGTGCGTGATTTAATTATTTTTGATGTCAAAGCGTTAAGTTCGGAAATATAAATTATGATAATAATTTGTGGCAGTGCTTATATCCGTTTGACATCGATGTCAAACATCAATCATCATATTAATTTAACAGCACATAGGTAACAAAATTCGGTTGTGATATATAGATAAGTCTTTACTGTTTACAACAAAAATGTAAGAATAAAACTACTTAATTTACTTTTGCAATTTAGGGGAGATAAGGAGGTTAGAAGTAAAGGTTTTCCTCTATTGTTTTATTCAACCCTGTCCACTGCACTAGAGGTTTCATGACATAAACAATCTAATAGTTCTTTTAAATTTATAATTTATAACTTAACTTTGTTGTTTATGTGACTTTGAATATGATAATTGTGATTGAAATTTGAAATTTAAGTCATCATCTTATAAAATCAAAACGCCCCTTTATGCAAAACTAGCTGACCCGGCAAACGTTGTTTTGCCTAATAATTATTTTTATTCTAGTTTCTAGACAAAATCAGTGCCAGCAAAGAAAGATAATGTTATAGTGTTTTATTTAACAAACATTTATTTGTTCTTCTTATATGGCACCGACTCCAAGAATACAGGATGAAAAAAAATTCAAGATTTTTCAATAAAAATGTGGTTGTTGTGCCTCACTCGACATAGATAGGTATATTGTGTCGCGCACTTTTTTGTAGATATTTGTAAGATCTACAATTAATTACAACATTTTATGGTTCTATCTTTTGTAGTTTAGGCAGCGTACGCAAAATAAGTAACTTCTTGGGTTGATTTTTTTCAGTTTGTGTCCGAAAAATCCAAATATCTTACGGAACCCTATTTTATTCCAAAATAAAATATAGCTTATGTTACTCGTGGATAATGTAGCTTTTGTATGGTGAAAGAATTTATAAAATCGGTCCAGTAGTTTTTGAGCCTATTCGTAACAACCAAACAAACAAAGTTTTCCTCTTTATAATATTAGTGTAGATAAAAAGGTATTGTTTATACAAATAATTAAATAAATAGGTAATCCAACAAGATAAAAAAAATCATGTGTGTTATTCACACCTGGTAGAAGTGAAACCTTCAAAAATACGATGAAAAAGCTCTACAAATAAACGTATAATACGTTCACGTATACAAAACACCATTGTTGTTGTTGTGATGCCTTTTCTAAAACTTTGTACTACGCATGCGCGCACAATACAGTCGCTTTTTCGTTTCATCGACTTTCAAATCACAACGATGCTAAAGAATTTTTCACTTCAAAATATGATTTCATTTGTACCTAATATTTCACAAGTTGTTACAGTATCATACAATTTTAGAGAAATTATACAAATGATGAATAAAGAAAACTAACGTTGTGCTAGCCTTAGTTACCTTAGTAACTGCATTTACAATGTCTAGAATGAATCTGTAAAAAGATAAAAATATAAAATAATAAGTTTGCTCACTCTGTCAACTTATTTTTTACACTGTGGCGCCGGAACGACTGGTCGCCGGGACAACCACCCAGTCTTAGATCGCGAGTTCGCCGCGCGCGCTTGTGTGCGTAGCGACTTTGTTCGTATCGAGCGCTATTTGCCTAAAGTTTCAAACTAAGCTCGCCTTAAGGCCCGTTTCCATACAACAAAAGTATTTTTTAAGATTTAAGATATTTTTTACTTGATTTTTATAAAATGCTGTCTGCTGCTAAATGCTGTCATAAAATATTATCTGGGTGCTACCATGGGTCGGATAGCACGTTAAATTGTAGGCCCCGCCTGTTAGTCTTAGTACAAGCAAACGTTAAGCCAAGTCAAATGCTCTTGTGCGGCTTGAAAACTCTCGACACCAGATCTTGAGAGCCACTTAGCGAAGAAGAGAACTTACCAAAGACTCCTCATTATCCTTAGTGATGTTGGCGGTGTATTTCCATTCGGCTACCGTGCCCCTGTTCTTCCGGATGCCGGTGGCCTTGTCGAGCTGCAGGATGTAGGCGCGGCCCTCCTGTTCCAGAGCCTCCAGGTCGGGGTCGCGACCCTGCGTGGCCACCACGAACACCGCCACGATCGCAGCCACCAGGACACCTCCGCCACCGATTTTCAGCATCGTCTGCGGATACCAGATTTAACAAGTTAATCTTCTGAGACTTAGGCAAGTTAAGCTTTATTTTAATATGTTTATGGTTGAAACAAATATTTGTCAACTTTCGAAGTCAAAATCTTCTAAGCTCCCATTAGCCAGCTTATTTTTTTTTAACTGTTTTTAGGGTAAAAATTAATCCAGATTCAGCTTAAAAGTTATTCAAATTCACCTAAAAATAATTCAGATTTATCGTAAAAGTTATCCTAAGAATCATCATTAAAAAAGGTTTGAAAAAACAAATTCTTTTATAATGATTTGGAAGTGGCTTTTGCGAAACAGGGTTCTCCTAGTGCAGAAGCCACAGGAAAAATGATATAGTGTAAATTAATAAGATTAATAAGACGACGGATTTTTGTAAAACTAATTGTAAATTTACATGTGTTTTAGATAAATAAACTATTCTTATTCTTATATTCTTATCAATAAAATTATCCAGATTCATTATGTGTATTGTATCTTGAATCCAAATGGGGATTTCTGGATATTTCACTTTTTGACCAGAAATCCCCATTACGAGCATTTAAAGATACCTGGAAAAAACGTTAAAATGACCAAGAATCAATGGGGATTTTCAATGGGGATTATTGGGATAACCCTAACCATATAACTGTTACTGTCATTAATATATATAGAACAAAAAACGAAAAACACATGTATATTGTATCATATATATGGGGATCCCACATTTTTGTTTTGTATTTGTTGTAATAGCGGCACGTAAATATTTAATACATAAATTTCAGCTTTTTTACTATCTCGGTTTCTAAGATACAGCCTGGTGACAGACAGACAGAGGAGGCTTAGTAATAAGGTTTCCCTAATTGCCTTTAGGTACAGAACCCTAAGAACCTGACATAAATGTGGAAGCATCAGCTTGTACACATGCAGATGCAGTAACCATGAATGAAGTTGCAGTAACCATTCCCACGCTATATTACTTGTATATCATGTCTCTTAGATGTAAAGGGCCACAATGATGATAAGGAAGAAATACAACAGAAATATTGATATCAATAACTACTTCGTTATGCAGTCTGGTACGATGGTCATGCAACAAGCTTAAGCTTATCTCTGCCGACGCTGCATGTCTGGAACATGCAACCAATGCATTCCTTTAGATAAGCATGCCAATCGAAGCTCTAGTTTTAATTAGAATAAGGTAGTCTAGTTTTAGTCGCGGTGCATCGCGCACTAATAGAATTAAGAATTATTTTAGTAAATTAGTTTTTCAAAAGATTTAAACGGTGTTTGAAAACTTGTCTACTTACTCACACTCTGTGTAAATTAAAAGCTTATGAATATTTAATTGCATATTGCTAAATAAAAACATGTAAATTACAAGAAAACAAACTATGACAGAGGATGACAGTTTTTTTTAAACTTTTTGTAGTGTATAAAAAGTTTTCGTTCTGTATAGGTGCTATGCGTGGAATAATATTTATTGTAGTAAGCGAAAAGTTTCTATGTACCTACGAAAACACGCAACCTTTTTTTGTGGATTGTGGTGTTTTTTTTTAATGATAAAAAGGCTTACGTTTGACCTCTGCTTGCTTGATGTTAAGCTTCACTGTGGTCTAAGATGTATCACGCTTGCCTAGAAGGAACCTATTTACTCTATCTAGATTTGAAGACCCCCAAATTGTACTTCTCAGGAAAAAGAGACTCAGGAACAGAGTTCCAAAGCTTCGCAGTTCTCACAATAAAGTCGAAGTAGAAAATTAAAGGTCGAAGCAAAACGCTTTGTGCGAATCCTCGGAATTTCGACAGTAAATCGGTGTCTCTTCGCTGTACCCCTGCTCGTTCTGTAGTGGAATGGAAAAGCGGGAATTAAATTGTGCAGCTCCATTGCACATTCTCCACAATGTATCTGATAAAATACAGACAGATTGGCAACCTTGCGCCTATGTTCAAGGCTTTGTAGTATTCTTGTTTATGTATTCCACTCTGTCAAGCTCTTTCATTTTTTACCCATAAAGAGGCAGTTGTGAAATTGTGGCAACGGTCATTTTGGACTACACGGCATATGTTTAGAAAACTCCCGCCTAATTCGCTTTTCAAGCAACAAAATCAAAATTTGTAATTGGCTCCGTTCGGAAGCATAACAAATAAACAAACAAATATAGACACGTAAAACCGTCGTTATTGCGTAAGCGTTTAAAAACATAATAATTTGCAAAGTATATAGCCTAAATAATGAAGCAATCTCGTTGGCGTAATGGTTTCCATGCCGGACTCCCTACCAGAAGGTCCCGGGTTTGATTCCCGGCACTGCCAACATCTTTGTTATGAACTAAATTTGTTAGCTGTTGGTCTTGGTGCTAAATAAATATGTATCTATATAAAGTATTTATGTATGTATATGTAGTATATCAGCTGTGTTACCAACCATAATACGAGCTAAAAATGGTTCAGTATGGGGCTAACCAGCCGTGTGTGAAATGTGTCCTAATATTTATTTAAAAAAGAAGTAAACAACAGTAAATCAGACTCTCTGATAAATGAGAATGAAGAATATTATTTTTACTGTTATTTTATTACACAATTTACTTTATCTTTATTGCATTGACGAAACAAATAAATAATCTCTGAAGGTTAAAATCATGTTTCGTTTTCACGGTCTGTAAGCTCCTTTACACTAGAACGAGATTCTGTGTAGTAATGTCGTCTTTGGCGGAGCCATGCGCGGGAGTCGACGCGGCGAACCGCAACCGTCAAGGCCTCTGTCATCCTGTGTGCAACTAATCTTCAGACAACACTTGGTTTTTCCCATAGAACTATTTTATAATAATCCCGCTAACATAACACTAGTGGCGATTCAGCGGCACACACGACTAAACTAAATTTAAAGTAGCTCTGTCTCTTTTCGTCATAAATGACCAAAAAGAGATGGTAGATAATACATAGACAAAACATCTAAAATCACGTCAAACACGTCAGATTTAGAGCTGATACAATTGGGTGCGCTCTAACTTACATTTTTTATATTTGACGTGATTTTAGTTGTTTTGTGTGTGGTTCAGAATGTGCCGTCTCTTTCTGGCCACCTAAGATGAAAAGAGACAGAGCTACTTTAAATTTAGTTTAGTCGTGTGTGCCGCTGAATCGCCACTAATAACTTGTCTCAGCTATACATGACCTCAAAAGGTAAGTAATAAGTGCAGGGTTCGGCGGTTACCAACGTATAAGCATAGTTAAATTTAAGGTACGTACACTTTGTTGAAGATAAATAAAGCTATTTGTATTTCGAACGAAGCCTTAAACACTTTTCTTTTTTTAATTACGTCACAGTTAAAAAAAAGGCTTTTGCAAGTCTAAAAATAGATCGAGTATCCCACTATCGGGTTGAATGAACTGAGCAGAGGGTCAATGCTACGATCCTTTGCATAATGCAAAAAAGCTTGCAAGTTATGTCTCGATGCAAAAAAGATGATCGTATCTTAAAGATGCAAACGTTTGAGAGCAAACCGGCTCTGACTTGTCAGGCTACCGTTGAATCAACTTTGTTAGGTGGCAAACTATTTCTATTTTCTTTATTAGTGTATTTTTTTGTTTATTCTATTTTTCCGGTATATCAGATATAATTGAGAAACGTAGAGAACACTCCCTTCGTAGGTTACAGTTAAAAACGTCTTACTCTCTTTTTTTAGTTGTTTTACTCGTATGTATATATATTATAACATAAATTGTATCAAAATGTAACAATTATTTTGCATAAATAAAAATTATTATTATTATGTGATAAAATTTGTTTGAGTGGTTTTACTCGTATTTGATAACGTTTGTTTGAGTTGTTTTACTCGTATGTGAATATAATCAGGGTTTCGGGTACTTGGTATTTTTTGGTTTAATATCGGTATAAGCCACCATAAAATATGCCACCTTTTAAACTACAGTATTGCATGGTCACCCATCCAAACACCGTCCGCATCGACCGTTGCTTAGCTTTGATCGCGTCAGATCACCTTAGCTAGCCGAGCTACAGGTTCTACAGTCAGTAGTGAAAAATAATTTCAAGTTGTTAAAATCGAGATTAAAAACATTAATCAAAGTCATAATGAATCAACTACAATTATAACATGGTCATTAATGCTAGAGTGACTCATTGATTAAATTTTTTCTATGAATTTCTGATTAGCTAAGTAAACTTTAAAAACCCTTAGAGGAAAGTAACCAAATATGGGCTACCATTTTGATTTTGCTTAAAAAATAAAAAACTATTAAAAGATTAACCATTTATTGTTGTCAAAATAATCACACATACATTTCTAAAGAGCTAAGTAACAATCATATGTTCCTAATATTATAATTTATAATTATATTGAGCATTAGAACCAAAAAACAAAATAGATGCTAAATATGGAGCAGGTACTCAAATATGGGCTACTAATAGAAACTTATAATATCTTCTGTGAATATAACAATTATAAATATTTATCTTATAAGAGATCAAATAACTTTGGTGGATGGAATAAATCACATAGTTTACTTTCAAATACCACTTAATTTACTTACAAAAATCACATATCCAAGTGTCAAATTCTGGCCCAGCACAGTCATTATGTGCCCAGAGCTGACACTCTCTATCCCAAGTTTTTCTTGGTTCTTTTGATTGTGTTGGGGCCATTCTAAAAAAAATAAGAAGATACCTATAGAACGACATAACCAAGCACCTAAAATACTTTACAGATATGGGTAATACCTAACTAAGGGCTAGCCCATATTTAAGACCATAGTAATAGCCCATATTCGAAATTCTTAACTAAAATAAATCTGATTATGTACTTTACATTTCATGGGAAACAAGCAATAAATCGACCGAAAATCATAAAATACACCTTACATTCTTCAATAAAACACATAGTTACAGTATTTAGACCTAAGATTGTTTAATTAAACAGCACATTGATACGTACCTCAGAAAAGTTTTCGACAGCACCAACACAAGTATGGCCGACGCTGGCGACAGCTCGCGCGCGATTGACGAGAGTAAGTAAGTGCGATGTTAGAGCGAGTAAATGCGATCTAAGATCGTCGTTTGTTGCCTCTTTCGACTGTAGGTTTTTGAGAATTTTCGCTAGCCCATATTAAAGCACTAGCCCACATTTAGTTACTTTCCTCTAATGTTAATAATGGTTGGTTAAAAAAATTAAAGAAAGTCTATGTCTAAGACTAATAAATGTAGTTTCACTCGGAAACCTCTGAAACATTAATTACTTACTAACAACAACGGCTCAGAGGATGTGTTTTAATTTATAAGTAGATCAATTATTACATGAAATTAAAATGTTAAAGTAAATTTTTTTCAATGTAAATATGTAACTTCTAATTTAACTGAATGAAAGATTTCAGACATATATTTACTGTTGTTTTTTGTGAAATATCAAACTAAGTAGATATTTTTTTTATAAATTTAAACAAAATAAATATTGATATCATTAAGTCTCGAAAAACAAATTCATAATGATAAAGTATTTGAGATTAAAATCAACACCTTAAATCCATACTAGCTAAGTACGCAATAAAAATAAAATTCGAACCTAAGTATCAAAATTACTCAGTCCAACCGTTGACCTATCGCAAGTTAACACGTTCCATTCCTTTTGTAGAAAGTTGGTAATATACTTGTAATACCAAGTACAGAAATAATACAAAACAATAAAATGAAATCTTTACAACAATGACATTGACACGAAACGGGAGTTAAGCCTTGACATGATTACATGTCGAATGTAACCTGGTTACTTACTCATCGACAACTCGAAGGTGCGCAACGGCTTGGTTACATTTGGTGACAACCCAGAGAAAAAAAATTGCCCAAATACGAGTTGGGCTCGCGCATGGCTCAAATATTTATTTTATTTAAATTTAATAATTTAATTTCAAAGGTACATATTATATACATTCCGTGAAAATTTTAGGTGTCTACATTCTACCGATAAAAATACAAATAAATAAAATAAATATAAATACTAATAGGACACATTTCACACACGGCTGGTTAGCCCCGATATTGATGTAAAGCAAAAAAAAAACACGAAAAAACACGTTTACTGTATGGGGACCACCTTATTATTTTCATTATTAGTATTTGTTGTTATAGCGGCACAAGAAATACATTATATCTTGTTTCAGCGTTCTAGCTATTACAGTTTCTGAGATACCTATAGCCTGAAGACAGATAGACAGAAACACCGCGGAGATTTAGTAATAGGGTCCTGTTTTTCCTTTTAGGTACGGAACCCTAAAAAGCAATCGTGGCTTGGGGGGAAAACGTCTGCTTTTGAATCAGACAGCCCCTGCTTCGATACCAACTCTACCAATGACTTGTTTTTCAAGCTATGTGTGAATTTGCACTCGCTTTACGGTGAAGAAAAACATCGTGAGGAAACCGACATGTTTGAGGACTATAATATTTTTCTGAGCAGTATTCGAATACGAAAAAATATTGTATAATTTTAATTAAATCATCTGTATTTGTGTTTTTTTACTTTTTACGAGAAGCTACAATCATACTTTAGCTTCATTAAAATACTTTAGCAGAAGGAATTTGAAAGATCACAATTTAATTAAATGTGTAAACAAATATCCTTGTTGGGTAAAATTATGTATTTTTTCTTTATAGTAAGCTGGAAGGGAATCTTAATAACAAGACAATATAAATGCCAATACAAGGCCGTGCACCCGTCGTACCTAATTACCGTTTGCGTCACTTTCCCCGGCCTAAGCATGTGTGTCAAGGTCACGGAGGGGGTATAGGTTTTTATATAAAACGTGGGATTAGTGCTCGACTATGTTCGCATCCGGTTTCGCCTGATATTGAACAAATGTGGTTCAAACTAACAGTTAAGGAATCAAAAGTAATTGTAGGCACGGCTTATCGCGCTCAATGGGTGGATGCAGAAGATTTTTTTAGCGCTTTATCAGAATCAATTGCGTCTTTCTCTTTTTGTGAAAATATAATTTTGTTAGGAGATTTTAATGTCAACGTCCTTGATAACAAGGATTTAAACGCTAAGTCTCTGCAAAACTTTCTTTCTAATTCTCGCCTTATACAGATTGTAGACAAACCAACCCACTTCACAGATCATAGCCAGACAGCAATAGATCTAATTTGTACCAGCGTACCCTCTTGTAATATACAAGTTGAGCTTGTGGGCAACTCTCAGATAGGTCATGCTTTTGTTATCAGTGAATTTATCTTTAAAAAGCCAAAAATATCCCCTAAATGCATTACCTATAGGCCGTTACAAGATATTTCATTTCAATTATTTGAATCTCACTTAAACTGCATCAAGTGGGATTTGTTAATTTCCACTAAAGATGTAAATTCTATGGTCTGTAGTTTTAATCATGCTATTTTACTTTTGTTCGACCTTCATGCGCCCGTGAAAACTAAAATAGTGAAAGAACGTGCGGCACCATGGATTACTGACACAATTAGACTTATGATGCGATTGAGAGATGCAGCGCTTGCACGTTTTCATAAAACTAAGCTGGAAAGCCACAAAACTTATTATAAAGACTTAAAAAAGCAAGTTTCATTCGCTCTGGATTCTGAGAAACGAGTCTTTTTTAACCAACATATTAATAGAAATGTTAAGAATCCTAAGCAGATGTGGAAAACTTTAAAAAGTAAAGTGCTGCCACCTAAATCAGCTGAACTGCCATCTCACTTTGACAACCCACAAGTAATCAATGATCATTTTCTTAGTATCCCTGGTAACGATAGTGTAACTTTGTGTAAATTAACGTTTTATGAATTTAATAAATTTAGCAAAAATACTTTTAGTTTTCAAACTGTAGAACCTAACACTATTTCAAAATATTTTGCACAAATCAAAACAAATGCAATGGGGTCTGATGGAATATCACTCGACATGATTAAACTCACTCTTCCACAGAGCCTTGCCGCCATCACCGCTATTATAAATTCTTCCTTAGTCTCTTCTGAGTTTCCGTCTTCTTGGAAAGTAGCTATTGTTAGGCCAATACCTAAACTACCTGACCCTGTAGAATACAAAGATCTCAGACCTATTAGTTTGCTTCCATGTTTATCCAAATTACTTGAAAAAGTAGTTTGCGCTCAAGTTACAGAGTATCTAGAACATAATCGTATTCTACCAGATGTGCAGTCAGGGTTCAGGAAATTCAGGAGCACCTGTACAGCACTTTTAGATGTTACTGATAATATTATTACAGCTCGTGACCAAGGTCTTGCTACAATACTAGTTCTACTTGATTTTTCACGCGCCTTTGATTGTATTAATATTTCTCTGTTATTGTCTAAACTAAATTTTTACGGATTTCACCATAATGTTATTAAGTGGTTTAACTCGTACCTAAGTGAGCGAACCCAAATTGTCGAGATTAAAAAAGATAATGGAGAAGTATTGCGCTCAAGTCTTCGTGAGATTACAAGGGGGGTACCGCAAGGGTCTATTTTAGGTCCTCTCCTGTTTACTCTTTATAGTGCTGACATTACAAGTTGTATACAGAATTGTAAATTTCACATATATGCTGATGATGTACAATTGTATTTCTCTTTCAAACCCAAAGACATCCGAGATGCAGAGCTTAAGATTAACGAAGACCTAAATAGAGTTCACAAATGGGCGCAAGAAAACTCCCTAGTTCTAAATCCTAAGAAAACTAAATTTATGGTCCTCGGGACCAAACATCAAACTCAAAATGTTATTATTAGTAAACCGTCATTAAACATAGCCGGTGAGATGATCGACAGGGTCTGTTCTGCGCGAAATCTTGGCCTTATATTTGATGAACGACTGAGGTACGAGGAACATGTTGAACAAATAGTTAGAAACTGCTTCTATCGACTGAAAATTCTTTATAAGATTAGGAATTACATTAACACAGATCTTCGTATCATGCTCACTGACTCACTTGTTCTGTCGCGATTTAATTATGTTGACGTGGTGTACGGTCCCTGTCTTTTAGAAAAAACCTCTCGTCTTATACAAAGAGTACAAAATGCTTGTGCTCGCTATTGTTTTAATGTGCCTCCGCGTAGTCACGTCACTCCTTTTTTTAACAAGCACAGAGTACTGAAGATGCAACACAGGCGTCATCTTCATCTTGCCACTCTGCTGTTTGGTGTGATAAAATACCAGCTACCACCGTACTTGTACAGTAAGCTCATTTGGATACATGACAAAAATCCCTATATATCTCGGGATACCCGTAAAATTTTATTGCGTGTACCTCGGCATGGCACCGCCTCTTTTAGAGGAAGTTTTAGATTTAACGCCACCAAATGCTGGAACTCCTTACCACCACCAATACGGCTCCTCCAAAATAAATTTAACTTCAGGGTCAAGCTTAGGGGACACCTGCTGCAGTTACAGAATAACTATAGCTAGTTTTTCTGTACCTGTAGTAGGTCTTGCCGCTTGCCGCTTCACCCTGACTGCTAGACTTTTTAATATATAATTTTTTTATTTTTTTTTTTATTTTTATTATTATTATTATTCTTTTTTTCTCTTTGGCTTTGTTTGTGTTTGGTGGTGTTTCTAACTCTTTGTTTTTGCGATTGTCTGTTTGTTTTATCATTATTGTTCTTATTTTCGTTTATTTATTGTCTTATTCATGTATTTTATGTGTTTGCTATTTAATTTTTTCTTCACTTTTACTTCATCTGTATCCCCACGCGTCTCTAAAGGTTGGTCCTGAAAATCAGTGCTGCAGAGAAATCTGTAGCGTTTATGCTGAGGGCTGACCTTTTTCGGACGCTAGGGGACACATACTATGCTGTCTTTTTTTCATGTTCGTTTTATGTAATTTAAATAATGTATATGTATGTGTCTTCTGTGTCTGAAATAAATGTGTTCTTTCTTTCTTTCTTTCTTTAAATAATTGGCCAAGTACGAGCCGGACTCGTGTGTGAAGGGTTCCGTACCAATACTTAGAAAAAAACGGCTAAAAAGTCCGTTCTATTTATTTTATTTTATAATTTATTTTTAATTTCAATACATATTTAAATATACTGTGAATGTTTAGAGGGTGTACCAGATATTTTAATAACGATCGAGTAAAAAAATAATATGTTTGTTGCATGGTCTTAAATATATATTTTTTTGTTTGAGTATATTTTATAGCGGCACAGAAAATACATAAGATGTGGTAATATCAACTTTCCAGCTATTACGGTTTCTGAGATACAGCCTGGAGACAGCGGAGGGTTAGTAATAGGGTCCCGTTTTAACTTTTAGGTACTAAAAATTCAGAACCCCTCTGGATAACCCTACGGACCACTAAAGTTGTTTTATATTGTCGTAACAGCATAGCAAAAATATATGGCGCCAGTGGGAGATTTTTTTATTAAAATTTATATGTAAATTATATACGGAACCCCTCCAAAGACAGATCTTGATGAACCATTGGCGTTTTTCTTTTTCCTAGTCATATTTATTTGTAAAACCAACTGTCATGAATACAATTGTATCTACAAATAACGTGTTGATTTAAAATTAATCTACAAATGTTGACTCTCTGACCCTTTCGTAGTATCACATTAAAAAGTAAAGATTGTATGCTACAATTATCTAAGTATCTCTAAATATCTCTCTTATTCCTTATTTATATAAAGAATACACATTCCTCAGATAACTATAGCATACAAGCTTACCATTTTAATAAGATAATAGGAAAGGGTCAGAGAGTCAACATTTGTAGATTAATTTTATATCAACATGTTTATTACAGATTAACTCCTAAAAGATCGAAATTTCAAACAAATAAAAGCAGATTGTTCTGGAAACTTAAAACTTCTATACTCATTAATCAAAGAAAATACTCATTAATCAAAGAAAACAAAACAATAAAAAATCAGTAATCAAAATAATCACTCATAAAAATCAGTCAAATTGGGTTTGCAAAAAATCTGTAATAATAATTATCAATAATAAAAATATCGGATTTGCACTGAAAACGTAAACTTTTTAAACGACATAATTATTCATTTATTTTACGTTTCGTAAAGCAATAACATTGTACAGTAATTTCGGTTATCGTGTTATCATATGTTTTGCATTTAACATTTAAATTCACTGCATTAATCACGTGTATGAATCATCATAATGTAATTTGATGTTATTGTCATTTAAAAAGACTTCATAATTATTACGTTACGTTATTTATAATACAGTCCAATGAATCAATACAGACTTTAAAAATAAAATAAATACAGAAAAATTTCGCAAACAAATTTTAACATAACCTTATGAAATAATTTAATTTAATTTGCTTAACCACAGGTAATATATAGACATGGTAAATATTCAGAAGTGTCAAATAAATTTAAAAAATAATTTCTTATTATGATTTAGAGTTCGATGCAATAATATTTCGAAGTAATGTCAAAAGACTAATAATAGATACATGTATGTATGTATTCTTTAATAAAAAATATCAATAATAATTTATAAAATGTCAAGTTATAAGTATGGACAAAGAATTATCAACGGTTATACAAAATATTATAAAGGTTAAGTTTGGCGATCCAGCGAGGTAATGCCGCCAGCATATTAGGCACCTTATCCGAGGACGCAGACTTAGGGATTGTTTATTATTTGTAAAAAAAATAATTTAAAATTTAGGGTTTTGAATTATTGATTATTGTGTAGTTTTTAATTAAATTTAGTTTTATTAACGTTAAAGATAATACTAAAATCGTTAAGTAATTAAATAAAGATTTCCTTTTCAAAATTATGAAATTAAAAAAACAAAATGTCATTAGGAAACTAATCACATAACAAAGAATATCAGTTTAATGTTGATGTCAAATTAACAGATCGGTCAACTCACCTGGTCGGCGTATAAGGAGCCTCTGTGAGGAAATTCTACATTCAAAAACTTTTTCTCAGTTTGCAATACACTCGCTTTCGGTTGGCGAACTTGGGGATACGTGGATTTGAATATAGAACGGCTGGCGGCCGGCCGATGACTGCGCGAGCGGCGTCCGCGGCCACACGCACGCACACTACTGCGATCCGATATCTCACCGATTCTCAACCTTTTCGGTGCTGCGGTTACTTGTTTGCCTTGCTTCAAGTGTTTGTGTTTGATTAACACACATGCTACTTTTAATCTCGAAATAACGCGAGCCACGGGGCGCAGCTAGTGAGCTATATTTGCTAAGAGTTAACATATTGTAAAACAGTATGTGTATTGGTTAAGTTAAAAAATAAAGTTTTTAAATATTTGATTGTTAACTATTCTGTCATTTCTTTACTGTCATTTAACCTCTTTTTACACGTTTTCTAGCAGTATTTTTTAAAGGGGGTACCAGCAGTTATCTCAAATTTCAATTAAGTAATTGAAAAGTCGCAGCAATAGAAAGTATCATTGTTAATTTAAGCAATCGATTCGGTAAAATTTTAAAACACTAGCCTAAGTAAAAATAAATATATCAGGACACATTTCACACATTGCTGGTAAGTCCCATTACTAATTTGTATTATGGTTGCTAACATAAGTTATATACTGCATATACATACATAAATACTTTATATCGATAACACCCAGACCAACAGCCAACAAATTAAGTTCATCACTAAGATGTTGATCGTGCCGGGAATCGAACCTGAGACTCTCTAGTTGGCAGTCCAGCAACGTCAACGAGATAGTCATATATGTATTAAAAATCTGCAAAAAAAATATTTCGCTTTCACCCGGCTCGATCCACTTCAAGCACCCGTGAATTAATATTAACGTAAACAATAATTAAAAAATAAGATAAGATAAAGATTTATTTACACGAACAAACGGTCACATTTACTTAAAAAACGTTGGATATACGTCCAACAGGTATCGCCGCATTGAATAGTACCCGAGACCAAAACAAAAGAATCACAGCCAATCACGCGAAAACAAAAATTATAATAAATTATTTTAAAGTATAATTACGGTGAAAATTACGAAAAAAATCCTTGAAATAGGTTATTTCAATTGCTTTATATTTTCGTTATATTAAATAAAAATGGAAGTCAAGCTATTGTGGACATACCCAATTCTTACTTAATTATGGAAAAGTTTGAGCACCTCTGAGATAAGGTATACGCTACGGTATATCAATGCGGGCGTAGATTGGATTGGTTGTCAATATATTTGAGATATGTTTTTGCTTCGGTTTTCGATTCTTTGTTTGTCCGAGACTAGCGGTTAGTCTGTAGTACCGTTGTTTGTTTGCACACATTTATATTCTACACATGTAGCTTTATTGCTTTTCATTATGTATTTACTATTTACTAGCTGTGCGCCGCGGTCTTACCCGCGGATTATGAGACAATCAATAATACAATTAACGTGTATGTGAATATATATTTTTTGCCTCACTTAGGGATTACACTTAAAATAGATAGTAGCTGATTCTCAGACCTACTGAATACGCATATAAAATACGGTAAAAATCGGTCAAGACGTTTCGGAGGAGTACGGTAACAAACACTGTGACATGGAAATTTTATATATTAGAAGAAGATTAAAAGAAGATATCTTTGGTACAAAACTCGTTTTCATTATGATGCAATTTGATTATAGCGAATGTGTTTTGAGTTACATATTTAATGCAAATTTGGTGCAACGAGTTAAAATTAAACAAGTTTAAGAAAGCTGTTATCTTTCACTGTGTGATTACATGACATGATTTATCTGTGTAATAACACAGATATATAAAAATAAATAGAGTAGGTCAATACAATTGTAGGTGTGTTTTTTTATGTGTTTATAACTTATATTTCCGTCTTTTATGAACTAAGTGATTGACGATTTCGTGGACGAAAATGAAATTGGTCCAGAATATTTGATTTGAAGTATGTTTTTGAATTTAAAATTGACCTTTTGACTATTAAGAGGCCTGGCCATGTCTAGGATGGAATAACTAGACATGGCCAGGTCTCTTAATAGTCAAGAGGTAAATTTGACTTCTTGACTATTTAGAGGCCTTAATTGGCCGGGGTGGTGGGTTAATGCGAGGAGCGGAACCTCACCCCACCCTTTCCGGTGAGGAGGCCATCGTGAGGTTTTAGTCGGTAGTGATGCCCTTCTGGCATCGAGCCCGACATACCCCACCCACCTCCCCGGGTGTGGTGGGCATGCGTAAAAGCATTTTCTCACGTAAAAAAAAAAGCTTGGAATTACTGGCTTTCAAGGAGGCTGCAGGAACACCGTTTGAAGCTTGCTGACATATTGTTCAACTTAAGGGTGGTAGCTAGCCAGGTGAGAACCATCGTGCTATGGTTTCCACACGAAGATTTCCTTCACGAACAGCTTAAGATCATTTATTGGTATCGAACCCGCGAATCGTGCGTAAGGCACCAGACTGAGCTATCATCTGTGCCACTTTACAAGAACAATAAATATTAAGCATCATATTATCTAAACAGGATTTTAATAATCAAAATCAAAAACGTTTATTTGGGCAAGGGTTACATAATAGTAATAGGAATCCAAAGGCTCCCAAAGTAGTTTTAAAAACTGTGTTATGGGAGCCAATAGCATCTCCCAAGTTTATTCTACGGTAACAGTAAACTTATGCTTAAGTACTGTAAGACTATATAAAATAACTGACTGACCCGGCAAACGTTGTTTTGCCTCACTTAGGGGTATGAAAAATAGATAGTGTAGCTTAATATGACACGTTCGTAGAATTACCATAGCAGCGCCATCTATTGATTACTTACTCAACCCAGTCGAAAGGTATCGACATCTGTTAGAATCATTTGGAGTTAACAGATAATTGTCACTGTCAAATAATAATTAGTAATAAATTAAAAACAGACAATAATTAGTAATAAATTAAAATTGCGACTATAATTTGAGATTTATACTATCCTATCTCTCAAGTTAGATCGAACTGCACATGGTGTGCGAATTTTATTATAATCGGTTAAGTGGTTTAGAAGTCCATTGAGGACAAACATTGTGACACGAGATTTATATATATTAAGATTTACTGAGTTATCTCTCTAAGACAAGTTATGTCTAAGTGACACGTTCATACTTGCATTTATACCTAGTACCTAAACATAGGTTAGTAGTTAGTGCATAACTAACATTACTGTGCCCATACTAACTGCTATGTGAACTGTGGACACAGACTGCGCTGTGACTCGACGAAATAACCAGCGTTCTTAGAGAATGTATATTTGAGTGTAAATTACAAATTTAGAAAATGCTTCAATTCATATTTTTTCGCCACCATCTATGATTTGGAATTAATCTCAAATGTTCTAAAATGTGATGAATGAATGAATGATGATGAATGATTTATTTGTCTATAAAACTAGGTACATTAGTGGTATCATAAAATGTCATAAAAGTTAATTTACAACTAAAATGTATGTAGTGATCCTCTAGTTTTTGCCCGTAGGGCTTACAGACATGAGTTTTGTATTGAACTGAATAAGTATGAAGTTAATACATATTTACAAGAACAGTAAATGTTCTATATAAATCAAGAAATTAATATCATCTGCAGAATTACAGAACTTTATTAGCCCTAAATAACATACGTTAAAGGCAAGTCATACTAACATAATTTGATTACTTAAAAACTAAATATAATTACTTAAAACTTAAAAATATTAGTAAGATAAAATTAAATAAATTTACAAATTTCATTAAATAAATATTCTACCCCATTAAATACTCATAAGCACACATAAGCACTTGTTTTTCATGTCTATTAAATTTAAAATACTACTGTTTACACATGAATAACGATTCTGCAAGCTACATATTCATATATTCGCTTAATTTATAAAAGGAATTACTCTCACAAAAACTCTTTATCTGCCTACCCGCACTTGGCCAGCGTAGTCGATTATGGCCTATATCTCTCTCCTCATAAGAGGAGGCCCCAAGTCCCAGCAGTGGGAACGTATTCAGTGGCAGTGGGATACGTGGCCTGCTTATGAGCTATGTAAATAATAAATTCGGCATTCTTATGGTTCCGTGCAAAAAGATTACCAACGGGACCCTATTAATGGGACTTTGCTGTCTTTAAACAATATAAATATACTAGCTGACCCGGCAAACGTTGTTTAGCCTTATCAGCTTATCACCTAGGGGTATGGAAAATAGATAGTAGCCGATTCTCAGACCTACTGAATACGCATATAACATTTGGTAAAAATCGGTCAATCCGTTTCTGAGGAGTACGGTAACTAACATTGTGATATGGAAATTTTATATATAAGAAGATAAGGGGTGCGCCCAAATAACAAACTACATAATAGAAGACCAGCGCTGATTGCTTGCAGTCAGCACACGCTGAGCTGGGGCCGGTTATGTGGCATGAAAATGTTTTCTTTTATGTTTCTTGAGTATTATTTTTTGACGTGACAACGTCTTAAATTAGGTTGCGGCTGGGAGTCACTTATGAAAAAGTGTAACGCCCGGTAACGTTACGATGAGTCACCGAACGAGAGAGAGGCCCGCCGAATGCCTTGCGTCTCTCTCCCACTCAGCTATGATCGGTCTATTATCATGTAAAATCTTCGCCCGTAAAACCGACTTTACAGGCAACCATTTCTTCATTGTTGGTAGTTTTTATTTTACATTAAATGGGCTTGCGCTTGATCACAATGCACCTGATAGCAAGCGATATTATGATCTAAGGTGGAGCGCGCTTACCCAGAAAAAACCGGTTCACTCTTGCTTTGAAAACCGCCAGATTGTAGCTCTCAGGGAACAGGGAACTAGGCAAATACACAAAATAAATGATTCTTTCTTTCTTTCTTTCTAATATCTTTTTATAGATATTTGTGCAAAACCCTTTATTTACGCAATTCTATTACACACAGACCAGTAAACTCTTATTGTTGAAGGCACTCACTTGACTTTGAACGTTTGCCAATACGGCTACTGTTGTTGCTTAGAAATAGATTATAATGACTATTTTATTATTTTCTTTGCTTATTTCATGTTACATCCAGAGAATACATAATGTATAATGTGCTTCTAAGATGTTTTAGAACCGTATTTAGATGGAAATTGTTTTTGGTGAGAAGGGATTAACACATAGGCTTTTTATACTGAGAAAAAACCTTTTATCCCAAAACAATATTATTATTACTATTAAGACACATTTCACACACGGCTGGTTACCCCATACTGAACCATTTTTAGTTCGTATTATGGTTAACACAACTGATATACTACATATACATACATACATACATAGGTATTATATATAAATACATATTTAACACCCAGACCCACAGCCAACAAATTTAGTTGCACAAAGATGTTGACCGGGCCGGGAATCGAACCCGGAACCTTGATTAGCAGACCGGTATGGTAACCTTTACGCCAACGAGGTCGTGAGGTCGAAAACAATTGTGGTTCCCGAATCGCAAATGACTTCAAAATTAATGTCACTCCTTTACGCTCCAAAGGCTTGACCGAATTTTCATGAGATTTACTATGAAAATAGGTTAGACCTCATAGGCTACTTTGTATCCCGGATTAACTTGTTTTTGTCACAGATTAACGCGGGTAACACCGCGGGACGCAGCTAATAATACCTAAAAGACCTTTATCTCTCTCCTTGTGCACGATGGCCCCGAGTCCCAGAATAGGTATGTACGATTATATGCTGTAGCGATGCGCGACTGTGAATGATTCCAGTCGAATTATTCGACTTTATAAATCATTCGACTCATTCGAATGAACTCCGAAAATTAGTAACTTACATGATACCCTCTCAAAATTAACCGGACTGAATGAATACTACATTAGTTACTACTTGAGCCGACTCCACTCCAACGAGTCATTCAAAACGCCATTAGTAACGAATTAGTAGTCATCATTCGATTATTAACATTAGTATATTATTAATATTCAAGTCGAGCGTGTATATTAGTAGTTGTAGATAATTCGACTGGTCAGATTATTCGCACTCGCGCATCTCTATATCGACGGTTAAAAGGCAAACTGCGTTAAGCGACAATTTTTGAACTTTACAGGAGAGCCATTCAAAGTTTTTTATTTCAGAAAAAAAATCATAATCAAGAAATTTCTGGATGGATTAAAGAATGATGAAAAACGTATTTTTTATTTAGTCAAACGCTACTACTGCAAAAGTTTCGTGGTCTAACAAGCATTATTTTGAAAAAAAAGTGTCGCTTAATCCCAAATGCATTATTTAGGGATAAGGATAACTGACTGAACCGCCACAGGATTTAAAATAAGTTCGAAGCAAAAAATGTTTAAGTGCAGGTGACCTCATATTTAGATCGAAGTAAAATGCTTTAAGCTCAACATAATTACAAAAATAGAACAAGTCAAATTGGCAAGAGTGTATCAAAGAGTTAAAAACAATAAAGGAAAAGTGACTCACGCGACAATGGACATACTAGCCAGATTGACTTAAGTTCGCTAAAATGCAATAATGTTTGTAAGCTTGTCAGATAAACCTCATTCTTAATGACAATCGATAAGAAAAATAAACCTGTAATGGAATTGAATACATGACTGATCGCATTAAAACAGCGTTTATGAGTGTTAAAATTTTAACGGAACGTTTTAATTAATCACTTTATATAAAATACTGTTTTTAATTGTCATTATGCCCGGAGATTTTTAAATGTCGCTACCCGTATTTGCTAATCTTTCCTGTGAGGTTTCCTTTGAAAAACTTGTCTGACATCTCTTCATAATTTTTGAAATCAAAGTGAGTCAGCGTCTCCACTTGGTATGGATGGATCTTTTTTGGCCAGCTGAAAATCTGTAGCCCATTGCGAGGGTGCCCATATAATCTCCCCGTGGGGCCCCGCATTGTCAAGGCTGGGGCGGTCAGTAACCGTGATCTGGTCACCCACGGGGAAGCGAAGAAGGTCCCTGAGGCGGGCACTCCCTAGACTTGTACTCACTCACTCCTCCATGCTAGTTCTAGATGGAGTGGCACCAGTAGGTTGCGGAACTTCGATCCGGAGGGGGTTTTTTTTTTTTTTTTTTTTTTTTTTTTTTTTTTTATACATGATAGGTTTGCGTTTGACTACAGTTAGCCTGATGTTAAGCTGCACTGCAGTCTACGGTGTGGCACGCTTACCTAGAAGATACCTATTTTGCAACTGAGGCGGGCTTGTGGTGTGGATATGGAGGCACTGCAGCCAAAGGTGTGGGGCCACGGCAGGAGAGAAGTGTCGGTATTACGATGCGCCGCTCTTCCTACCTGCCGCTACCTCTACGGGGTCGCCACCGGTTGATAGCGGGTGCGGTGGATCTGCAGGAAGAAGAAAGTGGCACCACTTTCTGCCACTCTCCCTATTCTCTGCGGCCGTAGTGGCAGGTGACGGGGCCACAGACCTGACCCGTTGCGGGGACCTAAGACGTCGGACCCGAGTTTTCCAGCGTCCATTGCACTCACGGTCCCCGAGGTGGTTGCAGTGCACAAGTGGTGCACTGCTAAGGCAGTCATCCTTTCAGGAGGAGTGTCGCCGGCTAGCCGAGGTGGGCGGGATAGTGGGTTGATGTAAAGAGCGGAACCTTACCCCGCTTTCCGGTGAGGAGGCCATCGTGAGGCTTTGGTGGGCAGTGATGCCCTTCTGGCATCGAGCCCGACATACCCCACTCACCTCCCCAGGTGTGGTGGGCATGCGTAAAAGCATTTCCTCACGTTAAAAAAAATAAATCGCTCATATAATGTTGTTTCGTATTGAATTTCTGATCGTAGCATGCATGCTATCTACCGTCATTTCAGTATGCCTTGGGAGCAAATAGTTCATCTGTATCGGTCTCTAAATGCACTGATTGCAAGAGTGCATTATGAAGAGCTGCAAGCACAATTTTGATTTTGTTTTGACCCGGACACGAATCTGTGTATAAAATCGGGGATTTAATCGTACCACGTGAATCTACATCAGCAATATACTTTTGTAAAATCGTGGTAACTTCATCGCCACCTCTTTTTCCTCCAGCTTCCCCCCATGCAAAACTAAATCCGTTTCTTGTTATGCTTGCATAAAAACATAAATTATAAACAGCATATTTTCTTGAGTAGAATAGCAGCATACTGTTTCCGTGTGGTGTGTTAAATACTTACTTCGAAGCAAACTTGTACACACAACCGTCCCCATCGATGTATTACTGCTGACTGAAGCGCCCGTGCAGATGGCGTTTCTCGCTACACGCTGGAGGTTAGTACATGTGCGCGAGAAAATTTCTTTGAATGAACCGACACTATTTACGCTGCCAAAGTAGACTTCGAGATGATTATCCTCCAAGGCTCCGTTTTTCGACATGTTGAAAAATGTTTTAAGTTCTAAAATGTATTTAATGTTTTGTTTGAAACGACCAATATTGAAAAATATTATGACTACATAACAGGCTCATATGACTCTTGACATCGATATCACATCACGGCAAACCAGCTTAAGTCCCAAATAGCCCTAAAGCATACTCTGAATGAAACAGTTTAAGCGACACGATGCTTTCATTTGAATGAAAAGAAAAATGTTTCAAGCGACATCACTGTTTATTTTAATTCGAGGTCAATTATCTTACCCGACTTAATGTTTTCATACAGTGTGCTTAAGTGCCAATGTATATGAAATTAAGAACAATTTAAAACAGCTGAAATACATTTGTGTCGAAAATTATCAAATTCCATGTCGCTTTAAACCATGCAAGCCAAAAATAGGCCAATTTTTGCAATGGTCTCAAGCGACAAAAAAGTGCTCAGAATTGAACAAAACTGGGTTCAGATGACGCAGAAAAAATCGCTGATTCCAAATATGTATATAACTCAAAACTCAAATATTTGTCGCTTAACGCAGTTTGCCTTTTAACCGTCGATATGCTGCTGTAAGTAAACATTAAAGTACTTACTTACAAAGGAGTCCTTACCGATCCACCATAACACAAACTAAACACTTTCCTTTATGTAAAATGAAACACAAATTTTACTTGAAAAAGTCGTTAAAAAAAGTTTAAAAATAAACTGTAAGTTAAAGTAACCACATTGAGTGCATGTTGCACGTCCGCCAGTAAACGTAAAAGGAGGGCCACTGATGCTTGAGGAAATGACTAATGGTGCTGAATAATGAGATCCAGATGCCTAACTTGGAACTTGGGAATGGCCCTTCACTTCTACACCATACGCCATTGCGTTTAAGTTTTAAACGCAATGGCGTATGGTCATAACTTTCCTTTCTTTAAATCAAATTATAGCGAAAATCCTGTAGAATCAAGATTTTGCCCTTAGAACTTAATAATATCTTTTAGTACCTTGGGAAAGTTTAGAACTGGAATGTTGTGTTGTTATGCAAAGATTTTTGTACGACTTCTGAAAAATGTGGACAACGTGAAATGTAGGCTCGTAAAATTGAAGGCTCTAAATGAATATTTATTAACAATATTGATTGAAAATATTATTTTATACTTTTAATACCAAGTGTCATATTGTTTTTAAAAAATCCAAATAAATTAAAATTAATAATTAATTAAGTTTATAATTAAATTTAGTCAAAGTACCTACTTAATTCAACGGGATATATTGTATAACGAAATGTTTTTGTTATTAAGTAGTTTAAAATTTTATAATTTAATTTAAATCGTATGTTTTGAATGTAAAATAGGTTAAGTATGAATAATAAAATGGATTTAGTAAAAAACTAACTAACCTATATTTTTTAAGAGGTAGTAAATGTTTGAAAATCGGGGGTTGCATTTTCATAATGATTAAACAAACTCTCTAAACAAGAATAATAATGCCTAAAAACCAATAAAATCTTAAATTTGGTGTTATTTTTTTAAGATATAAAAGCTCTAATGATCCTGGTTTTCGAGCCTTCCCAAAGGCGTTTGTGTTGTTTTAATGAATATTACACGAATTTGCACGAAACAAACACTTACTAAAAATTTTTGAAGCTCGTCCCCGATAATGAAGCTCGTAATGCGTCGAAACCCTTTGGACGTATATCGAACGTTTTTAAGTAAATGTGACCGTTTGTTTCGTGCAAATATATGTATAATATGCCTTACAATAACAGTTTAATACAAAGTAGAATATGTCTGTGATGAACCAAACGGAACATATACATCTGATACTCTCTATTCTCAAGTATCGGTCGCACGGATGGCAACGGCTTGTCTTTGACTGGTGAAAGTAAGTCCCGAGACTGGTCAAGCATGCCTGTATAGATAGCTAGATAGCAGGTCTACCAAGTCTTACTATAATAAATAATAATAATAATAAATATTAGGACACATTTGACACACGGCTGGTTAACCCCATACTGCACCATTAGTTAGTTAGTGTTGTTTAGTTAGTTTGTGTTGATTGGTAGGTAACAAACACAACTGATATACTACATATACTCGTACATACATACATACATATTTTACATAGATACATATTTTAATATATAATATTATTTGTAATTTTTGTAGTAAGAAATACATAATACATTTACAATCAGTAAGAAAAACATTATATTATAGATACGAGTACATAAGAGTACAGCCCACGCCAAAAGTGGCTATTTAACTTAAACCTACCCACTTTTTTTCCTATTTTTTGTAATTCTGGGTTCCTCAGTTCGTCGATTTGAATATGCGCGTTTGCCGAGATTCATTTACTCGTATATTCACATTCTAGGAATGTATGTGTCGTGTGTGTAATAAATTTGGTGAATAGTTAGCTGAGACTAAGATAGTTGTCGCTGACAAAGATGCAAGAATAATAAATTCAATTTAATTCTATTTAGACGGTTGTCAATAAAAAAAACTTCAATTTGCCAAACGCCCCTTGTAACTATAATCTCTATAGCAGTTTTCAAGGCAAAAATGAATCTGTTTCTTCTGGGTAAGCGCGCTCCACCCTAGATCACAATATCGCTTACCACCAAATTCATTGTTATTACGCGCAAGTCATGTGGATGTACAATAAGTTTGAACTAAAACTTCGTTTTATCGGGGCACATTAAATTTTTTATGATAAGATAATCTATAATATAAAAATTAGTCAGGTTTTCCTTCCTGACGCTATAACTCCAGAACGCACGAACCGATTTTGCATTCACACGGTCAACACGGTTTTGCATTCGCAAACAAAATTCGGGAAAATTTCAACAGAAAAGGAAAAACAGGGAAAATCATTTTTCACATACAGCGCCATCTCTGATACATAGCGTGTACTACAAACAAATATGGTTTTGCATGGTGGTGGACCAGACGCGAAAAGCGAGCCACACGCGGGAGAAGCCGCGAGAGACCACTAGTATTATATAACATCTAATGATGAAATAACGGATATGATTTGACTTGAAACTATAAAGGGTTTAGTATGGGGCTAACCAGCAGAGTGTGAAACAGATAAACATTTTATTAATAAATGTCAAATTACAAGTCACTTTACAATAAAATACAATAGTAAAATCAACAATGTCAAATATAAATAATTACATTTATAATTTAACATTATTCCTGATGTCAAATATTACAATAAATAACATCTAATTTAATAATATGTCACAAATAAATTACAACCGTTATCTGTGTAGTAACGTTTCTTTTCAGTTTCAAAAAACTCGTCAATACTATAATAAGTTCGTTGTACGAGCCAGTTTTTATCCAGAAATATGTCCTAATATGTGTATATTTATTTATGTTCTATTATTTATTCTAGAAGTAAACAGTAATGCAAGAGACGCTCCTGCACATGAAGAAGCTAATGTGTCGGTTCCCACGCGTGGTATATGCATATTATGTATAGAATAGGTAAGCATAATATGCCGGTCGCCGGCAGCCGTCGGGTTTGTAAGTATCTTCATTATAAAACATGACTAGTAAGTACAAGTGGTTAAAGTGTTCTGAGAGTTTAATTTTATGTACTCTGTGGCACTAGATAGGTACTTCACTATTAACTTTTAAAATTCGAATATCGCAATGACTAGAACCTTAGCGGTCTTCAAGGCGAGAGTGAACCGTTTCCTTCTAGGTAAGCGCGCTCCATCGTAGACGTCAATATTAGTTACCATCAGGTGAATTGTGGTCAAGCCCAGACCTACTCCAAGGAGTGCAAGGAGGCGACAAATACATAAAAAATACCAGAGAAATCGCACTACGAATAGACAATCTTAGAAATATGTTTTTAGAGTTGTTCTTTGGACGGTTAAGTTTCTTTTTCAATTTGCAGTTTAGAATTTATTACAAAACACTTTAAATTGAAGATTTTATCCATGTCATCGCCTTAACTAGTCAATTGCTTTTGTCTGTATGTAAGTATGAATGTATGTAATAAATGTTTGTATGTTGGTTTCGCGTAGAGAAATGTGGTATACAGATCTATAGAATTGTTTAGTTATCATACATTTTTGATTGAGGTTAGGTTAAGTATGGTTAGGCCAACGAACTAGAATATCCTAGTTTGCTGCTCGACGTGGATAAAACTGTAGCCCCGCAGCACAGGATCGAAAGATACTCAGCGCGGGGCACAGCGTCCCAAGAACGTACCACAAAATGTACTTACTTCTTCCACTCTTAGCACATAATTATTGTACGTACACAACCCTAAAGGAAATAAAAAATATTTGTATTTGTACATTACATCGGGAACTAATGGGGGCGGGTTATTTAATTAGATTTAAGTTATTTGTAATAAATTGAAATTAATTTTGACATATTAACTATATGTTGTAACATGAATATTTTTTTCTAAACACACCTATTTTTCTAAATACATAATCTAATTTTGAAGTATTTTTTTTGTACATTCTACTTCCTCTCTTAGCACATAATTATTGTAAGGACACAACCTTAAAGGAAATAAAAAATATTTGTATTGTATTTGTATTTTGTTAGTTCCTTGATATTTTATATTTTATTCTTGTTTAAATTTGTTAATACTAACGACATTTGGCAGTCCTAAAAAAACCATCTTCTCAAAAGATTTTGGGAATATTAATGCAAATAAAATTGGTCCAGTAAGTATCAGTAATTACAAACGATGTTCCAAGAATGTTTGTTCGCGAGGTCAGGATAGTACTTTCTGTTACAATGTAGTTCTAGGTACTAAGTAGCTCACCTAGCAAGTCTGCAGTCTCATGTGATAATTTAAAACATAGATCCTGCTTTTTATACCGTACAGGTTAGACAACATTTTTGTCAACTGACTAACTTGTTAATAAGAAGACTTTAAATTTGACGACCTCGTTGGTGTAATGGTCACCATGCCGGACTGCCAATCAGAAGGTTCCGGGTTCGATTCCCGGCACGGCCAACATCTTTGTGCTGAACTTAATTTGTTGGCTGTGGTTTGGTTGGTCTGGGTGTTAAATATGTATCAATAAAAAATATTAAGTGAAACGACATTGCAGGTCCCTTGATGTCTCACATAACCAGGTTTCACTGTATTTAGACTGGCTATGGTTTTCTTATATTTTGCAATATTCTCAAGACACAAATTGAATTTCAAGATACTGTGACTTAAGTACGTGCGACCCTGGCCATTCTTATTTATTTAATACACAAACGAAAATGTTTTGAAATCATAATTTATTTAAAATAATTGGCCACGTGCGAGTTGGGTTCGCGCATGAAGGGTTCCGTACGATTGTTGTATGGAAGCCCCCCTTAAATATTATATATAGGATATAGGCCATAATCTACCACGCTAGCCAAGAGCGGGTTGGCGGATGACACATGTTTTTCGGATATTACAGTCCTCAAACTAAATAATATAATGTATACATATTATACAAAAATATTCTATGAGTTAATCCAAGGTCTTACCTAGTAAATCTCATCAAAATCGGTCTTTCTGGTGGAGTGTGAAAAACCTGAGAGCCAGTTATCCAAGACTAGGTATGCTCCACCTCACCCATAGTTTCACTAACGCAAACTCCTTATTTTGCTGGTCAAATGCCTAGCTGAAGTATTGTGCTTCCCGTGGGATACGACCGACTTCGTTGGCGTAATGGTTACCATGCCGGACTGTCAATCAGAAGGTTCCGGGTTCGATTCCCGGCACGGCCAAAATCTTTGTGCTGAACTAAATTTGTTGGCTGTCGGTCTGGGTGTTAAATATGTATCAATAAAAAATATGTATGTATGGATATGTAGTATATCAGTTGTGTTAGCAACCATAATACGAATTAGAAATGATTCAGTATGGGAAACCAGGCGTGTGTAAAATATGTCCTAGTATTTATTATTATTTATTTATTTATTATACGCAAATAATTTCAAAAGCTATGTTACTCCTTTACACTCCAATGGCTGGACCGATTTTGATGAGATTTACTATGAAGATAGGTTAGACCTTGAATTAACAAAACGGCAACTTTTGATCACGGATTAACGCAGGTAAAACCGCGGGGCGCAACTCGTTCTTCGTAACTTAATTTTACCAGCCGATATCAGAAACATAAAGTTTGTATTGTTTGTTATCAATTTAAAAAAATATGTATATGTATGTAAAAATCCAAAGAAAATGTAGGTACCATACCTAATGTTCAATAAACTTCAACTATTAAAAATTACAAAGTAGCAATAACACCTAATCTATGTTGTTAAATTACTAATGATGATTTGTTTTAATTGAGGAGACGATTTTTTCGCAAGGTCGTTGACCAGGTCATTGACCTTATTATTGAATCAGAACTGGGATTGCAAGTGTCGTCTAATTAATATTTATTGATAATTAATCGAAATAAAAGCTAGCATGAAAAACTTTTAACTGATTGGTACTAATTTATCAAAAATCTGCACATAAATAATATGCTCAAATTATTTGTTAACAATCCACTTAGCGACATCTAGTCACGATTGCTCGAAGCTCAAGAGATTAAAGCTTCCAATACGTGCTAGCAGATGTCGCCACGTGTTGTTTCTCGAAGAAAAGTATTTTTATTACTAGGTATTTATTCCATGAATTTATAATCAGTAGCGTTATATAATTTTATGCTGTTTATAATCTTCTGATAATTAAAATAATTACTGTTTTTGTAGTTGTAGTAATATTGCATGACATTGTCGAAGACAATCTTTTATTTTCAATTTAAAAAAAGTCCTGTCACGGCCAACATCTTGTGAGGAATTCAATTTGTTGGCTGTGGGTCTGGTTAATAAATATGTATCGATATAAAGTATTTATATACCTACATAATTATGTATGTGTAGTATATCACTTGTGATAGCAACCATAATGCAAACTAGAAATGGTTTAGTATGGGGCTAACCAGCCGAATGTGTTATGCGTCCTAATATTAATTTATTGATTTGATTTTTTTATAGATTGGACATTTTAAAAATCTTTAAATCTACATTTTCACTTATGTTTGTATTTAAAGTAACACACATCATTTTTTTTTACTTTTTGCCTATTATTATTTTTTTATTTGTAAATGGCTTTTATTATCCTAAAATATCCTACGGTAAAATCATGTACAGAATTAATCAATTATTTATTTACAATTTACATAAAACTCAAATAAAACATTACTAAAACTTAACCTAAAAAGTAGAATGGTAGAGGAAAAGGTGCCCAAAATGCTGGCAGCATTGCCACGATAAAATCTATCTACCTATTTAATAGATAAACCCTGTAATATACCTATACTGCAGTAAGGAAGCCATTACAGTTGAATAGCAACATTATTGCCATTATAGTTGCTGTTGTATTGTGCTGCCTTTAATGGCAAGGGAATGGCAACACTGAAGCTCAATTGCGACTGGTACTTTACACGTGAGTCTTTTGTTGACAATATAATTATCAAGTGAAGCCTTACATAAATAAATATATAAATAAATACTAGGACACATTTCACACACGGCTGGTTAGCCCCATACTGAGCCATTTCTAGTTTGTATTATGGTTGCTAGCACAACTGATATACTACCTACATATAGATACATATATATTTTATAAAGATACAAATTTAGCAAACAGACCGAAAACCAACAAATTTAGTTCAGTACAAAGATGTTGGCTGTGCCGGGAATCGAACCCGAAACCTTCTGATTAGCAGGCCGCCATGGTAACCATTACGCCAACGAGGTCAAAAATATTTTTGGAGTACTAAGGTTCTAAAATATTATATCGTATCAAATAGGTACTGAATATTATTATTAAAATGAACCAGTAATAAGCAAGCTACAGATTTCCCTGTTTCTTGTAGGAACCATTCAATTCGAACCAAACCAGCTGCACCCCGCTGTACCGCATTAATCCGGGACTAAAGAAGTTAGTCCGGGATAAAAAGTAGCCTATGTGCTAATCCAAGTTTTAACCCATCTTAATTGTAAATCTTATCAAAATCGGCCCAGCCGTTGGGGTGTGAAGGAGTAACTCCACGTAAGTAACGATTTAACGACAAACTCTCTAAAGCGTCAAAATCAATTGGCTTTAGTTGGTTTAGCTTGTATTCCATACAATGATATTTTCTCTCTATTTAACGACCACTCTCTATAACGTCATAAAACTCACAGTCCATTCAGTGTCGTTATATAGAGTTTACACTGTATTTTCGTATCCCACGGGAACCACAATTGTTTTCGGGGTAAAAAGTAGCTTATGTTAGGTTTATCCCAGGTTTTATGAAATAATAAAATACAACTTTCATAAATATTGGCGTTGGAGGCACGAGAAGACAATGTTATGAGTTGACAGACACAACAAAAATATACATATAGTTGAATCGAAAACCTCCTCCTATTTTAAAGTAATTTCTAAATCAACCTAGCAAATCGATTTAGTCTCGTAGAAACCTACTCTATATTGTCAAAGTAATGCATTTAAAAACCAATCGAAATATATTTCCTTACTTTGATTGCAAATTGGCAAACCATTAAAGCGTTTATTGGCCAGCGCACGCCAATCTAGTTTCTCTTTTGAAATACGTTTGTGGTCCATTGTACAGAGTTACGTTGTTTAACGTGATAACCTTGCTGGAACCGCCTATATACTACGTCTTTTTCAGTTTATTATATATTATATTAGCTGTTGCCCGCGGCTCCGCCCGCATGTAGGTCGTTTTTTGAAGCGTCTCCCATTTCGCAGCGCCCGCAACGGGGCCCTCAAAGATGAATATTTTTCCCGGTTTTTTCCACATTTTCCTTTATATCTTCGCTTCTATTAGTTGCAGCATTATGTTTTTTAGCCTAAAGCCTTTCTCGATTAATGGTCTATCCAACACAAAAAGAATTTTTCAATTTGCATTAGTAGTTCCTGAGATTAGCACGTTCAAACAAACAAACTCTTCATCTTTATAATATTAGTATAGATTATTTAACACGCATTAACTGAAAATAAAATAAATATTAAAGAGAGGCTCCCCTACAACAGCATATTAAATATTATCGATTCTCCTCTCTTGCATAAACTTTAATATTAATACTACTACAAATTCTTTTATCTTGTGACGTATGGAACTGCAAAAAACAACCAATCAGCCGAAACCAACCATTAACTCTGACAACTTCTTGGTTTCTTGTAGACTAGACTAGAAATTAAATAACAATCTTAAGAAAAGAAAATTGAATACAGTGTAATTTCTATATAACGACACTGAAGGGACTGTGCATTTTATGGCGTTATAGAGAGTGGTCGTTAAATGGAGATAATGTATCATTGTATGGAATACAAGATACACCAACGCTTTAGAGAGTTTGTCGTTAAATCGAGTGACGTTACATAGTATTTACTATATAGAATACACTGTACTTAATGTATGTTTTTTCGCTGAATTTCTACACGTAATGTTTTGGTACGTAGATGGTGGAATTATATTTTATACTCTTTACAGGTAGACATTTGACCAGCAGGGCGAGCTATCACAGTTAGCGACGCTCCGGCCTATATTGGAGCATGCCTAGTTTGGATTAACTCAATCAATTAATCAACCAATCAAATATATTTATTGATGAAAATAAATGTACAGTAACATTAATAGGTAGCCCTGGCTTCTGAGCACTAGCTGTGTTACAGAAGCCAGTGCCTTCTCAATTATACAAACAGATTTATTTTACTAATAACCTAGCCATGCAAAATAGAATAAACAAATACTAACGCAAAACTATACAATAAATACCTACAATACAAACACAATATGTACTATACAATACAAACTGGCGCTCAAGGAGGCAGATTAACATTATGCCACAACTCTGTTGCTCACTCCCCAAAATATAGGTATCCTAGTTCTCAAAGGAGTAACTCCCAAAGCAATAGAGTCCCTATCGTCCCTACCATGGGATCGTTCGGGAATATAATCGTATTGAGTCTAATTCAATCATCAACGTCAACCGTTCCCTTCGACATATCGTGCATCCTGTTGCACGCATGTGTTATGCAAGCCGCTTCATAAGGTTGTGTACACAATATAGAAACCACATGGTCAAAACGGTGTTTGGATGGGTGACCATGCACAAGGTTGTCGTTTTTCAAGTGGCATTTTCATCTGGGCGCTACCATGGGTCGGATGTCACGTTAAATTGCAGGTCCCGGTAAGCAGTTGTCAATCCACGTCAGATGTCTCTCGGGCGGCTTGAAAACACTCGACACCAGAGCTTGGACACTTAGCTCATACGAAGAAGAAGATGGTCAAAATGGTGTAATATAAAATTAATTTATTTCAGGTTTGTATCTTCCAATATCAATATGATGTCTACTTGGTAGGTACTCCAGCATATCTGGACAGCCTGTATATCTGGCATACCTATCTGGTAGGTAACGAACCTTTGCTGAACTAACTCCTTTTATACACAAACAAATGTTTGAGCTGTATAATTGTTATATTTTTTCTACTTTACTCTTGTAAATGATCTTTGTGCATAATGAAACCATTTTGTTTCTTTCTTTCTTTCCTCTTTCAATGGGTATCGGGTACGGAAGCAATAAGCTTATGGAGCAATGGATTTCGCGTTTGTCTGTCATTAGGCTGTATCTATAACCTTGAGAACTAGACAGTTGAAATGTTCGCCAATGATGTATATCTTTTGCCACTATAACAATTAAATACTAAACGTCTCACAATACTCTCGCTTATGTTTGTTACACTTAAATTAAATAAATTAATATGGACTCCTCAGTATTGATAACATTTCAATAGTAATATATTGAAACATAATGATATCAGCTATACATATAGGAGATTTTTCAAAAAATAAATAATTAAAAAATAAAAAGTACAATAATAAAACAAGTAGCGACTAGATTAACCTTGTATATGTAATGTATCTATAAAAGGCTAGTAGAAGCACCTACTGATTGATTTATGAATGAAGCACGCAATGTTTTATAGCGCAGTATGATTATCTCTTTGTTCCTGGAAATAATGGCGTCTAATAACGACAACAGGAAAGATGCATTTTAATTTTTATAAAACATTTTCAGTGATTAAAAATGTTTTTTTTTTATTATATCAAGTGGTATGTGTGTGTAATGAAATCTACGTCTCACAAAATAGGTTTGAGTAAACTATGAAGATTTTTAAGACGAATTTGTTATTTTACTGTTTTGAAAATTTTTCTCGCAATAGATTTGAAACTAAACTACTTGCTAGGCCGATATCCACCAACTTATTTGACAATACTATAATAAAAAAAAAATATTTTCTACTAGCTGCGCCCCGCGGTGTTACCCGCGTTGATCCGGGACAAAAAAGTTAATCCGGGATAAAAAGTAGCTTAATGTGTAAAGATAAACTCCAGCCATATTTAAAGTAAAATTCATCAAAATCGGCCAAGCCGTTAGAGGGTGAAGGAGTAACATAGACTTTGAAGTTATTTGCGTATCCCACGGGAACCATCGTATAAAAAAGTAGCCTATTTGTTAATCCAAGGTCTAACCTATCTTCACACCAAATTTTATTAAAATCGGTTCCACCGTTTGTGAATACAGACGTACCTAACAAACATACAAACTATCGTATTAATTATATTAGTAAGAATTAGGATTGGATAATAATATTAATAAAATGAGTATATGTAATAAAATGTATATGTACATATATGAATGTATAATGTATATGTACTAAACATTTTAAAAATAGTGATGAATTATATTTATTTGAATTTAATTAATTGATAAAATAGTTTTTTTATATGAGTATATTATTTTTTAACATTTTCGCGCAATCGTTTGAAAATTATACCGAAAATCAGTAACGTCACTGCTCAGGTCGCATAGCATTTGAAACGGATTCTCTTGACTGCTAGCCAATGTATATGTTCGATTACATACCTACCTATAGTTTACCAAGCCAAGGTCTCTGATACTACCAAAACTTACTTAGTCAATACAAAGGCAAAGGAAAATAAACTACTGGTGTGGAATACAAAGTAGATGAACTAAACTCGACCAAATAAGGAAACAATTGGAAAACTGTCAATCGTTTTTTGGGGAAAACAGCAAAATCGTGACCGAAATTGGGTAATTCTTGTCCATTTCGAAGGTTTCAGAGGCTGATGAGACCTTACATGATGACTTTTATCTTTACACATTTACACATAGTCTGTGTGCTGATTTTTAATTAGAAGTCACATAATTTGGCGTACCTAAATATGTACCACTTTATATACCGTGATAATAATGCATTATAAATAATCAGCATTGTCATTAATAAATTTCACATTATTTTACCATTATAATGGTAATTTAGTAAAATAATTATATTTTTATCAAATTTTAACAAATAAACATGCAACGTCCTTTAAAAAGATATAGTAACTTAGTCGACTTAATTCAAATTGTATGTAGTATACAAGATTATATTTTAGTATTTGTTGTTCTTCTTCTTCTTCGTATGAACTAAGTGACCAAGCTCTGGTGTCGAGAATTTTCAAGCCGCCCTAAGACCTCTGACTTGGCTTAACGACTGTTCGTACTAAAACTAACAGCCGGGACCTACAATTTAGCGTGTCATCCGATACACGGAGTAAATGTTGTTATAGCGGCAACAGAAATATATTATTTTTTTTTTTTTTTTTTTTTTTTTTTGTTTGTTCCGCCAGTTCTCCCTTAACACTTAGTCAAGGACGTTGTTTAGGTTGAACAATTGCTTGCGCATTTAATGTATTTGTTAAGATCGGTCAATTTGGTACCTCATGTACTGAAATGAATAACATATTAAACAATTATATATACTAGAATTATACATAAATATATATACATATTTTTTTTTTTTTTTCTTTTTTTTTTTACTATATTTATGTTTTTTATCAATTTTTTTTTTTTTTGCATGTTTTTTTTTTTTTTTTTTTTTTTTTTTGTTTATAGCATATGTTTATATCATAAGCTTAAAGTACATAGTAATCTAGTTTACTACTATTAAATATCTTTACATTCCTATAACTTTATAAATGGGCTGACCTGAGCCTTGCATGCTCAGCATGCAGACTCATCTCATTTATTAATGCTTAATCTATTTACATAACTTCTGCAGATATGACAACCATGTGTGCAGTTCTCTATATTCTATACCATGGGAAAGTAAAGATTTATACATATATATATTTTAATACTACATTATCTATATAGTAAGTCATTTCTCACTAGTACACTCCTTATGTCTATGAATATGTAATGTATTTTCACAATACAAGTTTATTCATAGATTTATGATATCGTTATGTAATTGTCTATACTTCATTAGTTATATGCTACAAACATTATAATAATTATTTATTTAGTCACTGGTATTGAATTAAAGGTAAGTGGCTATTTATACTAAAGTTACATATTTTAACAAGGTAAGCTGCATCATATATATATATATACATATATATTATCATGTAAGTTATTATTAGATGTAATTAATAAGATAAGTTACTTATATATAGCTTATAATTATGATTAAGTTAAGTTTATATTTACATTTTAATTCACACAATCCAAACTAAGTTTAGAGTAAGTATTTCTAGTTAATTTATGTTATTTCTATAGTTTTAGATAATTATTTTAGTTATTTTTACTACATTATGATTTAGGTTACAATATAATTTTACATTTTAGACTAGATGTTTAATGTTATTTGTTTCTTTTATTGCAGATTTTAGTTACATGTACACAGAAATCAAGAAATCGCTGCCGTCCATCGCCATCCTGCAGCCACTCGCTCAAGTTGTCACGTCTTATATTCCTACCAAATTCTATTTCTATTAATGTTCTTTTTAGTAAGTTTGCAGGGCAGTCGACGACGGCGTGGATGCTAGTTTCCTCTTCTTCGGGGTCACAGATACATCCAGCTGATAGTTTGAGCTTCCGGGTATGCAGAAAAGCCGCAAACCCGCCATGGCCCGTGAAGGTCTGCACCAGCTCCGGGGTAAGTTTCAGAGTTTTCAGAAGTTTGTGAGCAGCCTGGACTTCGGGGAAGAATAATTTAGTGGTACCAGCTGTCGTATCCGTTGCGTATCTTGTTTGCCACTTTAGAATCGTTTCCATTCTAACAGTTTGTTTTATATATGAGATGGGACATCTATCATAGTGTGCTGAAGACTTCAGTTTGAGAGCTGCTTCTTTAGCCAGCGCGTCAGCTCGCTCATTACCTTCGATTCCAACATGAGCCTTAACCCAATACAGGTGTATTGTTTTTCCTTGCCCGTTCAGCTGAAGGAGGTTCCTCCGTATTTGGAATGCTAAAGGATGGTAAGTATCTTGGTTTTGTAACAGTTCTAGTGATGATCTGGAATCGCTAAAAATTGAAATTTCCATGTCGTCCATTTCTATAGCTTGCGTTGTTGCATAATGAAGAGCACACATTTCAGCTTGGAATACCGAGCAATACGATTCTAGTTTTAGCTTTTTCCACTTCACTTCTTTTCCATTCTTCCACCATGAAATTGCAGCCCCAACCTTACCTTCTATTTTACTTCCATCCGTTGCTATATTATCCGTTGATATATTGAAATATATTATCCATGAAAATGTCTTATACTTAGCTATCATGGTTCACGATATTTAGACTATTGACTGACGGGCCGATAGACATATACCTAGACAAGCGGAAGTTACTAAAGTCTTAGTAATAGGGTCTCGTTGGAAACGGAATCCTTAAAAGCAAAGCAAAAACTGTTTTCTCACAATTTCCAGAAACAAATAGCACTTAATCAAATATTAAATATGTATCTATGTAAAATATGTATGTATATATGTATATGTAGTATATCAGTTGTGTTAGTAACCATAACACGAACTAGAAATGGTTCGGTATGGGGTTAATCAGCCGTGTGTGAAATGTGTTCTATAAATGTGTTCTATATTTATTTACGTGCGAAAAAATCTATGAAATCTTAGCTTCGTTTCCCGAGGCAAAAGCCACAAAACGGCACTAACATCAATTGAAAAAGCCACGGGTCACCGTCTATGGGATCAAATGTCACACGAGTTGTATCGTTAGCCAGTACTTCAATACTGTGGGATTTCTTTCGCTTCGCACGAACATTTTATTAGGACTAAGATAATGTGAAAGGAGGTTTGTATCATAATTTACAGGCTTTTTTTTTTATACATAATTGCTTGCGCTTGACCACAACTCACCTGGTGTTAGGTGATATTGCAGTCTAAGATGAAGCGCGCTTGCCTAGAAGAAACCGGCTGGACAATAAGGCTCGGTTGTAGTTATTTATGTCAATGTCGTCATGGTTTATGTCAAATTTGACGCTAACTGTAACGCTAATTTTATTTATTTATACCTTTATTTCAGGCAACTATCATATGACCCATAACATAGAATACATACCATTAAAATAATAATTAATTTTAAGATTGACCGCGGAAACTGTTGCACCGTCATGTTTCTTAGTATCGTTAAAGTTATCCGGGCTGCTAGTCAATTGGTGGATCTGACATTTAACTTCTTTAGTTAACATAAACTTTTTAAACAGCGAAGTTTAGGCGGTTATGGTTAATGTTTTAGTTATGATGTTGCAAATTAATGGAAATATGTATCTCAAATTTAACTTCACACTTCTTCAGCATCACATTTATTAATTATGCACCCGTCGTATCACACTTTATGGCAAAAATACGCTACCATTCGTTAGCAAAACTAAAACTAAAATTAGGTATTAGTCCAGTCTCAATGAGCTGTTATAATTTTTTTAATTGGTGACAATGACCAAGAAGTTCTTTCTACAGTAGATTACTTACTATCTATACTTTGTTGCGATCATTCCGGTCGTCAAATTGTATACTTTTTCTGAGAATATTTGTTAAACACTTTGATAATTTGTTTAAAAATACAATTATAATTAACAAAATGATGATTTTGTTTCTATTTAAATTTTATTTTAATAATAAACATTTTGTTATAATTGTGTGTAGTTATTATAAACAAAACTTTACTTTTGAAGTTATATAAGTGTGCCATAATTGTCAAATATTGTAAACAAAATAATATAATAATAAAAAAAAATTGTTTATGTATTTTTTTACAACTAAACTAGTTATCGGATAATAAACTTTTGTATCAACCTTGGGTCTTCATGATGTTCTTAAAAATTTGCCATACAAGAAAAGATTACTACAAGACATTTCTATAGAATTTAAGAATATATTCTTTAGTGACTTAACAAACTTATTCCGGGAGCCACAGATTTTGCTGCAGCATTAGCAACTCAGATTGTTAATCTTGGTGTTAATGTAAACTTGGATGGTTTGCTTCTCTTAATTTAAATTGTAGTGTTTTAATTTTTCTTGATCTTTTATTTTTATCTTTAAGTTTGTAAATAGTATATTAATTTTATTTATTATACGTAAAATAATAGTTTATTGCGATAATAATACATATTCATCCCGAATTAGCGCCTCGTTCTATCTAAATGTCATAATACTCGACACTGGCCAATCTTCGCACACATTTGTATGTGCTATTATAGATACCAACTCAATTGCTCGTAAAAAGAAAATTTAATGACTCTAAATTGCTTGCAGATGTTTCAGAAGTAGAATGGAGTTGATGTTTTGAGAGTGAGAAAGATTTTTAGTTTGTTCTTGGTGAATTTAGAGAATTATTTTTAAATTCTGAACTTTTTAAGTGTGTTAGCTATCTAGCTAAGATGTATGTCCAGCTGAGAATATGCCTAGCTTAAGATCTATCCTTCAGTAAATTTGTCCCACTGAAAATATGTCCAACAGTAAAAAATATGTTCATATGCAAATATGTGCATCTGAAAACCTGTCCAACTGAAAATATGTTTAGCTGTGAATATGTATGAGAATACGTGTACAGAAGTAATTCTAATAGAAACCTGATACAGTCATTTACTTCGCAGATTTGCCTCGTACAAGTTTAAGGCAGTATTAGGCGACTAAAAATTGTATTTTAATACAATAAAACTTGTAACACAATAGTGAACAAACAGGTTCTATGTTATTATTATTGCCTCTTTGTCACTATTATTATATATCTTCACTCCATTCTAATAACTTGTTTTTTTTTTGGTAATACATCTGCTACGGCGAAAGTGTTGCCGACGGGTCTGGGATAAAGAGCAGCCTTTAGCTTAGTCCTATGGGCCTTATGCACATAGCACAATTATTATTAAAATCTGTTCGCACGTAAGAGTAAAATTAAATGACACATTATTACTTAATAACAATTAATTTAACACATATTATTATTATTATTATTATCATATGTATCTTATATATATATTATGTCATATTTTAAGTTACATAATAGCTGTCGTGAATGTATGTGTATTATGTAAATTAAATTTTAGTAATAAATAATTGTAAATTGACTTGCCCAGTACGGTGCGATGCCGTAAGGTTAATAAACGTTTTGATTTTGATTTTTTGATTTTGATTTTACTATTATCACAACATTTGCATTTTGACGACCTCGTTGGCGTAAAGGTTACCATGCCGGTCTGCTAATCAGAAGGTTCCGGGTTCGATTCCCGGCCCGGTCAACATCTTTGTGCTTAACCAAATTTGTTGGCTGTGGGTCTGGGTGTTAAATATGTATTTATATATAATATGTATGTATGTATATGAAGTATATCAGCTGTGTTAGCAACCATAATACGAGCTAGAAATGGTTCAGTATAGGGTTAACCGGCCGTGTGTGAATGTGTTAAAAAAAATAGTGTGTAATATATTTTAGTAAGACAGCGGGGCAGAGTTAGTACTAATATACACAACCAGATGTGGAAATCTCGAGCAGAACACATTACGTACTAATCCCACGTAACATAAGACCGTCTGTCCGTTTGTCGGCCGTAAACTCAACAACCCACTTATTCTATTTACTTGCATTTTTCCATTGGATTAAACGACGTCTGGCGCAGATTTCAGGATTGATATGAGGAACTAAGGTCTATTTATTGTTCTTAGCACAAGCATTAATAGTCCTACTGTTGGGACTCGGGGCCTTCTCTCACGAGGAAATAGATATAGGTAATCTAGTCAAGAGCGGGTTGACAAATGACACACGTTTTCGGATATTGTGGTCTTGAAACATGTCGGTTTCTTCACGATGTTTTCTTTTGAAGCGAGTGCAAATTGAAAGGTAAATTGAAAATCAATTCATTGGTAGGGTCGGCGGGATCAAACCAGAGGCAGTCAGATTGGAAAGCAAACGTTTTTTCACTGAGTCGTAGGTATGTATGCAGTTAAGCGTAAGCCTATGTGTTAATTAATTGCACCGTTTGGGACTTAAAACTCAAAATTTTATGATATTGAATGTTTTTTAGTGCCTAGTTGTATATTCGTGTTTTCATTTAATGTTGTTCTCTATTATGTCTAATTGTTATCTGCTATCTGTCTACCTAAATAATCCATATTATCTGGTATAAAAAGTAGTATTTCTTTCATCTTATATAATTGCGCGTACACCTTATTTATGGACCGTGCGTAACGTCACAGCCAGCCTCAACGGAAGACCAGCGTTGATTGCTCTCCAGCAACCAGCATTATGCCGAGTTGAGGCTGTGTTGTGGCAAATTAAAGCTTATGCACTATATTTATAATATACTATTCTACTATTTGTAAGGTTTTTGTGTGTGTGTATTTTTATTTACATAATTAGTTCTAAAAATTAAACTAGATTATACTATTTTAATCATTATATTTAGTTATGTTGTCGTGTGTTGCTTAATTTGTCATAATAACTAATTTTCTCTCTTTCTTTTCTTGAAAATCCTCAAAAACCCTCTAAAAATGCACTAATATCAATAAGACGGCCACACTGTAGTTCTACAAAAAGTGTTTATTATCATTATCAATCACAATTGATTGTTATCGACGTCGCACGCTCATAATAAAAGCGACAGAACCGGTTCCGAAGTCGTTTTGACGCCATCGTAGCGAAACTATTGCAATCATTTTGCTAAATCGAAATCATAACGTAACTTATGAATGGTACTTTCAGATTATATTTCAATTTAAAAATGAGATATAAAAGGGCTTAATTCCAAATACTATTTAATAGATGCTATAAAAAAAGATAATTGTAACTTTTATTTTAACCAGCGAACTATTGCTGATTTTAGCTAATATCTTAACTGTATCTTGTTTCATCCTTTTTACACGCTTTATATTAGCATAGACAAAGACACTAAAGTATTTTGTCTATGATATTAGCTTCACATGTATGTTTGTTTGTAACCGACTTCTTTGGGCGCGATTTTGACCCACTTTAAACGGCCAGATTTCTTTGAAACTTTGTAGATATATTGAGGACCGATGACAATACACTAATTTGAAATAAAAAATTTTCACAGAATATACTTACTTATATTATAGATACTTATGTATATTACTTATGTATGTGTATATGTACCTATGTTACTTATGTATGTGTATATGTATGTTACTTATGTATGTGTGCTACCAATCGAATTAAAAAAAAAAAAAAAAAATTAAGGGACTCCCATACAGAAAACGTGTTTTTTCCATTTATTTAAAATTATGGTCCTTCATGCGTGAATCTGACTCGCACTTGGCCAATAATTTCAAATAATAAGAAATTGGATAACTTGAGATAAAATCTTCGGGCGATGTTTTGTCAACAAAATAATATTTGAAATGGCTTACAATAGAAGTGTCGTCTACTATATTCAATTGAAAAAAGTGACACCAATTATTTAAAGAAAATATAATAACTGTAATAAAGAAGATATTTATAATATCGCCACTGATTTGAGTAAGTTAGACACAATTTAGTAGGTTAAGGCAAAACTATGCTAATTAATGTGACGGAGGCAACCAACACAATGGAAAATAATTTTGTGACAAAACGATACGTTTAATTTTTATTTTTTATTAAATGGCTATATTTGTCGTGTTAAGTTTAGATAGATACGTTTTGTAAATAGCTGATGGAAATTACCTCGACATTTTGTCTTGATAATCATCATGTACATATTTTTTCAACTATTACAACACTTTTTAAAAAGTGTTTACAAAAATATTATTATGTATAATTAAACAATTTTGATCATTTATCAAAACTGTTTTAATATTAAAAGTGGCCTGCAATTTGTAAATATAATCTCATTGCCAGATTAAATCTATGTTAGTTGGTCGAACTACCCTAAAAATACTAATTATATTTGGATACCTAAGAACCCGATCCTTGAATGAAAGAAATTACGGAACAAGTAAGCCCAAGCGCCATTGAAATACAATTGTAAGTATCAAAATATACGATTTAGTACATCATCAACTACATTGTAAATTGTAAACATCCCAAATGACAACCACACAGTTTTAGTGCTAACAATTCTCTGACAAATGAAGTGCAAAACGAATAAAACTCAAACTGAATCGCTCACTAAAGCTAATAAAAACTAAATTACCTTGAATTTAGACATCTCCAGTTCACATTTGATCACAATAGTTCAATAGAATGCACATACACAATGCGCGACGGACGAGGGACGGAGATCAGTGGGTACACGCGAGTCGCTTGCGAGTCCAATTGATACTGGACCGGCCCGTGTCAACGCAGACCTACTTACGGAGAACATTTGATTGATAATAGCAAACGATGGCGAAAGCCCCTAGTTTTAGTGTACTTTTTTAATTGACACAATTTTACTTAGGATTGTTTGTGGGCTATATGTTTTGGATTTGATACTGGATTGACCAATGTCAACGCAGACTTGGTTACTGAGAAGATTTGATTGGAAATAGCAATATATAGCGAAAGTTACCGGTTTGGGCTTAAAATTATTTTTAAAATGCTATGGCTCCTTTTGTGTAACTTTTTTTAATACAATGCGACTGGTACAATTTGCAAAGAAAGACGATTATATTGTTTTTACGTTTCATGCTAATTTGACTTAGGATTGTTTTTGAACTATATTTTTTCGATTTGATATTGGATTGCCCAATGTCGACGCAGATGTGGTTAATAGATTTGATTGAAAATAGCAATACATAGCAAAAGTTCCCGGTTTCAGTGTACAAATATTTTTTGTATGGTACTATTTGCAAAGAAAGAAGATATATTTTTTAACGTTTCATGGTAATTTTACTTAGGATTGTTTTCGGACTATATAATATTTTGGATTTGATACTGGATAGGCCGATGTCAACGCAGATCCAGTTATTGCCGTGGGATGCGTGAAAAAAATAGTTTAAAATCTATTTTACTCCTCCACGCCGCCTTAGCCGATTTTGATGAAATGTTACAAGTAGTTAGGTTGAACCATGGATTAATACAAAGTTGATGCAAAGTGATAACAATGGTGTGGTGATGTACTTTTTATCCCAAAAACTTTACTGGTTCCCGTGGGATGCGAAAATAACTTCAAAATCAATGTTATTCCTTCACGTTCAAACCGAATTTGATGAAAATAGGTATGTAGACAGCTTGTAGGTACCCTGGATTAACATATAGGCAACTTTTTATAATCTTATCTTATATTATCTTATATATAAAATTTCCGTGTCACAGTGTTTGTTACCGTACTCCTCCGAAACGGCTTGACCGATTTTTTCCAAATTTTATATGCGTATTCAGTAGGTCTGAGAATCGGCTACTGTATATTTAGTTTTTTTTTTTTTTTCAAGGTAAAACAACGTTTGCCGGGTCAGCTAGTATAAATGTATTATTCCGTTCTATCGCCCTGCTCTGTCCTTACGGAGTGATAGATCGGACAAAAAAGTTTGATCTGTCCCCCGTTAGCGATAAGCGGAAAGTTCGAATTGTGTTCACCTTCTAAATGTTTTATCTGTCCCCCTCTCAACTTTAGGGGGAGATTAAAAATATATTTATGTTTGTAGTAGATACGAGTTCTTAAAAATAAAGCAACTTTTTGCGTGTTAGCAACCTTAGTACGAGTACAAACTATAAATGGTTTAGCATCAGGCTAATCAGCCGGGTGTGAAATGTGAAAAAAACAATTCACTTTGTAAACGTGAGGCATCTTAATAATTTCCGCGTAGGAAATGGTTACAATAATAATATACATATTTTGTTATTAAGTGAATGTTAATTTTTTTTTTCATGTTATTATGTCAACATATAGTTTTGGCATATTGTTCCATATTATTATTCTATATCACTAGTGTCTCCGCGACTCAAGTCGCATAGCGTTTGAACAGCGTTATATCTGTCTAAACGAAGTGACGTTATAACTCTCGGGCAAATAAACGAAATGACGGTGTGAAGTAAACAATGAATATGAATTAGGAGTACATAGTGTAACAAAAGAACGAACGGAATTTAGATTTTGTTATTTTTTCTAAAGGTGACCTTTGTTGGGTGTATTTGTATTTATTTTTGACGGAATCAAATAATCAAATCAAACTCAATTATTTAATAACAGAATACAGCATTAAAAAGATGTTATAAGTGTACTTAAAATATATAAAATCAGCTATATTCTTACCCGTAAGGCGCGTGAAATTGAAAATAGATCGAAATCAAAATATTAGTTTACTATAAAATACTACATGTCATTATTTCTACGTCAATATTCAAATCATTTTTATATGGCAACCAGTTTATATGTTTTATAATGTATTTATTTATCGTCAAAAAAATCTGATATACTATGATAATAATAATATATGTTAATATGACTTATTAATAAGAAATTATTATTAAAAAGGAATTCAGTTAAATACAGTTAGTGACATAAAACGCAGGTTTTTATGTTTTTTGTCTACACCCTAAAGGCAAAATCTTGATTTTACAGTTTTCTTGCTTCCGATTATATATATAGTTTCGATTACGATTTATAGCGAAAGTACTGTAAAATTAAAATTTTGCCCTTATCTGGTTCAACATAGAATTATGGTGTATGAATCAACTGACTGGCAGACGACAAAACCATGATAAATTTCCAATCTAAAATGTTCTAAAATCTACCTAATAAGTACTGCTATTTTGTGTCGAAAGTTTTCCAAATTTTACACTAGTGCATCAAATGGCCAATTTCATTTTCAAATCTATCCATAAGATATTTTTATCTCTGATCTGTGTTTTATTTTATTCTGTGTTCCTTTCCATCCAAATGTTGCCTGGAAGAGATCGCTTTAAGCGGAAGGCCGCCAATTGTGGCACACTATTTTTTTTTGTTCTTAGTTATTATTTTATCTTTAGTTTTAAGTTTGTGTCCAATAAAGTATTATCTATCTATCTGTGGTTGGATGTACAACATTTGTATGCAGTTTTTTTATAATGAATAGACTTACGTTTGACCGCAGCTTGAATGATGTTAAGCTTGACTGTGGTCTAAAATGTATCACGCTAGCCTAGAAGGAAACTATTTACTCCAGATTTGAAGATCCCTAAATTGTACTTCTCAGGAAAAAGAGACATAGGATGAGAATTCTTAAACTTCACAAAGTTTAGATAAAGATAAAAGATAAATTATTTATTGGCCTTACAACATCTTACATTCAAATTTACATTGGTTGCTAGATTAGAATACTTCATTATATTATCACAAATGTATATATAGTACTCGAATATTTCGTGCTTCCGAATAAATAAATAAAACTTTAATCAAAGCCATATCATGTATTGCGTCATTAAATGTTATACAACAGTATTTATAATAATAATAACATATGTTTTTATGAATCTCGTTATAGTTATAATAATAAGTCATTTACTTAAGTTTATTGAAAAATTCCATCATAATCATAAGTATTAAATTCTTTATCGAGCCTTCCTTTCTTTGCCGTCCTTTCAACTCTATTTTTTTAAACAATAATCTTTTCCAAGGTCTACAATGACAAAATATGAAAAAATCAAACTACGGTCCCCTAAAATGTAACAACAGAGGGTCCAATAAGAGCGAAAGATACAATTTAATAGAATCGAATTCGATCCAACTCGATCAAAGGGCTCACTAGGTTCCGAATGTCAACAGTTTGGAGAGGGGTCTTCGCATCCCTACCGGGCCCTATGGGACTTAAAGTTACGAAGGTCCTTACCTTCCTATCCCAAAACTGATGTTACGTGGTCCTTCGGAGAGGTTATTGAACTGTACAGAGTTATAAGTCACTAACTGCAGGTCAGATAGATAGATGAATGACCACTTTATTAAAACACTTATCCTACTAATATAATAAATGCGAAAGTTTGTGTGTGTATGTGTATATGTTTGTTACTTCTTCACGCTCAAACAGCTGAACCGATTTTTATGAAATTTGGCGTGAAAATGGGTTAGTCTTTGGATTAACACAAAGGCTGATTTTTATCCTGAAACCAATTGTGGGAGCAAATAACTTCAAAATCTACGTTCCTCCGTCACGCTGTAACGGCTGGATCGTTTTTGATGAAATTTACTATGAAGATAGGTTAGACTTTGATTAACACAAATTCTACTTTTTATCCCGAAAACAATTGTGGTTCCCGTAAGATAAGCAAATAAGATCAAAATCTATGTTACTCCTTCACGCTCTAACAGCTGAACCGATTATGATGAGATTTACTATGAAGATCTAAGGTCTAACAAACCTTGGAGTACTAAAACAAAGGTAATTTTTTATCCCACATTAACTTCTCTTTGGTCCCGGATTAACACGGGTAACACTGCAGGACGCAGCTAGTCTATACCAATATTATAAAGAAGAAAGTTTGATTGTTTGTTTGTTTGACGCGGATAGGCTCCAAAACTACTGGACCGATTTGAAAAATATTTGACCGTTGGGAAGCTACATTATCCTCGAGTAACATAGGCTTTATTTTGTTTCTCTTTACAACTTGGATTATTTTATAGCCCGTGTGAAGCCGGGACTGGCTGTAGTTCATAAATATATTTAAAAAAAACTTGCATGTGTCAATTATTCTCCCCTACCTTTTGTTCTTAAAGACATTAAAAGTGTTTTAAATAATAATAATCTATTAATGAATGAATAATTTATTTATTGTCTATGAAACTAGTTACATAGGTGGTATATTATAATATGTCATAAAAAGTTAAAACTATTCACAACTAAAAACACAGTAGGTAATAGTTTTTCTAGTTTTAGTAGTAGTACTTAAAGACATGAGTTTAAGTATGAAGTTAATAAACACTCGGCATATTCATATAATTTAATTATCGTCAAGGAAGAGTTTAACACTATAGTAGGTTTTTTACACAAAAAGGTAGGTATACAACTTGTAAGTACGCGTATACTAGAGAAAGATTTTTATGCGCATACCATACCTAAGAATATAGACACAAAATTATAATTAACACGACTGGAATTCAGCTGGCAGTGTGTTTGTAAAGCAAATATTATTGCTGAATACACGTTGAGTTAGTATGATTTTAGGCTGTAGCGCAATATTGTGAATATTAATTAATATTACACATGTACATGATTGTAATTCACGAGGTCTGAGCTATCTTCCAACTATAATTGTATCTGTCAGGTTTTGTGTTACAGAAATAGTGTTATAAGTCTTCTTATTTAAAGTTATATAATAATATGCAACTAGCAAACCCGGCGAACTCCGTTTTGCCACAAAGTAAAAAAAAAACCCTGAATTTTGTTTCCCTGAACCTCACGAAGCTTGAGCTCTTTCCAACGAATGCAAAATCGGTTTGTGCGTTCGACTTATTTTTATATAATAGATTAAGTACATTGATTTCTTCTTAGGTTTATATACATTGTTACTCGGTAAATAAAAAAAAATATATGATGCCTTAAAAACTCGACTCCAAAGCTTTGCTACTTCGGTGATAAAAGCAGAATATCAAATTTGTTTTCATAATATAGAGCTCTACCAGTTCTCAACCATCCATACCTGCCTCTATCTGGACGCTATCTGTACTTGACTACGCAAACTAACTAGCGAGAACTACAGACCTATTCGCTAGCGGTATGACTACGACATGATGTAGCTGGCTGCGTATAGATGGCGCTGGAACAAATATTGTTCACGTCTCTAGGTAGAGCTCCCTCGCGCTGGAATGGAAACACGCCGCGCCGCGCGCCAGTCCGGTAATGGCCGCCAACGGGGTGGTTAGCTCGCGTCCCTAACGCCACGACCCTCGCTCATACCTTGTTTACCTTATTTACATCACTATCACTACCCCCGCAGTCACAGTGCCGAGTGTTTATTATTATATTATTACGCACACTTGTAGTTTTCACTTCACAAAGTCGCGTCTAAAGTGTGTGCTCTCAATGTTTTTATGGTTTTGAGCGGCGCGCTCACGTCGCGTTGAGAATGCAGCGGTGTTGTGTTGTGTACTAATCGGATTTCTGGCCATGCTGGGCTACAGGGGAGCCATGTGTACCCGGCAGCACTCGCAGGCATGCCTCAACACGTCCCTGTCGATCCGACAGGAGATCCAGAGGTTCGAGAGCGTGCACCCTTCGATCTACGCTCTCTACGACCTTGTCGAGATGGTGCCCGATCCATTGCTGGCGCAGCAGATCAGGGACCACGTCGTCGCTATTGAAGGTCAGTAATGTACACAGTTTGGATGCTTCACTCGTGTTTACGTTTGCGGACGTGCTCTCCGTTTCTAAGGAGACGTAGCTGTTTATCGCCTGATAAATCACGTTGGATAACCTATTTCGCGTACTCTACTGGCTTGGTTAATTGGATCTGTTCCAATTAAAGGTAGTTTGAGTAGCGTGATTGTTGTTACGAAGCTTATTTAGTGCTATTATCGATTTTTAATTACTATTGTTGAATTGTAGAGTAAATTTAGATAAGAAATGTAGATCGATGCATTTCAATTTAGTTTATCATTCATAAATAACATCCAAATGGTTTAAGATGCAGAGCGTCGAGTGAATCCATTGATCTCTGAAAAGTGAAGTCTGAAGCAAATTAGAGAGAATAAAAGATCAACAGATAACGCAAACAGAAGATGAAAAGGGTGAATGATAATTAGATACCTACCTGAGGGGAAAGGAAAACAAAATCAAGCAACCGACGGAGAGAATGCAGTAAATCCAATTAGTCGATTATGCTAAAGAAGCTAAGATTAAACAGATGAACTTTAAATAAGAAAAGGTAGAGCTGAGATCGATAAAGCGTCTACGGTTAGCTATATACACACTTCTATGTGTATAGGTAAGTATACATTTCACAACTTTGCACAAGGGGAGCCAAAGAGAACGGAGACAGAACGCCTGACATAATAAACTTTATGCCAAAAACTTCTGTAATATGGGCCATACGGTGGTATTATCGTACCTTTAGAGTATGAAGATTGACTCAGATATACTTAAGTCTGAACGACTTAATTTTCTCGAAGCTTTGCCAACTAGAATAGACTCATCTTGAATGGGTAAGCTCTTCTATAAATTGAAGCCCGTTGATATAGCAGAGCCTTCCGAATAACTGATGTATAGAAATAAACTAATGTGTTAAACTAAATAAATCATAATACACAAACATATAACTCGCATCAATAAACAAAACATGCTGAAACATTAAAAATAAGGAGCATATGAAATCACGCACATGTGCTAGAGTAAACAACATACCGCATATAATTATCATGACCATGAAGAAGATTATTTGCTAAACGGATGCTAACCTGATTATATGGATGCTACTGTATCCGCCCACCACAATTAAAGATAACTAAGTACCAATAAACAATAACTACGATCTAAAAATAGTATCGGTAGAGACAGGTTGTCTTCAATGACCTTTGATATATAAAACAAGCTTGAATTATTTTATTCGTTAAATGGCGTGCAGAGCAAAGGCAGAAACAGCTGCAGTGTCTAGGTATTGTGTCTAGATGTGGAATTATTTATCTTGTGGCTGAAAACCTTCTGTTATACCTACGGTTTTATTATCTACTGTATATTTGTATGTTGCGAACTACACACTGCAATAGAAGTGTTAAGTTGACGTATACAATTATTGACCGTGCGTGAAAAGTCTTTGTACAAACTGGACATTTTTCCTTTTGCCTGTCTGTATGTATGTATGATAGTTTTGCTAAGAAGCTGTAATTTTGAACCAATATCAACGAAACTTGGTTCACAGGTAATTAATAATAATCAATTTAATTTTTTAGTCGTCGGCGATTTGTGATTTGCGGGATGTTTCCAGAAAATGACAGATTTAATTGCATCACTACTTTAATGGATATTAATTTGAATGATATTTAGTAGCTCGAAAAAAAATTGTTCAAGTGATTGTTGAGATATGAGGTCATAAAGCTTCAGTAATTACAAACGATGCTCCGAGAAATTTTGCTCGCGAAGTCTACTGTTTGGAGAAAAACTAGTCATATTCTAAGTAATAGCTAAATCTAAAAATTAACAAAAGATTAGAGTATTTATGATTCCTAAACATAATCCACTTGAATTCATCACGTAACATTCAAACAATGGGCAGTGTTTCAACCAAATACTGAGAACCTAAACCGCCGAGTTAAAGTCACGCAAGTGTCGATTTTTACCTTTCTCGTCCACGCTCTTGACATTTAGACGCCTTTATTGTTACGAATGTTTAATTTTTGTTGGCAAAGCGAAACGAGAAAAAATGTACGTTACAAAAACAGCCAATATTCTTACCAACAGTGTCTGCTTTTTTATTGTTATATATTCTCTTCTTGGTCTAAGAATTGAAACCATTAAACATACCTCAGTACATTTGTGTTATTTTTTGTCTGTCCATTATAGAAAGTTTTTTTTTTATTGTGACAAATTAAGCAACACACGACAATATAATTAAATACAATAATCAAAATAGTACACGTAAATTTAATTGGTAAACTTTAATTTGCCACAACACAGCCTCAACTCAGCATAATGCTGGTTGCTGAAGAGCAATCAACGCTGGTCTTCCGTTGAGGCTAGCTGTGACGTCACGCACGAGTACATAAAGAAGGAGCAATGATATAAGATGAAAGAAATACTATATTTTAAACAGTTTTATAGTATAAACATCAAAGTAGATAGACAACAGCTAACAACAACGAAGGAGATATAATAGAGAACAACGATAAATGCAACATGAATATACAACAAGATCTTTAAATTAAGAATGTATTAAACAAAATATAAACTAAAAAAAAGCTTATAAGTATGCATAAGTAGTTACTGGGATTATTAGACACTCAAATGACCGGACAAATCGGTTAACCTAGAGGTACCTATGTCTGAAACAACCGGGTGGTAATATTTTTTCTTAAGAAGCCGATGTAGAACCCAACGTAAAAGTATGTTTACAATACAATCAAGTTTAGTACAATCTATGTTTTTTTTTTTTTTGAACTGCAAGGTTTTTAAATGCAATAATTACCAATCCTATCAGACGTTTTTGAGGCATTTCGTCTTAGCAGTTCAGCTGCTTCTTAAAATTTAAGCATATTATATTTGCTCAGTAAATTCTTGTCAAAAACCAAAGTGGGTAACCACGATCTGCATTCTTAGGTCGTTTATGGAGAGCAAAAGTTTTTCATAAACAATTTCATAAATATTTATATTAATGCTCCAAGTTTCATGGAATCTGAAAAGGGTTTCGTAAAAGTTCCTCAAACATTTGCAATAAACAGGATAAAGTGAGATGTGTTTATATTTTGTCGACTTTTACGTAAACGAAATGGAACCTCGTATTTAATCATTGGATTTTCAATTTCGTTTACTTCTCTTATAATTTGATTCGTATATGCCGTCTTCTTCAGTTAGAAATTATGTTCTACTATATTATCTTGTGTTTTCTATACCAATTTAATAAAGAGGAAAAGTTTGATTGTTTGTAATATATAATAGACTCCGAACTACTTTCGATTAGGAAAATTCTAGCACAGTTGGGAAGCTATATTATCCCCGAGCAACGTAGGCTATATTTTGTATCTTTTTTGCAACTTAGATTTTTTTAGAGCAATGGGGTGCTATTATTTTATAAAAGGGCATTAATTTAATTAACGAGAGAAATAGTAACTATATTACTCTTCAAGTAATATAGTTACTATTTCTCAACGAATATAATGCAAGCGTCAGATAATTTGTTATTCTACGAGCAATACCTACCTACTGTATCAGTATGAAAAAATCTACAACTGTATTATGTACGAACACACATTCACCTATACTAATATTATTAAGAGTTAAAGTTTGATTTTTTTGTTTGTTTGACGCAAATAGGCTCTGAAACTACTGGACCGATTTTAAAAATATTTCACCGTTGGGAAACTGGCTACACTATCTCTGAGTAACATAGGCCGTATTTTGTTTCTTTTTGCTACTAAGATTATTTTATAGCCCGGGTGAAGCCGGGACGGGTTATTTGATTAGTTTAAAGATATTTGTTTGAATTTTAATATTTTTGTCGCTTTATAAATCAGATAATAAATTAATTCCAGTTAATTACAACTATTTACCTAAAAATATTTTTGTATTATGACTTGCATAATACGAGTAAGTAAAAAAATAACAAAAAAACATATAAACGCGAAAGTTTGTGTGTAATTGTGTATGTTTGTTACTTCTTCACGTTCAAACGGCAGGAACGATTTTGATAAGATTTACTATGAAGATAGGTTAGACCTTGGATTAACACATAGGCTACATTTTATCGCGGATTAACGCATCTCACACCGCGGCGCGCAGCTAGTATTGTATAAAGACGGCAAGTACGGGATATTCAATTAATATCCGACGATTATAATTCCTGATGCATCATTAATCTTTAGGGTTTATTCTACCCTCCCTTTGTTGGCAAGTAGTAATTATTGTGAGATATCAAACAGAATTTATTCATAACGGGATGTAACTTGTAGCATAACTATCCGATTCAAGCTCTATTTGAATAATGGATTGCTGGATCTATGGCAGAGACAGCTCGTAACATACCCTGATGCCAACGGGTGTATCATCCTAATCCTTGCTTCCTACTTTGTAAATTCCTAGTTATAAATGCGAATGTTGTGGATGTTTGAATGGCCCTTCTAGGCAAGCGTGTTACATATTAGACCACAGTAAAGCTTAACATTAGTCAAGCTGCGGGCAATCGTGAGCCTATTCATTATTTAAAAAAAAACATGTATGTTTGTTACTTCATCACGTAAGCCAAGTTACTTTGGATACCTTCGGTGGTTTGAAAGCTCTCGCTTCGAAACACCAGCTTGGTCACTTAGATCATACGAAGAAGAAGAATTACACTCACGGAAAAGAAGAACTTAATCACGTGACGAATGAATTACGGCTGGTCAAGTACATAGAGGCGGGCGCCAGGTCCATCCACAGAAGACGCACGTCCTCGGATTTTGTGGTCCTCAAATTTTTTTTTTTTTATGATAGATAGGCTAGCGCTTGACGTAAACCTCAAGATCGCAACATCACTTGATGTTATGTGATGTTGCAATCAAGCGTGGAGCGCGTTTGCCTAGAAGAAAGAAGAAGAGGTTATAATAAAGTTCAGAAGAATTCCGGCAAAGAGTTCCACAGTTTAAAGGTCCGCACAATATATGTAGAAGTGCAACGCTTCGTGCGGATTTTTGGAACTTCAACTGTATAGCGGTGCCTCCTAGCCGTCTCCTTGATCGTGTTGTGTCGGTTTCCTCACGATGTTTTCCTTCACCATAAAGCTACCGTAAATCCACAAATAACTTGAAAAAACCTGTCCTTCATTGCTCCAGGATCGATAGTCAAAACAGACACCGACAGAAAAAAGCAGACGTATTCTACCGAGCCGCACTAGCTAATAACAATAGATTATTGACAGTTATTAAAGTTGATAATCAATATAAGACACTGTTATTCTACGCTTTCGAAACAATGGGTTGTCGGGGAACTGAGCCCAAACTTTTTATTTTTGAAATTAGGCGTAGACTAGGAGAGAAATCAGGCGAATACCGCTCCGGATCGTACCTGGCGCAAAGGCTATCCATAGCTATACAACGCGGCAATGCCACCAGCGTTACGAGTGTTTTATTATTTTATGAGTGTTTTTTTTTATTAAGTACTTTTATAATTGACTTGTATTTACAATTATTTAACTTTATAATTAACTTATCATTAAATCCATTCTTAAAAATATGCCCCAAAAACCTTTGAAAAACAGTAAGGTGAAAATATACAAAGACCATAAAGTTCTCAAACTACAACTAAAGCAATGGTTACACAGTATTAAATTGACTGTAGTACTCCCCTGTACGAAGGTAAACCGGTTTGAACGAGACAAACAATAATAATAATAATGCAAGTCGAAACGTGAAGGCCATGGTCATTGCTTTACAAAAGAAAAAAAAAGGAGGAAGGAGCGTATTTATACATACTCGAAGGAGGGTTCTGACTGTGGATTCTGTCACAACCATATATTATATTTATTGTGCTACATCAGTACCTACTTTGGTCAAATATAACATGGCTGCCAACACCATGTAGATTTGGAAGTTGTAGAAGTTAGCATATTAAATAAATAAATAAAAGTTTTTTTTTATTTCAAGCAGACAATAACTGTATAGGGGTGCCAGTCAATTAAAAAATTAAATTAAATAATACTGAAAGTCACAGTATCACAGTATCATGTGCTGGGTCATTTTTGTTTTGGTCTATGTGGACAGAAATCCAGCCCAAGTACTGGACTTCTCACATCCTCAGAGACAGGCATAAGGATTGTATTGGCAGAACGGCACAATCTTTGCCAAAAAGATGACACCCTTGATCTAATCACAGTGAAAAAGTGCGATTGGAGTGACAAATGCAGGCAGTGCGAAACTATAAGGTTTTCTTGTACACGTAACGGACCCCTAAAAAGGTGGCAATTGTTTAGGTTTGGTAATAAGAAGCTTCCGTTGCCATGTTAGCTTTTGTGTATTTCTAAATATAAATATAACTACACTAGCATGGAAATAAACAGGACACGTGTCAAAGTAAATTTGGGGCAGTTAATATAAATAAAGGAGGGTTTTGTAATGTAAAAAAAAACAAGAACGATTTAAAGTTACTCTAATCAATAAAGAAAAACTCTTAAAATTCATGTTCATTCATTTGCATAATAAAATGAGTGTAAGCAAAGGTATGTGAACTTTGAAATATTACATTTACTGTACCCATACTTCTACTGATTAAATTAATGAATTATTTACGTCTACTTTCTTATCAAATTAAAAGTTTCAACGATGGAAATAATAATTGCTTTGAACTTGTATCAGCTTTCAAAAAATACGTTCTACAAATTATTAAAGCTTGCTTCAGTGAATCCTGTCTATAAATATTTTATGTAACAAGATACACGTGTAAGAATTAACGTAAAAAAACAAGATACACGTGTAAGAATTAACATAAAAAAAAAACAAATTTCTTTGAATTCAAAGCCTGGCAAAAATAAACTTAAGTAAACATAGACAAACTTTACACCAATAAAGAAAAAGAAGATGAAGAGATCTTTAATTTAAGACACCTATTAAAAGCACAATTAAACTTTCATAGTGCTTACAATAAAATAAGTGAAGAACAAAAGCCCAAAGTGAGCATAGATTAAATCAACGAACATTTAGCACGTTGTAAAGTTCTACGGAGCCAACTTTAAAACTCTCTATAACTACAAGAAATTCAAGTTCTAAGAATCTTAAAACTTTACCTGACTGCTAAACCAGGTTTCTTTTTAAGCTTCAGTACCTTCGGTTTGAAAGTCATTGTGTACTTCTTGGAGCATGTAATTATTAATTCTTGGACTTGCTAACAAAATTGTCTCAAAGGTTGGGTTGGTTCGTGATTTGAACGTCCTTTGGCACGAGAAAAAGTTAGTGTGGTAATCTTACATTTTTGAAGTTTTCTGATAATCTTTTAATTGTTTAAAAATACTCAATGAATATTTCCATAGACAACTTGATTACCTATATGATATTTAAAAAAATAAAAAGTCAAATTCTAAACATAGCAATCTATGCATAAAAATGTATATTTATAGTAACCACCCTGAAAATGCATTTACTTTATTGACTCGTTATTTTAAAAGATTGCCTTATATTTACATATATTAAAAATCGTTTGCTCGAAACAATAGTCATTGCAATAGTTATTACTTACTTTCCGGCTAAAGGTTACTTAAGAATAATGTTATGTTATACTTTACTGTACGGCACTAGTTTTGTGCCGTTACGTTTTGTTGTATTATCTACTAAACTTATCATTAAAGATATATTATTAAATTGAATAGTTTTAAATGAGTGGTGTTGTTTTCCGCTTAGTCTTCATACATATTTTGATGTCTTTTAACTTTCGATAGGAAAGAAAACCTTTAAACTTTCGTGTTCTCTCGCTTGCGTAACTAAACGAGTGTAAGCAAGAGAGAACTTACATTCGGATGTTTTGTTTATTGAAACAAGTTGTTGAGATTTTGCGACTTTATTTTAAAGAAAGCGCGAGATTATTTCTAATTATAATAAAGCTATAATCTAGCCTACTAAGCTAATTAATAGTATTACTTTAGCATAAACTACTAATTACGTTAAGACTCTAAAACGTGTCCATTATATCTCTATTACTTTAAGTTTACGAGAGTATACGACTGTAAAATATAATTATAATAAGGTAAAAAAATTGCAGACACCAAGAAAAATAAAACCAAAAATATGTAAAAGGAGCCAGAAACAAATACACACGTTGATGCAAACACTTTTGGAAATAACAAAAGCATGTTGGAACTCACCTTTGCAAATGACAGTGATAGACAAAAACATATTGAAAATGCCCTCAAAGCATTCCATAAATTGTGTATAACGGTGCTCCGATGAGTTGAACGTCAGGTACCTGCGATATCAACAAATCAATAATGCACGGTCGAGAGCGTATCTGGGCGCAGCTATGGGGGCAAACACAAAATAACAAAGTGGAATATAACTGTTTCTCCAGTAGCGCCTTTAGCTCAGCTAGCTAAGGTTATCTGACGCGATCATCGAATCTAAGCGCCGGTCGATGCGGACGGTTTCTGGATGGGTGACCAAGACTGTCGTTTATCATGTAGCATTTTCATCTGGGTGCTACCGTTGGTCGGATGACACGTTAAATTGTAGGTCCAGGCTGTTAGTCTTAGTACCATAAGTCGTTAAGCCTAGTCAGAGGCCTTAGGGCAGCTTGAAACCTCTCGACATCAGAGCTTGGCCACTTAGCTCATACGATGAAAAAGAAGACTGTTTCTGATTTTGCACAAAACTTATTCTTTTCCAGAGATTCTTTGAAAGTGGTATTGATTATGAAGTTTACAGTTACGTTAACCTATTTACAACTACCGTTACTAACCTTTATATCTTCTTCAAGCTCTGGTGTCGAGAGTTTTCACTATACTCGAATGTTTGTGACTTGGCTTAACTACTTGTTCGTAGGTTAACATCCGGAACCTACAATTTAACTTGTCATTCGCACACGACAGCGCCCAAATGACAATGCCAGTTATTACTTGACTGCCTTTTGCCTTGTCACCAAATTAAAGACTATCCCGCTTCGGTCGTTGCTTAAACTCGGTGATCGCGTTAGAACACCTTAGTTAGCGTCATTAACGGTGTTGATATATAAAGGTGGCCCCATCACACCTCCCTGAGCGCGCCCCGGTCACCGCCACCGTATTTGCGCTGTCCAGCTATCGCATGATGTGTTGTCGGGTAACGCAGTTATTCACCGTTCTTTACATCCTTCGTTCGTTTTCACCGTAAATACGTTTTTTTCTCACCAGTCGCTTGTGGGGATGAAAACGAATAGCAAGCGGCGGATACATATCGGCTTGATAGGAGAAATTTATGGGACTGGTGAATGTTAGTTGCTAGTATTCGTCGGTGCGTTGGGATAGAGTAGGCTGGACTGTTTCTATAAGCTAGGCTTGCTCACATGTTTTATTTATACCGATTTAAGCTTCAACAATGATTAATGGAATATTGATATTGTTTTCATTGTCAATGATACGAGTAGAGCCGACTCGAGACGATGATCTCTTGATGTTGATCTTTAGTTATCCACAATGAGTGACAGATTAGATGCGCATTTATTTATAACCAACATAATAATGTTAAATTTCATGCTTGTATATAGATCTTGTAAAAGGAGAGTTATATCTTTGTTATATTGGCATTATATATTTAAGAAAATTATGTAATTGCTAGCTACGCCCCGCGGTTTTACCCGAGTTAGTCTGGTATTTTTTTGAAAGAAGAGAAAAAAATTTGTAAAGAAAAATGTTCGCTCAAGATTCTAAAATTTAAGGTTTTTGTTCTAAGGTTTATTTATTCGAGGCGTGTTCACGCTTGACCGGACCTCGCCTACAAAGTTATTAACTATTCATGTTAGGGATAAGGTCTCTACCTTTCAATATGGTTCCCCCTTACCATTGTGTGGCAGTTAGAGTAAACACAGCGACCAGCCCCCAAAGCCAGGTAAAAAAGCCATTGGCAAATGACGACACTCACATTGGTAATGACTACTACTATCAAAGGCACTAGATAAGCAATAGTAGTCTACAATCTTATTTATTATGACTGACAGATTGATATACAGACATAATTCTACTTCCTATTATGCAATCCTTTCTACTATAATATAATATTATAAAAGTGTGTGTATGTGTTACTGTGTATGTGTTACTTATTTAAGCTCAAACGACTGATTATAATGATGGTATGGAATGTATGCTTAGACACAGGATTAACACATAGGCTACTTTAATCCCGAATTAACCTCTTTTATCCCCAAATTAACACGTATAATACCGCATGCCGCAGTTATCTTAATATATATAAATCTTGTGTCACAATGTTTGTCCTCAATGGACTCCTAAACCACTTAACCGATTATAATAAAATTCGCACACCATGTGCAGTTCGATCCAACTTGAGAGATAGGATAGGTTAAATCTCAAATTATAGTCGCAATTTTAATTTAATGCAAATTATTGTCTGTTATTCTTTGACAGTCACAATTATCTCTTAACTAAAATGATTCTAACAGATGTCAATACCTTTCGACTGGGTTGAGTAAGTAATCAATAGATGGCGCTGTACCCCTATGTGAGGCAAAACAACGTTTGCCGGGTCAGCTAGTTACTTTATAAATGCTAAAGTTTGTGTCCGTGTTAGTGTGTATGTTTATTACTTTTTCACGCTCGAACAGCTGAATAGATTTAAATGATATTTGTTATGGACATAGTTCAGACCCTGCTGACCCAAGCTACCTATTATCCCGGATTATAGCAGATACTCGTAACACCGAAGGACGTAGCTTGTAAAGATAAAATAAGATTGTTGACTACTTTCGCGTCGTTCATCATATTAATTATTTGATCTAGCACCATTGACAGTAGAGAACATTGGTGGCAATTCTGGCGAACACACGACTAAACTAAATTTAGAGTAATCCTGTCACTTTTCATCTTTAATGAACAGAAAGAGACAACACGATTGAACCGTATACAAAACAACTAAAATCACGTCAAATATGGAAAATGTAGGCGATTTTAGAGCACACCCAATTGTATCAACTCTAAAGTTACCTACATTTTATATATTTAACATAGTTTTAATTGTTTTGTCAATGGTTTAGATCCAGCCGTCTCTTTCTGTTCACTAATGGTGAAAAGAGACAGAGTTACTTTAAATTTAGCTCAGTCGTATGTACACCAGAATCGCCACCACTATTAATATGAGTGGTGTTAGTTGCCACTGGCTCTCTTACCTGACTTCGGGCGCAGTAATCGAGCTGCCATATGCATCATTCACTGTAACGAACGCACGCCATTAATTATTTACTAGAGCACTTTTTATGCGACTTGTTTGCTGTTTTGTTCAGATACAGTAGCTAAGCTATACCAATATGAAAAAGGAAATAAAAATGTAATATATATTTTTTTTAACAAGTTTATTCTAATTCATAAGTTTGATTGGAACCAATGCATTGTTGGTATAAATATTGGAAGGGCTATTTTTGGTGGTCTTTAAATTTTTTTTTATTTATATGTGTACGTTAATCGTACTCGTGTCGTTAATCCGTACGACCGTATACTCGAGTTTTCTTTTTGATATAAATTAAAACCTCGTATTTAAAAGTGAACTATTGCGTAACATGGCTAACGTTCTATTGGTCAAAAATTGGTGCTGTCAAAAACAAATGTAACAATTATACGGCCTATAGCATATATTTTTTTCAATAATTTCATTATGATTTTTTTATATTTATGATTTTTATTACACGCTTTATATTAGCTTCACCTGTATGTTTGTATGTTTGTTACCGACTTCTTTGGGCGCGATTTTGACCCACTTTAAACGGCCAGTTTTTGTTGAAACTTTGTAGATTTATTGAGGACCGATGACAATACACTAATTTGATAAAGTTATTTTTTTTTTGTATTTTTGTTTGTATGTTTGTTTGTAACCGACTTCTTTGGACGCGATTTTGACCCACTTAAAACGGTCAGATAAGCGTGTTTTTTAGTTTTTTTAAACTACTATTATTTTCATGATAATTTCATTTCAATTTATGACTTAATTAACACGATCAATAACAATAACACGATCAGTAACACGAACAATAAATTTAACATTTTGACCATCTGTCTTTGCCTTAACGGGAACTAACCTAATTTAGCAAATTTGCACGAAACTAACAACATTCTCTGCAACTACAAAATTTTTAGAGCGTTGAACTTAAGCTCACTAAACGCTTCCATTAAAAATCATTTACCGCAAAATAAAGTTGTAAGAAGTAAAGTCCGTGAAGTCTAAACTTTTTTTTTGTCAAACCGGTAAGTGATTGTAAAAAAATCTGTGAAGTCTAAACTTTTTTGTAAAACCGCTACTAGTGATTATAAAAAAAACTTGCGTGGAACTGTATCACTGTCAGATACTGTTGTTTTGCCTTGGCTTGGACAGAGCCGTGTTTTTATCGACCCATGTATGAGTATTATGTATTGCAGCTAAGTGCATAACACTGATAATGAAAATCGTTAATCGTGAACGCGATTTCGCTTTCTGAATGCTTCGGTTATCTGGTAGTTTATTTCTTTGATGTGGGCAATAATTTATTTAAAACGTCCTACTAATATATTGAATGCGAAAGTTTGTGTGTGTGTGTATGTTTGTCACTTCTTCGCGCTTAACAGAATTTGATGAAGTTTGGTATGGAAATAGTTTAGACCTTGGATTAACACATAGGCTACTTTTTATTCCGAAAACATTACTGGTTCCCGTAGGCGCCCAAAATGTTAGCAGCATTGCTACGTTAGATAGCAATGCCTAGTTTTTGATGCTTAGTATAATTTTGTAAACTTTAAAAATAAATAAATTAAGGTAATTTTCTAATTTTTTTATAAATTTATGTTTTAAATGAATCACTATTATTTGATTGGTATACACGTAAACATTAAACATTACCTTACATTATACGTATATGTAGTATGATTATGTCATTACCTATACGAGTATACATATGTAAAGGTGCGTATAAGTTGAAAGATAGATGCAACATAAACAAACATTATAACGTATATAAGTTATGTTTTTATCAACGAAACCTTATAAGGCTATGACCACACCGCCTCCGGCCTCGCTCATTATGAGTCTCAAGTATATACTTACCCTTATGAGCTAGTTTTCTCATTGCCAAGACAACGGCTCCGTTAATTAGATTTACGGTGTTTATCCCGGAAACGTTTCGTCTCGGAATACGCAATGTTTGGTGCGGAACATGTGTGTTTTCTTTCTTTTGATTATGCTTTTATACACAAATGTGATACGCTAAAAAGTAGTAGAAATAAAGGAAAGCTATTCCCCGTGAGAGCAAGAACCCAACTATTTCATGGTAGTATTTTCTGTATGGGTGTAAAAATCTACAATAACTTGACTCTGTCAATTAGAGAGACCAATTCTTTGTTTGCTTTTAAGATAAAATTAAAATCTTTCCTTGTTCAAAAATGTTATTATAGCATAAAAGAGTTTTTAGAAGGTAAATGATTGGAATATTGTTAAGACTGCTTATTGGATTATTTTATTTTTGGATTTTTAGTTAGGACTGTTTATTGAGTTTATTTATGTACCAAATAATGTAATGACTAAATTTAAATTAGCATAAGTATTAGTAATATATAATTTTATGCATTCCTTAAAATGCTAAAACATGGTGAGACTTATCATCATAACATTATTTTCCATTATTATGTATTACCCATGTTTTGCAAAATAAATTATTTGAATTTGAATTTTAAAGATCATTACTATCATAAATTCCATTTAATACATTCAATTGAATTGATTAAAGCGTTTTACCTCCACTTTTGTTATCCAAATCGCCTAACTTAGCTGTTTCAAATAATCTAGCGATTTTCAAGGCTAGAATGAACCGGTTCTTTCTAGGTAAGCGCTGTCCACCGTAGACCTCAATATCACTTATCATCAGGTCAATTGTGGTCAAACGCTGATCTATTAAGAGTAAAATAAAAAATACAGGCTTTAAAAAAATAAAAATGGTATTTTATGACATGGTTGATATTTATGATTTGCTACAAATTACAAATTGATACTTACAAATTTAGTGAGTTTTATTTTAATGTCATATCAAATTTTTTGTAACAGTATTTTCTTAACTTGTGTAACACGAAATTCAAGATAATGAATTCACATGATTTGAGTTAAGAAAAACATAGTAAAGTATATATGTTATAATACATACAATAGGTATTTTAATGAATTTTATGTAACCCAATTTCTACGGGAAATAATAACAATCATAACGTTTTATACCTACGTAGACAATCACGGCACTGTACGGTAACCCAAATAACAAATAGCTTTGAAACATTCAAGGAATGTGTTCCAAGTATGCGTTTGAAGTTAATGACAAGTCATCAAGATATGTGAAACATGTTAATGTTCATACTCGAACATTGCTACATATTTGCCACGTGGGCGCAACGGTAACATTTGTTTCTAAAACCAAAACAAACATTTTGTTTGGCTAAGAAAACATTTCATTTGATTATGATCTCTGATTCTTTGATAACAATGTTCATATTAAAGTAGCAAATTACAGATGAGTTAACTATTCATATTCTACGCGTCTGTAAGGATACAATTCCGGTCCTTCCCACGTGTTTTGCGTTTTACTCAATAGTCCCTATAATAAGGCCACACAAGATGTCATCACCTTCCCCTTATCATGCGATTATAAACTTTGACCATATCAAAATAAGGATCAAGATTCCTAGTACTTAAAGACAAATCGGGACAGCCAATCTTACCTGGCTCAGTATCTCAACTGATAAAAGAAACTTGTTCTGAAGAGGTCAATTGAAGGAAAGCGCAAGTTATCGCCAAACTTACGGTCGTTGACGTAGTAGCAAAGATGAAACTTGATATTTCCAGCCGTTATAATGTGATGCAGTGAACTAATACCACTTAGAAAGATTAGAAGCCATAAAAATGTGTTCTCAATAAGACCGAGTGACCTAGACTCGAAGATATAGCATCAGTAAAAATAGAATTCGAAGTCGGAATCGATAAAGCAGAGGAACGACGCGACAAAAAAATGGTACAATAAGATAAAAAGCAGCAATAATGAGTGGAATCCGAGCCGGCTGACTAGTTTTAAAGCACAATAGAGGAACAATGGAGACCGATCGGATCAGCTCCGGACCAAGTCCATTAAACTCTTAAAGAAAACTCGGTTCTCATGACTGCGACATTAATATATCGATTTGGCAAATCGATTCGGCCATTATCGTTACTTTTATCGATACTCCGCTGATTGGGACTGATGTTATTTTTACGACTCGTATATAAAATTCACATTGCGCCCGTTATTGATATTTTATGATTTACGATGTTTCCGGATCTAATTTTAGTAAAATGTGCGATTTTTTGCATTTCATGTGAAATTTTGTTTGGATAATAAGTTACTCGTAGTGGTTGTGGAAGTAAGTACAGTGTAAACTCTATATAACGACATTGAAGGGCTGTGCATTTTATGGCGTTATAGAGAGTGGTCGTTAAATGGAGAGAAATAATGTATTATTGTATTGAATACAAGCCAAACCAACTAAAGCCAATTGATTTCGAAGCTTTAGAGAGTGTGTCGTTAAATCGAGTGACGTTACATGGAGTTTACACTGTATAATGAAATTGGAATATAATTTACCTACTTATTTCATTGATTTACCTAACCCTAGACATAGACTTTACCGGTCTTATGAAACACTATCCAAGAAATAATTTAAAACTAAGTCAATTCAGTTCAATTTTAATGTGTCTTTATTTCTTAAAAATCTTAAGCTATGTACAATGCTAGTTTTAAGATCCTAGCAATACAAAATAATTGAAGAGTCATTAAATATTTAAGAAGCATGAACTTATTATAAACTTATTGCATATATTTGGTACTTTAAAAAAAAACTACAAGTACTACCATATAATATACTAGCTGACCCGGCAAACGTTGTTTTGCCTCACTTAGGGGTATGAAAAATAGATAGTGTAGCTTATAAGACACGTTCGTAGATTTACCATAGCAGCGCCATCTATTGATTACTCATTAAACCCAGTCGAAAGGTATCGACATCTGTTAGAATCATTTGGAGTTAACAGATTATTGTGACTGTCAAATAATAACAGACAATAATTAGCAATAAATTAAAATTGCGACTATAATTTGAGATTTAAACTATCCTATCTCTCAAGTTGGATCAAACTGCACATGGTGTGCGAATTTTATTATAATCGGTTAAGTGGTTTAGGAGTCCATTGAGGACAAACATTGTGACACGAGATTTATATATATTAAGAAAAAGGTATCAAACATACGATATTACATCTTGGCTATCTATTAAATAGCTGTAGAATCAATCCACTCTGCTGATTCACTCATAACGTAGTAGTCATTCTGTAAATGGATTGTTGTCAGGAAAAATGGTTCATTGATTTATTTATGAGAGGCAATGATTGCCGCTTACTTTTTCATTTATGATTGGACAGTTTTATTGTGTTTTACCAGATTTATGTGTTTTTGATTCTTGGTTGTAGTAATTACCGATAGTGCTGTGTCAGTAAGGCTGCGAAAGTTCTGTTTGCTTTTCGAGGGTCAAGGTTTTATGTCCTTTTTAGGGTTTCGTAGTCCTGAAAGTAGCTTTTATAGTTTTTCATTAATTAGTGCCCTTTAGTGTTGGGAATTTGATCGCGATTCTAAGGTTGATAACATGGCAAATTAGTTTGATCAGTGTTTAATAAAGTTTTTTACACAGTTTAGTTTTTGACGACCTCGTTAGCGTAAAGGTTACCATGCCGGTCTGCTAATCAGAAGGTTTCGGGTTCGATTCCCGGCCCGGTCAACATCTTTCTACTTAACTAAATTTATTGGCTGTGGGTCTGGGTGTTAAAAATATGTATTTATATATAATATGTATGTATGTATATGTAGTATATCAGTTGTGTTAGCAACCATAATACGAGCTAGAAATGGTTCAGTATGGGGCTAACCAGCCGTGTGTAAATGCGTCAAAAAAAAAAAAAAAGTATTTGACAAGCAGGGCGCGTCTAAGCGACTCTCGTAAAACATTCAACAAATATTATAAATGCAAAAGTTTGTGTGTGAATAAGTGTGTATGTTTGTTACTTCTTCACGCTCAAATTTGATGAAATTCGGTGTAAGGCTAGCTTAGACCTTGGAAAAGTAGTTTGTGTGTTAACACATACTACTTTTCATCCCGAAAACATTTGTGGTTCCCGTAGGATAGGCAAATAACTTCAAAATCTATGTAACTTTTTCACTTCTTCAAATTGTGATGAAATTTACTAATGTCGCGAGAACATATGATAAGGATACTTGGCAAAAGATTTCTTAGCTAGCCCGTTGAGCTCTAGACAATACTTAACTATCATTACACTTTTTTATTATTTCTACTTTTTAGCTTTGCTAGCCTAAAACCGTATTTTCTACAAAACTGACCTAGTTATCGTATATTTTTCTCCAAGCAGTAAATCTTACTCTTACCTTACAAATTGGCAATGTTAACGAGACCCAAGACAGTTCTTTCAAGCCGCAGAATGAAATATACAGTTATCATCATTAGCCGCTACATATCGAGTGAACCGGTTTTTTTGTAGTCAAGTATATTTGACAAGAAGTTCACAAAGTTTAAGATGAAATTTATAAAAATTGTATGAATATTTATATATTATTAATTTTCTTTTAAAAGGTCTTGTTTAGGTATCCCTTAACAAACTATAATCTAATCTATGAAGCTTATAAATAGTTTAAATTCTATATAAGCTTCTAAGTTGATATGATCTCTAAGTGTGCTTTAGCACATTTCTTAATGTGCTAAAGTTAAAGCGATCACTTTGTTCATGTGTTCTATTTTCAGCACCTATATTTTAGTTCTTGTAGCTTGGCTAACTAAGGTGACACGATCATCAAAGCTTAGCAACGGTCGATGCTGATATTCTTTGGATTGGTGACCATGCACATTCTTTCAAAAAATGGCATTTTTATCTGGGCATTACCGTGATTCGGATGACACGTTAAATTATAGGTCCTGGCTTTTATAGTCATAGTACAAACAGTCGTTAAGCCAAGTCAGAGGCTTACGAGCGGCTTGAAAACTCTCAACACCAGAGTTTAGCTTATAAAAAGAAGAAGAAGAAGCATAATACCTATAAATAAACAATTTTATATCAAAGCACAAAATACAGAAATGGTAAATCAGAGCAAGCATATTAAATTCTTTCAATTTACTAAATCAGCAAAAAAATATCAGACATCTTTGTAGTTGCTACGTACATATTTATATTTTCCCAATATCAATAAAGTACCTTCTTTACCTTTGAAATATCTAATTCCAAGAGACGGCGAAATAAAAAGAACGACCAAATTAAAGATTCATACAAGATTAGCTCCTGATATATATATATTTATTTCTATTCAGTCCGCCTTCGGGGCTCTACGTAATTAGCAGTTGAGAACGTAAAAAGAACGTAGAATTAACTTAAAGAAACGAAAGAATAATGTTAGAGAAGCGAGGGAATAATGTTAGAGAAGCGAGGGAATAATGTTAGAGAAGCAAGGGAATAACGCAGCTAGAGCAAATAAACCACGTTCTCATGCAATGGGGAAAATAAAGAGTAAAAGTATTGAAAGGTAATGGAAATGAATCTTTGATCGTAAAGTTGCAAAGTGCACGGCTATAAATTAAAATCCTTTATACTTGTAGGTAAAGTTTATTGGTTTTGAGGATCTTTGTAGAAGAACATATTGAAACCCATTTTCTTTCTTTGAAATGACATAATTGCCTTTATTTTTTTATTAATAGCGTAGTTTGATTTGAAGTTACCGTTTCCAAATTTTTTGGTGAAGATTTAGAACGTAGACAGAGAAAGCAATTTAGAATAACTAACATAAAGATCTCTGCAATTTGAAACATACTTAATTAATTTAATAATTAATAAATACGCTTTGACATGTAACATGGATTTCCCAATTTTTTAGGTGAAGATTCATAATAACTAAAATAAAGATTTCTGCAATTTTAAACATACTTAATTAATTTAATAATTACGCTTTGTCATGTAAAATGGATTTAAGTAACAAGAATCTTTGACTTCAACGGTTTTCAGGGGACAGCGTTTGTATGGAAAAACGGCTCTAGTGATTCCTCTTAATGCAACTAGTTTAGGACCCAACAGACGTAAAAAGCTTTTTTTTTTCTGTCTTTAGAACCTTCTTCTGACACTAAGAAATACACAAAAAAAATAGTGAAATTGGTCGATAGTGATGATATAGTTCAAGCGGACTCTGCCTTTGAGCTCGAGCTTTGGGTGAAGGAAAACATCATGAGGGAACCATAATATCATAATGACAAGGCATTTTATAATCCTCACCAGGCTAGCTATCACCTTCAAATTGAAAAATCTGTCCTAAAACTCCTAACAGTGAGTTCCAACAGCCTGTTTGTAAGCTGGTTATTCTAGACTAGACATGCTTCTCCTTAAGCCAGATCCTAGTAAAATGTCTATCTGTAAGTAGTAAATTCAAATTCAATATCCAGTTATTTCGACTATTTTTTCAAGTCATAGTAAAATCAAAACATTAACACAAAAATAAAAATATAATAAATCAACAGATGTCACAGAATTACAACAATAAAATTTACATATTTTAAAAAGAGATACCTTTCGAGAAAACATAAAAACTGAGCTATAATATAACTTTCCCTACCCCTTAGATTGGAAATCTCATTTTGTTCCCTCTCGAATCTCAACGGCTCTCAACTTGCGAATCACACTCGAGTTGGCTAATTACCAACTTTCCTTGTTTCACTACAATATTACTTTCAAGCATTGTTTCTAATTTTTCCCAAAACTCTCCGTTTCGTTTCAACTTGTTCACTATTGTTTGTTGTCTAATTGTTATCGCGTCTTTTGGGTACTTTATAGAAGGTATTTTGATTGTCTTCTCAAAATAAATTCACTTGTTCCTATATTACAATCGACGCAGTTACACTGTTGAACAAGAAGCTATGATAGGGTCGAAGCTATGATAGCTCTATCAGGCGTGCAAACGGCTTACGTTTCGAGAGTCGTGGGTTCGATTTCCACACATGATCTCGTGATTTCGGTGTAGGATAACATCGTGAGGAAACCATTGTGGTAAAGCGTGTTCAAGTATTCGCCTTAAGAAAAACAAATGTTGCCATGTGCTGGAACACACTATTTTATTCTAGATTTCTTGTTTCTTGCCAGAAATAGCATATTATAATATTGAAGAATTTTTTAAAGATAAATCTTGATAGGACATTTAGTATGAAATTTCATTCCATTGACATTGTAGTTTTCTATTTCCTATCATTTTTTAACATTCTGTAATAGGTATTCAATTCATATAGACAACAATTTATTTAATTTAATGACATGTAATTAATTTATAATATAATCGCGCAGTAGTAGTAGTATTGACTTACTTTGTGAAAATAATGACTAATTGTATCTAAACCTGATAGTGTAAACTGTAGTATATCAGTTGTGTTAGCAACCATAACACAAACTAGAAATAGTTTAGTATGGGGCTAACCAGCCGTGTGTGAAATTTGTCCTAATATTCATTTATTTTAATTTTATTTATAAAACGTCTCGGCTTGAATATTTTCATCTCAACCAAGCCGTTTCAGACCGCGGCAAAGCAACTAATTTCGTACCTTTCGTCGCCTCTCGACCCTGTTTTGAAGTAAACATAAGTTTTCTTTTTATGGGAACCTCTTTTGATGATTTTATCTCGCCATTGTCTTGTTTTATAGTGGTTTCTCTTTCTGCTATAAATTCTGTTAGATTAGGTGTAGTTATGGTCGGTTATATTATATATCATTTTGCTGGTTTATGTTTTTACATTATTGTATGTCATTCTAATATTAGACATGCAGTTATAGTATACGTATACTATAACTATATACATATATTCTAACATATGACTATAACAGTGCACATATTATGTGAGCACTGATAGTCTAGCAGAGCAAAGTTGTGTACGTACTGCGTTACACAACTGTGTTAAGCATGACAAGGTCTCCGACTTTTGCCGGAGGGCGACTGCTAAACATACAAAAAAAAAAAAACATATGACTATATGCATTTATATTAGGACACATTTCACACACGGTTAGTTAACCCCATACTGAAGCATTTCTAGTTTGTGTTATGGTAGCTAGCACAACTGATGTTCTGCATACACATACAGTATAAACTTTATATATACATATTTGACACCCAGACTCACAGCCAACAAATTTAGTTAAGCGCAAAGATGTTGGACGTGCCGGGAATCGAACTCGGAACCTTCTGATTGTCAGTCCGCCTAGTAACTATTACGCCAACGAGTTCGTCAAATTAGAGGCTCTTCAAATTCCATGTGTTATTTTATGTTTCTTAGATTTAAACAAATATCTGTTTTTTTTCCCTAATTGAGATAAGGACGAAAAATATGAATAAATAAATATGCAATGCTTCGATTTAAATTTTTAAACTATTATTAATAATTTGTAGATTAAAAATTGGAATTTCAATTCTCTTTTTTATTTTGACATTTCTGATATTCTGTTTTTTATGTGTGAAACTCAGCCTGTAGTCTGAGGTGTGAAATAGCGGCAGTAGAAATACATAGGTTGTTCGATTCTCATAAAGGTATTATTGTGAGATGAGGGTAGATCTACAAAACCTGCAGTCCGCGCGTCGCGTCCTGAGGCAGTCACTCTGGAATCGTATGGGAGACAACCCGCGCTTCTCATCGCCGCGCCGTAGTACAGAGTTACCTACTCTTTAATATTTTATATCCTAAATCGTATCGCGCGTCGCTTCACCGACGAGGATATTTTTCTGTGCCGTGTACAGTCAATACTGTTCTGCATTTCAATAAGGAGCTTGACGATCGTTACCCACCGAGCTGCCGCCAGACGCGAGGAGTTATCCCGGGGAGTGGATGAAAGGTACGTGGTTCTATCTAAAAGTCGCAATTTCCTTGTGAGCATCAGAACTTGCATACAGTCCACTCATTTTGTATCAAACATAGGTATATCTTTTGTAAAAATGACAAGTCTATAACTGTCAAGGTTTTTAATATACATCCGGGTGATAGACACACCGACAGCGAAATCTTAGTAATAGAGCCCCGTCTTTATCTTTTGGTTACAGAACCAAAAAAGCCAATGACCTCCGATAAAGACCACAGTTACGAGTACATATATCACTAATCATTGCTCGTTAATCATTCGTCACTGGTTTGTAAACAAGAGATAACGAATTATGAAATTGTTTGCACGTGAGATAAGGGCAAAATCTTAAATTGACAGTTTATTCGCAATAAATCGTAAACCGTTCTTTTCGGTATATCGAATTCGATATTTTATCCGTTTACGATTCAATATTTTATCACTTTAAGATATTTACTCTTACTTTTTAGAATTTTATCACTATTCCATTTCGCAGTTTCATTATATAATTAATTTGAAGTGTTTCGCTAAATTAAATAAATAACTACACTAACATTTGAAATCAAATAATTTATTCCAAACTTTAGTTTTTGTCCATATATTAATAATAGTTAAACAAATATTATGATTATTTATTATTATAAATTATGATCATTTCTCATCAAAAGCCTGAGCCTCTGATCTTCCCAGAAGTCTGTTCCAGCAACAATCGGATTTGTAACTGTCATTCTCAAAATAGCCTCTAATTCCATGACATTGGTGGTGACATCATTAATTTGAGCGAATTCCGGGAAGATAAACGGAGCATCTACATTGTTAGACATTGAGTCAATGAGAAACAAAAAGTTTAGTAAGTACCTATATTAAATTTACATACGAGTTCTATGATCTAGCAAAATATTTTATACATTATTCTTTAACATGAGATTCATATAAAAAGGATAAGATTGTTCGTTTTAATTTGAAAGAAAATTGTTTATTTTCAAAATACATAGGCATTTCTTTAAAGTAAGAAAAAAAATATAATATATCATGTAGATGTAAAACAGGTAAACCGCGCTTATACATATTTATTTAATACATTGAATATTTTTTTATTTATATAATATACTCGTAGTTTGTCTAACAAAATGATTAAATACGTAAAGTATACATATATTGTCTTTAGTACGTAGGTATACAATTAGATGACACATCGGGTGCCATACCTCGGCTGGCGCCTGTAAGCTGGGTAAATCAAAACAAACTTGGATAAGTAGCAATCAATTTATCAACTGATTGGTGATGGTGTTCAAGGTGACCAATTAAGGTATAGGTTATTAGTATATAGGGTGGGTATAATACACAAGGAGGCTGCCGGATCACAGTGATATGTGGTAGGTACTTGGCGACCGACTTTTCAACTTGAAACCAGTCAGGCAAGCAGTTCCTTCAAGATGTTTTCCCCCACCGAAATATCGAGCTTACGTTGTAAGGCGGTTTCACGCCCGACAGGCCTATCGTTGGTGAGTATTTTCTAAGTAAGACTAGGTAAGTCACTAGGCAAACCTAGCAATTGTAATAAAACTTACGTATTCCAAGATCCGGCTTTACCGTTTTCGGAATTCGTTCTATCACCTCTGTATATTTTGCATCCCACAACGTGACAGTCCCAGGTCTAAACTGACGCGAGCGAAGTAATGGATGGAGTGTCCCGGGGATTATACGGGAAACGGATGGATAGCGGTTACACTTTATTTCTTTTTCTTTTTATTTCTCGCAAATTTGAATGGAAACAATTTGCCGGAGTGAGATATTGGATTGACTTCGGATCGCATGATTGTGTCTTTTTGGGAGTTTTTAGTTCTTTTGAGGATCTTTGTGGCCGATTGGTTTTGTTTCAATGCGTTTTATTGCAGCTTGTTTTCTGCAAACTGAAACGTATATGATGTATTTAGAGAATAAAATTGAAGTCAAGTATAAAGTTTTCGTCTAAGAATTGGAAAAACGTGATAATTAAAGATTAGTTTAAATAAATCAATTGTTCAAAACCAACATAATAAATAGCAACATAAAAAGTAATCACACATAAATATTTTATAATGTCTTATTATAATTATGCTAAATTAAGTACAATGCAAATGTATTCTTTAAATAAGTAAGTAATTTAGATGCGACAAAATTTCATATAATATCAAATATACTTTCGCTGTTATATGAAACTAAATTAAATTTGACAAAGAACATCTTTAAAAAATGTAATTCTATTTGCTTATCTTAATTTGGTTTAAGATTACCCCGAACTACACAAAATATTTTAAAAGCAAAATAACGCCTGAGTCAAATAAAAATGTAAATTGGTATTATCTATACCAATACTATACAGAGGAAAAGTTTGCTTTTTGTTTGACACGAATAGACTCCGAAACTACTAAACCTATTTTTAAAAAAAAAACACCGTTCAATAAGTTACAATATTATTCCTGAGTAACGTAGTCTATATTTTGTTTCTCTTTGCACCTTAGATAATTTTATAGCCCGTACGAAGCCGATCTGTTAGTAAAGTAATAATTTCACTATAACTCTCTGGGAAAAAAATTCGTACACTAAATAGGTACCTACTATTGATTATGCAGCTGCAAAGTTACTATTGTAAACAGCCAAAGGTATTGTTAAGTTATTCTAGTAAGGTATTTAATAACAAACAAAACAGTCCCAAATCAACTTAACCTAATAAGAATATTTTATTAAAGCTCAGGAATTTAATCAAAATCAACTCTTCACCATTTAGAACCATGAAAGCGCTGAAAGTTACAACAAACATCAAATTAAATAAAACCTTGAAACAAATTAACAAACTCCTGACAAACGAATGGAGGTTTAAAATAGCTGCCATAACTCCAGCCAGTTTAGATTTAACTACTTGTCTGAACTGAGTTTAACAGGAAGGGAGGTTCAACTACAATTTGAGTTGAGAATAGCATGGCTGTGTTGTTAATTTCATTGCAAGATTTAGTATTGCGATTTTTCTGTACCAAAGCACACAGAATAACAAATGATTGTGAAACATTAATTAATTGAATTGTTGCTTGCAGGCTAGATGTAGTTAAACGCAAACCTATCAAAGATTAAAAAAAAAGTTTTACTAAGTTGAAAGCTGTAGAAGAAACTAAAGATTCACTCAAGTCAGTGGACTTGCAAGTAACTCTCGATCAATAGCTAGCAGTTGAACATGCAGAGTCAGGGGTTAGCAATCTAAGGTAAGAGCGAGCTACAAACCGAACGGAAAACTAACCACACTACCCCTCGTCAGAGGTAACCAAATATACCAGATCACCCTGACTAGATACTGCATTCTATATTTAGGAGTCCTTACCTAAAAGGTTAAGATGGGACCCTATTACAAAGCGTCCACTGTCTGTTTGTCTCCAGATTATCTCTGAAACCGTAATAGCTATAAAGCAGAAATTTTCACAAGTTATGTATTTCCCGTGCCAGTATAACAAAAAATACTGGAAATAATAATAATAAGCCCAATTTATTTCCAACAACTTAAAAACATAACATGATATCTTAAACCTATATAACTATGTATGTATATCTATTTATGTTAAGTATTTTTTACGAAATTAAATTATTCTCTTCTGTTGTTGGAACCCCAATCTGGGTATAGGCCTCCTCTAGCTATCTTATCTCTAATCTTTTTTTTAATTATTTTCTTTCCTTTTTGTGCTAGCTAGAGGGTTATGGTCTCTTTCCCCCACGGGGACCAGCCGGCTTGGGGGAGTTTTTATTTGTGTTGGTTGTATGTTGTCTCTTTTGTAGTTATGTCTTCTTTCCGGTTGTTGGCAGTTATTAATTTCTATTTGTTGCTCTTTTCTTTTAATGAGTTACTTCTAGGACGGGACATAAGATCAAATGCATTTTTTGGAGCAAGTTTCTTAGAGGTCGATGATGATGAGCCAGTCTGTAATGTGGACTCTTGATTGGGTGAGTAGGACGACTCTCTCTTCCTTTTTTCCCGATGCATGTCTGATGGTTCCTTCACTATTAGCTTTTCTCCTCGTAGGTAAGCAATGTTGCCTTTATTCCTTTCTTCCTCCAGTTTTGGCTGCAAAGATTTCCTTATTTCTAGCGTTTCCTTCGTAAAGTCTTCTTTTATATATATTTCTTGAGGAAATTTCTTTTTGTCTTGAAGGATACTGTTTCTTCTCCAGTTGGATGTGAAGGAAATAAGTATTGGTCGAATACCACTGCTCTTTTTATGTCCGATCCTATGAGCTTTATCGATTTCTTGTTCCTGAATATCCAGTGAAAGATGTGTATTTATTTTTTCTTTCATATATTTTATAACATTTGAATCTTCTTCACCTTCTTTTATTCCAAAGAACAATAAATTGTTTGATTTTTTCTGTGATTCCAGCGTTTTTACTTTCCCTTTTAGATCAGAAACTTCGGCTTGTAATTGTTGATTTTGCTCCTCTAATGCTTTCAACTTCTCTCCCATTTGTTGCATAATATTACTAGTAACCTTCTCCGTTATGGTTATAGTTTGCCGGTCCATTTGTTCTTGAATTTTTGCCAGTAAAATTTGCATCTGGTTATCCATTTCTTGATATAAAGTTGCTAAGAGATTTTAAATTTCGCGCGCAAATTTTATAGTATTGGTAGATAATTTATATTATCTATCTGGCAACACTCTTTCTGTCAAATTAGGTCTGTATGGTTGGCACAATTGGCGATCAGTATTGTCTATGGTTTGCACTCCATAATAGTTTGAGGTTAGGTTTTAAAACTTTCACAGCAACTTTTTCACTTCTTTTGCATTATTACACACGTTATTTTATTGTTAAGTACACTTTTCACGGCGAACTGTTTATAAATCAACTATTTTAGTGATGCTTGTACGGGTTTAAACACTGTTTGAACGTAATTTTTTCGGGAGCTATTTACGGAACGTCAGTTGCTTACATTGCCGGAACCGGAAAAAACTGGAAATAATACTGGAAATAATAAATATTAAGGGTCCAAATACAATGAACGTGTTTTAAGTAATGTATTTAAGATAATGGTACGGAACTTATCATGAGAGAGTCCGATTCGCAATTGGTCTATTATTTACTATCTGCAATAATTGTAGTCTCGACGCGTTGTTTGGGAAAAAAAGTAATCCTAGTTACTAATCAACATACGAAATTCTACATCAAAAAGTTGAATCTTTAGAGCTTGAAAGAGTAACAATAAAATTCCTCACCTACACACATGCACCCAATCCCACTAACTCACTTTTATAATACTAGAAAGACTCAAGCACTTACAAATAAGCCATAATTTAGCGTTATTTCAATGTTTGAATCGAGTTTTAGTGAGTGCATATGTTCTGTGTATGTGTCAATGGCATTCCGACTAACAAACATTCAAACAATAAAAAAAAACAAAATCGATTTATCTGTTTGTAAGCTTCGATTTCACACACGTCAAAATGATAACACTCCCTCGTTATATTTTTTTTTTGGTAAAAAATCAGAACTCTTTACAACCAAAGGTAAAGAATACTGAAATCATAATTATCTAAATACAATAATTACTAAACATGCCTAAATCAAATTAATCATGGCCACTGCTGCGCAATCTATACGGGTTAATCTACGTTCTAAGGCCAGTCGCAAACGTATTTGCACCCTCCACAATAACTATTCGTTATTAATATCATGTCTAAATAAACAAGGGTGCTGTGCGGAGGTGATTTGGGAGCTGACGTGTTGTACGGATGCCTGAGGTTACGGGTTAGTAGATTAATGACAGACTCGCGTCAATAAAGAAAAGATTTGTAAATCCGCTTGCATTTGGTTATGTAAGTAAGAAGAGGCCTTTGGGCGGCTTGAAAACTCTCGACACCAGAACTTCGCCACTTAGCTCATACGAGGAAGTGATAAGACTGTTGACTGAAGAAGAGGCTGTTAGAACACAAAATGAGTGCTTTCGAGGCGTGTGGCTGCCACACATTCAAAGGGTTTCGATCTCCGCTAATGAGCTCGACCTTTCGGCGAAGGATAACATCGTGATACCAGATAGCTAGCAACCAACCTCAAGTTGTTTTTTTTTTATCTCCAAGCACCTAACAGTGTGTTCCGGCAACCTCTTCTACTCCGCCAGTACTTGCAGTATATTCAACCAGAATGTAGCTACGCACGTGTGGTTACGCAGGTCTTTTAAAATTTTGTGTTCTATATTTGCACGAAACAAATTGTCACACTTAATTAAAAAACGTTGGATATACGTCCAACGGTTTCGACGCATTACGAGCGTAATCATCGGGGACGATTTTATTCTAAGTAAGTGTGACCGTTTGTTTCGTGCAAATATATAATATGCCTTTTTCGTTCTAATGTCACACTTTCGTAGTAGAAACAGAAACACTCACCTATAGGCCAAACAATAAGATTGGATTTCACCCTTATTGTTCTTAATACTGACTTCCCGTGAATTCGGAATCCATTTCCACGGGAAGTGCCGACGCACTGCCATCTTCCTAATATGGACATTATTTACACATGTGAAGTCTTCACACCTAAATCCACAGCACCTTTGAAACAAAGAGGCAGCCGCGTAGGTATTTAATTAAGCCCTCTCGGAATTTAGGGGAGTGTTATGGGGCCTGGGGCGGGGGTGGACGTATTAAGGGGTAGACTTTTGAGTTGAAAGAAATTGTGACGAAATGAAAAATGGCTTGCGTTGTACCGAAACTAAATGTTACATTGTATTTCTTTACATTGTATCAAAAAAAATAATATAACATGAAATATAATATTAGAAATTAAAAAAAAAAAATAAGGCGAATGATTCTTGCAGGTTTGTTACATAAAGTAAATAATAATAATAATAATTAAGTTTAATTTAATGAGCGCGCAGATCGTCACTTGAGGCGCGGGCGCAAAATGCCAAAAGTATGTTCCCGTCAAGCAAAGAAACACAATTTTTTTGCACTGAAGATTATTCGGAAATTACTTTTATTCCAGCTCTTAATTGATTTTTGTTTTGCTGTGGAATATTCAGATCATTTAAATTCCACGTCTGTTTGTCTCTGTTTCACGCTCGAACGGCCGAATTGATTTAGAAGAAATATGGTAAAAGTAGACTAATCACTGGATTCAACACTACATTTGACCCTGGCGTATAATAAAAAAGTTACAACAGAAAAAAATATTTAAAGTTTTGAGAAAAAAATAGGCACTTGTTAAACAAAATACTTAATTCAACTGAACAACTCAAACAAAAAAAAAAAAAAAATAATCACACTAATTTCTTCATTTCGCCCCTGTTTAAAGTCCTAAGTACACGACTCACCCTGGGGCATGGTGTCTTTTGTACATTGTTAGCTTAGGTGAGCCATACAAGAGAATTACCATCTTCATTGCAATTAGAGCTTTATTACAAAAGGGATTTGGGCGGATATAGCTCAGCTTGCGAGTGAGCGGAGGTCAAAGAATAGGTGCATGGCATTTAATGATGTGCTACGTCTGGCTCCTTTCAAACGCAATTTACAGTTTTACGCATATTTAAAGTTATTTAAAAATATATTTTCTTTAATAAGCACTTAGCTTTAAGTTATTTCAATATTACACCGAGGCTGTACAAAAAGTAAAACCTTTTTTTACTCTCATCATCATCATCATTTTCAGCCCTCTATCGCCCACTGCTGAGCATAGGCCTCCCTTCGTGTACGTTTATTACTCTACGTACGTTTTTTACTCTACTATTTTTTAAATAATTTGACAGTTAACAGTTGCAAAGCGATTCTCCCTAGGGATGCAATGTATTACTTTCATCCCGCTCCTCAGGCAACTTCAGACCTATGTACTTTCAGAGTATGAGTAATGAAAATATGATTTGCATCGCAGAAGTTACTGCATGCAAGCACAAATCACACATTTGGAAATTCCCATACTTGATATCTTATTTAAATTCAACATAGTGTATAATAAATAAATAAATTATAAAAACGAATGCTTAGGGTTCCCTGCCTAGAAGGTATAAACGGGACCCGTTTATTAAGCCCCCGATGTCGGTCTGTCTCCAGGCTGTATCTCAGAAACCGTGATAGCTAAAAAGCTGAAATTTTCACAAGGTATGTATTGCCCGTACCGATATTTGCGAAGTTGCCAAAAATAAGTGACCCTCCATTTTTTTGGCGGCTCCATTTTATTCGCCTCAGTTAAACTTAACATCAGACAAGCTTCAGTCAAGCCGATTCATCATTTAAAGAAACACTTTTAATGCAAAAAATAAATAAACCATAATTTGTTTTTTTATTCGGGAGCTACAAAGCTATAGATACAAATAAATCATTTTGACTTGATGTTATAAATAAATGATTTATATTTGTAGGTATGTGTATTTGTATTTGACAGTAAAACTCACCCTTCAAGCATCCTAAGAAAGGACTATAAAAAAAATATATAACCTAAAAATGTTGCATATCATACTTTTCACCAACTTTAAGTAGGCTGTGCTTTTGCAGGTAAAAAGCTTTGACAGTGAAATGTAATGTTTATTCTAGGCACTTTGAAAATGTGTTTCTCAAGGTTTCTGAAACATCAAGGTCTGTCGTAACATTTTTTACGTCCGTTTTGCCATTTCAAGTACTTCGCGTGTGCCAAAAGAGTAAACTTCAGCCCCTTCCAAATAGGCTTCATAATGTCAGTGGAGCATAGTGACTGTAGCTTAAGCTGTGGCGCTGTATTAGGCCAAAGCCACGAAAGTTTATAAACGTGTAAAGCTTTAAGAATGTTATTTAAGCCCTAGAAGCAAAACCAGCGGCATGTTATAAGTTCGAAATACAGTGTTTAAAAAAACAGGTTTCTAGTTATCACGGTTTCTGAGATACAGCCTAGACACAGACAGACAGCGGAGGTTTAGTAATAGGCTCCCGTTTTTACCTTTACGTACGGAACCCTAAAAAACTAAATCAATACTCTGTACGGGAGATACGTTGTCATAGACAGACACAGTGAAAACTCCATGTAACGTCACTCGATTTAACGACAAACTCTTAAGTGTCGAAATAGGCTTTAGTTGGTTTAGCTTGTATTCCATACAATGATACTTTCTCTCCATTTAACGAGCACTCTCTATAACGCCATAAAATGCACAGTACCTTCAGTGTCGTTATGTAGAGTTTGTATACAATCTTACCGCATGAATAAATTTGGCTTTCGAAATGTAGAATGAACTAAATATCGGTTTTCATGCAACATTCAAATGCGAAGCAAAATTGGAAAATAAACACGTCAGTTTGTAACGTAAAGAGTTGGCAACACTCTACCAAAACATCTTGTTACAGGTACCGATGGAAAAACAAGTCTTCTTCTTCGTCTTCAACCTTTTCCCACTAGGTGGGGGTCTTCTTCTTCTTTTGATTATGGCTCTCTGCGGTCGGTATGGCCACAATTTAGCCAAAGGTGGGGGTCGGCATAGCAAGTTTTCCTCTTCCACACGATTCTGTCAACTGTCATATCCACATTCACTCTCTTCTCTTCTTCAATGGACAAACAAGTGTTAATAGATTATATTAATAACTAACACCCAGTCCCGGCTTCGCACGGGCTATAAAATAATCCAAGATATAAAGAGAAACAAAATATAGCCTATGTTACTCGGGGACAATGTAGCTTCCCAACGGTGAAAGAATTTTTCAAATCGGTTCGGAGCCTTTCGCTTTAAACAAACAAACTTTTCCTCTTTATAATATTGGTGGCCAGAAAGAGACGGCACGTTCTGAATCACAGACAAAACAACTAAAATCACGTCAAATATGGAATGTGCAGGCAGTTTTAGAGATGATAAAAGTGAGTGCGTTAAAAAGTCGCCTATATTTTCTACATTTGACGTGATTTGACAAAGCCTTGAACATAGGCGCAAGGTTGCCAGTCTGTCTGTATATGTCAATAAATTATATAAATCATAATCACAGGTTAAATATTTTTTTCCACCAGTATATCCAGATATAATCTCGCGCCTAGCGCCGGTTCTCAAGTCAGCCATCGCACGCCGCCGCTATATTTCTGCCCATTGCACGGTTATCTATTCCACCAATAAGCTGAAGCGGCTTTAGGCTGTCTATCGTTTAACAGACCATTGGCTGCGAAGCGCTGCGAAGCTGGATTGCCGGGGCCGACGGGCGTAGAGCACTTGCCTGTGTAGAGCAGTATCTGAAATCACACAGTGTAAACTTATTATAACGACACTGAAAGGAATATGCATATTATGGCGATATAGAGAGTGGTCGTTAAATGGAGAGAATATGTCATTGTATGGAACACAAGCTAAACCACCTGAAGCCAATTGATTTCAACGCTTTAGAGAGTTTGTACGTTACATGGAGTTTACACTATATTTTTAAGAGCACATGTCTAACGGAAGGAGTACAATATATAATAGCCACTCAAAGCAGTAAGTAAAGAATTTCGTGCTCTCGATATAAAAAAAAATTACACGTTTATTTTGGAATATTACATTTAATATCTCATTACATTATCTAGGTGAAATATCAAATAAATACTTGTTCGTAATTATTATTATAATTTTCAACCTTTATGTCTGCTTAGATTCGATGCTTCCATTCGTGTTTTATACAATAACTTCTTATACTAAACATATAAAGAATCATAACCTAGTTTAACAAAATTTTCAGTTAGTTCTCTAGTACCCAACATCGCCATGCCGGGCTACCAACCAGAGGGTTCGATTCCCGGCACGGCCAACACCTTTCTAATGAACTAAATTCGTTGGCTGTCGGTCTGGGTGTCATTATGTATCGGTATAAAGTATTTGTGTATGTATATGTAGTATATTAGTTGTGTTAGCAACCATAATACAAACTAGAAATGGTTTAGTATGAGATTGACCAGCCGTGTGTGAAAATGTGTCTTAATATTATTTATGTACACTAATGTTGTAACATTCTACTTATGTTTCCAATACTTGACTTATAATGACTACTGTTACAGCGCAGACAACAAAACACTCAATTTAAGCAATTTCACATGATGGTATAATATACACATTGATATCGTAAAATCTCATTATAACATCGCTCGCTCGCTCCTGATTGCATAAACTACTATTTTTATTATATATTTAATTTTTACACACCAACTGGAAGGAAATAGCCCAGGACAGAAAAGCGTGGGCATCATTGGGGGAGACCTTTGCCCAACAGTGGGACAATATAGGTTAGATAAAAAATAACTATCAAGTAAAACAAAGTTTGTGTACTGCTTTTGTAGTTTATAAAGTTGGCGTATTGCCAACACTTATTCGTAGCGAATTTTGACGGTAATCATGTAGATGGGATCATTTAGTCTATTAATACACAAGTTCAATAACACCGGATACGTTTCATTGAGTTTGTTGTGGTTACTGGCGCTAAAGAAATTCACACTTACGGAATTAGATTCGGAACACCTGTTTCTCTGTTTTGGTTTTCTACTGCGTCAAGTTTGCAAAACTTTATCATATTTAGTCATCCATATTATAAAAAGTACCTGGTTGACCTTCTTTTCTAAAAATAATTCCTAAGTAGATCGATTTATCGCCCCCGAAAACAAACGCTCATTTTGATTTAGGTAAATATAATATAGTACTTTTATACGAGCTGTATACTTAACGACTACAGTTTTTACAACATTGTACGACCACGTTTTTTGTCAAATTATGATGATATTCTCTTTTTTATAAGGTACATTGTAAACTCCATGTAATGTCACTCGATATAACGACAAACTCTCTAAAGCGTCGAAATCAATTAGCGTTAGTTGGTTAACTTGTATCCCATACAATGATACATTCTTTCCATTTAACGACCACTCTCTACAATGCTATAAAATGCACAGTCCCTTCAGTGTCGTTATATAGAGTTTACACTGTATATAGGTATAGTAAACTATATAGCAACCTTGCCCAATCCTTAGGAGAGCTAAATGAGGCTAATTGCCAGCAAAGGTGAGCGCTTGACATTTTGGTCTTTAGACTAACTAGAACTAAACAACTAAGTACCTACCGCTAAGAAGTGTTTTCACAATGCAAGTAGATATCGACCTTTCTAAAACTGAATGTCTTGACGCCAAGAGAAATAAAATCATTTTAATAAGTCAAGTAAGAATATTTTATTCCGTTTAATTTTTTTGTTCACCTGCTATTTGCCCCATTTTTTTTAAGTGGAAACTTTTTTTTACCATATATGGGCATGCGTTTGATCGCATTCAAAATCAAATCATTTATTAACCTATTAATGTGGATTAATAAGTTAATTAATGATTTGACTTTGCCCTGGCCAAGTGCGTGTTGGCGGATGACGCACGTCTTCGGATATTGTGGTCCTCAAACATGTCGGTTTCTCGATGTTTTCCCTCAGCGTAAAGCGAGTGCTGGAATTCACCTGATGATTAGCGATATTATGATCTAAGGTCGAGCGCGCTTACCCAGAAAAAACCGGTTCACTCTTGCTTTGAAAACCGCTAGATTTTCTGAAGTTTCGGGAAACAGGGAACTTGGTAAAGAATTCCACACCTTCGCGGTTCGCACTATGAAGGTGGAAACAAACCGCTTAGTACCTCCTTGGTACACCCCTGCTCGTCCGATGGTAGATGATTTTCCTAGCAGTTAGGGTCAGGGTAAGTCGTAAAAATAAGTATCTTTGTACTGTCACTAGCTATCAAGACGTATGTTTAGCTCAAGTAAGATTATATACATATTAAGCTGACATTATCTTTATATATATATATAAATCTCGTGTCACAATATTTGTCCTCAATGGACTCCTAAACCTCTTAACCGATTATAATAAAATTCGCACACCATGTGCAGTTCGATCCAACTTGAGAGATAGGATAGTTTAAATCTCAAATTATAGTCGCAATTTTAATTTATTGCTAATTATTGTCTGTTATTATTTGACAGTCATAATTATCTGTTAACTCCAAATGATTCTAACAGATGTCGATACCTTTCGAATACCTAAATAATCAATAGATGGCGCTGCTATGGTAAATCTACGAACGTGTCATATGAGCTACACTATCTATTTATCATATCCCTAAGTGAGGCAAAACAACGTTTGCCGGGTCAGCTAGTAAATAAATAAGGCATAAACAAAATAAGTATGATGAAAAACACATACACACGAGCTAATATGAAAATATTATAAAGCCAATTATTAATTTGCTGCGAGTTTGTTTATTGAAAATTAATCAAAGTTCCAAAATCAATATTTCAGTTTACCTGCCGTGTTTTCTTTGAAGTAAATTTTCGAAGTTCACTTTGATGTATTACAGGAAATATTCGGAGAGTTTCGATCGTTTTTATTAAATTTGAAAAGACAGTATTTGTAAAAAAAGAACATAAAAATGTCTTCTCCTTTTTATTGTTTGAAGGAATTCATAAAACGTATAGTCAGTCAAGCTTATTACTGGCCTGGGCCTAATATTAAGCCTAGACTCAAGCCTATTACTACATATAATCGTTCTGTCTATTTTTGACGTGACAACGTTTTAAATTAGGTTGCGGCTGGGAGTCACTTATGAAAAAGTGTAACGCCCGGTAACGTTACGATGAGTCACCGAACGAGAGAGAGGCCCGCCGAATGCCTTGCGTCTCTCTCCCACTCAACTATGATTGGTCTGCCGCGCGCGCAGCACGCGGCAGACGTTGTCCCGTAAAATCTTCGCCCGTAAAACCGACTTTACAGGCAACCATTTTTTACATCTAAGTTTAATTTGGTTTTTCACAAATAATATTTGAGCTAGTGCTATTTTTTACGACTTAAACGATTACTATTACTATCTATCTTTTTATTTTATTACTTACTTTTATTACTATCTCTATACTTATATTACTATTACTACCTGGTTGCGCCTGTAGCTCAGCTAGCTAAGGTGGTCTGACGCGATCATCGAAACTAAGCAACGGTCGATGCGGACGGTGTTGGGATGGGTGACCATGCACAAGACTGTCGCTTTTAAAGTGGCATTTTCATTTAGGCACTACCGTGGGTCGGATGACACGTTAAATTGTAGGTCCCGGCTGTTAGTCTTAGTACAAGCCAAGTCAGAGCCCTTCGGGTGGCTTGAAAACTCGACACCAGAGCTTGGCCACTTAGCTCATACGAAGAAGAAGATTGATATTATAAACGCTTAACTTCGTTGATCAGTTCAAAACCCCTAACTGGTAGGTAAAATTTGTCCACCCAAATAGTTCGGCTGAATTTCAAACCAAACACACCCTTGTCAACACGTATAGCGACCAGCTAACTTTCTTGTTGATATACCCGTCAAAAACACAATCAATCTTTTAAGGGTACATATTGGATGGTTAAACAACCCCAGAAATATAAACATTGTTAAGGTAAGCAGAATTATGCTGGACAAAGAAAGTAATGTTTTAACTTTTCTAGGTAAACAAATATAAGCAGCCTTCTATACGTTTCCACTGCTGGGACTCGGGCCTTCTCTTGTGAGAAGAAAGACAGGCTATAATTCCCTAGCCAAGTGCGAGTTGGCGGAAGACACACGTTTTCAGATATTGTGGTCCTCAAACGTGTCGGTTTCCTCACGATGTTTTCTTTCGCCGTAAAGCGGGTGCCAGAAAACTTCAATTAATTAAAAATTTAACAAAATTCTAAGTCACAGTTCAAATTAAATATGTTAAGTATTTATTTATCAATGTGACAGGAAAAACGGAGACTTTTAACTTTTATACGTCAATACATTAAATAAGCATAGAAATAAGTAAATCTCTCCGAAAAAAAAATATACACAAATCTTTTACTTTTTCTTCGTATAAGCTAAGTGGCCAAGCCCTGTTGTCGAGAGTTTTTTAGCCACCCGAAGGTCTCCTGCTTGTACCCAAAGACCAACAATTAGGACCTAAAATTTAACGTATCATACGACCTACGATATGAAAATAACTCTTTTTATGACAGCCTTCTGCATGTTCAGGATGACCTTTCGATCAATTAAGTTGCCCTATGCAACCTAGTTACCCGAGCTACAGAAGCTACAAATCTATTATTCACCTGCAAAAGTAATCACAATAAATTGAATTATGTAATATTCCCGAACATTCCTAAAGTAATCTAATGTATGTACTATAAGTCGATAATATCAGGGCACTAACGCATACCATAACCGTAAAACGTCACTAAAATCCATCTAAAAGCGTCAATAAACACAGAACCCCTTATAAAAGTGTTAGCATCCCACAAACCGTGGTGTTGTTTACCCGTTAAAGCTGCTTTTAATTTGATTGTGGGCCGAATCTTCTTAATGTTTCGGTTTTATGGAGTTTTAACGGAATAGCTGCGAAGTTATGATAACCGTTTCAAGTGTTTTGCTTGGGGAAACGAAACTCTTTGGGTTTTAAGAAGGTTTCAGTTTTTTAATCAGTTGTTTGACGATCTCGTTGTCGTAATGGTTACCATGCCGGACTGCCAATCAGAAGGTACCGGGTCCGATTCCCGGCACGGCCAACATCTTTGTGCTGAACTAAATTTGTTGGCTGTCGGTCTGGGTGTTAAATATGTACTCGTATCTTTATAAAGTATGTATATGTATGGTATCAGTTGTGTTTACAACCATAAAACAAACTAGAAATGTTTTAGTATGGGGCTCACCAGCCGTGTGTGAAATGTGTTAAAATTATTAAAATATTTCAGATATCTATCAAGATTTTTCACAAATATATTTTACAAGTTTTGTAAATCTAAAATTATGTTTTTTTTTTCACTTTTCACGCATTTTTGATTTTATAACCGCTTTTAAGTGCTACGGAAGTTTCTCTTTCTATCTTTTATACATTTATAGATGTATTCATCTTTACTGAGGGTCGTCATTATAAAATTTCATTGGCATTAAACTAAATAAACGAATTATTCAGTGTATAGGTATCACTAGGGATCGATCAGACGTCACCGCGGTCCGCTGGGAAAATGTAAAGAGAACTTGATCGATGACTTCAAAATTTACTTTGAAAATTCTGAAAATTTTATTCAGCGAATTATTAGATTAGATACTCCATCAAACTTATCGCGTTTTTTTATTGACAACCGACCAGTTTAATTGGAATAATGAACAACTTCATTGATCCGGTAAGAGAGCTATTTTAAACAAGTATTAATGAAAAATTTAGAAAGCTACAACATAATTCTGTGGCCATTTGAAATTTATCATGGTGTTACCTAACTTTAAAATTTATCATAGTGTTAATCGGTTTCTTCTGGGTAAGCGCGTTTCACCTTAGACAAACGTCGCTGTTGCTTACCATCAGGTGAATTGTGATCAAACGCAAACCCATCATAATATAAAAAAGACAAACAGACACACACACAGGACACTCAAACATATAGCACCCTTGAGCGTCGAGGCTTAAAAAATATTTTATGTTTTTAACAACCAAATAAAAACTTTTAAATACAAATAATTTATTCATCCAGCAAAGTGGTGTGCAAAGTTTATAAGGCACCGTGTAACCGCCATGGTTCAATATACTCCATGGCGTTGTGATAACGAGAAAATTAAAAATGCAAACGCAGTTAAACACTCACACTTAATCTGTGACCGAAAACCATCATAATGTACTTTTACCCTCAATGAAGAAAAAACGATGGGAAATTATATGTTTGACGAAACTCTGTGTGTATGTTATGTGAATCATATCGTGACATGTAATTGTTAAATATTATTATTTTGATATTGACATTATTCCATATGACATGTATTACTTATTTGTATATCATATTGAAATTTTTTAATTTTTGACGTATAATTGTATAATTATCAATAAATGGTTTATCTTGTTTATCTTGTGGCATGGTAGCTCCCGAATGGTAGAGACTATTTTTTAACCGACTTAAATAAGGAGGAGGTTATATATTCGACTGTATGTATTGTTTTTATGTATGTTCACCGATTTCTCAGCCATTTGTTGACCGATTCTCATTTTTTTTTTATTTGTAAGGTGTGTTACTCTAGGGATTCTTTAGTGATATAATAATTAATAGTATACAGATAATTAAGTCAGTATAATATTCAGAACAATCAGTATGCATATACATATAAAAACATCAGCCTTGACCCAATAAACCCCTTTAATAATTTGTAGTATTTGTTGTTATAGCGGAAACGAAAATATATAATTTGTGAAAATGTCAGCTTTCTAGCTATCGTGGTTTATGAGATACTAGCAGATCGTCCCGGCTTCGCACGCGCTTTACAATAATGTAAGTTGCAAAGTGAAACAAAATATAGGCTATGGAAATCTGGCTTTCTGTGAAAGAATTTTTCAAATCGGTCTAATAGTTTCGGAGCCTATTCGCATCAAACAAACAAACAAAAATCACACTTTTCATCTTTATAATATTGGTAGATAAGTAGCCTGGATGGACAGACAACGGAGGCTTAGTAATAGGGTCCCTTTTAGGGTCCCATTTTACCTATTAGGCACGGAACCCTTAGAACGGACTAATCTGTTCCTTTTCCAATTTTCCCCGCCATTATAATTCCCGCGGGAATTTGTGAAGGTGAGTTATGGTGACATCTGATCCGAAATAATTTGTGAAGTCGAAGCCCTTTCATTAATTCAATCATCGCCCCCTTGTTTTAGTAAAACAAAGTGTTAAGAAAATACGTTTAAAATTTAAATTGTCAATAAATGGTTGCTGTTATTTAGAACTAATTTTAAAAACTATTAGATATGGCAGTTCGGCTTTTAATTATTACTAGGGCAAAATTTATGGCGCCTATGTCGGCTGGCTAAAAATAAATAAAAAGGTAAAAAACACTTATTTTGTATGGGAGCTCCTTTAAATATTAATTTTATTTAATTATTTATTTCGAAAGGTAGTATACATTATTATATTCTCTGACATAAAAAGTTTCCATCTTTATGTTTTCTAAGATACAGCCTGGTGACAGTGGAGGCTTAGGAACAGGGTCCCGTTCCCGGGACCCCTTTTAGGTACGGAACCCTAAAAAAGAGTGCATTTTAAAGCACCACACCATCACACCCTAGCTGATGTGAACTTTTTAATTTGCACGCCGTGACGCGTCGCAAGTGCCACCGAGCAACTTTGACAGCTAACTTTTTAATATTTTTTTCACTTTATTTTTTCAGAACCGGTCGCGAACTTTCCAAATATGATTAAAGGTATAATAGACGGGTAAACACGAGCTTAATTGACAGTGGAACGTTAGGGCAACGGTTTTGACAGTTTTATTTTTATCCATTTGCGGTAAGGCCGGGAGTTCTATCGTGGTATTGTGTCAGAGAAATATAATAAACTAAGCTTATGACACGATCATCGAAGCTAAGCAACGGTCGATTCGGACTGTTTGGATGGGTGACCATGCACAAAGGTGTCGTTTTTCAAGTGGCATTTTTGTCTGGGCGTTATCGTGGATCAGATTACACGTTAAATAGTAAATAGTAGGTCCCGGCTGTTAGTCTTAGTGCTACCAGTCTTTAAGCCAAGTCAGAGGCCTTCGGGCGGATTGAAAACTTTCGACAACATAGCTTGGCCATTTAGCTCATACGATGAAGAAGAAGCACTTATACCCCGAAATAAAGAAAAAATATTAGAAAGTTATGTACATTAACTAAAAATAGAAAATAAATGCGCTGAAAGAGTTAAGAGATGATTAGTGCTTAAGAAGAAAGGTAGAGCTTTGCGGCTATCAACTTATATATCTATATATCACTGGTTGGTCATCAAGCCTCTTTCGCGTCCTTCTTAGATATACTTTTTAATCTTAAAATAATGTAACCAATTTGTAATAAGTATGTATTGACGAGTATATACAGAGTGGACCTAAAAACATTTTGCGAAGAAAATATGTTGGTACATTTCCAAGACATTAGATGACTTCAAACAGAACAAAGCAGTTAACAAAGATTCCCTACAAAGAAAGAACAATAGAGTGACCTTAATACTTTAAAGGACAGACATCTGTCATGCCAGATACCAAGCTTCGCTTTGAAGACCCTTATTTTCTATAGATTGTCCTTGTTCATTGTTTATCTATGGTGCAGATTATTTATATTCCATGGGCACACTCAAGGGAACAATTAAAAATATAAAATTCTACTTTAATTTGAAGCATACGGAACCAATTTGGTTGAAATTTGTATGGGACCATTATAAAATAAAATTAAAATGAAAAAAAAAGCCTTTATTCAACTGCACATAATTACATATGGGACCATTAGAGATTTATTATTATACATTTCCAATAAAAATTAACAACCTTTTGACTGAGAAAATAACCTAAATATGTTTCTTCTGTCTAAAAATGAACAATATTAGTCCTACTCCTTTTTATTGAAGGCGGACAAATAAAATATTCATATTTATATGTTTTTCACGAAGATATAATAATAATAATAATAAATCTTTATTATCAGACAAAGAGTCCATAGAACAATGTTTATACAAGGTGTTTAAAAACAAAAATAAAGGTAAAATATTAAATATAACAAAACAGTTTTTTTTTTACAAAGCAGCAGAAAAAATATACATGAAAAAACTTAAGGTATTATTACTCCTTACTAAATATTGGCTCAATATTAAGCAAGCAATTACTACAATTACGTATTTTATTAGATAAAACATTCTGGGCTGTGATTAACCGTAGCGTATAAAATGCGAAAATAAAATACAAGTCGCAATGCAAAGTCGGCGGGGTGCAGTCCAATCCAATTTGCGTGGGATAGAACTGGAATTTGCCGGATAGAGGCGGTTTGCGACCGCTTGTTGGCTGTTGAAATTCTGATTTTTCGTCTTCCTCTTTTATTCCTTAGGTTTGAAGGAAATTGCGGAAATGGTACATACATTTACAAAAATGTTGGGATATTCAAACAAATTTTCGTTTATTAATTTTTTAAGGTTTACATTTTTTGGTTTCATATTTCAATATAATCTCTTACTATTTTTTAATAGCTTTGCTTTGCTTTTTTCACAAGTATATCTGCTAAGCTATTAAAGCAAGCCCTCTACACGTTTCCACTGCTGGGCCTTTCTTCTTCAGGGCTACTTCTACTTCAGGGCCTTTTCTCATAAGAATAAGGTCTTATCTTTTTTTTATCCTACTATCCTACTAATATTATAAAGGCGAAAGTTTGTATGTATGGATGTGTGGATGTATGGATGTATGGATGTATGGATGTATGTTTGTTACTCTTTCACGTAAAAACTACTGAATGGATTTGAATGAAACTTTACCACAATATAGCTTATACATCAGAATAACACATAGGCTATAGCTTATACATCAGAATAACACATAGGCTACAATTTTTGAGGTTTTTAATGTGAGGTCGTAAAAAAAACACATTTTTGCGCTTACATTGCAAACGCTGACTGAATTCTACAAGATAAATCAAAACAATTTACTACAGTATTGTACAACTTAAAAAGGTCTACAAAAAAGTCCGTGATGGTATATGTTTATCTCTTAGGAATAACCCACAATAACCATTTTTTATCCTTTACTTTGTACGAGAAATAATGGCTTATTTACGAAGCGATTTTAAGCAATACAGTATAAATCCTTATCCAATTTAGTATCTTAAATACATTGTGCATTTAATAAAGATCAATATGGCTTTTTGCAGCATGTAAATTAAATAAATATTTTCGAAGATATCACAGATTTAAAATGCAGCGGCGCCAGGCGAACGGGGCGTGGGGTGGGGAAGAAGCGGCTAATAGCTGAGTGCGCGACCCGAACGCGGGCAGACGCGTGAGGGCAGACGGCGTTGACGGTTGTGTCCGTTTTGCGAATTTTCAAGGTACTAGCGATTTGATAAAAACGTATGGTCGCCTACTTTAAGTAATATAGGCCTAAGGTTAGTTATTGCCAGGTTTCTTTTTGGTTAGGAGTAACACGTACAAAAAGATACTTCATTTTTACAAATTACTTCATTGATAATTCAATTACTATATAGATAGGTTACTTACAGTTAATTATAACAAATTATATTAGCAATAAATTAAAATTGCGACTATAATTTGAGATTTAAACTATCCTATCTCTCAAGTTGGATCGAACTGCACATGGTGTGCCAATTTTATTATAATCGGTTAAGTGGTTTAGGAGTCCATTGAGGACAAACATTGTGACACGAGATTATATAAATTAAGATAAGATTATTAATATTATATGTATGTTTTTTATTATTCTTTATTGTACACTACGTCCTTCTTTAGTCGTTTATAAATTCCTTTCCATCCAAAGGTTGCCTGGAAGAGATCGCTTTAAGCGATAAGGCCACCAATTGTGGTACACTAATTTTAAGTTACTTTTACTGTGCCTTTTTTATTTATGTGTCCAATAAAGAATTATAAAATTTCCATGACACAATGTTAGTTACCGTACTCCTCCAAAACGGCTTGACCGATTTTTACCAAATTTCATATGCGTATTCAGTAGGTCTGAGAATCTTCTACTATATATTTTTAAGGCAAAACAACGTTTGCCGGGTCAGCTAGTATCTTATATTCTATCTATCTACTTATATATAAAATTTCCATGTCACAATGTTAGTTACCGTACTCCTCCGAAATGGCATGACCGAATTTTACCAAATTTTATATGCGTATTCAGTAGGCCTAAAAATCGGCTACTATCTATTTTTCATACCCCTAAGTCATTTTAGTCTAAGAGACCCCTAAAATATAATTTTCAATTTTTTGACGAAATTTTTTGTTTTTATTTTTTGTAATGTGGCAATAATTTTTACTTATCTTATCTTATTATCATTAAGCCCATTTTTATGGCCTTTAGTAATTTAATAATTTTTCATCCCGCTCGATAACTGATAAATTATAGTGTTTTTAACTGTACTTAAGGCAAAACAACGTTTGCCGGGGTAGTATATAAATATTTTCTTAGATAAAAGAATTCTTTTTTCCCATGTAGTACCCAAAAAGCTCATATGACCACTGCCAACCAAACTGTAGAACTAGACTAGGCTACAATAAAACCTAGAAATGGCAACAGTACAGCCGTATTTTAGTACGTAATGGAATTCAAAATTAAGTCCCGCCCGTAAACCTGGATCTAGCTGGCTCCTGAATTACACATGTCGCTCGTAAAAGTTTGATTCTTCATACATTGGGACAGATTGTGGCCGTATTGAGGGTAATATAGTACGTAGGGAGGACCTAGGTCATATAGCTTGAACCTATATCTATGTAATGGCTAAATCGGATGAGATTAGTCTACTAAATTTTTTAGCAACTGGTTTCAGTAGCAATTGTATTAGATTTATCTTCTTCTTCGTATGAGCTAAACGGCCAAGCTTGAGGCCGTATTGAGGGTAATATAGTACGTAGGGAGGACCTATGTCGTGTAGCTTGAACCTATATCTATGTAATGGCTAAATCGGATGAGATTAGTCTACTAAATTTCATAGCAACTGGTTTCAGTAGTAATTGTATTGGATTTCTCTTCTTCTTCGTATGATATAAACGGCCAAGCTTGAGGCCATATTGAGGGTAATATAGTACGTAGGGAGGACCTAGGTCATATAGCTTGAACCTATATCTATGTGATGGCTAAATCGGATGAGATTAGTCTACTAAATTTTATAGCAACTGGCTTCAGTAGTAATTGTATTAGATTTTTCTTCTTCTTCGTATGGACTAAGTTACCAAGCTTGAGGCCATATTGAGGGTAATACAGTACCCAGGGAGAACCTAGGTCATATAGCTTGAACCTATATCTATATGATGGCTAAATCGGATGAGATTAGTATACTACATTTTGTAGTTACTGGTTTCAGTAGCAATTGTATTAGATTTTTTTTCTTCATCTTCGTATAGCTAAGTGACCAAGCTCTGTTGACAAGACTTTTCAAGCCCCCCGAAGACCTCTTAACTTACTCGTTACCTTGGCCATGTCCAGTGACACGAGAGATATGAGCTTCTCCAACTTATAATGATGAGCAAAGTCGCAGGAAAAACGCGCGTTGGACATAGGAAGAAACCATGGCTGCGGAAAATATGGTCATTGTCCACTCACAAGAATTGCCAGCGTTGAAGAACTATTTCGCTTGGCACAAGATAGAAATGATGTCAATAAGCTAACGGCCAATCTCCAGTAGTACAGAGGAACTTAAAGAAAAAGAAGCTTTCACGGTTTCTAAGATACAGCCTGGTGACAGACAGACAGCGGAGGCTTAGTATTAGGGTCCCGTTTTTACCTTAAGTTAATAATAATAATAAAGCCATTTATTCCAAAACTCTTATCTAATACAAATTTAAGTTAGTTAATACTACAAACAATATTTGAGAAAATGTAGTGTATGTCTGATTAGCGTAAGTTAAATTGATGCTGGTGTTGAGTTTTGGACCCCTATTTGGTTAAAGGCCTCCTCCATCTTTTTCCATAACTCTCCGTCTTTGCCTAGCTTCATCCAGTCGTTTCCTGCAACGTGGGCTATCATCATGTCATCAGCCCACCGTTTTAACTGTCGGCCAACATTCCCTTTCCCTTACCATTAGATACGGAACCCAAAAATACAGTTCAATTGAGTCCCCCCTCCTATTTTGAAGTCTTTTAAAAGGTATAAAGATTCCTGATAAAAATAATTTCCCGTTATCAATAAAGTATGCTCGAACAACATTTTTTATGAACAGGGTCTCCTTCCTCATTATATCTGAAGAAATTACGGGCTTGATTTATCACAAACATTATTCCTGAAAAGCTTCTTATTAAAGCTGGTTTCTTTATAGAAATATTTTATCTTTTTTCAGGTAATATTTATATTTGCCGTGTTAGCAACGCGTCTCTCGTGCATCATTTAGAAGGTATTTATTTTAAGTAAAATGTATGTTGCTAGAATAAAGAGCTTCACTGAGATAATGCACCGGTGTTACCAAGTTTTAACTCTGTCTCTTTTCACCATAAGTGAACAGAAAGAGATGGCACGATCTAAACTATAGACAAAACAACTAAAACCACGACAAATATGGAAAATGTAGGTAGTTTTAGAGCTGACACAAATGGGTGTGTGAACAAATTAGTTGTGTGTTCGCCAGAATTGCCACCAATGTAGTCTCTAACTCGGCTAACTAAGGTGATCTGACGCGATCATCGAGGTTAAGCATCGGTCCAGGCTGAAAGTTTTTGGATGCGTGACCGTCGTGCATGACTGTCGTTTAAAAAGTGGCATTTTTATCTGGGTGCGACCATGGTTCAATACGTGGACACTTTAAATTATATCATTAAACAGGGACCAGGTAAACTCAGAGGTCTTCGGGTGGCTTGAAAAGTCTCGACACCAGAGCTTGATAATAAGAAGAAGACTGAGATAAAGTTTGTTCTTGGACTTAGAACAGTGTTGCCAAGTTTATATCTGGGGTTAAAATTTATGAAAAAAAAAAGTGTTACGAGATAATTTTTTTGCTTTGATTTGTTTAAAAGCTTAAATTATAAATACTGGCTACTAGCGCAAAGCATCTAACGGGGAGCTTCAGGCTGTCTAGGCAAACACCTTTTGTTATACGTGTTTTGGAAATACGCGGCAAATAAAAATCGCATCATCAAACGTTTCGACGCGCATCGGCTACCTTTTTGTGTAGAACAGCTAAAAATTAGCGATTATACACGATTTTCCAAAACTATTTCAACAAAAATTTGCCCAGACGTAAAAAGTACGCTGTATACATTTATGTATACTTAATATCTTTAACTTTAAATTATACTGAAGACTTATCTAGAAATTAAGTAAAAAAAACCGTACTGTTTCAGGTTAAGTAAAGTTATAGTTAAATTTATATATTTTTATAAAATAGGAGTATTTCTGTTAGAAACAGATAAGTCCTGCCCCAGAATAGAATGCGGGTAGATAGCACAGAGTGGTGGAATTAGGTCGCACTAACAATGCCGGGCTTACCTTCCCACTCGTTTCTACAGATTTGTGGACTCTTTCTGTCTATATTTAATGTTGTTCGTGGTTTATTCGCCTAAGAAGCAAGAAAACAATATTTAATATATTGTATAAGTATATATTTAATAAATACCTGTATCATTTGGTTCATAAGTGTTATATCACTATACAGTACCTATATACTAAATTAAATAGATCCATCGTTACAAAAAAAAATTAGACATGAAAAATACTAAGTTTTTTTTTTCAAAAAAGCGTTTTACAAAATTTAGGAACCCTGAGTAACATTTTGACTAACACATATCTAAAAATAAACAAGTAAACAAATCCAGTCCATCCGTTCGGGACTTCGATCAAAATATTTGATCGAAGGTTCGTGAGCTACGATGCTACAGACACACAGCCATGCCAAACTTATAATACACGTCGTTTTGCGTCGATGGTTTACAAGGAGATAGTTGTACCTCAAACCATATGATACGCAGGTTATTTTTTTATTTCAATATCTGAAAACTTATAACACCCTATCGTTGCGTCGGGGGGTAAATAATAAATACCGCCAAACTTTGGAATTCCTTGTCAAATTCCCTGTACCCCAATGACTACATTCTAACGATTTTCAAGGTGAGAGTGTACCGGTTCCTTCTAGGTAAGCGCGATCCACCGTAGACATCAATATCACTTACCTTCAGGTGAATTGTGGTCAAGCTCTGACCTATTCAGAGTAAAAAATAATAATAAAAAAATAAAAAAATAGAAAGGAGACCAACATTTGTACCTTTCTCTACTGAACATATATAAGAAACTAAGTTCAATATTTTATCATGTTTTTCCTACATTCTATCTGAACAAGTAAGTGTAAGTGCACCATTACGCTAACGAGTCATGTACTAAGCTGGCACAGATTAGCTCGCAGTTTGTATGGGATACAGCCTAGGGCTCTCTAGTGGCCTAGTTAGCGGTTCCTTCAATACAGTTTATGAAATATAGCTTTTAAATATCGTGTGTGTTGATAAAAATGTTCTTCTTCTTGTTCTTATTCCTTCCTGTATGAGCTGAGTGGCCAAGCTCTGGTGTCGAGATTTCTTCAAGCCGTCTGAAGGTTCCTGACTTGGCTTGACGACTGCTTATACTAAAAGTAAACAGCTGGAACCTACAGTTTAACGTGTCATCCGATCCACGGTAGCACCTCTATGAAAATGCCACTTGAAAAATGACAGTCTTGTCCATTCAAATACCGTCCGCATCGACCGTTGCTGAGCTTCGATGATCGCGTCAGATCACTTAAATATGTTTATATATATATATATATGTGTTTATGATTTGGGAATGTTTTTGTAGACAGTTCTCTTGAGTTCCGGCAGACAATTTATTCGATAAATTTCGTAATAAAAAACAAACAAACACACAGTTATTTTCAAAATATTACGTAAGTACTGTATGTATGTACATATGTATATTTGTATGTAGGTATACTGGGAATTTGAAAAGGGTTTATTTCGATATTGAAATAGGATTTAGTGCTCGTTTGGAAGAATAGGTTTTAGTGAATTCTGTGAATTGGATTTGTTAATGGAATGGGTTTGGTTTCAAATCCTATTGGGTTTTAGTCTTTGAGCTTCGATTTGTTTGAATGATAGACCATATTTCATTGAAAGTGTATTAAAATAATTAAACTTAATATTTATTAACGTAGCTTGGGCCTTACTTCGTTTCCAAATTCGTAAGTATTATCATAGGTAATATACTTTTTTTTTATTGTTATCGCCCATGAACGGTGGATAATATATTCTAGGCTAAAATAATATATTAGATAGGAAAATATAGTATCACTGATATCACTTTAATTAGACAAATGTAGCACCTATAGCTAGTCGATCAGGAAAGATTGATTTGTTACTCTTTTTCTGGCTTTTTAAGGCTTTATTGGACAATGTAATTTATAAAAAACCCTCGTCTTCTACTTCACTTATTTAACTCTGGTGTAGAGAGTTTTTAATACACCTGAAGGCATCTGACTTGGCTTAAATACTGTTTGTACTCGTAGCGCCTGTAGCTCGGCTAGCTAAGGTGATCCGACGCGATCATCTAAGCTAAGCAACGGTCGATGCGGACGGTGTTTGGATAGGTGACCATCCTCAAGACTGTCGATTTCCAAGTGGCATTTTAACCTTGTAGGTCCCGCCTGGTAGTCTTAGTACAAGCAGTCGTTAAGCCAAGTCAGATGCCTTCGGGTGGCTTGAAAACTCTCGACACCAGAGCTTGGTCACTTAGCTTATAAAGAAGAAGAATTATTCAAAACATTAGTAATGTCAAATAGTATTGTGGTATTTTAGTTTTCTTTATATATTTTAAACTTACTATTTGTAAAAAATACGTTAACGGCCATTTTGTTAAAGCGGCCATCTTGGACCGATCTCCATCAATCATAACTTGGTAAACTATAGACTTAATCACCTTTCAAACAAAAAAAAACAAAATCAGTTTATCCGTTCGGAAGTTACGATGCCACTAACAAACAGACAGACACACACACACACACACACACAAATATGTCAAGTTTATAACATTTCATCTATTTTGCGGGTTAAAATATCTCATACGCAACATAGATTTTGTTTTCACAGTGTTGTCGACAATAAATCAAAGTACCGTATACATTGAACAATAGCTTCTGTGAATGGGCGAGCTGTTTACAAAGTAAGCAAGCAATGTTTAGCACAAAGTAATAAAGAACACGCGACGAGTGGCCCTTATCCCCGACAAAGCCAAAGATATACCATTTTTCTTTCAAAAAATCTTTCATTTCGAATAAGCTAAGTGGTCAGACTATGGTGTCAAGAGTTTAATTAGTTTGTGAAACATAAAACTTGATACTAATACATTAGAAAAAGAGTACTCAATCCGTAATTACTCAGATACTTTCATAGGCAAATTTTAGTCACATGTATATAAACTGTATAATGCTGGTCCAAAAGCGTAACCTTGCGCGACCCCTTCCCGGAAGTCACCGCAGAATATTCATACAACCAGATTTCTCTACCGAAACTATCCCGTATAATACCAGCAATGGTTGATTTCCATTTCCATTAGAACTAAAAGCTGGAATTAGCATCGGTAATCGATTCGAGTGGGAGCGAATCAGTCGAATGCTATTGTGAATGCCGTTTGATTGCTATATTCGAAGTTAATTCTGATTTTGTATTGGATACGCAAATGCAAATAGTGTTTGCAATATTTGGTTGAGAAGGATCTAGTCTTTTTTTGTCACTCTCAAATGTTTTTAGCGTAGTTTTAGCGTGAAAATGGGTTAATTGAAATTAAATGTCAAAATTAAAAACACGGCCCTATCCAGTCTCAAATATTTGTATAAGTTTCTTTCTTTTTAAAGTCTAAAGCTTTTCACTAAAGTCCAATAAAAGTGTACTTCAGGCCTTTGACGTCACGTAAAATATAACTGAGGCCTTCGGTGGTTTGAAAGGTCTTGACACCAGAGCTTGACACTTAGCTCGAAAAAGAAACGTGAAGCAGAAACTCACTAAGGGTACTAAAATCCCTTTTTATTTTATTAGCCTACAGTTCCAGCACAAAGGTGAGTCGGGGCTAAATTAAACAACTCCTGCAAAACCCTCCTGCCATTGAATAATAAACTTTAAACTGACGTATTTAAGCCCTAAATTTAAACTTCCCCCAAAGTTGAAAGCTGTTTAATTATGAACAAAGTTTGTCAATATCAATATTTTGTTGCGGGCTCAAATTGCCAGCCTCAATGGACTCCGGTCGGTTTCAATAATGCCCATTCGTTTATGCCCTGACCAAAGTAAATACGGACATTTTTAATTATAATCATGTACCTACATATTTTGCGCTGCATGCGAAATGGGGGAGTTTGCTAAATATTTACCGGCCCATGGATTTTAAATTTAATTTCTGGGAGCATACATTTTTTCGCTGTTTGCGCAGGTTTTTGTAAATAAGGTTTCGGATTAAACTGTCAGATTACATTGGATGAGCTCAACTTAGACTTGAAGTATTTATGCTTCTGATTATCGTTCAAACTATAACCTTACTAAATTACGAAGTATAGTTTGTTTAATTGTTACTATTGAGTTACCAACACTTCATTAGGAATACATAAATGCTGCTTAGTTGAAAATCGTTCAGATATAAAAGACGCCATTACGGCGGCTTATGGTTTCCTCATGATGTTTTTTAACGAAAGCTCAAACTTGCCTAGGATTGGACCTAGATCCTGCCAAACGTAAGGTGACAGCATGGCCGACTGACCTGACATCTCTTCTAACATCTCCAAACACTTTTTTGTTATTTTAGGGCTTTTTTTCACCTTTCGTTCGTACTCAAAAGTTTGTTTTGTGTTCTACACGAACCTTTATCCCCAAAAATAAGAACAATGAAAAATGAAAACGTTTCGAGCACGACTAAGTTCACGTTCCGAAACCGTTAGCTTAACTATTCAGTAAGGTCTGCTAACTAATAATTATGGCCAGCCAACACGGTCGTGTTGGCTGTTGGGCGATTGAATAATTTACAAGGGAAAAAGTAATTTACTCCAAGTTATGGCTTCTGTCCTTGCTGATAGTTACTTCGCCTATTTGAAGGAGACGCTGAAAAAGTTGGTTATTTATGCATAGGGGTGAGGGAAGCTTGGTAGGTTGACTTAGTTTGGGGCGGAGACGATGCCTGCTTACATGAATGTGGGGTATGTTGGTTTAGGTTTTCTTTTTTTTTAGTTTTTATTTTGGAAGCTAACTTTCCCTAATATAATTAAAGACATACTTTATCCTAATAATTTTAACATGATTGCATTTGGTATGCTAACATTTTTCATCATCAGTGATCATCGAATCATCGGTTGTTGACTTTGACATCGACCATTGATCTGACGCGATTAACACATCTATGATCAAGGATCGATGTGGACAGTTTTTTGATACTTAGGTGCCGCTAACCCGTGTGATCATTGCACCCTGCCGTACAAATTCCAAGCGATGGTCTAATGTTAAAAAAAATGGCATGTATACGGTAGCCATAATACAAAACGGCATTACCTTTAAACTCAATCTGCCCTCATCGTTGACGTCTCGTTACCACCACTTTTCCACAAAATAAACTTCATAATAAACATTTTCCAATAACGCGGCCAAGTTTTCCTTTCATAAAAGCTATTACGGGCCTCAGCGATAAAGTAACCACAAGCTTCGTTTATGTTTCACGAAATTTTCCACTCAACATGTTTCGCCGGTATTTGCGTCAAGATTGTCCCGGAAAAGGCGGAATTCTTGTCACACGTAAAATTTGAAATAAGAACGCGTTTATTATAAAAGCGTCAACTTCGACTTTTTCTTTGACAATGTTGGAAAACTTTATTTTCACTTAACAAAAGTTGGAAGTGTATTGGAAGAGTAAATTTCACGGCCAATTTGCGAACAGCTTGCTAGTTTAAGATAGTGTCAGTTTTAGTTCAAAACTTAGAGCTCTTCAAGTTTTGTACACTGCATTATAAGTTGGTTAAGGTACCCTACTTTGCTTATGCTAATGTATTGTATGAAGAGCCAGAGGTGATAGGTTTTGTTAGTTAGGTACTAAGTGCTAACTGAAAGTTCTAGAAAAAAAAACTCAACACATTTACTATTTAATTACTAGCTTCGCCCTGCGGTGTCACCCGCTTTAATCCGGGACAAAAGAAGTTAATCTGTGATAAAAATTAGGTCTAACATTATTTTCACACCAATTTTTAACAAAAACGGTTATGACGTTTGAGCGTGAATATGTAACAAACATAAACTCATAAACTCATTTACTGGTAATTTTAATTACATGTCAGAATATGTAATTTTAATTACATATAAAAACTTACACATAAATTTCGCATTCACATTCTTAGTAGGATATTTACCTGCTTTTTTTTTTTCATCTTAGACATTAGGCCAGCAGGGCGCGTAACCATTTGAGTTAGCGAGTCTTCGGTCTAAGGTGAAGTAGTATGTCTAGTCTGAAATAACTGGCTCTCAAGAAGGCTGCCAGAACACGCTGTCAAGCTTAGCGACAGATTTTTAAACTGGAGGAGGTTTCTAGTCAGGCCGCTAGAAAATAATAATAATAATTTATTATAGCACATAACGGCACGGATGTTTTTGAACCACGGTGGTTCAAACAGCATTGTACAAAATTAACTTTTATTATAGTTTTGCTGGTGGTGTGTTTTACTGGATTACATATTATGTAAAGAAACATACATACAATACAATAAATAAGAATCATTTATTGTATACAAAATAAAATAAGTGAAAAAACAGTTCATGCAACTTTGTTGCACAGTAGGTAGCCTGATCGCTTGTAGGATTTTTTCCAGGCAACCTTAAATAGCCTTAATACATAATTCATACATAAATTTGGCATCTACCAACCAATTTTGAGAAACTATGTACATCTATCTATTAGAGGTTATTTTTTATTCCTGAATAAGATAAATAAAAAGGAATGGATTCTGGCTTCCAATTTGTATTGATTCAATTGTTACGTTTTGACAATATAATTTATAAGAAATATTTTTTCCTGAATGAGTTAAAAAACGGTATTGATTTAGTCTTCCAATTTTTTTGTTCAATTGTTACGTTTTGACAAGAGAATTTTGTTCTTTTTTAGCAATTTCAAACTAAAACTCGATACATTTAGGACACACATAAAACTCGATACATTTAGGATACATTTAGGCTGTTCCACGAAATCTCTCGGGACTACTTCGCACAAACAAGTATGGATACTTTCCCATCACTATTTGAAATACGGGCATACTTCAAACAAAGCTTGAATGTTTCTATTTTCCTAGCGCAGAGTACACAAAGCATTTAATAGCAAAACATTATTTTGTCCGGTGTGTGCATTCTTTATTATATTCTTTCTTTGAAGTGTTCTTATTGTTTTATTATGCTCTTTAAATTTGTCAGCGATTATGACACGCTATTTTAGTTAAAATGTTAGTTTTAGTTTTTTTTATTTTTGTTTACGCCTTCTTCTTCATCGTTTGAGCTAAGTGGTCAAGCTTTGGTGTCGAGAGTTTTAAAGCGCCCGAAGGCCTCTGACTTGGCTTAACGACTGCTTGTACTAAGACTAACAAACCGGGACCTACAATTTAACATGTCATCCTACCCACAGTAGCGCCCAGATGAAAATACCACTTGAAAAACGATGCTACGATGTGCATGGTCACCATTGCTTAGCTTCGATGATCGCGTCAGATCACCTTAGCCAGTCGAGCTACAGGGTTTAAGGAAGTAAACGAAAGAGTTTTCCAACTTTATACTCTTTTTATTTTAAGTCACTTATCAAGACAATAAGTATTAGTTGTGAGCCGACCATAGCTCAGTGGCTAGAGCGTTCGGCCCCGTAAAGCGCAAGACGCGGGGTCGAATCCCACTAGTCGTGACATAACACTGGTCTACAGTGGTTTTGTTGTCTTAGATATGATAATGGTTTTGGGTCTATTTATACTTCGAAAAGGCGAGTGTGGCTCGGTGGCAAAACATTTGTTTTTCAATCGGACGGCCTCTGGTTCGATCCCGACCCTACGATTTTATTTTATACCTATGACTTTATTTTATAAGTTATGTATGGATTTGCACTCGCTTTACGGTGAAAAAAAACATCGTTGAGGACCACAATATCCGAAGACATGTGTCATCCGACAACCCGCACGTGGTCAGCGTGGTCGATTATGGCCTATATCTCTCTCCTCATGAGAGAAGGCTCTGAGTCGCAGCAGTGGGAACGTATATTGGGCTGCTTATGCTGTATGCTATACTTCGAACGCGAGCAAATTAACATTAAAATCACATCCAGTATCCGTTCATTGCTGGCCAATATTTTCGTATCATCACTAACCAAAGTCCGTAAAGCTTTATAAACTACAAATATTCGCAGTTCACGTGCTAAATCAGAATTTTTCATTGTATCGTAAATCAAAATAGAAAGAACCAGCGCTAGCGCGGTCCGGCTTATGTTTCCAGTAAATTGTTCTAGGTAGTATTGGTATAGTGTGCTCAATACAGGAAGATATGCATGAAATATTGTATGTACTCAAAAGGCTAGTTTCGTTTTTGTTTTTATGAGTCTTACATTATTATGATCAAATTAATGATAATATGAAAAATATATCGTGGAATTAGCCGTGGACAGAAGAATCTGTCCAAGAAATGACACCATGGTCAAGAATACGTTTTTAAATAATGATTGTTTGATTCACAGTCACACATAATCTTTTAAAACTAAAATGACATTATTTATAACCTTTTTTTGTAAAAAAAGCAACTTACTATGTACTTCAATTTTTTTAATTTAACTATATAGAAAATTATCGATCTTCTTTGTCTTCTTTGTCTTCCCTGTTCCCATTATTTGGGGTCGGGTCTCCTCACTTTCTTGCGCCAAGCCAAGCGGTCTCGGGTTGTCTCTACAGTTATTTGGGCTTTCTCAAGGTCTCTTTGAATTTGTGACCACCAGGTCAGTGGCGGGCGGCCTCTTCCTCGTCTTTCTTCTGGGAGGTTCAGCGCTATATTGACGACGTGGTTTTCGTCTCTGCGCTTAACGTGCCCATACCAACGAAGGCGATTTTCTGCTATTTTTTCAGCAATGGGTGCAACCTTAAAGCTACCTCGTATGTGTTCATTACGGACTCTGTCAAGCCTGGTTACACCTCCCGCCCACCGCAACATTTTCATTTCGTTGGTATGGACTTTTTGCTCATGCGCTTTCTTTGTAGTCCAGCATTCGGTGCCATAGAGCATTGCTGGTCGGACTGCCGTTTTATACACTTTGCCTTTAGTTTTTATTGGCATGCGTGGATCGCATAATACGCCAGTGAGAGATCGCCATTTCTGCCATGCGACGCTAATCCTGTGGGTAACATCGGCATCGATATTAGCGTCAGGTGTAAGCATGGAACCGAGATACTTAAATTTATCTACAGAAGGAATGGGGGTAGACCCAATGTAGATAGTTTCATGTGCAATGTTTCCGCTGAAAGGACATTTCATGTACTCTGTTTTACTTCTGCTAACTCTCAATCCGTATTTTTCTAAGGCTTCCGTCCACGCATGTAGAAGTTCCTGCAGATGATATGCGGTATCGGCGGCTAGTACTACGTCGTCTGCATAGAGCATAGTCCATGGCAGTGGAGATTGTATGTTTCTGGTAAGATAATCCATGACAAGGTTAAATAGGAGAGGGCTGAGTACGGATCCTTGATGGACACCTACTTTGACTTCGAAAGCTTCGCTAACGCCTGCTAGGCTTCGGACCCTCGTACTGACATTGTTGTACATGTCTTGCACAATTTCTATGTAATATTCTGGTATATTCTGCTCACGAAGGGCCCTCCACACTAGCTTCCGGGGTACGCGATCGAAAGCTTTTTCAAGATCGATAAATGCCAAATGTAGATCAGTCTTATTTATTCTATACTTTTCCTTCATAATCCTTAGCGCTTGTATGGCATCAGTAGTTGATTTAGAAGCAGTGAAGCCAAATTGATTAGGAGCAATTTTGGAAACAGCAGTGAGACGTTTATTGATGATCCTTTCCCATATTTTAAGAGTGTGTGATGTTAATTTAATACCTCTGTAGTTTTCGCATTGGGCCACGTCGCCTTTATTCATATAGAATGGAAGTAAGTAGCTTTGTCGCCATGTCTCTGGTATGCATTTTGTAAAGAGGATTATATTAAACAGCTTTGTTAACCATTCGATCGCTATCGGTCCTAGAGATTTCCAAAGGTCAGCTGGAATCTCATCTGGTCCAGACGCCTTCCGGTTCTTCATTTTAGACAACGCGTGTTTAACCTCAGTTACATCTACTTCAGCGATTGGTCCAAGAGTAGGTTCACATGGATCAGGGTCTTCGTTTGGAAATTCTTCATTAAGAAGTTTCTCATAATATTCGAACCACCTATCTCGAATCTGTTTATTGTCTGTAATATGTATATATGTTGATTTTTATCCTTTATGTATTTATTGACCTTAATGTCCATTGTTGATCTATGTCTATATTTTGCAATTTTTAATACGTCATCAGCAGTTTTTGCGCTTTCTAAATTATCGTAAAACATTTTATTGCTGTTTGCTTTTTCTTGGGCTACACATTGCTTTGCCACTTTTTTTGCTTCATTATATATGTTCTTATCCTCTTCCAGTTGCGAACTCTGCCATTTCTTAAAATGCTTTTTCTTGCTTGCTAGGGCCTGCTTCACTTTATCATTCCACCAGTTTGGGTCTTTCCCTTTACCTGGAGGGCCAGAGCTGACTCCTAGAATTTCTGCTGCTAGCGTTCTGCACTGTACTTCGAACTTAGACCACATATCTTCAGCACATATGTACGCTTTGTTTATATCGGATTCAAGATACTCTATGATTTTGCCTTTTAATGTGTCACCTTTATGTCCATCCAGTTCTTTCCATTTCGTTCTTCGTGTTCTATCTATGACGTTTCTGATGGGTTTAGGCAGAGTGTAAACGGCAACAAGGAGTCGATGCTGTGATGTTAAAGGCTCGCCAGGAATAACTTTGCAGTCTTTGAACTTACTTTTGATGGCTAAATCTGCCAGTATGAAGTCTATCTGTGTGTGCCGTCCACCACTTTTGTAAGTGATGAGATGTTCATCTTTTTTCTGAAAGTTGGTGTTGATAATTGTTAGCAAATATCTGTCTGCGAAGTTCAGGATTTCTTCCCCTTCCTTATTTATTTGGCCTATGCTAAAGCCCCCATGCGCAGCATGTTTACTAAAATTGTTGGCCCCGACATGTCCATTTAGGTCTGCTCCTATTATTTTGTATTCATTTGATGGTATGCTATTCATAAGATCATCGAAATCCTCCCAGAACTCCTCTTTTTCATGCTTTGTACAGCCTTGCTGTGGTGCGTAAGCAGATATTATATTGGTTATTTGCTGGTCTTCCAGAGCTAACTTAATAGCCATCAAGCGGTCGCTTTGTCGAGTGATGTTTATAATGCGCGTCTTAAAACTTTTATCCAGGACAATGGCCACCCCATTTTGTTTATCTGTGCCGTGGTATATGAGCTGATAGTCGTTGCCAATGTCTTTTGATTTTGAGCCTTTCCATTTCGTTTCTTGTATGCAGCAGATGTTAATGCGTCTATTAAGTAAAATTTTGCTCAATTCCTGGCTTCTTCCGTTGAGAGACCCCAAGTTCCATATATAGAAAATTATCGATATAATTTAAATATTCTAGCGCAATATCAGCGTATTTAATTACATTTAAATATTTTCATTACTTGTATGTATGTAGGTTTTATAAAGCAATATCTTGTTCGGTATTGAATATCATAAATTACATTGGGAAGTTCATCATCATTATCATCATCATCCACAGCCGGTTCTCTCCCACTGCTGGGCGTAGGCCTCTCTTTTAACATGCCATTCATCTCGGTCCTGTGCCAATCGTGTCCAGATTCGACCTGCGACTCACCGTCACGACGAAATCACCATCAGAAAATCTTAATGATTGTCTAAAGTAAAAATATTAACACTACGCTCACTAGGCGGCAGAGTTCGCGGCGGAGACCTTCATAGCTTAAACAAACTATAGTTTAACGTGACCACGCATAATATTTCAGTTAATATTTTAACCGAGCTTCAGCGGTTTTTCATAAAATGTTTGTAGAAAACCACGAGTACAGGTAAACTAAGCTTGTTTTCCGTTTGTTCATGGAAAATGTTTTTACTTTAGTTTTTTTGTAAAAACGTGGTAAAACATGGTGGTTGAAAATACATGTATTTTGTTTTTAGTAGCTACTCGTATCTTGTGAAAAGAAAAAGTATTTAGACGTAACTTGGGTTTTAGCCCATGACGCTAAAACGAAGAAGTGTTGTAAGTTTGTCGCGCATGTGTGTGTGTGTGTGGGTGTCTGTCTGTGGCTACGAAGTACAAGTTATTATTCTGTGCTGTGGGATAGCTTCCGAACGGTTGATTGAACTGATTTGAACTACATTTTTGAGTATGAAAGGTGTAAATGTGACGTGTTGATGAAAATCGGCCCAAAATGGCCGCGGGAACACATTGGCGGATTAAATATGTTTTTTTTTAAACTCCCTCAATATGGATATTTAATGCGACAGATAAACTAATAGGACTCAATAACACTTTTATTCATTTCAAATCCAAAATTTGAAGTCACTAGTAGGTAAAGTTAATTAATACTATTTATTAGTTTAGTAGGCTAGGGCTTATAGTTTTACTAAGGGATAACTTCGCGCATTACCTTAAAAAAATTATCTCCGCCAAAATATATTTCGTAGTTTTTTTTTTAATGTTACTTATACTTCAGCCTATAATAGTTATTCGCTGCGAGAGTTAAAAATCGCACCAAATTACTCGTAAAAGTCGTAAAATTGAATTCATCCAAAAATAGAAAAAGAAACTTGCAATATTTACATTCAATTTAAGATTTAACACGAAAGACGCTACGGAATTATCTCTAGACGCATTGTGACGAATCAATCAAATTATTTCCAACTGTCAAAACTTCAACCTTATCTCTTTTGTAATACGGTTCATTTTGAAAAGGAAATACAATCCTTTATCTTTCTGAGTCGCGTTTATGGTTATTAAATTGATTCTCTCAAGCGATTCTGTTGCGATGGAAATGTCTCGGTTTGTATCTCGTATGCTATTGTTGTGATTTTCACTTGAGTTGGTTGTCTGAAAGGCTGTATTCGTGTGCGGTGGTGGATTGTGTACTATCAGGGTAATGTATTGATTTATGTAGCTTTTGGGTTTGGGAGTTAGATTCTATTTATGATTGGGAAACGCTGATAAATATCCTTAAGATAAAGATACTTAATAAAGATTGAATCCGATTGTGATGTTGCGACTATGGGTTATCAGGTTAAATTTGTATGTCCCTCACACTCTTTGCCTTGAGGCATACAATATTGGCAAAATCATACAAAAAATAACTTACATTAATAATTACTCACATAAATACATCGTAATTACAAAATAATTTACATTTACATACACAAAATAGCACAACAATAAACTTAATTTGACAGCTCACAGACAACAAGAGAATATAATTTACATATTGGGTTTCCTTTTTAGGGTTCTTTTCTGTACCTAATATGTAATATGTATAACGAGATTCCATTACTAAGACTTAGCTATACTTCTGTCATCAGACTGTATCTATTAAGACATGATAACTACAAACTAGCAATTTCTGTTGCCTCTTTATCAACAAATACTAAAAATAAAATAAATAGTTAGGTAATTTATTTCCCATTTTCATAGAAAATCGTTTGGAGCCCGTCTTGCACTTGACCCAATCTTTTCATTACTTCTATTAGTATGTGAAAAGTAATAGTAGGTTCAAGGCGACCCAAGTTTAAGACACTAAACATAAATTCATTTACTTTGTACGGAGTTAGTTTAAAAATCAGTATCTGACGAAAAAAGAAATACAATACATACATAAAAAAGCCTCTCCACACATATGTGCATATAAAAAAATACTAAAGCAAAGAACACACGTACACAAAAATATAAAAACAAATCATAGCAGTGAATATTTCAGGGTATTGCAGAGGCGAGGGTCCAACAGTGTCATATTGGCTTGCTTAGCGGAAGGCGTAAACTCCTCGGTACATTTACCCCGGGATATGGGGAAAAGGATCAGACTTAAAAACTTTGCGGAGCGCGTCGGCCATTTAGGATAATACAAAGAAAATGCGAAAAGCGGAACCTCACCCCGCCTTTTCCGGTGAGGAGGCCATCGTGAGGTTTCAGTCGGTAGTGATGCCCTTCTGGCATCGAGCCCGACATACCCCACCACCTCCCCGGGTGTGGTGGGCATGCGTAAATGCATTTCCTCAAGTTTAAAAAAAAGAGGATAATACAAAGAAAGTATTATGCATTTAGGATAATACAAAGAAAGTATTATACTTGTCAAGTGATTTTGAAAGAGATAAATAGATAGATAGGTAATTGTTTTATTGCAATTCAAAAAGAACAATACAGTTTAAAAAAAATACAACTAATGAAATAAAATCGATTCTTGCCAGAAAACTGATTATACCAATAATTTTAATTATCAAAAAGAAATAGTCATTTTATTGACGGATAACTAATTACTACAAATTAAATATTACTTAATATAAATCTAATCTAAAATTAATTAAATTAAAGTATGTCTAATCTAAAGAACCAAAGTAGAGGCCGGCATTTTGGTCACGAGTAGCGTCGACCAAGCGCTTCTTTAAATCATTGAATAAAGATTTAGCTCCCGGTCCCCACGGCCCCAAAGTTTCTACCCCGATATAACCACTATCCAGGTTACTATATTTGCGCCTATTTTAATTATTATAATTTACCACTAATCAATTATAGGTTAACTGTGTCATCTGCGAGGAAGGTGAAATATGAAGAGGGGTAAGAAGTGCCACTACTAGAACATCGATAATACCACGTACCATGACATATGCGTGACGTAGCATAGACAGCTCAAAGGCTCAAGTTTAATTTAGGATCTTAAGATGCTTGTTCCAGCAAAGGTGGATGCAATTTTATTGCCGCTAGTATGTTTAGTAGTAGTTTTTTTTTTTTGAGATGAATATTAAAGGTGCAGTGCATAAGAATAAGCATAAGCAGCCCCTATACGTTCCCACTGCTGGGATTCGGGACCTTCTCTCACAAGGAGAGAGATATAGGCCATTATCCACCACGGTGGCCAAGTGCGGGTTGGTGGATGACGGAAAGGTGCAATGGCTGCCTGCAAACTGCCACGTTATTAGGATAACGTCACCGCGAGTTAGTATGCTACCTAGCGCCATCTGTTGCCGAACGGTGAAATTTCTTGCGCCTTGTCACATGCTCCTTATTTCTTCCTCGTAACAAGCCTCAATATCCTCAGACGTAAGCTCTGTTCATCATATCTCCGGTAATAGGGAAAAGGGAAAACGTATACACCTGTAGTACATTTTAGCCAGAGAAATCACGTTTCGGGGATTACATATCCCTGATTTGGATGTTTGAGGGAAAATGCGATGCCTTTTAGGATTGCGTGTTAATATATTATGTTTATGCATGTGGAAGAATTTAATATGGATGATCGATATGAAAACTTATTGTAAACAAATGCGTTGTATATTAGATTTACAAGCTGGCAATGTAATAAAAATAATAGTTCTTACGCTGGTTCTTCACATCACTAGTGTAGCGTCTGTGGCTCGACTAAAGTGATCTGACGCAGTCGAGGTTAAGCAACGGTCGGTACGGGAGTTTTTGGATGGGTGACCACTGACCATGCACAAGACTGTCTTCTAAAAAGTGGCATATGTATTTGGGCACTATGTCGGATAACACGTTGAATTGTAGGTCCCGGCTGTTAGTCATAGTACAAGCGATCGTTAAGCCAAGTCAGAGGCCTTCGGGCGGCTTGAAAACTCTTGACACCGAGCTTAGCTCATACAAAGAACGTTCAAATTTAGCCAACAAATTTAGTTCACCACAAAGATGTTGGTCGTGCCGGGATTCGTACCCGGGACCTTCTAGTTGGTAGTCCGGCATGATGTATTTGTTTTGTAATCAAGACAATAAATATATTTAAAAATTGAAAATTGAGTCCGGCATAGGAACCATTACGCCACCGAGGTCGTCAAAACTTGAAAACATAATATAACCATCAAAATGTAAAACCTAAACAAACATACATTAAAACTAGTACTTGCTTTATGTATAGGTATATGACAATTAATGTATGAATTGAGGCTAAAACAATATCCAGGGCTAATTCAAAATTGCTTTTCAGCCGTGCCGATGTTAAAAGAGGAGGTAATTTTGTAATTTTACTCAAAGTGAAACATTTAATTACTCGGCAAACATCAAACTTTGCGTGAAAGGCACAAAGGGATATTTGTTTTGAATTAACCCGGTTCATATTACGTGGAAACGATGGAAGACAAAAGAGAAATGTCAGAGGTACCTGAAACGTTTTAGAAGTCGATGTTTTGAAGCCTCCTCTTGAGTTTTACAAGGGAAGAGAGACTGTGCATTTAAAGAGGGCTTCTCAATTTACATCTGCTTTTTTAGTTTTCCGTACCTAAAAGGTAAAAACGAGACCTATCACTAAGACTCCGCTGTCTGTCTGTCTGTCTCCAGGCTGTATCTCAGAAACCGTAATAGCTAGAAAGCTGAAACTTTCACTAGATTTGCATTTCCCGTGACGCTATATCGACGACCTCGTTAGCGTAAAGGTTACCATGCCGGTCTGCTAATCAGAAGGTTCCCGGTTCGATTCCCGGCCCGGCCAACATCTTTGTGCTTAACTAAATTTTTGGCTGTGGGTCTGGGTGTTAAATATGTATTTATATATAATATGTATGTATGTATATGTAGTATATCAGTTGTGTTAGCAACCATAATACGAGCTAGAAATGGTTCAGTATGGGGCTAACCAGCCGTGTGTGAATGTGTCCTAATATTTATTTTATTTATAACAACAAATATTAAGTTAAATGCGTTTCTATGTAAAAAAGCCTATTATAGTATTAAATTCTACCTAAATGATAAAGAATTTATGTAAAATATGATATAATACCTACCTACTGGCTCTTGTCTATAAACCCTTTGGGTAGAAACTAGCGGAATAATATTTAATTTAGTTATAAGTTTTTATGACAATCAATATAACACCTATTGTACCTAGTTTCATGAACAGTAAATAATCTATTCATTCATTCACTAATGGCATAGTATAGTAATACTATTGTATCTATAACACAGAAATACCAAATATGTTTCAATTCAACTCAACCTTACCACTGTATCTTAAGATTGACTTTCGACTAGTGTCGTAATAAACATAAGCTATCGTACCCAGTGAGCGTTAGAAAATCCAACTATATTACTATACTAATAACGCTTAGATTCTTCGAACTCAAATAAGACCACACTTTTACTTGTGATCTTATGTTCCTTGCCGTTTTTAAAGACATCATTTTAAATCTAGTAAGTACGTTATTGATCGAAAACTTTTATTGTCATTGTATTCCGTAATGGAATAATATGAATTAGCTACTAAAAAATGTTTAAGTTAAGCTTACTCCAAAGTAGTTTCATAAAAGCGACAAGGGAAGGGAAACAAAGGGCCAAATCAGGTAATGGGCGAAATGATGCCCCAAATCCTTAGTTATTTCCTAAGCGCAAGCTTATCCACGGAAACACCGCATTCTGCCGGCTTTACGGACTTCTATGAGGCTCTATCATCTACCGAAGGCTGTTGCGCGATTTCTGTTAAATAAAAAAAGATAGAAGAAAATATGATACATTTAGGGTACTTCCGCTGTGATCAGAAACTAATTAAGATAATCAAAATATTTTTTAGTTTGTTCCTCTGACCGACCACCACACCAAATATTGAAAAATTATTATAGGTAGGTATGTATAAAAATTTATATAAAAAAAATATATAAAAGATTATTATTATTTTTTAATATTGTGTTGTTTTCTTCGTTTCACTTAATTTAGTACAGCGGAAGTACTTTTTTGTTAACCCCATACTTAACCATTTCTCAATTCCACAAATTCTCATCTGACCCAGATGAAGAATACCACTTGAAAAACGACAGTGATGTGCATGGTCACCCATCCAAACACCGTCCGCGTCGACCGTTGCTTAGCGTCGATGATCGCGTCAGACTACCTTAGCTAGCCGAGCTACAGGCGCTACAAAGTTCAAGCTCATTCATGGTGGGGATCAAATCCATGCGATCCGGGATGAAGATCAAATTCCTTTAAAGATGATGATGATGATGATGATTTGTCACATTGAGACCTGCAGAACTTGCTCGAGACTCGTCGATGGCAATATTGACCGTGCGCTGAGTTCAGTAAACTTTGCCAATTTAGTAATTGGTTCGGAGCTTTCATAGCCAATTGAATGAGCTTTCCGATGCTTTTGATGAGCTTTGACTGCACTGGGAACTTGCAACTTGTTTCTGCTGCTGACTGTCCTTTTCACGTGCTTTGGAAATACAAGTATTAAAATTTCTGACAATTAGGCTTTTCGCCTGTCAGCTTTAGCTAAAATCGATTCATTTAATTTATTTTATTAATAATAATTTATTATTTTTATGTCATATTTGGATATGGGACTTGGTCCTGAAATAAATGAATTTGAATTTGAAAAAATCCTACTTCTATTATAATTGCGAAAGTTTGTGTGTACACACACTTATAAACTTGTGTATACTTTATTTGTTACTACTTCTTTACGCTTAAACGGCTTAACCAATTTTCATTAATTTGGTGTGAAGATAAGTTAGGTCATGTACACATAGACTACTTTTTATCCCGAAAACAATTGTGGTTCCCGTGGGATCAACTTCAAAATCTTTGTTACTCCTTCACGCTCCAACGTCTGCACCGATTTTGTTAAGATTTACTGTAAAGATAGGCGAAACTTTGCACATGACTGTCTTTTAAAATGGAATTTTTATCTGGGCGCTGATTATTCGCTTTTTTACTCTTAATGGGCTTGCGCCTGATCTCAATTCACCTGATGGTAAGCGATACTGCGATCTAAGGTGGAGCGCGCTTGCCCAGAAGATACCGGTTCACTCATGCCTTGAAAACCGCTAGATTATAGTTATCGGGGAACAGAGAATTTGGCAAAAAAATCCACACCTTGGCGGCACGCACAATGAAGGTGGAGGCATACCGCTTAAACCGCCTTCGGGCACTTGAAAATTCTCTACACCAGAGTCTGGCTACTAAGCTCATGCGAAAGGAAAAGTCTCTTAGATGTGTTCTTTGTTCATTCTTTATATCGGAAGCCGTAAGAATGTCCCGAGGTAGTTGTACAAAGCCTCCGAACAATGTCTAATTAGTGATCAAACGAGCATCTTACCGCAAATTGGATTTTCAACAAAGCTGATTAATCGTGCACGGCAGTTGACTTCACTGTTTATGATATTAATTAATATTCATATACTAATATGGTTATATTTTCTCTATCTTGGGAACTGCCACGCAGTGACAGCCTGGATGGTGAGCTTACTTTAATTTTAATTGTAGAGTGTTTTGTAATCATTTTTGTGTATAATTATATAATCTATCTATCTATCTCCCGACGACCTCGTTGGCGTAAAGGTTACCATGCCGGTCTGCTAATCAGAAGGTTCCAGGTTCGATTCCCGGCCCAGTCAACATTTTTGTGCTTAACTAAATTTGTTGGCTGTGGGTCTGGGTGTAAAATATGTATTTATATATAATATGTATGTATGTATATGTAGTATATCAGCTGTGTTAGCAACCATAATACGAGCTAGAAATGGTTAAGTATGGGGCTAACCAGCCGTGTGTGAATGTGTCCTTATTAAAAATAAAAAAAATAAATCTATATTATATAATCGTGTAAATAATACCTTTTAAAAGTAATTGTGTAAGATATATATGTAACATATTTTCAAGGCAGGTTTATTATTTTACAATTTAAGTATTTCGTTTTGTAAATATCACTAATCAGTAATCAGTTATGTTTTCAAATAATATTATGGTGTGTACATATAAATACTTTGTCTTGTAAATAATTTTGTGACTAGTTTAATGTATGTATATGGTTAGTTGATAATAATTTTAGTTAACGGGCCTATTCGGGTCGTTTATTTGACTATCATATAATAATCTATCATATAATAATTACTATTATTAATCGTCATATTATTTTTTTTATAAAATCATAAGTTTATTTGTCAATAAACGTTTAACTTATTATTTTTATTGAATCTTCTCGATCTAGTCAGATATTTATTAGATATTCATTTATTAAGTTATTTTGTATATTTAGCACAATTCATTCATTATCTTCAAAAATTATAGCCTATGTGTTATTCTGATAATAAATAATAATAATAAATAAAATATTTATTTACCACTGAAGAAACTTAATCATTAGTGTCGCATATTATACATGTTTGCTTATGATTCTATATTTTAATAACTTTAGTACAATGTATAAAACTAAGGGGACTCTGTAAAACATACGCAACTCTTGTAAAAAGAAATGTCACTATTTTTTATATTTCTAATACTAGGTATACAGACCCTGCACTAAGTAAACTACTTGTATTGGAGGGTCTGTGTTCCCTCAATGGCACCAAGTGTATGCGTGAGTGTGTGAGAGTGCGTGCGTGTATGCGTGTGTGTGTGTGTGTGTGTGTGTGTGTGTGTGTGTGTGTGTGTGTGTGTGTGAGTGTGTGTGTGTGTGTGTGGTTTATATGTGCGTGTGGTGTGAGTATGTGTGTGTGTCTAGGTATATGGTGGCAGGTTTGAATACCGACAGGCCACAATACTCACCATTGTGTGTGTTTGTATATGTGTGTCTGGTGTAACTATTTGTCTACCTTTATCTTTATTTCTATTAATTCTTCTGTACTATTATAATCAAGATTTAATAACCATCTCAATACTGCACCTTTTGCCTCTGAATAGTTTAATTGAACAAAATTTTTATGTACTCTATTTATTTTGTTATATAGGTAGGGTCCAAGAAACATTTTGTTTCTTTGTGCTGAAGCTGTCCTACACTTAGGTACTTTGAGTACCCTATCTTTTCTCCTTTTATCTACAGATGTGTTAACTGCACTTTTATGTAAGTTTAGTATTAGATTAGCAATAAAAAGTTGACGCACAGATAATAATTCACATTCTTTATAGAGTAGGCTTGTGGGATAATAGAATGGTTTCTTAGTAGCTACTTTAAGAACGGCACGCTGTGCCCTTTCTAAACTTAACATATGTGTAGGACATGCACCACCCCAAGACGAAATACAGTATGTTATAATAGATTTACATAGAGCATTATATACATTAAATAGAAGATCCCGATCAGCTACGTCACGAAGATTTTTGAAAACAAATATTAATTTACGTACTCGTTTACTAAGTAAGTCAATATGCGGTTTCCATGTTAGGGTTTTGTCTATCATTACACCTAGGTATTTTATAGAGCTGGTTCTTTTGAGCTTTGCACAGTTACAAATGCCATCTACCAAGTTACAGTCAGAATGTGCTTTAACTTCTATATGGTACGGTCTAGTATGAGGATTTGCGAAAGTCATAAACATTGTTTTGTCTACATTCAAGGTCAAGAGGTTATCTTTTAGCCACTCTATCACTTTTTTGAGACCAATTTCTGCATTAGACCTTGCTTCTTTCCAGGTGTTACCAGTAAATATTATACAGGTATCATCGGCATATGAAAATGTCCTACCGTCCTTTAGTTGTAGGTTACATAAGTCATTGACATATATTATAAACAAAGTAGGGCCAAGCACACTTCCCTGCGGTACTCCGTAGTTGAGATTAGCGTCTTGACTAAGGGCGGCGCCAATCTTGGTTCTCTGTGTCCTATCTGATAAATAGTCATGCATCAGCTTTAATGTAGTGTCGCGTATTCCCACATACTCCAGCTTTTTTACAAGGATAGGGATAGGGACCGTGTCAAACGCTTTAGATAAGTCCAAAAATAATCCAATAACTTTTTTATTACTCTCCAATTGCTCTGTTATATAGTTTGTGAGACTAGTTACCGCGTCATCAGTGGATCTACCTTTTCTAAAACCAAATTGGCATGGTGACAAAATTTTGAAAGTTTCTAAGTAAGAAATAAGACGTTTATTTATAAGTTTTTCGAGAATTTTAGAAATCGTAGGTAAAAAAGATATTGGCCTGTAATTATTGACACTATCCCTATTCCCACCCTTATAAATTGGAGTGATAACTGCAGTTTTAAAGATTTTAGGGAAAACCCCAGTCGACAAGCTCAAGTTACAAATATGTGTAATTAATGGAACCAACGTTGGAGCAGACAACTTAATCATATTTGAAGAAATTCCATCATAGCCAACAGCACAGTCGTTTTTAAGTGTGACTATGATGTTTGAAATTTCTTTGTCATCTGTGCTAAGAATACCTATGGAGTTAACTTGTGATGGTAACTTATTGCACAATTTACTAATTCGCTCATCAAACTCCTTATAGTCAGAATTACATAGTATTTTATTTGCTAAGCTAGAACCAACACTTGCAAAGAATTCATTTACAAAATTTATAGAGTCTTCGATATTTGTTTTGGTTTTTAGTAATACTTCATTGCTAGACTTTAGTTTTTCTGTATAAGTTATTTGCTTAACAATTTGCCACGTTTTTTTAATATTATTCTTACTTTTTTCTAGTTCACTCTGATGATAGGATATTTTTGCTTTTTTTAATAAATTATTACAAAAATTTCTGTACCTAGAATATGTTGTTTTTAAGATAGTATTATTAGGATCTTTTTTGAGGCTTAATGATGTATGTATGTATAGGCTATTATTATTGTGAACGTTCATTAAAACCATTTCGGTAATTTTTGCATGATAGAGGAGTAAACCTCCAAACGCTTGTAAAAAAATATGTTAAGAAAATAAATAAATGATATTTATAGTAAAGAATTTAGTTTTCAGTAGGATGTGTTTTCTAATATTATAATTATGAATTCTGATTTAACTTAACATAGGTAAATTCATTTGATCATTAATTATTGTGAACTTGCATATTGTATTGCGTCAAATCCTCTTTCACGCAAAATCTGCCATACAAACTTCACGTTTATAATATTAGTAAGATAGGATATAAAACAAAGACACCAAACACACCGTCAACCATATATCTAGTGATAGAGAAACAATAACTAATTTCCCAAGTTGGTCGTAGAAGCCGATACTGTTGGATCGATTCATTAACGTTACATACTGAACGCAACCGATACAAAGCTAATGTAATAGTTGCTATGGCTAAACTGTAGCAGAATTGGTTAATGGTTAATTGGTTGGTAGATTGATTTGTAACTTCTACACGTTATCGCTTCCGAACGAATTAACCGATTTGAAATCCTAATATATATAAATCTCGTGTCACAATGTTTGTCCTCAATGGACTCCTAAACCACTTTACCGATTATAATATAATTCGTACACCATGTGCAGTTCGATCCAACTTGAGAGATAGGATAGTTTAAATCTCAAATTATAGTCGCAATTTTAATTTATTGCTAATTATTGTCTGTTATTATTTGACCGTCACAAATATATGTTAACTCCAAATGATTCTAACCGATGTCGATACCTTTCGACTGGGTTGAGTAAGTAATCAATAGATGGCGCTGCTATGGTAAATCTACGAACGTGTCATATAAGCTACACTATCTATTTTTCATACCCCTAAGTGAGGCAAAACAACGTTTGCCGGGTCAGCTAGTTTGTTATTATATTTGAAAAATAGGTTAGTCGTGTTTGAAGTAAATCAGTTTTCAATGGCAGATTAGATATTTTTTCACGATTTCCACAATATGGGTATACAATTTTGACGACCTCGCCGCGTAATGGATTCTATATCGGACTGCCAACTAGAAGGTCCCGGGTCCGATTCTCGGCACGGCTAACTTCTTCGTGATGAACTTAATTTGTTGGCTGTCGGTCTGGGCGTTAAGTAACTATGTATGAATGTATTTTTAGTATATCAGTTGTGTTAGCTACCATCATACAAACTAGAAATGGTTTAGTATGGGGTTATCCAGCCGCGTGTAAAATGTGAAAAAAAAGAATCAAAATATTGTAAATTTCAAATCCAAGATTGGTCACCACCTAAATAATCGTGGGTTTTTAAACTCTAATTTATACTTGTTTATTGACAGATCTAATTCTTCTTTTACAGGTACGAATTGGAGAGAAATCTTGTTGAGTTTCCGCACAAAATTGTAGTGGTAAGAAAAAACTTTTCTTATGAAAAAATAAATCAAGCGAAAACTTGAACCAGCCACTATCTAGATGGTAAGCAACACGCTGGCTCATCTCAACTGCAGTTTGGATTTGGAGTTTGGATTACAAAACTGATGCGTCAACAAACTGGTCTTGTCACCCAGTATCAATGTCCAGGGATTTAATTGAAAACAGCTATCTTCAAACCGGACACTATTGTTATGCGCACAACTGCTTGGCAGAACAACTGGCAAAGGAGATGGTACTACCCCGGACGATAACTGCAAAAAACCTATCTCATATTCTGTATGTTTTTAACTTATTCACGCTTGATCTACTGAAACAATGAAATTTGGTGAAAAACACCAAAAAGGGTAGTTTAAATCATGGATTAGCACATAAACTATTTATATCACGTATCGCCTAAATCTTGGCTAAGTAGGCGATTTGACGCGATCATCAAAGTTAAGTAAGTAATGGTCGAAGCGGACAGTCTTTTGATGGCATTTTTATGATATGTATCAATGTCAATTTTCAATTCTAATTCTAATAATATAATATCATTACAATAGTTTAAGATATTAATCAAATGTCAATTGTCACATCTACTTCTAGTAATATAATATCATTACAATAGTACATGATATGAATCAAATGTCAATTTTCAATTCTAGATAATCATTAATATTATAAAAAGTTGTATCTATTAGCCAAATCCTGAGTCTAGTCTTAAAGCAAAGTAAATATTATTCAACAGAAAAAAACATTAGCCGTTAAGAAACCGAAAATATCTTCAAAACGGCATTATTTAATATATTTGTTCGAATAAAAGTGTATTGTATTGCTTTTATGATGTTGTGTCGAGATTCAGCAGAGATCGCGCTTCCATTTCACGAATGGACCATTCGGTATGATTGAAACAGAACGTATGAGACACGTCCGCATTGTAGGCAGGGAGCCGGCGGGAGATCTTTAACATGTTTGAAGGTTGGCTCTGGCGAATACAGAAAATAAAACCCTGTAAATATCTTATCTCGATTTTTTTCGTAAAATATTACTTCCTCTTCGTATGAGCTAAGTAGCCAAACTCTGGTGTCGATAGTTTTCAAGTAGCCCGAATTTCTCTAACTCGGTTTAACAACTAAATATTTTTTTTTTTATTTATTTATTCCCATAGCTATATTGTTTTATCCTTATAAACATTCAATAAAACGTTTTAAGAACCAACCTTGTCAGGATTGAAAGCACATTTCAGTGTGGTGACGAATGAATAAAAAACTCAAGAATATTTAATTAAAATGAGCCAAGATGCTAGTCACTGGCTCATCTCTCTCATCACTATAAAAGCTTTTAAAGGAAATAAAACTATTCGTTTTGCTATCATAGAGTAAAGTAATTCCATTACTCGTTATAATTATTATTCACATTGAATTTAAAACAGAACATGAATTTCTTAATTGACTAATTATATTAATAATAGGAGATGCTATTATAATATAATAATAGCTGAAAATATTATAGTATAAAACGAGAGGTTAACAATAGTTATAGTTAATCTCTCTCAAAATAGCCGTCGCCTTCTATACTAGTCAGAGAGACAAGTACAACTTTCTCGTATTGGTTCAATATACTGCGTCCAAGTAACAAGTTTATGTTTGCCGTCGCGTGGCACACACCATATAACGTGAATGAGGCAACTTTGAACTGTACTCCTTTGTAATAAAGAGGAAAATCGCTCAAACGAGAGGTGAAGAGATTGTCTTTTATGAATAGCAAAATAGTAGCCTTCTGGGGGTTCAATTAAAAAGTTTTTCTAACATAGGAAATGAAGTGTTAGACTTTCTTACTTGTCTAGTTGGGTTTAAAACAACTTGTTATTATTTAACTGCCTTTAGTTTCTTTTTGTTTGACAGTTGTGTTAGTCAAGAGTGGTCTTAGCTAGGACGACATTGGCGTAATGGTTACCTTCCCCGACTACCAAACATAGGTCGATTGCCGGTACGGCCAAAATCTTTGTGGTGAACTAAATCTGTTGGCGGTTCAATTCTATATTGTTTTGTTCCTATTAAACTTTATAATTTATTTTGAAATGTAATATACAACTAATTGTTTTTACACTAAAGTAATCCTAAAACAATTTCTATATAAAGTATTTATGTACCTTTGTATCAAAATAAAAACGTTAATTTCACATTGTACGTGTAGTATATATATTGTGTTAGCAACAATAATACTAACTAGAAATGGTTTAGTATGAGGCTAATTAGCCTTGTGAAATATGTCCTATAAAAAAATTGGGTACCAAATGGTTTGATCAGTAGCATACATACACTTCAAATTCAAGATGGCTGACAACACAAAATGGTGTTTAGGAGATACTCGTTATTTACACTTGTCTCTCCTGTCTTAATTTTCACACTCTATCCAAATGCAATGAAATAATATAACTAGCTGCATTTGTTATACGGAACTGATTGCAATCGTTGTCATATGAAACAAAAGATATGTTAAAAATAATTAAATAAGTTAAATGTAGGATATTAGATAAATAGAGAAGTTATAATATGTGATGTCTTGTTTAGAGGATAAGTGTTTTTGGTAACTGGAGAAGGTTGCAACCGCCAAGTGAAGCAACCACTTGATATACAATAGTGTTATAATACGTTTTTTGGTAAATAAATATTTTTTATTTTCCTTTTATTTTTCAACTTTATTTGCGTAGCCATAGGTAAAATATCTTCTTCTTCTGTTTCTTTATCTTATCCCATTTAGGTGGGGTCGGCACAGTAAATCTTCATTTTCCACTCTCCTCTATCAGACGTCATCTCCACACTCAATCTTTTCTCTCTCATGTCCTCATTCACACATTCCATCCATTTTTCTGGCCACAGGTAAAATAAAAACATAGAAAATATAAAGAAGTTTATCTTGTAAGCTACCGCATATGGCGTGAAAAATGTTTAGTTTAGTTCTCAGCAAGTCATTTTAGCAAGTTTAGTTATCAGTGTACGTGGAAAGTTCTAGAAAACTCTCCATTCCAGCTCTCCTTGGAGTCATCTTGAGTGGTCCATTCTCGAGTGTGAGTGGCACCTGCTACTGTTGTTGCTAATGCAGTACGTGTCTACTAATTGTGACTAGAGATGTCAAATGTGCTAATTGAAGCTGGTCCAAGTCAACAGCGGGAGAGGTTCAAAAGAGACACTATCTGGGGATGTCAAAAAAGATAGATATATGAATCCTTTATACACAGGACAATACAGTAACAGGTATAGACTTTTATCTTGTGCCAAAAATAGCAACTTTATAACTAAAAATTATCTCAAAACTATCTGTTTTAGGCAACCGCTGTACGGAGAAAAAAATCTAGCTAGCTGTTTCATATAAAACATTAGTCGTCGGGCGACTAAAGAAAGATAGTTCCATGTTTTTTCCTAATTTCCAATAATTCTAGAAAGAAGCAAAATCGTAAGTTAAGATGTATTTAAAGCTGTCCTTAAAAGGGTTTCCGTTAGTTAACCTCACATAGCATGAAAAACTAAAAAACTCAACAAAAACTCGTTTCCGAAGAAAACTTGAAATATTTAGTGTACTTCCGCTGTGATCCAAAACCAAATTAAGATAAGCAAAGGAAAAGTTTAAATATTTAAAAAAAAATTGGTGTGTTCCTCCGACCGACCACCACACCTCCACTACAACTCACACCATAGCTTAGCCTTAGTGTACGTTTAGCCATATCCACTGGGCACCGCGCTAACTATCATATGATCTTGTTATGCGGGGCAACAGTAAAAAACTCGTTTTCTTCTGTTTTAGACCACACAATATGAATAAGTTGACGAGTTAACGTAAAATAAAGCACCTGAGGGAGCTCCTCGCGCGCTAAACATACTGTAGCGCCGCCCGCGGAGACTTGGGGAACTATTGTTTCAAGTATGCTCGGTTTATTCTAAGTGTAACAGAAAAAAAATACTAAGTGCAAGTCCAGCTCGTGCAAGAAGGGTTCCGTACTATTATCTTAAATGTATGGCGAAAAACACGTTTTTCATATTGGAGCCCTCCTAAAGTATTAATTTTTACTTTAATCTTATAACTTGTTTGAAAAAATGAAATACTTATATCTGTATATTCTGTAAAAAAATTGGCGGTTACCTGTTTTACCGCAATTGATAAATAGCAAAAAAAATCCGAAAAAATAACACGTTTATTTGTATGGGTAGTTCTCTTAATATTTTTATTTTTAGTATTTGTTATTATAATTACCCGAGAAATATATATCTTGTGAAAGTGTCAGTTTCCTACCTATTACATTTTCTGAGATACAGCCTGGTGACAGACAGACAGACGACGGAGGCTTAGTAATTGGGACCCGTTTTTACCAAAAGGTAAAAACGACGTTCCGTACCTAAAAAGGTACGGAACCCTACAAAAGGCTGAAAAACATTTGATTCGAACAAGCACAGATCATAAACAAACTTATTGTAATAAAATAAACGTTGTATGCCTCATCTGAGCAAATTAAGGTAGTCAAAGACTAAACGCTAAATGTATTTGTCTAGAACGCTAACTGTCTCTGTCTAGAACACTAACTGTCTCAGTCTATTGAATGCTAACTGTATAGAGCATTAAATAACTATAACGTGTATTACTCAACGTGTCAGAGTAATAAAGTAGATTTATGAATATTACAATGCACCTGAATATGAAGCAGCCTTAATGGAATGAGTGGAGGTTACGTCTGCTATTGCTGTTCTGCGGGGAGTCGTTTTCTTAATAAATGTGCAGAAAACTTACAGTTTAACATATTCTTCTTTGTCTTCCCTGTTCCCATTATTTGGGGTCGGGTCTCCTCACTTTCTTGCGCCAAGCCAAGCGGTCTTGGGTTGTCTCTACAGCTATTTGGGCTTTCTCAAGGTCTCTTTGGATTTGTGACCACCAGGTCAGTGGCGGGCGGCCTCTTCCTCGTCTTTCTTCTGGGAGGTTCATCGCTATATTGACGACGTGGTTTTCATCTCTGCGCTTAACGTGCCCATACCAACGAAGGCGATTTTCTGCTATTTTTTTTTTTACAGTTTAACATATTATGTATTTAAAATCTGCATAAGTGAACAAAAAATATAGGTATTTACGAATTAGAGAAACAGTCTAACGACTAGCATAAAATAACAGAACTATCACTATTAAACAACAGAGTCGTGTTAAGTATCGAAAACCCATTTGCACTAGTGTGTAAAATTAAACTTTATTCGATTCCAACGATAAAGTTGTACAAGTTATCTGACATAGCTTGCACTCGTGTTGTAATGCAGCTCATATTATTGCTCCAACTTTCCTCCGTATGAAGAAAGTTTTTAATCGAAATATGTGGAATTAGCGATAAGTTCGGGAGTTTGGACATGTATTGTAAATTGTTTCTAACATTGATCGTAAAATGCATATTAATTAACTAAATAAGTAAGCTTAAAATATTATCAAAACTGTTTAAAATATAAGCAAATGAGCACAACGAATTTTCGAATAGACTTAGCACACCGTCCATTTTATTAAATAATAATATTTGTACTGACTTAGTTCATTGACTAAATTGATACAATTATATACGAGTATATACTACCTACGAAAATCATATGGAGTAAATGAATATACTGGCCTACCAATTTTTTCCCTCCAAAGAAAGGCCAAATTAACGTGACAGAATGAAAGTAGTAATAATCGATAGATTTAATGCTCATGAATCGAATATATTCTATAGTAAAAAAAAAATACGGTTGAACATATATAACCTCCTCATTGTTTGAAGTGATAATTAGCTACTATGCAGGTTTTTTGAGGTATTGGACTTCAAAATTTAAAAATACAATACTCTATATCTCAAAGAGCACGCAATACATTGACATGCTGATTCATAAATATGTTTGGGAGTCCTTTATAAAGCTATTTGGTTTTGTTTTATCGACATTGAACTGTAAATACTGGACTTATTGATGACCAACATAATTTAAAACCACGCAGACAGACACAAAGACGGACAAACAAAAGTAAAAAAAAAAAACAAAAGTCAGGTTTCATCTGACCCACGGAAGCGCCCAGATGCCACTTGAAAAACGACAGTCTTGTGCATGGTCCCCCATCCAAACACCGTCCGCATCGATCGTTGCATAGCCTCGATGATCGCGTCAAATCACCTTAGCTAGCCGAGCTACAGGCGCTACTGTCTTATTACATGTATTGATATTAAAATAAATATCACCACTATACCCTAAGCGATATACTAACGCCATTCGTTACAGTAATAACGCCAATCAAGGGCACCTATCTATTACATAATCAAATGAGCGATGACCGAGTAACCGTATCTCGATTATTCAGATTATTCGATCATTCGCCCTGGTAATCGAGCCGCCATGCGTTAACTTGCTTTAAATAAATTTGCTAGGACAGGTGTGGGGAGCTATTTGCGTTTCTGAAGGAGAGGGGTGCACAGTTGTTAGCTACCTAGAGATAAATACCACGGCGAATAACTAAAATAATATTTTAATATTTAAAATACAGTATCAAATCTATATAGCGACACTGAAAGGACTGTGCATTTTATGGCGTGTAAGAGAGTGGTTGTTAAATGGAGAGAATGTATTTGTATGGAATACAAACTTAACCAACAAGAGTCAATTGATTTTGACGCTTCAGAGAGGTTGTCGTTAAATCAAGTGACGTTTCATGGAGTTTACTTCGAGGCATTTGTAGCCCGAAAAGTCGACGCAAAAACGACGGGGTTTTATAAGTTTGAAGTGCCTATGTGTGTGTGTGTGTGTGTCTGTGACTTTTATACTGGTAGCTTCCATACGGATGACCCGATTTTTTTTCAGATTTTTTGCATGAAAGGTGTAGGCGGAATTGTTCTTAGTTATGTTTCATGGAATTGATCGGAACATAATGGCCACCGTTTGAAAATTGTATTTTGTTTTGGATTTCTCCGATAAGTACTTATGACATAACTAGCTGCGCCCCGAGGTTTAACCCGCGTTAATCTGGGATAAAAAAGTAGCTTAAGTGTATTTTTAATAACGCAAGGTCTAAACTATCTTCACATTAAGTTTCATCGCAATTGGTTCAGCGTTTTGAGCGTGTAGAAGTAATAAACATACACACAAACTTTCGCATTTATAATATTAGTAGGATATTTTAAGCAATCTAATCCAGTTGCCATAATTACTACAATAGCCCTAATAGGTGTCATCGACCAACCAACAAGCTATTCCACATAATATCACCTGTCATTAATCTAGCGTGTAATTAATTCCGGAAACAATAGGTCTTCTCTATATCTATACCTACTCATTATAGTCTAGTAATTATATAGGTAACCTGATAACATATCTTGGGGCTATCGCTAAATGGACAGCTATGGTTTCTGCCTTTTTTTTTTTTTTTTTTTTTTTTTTTTTTTTTTAACGTGAGGAAATGCATTTACGCATGCCCACCACACCCGGGGAGGTGGGTGGGGTATGTCGGGCTCGATACCAGAAGGGCATCACTACCGACTAAAACCTCACGATGGCCTCCTCACCGGAAAGGGCGGGATGAGGTTCCGCTTCTCGCATTAACCCACCACCCCGCCCACCTCGGCTAGCCTGAGAGAGACTCCTCCTCAGGGGATGACTCCCCTTGCAGTGCACGTAGTGCACCGCAACCACCTCGGGGACTGTGAGTGCAATGGACGCCGGACAACCCCAGTCCGACGTCCTAGGTCCCCCGTGACGGATCAGGTCTGTGGCCCCGTCACATGCCACTACGGCCGCAGAAAATAGGGAAAGTGGTAGTCTCCAGTTACCACTCCCTTCTCCCTGCGGCCCCACCGCGTCCGCCATCAACGGTGGCGACCCCGTCGAGGCCGCGGCAGGTAGGAAGAGCGGCGCATCGTAATACCGACACTTCTCTCCTGCCGCGGCCCCACACCTTCAGCTGCGGTGCCTCCCAAACCACACCGCAGCCCGCCTCAGTTGCGAAACCCCCCCGAAACGAGGTTCCGCAACCTACTGGTGCCACTCCATCTAGAACTTGCGTACAGGGATTACAAGTCTAGGGAGTGGCCCGCCTCAGGGACCCTCTTCGCTTCACCGTGGGTGACCAGGCCACGGTTACTGAGCCCCCCCGCCTCGACAATGCGGGGCCCCACGGGGGGGAGCTATGGTTTCTGCCTAGGGTTTCTAAGTATTATTTTTTCTAGGGTTTCTGCATACTTTTTATTTATTGACGACCTCGGTGGCGTAAAGGTTACCATGCCGGTCTGCTAATCAGAAGGTTCCGGGTTCGATTCCCGGCCCGGTCAACATCTTTGTGCTTAACTAAATTTGTTGGCTGTGGGTCTGGGTGTTAAATATGTATTTATATATAATATGTATGTATGTATGTATATGTAGTATGTCAGTTGTGGTAGCAACCATAATACGAGGTAGAAATGGTTCAGTATGGGGCTAACCAGCCGTGTGTGAATGTGTCCTAATTTTTTTTTTTTTTCTTTTATTTTTCAACTAGTTGCGCCCGCGGTGTTACCCGGTGTTAGACTAAAGTATTTTCAAAGTGAAATTTCGTCCAAATCAGTCCAGCCTTTTATCTTTCATCCTATATTGTTTTTAGTAAAATTATGTGTAGTTGATAATAATAATAAATCGTTTATTTAGGCAACAAAGAGTTAGTACATATTTCGAACTTACTATAAACTATTATAAACTATCAGTTCAATAAAAATATTACAAATTTGCTAGCTATAATAGTAATACCTGCTAAATTGTTATCGCTTGTGGGATGACTATTATATTTAATTTGGTATATACTATGTATCTTCTATTATATATTTAATTATGTACGAGCAAGACTTGACAATTCAAGAAGATTACGTACTTTATAGGTTTTGTATAAGTATGGATATCGTGGTAGCTCGTCGTGCAATCAATTTCATCCAACTACGAGTAAACTGGGCAGACTAAACTCGAGTAGAGCTGGATTAGTGATTTAGAACTAATTTCCGTTGTACTCGGCCGCTCGGCTGCCTTTGAGGGTGGGGGTGTGATAGGTTAAAAAGTGTTCTGATTTCATTACGTTTTTTTTGTATAACTCGATTCAATAGAGAAAGCATTTATGATGTAAAAACAAGTTTCTTGCAAAATCAAATAATATCCGGTATATTTTATTTCAATCAATATAATAAGATTTTTTATTGATCATAAGCTATTAAATATAAATTTTGTAAATTATGTCCCCACCCCAAGCCCCTAAGAAAAGAAACTAGCTCTCACAAACTCAGGGTATCAGCGTGAGAGCTAGGGACCTACACAAATACTGTATAATCAATAAAAGTTAATATTATATAAAAGTTAATATGATAAATTTGTTGCTCAAATGTTAATATTATAATATTTATAGTTTTTTCTATGTAATTTGTGTTATATGTACATATATGTGTGTCAAATAAATGAATTATTATTATTAAAATAGAAAAAAATCTCCAACACGCAGTACAATTTCTGGAGAACTAACATTTTTTGTATCCAAGATTTCTAAAAGTCGTAAAAAAATCTTAGTTTGTCTCGCTAGAGCTATTAAAAGCAGCCTTAAAAGATTTAGCATAAGTTACCAGTATACCACTGGCCATCTGCTCAGTGTCATACCTTAGTTATTTTGTCACTGTCCAATCCAATCAGCGTTTGTCTGCAACACACCACGCGACATTGGCTAAATTGTGGCCATACCGACCGCAGAAAGCCATACTCAAAAGAAGAAGAAGAAGTTACCAGTAACACTGTAAAAAAAAAAACTAAAAAAATTTAAAAAAAAAACAACATCGCAATACGCAGTCGATTCCGAAAAGAGCCCTTCCAAATAAGGCATCGCGAATCTGCCATTGTAAAAGGTACGCAGGAAGCTTCGGTCCTTTTACAGCAAGTTATAGTCTATTGTAGAATGTAAAACTGCCTTTATTAAAGTTCATTGACACTTACTTTGCTGTTGAATCATTCTGTTCTATATTTTTTTAGCATTTGCCCAGCAGGTCGCGTAACTAAACGAATTACCGATATTCTAGCCTAAAGTGGAATATTTGTTCCAATCGGTTCATCCGTTAGGGAGCTAAGATGTCATATACACACACACATACATACATATCAAGCTCGATATCGCTTCATATTACAGTGTAATATCTATATAACGACACAGAAGGGACTGTGAATTTTATGGCGTTATAGAGAGTTGTCGTTAAATGGAGAGAATGTATCATTGAATGGAATACAAGCCAAATCAGTTGGTTTTCTCTAACTTTAACTAGTTAAATCCAATTGATTTCGATGCTTTAGAGAGTTTGACGTCACATGGAGTTTACACTGTATTTCTAACTAGTTGCGCCCCGCGTTAATCCGGGACGAAAATTAATTAATCCGGGATAATAAGTAGCATATGTGTTAATCCAAGGCCTAACCTATCTTCACACCAAATTTTATCAAAATTGGTTCTGTCGGTTGAGCGTGAAGAAGTTTTTATATTATTAGTATATTTTTCCGAATTAAATTAAAAAATCACAAAAATACTAGGAAACTATAATTGGCTGTCGGTACGGTGATAATACCTCAAAGGAAGTTATAGTTTCCCTTAGCAAGGCTTGTTAACGTGTGTGACTGTCATAATCAGTTCAATGACACCAATTTAATTTGCGATAATATTTTGGTACTGCGAATAACAAATCGTATTTCGGAAACCTTTTTCTTATTTTTGATACTGTGAAGTAGATAAAAGTTAACATGGGACATGATTAGATAATTCCAGATGGTTCATTAAAACCATTTTATACATAACTTAAAAAAATAAGCACTTTCTCAATTCAACCCTGTTTCTTTGATCGTTTCTGCCTCATGAATTATTTGAAATTTTAAACATTGTGATTTGTTATATATTTAACTGTAAGCGAGTGTGGCTCGGTGGTAATAACGTCTGCTTTTCAATCAGACGGCACCTGGTTCGATCCCGGCCCTACACCAATGACTTGTTTTTCAAGTTATGTGTGGATTTGCACTCGCTTTACGGTGAAGGAAAACATCATGAATAAAACCGGCATGTTTGAGGACCACAATATCCGAAGACGTGCGTCATCCCCCAACCCGCACTTGGCCAGCGTGATGGATTATGGCCTATATCTCTCTCCTCGTGAGAGAAGGCTCCGAGTCCCAGCTGTGGTAACATAATTATAGTGGGCTGCTTATGCTATACATTTTAAGTAGAAGTCGTTTTACCAATTATTATCAATTATTCCTTGTCAGTTCATTCTTTGACCACTCATGAGATTGCGTTGATTATATTTGTGTGATCTTGTTCATGTATACAAATTGAATGAGACAAATTTTTTACCAACTACAAATTGCTGGAACTGCTATTTTTACTTATTGTTTATGTTTGTTTTTGGTGTACATTATAAAGGATAATCTTTTATTGTACACCATAAACAATTGTATTGTATTTTATTGGGATGTCTGGAAATATTGTAACTGAATGATGAGAGCATCAGTTATTTGCTATTTCACTACTCTAATTAGCGTCTTGAATAGAATAGAATATTTTTATTCATCATAACGTATCCTATTACAAATACAATTAATATCAATTACAAGATACAGTATGGACTTGTCAATAATACAATGTACAAAATCTATTTGTCATAATTTTGTTACCTGTTTAATAATTTTGTCACTAAGTGCATATAGAATATTTGACGACCTCGTTGGCGTAACGGTTACCATGCCGGACTGCTAACCAGAAGGTTCCGGGTTCGATTCCCGGCCCGGCCGACATCTTTGTGCTTAACTAAATTTGTCAGTTCTGGGTCTGGGTGTTAAATATGTATCTCTATAATATATATATATATTGTATATAAGTTGTGTTAGCTACCATAACACGAACTTAAAATGGTTCAGTATGGGGTTAACCAGCCATGTGTGAAACGAGTCCAAATAAAAAAATGCTTGCCACCAATGCTCTAACACGATAAAACATGATCAAAATTGACCTTAAATTAGAATGTCCTTAGTTATCCATCTGTCAGCTCAATAATCTAATGTTTAGAAACTTTCTGTCACGCAAACGATATAGCCGAAATCTGTGATCCATACAAACAAGTTATTTATCCAAAACGAGCTATTACTGGGGTTTAATGCAAAACGTTATTTATGAGCAAAAGTTTCGACCCTCGGATGATTTATTTGAGCTATTGTGTGTAGAATGGTTTATACATATATTCTATGACGATGTTTTTAATATGAGCCTTGAGATAAACTTTGGCTTGGTACTTGGTAAGGATTTGTAGGTGGACTTTTAGGGGTTTCTTTGGATGATCGTTTGCTTTTATCGACAACCCAAAAAATCTTCCACATTTTTATGCCTACGGAATATCGTTTTGATTTTAAGTAAAATTAAAGGAATTTGCTCTAAAAACAGAACCTTTATTTGAAATTGTAGAACTATAGAAAATAAAAAATATCTATGAATAACTAAAGAAAATAGAAAATATCTATGTACGGTAAAAGCCTTAGTAACTGGAGCAAGTACAACGGCAGCCTTGTCATCTTAATAAAAATTGTAGCAATTACCTAAATATAGTGGACAATAAACACACGCTATTAAATAAGGCTAATAAAAACTAGTGTGGCTCAGAGGTAAAAACATCTGCTTTTCATTCAAACGGCCCCTGGTTCGAGCCCGGCCATACACCAATGACTTGTTTTTCAAGTTATGTATGGATTTACACTCGCTCTAAGGTGAAGGAAAGTATCGTGAAGAAACCGACCCGTTGCGGACTGTTGTAACTGAAGACGAGTGTCATCCACCAACCCACACTAGGCTAGCGTGGTGGATTATGGTGAATCCCTCCTAGCGAGAGAAGGCTCCGAGTCCCAGCAGTGGGAACGTATAGTGGGTTGCTTATGCATTAAATAATAAAAAATACAGTTTGTAAGTACCTTGTACCTTATATTCAAGTAAATAAAACCCAATCTTTCGATGTTATCTAAGAAGAATTAAATGATTTTAAAACCTTCATTTCGTGGCGAATTGAAAATGTTCAATACTGTCCGACTTCGCTTCAAATCTCGGGAATATGGGGGATCCTACTAAGCCTGGTATTATTAGTCTAGGCCAGCGACGCTCAACTATAGGCCGGATTTTCGAAAACTTGAAAAAAAAAACTAGAAAATCTACACATATCAAAATATTTTTGAAAATATATTATTCAAATTTTACAAAAAAAATATTTGTAAAATATTGACATACAGTAAATTATTTATTAGTCACTACCCTCTGAAATCAAAGAATTATTATTTCATTTTCAATTTCGAGTTAAGTTTTTTTTCCATTTTTTAAATATTGCTATTGATTATTATTACTCGATTTCCTATTATTTGCTTCATGGCATTAGCCACATATTCGTTTTATGGTGAAAGAGGCGTCCCACGAACGTACCACACAATGTACATAATTTTTCCACTCATATCACATAATTATTGTACGTACACAACCCTAAAGGAAATAAAAAATATTTGTATTGTATTGTAAGTGTATACGTGTAAAAAAATGTAAGTAAATTTGGTATTGTATGTATGTAACATTACCTCATTTAAAGAATAAACATACTAGTTTTTTTTTAATATATCTTTACGAAGTTCTAGTTCGCAAAAGTTGAGCACACCTGCTCCAGTTGTATTCAGTGTAGATTCCAGTCTCGCTAAACCTTTTCGTATGCTCACCTCTAAGACTTGTATTTTCTTTGTTGTTATTTTATTACGACCTTTAACCCTAGATCACTAACCTTATTTTTCGACGCTTAATACTAACCTTCGTCGTTTCGACTACGCTTGTATAATGGAGGGGTTTTAGGGGTTTCATCAAAAATATATATTTATATTTTTGTTTTTATTTTAAGCATAAAGTATTAACCTATATAATTAAATATTATAATGTTTACTTTTACATATTTTTAAATTCAAAAAGTCTACTTAATGAGATCATAGTTTACATGCATAATCAACTTTTCTCAATTTTTTTAACAAACCGTACATATTATATGTAGTATTATTTTATTCGAGTAAAACTAAAAATTATAAAAACAATATCAGAATAATGAATTAAAATTATTTTTTTTGTAATAGCTTACGATCTAATACATTTGTGACACCCATCAAGTTTATGTTCCCCACACTGCGATTTATTGCACTTAGTGCACTTTTTTTTAGCCATCCTTTGCATTGCGGAGGGACATATGGCACATATTTTTGTATACATCGTCTTGCTGTATCATTAGTCGTCTCATAATCTTGATCTGGAAGTGGATCTTCATCATAGTAGAAACTTCATCATCACCCTTCATTTCATACGCGCTATCAGCCTCAATGTGGTCTTCAGGCTCAATGTCTGATACATTTTCCTCCTCGCTATCATCTTTTAATAATAACATAATAATGGTATCTAAAAAATAACATAAAAGACACCATTATCAATCAGTGAAGAAAGAAACGAACGTAATTTTAACTAAACTAAATAGTACAAAAAGTTACGTTATTACTAACCTTCGTCGATGCGACGAGCCATGCTTGCTGGTACGGCGCATACGGGCCCCCCATGCACAAAGCACTACCTTACATCGCAAGTGCAACGGGTCGATAGAGATTAGCTGAAAATTCAAAACCTTACGGTCGCGCGCGAAAAAGTTATCGCGATTTTTTTGTTGAAGCGTCGTCGAATCGACGAAGGTTAGTGATCTAGGGTTAATACTGTTTCATACTAATTTTGACGTAAAACGATATGTTGTCTTTGTTCAGTGCAAAATGTTTTTAACACAGTTTTGTTATGAGGTCAAATCAAATCATTTATTGCATCATTTAAATGTTACACAATATTAAATTATCATAAAACCTGAAATGTACCCTAATCAGGGTATCGCGATGCTGGTTTGAAGCGAGCCGATTTTTTTTTTAGTAAATAAGGACATATGTGTCATTAAAACTTTTATCGTTTAATTCGTCAACTGTATAATAACACTTGTATAATAATATCTCCTTTAGGGGTTTTTCGAATGTGTTATGATTATTTAAGTTTTTTAATGTGGCCGGTAGATTATTATATATTTTTATTGACATAGCATTTGGCCCGGAACTCTGCATATTTAGTCTAGATTATTCTAGACAAATATACTTTCAATGTTATTCAATTAGCTGTGATTCTGTTTTCAGTTATTTGTTTTCTTTGATGAGCACGATTCCATTACTATTATGGTACGTTATTCGATAAGGCCTTGGCCTCGAAAAGATTGCTTTTAGTGATAAGGTCGTCATTTGTAGCACTAGTTATAAATACAGTGTAAACTTCATGTAACGTCACTCGATTTAACGACAAACACTCTGAAGCGTCGAAATCAATTGGCTTTAGTTGGTTTGGCTTGTATACCATACAATGATACATACTCTCCATTTAACGACCACTCTCTATAACGCCATAAAATGCACAGTCTCTTAAGCGTCGTTATATAGAGTTTACACTGTATTTTTCGGTAAAAACCGGTTTCTCAGTTATTGTACTGCTCTTTATTTGTGTTGCAATAAAGAATCTATTAATCTGTCTAGTTATTATTTTTAAACTTCAAAAAAAAAATGGCGGTTTCATATCGGCTGTACAAGGTGAGGCAAGCATACTTCAGAGCTTTATCTGTTGGCTGAATTTGCTTTCATCTGTTTGTATGTATGTTTGTATATAAGTTGTCGGATAGAGGCCGTAATTGTAGACTAATCTTGACAAAACTTGTTACAAAGATTCTTCTATTTAAAAGAAATATTTTTAGTTCGTGATCAAGCTAAGCCAAAACATTTCCTTTCCATTTAGCTGGCTGACCTCACATAGCGAGCCGTGCATTTTAATTATAAAATGTAATTAAAAAGCCAGAGGATGGAAACGTCTGACCCAGCAGAGCGCTCGTAGTAGAATGCCAACGTTTAATCTAGCGTCGTTTAAAGATACAGGTTAGTTGCAAAAATATAATCCAATAGTTGTTACGTCCAAAGTTTTGACGCCTTACACAATTGTTACAAATAAATTATAATAATTGTTCTTTATTTCAGATAACAAAGATCCATATGATAAATAAAGAAACAAAGTAAAAAAAAAATGGTTGCCTGTAAAGTCGGTTTTACGGGCGAAGATTTTACGTGACAACGTCTGCCGCGTGCTGCGCGCGCGGCAGACCGATCATAGTTGAGTGGGAGAGAGACGCAAGGCATTCGGCGGGCCTCTCTCTCGTTCGGTGACTCATCGTAACGTTACCGGGCGTTACACTTTTTCATAAGTGACTCCCAGCCGCAACCTAATTTAAGACGTTGTCACGTCAAAATACTAAAAATAATACATAATTAGGTGGCAATAGCCATCCATTGCCCGTACGTTGCAGATCGGAGCAGCCTTTCTGCAAGACTCTTGATGATGCTATTTTTACACTTGTCAACTCTAGCCATGAATGAAGCAATCCGTTTGCGCTGTATAGAATCAAATGTGTCCACCCGGGCGTCAAAAAACATGCCGGAGGCACTGCAGCACCTCGACAGCCCCATCAACTGCCTAAAGATATTGTTATAAATGAATCGCTGTTTTGTGTTATTAGTCGATGGACGATTTTTGACCACGCTGTGGCTTTCCATCAGACACATTTACATTGGCGTCTAAAGGCATTGACATAGGTCCAATGTCAATTAAAAATAAATTATAGAAACGTTCATAAAAAATAATTCTACAATAATAAATGAGAAGTGATTCTACACATCTATACTAATATTATAAAATTGAATAGTTTGTTTGTTTGAACGCGCTAATCTCAGGAACTACTGGTGCGAATTGAAAAATTTATTTTTGTGTTGAATAGACCATTTATCGAGGAAGGCTATAGGCAATATAACATCACGCTGCAACTAATAAGAGCGGAGAGAAACAATGAAAAATTTAGAAAAAAACGGGGAAAATTATTCATCTTTGAGTTTCATCAACCGTTTTCAAAACGGTTCAAGATATCAAGAGGGAAAGGGAGTGGTTATATAAAACAATCTACACGCGGGCGGAGCCGCGGGCAACAGCTAAGTACCTTTATAACTTTGACCTGGATGGATTTCACACACTCTGTTAATCGATATAATAGCTCCATATTGTCTCGTACAAAGTGGTATAACATGTTTTGTTTAGTCCAATAAAGCATATTTTTTATAATATTGATATTATTATTTCTCGCGGAAATCATTGATATTGGTTTTACTTTATTCTTTGCAAAATATAATTTATATTTCATTTAGATACGAGTAAATACGTATGTATATAAGCAGCACATTTTAGATAGTTTTTTTTTATATTTAATCCTAAATTACTACATATATTAAGGTATTCTTTGAAATGTATAGCGAAAAAAGCTTTTCATAGTCTTATTTCATCTCAACATAATATGCGTATACAGCATGAGTAGTTAGGCTATTTTAACATCCTAAATAGACCATTACATACCCTGTTAATGTAGAGAGTGAATACATAAACGCGTTAGCAAGGGTCCCTCAGACCCTAAACGTATTAAAATATGCTTTTATTACAATAGCAGTAGAATATACACAATTTTGTGGTAACTGCCTGGTTTTAAGGTTAGGCAGATAAGGTTCAAAATTACCCTTGTATTCAGAGGTTCGTGAAAATATAAATAAGGTTTCTGTATTACGTATTAGGTTCAGATATATTTCTAAGAATCAGAAATAAGTTATCTTGACCTTTTTACGCAATCAACGTTTCTGGTTAACTGGTTGTTTTGACAAGTTTTTGCTTCAAGAATTCTGCTTTTTTCAGAGAAAATATTCTTTTTACCGAATTCTTATCAAAATAATATCAGCTTGATTTGTAATATAGACTATAAAAAGTATGTATACGTAGTGTGTTCTTAAGTAGAACTGTTTATTTTATACACCATCCAAACCATATTCTACTCTTCAGTTAGATCATCATTATGACCAAATTTGAAAAATAAAAGACCTTGACATGTAGAATAACATGACATGAAAAAGCTTGCCTTGGAGCAAAGCTAGCCAGTGCCTCTTGCTACGCTTGCCTCTTGTAACATAGCTTTATGTCACACATGTGTTGCAAGCTAATAAATAAACTATTAAATTATTAATTTTTTTATTGACGAATAGGCTTACGTTTGACCGCAGCTTGTCTGATGTTAAGCTTAACTGTGGTCTAAGATGAAACACGCTTGCCTAGAAGGAACCTATTTACTCTAGATTTGAAGACCCCCAAATTGTACTTCTCGGGAAAAAGAGATCCAGGAAGAGAGTTCCTGAGCTTCACAGTTCTCACAATGATGGTCGAAGCAAAAAGCAAGCGCAAACGAATTTTGACGTTATAATACCGTTATTTACGGATATCGAACCAGGGGCCGTCTGATTGAAAAGCAGACGTTTTAACCACACTCACCACACTCGCTTTTAATATGAAGTTCACATAACCCTTACTTCCATAACACGTCCGCACTCCATCATTCCAACTTAGTAAATAAACAAAGTAAACCAGTTAAGTTTACGGTTGTCATCAAAAACTTCATCAAAACGATGAGTTGCTTTATGGCGCCCAACGTGGAGCTCTAATGGCGATAATTTCATAACAAGCATCTTGTGTCACTTAGAAATTAGATCCGAGGATATGATATGAACACACGCTGTTACTGAAATTTGTATAAAATGAGTAATACATACACATTTATTTATAACGTTATTAACATATTTTGTACAAAATTAACTTTTTTGTTTCACAAAATAAATATATCATCATCTCTTTATCTGTTTAAAAACAAAAATAAGACAAACAAGAAAAGTTAACACACTCTTAAAATAAAATAAAGGTAAAAACACGGTTCAAGCTATTGCTGCGTGATAGTGTACCCAAAGATGTTAGCAGCATTGCCCCGTTGAATACCCCAAATAAGTCTGTGTAAAAATAGCTGTTAATTTTTGGATTACCAGAAGCGAAGACTAAACCATACAATAAAATATACTTGATATTTAGTTTAATTTTTAAAATATTTAAACCCTGTAGAAAGCTGGAAAAAAATTGCAGTTTTTTATTAGCAATGATTTATTGTATCAGCTTAGTGGTTTCTATATGTAACATTTACTGACCATATGCAAAATCGCATTACATGAAACAATCTTATTTAGGTTCTTGACTATTTACTAGATTTTATGGACCCATTTAAATTCATTGTACAATATGGTAACACTCAGAAACCGCAATAAATTATTTCACTTTAACTTTGAACTGTTTTGGCGGTAGTCATAAATAATGACAACTGAAAAAGAATATCTACCAAATGAAAGTTCATCTTGTTGTTAACTTTTAAAAAGTCGGCAAGAAAATAGCGTCATTACAATAAATTTTAAGTTATAAAACCTGACCATCTAAATATTGTAAATGCTCATCAAAATAATGAGTTGTTTAATGGCGCCCAACGTGGGGCTCTAATGGTACCAATCCGTATCTGCCATCTTCTGTCATCTGATATTAAACTTAATACTAAAATGATTAAGATTTATAATTGCCGTTTCAGTGGAGTCATAACGAGTTTTATTAAGGCAGAGTGTTATTAAATAGACGTCTGGCATTCTTGGTTTACTAATTTATATCCTACATCCCTATCCATATGCCTACAAATATAATAAATGCAAAAGTTTGTGTAATAATAATTAATCACGCCTAAACAGTTGAACCGATTTTGATAAAATTTGGTATGAATTATATTGTTATTTTTTTTTCGTCATAGCCAATAAACATCATAAATTCCTAAACAAGAACAATGTAAAGTAACCGAAACCCAATTTTATCACATAAATATATTTTATTTCCATTTTAATTTTTCACGACTGCTCGTCTCTCACGTTCCCAGAAAAAGTTAAACAAAAACCCATTTGTCCATTTCAATTTTCCTTTCATAAAAAGTAAATGGAAATACGTTCGCGTGAAACAAAGACTGTATTTACAGTTCAGAAGTTTATTCTGGAAAATTCTAAAGCTCTATTGAAAGGTCCCAAATTGTTTCGAAAGAATTCCGAACCTTTGGACGCCATTACTTTCGAAGTCCAATGGGAAACATGAGACGGGAGATGTGGGGTACTCTTACCAAGGTGCTTGGTAACTGTTTGCTTTCAACTAGCTTTTGAAAGTACTTATTTGAGTTTCAAGTATGTCACTCAAAATAAGGTAAGTTTTGAAGAGTTATGTATGCTTTGAATTGAGAACTAATATAGTTTGTCCTTTATTACTCGATATGTACATAATTATGTATTTATCAATATGTATAATATGTACATATTGATAAATCAATATTCAGAATATATTGTGTAAAACAGACATCTATATTAAATATATGAAGAGTTTTAGTTGAAGAGTTATAGTTTTAGTTTTAGAAGAAGCATCTCAAACTTACAAAACTTTATCACGCTAAAAACATATTAACAACAGTATATGATCAACAAATTACTACAGTTAGTAAAGCAAAAAGATCGCCCTGACTTTGGATTAACACACTGACTACTTTTTATCTGGGACTCATGCGGATACCTAAGACTGTGGAACGCTCTTTATAGTCTAACCTATACAAACATTTTTTTTAAATAAATGCGCACGTACATTCAAAACGTTCGAGAAAGAATGTGTCTTGTAGTAATTTCAAGAAACACAGTTTTGCTACAGTCTCTTGAACTACAAACCTAAGAGAATAAATTGCCAGATAGAGTTGAATTCGAGTAATGTCCGAATGAAAAATTGACGCACTTTTATACTTTTCTATTATTTATTCTGTTGACTTATACAGAGATACTTGTGTTGAAAGTTTTAAGTGAAAACCCTGATAGTTCTGTAAAATGTACTTCTTACATTTAAAGTTATTTTTCTTTAAATAAAGTGTGCACCACTCGCTTTATTTGAAAGTATCAGAAGTTTAATAAGAGAAAGTGAAAATCTAAAGCAGTATTAATTTACTTACAAAATAAACTTTCTTTACTAACTTTTTATTGAGTAGCTTACCTATTCTTGTTTCTATGCTTGCCATCTTACGACTAATAAAGATTTACTTTTTAGTAAGCTATTTATGGTTATTGTTTAATTTTATAAACAAATGTTTTAATTTTTTTTTTCATTGGACGTAATGAAACAAATAAAAAATCTGTGATGGTGTTTCTGATTGAAATGAAGAATTAAATGCTTAAGTTTGATAATTGTAGCTTTTATCTCCTTCTTATATATAAAATGTCCATGTCACAATGTTAGTTACCGTACTCCACCGAAACGGCTTGACCGATTTTCATCAAAATTTATATGCGTGTTCAGTAGGTCTGAGAATCGGCTACTATCTATGTTTCATAACTCCTAAGTGGGGCAAAACTACGTTTGCCTGGTTAACGAGTATTTCAATAGAATTCAGATTTCAAACACCCCGAAAATTGTGTTTTTTTAGGAGGCTCTTTGAACCTATTTTTTCCGCTTAAGGGCGCGTAACCACACAAGCGAAACTTTGGACTAAAGTGGAGTATGCCTGATCAGGAATAACTGGCCGGAATACACTGTTAGATGCGCGGTGACAGATATTTCAACTTAGGGTGATAGCTAGCCAGGCTAGCACAAGAAAATGCTCTATCACCGTGCAATCATAATTGACTAAGTAGACAAAAGACAAATGAATATTCTCCATATCATATACAAATCTTTATTAATATATATAAATCTCGTGTCATAATGTTTGTCCTCAATGGACTCCTAAACCACTTAACCGATTATAATAAAATTCGCACACCATGTGCAGTTCGGTCCAACTTGAGAAATAGGATAGTTTAAACCTCAAATTATAGTTGCAATTTTAATTTATTGCTAACTATGTCTATTGCTATTTGACAGTCACAATTACCTGTTTACTCCAAAAGATTCTAACAGATGTCGATACTTTTCGACTGGGTTGAGTAAGTAATCAATAGATGGCGCTGCTATGGTAAATCTACGAACGTGTCATATAAGCTACACTATCTATTTTTCATACCCCTTGAGGCAAAACAACGTTTGCCGGGTCAGCTAGTTCATTATAAATCTTACTATTTCAATTTTAGTTCTAAAATACTTATACTAAAATCAAAGTGGTATTGTCCACCTGTCGGGGCTCATCATAAAACCAGTAAGCGTAGCACATTCCAGACAAAAACTAAACAATGAAACTACAAAACTCAATCAATTATGCACCTTATTGCGTTTATAAAAAGCTTATGACTTCATTTTCATACCAGGAGAAAATTATGCCAAAATAAGCTCTATTTTAGTTACAATAAAGGTTGTGTTTAGGCGTAGGGTCGTATTGTTATGCATATTACATGCCGGGGAGTTCGGTGCTCGAGTATGACAAAGAAGTAAAATATCCTGGAAAAGGCTCTGGATTTTCTTGAAATTTTTCGCTTACTATGAGACAAATATGCCAAAGCTACCTTATTTAATACTGTGTTCTTGGTTCGTTGTGTCTCCATGTAATTTTTTCAGGATTCCGTTCCTTAAAGGTAAAAATGAGGCATTTTTACTAAGCCTGCGCCATCTGTCTGTCACCAGGCGGCATCACAATGATATTATTACATCATAATTAAATTATAGATAGTGGCCACTTATAGTAAAATTAAAATTATAATATTAAAGACTTGTTTGTTTTTCTTTTAAACTTAATTTAGCTAAAAAAAATTAAGCTAAAACCGGTTAAATTTTGTTTGCACTTGGTAACAATCTAAAGATATATCCATTCAATAAATCCAGTATAGTTTTAGACAACGTGGCTTGTACCATATCTATGACTTGAACATCCACGTTTGTCTTTGGTAGTGTGGTAGTTTTAAAGTCATGCGCGTATTTTGTCACTTTTAAACGGTAATAGCGGCGTGATGCCTAACGTGTGATCAGTTCTTTATTTATGGTAGAAAACGTATAACTATGGTAGAAATAGAAAAAATGGTAGAAAAATATCATTGAAATCGGACTAGTCGTTTTGAAGATAACTGGCAACATTGCTTTGTATTATAAATGTTTCGTGCAGAGACTTATCATTATGACCCATATCCTAAAAATGCACCAATCACATTCTGTAAGAAGCAGAATGAATGGTATTTTTTTTTTATTGGTAAATATGACAAATTTATCGTAGAAAGGTTTTTCGAGAGAGAGTTTATCATACACATAAATAAAATAAATAAATAATTCGGACACATTTCACACACTTCTGGTTAGCTCCATACTGAATAATTTCTAGTTTTTATTATGGTTGCTAACACAACTGATATACTACATATACATACGAGTACATGCATACTTTATATAGATTTATACGAGTATTTAACACCCAGACCGACAGCCTACAAATTTAGCACAAAGATGTTGGCCGTGCCGTGAGTCTACCTTCTGATTGGCAGTCCGGCATGGTAACCATTACGCCAACGAGGTCGTAAAACATGCGGTAGATACTCTCTAAAAACTAAGTTACAGTATCTGTGCTAGGTTCCATAAACGTTAACCCTGCAGCCTGGGTGAAAGAATAAGGCTGCGGAATTGCCCCTGCTTGTCGTAAGAGGCGACTAAAAGGGGCATCAGACTCGAAGGTGTTCGGAGATAGGGTTCCAACACCTGCTCCATCGAGTCCGGGTTGAACGACGACGGCGTCGCGTGGTTGGTGAAACAATCCGGGAAGGGCCACAGCGCAGTGCAAGGAGGTTTCCGGAGTGCTTCCCGGAAGAACCCGGAGACCTCCGTTAAGCACAGAGGCAGGTCACCGGGGGGGTTTTAGTGGGTACAAATCCCACATAACCTGGCTGCGCCCCATCTTGTCGAAGATTTCCCCCTCTTCAACAAAAAAGGTTCCATAAACGTAGGTTCCATAATTTCTGTAACTTTTCCGATGGCACCTTGAGAGTAGGTGTGGGTAAGATATGATAGCCGGTTTTTGCTCGCACGTGACCTGACGACCAAGAAGGTGTATTTTGATCTATTTGCTAGAGTGTTTTGGCTGTTTACCTATTTATTTTGCCATCTGTACGGAAAGGTTTCGCTCAATTTTGTTGTGGGAGCAGTAAGGGATATGAATTTGTGCTGGGATTTTTGTTTGCGAAATTGTTTGTTGCTGATCCGTCGTTATTACTATTGTTTATCTTAAAATAACAAAAAAAATATGGTATAAGATATTTTTTAACCTCTAGCTATATATTTTTTAATTTAATTGTTAGGCTAGTTATTTGCTCTAGGTATACTTGTTGTTAGCTTCATATATTTTTAGATGTGTTTCGTTCTGTGTTTATTAAAAAAAAAGCTATTAAGTCTGCAAAAATAGGCGGTCGTTAAGACGACCAATAAGCAAAATATTACATGCAACGTACGGATGGAAATGCGTAGTCTAGACTTATTTTGAGTCACCAATTAGGCTTCGTTACAAATTGCTATTGAAAACCGTAGTACATATCCTTTTTTTGTACCTATTCAGTTTCGTTCCAAACTATTATTCGATTTTCGAATATTACTTTGGAACTACAAACTATTAATCGGTTTTCATGTTTCGTTTCAATAATATTAATCGATTACCGGTTTCCTAACTTTGTAAAATCCTAATATCGGTTAACACGTCTAGCTTAAGGACTAGAGGCATAATGCTTTTTCCCGTTATCCGTTAACCATCATGCTTTTTTTAATCCTCTAGTGTTACCTGATATTAGGATTTAACAAAGTTAGAAAACCGGTAATCCATTAATATTATTGATGCATGATTGAAAGTAATGAAAAGTGAATTTAGTTAAAGTCATCCTTTGTTTAATTTTTCTCGGAGGCTGTCCACTTATTAATAACCTAAAGAAACGAATAAAAATGTACACGATTCTACCCTACCGAATTGACAGAGATCCTAAAGATAAATGTACCCATTTTTCTATTACCCGCCAATTTCTCCTCCATCTATCTGATGACGTAGCACGTTGCTTCAGATCGCCCAACAATGACGTCACGGGAGAAAAATGACGTCACACGACAGACGACTGTGATTCGGTAAGATAGAGTTTTGATTGATGGGAAAATAAACGAGGAGGAAACTAGACTTATATTGAGTTAGTTAGAAAATGTTATCAGTTTGGTGATGTGGTATGTTATTTATTTCAAATAAATCTTTGTATATTTGTCCAGTGTCTTTGTGTCTTTTTATTCAGAATAATATTTATTTTGATATGCGTGAATATTTATAAAATTACTAGCTAACCCAGCAAACGTTGTTTTGCCTCACTGAGGAGTATTAAAAAGTCTGAATCGACTACTATCTATAGTAGATCTCAGACCTACTGAATACGTATATAACATTTCGTAAATATCGGTCAAGCCGTTTCAGAAGAGTACGGTAACTAACATTGTGACATAGAAATTTTATATATAAGATGATTAAGCTTTATGAAATGGATTGGATTCTCCTGTATTTCCTGGGAAATATAACTTAGGCATATATTCAAGATGAGAGTGAACAGAATTCTTCTAGATTAACCTGCTTCATCTTCGGCCCACAGCTTCGCTTAGCATCAGGCGTGGCATTTGTCCAGTAAAAAAAGCCTTTAATTTCCCATATATCACAATTTGTCACAACAAGAAAACAAAAGAATATCAAGAAAGTATCTACATATAGCTGATCCCAGGCAGAAACCCTAAATCTTACGGAATGCGTAAAGCTACTAAATAATAATCATAATTATATAGAATAGGAGTGGCAGTAATTAAAACTTTTATGACATTATTTTTTTATATTATATTAGGACACATTTCACACACGGCTGGCTAACCCCATACTGAACCATTTCTAGTTCGTATTATGGTTGCTAACACAACTGATATACTACATATACGTACATACATATTTTATATAGATACATATATAACACCCAGACCCACAGCAAACAAATTTAGTTAAGCACAAAGATGTTGACCAGGCCGGGAATCGAACCCGGAACCTTCTGATTAGCAGTCCGGCATGGTAACCTTTACGCCGACGAAGTCGTCATTTTCAATGTTTGTAAAAGTCAATCATATTTAAAAAATACACCACAATTTCAACACAAAGTTTATCCTCTAAATGCATCCGCTACTGTGCTGGATGAGATGGCTCCAGACCCATTGAACCTTGGCCATTGAATCTACGGCCATTACAAATATGACCCAAATACAGGCCCAAGTTTAATGGCACGCAAAGCGCAAATCCCTAAAAAGACCGACCATAAAAATACGAGTTTTAACTTTATGACGATGAAAATTGGGTTTAAAATAGCGATGTCCAGTCTTGCAAAGTGTCGAAACAGATTTGATGTGTTTGCGTTGAAGTAGAAAATTGTCAGACACAATACAAGCTTCGTTGTTGAAGTCGTACTGTGATTGATTGAATCCTCTAGTATCTAGTCTAAAGCCGATTCTGGCAAAACAAATTATTTAGACATAATTCGATAATTCAAAGTCATAGTCAAGAACAAAACAAATTAACTAGAAAATCACAGATAATCGTAACAACAAAATTTTTTTAGAGACATCATTTATATTAATTTATATTTTTTCCAATAGTTTTTTTGTGTTTATAATATGACATGACAAGTATATGTATATACACAAATGCAAACATTCCCCCTATTCCCTTGACGAGTTCAACAAATAAGTATAAATTAAAAAAACCCGCAAATTTCTTTATTTGTGGCAACTATCTTGGTTTCGAAGTTTATCAAAGTGTTTATATTTTACTAGCAGCTTAGCCCTTTCATACCCATAAAAAATTGTTAAAAATACGCCATTTTCTAGCGGTGGCCATTTTGAACCGGTTTTCATCAAACATAACTAAGAACACTCCCGACTAACACACATTTATAAACAAAAAAAATCTAAATCGGTCCATATGTACCAAAGCTTTAATGTCACACGTACACACGCCAAACTTATAACACGCCGTGTTTTTTTGCGTCGGGTGTATAAACAGATAAAAAACATGCGCATAAATTATACTGCCTTAAGCTTTTCTTAATTCATGAATGTATTACATAGTAAACACATTTCATATGGCATTCCTTTTTATACGTAGTTTAACACAAATGTGACCTATCTGTAGATTCTTTACTCTCGAGTCCTATAGAGAAAAGGTAGAAGCAATTTTTAAATATCACAGCTTGTCCCCGACCCCGGCCGCATTAGGGTTGTGATGACGCAGGGTTTACGGCCGGATAGAAATTGCAGCGTGAGCTATATTTGATAAGGGATATGGCGATACACGACCGGATATGGAAGGTGTTTGGGCAGGACAATAAATAGATAGCTCAGGTGCTTAAAGGGTTAAATATTGGGGGTGTGATTATATGAGTAAGCTGTATAGAGGGGAAGGATGAATAGGGTTCTGAAAAGTAATTCATGCTTACCTTTGTTTTGTTGCTTTAATAGGAATAATAGACTAGACAGATTAACGTCCCATGGGTCAATGACATTAGAGCCATTGAGAAAATATTCTTGACTGTTTTTAAAGGATATGTGATTACGACCTCGTTGGCGTAATGGTTACCATGCCGGATTGCCAACTGGAGGGTCCTGGGTTCCATTCCCGACACGGCCAACATCTTTGGGATGAGCTAAATACATACTCGTATGTTGATTGAGGTTTAGTGAAAAAGTTTATATTGTACATGTGAATTTGAATAAAAACAATTTGAATTTTGAATATTTTTTTTTGTTTTTTTTTAAGTAATGCGTAGGGAGGAGATGCATGTTAGTAGGGGATGTGTGGAAATGGAAATGGCAAGGAAGAAGGGCAAGAGGTCACTCGAAGAAGACATGGATGGAGTGTGTGAATGAGAACATGAGAGTGAAAGGAGGAAGTGTAGAGACGACGGCTGATAGAGGAGAGTGGAAAAGGAAAATTTGCTGTGCCGACCCTACCTAGTGGGATAAGGTAATGTAGAAGTAGAATCCTAAAAATGGTAAAACTAGTTTAAAAAGACATTCTAAGCGACGCCTCTAAAAGGTTAGCGTTAATTTCATGTAACCCTGTATATACATATCTTCTGCATACATGATTCAATATTCACACAATATTTTATTGTTACATAAATGCTATTACTCTATTGACGAATTTCTAGACGATAAGGATTTATTTTTTGCATGCAAATAAACCGGCTCACTCCTCTTGTGTTGCGATACCCGAACAGGGTCCGTTATGTGATACCTACCTTTTAAATGTATAACATCTTAATTATGCCATAACGAAGCAATAAATGTATTTGACTTTGACTTTGACTTTGACTTTGACACCTGCCACGGTTGGCCGGCCGGCTAGATTGAAAAAGCAATAGAATAGAGAATCCAGTGCAGATTGCTAGCCATTCTATCCACGGCTACTGCATAGTTTGGTCAAATAAAAGCTGAAAAGACTTTTAATGTAGTTGTTAAAAAATACTTGTACTACAATACCTTTTTTAATTTACCCACTAGCAAACCCTGTGAACTCCGTTCCGCCACTAAGTTGAAATTTTCCCTGAATTGTGTTTGCTACAAACCTCACAGAACCCGAGACCTTTCCAACGAATGCTGTACCGTGGAAATCGGTTCGTGCGTTCTGGAGTTATAGCGTCAGGAAGGAGAACCCGACTATATTACACGCTTTCTATTAGCTTCACCTGTATGTTTGTTTGTAACCGACTTCTTTGGGCGCGATTTTGACCCACTTTAAACGGCCAGATTTCGTTCAAACTTTGTAGATTTATTGAGGACCGATGACAATACACTAATTTGATAAATTTACTGTTTTCTATAAAAGCGTGTTTTTAATTTTTTCAACTATTATTTTTAAATTATAGATTACAGTTAGGTATTTAACTATCAGGGCGCGTAACTAAACAAGATAGCGACACTCTGGGTTAAAGTGGAGCTTACCCAATCTATGTAGAATACTCTAAAGGTGACTGCAGATACACATAATTTTTTCAACTTAGGGTGGTTGCTGGTTTAACTATAACTTAAACTACATCCCTCGCCAAGCTCTGTGTACGATATTCAAAACAAGGACAGCGTAAAATAGGTACTTGGCGACGTTTTACTTACGTCGCGGGTAAAGTAAAGAACGGGAATGGAGTGCAAATCCTCCCGGCCCTACGGTACTATTCCAGTTGTTTAATTTAATTTTACTTAAAAAGGGGGTTGTGGGTGTCTGAGTAGGATGTGTCAAATATTATTGTAAATGAAGGAAGAAAAATATAATCAGTCTATGCATGGTGCTATCAGCTGTTTCAATTACGCTCCCCATAAATAAATTATTTTACATCGCCTAGTTTTGGTTTGCCGCACGCTCACTTCCTTTTAAGTCTTTGAGCGCCTTGAAGCGCCCGTAGTTCGGCTAACTAAAGTGATCTCACACGATCATCAAAGTTAAACAACGGTCGATTCGGACGGTGTTTGGATGGGTGACAATGCACAATACTCGTTATTCAAGTGGCATTTTTACCTGGGCGCTACCGTGTATCGGATGACATTTTAAATTGTAGGTCCCGGCTATTAGTCTTAGCACAAACAGTCGTTAAGCCAAGTCAGAGACCTTTGGGCGTTTTGAAAACTCTCGACACCATAGTTTGGCCATTTAGCTCATACGAAGAAGAAGAAGATTAAATAATTTAGCATAGCATTATTGTACCGTAATTCTCTGTACAGAACTAACTAGAATAACCGTACAATAACTATCTGTGTAACTTGCTGGTTATGGCAAACTTGGTCTCGATCTTCAGCGCCGGGTTGCCAGTTACCACTAAGTATGTAGTGTTGCCATAACAGAGCTCGTTTGCTAGATAATTGGCTGATATAAGGAGGTAGAGAATTGGGTAATTTAGCATTAATATTTTTCAAATTAGCAATTGCGAACAACTGGAGTTTCCGCAACATATTAGTTTAGAATAAGCAGCTAACTATACATTCCCACTGCGGGGACTCTGGGCCTTCTCTCGCAATGAGAGATATATAAGCCATAAAATGCGACGTCTTCGGATATTGTGGTCCTCAAACATGCTGGTTTCCTCACGATGTTTTTCTTCACCGTAAAGCGAGTGCAAATCCACACATAACTTGAAAGACAAGTTTTTGGTATAGGGCCGGGATCGAACCAGGGGCCGTCTGATGGAAAAGCAGACGTTATTACCACCGAGCCACACTCGCTTTTCTTATGTATGTAACTACCTAAAAAACCAATCTGTAATCCTAGTTAAACCTAAGTTTAGCTGTTCAACGGGGCAATGCTGCCAGCATCTTGGGAACCCCGCAGCGACAGCCTGGATGGTGAGCTTACTTTAATTTAAATTGTAGTGTTTTAATTTTTCTGTTTGTAAATATTATTTTAATTTTTCTGTAACCATATTTTAAATAATTTTTCTTGCTTATTTATTTATTTTATATTAAAATAAAGACTTACAGTTAAACTTAAAAAGTCCAATCTGTAATCCAAGCTGTGAAGACAATCAGATTATTATCTAAGTTCTTTCAACCGTTTCCAACATATAAAGCTAATCTGTTGTCGCGGGACCACGCCCATATACTCGCCTAAGAACCTCATCTAAAACCATTGCTTGTAAATCACAATTTGTTATCAATTTTACAGTTTGGAGCGTAGCTATATTAAATTCCGTACCAGATGTTCCACGGGTTCAAATTAAGCTTGTAAATACTTAGCACTAGTTGTAGTTTGTGGTTTTATTCGTAGGAGTTATTGTCTGTATTAAATACTTAGTTATTTATGTATTAGCACAGAATAATAACTAGTACTACGTACAGAAGCTTCACTTCGCAATGGTTTTCAAAGAAATATGAACTCAATCTGATAAACAATATGATATAATTTAGCTCGCGGTCCAGTCGAGCACGTGTTCATTTACATACCTACCAATTTCTTTTCGAAGGAATATGGGCCTTAATTCACTATACTACGGTTCATAATAAGTTGTACATGTTTATACGTATTGAAAGAGCCGCGGACTAGGGATGCTTACTTCGACGCTTTTTTATTGTACTTTTAGGATATAGTACGGGAAGAAACGGTTTGTAGTTTTAATTAATTTCATTTCATATAGGAACATAATGTAATCCAGTCAAAATAGATTTTACCCTTAGGTACCTGTCAGCGTGTTTAGGTAACCAAAAAAAAGTTAAATTTCGATCACGATCCGTATTTAAACAATTAAATACTGCACAGTATCTTTTTGCTTTTTTTCGTTTTGTGTCCAACTTGCAATTATAAAATGAATCAATCAAATAATTAAGTTGAACGTGGTCGAACATATAGCGCGCACGCGTGTGTTTTCGTTCGCTTGTGGCAGCCTACTAGATTGGCCCTTGCGCAGTGGCCGCCGCCCGTAGGTATGTTTTTAACACCTACACGCGGAGTGACACAGGCCTGGTATTAGCTTGATTTATCAGCTAAACAAGCTAAATAAACTCTGGACACCAGAGCTTGGCGACTCAGCTGATACGAAGAAGAAGACGCAGCTTAATAAGCTCATTTTACGGTGGATTGAAAACTTTTTAGACGATGATATATGACTGTAGCAGAACTCGCCTAGTTACGCTCCTCAAATGCCTAGCTATAACTAGGAACATTTGTTATTTACAATAGGCTTGCGCTTCATCAGACCTCACCTGATGGTAAGCGATATCATGATCTAAGATGAGTAAGCACTCAGAAAAAACACAATGGACGATGCGGACAGTCGTTGGATAGTAAACTATGCACAAGCCTGTCATTTAAAAAGTAGTAATTTTAACTGGGCACTACCGTGGGTCGGTCACGTTAAATTGTAAGTCCTGGCTGTTAGTATTAGGCTATAAATCAGAGGCATTCATGTTTGACAACTCTTGACACCAGAGTTAGAGCACTTAGCTCGTTAGAAGAAGAAGACTAAAACCTACAAACAAAACAACGTCTAGTTTTCTTGTTTAATAATATTTATGACAGCTTCCGTTGAACTTAATTAAAAGACTTATTACTCAGTCCAATTTACTTTGAAAAGCAGAATCCTTTGTTTTACGATATCTACTGCCTTTTTTGTCTGGCTTTAATTTCTGAGACATGCTTTTAATTAAGGTGGAATGCACAGATTGTCCCTAGCAAGATCTCAGTGCAGGTGTCACTTCACTTTAAATTAGAATTAGAAGGTAATATTTATTTTGTTACTTTATTTTTATTACCTACATAGGTAACAGAAAAAAAGGTGTTTATTATTTTTATTTTATTAGTACGTCAGGAAAAAAAATCTATAGCTATGCCAGATTGGGTTAATTGAAATACAACAAACATAACGCTGTATGCATGTCTTCATCGACATTTAGGTTTATACTTGCTAATGAAATGAATTTTTTGCTTCATAAATTTTTTAAACTTGAATTTTTTGTAATTAAAATTTTTCAGAGTGCAAAACATTTGATCATCGTCGTTACGCTATATTGGCTTCTACAAAAAAGTAGTGAAGTACAACCTAGTTGATTCAATTCAAAACCTTCGATTTAAATGAAGATTCACCTAAGATTGTGTGTGAATCACTAAAACTGCTATCGATATTCGATTTAAGATGCTAACAATTTTTACTCTTCACATTTAGGCTAGCCACACTCCAGTCTCAGGTGGAGTATGTTGCCGGAACACACTGTGAACTTGCTTGCCGACAGATTTTTCCACTTGCGAATGCTTGATCACCAGGCGAGCTAGTACCCACCTACTATAATATATGCCTTTAAAGACGTAGAAATCAAATATCTATAAAAACGTAGAATCAAATTATCTAATAAACATAAAAAACATCACAATTGCATTTCCAAATATACCTAATTGTGGTTCGATCTAAGTAACAGTCGACAGATATTGTTTTCGAAATATCGCTTGAGCATGCCATGTGCCCTGACAAATATCAATACTCAAACGACTTGACTATTCTAGTAGATATTTATATAGGTACTTACTCGTAGACAGCTTTGCGGTTAAATAGACGGGTTATAAAGATTGAGTAGAAGTTATATTTTAACCAACCTTTTTAGATTAGAGTAATATTTATGTTTAGATATTTCGGCAAAACGAATGTTTAAAACAACGTCATTGGTAAAATTTTGAATGTACAATTTTATCATGTTAAATCATAAATGGTAAAAATTATGAAAAAAATTGCTTAGGAGTCTATTATACCCTAAGAAAAATTCTACCAATTTGAGGTACCAAACAGATTTATGTATTAAAAAAAATCTAGTTCAAATAATTTTATACCAGGTTTTTTTTACAATAAATAATGTGCTTGGTACCAAATTTGTTATACATTCTTAGGGTAGGTCTAAGAGTGATAAAAAACAAGATTATAAGAATGCGATACTTTGATTTATATTTTATATTTCAATCCATTGAGTCGAGTTCACAAAACAGTGCTTAGAGTTTCGTACTTAGCGAGGAGAGCAGTACCTCTGCCGGCCGAGCCTTGCCAGCTCCGGAGTGTTCCTGATCAGTTCTTCCATCTCAGACTCTGGAGCATCCCTGTTCTTCGAATACAACAGTATGGTGTTCCCTCTCAAAGCGCAGTCTCGCCACATCAAGTAATCGTTGCCCAGTAACTTGAAGGCGTGCACGGCATACCCATCTACACTGACGATACTGACACTTTTTGGATCCAAAACGTAGAACTTAGCTTGATTCTGTCCGGTCACCATTCCTATCCTATAAGTATCGTTTCTGATTAAAGGGTTGTCGTCCAAAGAGTAAGGGAGATCGGGGCTGTTGTACTTCGCCTTGTATTCTGCCACAACATCGGCTGTGGGCTTTGTGAAGATCTGCACGGGACAGCTTATGGATGGAAGCAAGCCGCCGAACAGTGTGAAACGGTACACGTTGTACCAGGTACCGAGGATCAAATCGTTGTTTAAAGGTTCACTGTTTTCGGCAATACATTGCTGGTTGACGTCCGATAGTGCGGCGGTGGATGTGAGAAAACTAAGCAATGGAATTAGAAGTAAGCGATACATGTTTTTCGTGGTATCGAGTGAACAATATTCGGAATACTGAGACACTGTGATAGGACTTTCTTAGTACTGCTTTTATATACTATTTTGAGTTGATGACTCATGATTCTTTCTCTTGAATCACGTTGAGATTACAATTTTACACTAATTAGGATGATAAGATACCGATCTTAATGGTATTGATAACCTTTACAGACTAAATATTAATTATTATTTCCATATACAGGCACAGTCCTGAATTAAAGTGGAGATTATTTTTGTTGATCTTGTATGGTGAAGCGAGAGGGATATGTTATTAATTGTTAAAAAAATAAAAGAATGTGTATAGTTGCTGTGATTTAAAATCAAATTGAGATAAGCAATGAATATTTTTTTATATTATTAGACAATTACTGGACTTAAAATCATGAGAATATGACATTGCAGTCATTTGATTTGACATGATGTACATAGACAGTTTAAATTAGTTCGGATTCTTGACATTTTATATAAAATACATTCATTGACATCAACTACATTTTTCATATTCATTTTAATTTTATTTTTATTACATACCTAGTTTTATTATTAATGTTAAAATGTGATTTAGTTAGTAAGAATATATATAATTTTAATAAAATAATTTGTAGGCGACGTGCTGTGTATGACAAAAGTAGTTATTTATAATGTTAATAAATGATTTGATTTGATTTAAATAAATAAAAAATGTTTTGTACAGGAAAGTCTTTCCATACCGGTGTAAGTAGAGTGGAGATGTGATGGTTGGTCGGAGGAATGCTCTAAACAAAGTTTTTTGTTATTTTTTTTCCTAGCTCATCTCTATTACCACCTGGGACTTTAAGTGACTTTAAGGACGAAGACGTGTGTGTCATAGAGTAGACATAAAGATAGACAATGAGTACCCGAAAAAAAAATTGTATTGTTTTGCTTCTTCACTTTTGTTTTCACACTGTACATGCAAGATCAAAGTGGAAAAGATTAATTACTCTAATCGGTTATTAGATTTTGTACATTCACGTTAACATTGCGTGTATTTTTTAACTTTGCGACATTTTATTCTAATCTATCTTGCACTTAACGATAGACGAGATATAACTAATGCGTAATCTTTATTAATTTGGAATAAACTTTCATACCACATATAAACAATTTATTATTCATATTTATCGTTGTAAAGAAACTTATTGATAAAAAAAATTAAGGCGCTAGGAAGCAAAATGACATATTTCGAAAAATCCTATAAAACCCTTCGGTAATGATAGGGCTAAAGTTTTTTCAGTTTTATTGACTTTAATTCAGTGTTAATAATATTTAAAGCTCATAAACAAAAAAACCTAAACGAAAAGTTCGCTGGCCTTTTTATATTTTTCAGCAAACCTTTTGTTTTGATATCCTAAGAGTTAAATGTAAAGGAAACCATACCAATTATACCTGACCATTCAACTATTAGTTTTTGATTCAGCCAATAAGTTATCATCAATGAATTTATGGACTCGATGGCGATAAAATATTATCAGTTATGTTATTAAAACAAAACGATACTTTTATCATTATGAAACAATGTTAATACCAACTGCGTAGTACCCGTTATTTTTCTGTAGAAGCCGATATTATTGTAGGCATGAAATTCGCAATTATTTTTTGAAAATTAATGTTTCTTGAAAAACCAACAACCGCAGTTGGGGCGCTTCGCTCATATATACGTATGTATATGCGCTTCACTCAAATATAGACTTGTTACAATATCGCCTTGATACAAATGACCCAAGATCTGGCGCTTACCTCGGCCAATGCATAAGTTTTGCGATCCAGCGAGGTAATGCCGCCAGCATTTTAGGCACCTTACGCGCGGGCACTGCCAAGGTTTAAATTACTATATTTTGTAGTATTTTTTTCATGTAATTTTTATTTTTAGTGTAGTCATTATATACTTTACAAATTGATTAAAATTAGGTAAAAAAAGTCTAAAATATTTTTTTTATTAGTTTATTCTCTGTAATTTAACTAGTCTATGGCAATGTGACACAGAAACGTGTGGAGGTGGAAGAAGTGTTTTCTGGAAACTTCTTGAATTTACACGCTTATATAAGTCGGCCGCGTAATTGAAGGTAAGCGGGACACGTCATGAGCGACTGGCGGAAAGTTTCTCAGGTGCTCTAAATTTATTCAGGGTTTCTTTTATTTATTCATTTATTTATATCACTTAATAGTCTTAACTTATTACATTGTGTAAACGTATAAATGCGAAAGCTAGTGTGTAAAAAAAATATGTTTGTTACTTCTACACGTTTAAGCGGCTGAACCGATATCGATGAAATTTGGAAAGGAGATAAGTCCTGTAGAGAATCGTAGGGTATAATCCAGCACGCTGACTAAGTATGGTATGTCTCACGTCTTCAAATATCGTAGTCCTCAAACGTGCCGGTTTCCTCACGATGTTTTCCTTGACCGTAAATCCACACATAACTTGAAAACCAAGGAATTGGTGTAGGACTGGGATCAAACCAGGTGACGTCAAATATTGAAATACAGACCCTTTCTCATCGAGCCACACTCGCCTCTCCTCTTCTCTTACAGCTCCTACATCTTTTCAGTTACTCATCTAACAGACGACCACGTTAGCGTAATGGTTATCTACCATGCCGGGCTACCAATCAGAAGGTTCCAGGTTCGATTTCCGGCACGGCCAACATCTTTGTGCTAAACTAAATTTGTTGGTTGTCGGTCTGGGTGTTAAATATGTATCTATAAAAAGTATGTATATCAGTTGTGTTAGCAACCATAATACAAACTAGAAATGGTTCAGTATGGGGCTAACCAGCCGTGTGTGAAAAAAAATGTCTGACCAAAGTTATATCATTGTACCAATTATTAATATTATTCTTGAATATTTTACTCACTAGCAAGTCGTTCCGGCATCGCACGTGCTATAAAATAATGTTAATAATCTAAGTTGCAAAGAGAAACAAAATAGGCTCCTATGTTACTCAGGGATAATGTAGCTTCCCAACGGTGAAAAAGTTTTTCAAATCGTCCAGTAGTTTCGGAGCCTATTTGCGTCAAACAACCAAAGAAAAAAATTTAACATTTCCTCTTTATAAAATTGGTATAGATAGAACAAAAACACAGTGTCACTTTAAGCATTCTAAAGTAAAATTTAGTCAGCCACAAACATGCTAAGCGTATTTAAGTTGCACCTAAGCACGACCCATTAATTATTTGCTGTAGCTCGCCGCCGGTAACTTAGCTGTTAACTTAATGATAGTACCGCAAGTAATAGTAGGGGCTAAGTTAGGTACCTAAGTTATGTCCTGATAAGTCATATAGAGAAGTAATTATTATAATGAGACCATACATCTTATTATATACTAGCTGACCCAGCAAACGTTGTTTTGCCTTAATAATTATTTCTAAATATACAGTAGCCGATTCTCAGACCTACTGAATACGCATATAAAATTTGGAAAAAATCGGTCAAGCCGTTTCGGAGGAGTACGGTAACAAACACTGTGACACGGAAATTTTATATATAAGATATAAATCTCGTGTCACAATGTTTGTCCTCAATGGACTCCTAAACGAAGTGGTTTATAATAAAATTCGCACACCATGTGCAGTTCGATCCAACTTGAGAGATAGGATAGTTTAAATCTCAAATTATAGTCGCAATTTTAATTTATTGCTAATTATTGTCTGTTATTATTTGACAGTCACAATTATCTGTTAACTCCAATTGATTCAAACAGATGTCGATACCTTTCGACTGGGTTGAGTAAGTACCTAATCAATAGATGGCGCTGCTATGATAAATTTACGAACGTGTCATATAAGCTACGCTATCTATTTTTCATACCCCTAAGTGAGGCAAAACAACGTTTGCCGGGTCAGCTAGTAGTACTATATAAAACAGCATATTTTAATCGTATAAACAATTGAGAATATGAATGGAGAAAATCCAAAGGAATTGAAAGACCGTATTTTTTTAAGTATTACAGATAAGGTTGAAAAATTACCTACTGTCGTATTTATTGATCATGGATAAAACCAGTCTATCTATTAAGCCAGGGTCTAACCTATAACCGTACATAATTTCATAGATTTCGGCCGTTTGAACGCCAAGAAGTAACAAACATACACACAAACAATATTTCGCTTTTTTAATATTAATTAGCTAGCTGTGTTATCCGCGTGAATTTGGTCTAATCCAAGACAACAGCTACCGCTATACCAAATTTTCACTCAAATTGGTTCAGCGATTAATCGTGAAAGAGTAACAAACATACACACACAATTACACATTTTCATATATACTTTAACCATTATAACATTAGTGAGATAAATATATTACTCGTAAATAGTAGCGCCTGTAGCTCGGCTAGCTAAGGTGATCTGACGCGATCATCAAAGCTAAGCAACGGTCGATGCGGACGGTGTTTGGATGGGTAATGCACAAGACTGTCGTTTTTCAAGTTTCATTTTCATCTGGGCGCTACCGTGGGTCGGATGACACTTTAAATTGTAGGTCCGGGCTGTTAGCCTTAGTACAAGCAATCGTTAAGCCAAATCAGAGGCCTTCGGGCGGCTTGAAAACTCTTGACACCAGAGCTTGGCCACTTAGCTTGATACAAAGAAGAAGAAGAAGAAGAATATAATAATAGAATAAGAATATATGTATATAGAAGAGTTAGTAAGGTAGTAAGGTAGAATTTATGATTCAATGATGCAGTTGCAGCCATAGAATCTTATTACCCTTAAATGCATATAAAATGCAAGTTCCCTCGCTCATTCCGCTACCCGGTGCCAGCGGAAATGGCACCACACCTCTCGCTCTAATGAACGCCCAGTTTTCATTCTAATGTGCAGTTTTGAGAGCAACCAACTGTACTGCAGAGGTACACTAGTTGCTTCCAATGATAATATGCTTTAAACCTATTCCGAAACAAGTAAGTGATTCATCACTGAATCTTTCCACTCAGTGTGCTACGCTTTATTATATAAGTACATATGTATAATTATTTACATAAAGAAATTTGAGTAACATTAGCGTCGAGAGTTTTTCAAGCCGCCCGGAGGCCTCTGAGTGATTTTACTAAGACTTACAGCCGGGACCTACAACTTAACCTGTCATCCGACCCACGGACCTAGTATGCTGTTGTTAATGAAGCTAGTAGACGTAGTTCTAGAAATAATGATGAGGAACATGTTTTTTTTTATTTATTTATTTATTTATTTGGCACTCAGACAGATTACATTAAAACAATTTAACAATTTAACCTATAACTTATATTATTTCTAAATTGACTGAGACTGTTACTAAATACATCTAGTTCAGTAATGTGAGTCTTACATTGGTTGTTATCTGAAGCGTCACAACATTTGAGTACCAGCTCGTTATATGAGCGACACATGCGCTGTATAGGACTATTACTGGAAACGTTGTTTTTATACAGTTTATTAGTGTGAAACAGTTTAGATTTTTGCTTTTTGCTTCTAAGCCGAGGGCTGAAATTAAATTAAAATTTATTAGTTTACAAACAGTAACACGCATAAAAAACTATAGTTACATTATTCAATAAACTTACGGAAGTATGCAACCTTAAATAGTAAACCTAGCTTACTATAGATATAATAATAAATTAAATTTACCCACATAAAGAATACAAAAATTTTGACAATCTAAAAAATTTTGAATAGGAAAAAAAAACTAACCAACAAAAAAGTAAAAAGTATAAAGATCATTAAACATTTACAAATTTGAACTTAATAATTTAGATATTTGTGATTTTACATAAGGGTACGAATTATTATAAAAATAATATTTAATGTAGAATATTCTAATGTAAGGGAAATATAGGCTATTTTATTTTATTTATCCACTCATAGCCTCCACCCCATAAGATAGGTGACTCAGTAAATTCGACATTATTTATAGAAGCAACATTCTTTGCCAAATTTTCGCTGACACCGATTCGATTCCAATTTCACGCTACGTAAATTCAGATACCCCTTCGGATATATTTTCTAAATAACATATATAGGTTAGTATGTGTTTGGTTACCAATAGTGAGGAATATCCTAAATAAAGACCCTTTTATATTAAAATATAGGATATATACCCGTATATTCTGTAGAAACAATCTTTCTGTTTTAGTTTATTTTAAGGCGATAACTAAATATTGAATTTAGAGTTTTGTCGTTTTCAATAATAATTGGTTAAAATTATTGATTTTTTTTTATTAAACATCGCCTTAATCGTCTTAAAGAGCGCCTCTTCTCGTAAGATAATAATAATAATATCATTATTGACATAAAACACAAAATTTACATATTTTTTTAACCATTAGTGTTGAACTAGTTATCAAACTGGGATTCAGCACCGTTGGCCTCTTCCACAGAATATGAACAAGTCTGTTTCTTGTATAAATACATGACACAATTATAAAGGATTTATACAAAATAAATATACAAAATTATGTAAAGATAGAAGATGACAAAGAAAAAAAGTCATAACTAATGTTGCTAAACCTAAATTAAGTTTATATAAAAAATAACCATTATACAAAAAATACAAAGATCTAGTGCTGAAAAGGCCAAAAGACGGCCTCCACCAGTTCTTTCGTGCAAGTCTAACAACTCATCTCACTCGTTATAAATTAATTATAAAATTAATAACTTAAAATATGTTTCATAAACATAACATAACATTTACCCAAGCTAACAGTAACTATTTTTTACCCAAAAGCACATTCCCAGCGCGCGAAAGGGAAAATCCCATTTTGTTTTGGTCCCTAAATAACCCTCAAGAGTGTATACATGTATTATATATAGTTATAGTTCGGACCCTAGTGTAGCCGCTACGTCACGACAAGATTAATGTTCAACTAACAGGATATTACGAAGTTTACGTACCTCGCATTACAGACTGACACAATATTAGGCGTGTAGTATACGTATTATACAGTATAGATAAATATACACATACATATTATAAACTTATTACTGTATGTATAGTTTAAATAATTGTGTGCACAATAAACTATTTTTCTATTCTTTCCTTTTTTACACGCTTTTTATTAGCTCCACCTGTATGTTTGTTTGTAACCGACTTCTTTGGGCGCGATTTTGACCCACTTTAAACGGCCAGATTTTGTTCAAACTTTGTAAATTTATTGAGTACCGATGACAATACACTAATTTGATAAAAATATTTAATTTTTAGTATTTTTGTTTGTATGTTTGTTTGTAACCGCCTTCTTAGGGCGCGATTTTGACCCACTTAAAACGGCCAGATAAGCGTGTTTTTTAGTTTTTTTTAAATATTATTATTCAAAATGACGACCTCGTTGGCGTAAAGGTTACCATGCTGGATTGCCAATCAGAAGGTTCTGTGTTCGATTCCCGGTACGGCTAAGATCTTTGTTGTATACTAAATTTGTTGGCTGTTGGGTCCCAGACCCAGACTATTTAGATACATAGATAGAATATCAGTTATGTTAGCAACCATAATACAAACTAGAAATGGTTCAGTATGAGGTTTACCAGCCGTGTATGTAATGACTCCTTAAAAAATACATGTAGAAACATGAGGTGAAAATGTGTTTTTAGGTTTCCGTGCCTAAAAGGTAGAAACGGGACCCTATTACTAATCCTCCGCTGTCTCTGTCTGTCTCCGGGCTGTATTTCAGAAACCGTAATAGCCAGAAAGCTGAAACTTTCACAAGATATGTATTTCCGTGCCACTATAACAACAAATACTAAAAAAAAAATTAAAGGGAGTTTAAAAAATAATTGATAAAAGAAAGCTTAAAAGCTTAATAAGTTTAGTTCAAAAATATATATGGAATTTCTTAGCCTTGGTCTTCCAAAACAAGATAAACGGCCTTTCAAACAAACATAAAGTTGACAATGAGTTAGCCTGAAACAGGCGGGAGGTTAATGCAAGATCAGGGATCAGAGTGGTGGTTTCAACACTAAACTGTGATTAGTAGGGATCATGACTTTTGGACCCTAACTTTGATATAGGTGCTAAAAGTTCCAGTGACCGAGTCTGGTTTCAGAATGAGCAAAATTCGTTAGAAAACCATTTTTAGATTAGATGTAGTTTTACATTAATTCATTTTATTTTATATAAGATAATAATATACTCGTAGTGGTAACTAATTTATTTAAGGTTTAAGGCAATATATAGGTACAAAACATTTAAATATACATAATTAAATAAATAAATATATATTAGGACACATTTCACACACGGCTGGTAAACCCCGACTGAACAATTTCTTGTTCGTATTATGGTTGCTAACACAACGGATATACTACATATACATACATACATATTTTATATAGATACATAATTAACACTCAGACCGACAGCCAACAAATTTAGTTCAGCACAAAGATGTTGGCCGTGCCGGGAATCGAACCCGGAACCTTCTGATTGGCAGTCCGGTATGGTAACCATTACGCCAACGAGGTCCTCAATTAAACCACTGATTTGTAATTTATTTATACATAAGGGTAAGCTAGGGTTTCTTAACCTCCGAAGACAATTACCTTTGTCTTTAAATTAAAAAAAAAACTATTACACAGCGAACTAGAATAAACGTAAGAGTAACTCCATACAATTGCTGCTTAGAATGTGGATCCAACTACGCACACAATTATACTGCTATCCCAACGAAAAACACACACACACACAAAGCTCGCACGCGATTGGTGCCGTGCCTTACCTTGTGACGCCACGCGGGCGCGCGGGTAGCTGTTTTGCCACGCCCACCGCGGTATTTTACGATTACGCGTGGAAACATTTTATCTACTATTCTATTTATTTTCGCTGCTATTACACCAAAAATCTATTAAGGTCTGAATACGTAAACAAAACTAAGTGTGTAGTAATTAACCACGTTTTGGCTCAACCATTAGCTAAGTCCGAACATCAGACTCGTAGGGAGTTAATTTAGCTAAAAGGAACCTTTGGTTTCGTGGCTAGATTTCCTAGCACTTTGCGGTTACTAGCCTGGAAGGTATTTATAAATACTATATATACTACAGAGATGTTATCTAGTTACTCTAGTTTTAATTAAATTCGAGTACTTGTGAAAGGCTAATTATAGAAATGCTATTGAAGTGAAAAGGAGTAATTGTTAAGCTAATTTGTGCAACACTTACGGTAGGTATTGATATTGCTTGCATAAATTGTTTCTTTTAGAATATTATTATAATTAAATATTTTAATGTAAAATATATATTGTAAGTTATTAATAATAATAGTAATCATAAATTAGCTTTTTATTTATTTACTAGCTGACCCGGCAAACGTTGTTTTGCCTCACTTAGGGGTACAGCGCCATCTATTGATTACTTACTCAACCCAGTCGAAAGGTATCGACATCTGTTAGAATCATTTGGAGTTAACAGAAAATTGTGACTGTCAAATAATAACAGACAATAATTAGCAATAAATTAAAATTGCGACTATAATTTGAGATTTAAACTATCCTATCTCTCAAGTTGGATCGAACTGCACATGGTGTGCGAATTTTATTATAATCGGTTAAGTGGTTTAGGAGTCCATTGAGGACAAACATTGTGACACGAGATTTATATATATTAAGAAAGATTAGATGTAATAATTTATTTAATCTTTATATTACACTAGCTGACCCGGCAAACGTTGTTTTGCCTTATTAATTATTTTTATTCTAGTTTCTAGACAAATTCTAGTATAATTAAAATGTTACTTACTTATTATAAGTGTGTATGGTATATGCGTGAAATGGGTATGGAGCACCATGAACAAACGTTAAGGGAATATAAAAGTAACAAACGCCAAAAAATATTATGTTCAATCATGTCTATTTAATAGTGTTTATTTTAACAAACATTAATTTGTTCTTCTTAGATGGCACCGACGCCAAGAATACAGGATAAATACAAATTGAAAATAGCATGTTTATAAGTTAATCAAATAAAGTCTTCGATGGTACTTATGTGTAGGCATAAAATAATTTTTCACTTTTTAGATACAGTTAGAATTTATAAATGTAGGTATGATTTTGAAGTCTGTTATTTGTATAATACAATTTCATTGTAAAATTTGTAAGGTTAGTAGGTAATGATATTTTTCTAAAGTTGTAGGTATTCAAAATTATTTAGCGATTTCGAGCCGTTACCAAACAAATTACATAATATTGGTAGTGTCATAAGTTATGACCCAAAACGCCATAGGACCAATCGCGAGCGAAGCGAGCGCGAAATATTTTAGCATATTTGTTCGAGCCGCTTGAGCATAATGAAGTCCAAAGCAGAACAAATCACATAATATTTGCAGTGTCGTAAGCTATGACCCAAAAGTCCTAGGACCATTCGCGAGCGAAGCGAGCTGGATGTGAGCGCAGCGAGCTATGCGCGAGCGTTGCGAGCGCGAAAATTTTAGCATATTTGTTCGAGCCGTTTGAGTATAAAGAAGTCCAAAACAGAACAAATTACAAAATATTTGTAGTGTCGTAAGCTATGACCCAAAACGTCGTAGGACCAATCGCGAGCGAAGCGAGCCGGATGCGAGCGCAGCGAGCTATGCGCGAGCGAAGCGAGCGCGAAAATTTTTAGCATATTTGTTCGAGCCGTTTGAGCATAAAGAAGTCCAAAGCAGAACAAATTACATAATATTTGTAGTGTCATCATCATATTTGTTGAAAATTTTTGCTCATACGTTCGGGGTCTAGTTTATTAGTACATCAAATTTTATAGCTTCTTCTACGTAAGAACTAAGTGATCAAGTTATGTTGTCGAGAGTTTTTCAAGCCCCTGCCTTAGTTTAACGACTGTTTGTACTAAGAGGACCTACAATTTAACGTATAGTCCGATCCACAGTAACGCACAGATAAAAATACATTTTTGTACAACAGTCATGTGCAGGAGAGGTTACGCAATAAAGCGACTTACACGCGGGTGGAGCCGCGGTTAAGTTAATAAGAGAGTTACATTGATATAGCAAAATGAAAATAGTTAACAATGCTACTACATACGATACATAAACAATAACGAAGGTCGAAATTTGTGTAAACAGTGAGAGAAGTCTGTGAAGAAGAATTGTGTGAGTAAAACAGGAGACCGACTTCGGTCTATGGCATAGTGTGGCATTTCACTCACCAGTAAAGTAAAGGCGCGGCAAATTTTAGAATTTTTACTCGAAGTACAGTTAGATACTATATTTGATCAGTTATCAAGCGAGATGAAAAATGAATAAAATACTAAAATGGCCATAAAAAATAGGGAATGATGATAAAAAAGTAAAAAAATTAGGGTTGAATGTATTTTTTAATGCCACTTAATACAAAAAAAAAAACAAAAAAAAATTCGTCGAAAAATTAAAAAAAAATGTTTAAGGGTGATCAACCCTTATCACTTAGGGGTATAAAAATTAGATAGTAGCCGATTCTCTGACCTACTGAATACGTATATAAAATTTGGTAAAGATCAGTCAAACCGTTTCGGAGGAGTGCGGTAACAAACACTGTGACACGGAAATTTACTAAAATGGCCATAAAAAATAGGGGTTGATGATAAAAAAGTAAAAAATTAGGGTTGTATGTATTTTTTAATGCCACTTAATACAAAAATAAAATGAAAAAATTCGTCAAAAAAATGAAAACAAATATTTAAGGGTGATCAACCCTTATCACTTAGGGGTATAAAAAATAAATAGTAGCCGATTCTCAGACCTACTGAATACGTATATAAAATTTGGTAAAGATCAGTCAATCCGTTTCGGAGGTGTACGGCAACAAACACTGTGACACAGAAATTTACTAAAATGGCCATAAAAAAATAGGGGTTGATGATAAAAAAGTAAAAATTTAGGGTTGTATGTATTTTTTAATGCCACTTTATATAAAATTCAAATAAAAAAAATTCATCGAAAAAATAAAAAAATATATTTAAGGGTGAACAACCCTTATCACTTAGGGGTAAAAACGTTTCACGTTGGCCGATTCTCATACCTACTGAATACGCATATGAAATTTGGTAATGATCAGTCAAGCCGTTTCGGAGGAGTTCGGTAACAAACACTGTGACACGGAAATTTTATATATAAGATAACATAAGGTATATTATGTTATAGTCTAACATAATATAACAATGAAAAACTGAAGAAGAGGTCTGACTTGACTTCCTAAGGGTGTATATATGTATAACATAAAAAGAAAGTCTCTTCCTTAACGTCAAAGCAAATAACCATAACAGAAACAGGACAAGAGAATAAACTTAAATGATTTCCTCCAAAATTTCCTCAGACACAATTTTCCATTGAAAAACTCACCTTTACAGCCTTACGTAACCAAATGCAAAGGAGAGCATTTTTCCGCAAACTAAAAGCTCTTTTCAGTCGTAAAAAGTTGTGCGAAATTGAAAATTTGTACAGCTTTCACTGCTTTTCATATGCCTGGTCACGCGCCGACACTCGGGTCTCCGCCGGCAATGTATAATGCGCGCTTTAAAAACACCTTTTTGCTAAAGCTCGCAGTAAGTACTGGAGAATGTGTTTTGGTAAAGCAAATACTTGTTTGGGGAAGATTAGGTGAAGGACTGTTGTGTATTCTGTGACGGGAATGATGTTCCTCTCTGAGGGGGAAACTTTGACGCGACAGATGTAAACTTGTTTGTTTTTATTTCTTGCTTTAGATTTGTTAAAAGAATAATGAAATCTATGTTGACCCCGATCTGTATAAAATCCGGCGTAGTAACTATTTAGGTTGAAAAGTTACAAAATCAAACTCATGTCAGGTCTAATACAACGTCACAACCCGTTACTAGAAGTGTGTAGACAAGAATAACATTAGTCTACAGTGGATCAAGAAACCCCTCTAAAACTAAACCACCCTAACAAATATGAGACAAACATAACATTTAAATACACTATATCTATGGATAAATATACATACAATCATACAGTGATTTCACTCCCTTCTTATTCATATGAGAAGGGAATATAGAGATGACAGCTGATAGAGTGGCGTGGAAGCGAAAAACAGGCTGTGCCGACCCCACCTAGTGGGAAAAGGTAAAGATAAAAAAGAAGAAGAAGTGGTTTCAGAAGCAATGACGCAGAAGATGAACTATCGTGTAATGGGTCTATAGATTGGTCCAATAATACCACTACCCTTTAACCAAGTCAGGGCAATGATTAGGCAAAACACTTTTAAACCACATCGCCGGTTGAAATCAGGAAACCCTACACTAAGGTTTAACTGCGGAAACCCGCCGAAACAAGTAATAAGAAGGTGTGCTGCAAAATATACAGGTTTAGCTGCAATCAGAAATATATACTAAAGTAAGTAAACTGAAAATAAATAATGTAAATGCAAATGTAAAAATAATTATAAAACAAGAATGAATAGTATATATGTATATCATATTCTAATGTACATATTTTCTATAACACATTATATTTCTCTATTCTTCTTCTTTGTACCTTTTCCCACTAGGTGGGTCGGCACAGACTGTTTTTATCTATTATTTTTAGATATTTTACTGTTCTTCTTTTCCTTCGTACAAGTTAAGTGACTAAGCTCTGAGACTAACAGCCGGAACCTACAATTTAACATGTCATCCGACCCACGGTAGCACCCAGATAAAAATGCTACTTAAAAACGACAGTCTTGTGCATTGGTCACTCATCCAAACACCGTCTGCATCGACTGTTTCTTAGCTTCGATGATTGCGTCAGATCTCCTTAGCTAACCGAGACAGCAGGCCATATTTTTTGTATATACACTGATATTGCATGAGATATATAATTGATCGATTCAAACACACAGAGAAAATGCGTAAGCAATTGTTCAGCCAACACAGTAGCATTTCCTCTGTGCTAAGGGAAATAATAGGTAGAATAAAGAAAAGAAAGAGAATACTATTAATTTATATTTATGCATTGAAATTATCTTTTACAAGATGGTCAGGTTAAGTAAGGTTAGGTCTTAAACGAGTACTTTATTATTTTATTTCAATAAATGCGGTTCATTTAAAAGTATAAGCTACATAGTTCTAGTTCTCACAATGTTCTAAGAGAAGTATTTCCAGGCAAATGCGGCTATATCAGCCTGAGACTTAACAATCCGTTTCAGATTCTGCCGATATCCGACCCGTAGAGTTTTACTGCACTTTTATCTGTTCCGAAGCTATTATGAGAATGAAACTTAATGTTCGGCGACAAATTGGACTTTTTCGGGTGATTTCAGGGGAATTAGTTCGTAATATAAGAGTTTTTTTATTACAATGCTATTTTCTTGTGAGACTTGTGGTTGGAATGAAAATACTTTGTGTTTTCTTTTTTGGGAAATCAGTATTAATTTTTGAGAATACTTTGCCAAGGTTCCTGTTCTCTTAAAACTACAATCTGGTGGTTTTAAAAGCACGAGTGAACTGGTTTTTTGGGTAAGCGCGCTCTACCTTAGGTTATACAATTGCTTACCATCAGGTGAATTGTGATCAAGTGCAATTTGCCAACTGTTATTTGCAAAATAAACATTATAATAAATCATTTTTTTGATTAAAAAGAGGTATATCATACGTATACAGGATTACTGGTAACTAACTTCTGTTTCTTTTTCTTCGTATACTTAACCTAAAAATAAAATAAAACTCGTTTATCTAACGTTCAAAACTCTCTAATAAATTTAACTTATAAAAAAATACTTTAATTACCAATAATACCGAAACTTATAGAGAGCTATATCAGTTTCGGTTCATATGCTAAATTAACATATTAACAAGAAGGTACACATAATTTATCTCTTGACATTCGCTTGACTAACCAATGAAAAAGATAAACGACATCGATATCATGAAAGTCAGCAGCCATCTCTCTCGGTGACAAATAATCAGAAAGAGATGAAAGACCCTGATAGGACAGTCAAAGGGCACCTAGTTGAAAAATTACCGCCAGTTGAGACAAATCGAGATCTTGAGATGAACGGCGTGATTGTCCGGACTTATTGCTTTGAGACTCACAGTTATTCAGATCAGCAAGCTTTTTACATTATTAGAAATAAAGAAAAAAATTAAATTTATTTTTCTTGTGCGCTTAGTAGCTTTTTTTTCACATTCACACGCGACTGGTTAGCCACATATTCAACCATTTCTAGCTCGTATTATGGTTGCTAACACAACTGATATACTACATATACATACATGCATACATACATATTATATATAAATACATATTTAACACCCAGACCCACAGCCAACAAATTTAGTTAAGCACAAAGATGTTGACCGGGCCAGGAATCGAACCCGGAACCTTCTGATTAGCAGGCCGGCATGGTAACCTTTACGCCAACGAGGTCGTCAAGCTAAAACCTGGTTGCAAGTTTTCAAAGCTCACGTAAAATCTTAATTATTGTTATTTTTTATTTAAGAGTGGTTGTTAGCCAGATGAGCACAAAATGCTCTACCACCATTCTTTGGTTTCCTCCCGATGTTTTCCTTCGCCGAAAGCTCAAGCTCGTTGGCGGAAATCGAACCTACGACCTTTGGGCCGTGAGGCGGCTGCACGCCAATCTTAGCTGTCATTTGGGTTATGGTTTTTCAAGCGTATAGACATGCGACTTTGAGCATCGACTTTCTATTCTACACGCATTATTTAGCAAAGAAAATAAAGACCAAGAAAAGAAGAGAAACGGAACTTTGCAGTTGTGTGCAACGGGATTACATGATTTGATCCCCCCGCCCCATTACACCATCAGACGAGTAGGGATACACCAAGGCGGCATCGTTATACTGTGAAAGTACCTAAGTCGCGTACTAAGCGGTTTGTTTTGTTTCATTGTGCGAACCGCCAAGGTGTGGAATTCTTTGCCGAATTCCCTGTTCCCTGATAACTATAATCTAGCGGTTTTCAAGGCAAGAGTGAACCGGTTTCTTCTGGGCAAGCGCGCTCTACCTTGGATCGCAAAATCAGGCGAATTGCAATCAAGCGCAAGCTCATTACGTTTTTTTTATAATGAATATGCTTACGTTTGACCGTAGCTTGCCTGATATGTTAAGCTTGACTGTGGTCTAAGATGTATCACGCTTGCCTAGAAGGAACCTATTTACTCTCGACTTGAAGACTCCCAAATTGTACTTCTCGGGAAAAAGAGACTCAGGAAGAGAGTTCCAAAGCTTCGTAGTTTTCACAATGAAGGTCGAAGCATAACGCTTTGTGCGAAACCTCGGAACTTCGACAATCGATGTTTCTTCGCTGTGCCCCTGCTCGTTCTGTATTTTCCCTTTCTTTCCTCAGGTTTACCAATCCCTTTACCCGTGTCTACCTTCCATCCTCCACCACTTCCAGTCATTTGTTTGCCGCCCTAAAGGACGCACCTGTACCTGTACAGGGGTAAAATTAATCGCCTGTCAAACCCCAACGTGATTAATTAGTTATGACAATATTACCCAAAGGCTTTGTGACAATTGCCTTTGAGATAGATTGGCTTGTCGCTCTTAATTGGACTCTAAATTATTGATATACATTTACTGATTAATACGAGGAAGGGTTTGGAGGTGCTGTTCTTGAAAATTACGTCAAAGCTTACTTTGATCTTCTTCTTCTTCGTATGAGTTGTGATCAAGCTCTAATGTCAAGAGTTTTCAAATCGCCTGAAGTCTTCTTGTTCATCTTGTTAAGCCAACGCAAAGCACCGTTTGTACTGAAGCCAACAGCCAGGACCTATAATTTAAAGTGTCATCTAATCCACGGTAGCGGCCAGATGAAAATGCCACTTTTTTTAAACGACAGTCTTGTGCATGCTCACCCATCCAAATAAGTAGTAGTGCAGGACAGTTTTTATTCTACATTTTATAATTATGGAGAAACACTCTTTCGTAACTTCATTATCTAAATAATAAGTTCATTGACAATAATAATTATGCTATTTACATTGTCACAACAAACTATTTTGAATTGTCACTCAAATCACTTACAGTTATCTTGAACAATTTCTTAAGCTTTAAGCCAGAACATAAAAAGACAACCACTACTATAATAACAACTGCAAAATCCGATAGACGGGCTCCCTTATAAGTCCTGGATAAGTTCCTGAAGCAGTTCCTCTTAAAATGAAAAGAAAATACTCATTCCGGGAACGACGCGAGTACAAAGGGTGTTATTAAATAGACGATGGGAATAAAGAGAAAAAAATGAAAAATATTGCAACGCTCCCTCATTACTTATTCCGTTTGGACGATTTGTTTCCGAGTATTGTTTTGGGGTACCGTGCGGGGACCGGTATCGGGGGAACACTTGCCTTGTTTTACAGTTTTTATGTGCCGGGTGGGAAGCTTGGGACTTTAACGTGTAGCTTTCTACTTGCAAGCGGGTTAAACTAAAAGCATAAAAGAAAGTTTTCGCTCTAATGTATATCTGGATCCAATTTTATAATTACAGTAAATCGAAAATTTTAAATTTCGGGCAATTGCACACTTTTTACACGCTTTATATTAGCTTCACCTGTATTATATGTTTGTAACCGACTTCTTTGGGCGCGATTTTGACCCACTTAAAACGGCCAGATAAGCGTGTTTTTTAGTTTTTAACCGACTTCAAAAAGGAGGAGGTTATATATTCGACGTGTATGTATTTTTTTTTTTTTTTATGTATGTTCACCGATTTCTCAGCCATTTGTGGATCGATTCTCAAAATTCTTTTTTTAATTGAAAGAGTATGGTTCTGAATTGGTCCCATTGTCACCAAAATAGGATCTGATGATGGATTCCTAGGGAAATCGAAGGAAAACCTAAAAAGTTAGGTTATGTTTACGCCCGAAGAGAGATTCACGCTCGTTCGGCTGTACTGATATTCTTGAAATTTGAGATGAAGATAGGTTAGACTATGTGTTAACACATTGGCTACTTTTTATCCCGAAAATAATTACTGTTCCCGTGGGATGCACCAAATAACACATGACACACTGATTTCGCTTAAATTTGATATGGGGGTAGACTAGACCTTGTATAACACGAAGGTTACTTTTTATCTTAAAAGTCATTGCTATTCCCTTGGGATACCCAAATAACTCGATAACCTATTTCACTTCTTCGCGCTCATACGGCAATACAGATTTCACTCATGTAAAATTTGATAATATATTAATAGACTAGACACTCGAACGGATAAAAAAAATATTTACGGGCTCGTTTCTCTAGGAGTTATCCCACTTCGTTCGACTTTCCCCCAGGATGTTTTGGGCTTATGACACTCCAAATATTATATAATTTGTGCTGCTTTGGACTTCTTTATGCTCAAATGGTTTGAACAAATACGGTGAAAATTTTCGCACTCGCTTCGCTCGCGCATTGCTCGATACGCTCGCATCCAGTTCGCTTCGCTCGCCCTTGGTCCTAGTACGTTTTGACACAACAAACATTATGTTATTTGTGCTGCTTTGGACTTCTTTATGCTCAAACGGTTTAAACAAATATGGTGAAAATTTTCGCGCTCGCTTCGCTCGCGCATAGTTCGGATCGCTCGCATCCGGCTCGTTTCACTCGCATCCGGCTCGTTTCGCTCGCATCCGGCTCGCTTCGCTCACTGTTGGTTCTAGTAAGTTTTGACACAACAAACATTATGTAATTTGTGCTGCTTTGGACTTCTTCAAGCTCAAGCGGTTCGAACAAATACGGTGAAAATTTTCGCGCTCGCTTCGCTCGCGCATAGCTCGCTTCGCTCGCAATTAGTTCTGGTACGTTTTGACACAACAAACATTATGTAATTTGTGCTGCTTTGGACTTCTTTATACTCAAACGGTTCGAACAAATACGGTGAAAATTTTCGCGCTCGCTTCGCTCGCGCATAGCTCGCTTCGCTCGCATCCGGCTCGCTTCGCTCGCAATTGGTTCTATTACGTTTTGACACAACAAACATTATGTAATTTGTGCTGCTTTGGACTTCTTTATGCTCAAACGGTTCGAACAAATACGGTGAAAATTTTCGCGCTCGCTTCGCTCGCATCTGGCTCGCTTCGCTCGCAATTGGTTCTATTACGTTTTAACACAACAAACATTATGTAATTTGTGCTGCTTTGGACTTCTTTATGCTCAAACGGTTCGAACAAATACGGTGAAAATTTTCGCGCTCGCTTCGCTCGCGCATAGCTCGCTTCGCTCGCATCCGGCTCGCTTCGCTCGCAATTGGTTCTAGTACGTTTTGATACAACAAACATTATGTAATTTGTGCTGCTTTGGACTTCTTTATGCTCAAACGGTTCGAACAAATACGGTGAATATTTTCGCGCTCGCTTCGCTAGCATACAGCTCAATTTGCTCGCAATTGGTTGCCTGCCTGGTATACGCCAGAGGTTTTTTGATCGTGAAGTTTATTTGGCTCTCTATAGCTAAAACTTAAAAAATATCATGACTAACCACTAAAAATGTTAAAATAAAATTGTTTTAAAAAACAAAGAACCGACTTCAAAACACAACTAAAAAGGGAAAAATAATTTTAAGCCTACATCAAATCAAGAATAGTTATATAAGTAGAATCGAAGAGTTTATTTCATGTACTTATAAAAAACTATTTTAAATTTTTATTTATCCTGTTTTCTTGAAGTCGGTGCCATCTAAGAAGAACAATTTAATGTTTGTTAAAAAAACTATTTTCAATTGTCTTTCTTTGCTGGCACCGACTCCAAGAATACAGGATTCATAAAAATTTAAAATAGTTTTTTTTAAGTACATGAAATAAACTCTTCGATTCTACTTATATAACTATTCTTGATTTGATGTAGGCTTAAAATTATTTTTCCCTTTTTAGTTGTGTTTTGAAGTCGGTTCTTTGTTTTTTAAAACAATTTTATTTAAACTACTATTACTTCAAACATTTCATTGGGCCTGGTGTTAAGCAACACTAAGGTCTACGATGTCACACGCTTACTTATAAAATACCTAATAATTCTAGATTTGAAGTGTCTCAGGTGCTATTTCTCAGGAAACAGAGACTCAGGAAAAGAATTTCAAAGCTTTGGATTCCTCGCAAGGAAGGTGGAAGCGAATCGGCTTGTGCGATACTTAGGGATAGTTTTTTATGTACAACATTACATTTTTATTTATATACAAATTAACAACTAAAAACCAAGTGTTAACAATAATTTTATAGACTTAACTTAAGAATGATAAAGTGAAAATTATTTAAAATTGATAGAAAAAACTAAAATGTTGTGAACTAAAAAAAAAACAAAAAAAAACGCCTTATTACCCGGAGGTACGGCATGGTATTTTTTTTTAATATTTACACATCTTACACACAGCTGGTAAGTCCCATACTAAACCATATCTAGTTTGTATTATGGTTGCTAACACAACTGATATACTACATCTTATATATAAAATTTCCGTGTCACAGTGTTTGTTACCGTACTCCTCCGAAACGGCTTGACCGATTTTTTCCAAATTTTATATGCGTATTCAGTAGGTCTGAGAATCGGCTACTGCATATTTAGTTTTTTTTTTATTAAGGCAAAACAACGTTTGCCAGGTCAGCTAGTATATGTACATAAATACATACTTTTTATAGATACATATAAACATATATATTTAACACTCAGACCGACAGCCAACAAATTTAGTTCATCACAAAGAAGTTGACCGTGCCGGGAATAGAAACCAGAACCCTCTGGTTGGCAGTCCGGCGTGGCAACCATAACTAGGTATTCAATTGTTATTGAAAACAAACAATGCATTGCCCACCCTTGCACGATCGGAACCTTTACCCACAACACTTCATTTCTAAACAGGCCCACTTCATAAATATTGAATTTGTACCGAACCTTACCTTTTTATTTGCGCGTATTTATTTACCGTTCCATTCTGAAATTGATATTTTTTATTTAGTTGCTCGCTGAATTAGATTCGTTTTCTTCTTCTACGAGAGTTACGAGAGTGTTTCTTCGTGACTTCTCGCGTGAAAATGTTTCTAAGTTTCCCTTTGAAACATTTGTTTTGTTGTTGTTTTGATCTGATGTGTTTTATTACATATTCGTCTCTTTATGAATACTAGATCTCTTTATGATACTAGAATTAGTAGTGAAAATTGACATTTGATTAGTATCATAAATATATTCTCTGGATGGTACACCATTTGGACTTCGGGTGGCTTGAAAACTCTCAACACCATAGCTAGGTCACTTAGCTCTTACGAACAAGAAAAGAAGAGCTAAAGTGTCACTCAATCATGTGGTTACGAGACCTACTGATCAAAAGCCTAACTGCACGGTGTATAAAAGGGTATTTTATTAATTATTCTTTTTCTTCGTTTGACCTAAGTGGCCAAGCTCTGGTGTCAGAGTATTTTAGCCACCCAAAAGCCAAAAGGTATTAAAACTATTTGACATGTTATAGCTACACCCTGGATAAAAAATTCAAGAAACACCTAATCCAAGCTGTGAGTTAACTAAACAGTGTATACCTATAACAATAGTGCAAAAACACACTCCTAATTTTGACTTCCATAGTATCACCAGGTTTGAAATAAATAAAAAACTATGTAATGTTTTAAGTAGTAACATAGAAATAAGCTGAAGCTCACGAACAAAGACTTCATAACCATGTTAATGTCAAGGCTATCCAGCTCCTTGACAACACACATAACATAAGAAGACTAATAAGTACAAAACCATTCGAGTTAGTGAAATGTTGTGTTAATTCTTAAGTGATAGCAAAATCCAAGGTGATTAGTGCTGAAAATAGAACACATGAATAAAATGATAGTAATATTTGTACATTTATAAATAAATAAATAATCACAACAACCGTATTAACTTTTTATTAGCTTCACCTGTATGTTTGTTTGTAACCGACTTCTTTGGGCGCGATTTTGACCCACTTTAAACGGCCAGATTTCGTTCAAACTTTGTAGATTTATTGAGGACCGATGACAATACACCAATTTTATAAAATTATTCCATATTTTGTATTTTTATTTGTATGTTTGTTTATAACCGACTTCTTTGGGCGCGATTTTGACCCACTTTAAACGGCCTGATTTCGTTCAAACTTTGTAGATTTATTGAGGACCGATGACAATACACTTATTTGATAAGCGTGTTTTTTAGTTTTTTTAAACTATTATTTATTGTCATTTATTTACATTTCTATTCTAACCGTCTAAAGAAGTAACCCCCACTGTCTTAAACCAGAGTTACCCCCCCACTTGGGACACGGCGACCAGGCGACCATTCTTAACTGAGCCGTGAGTGAAGGCGCCTTGCCCACCGTTACGGTTCTCGTAGACCTGGGCAACCACATGCCCTTCTTTTCCTTGAGCTATGCCGTGAGCAGAGCTTGCTGGAGCTCCGTGTATAGAAAAGATAGCAAGGGTGATACAGAAGAAGATCTGAAAAAGAAAGTTACCATAGTTTTTAAAAAAGTCATAGAAACTTTGATGATGATAGGAGAAAATTTACGCTGGTTAAATTTGTTAGCGGTTATAAAATAAAATAATAAATAAAAATAAATATTAGGACACATTCACACACGGCTGGTGAGCCCCATACTGAACCATTTCTAGCCCGTATTATGGTTTCTAACACAACTGATATACTACATATACATACATATATAAATACATATTTAACACCCAGCCAACAAATTTAGTTAAGCACAAAGAAGTTGACCGGGCCGGGAATCGAACCCGGAACCTTCTGATTAGCAGACCGGCATGGTAACCTTCACGCCAACGAGGTCGTCAAACTTATGATACGCTATTTTAGTTAAAATGTTAGATTTAGTTTTATTATTTTTGTGTACGTAAAGGAACTAAACGAAACATCACAAGCGAAAGAGTGCATTTGTTCTAAGGCCAAAAAAAATATGGGCAAATTTTGAATTTACAGTTTTATCGCTATAAATAGTAAACAATATTTTTTTTAAAGAATAGCTTATAGGCCCTCTAAAAAAACACTCTAAGAATATTTTTACTTATTTTGCTACCAACCAGACTTATTAATTAAAAAAAAACTGTTTAGAAATTAGATTTCTTCACCTAATTTATTTCTAATTCATAAGTCTGATTGCTACCAAATCGAGTGTAAATATTCCTAGAGTGGTTCTTTAGACTTTAAAAAAAATAATGTAAATAAATACAATATAACACTTACCAATACGACTCTCATGTTGACTAAGTATATATTAAATGTAATAACTGAAAACACATTTGACTTTAAATACTTGATGTTATCACGAAGAAATGGAAACAAAGTTAATTTAAAACAAATTGGGACTTCTATGAATAATATTACAATTTATCATAAGATAAGCTCGAACTAATTTCATGTTAAAATAGAAGTGGAAAACACATTGAATTTATTTGATAAGTACCAAAATACTGTTAGTTGTACAAATAAATTAACAGAATTATCTATTTGTTTTTTTTTATAATTTATTCTAAAATTTTTTAAATTCGTGTGGGAGCCAGCTGAAAGGATGTTAATTTTTTAATTACACTTTTACTGTGACATCTAAACTAATTAATTGGCTGCCAACCAGAGGGCCCCGGCTTCGATTCCCGGCGCGGCCAACATCTTTAACCTACAGCCGGGACCTACAAATTAACGTGACATCCGACCCACGGTGGCGTCCAGTTCAAAATGCCATTTTAAAACGAGTCTTATGCATGGTCACCCATCCAAGCCTCGATCGTTGCTTAGCTACGATGATCGCATCAGATCACCTTAGCTAGCCGAGCTACAGGCGCTAGGTACAAATATACATTTAGTTTAAGCCCTAGACACGATGTCCAGACTCCTAACAGATGTGTGGAGGCTTACCTCGGGTCTGCTAGTCAATTAGGGGCATTACCATCGTCTCCAATAAGCCCTTAATGGACGGCTAGACTCGAACCTGTGTTAGTGCAAACAGATTTAGTGCTTACTGCTTTTTCTAACTAAGACTTTTTGAACTTAGAACTAGAATTTAAACTTAGAATTTAGAAAAATCCTGTTAGGGTTTGTTTTTTAGTGTGGTGCGTTTCTTCTTTTTCTTCGTATAAGCTAAGTAGCCAAGCTCTGGTGTCGAGAGTTTTCAAGCTGCCTGAGAGCCTACGAATAAGTTTAACGTCTGCTTGTACTAAGACTAACATCTGAAACCTCCAACGGGTCATCTGACCCACGGTAGCGCCTAAATATAAATGCTACTTTTGAACCGAAAAAAAAACCTAATTCACAACAAACATTTGTTTAAACAAACTCATTAAACAAATATAAGAAATTTGTAAATAAAATAAGCCAACTTTTATTCACTTCATTTAAATTCTAACCTCGAAACCTTGGAGTTCTAAACCGCGAGCCCTAATGAAACCCAAAACCCACCCCTATGGCAATCAATCAATTACTTTCCGAACCGATCCCGTAATAAGTCCGTAAGATCTGTCGCAGAGCAGGTGCGATCGCGTATTGCCTCTATAAATTATGTAGGTGCCTCATAATAACCCCCCTTTGCCAATTTTGCATACATTTACAATTTCCCTCAAATTACTTTTTCAATTCAACGCGCTTTTACGTAGCGCCTGTAGCTTAGCTAAGATGAGCTATCCTAACCCTGCAGCCTGGTTGAAGAATACATCTGTGGAACTCGCCCTGCCTGTCGTAAGAGGCGACTGTGTTCGGAGATGGGGCTCCGACACCCGCTTCATCGAGTTCGGGTGGACGACGGCGTCGCGTGACCGTCGCCGTCGTTGGCGGATAGGACAGCTATCCTGGAAGGGCCACACACAGCGCAGTGTAAGGAGATCTCCGGGGTGTTTCCCGGAAGAACCCGGAGACCTCCATTAAAACTGAGGCAGGTCACCGAGAGGTGGGGGGTTTAGTGTCCACATAACCTTCTCCTTCTTAATAAAGTAGGTAGCGCCTGTAGCTCCTATAGATATGGCGCGATCATCGAAGCGTAACAACGGTCGATGCGGACGGTGTTTGGATGGATGACAATGTACAAGGCTGACGTTTTAAAAGTGACATTTTCATGTGGAGGTTACCGTCTTAGTGCAAGCAGTCGTTAAGTCAAGTCAGAGGCCTTCAGGCGGCTTGAAAGCGCGACCAGAGCTTGGCCACTTAGCTCATACTCCAAGAAGAATACCTACTCCAAGAAGAATATATATACAGTATGAATATTGTCAGCGTTCCAAGAGGCACCAGTCTGAATACTTCACGGCCATTTAGTGTAAATAAGCTTCGGGCGTTGTATGTTTTCCCTAAATTAAGATAATGCTTCTTGAATCCAATTTGAATTGCGATGCCCCCGGTTTAACACGCCCCTCTTCTAATGATTTGTAGGCAATTTAAATATTTATGCTGAAACGTTGCGGTTTTTTTCAGTTTACTATCAAGACTCGTTGATGCTTTTTTTGTATATTTCACACACGACTGGTGAGTCCCATACTTAATCATTTCTAGTTTGTATTATGGTTGCTAACAAAATTTAGATCATTACAAAGATGGCCGTGCCGAAAATCGAACCAGGGCAGGGTACGATTGGCAGTCCGGCATGGTGACGACCAATACAAAATCAAAAATTTCAAATTATTCTATTTTCGAGTTTTCGAGAGAATTACACTCATACATATTAAAACATAACTTACTTATACACAATGTCAATAATAAAATCAAAAATAATGTAATTTCACCAACGAGGTCGTCAAATTATCTTAGCCGTGGGTCGAATCTATTTGATTAGCACAAAACTTTTACATATAGCATGTGATAAGCGTTGTTTTGCCTCAACCTTTGTCGTCCGAATCGCCGTGAAAAAAATACAATTTAGAGCCAGTATGCTGTAAGACAAAAGCAGTTGCAGATTATGATGATGATGATGAATAAAAGTACTTCACAAATACACTTGGAGCCACGTCATCCAAAATCACCTCTAGACTGACCAAAGCTCAAACAAGAATAAACAAAAGCGTTCAAGGCACTTTAACCTTTAAAGCAACGGAACATAAAGGTCAAAATGCAACGTGGGGGTTCAGAACCCTTTCTGCCACTCCTTTGGTAGTGAACTGTGACACCCTCGGCTTCGATTTCTGTTTGATTTTACCATAGACTTTATAGTAACAGCACTTAGGCTCTTCTTAGAATGGTTTTAGTAGGAAATTAGGAATATATTGTTACAGTTTTACTTATCTTAGTATTCAGTATTTTTTAGAATTTTTAACTAGATAAAAGCAAATTAATATGTCTACCAATAATACATAGATTAAGTTAGTTGTAGCTACATCCTATGTTCAGGGTTCTGTAATTAATTAGCTATAAGTTAATGTAATTATCTGTTATTATAAATGAATAAATAAATATTAATGACGCACTCCACCGTTGGACACCGACCCAATAATAATTCAGCATTTTATCATTATCTTAAAATATCTCCGTTAAATTATACCATAATTACTTTTTAAAGTGTTTTTCTTATAAATACAAATATTTCGTTATTTCTACATACACGTAGGTAACATTCATGTGTATTAATTATTTAACTGATTTAAAAATTGCGGGATAAATGGTAGTTAGTTAGGAATCTAAGATTAGTTATTATTTTCAACTTTTTGCGTCGTCACTGTAGCACTGCTGGAAAAAGCCTCTCTTCCGTCTTTTCAGACAGCCTAGTCTTCAGCTTTGGCTTTCTTCTTCTTCGTATGACTGACCTAAATCTCCGAGCTCTGGTGTCGAGAGTTTTCAAGCCGCCCGAAGGCCTCTGACTTGGCTTAAACACTGCTTGTACTGAGACTAGCAGCCGGGAAAACACAAAATTTTGTGTATGGTTACCCATCCAAAGACTGTCCGCATCGACCGTTGCTTAACTCCGATGATCGCTTTAGATCACCTTAATTAGCCGAGCTACGGCTACTACTTTGGCAAGCAAGAAAGAATAACAAAAATACTTATACAAATAAACAGTATTCTAATAAAGCTCTATGCATATTGAAATATTTGTAAGTCCATGGTAAAACAGTAATGGTGCTTTATGAAGGGTTGGAAGTGGAACAATGGTATATTTTACATGTGGGTCGGTAATGATTCATATCATAAAACCCGGACTCCACTATTGATATGAAAGATAGAAGGAAAAATAGAAATTGCGGTAGGAGAACAATATTGCACAGTATTTTGATTAAATTAGGTAGATACCTGATTTTTTTTTTCATACATTTCACACACATAACTACTCCTCTTTTATTTTGAAAGGCAGGTGTAAATATATATTTTTTTAAATTCACAACTGCTAAGCAATGGTTAATTTAAATTAGTTTTATATACAAAAGTTTGTGGGTGATTGTGTCTTTGTTACTTTTATTTACACTCAAACGGATGAACTGATTTCAATAAAATTTGGTATGCAGATAGTTTAAGCCCTGGATTAACATATGGAATATGTTTGATCCCGGATTAAAGCGAGTAGCACCGCGGAGCGCAGCTAGTTAGTAAATAAAAGTAAGTTTTTTTTTACAACTAGAAATTAAACAGGAGAGTGCGTAACACGAGTTAGTAGACAGACTGACCTAAGGTGGAGCATACCTAGCCTGGAATAACTAGCTCTAAAAAGCTATGTTAACAATAAATTGTGTGTGTATAAAATAAAATAAATATTAGGACACATTTCACACATGGCTGGTTAGCCCCATACTACGAAGTACAAGTTATTATTCTGTGCCCATACTAAACCATTTCTAGTTCGTATTACAATTGCTAACACAACTGATGATATACTACTTATACATACACATTATATATAGATACATATTTAATACCCAGAACCATAGCCAACAAATTTAGGTAAGCACGAAGATGTTGGCCGTTCCGGGAATTGAATCCGGAACCTTCTGATTGGCAGTCCGGCATGGTAGCCTTTACGCCAACGAGAACGTCATAAGCGTAGCTATAGTCACTAGTAGCTAGTGGACCAACAGCTTTATACCAATACCTCTAAAAGAAATTATAATACACTATCACAATACATAATTGCCTGCTTCTGGAAGCAAATGTGGGGTTGTGAGTAATTATTGAATTATATATGACTATGTCATTACTTATATCTACTAGTTGAATCAATACTAGTTTTTTAGAGTTCGTAGACACCATTATTTGTGCCACTTAACTTAAAAAATATAGGACAGATATGATATTAGAATAAAATTAAAAATGTAGGCAACCCTAACAGTATTTCTGTGGATTTTATATTTATCAAAGTATATGTATTCTACCAGTCATGTCCATTCATTTGATGCCTATTTTGAGACATTTGTGAAAAAATGTGTAATCCACCATTTTGTAACGGCAGCCATTTTGGACCGATTTTCATCGAATATGACTAAGAAATCTTTCCACTTACACCAGTCAGTGGCAGGTCTATTAAGAGCTACGATGCCAGAGACACACATACTAACACACACACGAAAACACACACACACACACACATTTACACAAACACATAGACACGTCCAACTAATACCCCATCGTTTTTGTATCAGGGGTCAAAAACCACTTGCCACTAATATGTTAAAGATGAAAGTTGTTTTGTTTATGTTTGTTACTTCTTTACGCTCAAACAGTTGTACTTAATTTAATATTTAATAAACTACTTTCTATTATATTTTATTTTTTTTATTTCATTCCACCATCGGACGAGTAGGGAAACACCAAGGCGGCATCGTTATACTGTGGAGGTGCCTAAGTCGCGTACTAAGCGGTTTGCCTCCACCTTCATTGTGCGTACCGCCAAAGTGTGGAATTCTTTGCCAAATTCCCTGTTCCCCGATAACTATAATCTAGCGGTTTTCAAGGCCGAACGAGTGAACCGGTTTCTTCTGGGCAAGCGCGCTCCACCTTAGATTGCAATATCGCTTACCATCAGGTGAATTGTGGTCAAGCGCAAGCCCATTACTAGTAAATAAAAAAAAACCCGTATGAACCGAAACTACTTTATATCCCGGTTTATTTTTCACTTATTGTTTTTGTTTATTTTTGGTGTACAATAAAATATTCTTGTTTATTATTGTAATGGGTTAATACCGCAGGGCACAGGTAGTTTGTATAGCAACGGTAGCTATTTGATAAATCGTAAACAAACAACCTCTTTAGCTAGTATTTTATGAAGCAGCGTACTAGAATAAATAGAATAGTAACTTGACCGATAAAATGGTTCCAACGTCGACACGTAAAATACCGCGGTGGGCGGGGCAGAACAACTACCCGCGCGGCTAGTATCGGTGGCGTGACCTTGATGCAACGAATCGCGTGCGAGCTTTGTGTGTGTGTGTGTTTCGTTGGGATAGCAGTATAATTGTGTGCGTAGATGAATTCAAATTCTAAGCGGCAATTGTATGGAGCTACTTTTCCGTTTATTCTAGTTCGCTGTTAGAAAGACAAAAATGTGTAAAAATAAAAAATTCGTGAAGAATCTTAAAAAATAAATCTCCATTTAAAAGGGACTAAAAACAAACCCTATAAATGAACAATAAGAATATTAGAGCGAATCCGCGTTTAACAAGCGAAGGAATTTGGAGGGAATTTGCATTGTTTTAAAAGTTTTTGAATATCCTTCCAATTAAGGGCCTGATTTAAAAAGCTACTTTGATTTTATTAATGCCTTTGAAATCTTTCACCGTTCTTAACTTTGGAAACGGCCTCTTAGTGATTTATAGCTTACTTGTTCCATCCCGATTAACTAAAGGAAGGAAAAAGAAGATAGATAAATAGAAGAAAAAGTTATTTATGACTATATCAATAGGGTAAACAAGTGAATAAATGAATAAGCCAATGAATGGGTACATTTGGGCGAGGTGTTTTGGCGTAGTCTTCATAGACGTATACTTAATTTTATTTAATTTATTTTTGACATGTAATAACTCATTTGTATTTATGAATGTTATACAATAAATGAATTATTGAATGAATGCATTTTTTCACATCCATGTTATAAATATTAGCAAAAACAAAAAAGGTTTGAGTCGAAGATAGATACATAGATAAACTCTTTATTGCAACACGATTAAAAGACAATTAACCGAATACGAAACAGAGAAAAAAAAAACTGATAAGAAGTGGCGGCCTTATCAGTAAAAGCGATCACTTCCAGGCAATCAATACTATGTCTTGTAGTGCATGTGGCTCGACCAACTAAGGTGATCTGACACGCTTATCAAGGTGTATCAACGGTCAACGCGAGCAGGAATTGGATGGGTGACCATGCACAAGACTGTGATTTAATGAAGATATGGGCAAAATCTTGGTTTTACATTATTTTTCTATTAGTAAGTAATATTCTAAGAGTGTTTTCTGAAGGTTTTAAATATTAAAACTATCTAAAAAAACTCTCAATACAAAATAAAATATATTTTTTCGATTTTTTTATTGTTTACGATTTATAAAGAAAAATTGTAAATTCAAGATCTCGCTTCAAAATGTAACCTAAAAACTAACCTCCATTAACTTAAAGAAATCCATTTGTTCCAGGTAAATAAAACATCAACTTAAAGACTACATAAAGAAATGTTGCTGTAAGTAAGAATTTCACTTCACATTCCGCAGAAAATAGAGCAAAGAAAATTCTTTAGAGCTTAATAAACTTCGCTAGCTGAAAAGTCGAGAAAAACATTCTGAAAATTGTTAAAGATGGGAATGTGCGGGTACTGGTGAAGGCGTAGATATACACTAAGAAGAATTGCCTTTAGAAAAAATTAAAACGTAGATTAAGTTGTAGTTCTTTAAAAGGCAGACCTTGCAAACAATTTTTCTTAGTTAAACTTTTAAAACGCGATTGGTTTGAAGATTGAAAAAATAAGTAAAATCTTTTAAATGTCCATAAAAGTTGTATGTTTGTTATGATCATACTAGTGTAACTACGTAAAGTAGCGCCTGTAGCTCGGCTAGCTAAGGTGATCTATCGCGATCATCAAGGTTAAGCATCAACCGATGCGGACAGTCTTTAGATGGGTGATCATAAACAATATTCTCATTTATGTGTGTAATGTCTCATGTAAGTGAATTTTCATCTAAGCGCTACCGTGTGTTGTATGACACGTTAAATTTTAGGTTCCGACTTCTTAGTAGAAACTGTCACTAAGTCAAGTCGGCATGAAAACTTGACACCAGAGCTTGGCCACATAGCTCATATTGTTGTATTTTAGCTATGCCAATTTGTTGGAACCATGAACCATGCTTTTGCCTAATGTTACATATCCAATTTTCTATTATCCGTGGCTAAACCTTTTTTTTATATATATTTGAAATAGTTCGTGTTATCCACATATGGTGATCTGTGGCTAAACCCTAGGCGATTCACGAACAAATTCAAAAATGTATAACAAAAACCAAAATATTTAAATCTAATATAACAAAAACCTAAATATTTAAATACAATATAACAAAAACCTAAAAATTTAAATCTAAGTACAATACCTAGGTTGAGCCCAAGTTAAGAACAAAAATTAAACGTACGCGTCTATACCTATTATCCCAAATTTCAAAACCTAATAAATGTTATCCTAAATTTCCTAAATCTGTGATAGAGAATGTAGAAGACCGTTATTTAAGGAGGCTGACCACTGAAGGGCTATCAGGAATCTTATCACAACGCCGTGAATAGATGCGAACTTTGAAACGCTGCCTAAGATATGAGAGAACCGCGATTGGACTAAAAGTTTGAAAAAAAAACTTTTAATTGTCCATAACAATTGTATGTTTTTTTATTTGTTCCATCTATACTTTCTCTGGCTAAAGTTGTTAGATACATGGACAGTTTACTTTTTATTGTAATGATCACAATTTGTATAATTTTAATACAAACGGTAGATACACATACTAGTGTAACGGCATAACGTAGTGACTGCATCTCGGCCAACTAAGGTGATCTGAATTGATCATCGAGGTCAAGCAACTGTCGACGCGGACAGTCTTTGGATGGGCGACCATCCACATGAAAGACGCGTCTAAGAATTCTACTTTTATTCTTATTACAACGGTGTGAATCATCAATGTGTTAATCATATTTTTTTTTATAATTTATATCATGTCTAATTATGTACCTATACAATGTTGTTATCCAGCTAGTATTGTAAAGGCAAAAAATATATGTTGCTATAAGTGTGTGTCTATGTTTGTTACTTCGCTCAAACGGTTGGATCGATTTTATCGAAATTAGGTATGAAGATAGCTTTGACTCTGGATAAATAAGCTACATTACTAAAACGCCGTGGGACTCACCTTGCGTAAAAAAGAATTAAAGAAAAAATAGAAGTCACTACTTCTATAAAATATAAAAATATATAAAAAAGAAGTAGTGGCTTCTATTTTTTGTCGAAAATTAAAATATGCGTGCCATCGCCTATGGCTTAGGACAGGTATAGTCTGGTCACAAGATGTCCGAAACAGCGAGTGACAGACAATGGACCAGCGGCCGTCCCGTCGAGTCCTGCTTAGTTAGAGGAAAACATACGGGACCGGACTTATGTACGACGGCCTTTGGTTTAAGAATATATTATATTTAGGTTGGTAAAACATATATCTATCTATCTTCTAGTCTAAGAGCCCGTGAAGATCGTCCTTCACCGATCTGATAACCAGATGAGACGTTTTTTTTATGAAGTATTTTTTATAAACAAATATGCCTAAAATTGCCTATCGAAAAGTGCTCATGGCTTTTTTTTTGCGCATGCTCGTGTATAGTCAAATGATAATTTAGCTAAGTCACCTATTTTGACTTACCTGTTTACACCTGCTTGCCAGTTATACACTGAAATGAGTAGGCAAGCATACCGAGGCATATTCTGTGTATTAAAAACTATCAGTGAAATAAATTTCATTTGATTATCAAAAGTATGATGGTGATGAAAAAAAAATCAATAAAAGTTTATTTAATTAAAAATAGCTATGAGCACTTTTCGATGGGCAAGCAATTTTAGGCACATTTGTTTATAAAAAATATTTAATAAAAAATACGTCTCATCTGGTTATCAGATCGGTGAAGGACGATCTTCACGGGCTCTTCTACTATTCTTATGACAGAAAAAAAAAACACAACAAAATAAAAAACATTGCTCCAGTCCAGTTGTTCACACTTGATTGCGTGATCAAGGGGGTGTTATAGGGATGGGTGACAAGACTGTCATTTTTAAAGAAGTGGCATTTTCACCTGTGCGTCACCGTGGGTCGGATAACACGTTAAATTGTAGGTATCCGCTGTTAGTCTCAGTAAAAAAAGAAGAAGCAAAAGAAAATGAAATAGACAAGTGTTAAAGAGACAAAGTGACAGGTATGTACACGGTATATGTATACATACATTCATATAGATATACGTAGAATAACGTATCATTGTTGTATAGTTTCCAGAGTAACAAAGGACCTATAATTATCTGCTATTGATTTTTTGTCGCACGCACATTTATTTGTTGGAAATATTGATTGGATATTGAGGATTTGTTCGTTAGATTTTTACTGGACGATCATTATCTGTTAATCGATGATATGTATATTAATAATGATCGCCCGTATTGAATTCCAAGTAGAAAAAATGGATCAAATCACTTGATCTATTTAATTCTTACCAACTAAATGATAACTTTATTATCTAAATAAATCTTTTATTTACAATTCTGTGTATTTTCTTATTAAAAAAATAAATAGGCTTTTACTTAAAGTCAAACAAAAGATTACGCTAATGGCGTTATCATGTTGTCATTTAAGTAATTTCATATAAAAATACTGTTCGTAAAATCATCCCCTATACACCCTCCAACCCCCGGGCTATATGAAGCCTGCTGCGAATGTTGATAGCGATGGGGTGCAAAATTGCATTTAGCGCTCCCCGCGGTCACCGATGGACCTGAAAGTGTCACGCGCTGTGGTCAGAATACATGGGTTAGTGTTATTATAATAGATTACATTATTTTTTAATAAAAGTAACAAAAAGCAAAACTTAACTTTGAGCTTAATTGAACTATATGATAAACATCTATCTATTATTCTTCTATGTCGGTACGGTCTTGACAGAGCGGTCGTGGTCGTCAAGAAGTAGTGGTGGATGGGACGGATAGTACACGCCTCACAATGCCATGCCACTTTTCTCTGTTAGAGGTCATCCTGGCGCACTCATTTAAGGGGGTACCTACGATTGTCCTTATTTGGTCAGTCCATCGAGTGGGTGACCTCCCGCGCGGTCTAGTACCTATCTATTATACCTATGTACAAAAGGCAAACTATCTGACTTAGGAATACAGACAAGTTAAAAACTGTCGGCAAGCACCTAAAACAACAAACACACACACCTTACAGTACAATTCAGCAGCCTCCTTGAGAACCAGTTACTCCAGTCTATGCATGCTACTCCTTACACAATAGTATTGCTATCTCATTTGTTAAAAAAAACACCCCAAATGTGAGTCAGGTTTGCATTTGAAGGTTTCCGTACAATAATTATCTAAAAAATAAAATAAAAAAAACACACGTTTGTAGTATGAGCGCCTCCAAATATTTAATTTTGTTCATTTTTTGTATTTGTTATTGTTATAGCGGCAACAGGAATACACAATTTGTGAAAATGACAGCTTTTTAGCTATCACGGTTTCTACAGTCTGGAAGCAGACAGACAGCAGCAGAGGCTGCGTAATAGGGTCCCGTTTTTTTCTTTTTTAGGTACGGAACCTTAAAAAAAACATTCCCTTCTATCGTACTATAGATACATCTATTGAATCCACAAGAAACGCGAGAAATAGTTAGCCATTTTATCAGCAACCAGATCTCCCTAGAGGTAACCTCCGATAACGAACTATCCCGACAAAGGATGCAAAACCGAGGTGTGAGCAATCAATGTAACTCCTGAGGGACGCATCGATTGCTGGCGCGGAATAACTGAAGTATTTCTTTTATGCAAGATTTGCAGCAATGGATAGAAGCGAGTAAAATAGATGGTTAATCAGCGAACTAGAACAAATAGAATAGTAACTTGGCCGATAAAATGGTTCCACCGTCCACGCGTAAAATACCGCGGTGGGCGGGGCAAAACAGTTACCATCAGCCATTGAGCTGTACATAACATCATTGCCATCAGCTACGCGACAAAACGACGTAGTGTTATAACTTTGACGTCTTTGTGTGGCAATAAAACGAAGTTAAACATTTGGAATTTTTTATAATTGTATATACTTGTTATGATTGTATTTGTTTCACACGGCTTGTTAGCCCCATACTAAACAATCTCTAGTTTGAATTATGGTTGCTAACACAACTAATATACTACACATACACACTTTATATCGATATGAATTTAACACCCAGACCGACATCCAACAAATTTAGTTTATCACAAAGATGTTGGGAATCGAACCCGGGATCCTCTGGTTGGCAGTCCCGCATTACGCCAACGAGGTTTATTTATCAATCTATCGATCCATTATTTATCGATATATCTATACATTACCTACTTCTTATGTTACTTATTCTTCGGTTTTCTGTACAAAGGTAACCCCTGTCGGTCCACATTGACACGGGCGCACATTACCCTTCTTCCCCCTTCCTCCTTTTCAAGTCGAGTAAATAATTGTTATTTGTTGGTTGAATATCGGTCTCGTAAGGTTTTCCCTGAGATAACGCACCTGAATGATTGTATTATTATTTTACCCTGTCTCCCCTTTTTTCCGCAAACATTGAATATATTTTTACCCGTGTTTTTTGAGTTTTAAGATAACATTGGGGGAAATTGATTTATTTAAGATGGCGAATTTTTGTGTTTGTTTTTAGAAGGTTCAATTTTTAACCGACTGTGGTAGAGGGTTATGTTTTTCGCTCTACCGCCTAAACAGCTACATACTAAAGGTTTGCCAGTTTGTCTGTATTATATCGGATACATTTTGAAGATTGTGCAATGGAGCCGCACAATTTATTTCCCGCTTCTCCATTCCACTACAGAACAAGCAGGGGTACAGCGAAGAGACACTGATTTACTGTCGAAGTTCCGAGGATTCGCACAAAGCGTTTTGCTTTGACCTTCATTGTGAGAACTGCGAAGCTTTGGAACTCTCTTCCTGAGTCTCTTTTTCCCGAGAAGAACAATTTGGGGGTCTTCAAATCTAGAGTAAATAGGTTCCTTCTAGGCAAGCGTGTTACATCTTAGACCACGTAAAGCTTAACATCAGGCAAGCTGCGGTCAAACGTAAGCCTATTTATTCACATAAAAAAAAATGATATACTTTGCAGTTTAATGCTATTATGTGAGTGTATTTGTTATTGTAGAATAGGGATCGAAAAAAATCGTTTTGCTAATATCTCTGTCGAAGTTTTTTTCTTTAAATCATGTTCTCGGTGATAATTTAAGAAAATTTAACTACTGTAGTTTATGAAGAAACGGTTTAATTTTATTTATGTAAGCTACGAGCTGTTTTACTTGGAATAGAATATGACTTTATTGTACGACTACATGTAAGAACTTATGTTAGGTAAAAATTAAACTTAGGAAACCTTATCACTTATGCTGATCTCTACCAGGCAACCAGGAATGTATACTTTACTTTACAGCATTAAAAAATAAATTTACCACTGAACTTCCCGCAAATGACTTTCTTTGTACAATTTCCCGTGGAAGTGACCATAAATCTCCACTTTCCCGGGAAATGGTCCAAACGCACGAGTAATTGGGTCCCGGAGTTTAATACTTTCCAGAAAGAATTAGGAAATGCGAACTTCGTTGGGTTTTATTGGGTACGGGTTGAATGGGGTGGATTATTCTAGAATTGTGTTAAGTTTTAGACTTAGTTTCGTCGTTTGCACTCGTCACCCATCTCTCTTAAGTGACCACTGTCGGGCATCTGTACTTCCATTACTATTAGTACTTTTATTATTTATTAATGTATATACTTTAAAATACCTCATTTTTATGTATTATTGCAATCTGTTTATTTTCTTATTAAAATTCAGCAATCGGTCATAAATGTTTCTTGTAAAATAAAGAGCGGAAGGTTATCTTGGTATGGCCATGTCATGCGAAGAGAGGAGAAGCATGTGACTAGGAGAAGTATGAATATGATTGTACAGGGTAGTGGAAGTAAAGGACGTCATAAGAAGATGTGAATGAATTGTGTGAAAGAGGATATGAAAGGAGTGAATGTAGATATGACGGCTGACAGAAGAGTGTGGAAGCAAAAAACGGGCTGTGCCGACCCCACATAGTGGGAAAATGTGAAGGCAAAGAAAGGTCATAAATGTTTTTTGTCTTGGAGGGCAGTCAGTGTCATTTCCCCTTTATACTAGGTGTATTTATACAGTTTTGACTTATTCAAGAGCTATGAGATCCTTTGATGATTTCCGTTTAAATCGTTTGAAAGTCGTATCGACAGTTACATGCTCGTGGCTATTATATTTGGGTTGTTCGAAATAACATAAATAAATCAGTTTTGTTAAGAATAGAAGATATAAATGGCGTTTTCCGCGAATTTTGCTCGTGCTTAAGCGAATTTCACAGATAGAGTGAAAAAAACATTTCGATAATTATTTGAAACGTACCATAAAGTACATACTTTATAGTACATGGCATGTAGTTTTATATCTTTTAGGCTTACTAAAACTGATTTAAGCCTTAATATTAAATGAGTACCTACATTGAAATTAATAATAAAAATTTGTAGTGTGCGTGTCTGTCTATCTGTGGCATCGTATTTCCCGAACAGATGGACCGATTTTAATTCATTTAGTTTTTGTTGAAAGGTGTTAGTCGGGAGTCATGTATTAGTTAGTCACTTAGCAAAATTTGTATGGTAATTACAAAATTACAGTGCTTACGAGTAGATTGAGTTTTAATATATTTAGTTTTTGATTGAAAGTTGTTAGTCGGGAGTCTTGTATTAGTTAGTCACTTGGCAAATTTTGTATGGTAATCACAAAATTACAGTGCTTACGAGTAGATTGAGTTTTAATATATTTAGTTTTTGATTGAAAGGTGTTAGTCGAGAGTCATGTATAAATTAGTAACTTGGCAAATTTTGTATGGTAATTACATATGTATGGTAGTTAAAAAAATGACAGTATTTATGAGTAGATTGAGTTTTAATCTATTTAGTTTTTGGTTGAAAGATGTTAGTCGGGAGTCATGTATTAGTTAGTCACTTGGCAAATTTTGTATGGTAATTACAAAATTACAGTGCTTACGAGTATATTGAGTTTTATTCTATTTAGTTTTTGGTTGAAATGTGTAAGTTGGGAGTCATATATTAGTTAGTCACTTGGCCAATTTTTACTGGTAATTACATTTGTATGGTAGTTAAAAAATGACAGTACTTACGAGTAGATTGAGTTTTAATTTATTTAGTTTTTGGTTCAAAGGAGTTAGTCGGGAGTCATGTATTAGTTAGTCACTTGGCAAATTTTGTATGGTAATTGGTTACAAAATGTCAGTACTTATGAGTAGATTGAGTTGAAACTAAGCCGCGGGAGTGATGTATGCAGGATGAAACAAACGGGCGTTGGGAACTATGCAACACTGCACTCACAGGGATACATACAGAAATGATAATACACTAAGATTTAATTTCAATTGTATACAATATTAAACATTGTAAACTGTTCACGTAAGGCATCTTAATATTTTCGCGTAGAAGCACGGTCACACTTACTTATTAATAAGTAAGTTAAAATAATATAAATAATAAATAAGTAAAAATGTATACAATATGTCAGTATTGTGTAAGTTTAACAATTTTAAAATAACAAGCGTACAATGCGAAAACTAGATACTCAAATGTGTGATATGTTTTATAGTCCTGCGTCACAGCGTCCCGCAGTGTTACCCGCATTAATCCTGAATAAAAAGTAGCCTATATGCTCATCAAGTATTTAAACTATTTCTATACCAAATTTTACCGAAATGAGTTCATTTGTTTGAGCGTTAAGAAGTAAAAACGAACGTGCTAGTTTGAGTATGTAAGTTACTGACACACTAATACACAAATTTTCGCATCTACTCGTAGGAAAAATATTTGTATTGTTTTTTCTTTATCAATAAAATTGTAAAACTGGGAGAGAGTTAAAAATGTACGGAACCAATGATTATAAAATTAAAATGCAAATGACATTATTTTCTTTAAAAAACAGTTTATGAATAATTTATTTTATAAAAGAACAAACTTATAGTCGAATTGAGAACCTCTCTATTTATAAGTTTGCCAAAAATATAAACACGTGACCATATTACTATTTTATAGCTGCGGCTATTTTTTCATTATAGTTAAAACAATTTCCTCTACACTTTCACTTTCAACGTTGTTTCTGTTTTTTTTTTTTCAATAAAAAAAATTGAAACAAGTCTGTTTACCCGTTCAGGAGCTACATTGCTACAGATAGACACACCCACACGTCAAACTTACAACACCCCGTAATTTTTTCATCAGGTATTATAAAAATAGTTTGTAATAGTTTTATCAGCTCTGTAAAGATATTGGAATTGGTAGTCAAATCACACATTGCACGCTAGTATTGAGTACTCGATACCCGTCAAAGGTTCCGGATACCGCTTACTGGATAGAGGATTGAACGCATATTTACTAACACTGCGTGTTTGTTTGTTTGTTTCTTTTCAGTAGTGCTTAGATAGATAGATGAACTCTTTATTGGGCAAATAAAGGTACAACACAAAATAAAAAAGTAACAACACAAATGTATGCCACAAACGGCGGCCTTATCGCTAACAGCGATCTCTTCCAGGCAACCTTTGGATGGAAAGAAGTTGAAAAAAGACGAGAAAAAGAGGGGTTGCACAATAAAGAATATTAATATTTATAGTTATGATAGAGGACATAAATAAATCTAAGCTTTCTGCTTAGCTAAGGATATACAATAATATATGGCTCGGATTATTATCACGTGACAAAAACAAAATTCAAAAATTCAAAAATATTTATTCGTTAAAAATTGTACATTTACACTTAATCACTAACCCTCAAACTGGGCGCATTCGCGCCCGTGCCTTGGAGGCTAGTGCCTTCCAGTGACTTAAATAGTTTATGTACATACATAGTTTATGGATTAATTTACAATGATATCTTCTTCTCCTTTACCATTTCCCACTAGGTGCGGTCGGCATAGCCTGATTAATTTACAATGATATATAAGACGTATTTATTATTATATATATATATATTATTAGAATTTTAGATTAAATTAAATTACAATAAACAACTAACACTTAGGATGATTAATGATATATAAGACGTATTTAGAATTTTAGATTAAATTAAATTACAATAAACAACTAACACTTAGGATGGAAAGCATAGGTTTCAAATATAATCTAACTAACTTTAAACGAATATAATTGTAGTGGTATCTCGAATGCGAGATAAAACTAACTTCATGTTTAGTACGTATTATATGGTAACCATTAAAAAGAAAGCTCGTTTTATATATTCGTTTCTTTCTTAGGAAGAAGTGCCAAGTGATGATTAGCTCAATTAGAACAAGGTTTACTTATATATTAACTAGCTGACCCAGTAAACGTTGTTTTGCCTCACTTAGGGGTATGAAAAATAGATAGTAGCCGATTCTCAGACCTACTGAATACGCATATAAAATTTGGTAAAGATCAGTCAAGCCGTTTCGGATGAGTACGGTAACTAACATTGTGACATGGAAATTTTATGTATAAGATAACAAACAATAATTATACACTTAAATGCTACAAAATTCCAATACAATATACGAGAAACTTTTTAAAAAAGATTAAATAAACATTTGAAGTGGCAATTTTGGTAGTTCTCGCGTGTCTCGTGGTTGGCTTCGCCTGGCTCCTGGCATTGAAATTGGTCTATCCACTTGATAGCTACGATGCCACACACATACACTCACACAGACACGTCATTCTTAGTACAATCGTTTTTCATCGGAGGTTAATAATAGAGATAGAATTACTTGAAACTAAGAACTAGTAGATAAAAGTCACGAATCTTGGCTTGAATAAACCATATTTTGCAGCACGACTCTTATTCCGGCGCTAACTTCATAACAAGGCTGTTCTGGCACTCATGTTGAGTACTCTACACGACGCTCGACTCGACAGAGCCTTGCCAATATAACGGCCAACTAGTTGCAAGTCCTTTTTTTGACGAGGAGGAAAACTTCGACAAGATACCTGGCTACAACAGAATTCAGCCAGGTTATGTAGGATTTGTACCCACTAAAACCCCCCCGGTGCCCTGCCTCTGTGCTTAACAGAGGTCTCCGGGTTCTTCCGGGAAACACCCTGGAGACCTCCTTACACTGCGCTGTGGCCCTTCCCGGATTACCGACCTATCCACTAACGACGGCGACGGTCACAAGCCGCCGTCGTCCACCCTGGACTCGATGAAGCGGGTGTTGGAACCCCATCTCCGAGCACCCTCGAGTCTGATGCCCCTTTTAATTGCCTCTTACGACAGACAGAGCCAGTTCTGAAGCCTTATTCTTTCACCCAGGCTGCAGGGTTAAACTAGTTGCAAGACCAAGACGTAGATGAGCAAGTCATCATCATCATCATCCACAGCCGATTCTATCCCACTGCTGGGTATAGGCCTCTCTCCTGTCATGCCATTTGTCTCGGTCCTGTGCCAATCTCGTCCAGGTTCGACCCGCGACAGCTGAAATGTCGTCGACCCATCTTCTGCTATTATGCTGTTTTAATTTAGTTATCTTCTATTAAAGTCATTAAATTTTCAGGAATTATCAGGATCTTGCCGCTGGATGACCAATACGCTCCTCTTTCAAGATATTTCGCTCCTCTAAGCAAGTCTTGGAGCGAAATATCTTTATTTTGATTGTATTACATCTAGTCTTTTGACCAGCAGGTGTATACACATAAGTGTCGACATCCTGGCCTTTTTTTTTTTTTTTTTTTTATTTGACGAGGGGGAAATCTTCCACAAGATACCTGGCTACGATGGGGCGCAGCCAGGTTATGTGGGATTTGTACCCACTAAAACCCCCCCGGTGACCTGCCTCTGTGCTTAACGGAGGTCTCCGGGTTCTTCCGGGAAGCACTCCGGAGACCTCCTTGCACTGCGCCGTGGCCCTTCTCGCGACGGTGACGGTCACTCGACGCCGTCGTCGTTCACCCCGGACTCGATGGAGTGGGTGTCGGGACCCCATCTCCGAACACCCTCGAGTCTGATGCCCCTTTTAGTCGGCTCTTACGACAGGCAGGGGCAATACCGCAGCCTTATTCTTTCACCCAGGCTGCAGGGTTAGTCGACACTCTGTCCTAAAGCCGAGCATGCCTAGTCTGGAATAACTCACTCTCAAAGAAGCTGCTGGAACACAAAATGATATTAAAACTCACGGACCAAAACTTTTACCTGGTTTCATGGCTAAAGTATGAAAATACGAGTATGCCTAGAACCTAATCTACGTTATAAAAAGATCAAATTTACTGCGGGTTTATCTTTTGTATTTATGAGTTTGCTTCACGGGTAACAGAAATGGATTTCACCTTCTTATTTCAATTTATTCTTACACTAGCTTCGCCCCGCGGTGTTAACTGCTTTAATCTGTGAATAAAATAAGTTAATCCAGGATCAAAAGTAGCCTATTTGTTAATTCATTCTAATCTATCTCCACACCAAATTTCATCAAAATCGGTTCAGCTGCTTGAGCGTTAATAAGTAACAAACATACACACACAAACATTCGCATTTATTATATTAGTAAGATTATATTTAAATAAGCTTAACTTTTTCATTCACTATTTTATAATACTAATATAAATCGATTCTGCAAGCACCATATTCACATATTCGCTTAAATTATAAAAGGAATTACTTTCACAAAAACTCTTTCTTTTCTGTTTAAACATACTACTATTAAGATTTGAGTTCGAAGAGTTCAATCTTTAACATAATTGCACATATAAATAAAGCCTTGGAAAAAAATCAACCTTGTAACTCTTTAAGTTACTTTTGCGTCATACAATCACTAAAACCTAAACTCATAAAAGTAAAAGCAAAATAAAAAGAGGAATAAAACTCGTGTCGTATTTCCGGTTTATTGGCCCAGTTTTTCCCAATTCTGCGCACTTCCGTTTATATTGGTTCTTACGTAGCTTTACCAAGCCCTATTCATTAAGATCTTAGAAACTTATTAACGAGCTTAATCGTTTATTTCTTGCTATATATTTTTATACTGCCTTTTATTAAGATAATTATGAAGTTAAAGAAAACTTTTTATGTAGTGTAAAGTATTTTTGTGGTATATTTTAACTAGATACCTATTGGCATTTTAATTTGCTATTTAAAAAGAAGTTTTATCGATAAAGAACATTTAGTAATTTCTTCTTCTTCTTTATATAGGACAAGTGGCCAAGCTCCGGTGTCGAGTGTTTTCAAGCTGCCCGAAAGCCTCTCTCTGTCTTGGCTTAACGACTGCTTGATCTTACAGTCGAGCCAGTTACTCCAAACTAGACACGCTCTACTTTTGGCCACAGTGTCGCTATCTCATGTCATGTTAAACGCCCTGCTGCTTATCTGTAAACAGTAAAAAAAAATCGGTCGTATTGAGTATCGTTCTTTTACGAATTAACATAAGCATAAGCAAGCAACCCACTATACGTTCCCACTGCTGAGACTCGGGACCTTCTCTCACTAGGAAACAGAAACAGGCCATAATTCACCACGTTGTTCCAGTGCGAATTGGCGGATGACACAGGTCTTCGGATATTGCAGTCCTTAAACGTATCGGTTCCCTCACGATGTTTTCCTTCATCGTAAAGCGAGTGCAAATCCACACATAACTTGAAAAACAAATCATTGGTGTAGGGCCGGGATCGAACCAGGGGCCGTTTCATTGAAAAGCAGACGTTATTACCACCGAGCCACACTCGCTTACAAAACAAATTAATATAAACCAATATGGTCATATGGACATGGACATAGCCTATCTAACAGTTTTGTTAAATCTGACAATAAACTTTGAAGTAGCATTACGTAACAATAAATGTTGATAGTAATCAATAGGCATCAGAGTCCATTAGTATCTCCATTCCGATACAAAACGACAGTCATAAAGTCATTACAATTGCGATTTTAATGCTTTTTGTATCGTCGCTCAATGGTTGTTTGTCACGGCAAGTACAGACTGCAGCAATAAATAGTAGATGAATAAATTTACCCTAATAGCTGCCTTAAAATAAAAAATAAAAATGCCTAAAAGGTATAAATAATAAAATATATAACCGAGATTATCTACTAATATTATAAATGCGAAAGTTTATGTGTAAGTGAGTGAGATAATGTGTAAGAAATGTAAATGTGTATGTTTGTTACTTCTCACGCTCAAACGGCTAAACTAATATCGATGTAATTTGGTAAGGAGATAAGTACAAACCTGGATTAACGCACATGCTGCTTATACCGGATTAACGCGGGTAAAATCGCGGGTCGCAGCTACTTGCTAATAATACCCATATTTAGATAACTTGAGAACTAAAGATAATACAAATGCTCTAGTTCATTACCCAAGGACAACATGCCCAACATGCTGGCAGCATTGCCACATTTAAAAGCAATGTGGTGCCAAAAACACCCTTGTATTTATTTCATTTTGAAGAAGTACAATTTTTTTACATGTGATTAAAGATGGATACCGTTATTAATATTTTTTTTAAAATACGAAAAATACGTGTATTTTTCGTATTTTTATATATCATACCGGTCCATCCGGTTGTAGTATGGTGTAATACATTTTAATATATATTTTTTTTTATAGTGGCAATAGAAATACATTATATTATGAAAATCTTAACTTTCAAGTTATCGCGGTTTAACCGGTAGCTATCATGGTTTGACATGAGTCAGCCTGATGAAGGAATGGCAGCGAAGTCTTATTAAAAGTGTCACGTTGGTACTGTTTGGGGACGGAACCCTAAAAAATAAGTTATTTCCTGAAAAGGTTTCTCTTCACATTTTTTTTATAATTGTTTATTTTATGACACTTATTTCGGTTGCTGATTGTATCAGTACGTTCAAGGTAAATACTGTGTGCGGTCTAGTATTATGTAAAGGCACGTAAATATAGACATAGGCGTCATTGACGGGGATCTAACCTAGGACCCGCAGGAGGTAAGGCAGGCGCACAACCTACTAAGCTATCATCGTTTCAAAATTTATTGTTATTTTTTATACGTAACTAGCTGACCCGGCAAACGTTGTTTTGCCTTAAAAAAAAAAAAAACTAATTATTCAGTAGCCGATTCTCAGACCTACTGAATACGCATATAAAATTTGAAAAAAATCGGTCAAGCCGTTTCGGAGGAGTACGGTAACAAACACTGTGACACGGAAATTTTATATATAAGATAATAATCATATCTTTATTAGCATAAAACATAGAAGATACATATTTATTTTGACATGTTGTTTTTGGTTTGTTATGCATTGATTCTAGTTTAGCTCTTCAACTTAATGTAAACGATTCCTAAATCTCATTTAAAAACTGACCAATTTAAATTAAAATCAGGTTTCTGTTTCACCGCTCAACTGTTTCTACTAAGTAAAGAGCACTTAGTTTCTGTAATTTCGAACATAATTCAATATGACCACCGGCCGAGCGAACGTTAGAACTTATCTCCAGGGAAATAAGGCGGGTAATGCACTCATACAATTTGCATGACGCTTGCCAAGTTATTGACACCTTAGTGCTCAGAGTATATACACTTATGTGTATACACCTTCATATATGTACATATGTATATAAAGGAGCATACATAAATACGGTTATAATCACGGTCAAGTCAAATGCATACTGCATTTTTTTAATAGTTTGTAATATTTTTTTTTGTTTGTATTTAGGTAATGGTTTGTGTAAAATAATGTACTCGTACATAATGAATTTCTGTTGTCACTAAAACGTCAAAATTATTTGTTTAATTTCCAGGTATGTTATTTATTGTAAATAAAAATAAACATTTACATGACAAGTTACATTTATTAAATGTCAATCAAAATGATAATTATAAATAGTTCAATATTTTAAAGAGGAAAAGTTTGTTTGTTTTAATCCAATAAGGTCAAAATCTTCTGAAAAATTATTGTTTGTCGTTTTGAAAAAATATTTCACTGTTGGGAAGCTACATAACCTCAAATATATACTTGTTTCATAGATATACGTAAAACAAATAGATACGTAAAAAATAAAAATATATAATTTATATATTTAAGCCTATGCTTTTATTTATTTATATGTTAATTCCCGAGTGGCATAGTTTATATTAATTTTAAAAAATCATTAACATTTAAAACATTTTTTTTACTGTTAGGTTACTTTTCAATTGGGGTAATTGCGCATGTGTTGCGAGTGTGTATATGAGAATATAATATGAAAATACAATCACAGTATTACGGCTGTAAGTGTCAGTGCGTTTGTTTTGTTTACGATAAATTTAGAGATCTAATCTGATAATAAATTAAGTGATTCATTTGCAGCTAAAGAGTAAGTTAGTCGAGTTTAACAATATTTAGGTTTTTTATATCTTAGACTAGATTTAGTTAAGTATACCTAGTTATTTAAGTAGTAAACTCTGGACTTCTCACTAGAGTTAACCTGAGTCGTGGAATTTAGTCTTCCTTAGACACGAAAATATGGATTACAATTATACACAATGTACATACAAATCTATAAAATAATAGTGTTTTGATATATAATATAAGTCATAAGTGAATTTAATAAAAAATATGATATTACAAAAGTCATTAGTTATAGCATAAGACATAGAAAAAAACAAGTGTTTGTTTTTTTTGTCAAGCCCCTTCTATTTATTTACCCACGCAAAGTAGGGTCGACGGGTATCGCATTTTTCTCGCGAAATATATGACAATGCCATCAAAGACGCCATATAATAGAGGCATATTTTATGAGGTACATAAAACCGATAAGGCTCCATTCCTTAGAACGACAATGGCAATGCATAGAACCTTTTTGTAGAGGTGCTCCAATAAATAGGATTGTTGGTCGGACGAGCCGAGGAGATTTTCCGAGCAAATATTTTGACACGGTCTGGCTTCAAGTGTGATATTTTGTGTAGGAAAACCTTAGTTATATCATAGACACTTATTAGACATTATATAGATAAACACTTTACTAAAACACTCACAAAAAATAAGAAAATAAATTACAGAACACACTTAAAGTACTTAAAAGCTAGTGCCTTAACTGACGACCTTATCGATAAAAGCGATCTCTTACAGGCAACCAATTCCAGGAAGTACACAGAGAAAGAACTTAAAGACCGGTACCTTATTAGTGAATTCGTGTTAAATACATATATATATTTTAGCAAAATAAATACATAATAATGAATACATGTACACACACACAAAATACAATCACAACATTAAGATATTTAATAATAAAGGTCTATCTATCAATATGATAAAGGCTAATATTTTTTATATATACATATAATTTGTTTATGTTTATCGTCATAAACATAACGTCGATCGTAGTCATACGACATACGGTAGCGCCCATTTAATTGTTGAACTCGGCTGAGTTAAGTGGTCAAGCTCTGTTGTTGAGAGTTTCCAAGCTGCCCGAAGCCTTGTGACTAGGCTTAACGACTGCACGTACTAAGACTAACAGCTGAGACCTACAATTTAACGTGTCATCCGATCCACGGTAGCGCCCTCCTCTTCCCGCTACGGTAGCGCCCAGATAAAAATGCCACTTGAAAAACGACAGTCTTGTGAATGTTCACCCATCCAAACACCGTCCGCTTCGACCATTGCTTAGCTTCGATGATCGCGTCAGATCACTTTAGCAAGCCGAGCTACAGGCGCTAAGAGTAAAAACAGTCTTTAAGCCAAGTCAGATGCCTTCAGGCGGCTTGAAAACTTACGACACCAGAGTTAAATAAGTGAAGTAGAAGACGAGTTTTTTTTTTTATAAATTACATTGTCCAATAAAGCCTTAAAAAGCCAGAAAAAGAGTAACAAATCAATCTTTCCTGATCGACACACCTGCCCGCCCGCCCATCCGATTCACCCTGAGTGGTTTAGGGCGGGCAAATTTATTCGATATACAAAACCTCACGGCGTTATGAGAATTTGATAACTTGGAGCATCTTTCGGGGAAGAAATTGAGGACTGAAGTGTGTGCTTCATTTTGCTTTATGTTTATTAAATAACAATGAGTTCATTGAACTCTTTTGTTTGTATTTTATTTACTACTAGAGGCATCGTTTCACTGTGGAGATACCTAAAATGCGCACTAAGCGTTTTGCCTCCACCTTCATTGTACGTACTGCCAAGGTGTGGAACTCTTTGCCAAATGCCCTGTTCCCCGAAAACTATAATCTTGCGGTTTTCAAGGCATGAGTGAACCGGTTTCTTCTGGGTAAGCGCGTTCCACCTTAGATCACAATGTCGCTTACCATCAGGTGAATTCTGATCAAGCGCAAACCCATCATGGTATAAAAAAAAAAAAAAAAAAAAAAAGCTGTGCCCCGTGACCTGCGTTAATCCGAAATAAAAGTAGCATGTGTTAAGGTTGTGTAGCATGGGTTAAGGTGTGTCCAGGGTCTTACTGCAAAACAACTCCGTGCAAAATTTTATCGAAATCGGTTCAGCCGTTTGAGCGTGAAGCAGTAACAAACATACACACTTGCATACTTACACACTTATACACAAACTTTCGCTTATATAATATTAGTAGATATATAGAATATTGATCATAATATTATTTGATTTATTTTGTAAAAGAAAACTGAATGATTTCCACGTATAAGTATAAGGTTTGTTCTGGCAGCCTCTTTGAGAGCTAGTTATTCCAAACTAGGCATGCTCCACTTTCGACCAGATTGTCGCTGACTCGTGTGATTAAGCAACCTGTTCAAATGTCTAAATGTACTATATTAAATACTATAAATATACTCTTGTTATATAAATTTTGTAGTAAAAAAAAAAATTTTTAGAGCTTTGGCCCAAAATCTTTATCCCTTAAGTTCTCCTGAGACACTTAATTACTTATTAATGATTACCAATATCATGTTACAATATTTGGATAACAATAATAATAATTCATTTACACGTATTTCACACACATTGCAAAATTACAAATACAATGAATACAACCATTCATCCTAAGTAACAAATTAATTATATTTAACTTAATGAATTAATTAAATATTTCAATAAGTCTCTATCCGTCACGCTAGGAAACCCTGTATTTGTGATATTTGAATTAAACTAAGATGTTTCAAAATAAAATAAAAACTCAAACACTTTACAAGTTATTAAAATTTATAAACTTTTGTTTATTGTTTCAGGTACAGTTTTCGCTTTGAAGATTTTTAGAAGATCAACCTTAAGTTCAACAAAGCAAGTATAATATACGAGTATAGTACTAAACATGCAAGGTTAATAGTAATTTAACCAAGTCAGATGCCTTGGCCGAGTAGCGCCTGTAGCTCGGCTAGCTAAGGTGATCTGGCGCGATCATCGAAGCTAAGAAACGGTCGATGATCTAGAAATTGGCAATATATGTAAATTAAATATAAGAAATACGTAGACTAGGGCTCCTAAAAACAGACCTGGGAAGTACTTAAGACGATAAACGAAAAATAATAATTTACCATTTTTGTATATTACCTGTGGCTAATCTAATAAAATTATTTCATTGAAAAAAAAACAAGTATATTTAGTAAAAGTAAAAAAAGCCTTTATATTGCATTACATTTAAGTTTTTTTCATACACTTAAATGCAAAAGCCTCTTGAGCATAGGCTTCCCTCTTTATTTCCCGTATAGTAAAAACCCTAATAAATACGTTAATAACATGAATACAAAAAAAACATTAGCATTGCTTTATATCAATACCAATATTATATAGAGGAAAAGTTAGATCTTTGGTTTGTTTGACGCAAATAGGCTCCAAAACTACTGGACTGATTGGAAAAAATATTTCACCGTTGGGAAGCTACATTATCCCTAAGTAGTATAGGCTATATTTTGTTTCTCTTTGCAACTTAGATTATTTTATAGCCCTTGCGAAGCCGGGACGATCTGCTTGTTAAATATATAAACCATTAGTATTAAAACGTCTATTCGCTCCAAGGTTTATGTATTATATAATTTTATTGTTTCCGGGAAAGCTGGCTACATTATAAATTGATAGAATAAAGCTCGGTGTAAGTGTAAACAGGTAGGTATTATACCTATTCCCATCTGTTCTAATATTCTCACGTAATTCCCGAAACATTTGAGATTGCTCTCGGTTCATTTAGCTGGTCCAGGGACGGAGTAAAGCAACAAGACCGAAATAAAAATATTAAGAAATTAACTTTTATTTCGGTCAGAAACATTTTAAGCACCTTTTCTTCCACCCTTGGTCCTTATCAGGTTTAGTTTAGTTACGTTTTAGATTTAGTCTTTAATTTAATTTATTTGAGAAAAGAGTATGTTTATGATTGAAAAAAACGATTCCAAGACAGGAAAAAAATTTGCTACATACAATGAAATTTAATAATTAGGTACTTTCGATAAAAAATATATACTGCAGAGCCATCTGGTGAGTTGCCGAGCCGAGTGGTGGCTAATCCTAGTGAGAGAAGGCCCCGAGTCCCAGCAGTAGGAACGTATAGTGGGCTGCTTATGCTTTTCTCTTCTATCTTCTAATATATAACATTTCCATGTCACAAAGTTAGTAACCGTACTCCTCCGAAACGGCTTGACCGATTTTCACCAAATTTAATAAGCGTAATCGTAAAGTAGGTTGTAATACCCTTGAATGATAAGGGTTGATTTTTTTTTTTTCTGACGAAGTTTTTTGTTTATATTTTTTCAATAATGTGGTATTAAAAATATATACAACCCTCAATTTTTACCATTTTATCACCAACCCCTATTTTTAACCGACTTCATGTATAGCCATTTTAGTAATTTAATCATTTTTCATCCCGCTCGATAACTGATCAATTAAAGTGTTTAACTGTACTTTTGGCAAAACTACGTTTGCCAGGTCAGCTAGTTATGTTTAAATTGAACAAGGCTAGACTGGCTTCTAACATGAAAGCTATCGTTCGTAACTAGATATTTGTAGACGAGAACCGGCCTATCAAAGGTGGCCCTTCTCTATGACCCTTGCACCGTCCCTTGGCTAATTCCGCGCCATATTAACTATGCATGCGAGATTACACGTAAACGTAACGGTACGTTTACGTTATTTACGCATGTCTGAGAGCCTGCGATTGCTTCAATTGTTTTCTTAATATTTATGGAAAAGGCGTAAAGGTAGGACAAATCTCGGGAACCGGGAAGAAATTATTATAAGTGCCAAGCTTAGTAATGCATTACCTTATTCGGGCCGTAGGAAGATTTTGTAAAAAATAGTTTGTTATGTGATAAGCAGAAGAAGAGGTGATTTTTATAAATAACAAAGGATTTTTATGTATGCATTATTTGAATTCCTAGGTTTGCGTGTACCAATGGCTAAATCCAAAAGGACTTAATGCATAACAGTATTAAAAGAACCATACTTAGATTCTACCTATAAATGATTTTAGCCTCAATAAAAAAAAACGTAAGTTGTTTTTTATATTTTGAAAAGTCATACGATATCTAGAAAAAATACTTTGGATTATCCCAAGAGCATTAGACTGTATATACTTATTCTCATAATATTAATGCCTTTGTCTTGCCCTAAATATCCCCTAGCAAAAAACCGAAATATGCTTTTCAAAATAAATCACGTACTTTTTTTGCCTGTTTTCCATTTCTAATTATACATAATTAAAATTGTGCTACGCCGTCTAGTACTTGGTACGGAACTAAATTACTATCAACGTGTGATAGCGACATCTGTGTGCGATGTCATGAACCTCGAAGACCTAAAACTTGCTCAGCGACATCTAGCGTGGAATAGCTATATTACAATATCAGGACTTTACGATAAGTTACCTTTCTGTATTACAAGTTCATCTACTCGTCACTAGGTGGCGCAACATTTTAAGTTTACTTTTGTTTCATTTTTAAAGCAAATTTAAAAAATTTGCTAATGATTCAAGCAGAATTACGGATAATTTTATTTTGTTAAATTTTTTAAATATAAGATTTTTTTACACAAAAATCACTGTCTTTAGAAAAAACGAAATATAATAAGAAATGTTGTAGGTATTTTTTTTACATTCTTATTAGGAAACGAGTGATAGTGGCTGAAAAAAAATATATCTTCACGAAAAAAAAATATTTCACTTGCTATAATTCTAGAAAATAATATGCAAAAAGAGCTCCACCGTGACAATGTATTCACATTGCCGTGACCAGGATTCGAACCTGGGTTACTACGGCCACAACGTAGGGTCCTAACCACTAGACGATCACGGCTATCGGAGCGGTGAATGGTGTGTCAAAATATCAGTACACTTAAACTTAAAGTAAGAAATGAACACTTAAGCATAAAACTTATTGAACGATTTGAAGGGAGCCACTATCATATTTTAAAAGAAACAGATTTTGTAACAACTAAGTTAGTGTTATGTCTATCAGCTGCAACTATTAATATCTTTGGTTAACATGGCGGTTTTATAAAACTTAACTTATTAAGAAAAAAAACGGAACGATATTAGCCATCTTTAAAAAAATATTGCATAGCTGTGTACATTGGTTGTTTCTATAGATAGATTTAAAATATTTAAATATCTAGTAGTTCAAAAAGCCGAAGCCAAGTCGAGAGGTCTCCGAGCGATTTGAAAACTCGACACCAGAGCTGAGCTACTTGGCTCATACGTAGAAGAACTGAATTAATAACCAAAAGCGCCTGTAGCTCGGCTAACTAAGGTGTTCTGACGCGATCATCGAGGCCAAGCAACGATCGATGCGGTCAGTCTTTGGATGGGTGACCAAGCACAAGACTATCGTGTTAAAAGTGGCATTTTCATCTGCGCACTACCGTGGGTCGGATGACAAGTTAAATTGTAGGTCCCGGCTCTTAGCCTCTACAGGGAGTCGTTAATCCAAGTCAGAGGCTTTCCACACCAGATATTGGCCACTTTGTAATAATAAAAAAAGTTCTTATGTTTGCAATTCTCGCAAATAATGCAAAACATGTCACGCATAAAATTTAAATGGCTCCATATATCATCATCTGACCCCTTCCAACAAACATGTTCTTAAACATCAGTTAAACAAAGATAAATCACGTATCAATTCGTTCGTGAAACCAGAATGGGGGTCTTTTAGACCCTAGACTGGTGGTCTACCGGACTCTTCTTACAAAAGACCAGGGGTTCGAAAGACCGGTACTTAATATGTATGGCGTAAGGTACTTGTACCTTCTTAGATTTCACGCGTATTTATGCTGCTGGGATGGATGTTAAAAATGGTGTTTTAAAATCTGATCGGATGATACAGAAATATTTAGTTCGTACAAAAATGTGCCGAGAATCTTTTAACAAGAATAATATTATATTTGTATTTTTGTATTTCGTATACTAAGCGAAGAAAATAAAAGTTTGATTTTTTTGTTAAAATAGCAAATAAATTATATCAATTCAAATTATATTCAGATTTCTAGGGCGAGAACCAAGAATTAAAGTATATTTTACTACTAAACATACATGTTTTTTTTATTTCAGTTACTCAAAGTTTTCTTAAAATGTCAAGAACTTTTTTTACCGTCTCTTCTATTTCCTAAGAAAATAGCGCGTATGTATAATCTGTGAATGTTTAAATACCAAATAAATAATCCCTCATTTTACGAGTACTAAGTCTTCAAATATGTAATACATCTATTCCGTATAAAAGAAATGTGAATTCAAAACCTCATATAAGGAAAATAAGCATTTATTATGGTAATATCACGTCTTTAGGGTTCAATATTGGAATCTCAGGATCGGTCATATTTTAGTCCCGAAATTTCCGCTAATTTAATAAAGCCCGTGATTTACGGGATTGGTATTTTTTTTTAAATAACTCAAGTCGTGTAACGTTCGTCAGTTTTGGCTGTCCGACAACACACAAATAATAAGCCTTATGAATAAAGATGAGTGTACACCGTGCACTGGATGTCAGCGGTCGCGATCCGTGTTAGCAACCAGACTTGCTTTACAAGTCAGTTTGATTTGCTAACTTGACAGCTACATTGTTCGACTCTTGAAAGAGATTCTAATAAGAAGCTTGTTAAGGCGAAGATAAGGGTAAAATAAGCCAAGTCAGAGGCCTTCTGGCGACATAAAAACTCTCGACACTGGAGCTTGGCCACTTAGCTCATACGAAGAAAAAGAATGAATGAAATGATTTTACAACTATTTCGCTAGATATCGTAAACGATAATAAAAACGAAAAAATAGCTTAAAGGCAGTCTAAAGAACCACTCTAAGAATAGTCATACTTAGTTTGGTACCAATCAGACTCATGAATAAGAAATAAATACGCTTCAAAAAATCAAAAATTTAGTTTGGTCGCCTTTTATCGTATTGATAAAAAAACCTTTATTGATAGAAGCTTGTTATGGCGAAGATAAAGACAAAATCTTCAATTTACAGGCTTTTCCCCGTAAACGGTAAAAAATAACGAAAATATAGCTTAAAGACCACCGTAAAGAACCACTCTAAGAATATTTGTACTTATTTTGGCACTAATCAGACTAATGAATTAAAAACAAAACTGCTTTAATAAATCTTAAATTAACTTTTTTGAACCAGTTTTTGTTTTCATATCAATAAGACTGATTTTTTCGATAGTTTTTCCCGTTAACGATATATAGCGAAGACACTGTAAATTCAATATTTTTTATCAATTGCGAAAGAAGCAAAACAAATCAAACCACAAGTCTTTGGTAAATCTTTTAGTCAAACCGAACTTCCCTAAAATGACCTTGAATTTGTTACCACGGCCAGTGACCATGGACCATTGTTAGCCAGAATCAAGTTTTTCTTACCACGATATTTTAATATAGGGGTCTATCTCTTTTCTATTGTGTATTACAACGGCACCAAGTTCAATAGGTTTTGGTGCAAAAATCACTTCCGATTCAGAAGATGCCCTCAAGGTGATTTAAACAATTGCTTTTAATTCCGCTAAATTGTAACTCTATTTACACAACTGATTTTATTCTTATTGTCAGTAGAAGGGTAACAGATACAAGTTTAGAGGAAGGCGTTGTATCGGTATGTTTATTATAGAGATTAAAAGAGTCTTTAGTTTTGAGATTAAAAGAATCTTTAGATTTTGTTATTCAAATGAAGGTGATTCACTTAATGTTAAATGCTTAAATGCTTGTAGATAGTACAATATTAGAGAATCTCTATAAGATTTACTGTCGTAGTTCCAAGGATTCGCACAAAGCATTTAGCTTCGACCTTCATTGAGAGAACTGCGAAGCTTTGGAACTCTCTTCCTGAGGCTCTTTTTCCCGAGAAGTACAATCTGGGAGTCTTTAAATCTAGAGTAAATTCCTTCTAGGCAAGCGTGTTACATCTTAGACCACAGTCAAGCTTAACATCAGGCTAGCTGCGGTCAAATGTAAGCCTATTCATCAATAATAATAATAAAATAGAACACACATACCTCAAGCGAGATAAAATGAGAAAAATATAGGGTGATCACTTTGGCCTTCAAATAAAATTCGATATGTAAATACGTCCAATACACATAAATTTCTAACAAAAACCTCATGGACTCCGAAACCCAACGTAATATTGAAATTATTCTGTTCAAATATTTACGATTATAGCTATTTTCTCCGTTCGAGGGCTATCAATGAATACCGCAAGCCCCTCTACTTTATCTTTTTGATTTAGTATAAAGATAAGCACAAATACAAGATAAAGATTCTTTAGAAAATAATCTTCAAACAAAGGATGTAGACGAAAAAATATATATTTTCTGATACGATTATCTCTGTATTGTAGAAAATCTATTGAAATCACAAGCTTGGGGTATTTTTTTTGCAGACTTCATATTTTTGATACAGTTTTGATGACTTGTCTAACTTATCGGCGAATTGTTTGGAAATAATAGAGTCAGATAATAGAAATAGCTTTGTTTGATATTTTTATATTGGAAACCATGATACTCAAATAATATGCTCAGATGGCTATATTATAGGGGATTATAGTGAAGGTTTAAAAAATATATACACACACAAAGTTTCACCTTTATAATATTAGTGAAAATCTACATCTGAATATTTCACTAATAAAGTGAAGTGGGTACCTAATAACAATTCCCCAATATAGTAAAGAGCCCAATCAAATATAAATCAATATCTATATCACGACCCCAATCAGTGTTCTGTCAATCACTATCAATTGTATTACAAACCTTGGTCGAATAACTTTCGTCTTTCGTGTGAAACTTCGCCCCTTCTTATATCACTATTACCTTGTCTTATACAATACAATTTTTACCATTTGCACATTTATATGAACCTTATATGTTTCTATTATAGAGACTATATTCGAATAAAGCTGCTTCTTTAAAGAAGTAAGAGTATACGATTCCTATTAAAACTGCATTTTGCAATTTTGACATGACATGACATCTTGACAGCTTGCAACTTGCCAGCTTCGTCATTGTTTCCTTTGAAGAAAGGGGTTCAGGGTCCAACCCTTCTAAGGTCAACAATACAAATCATAACAACATGTCTAAGGTGAAACCGTTTAGGAATTGGGATAGTTTCGAAACTTTCTATTGTAATATTTATAATCTTATTTAGATCTAACGGGTAAGATTTGAGATTGTTATCGTAATGGCATTATAGGCTAATCTTATTGTTGCTATGTTTGATCTTGTTATTAATGTCAGAATAGAATGCAAGTGCTTAGTCGGACTATTATCTTAAGTATTACATTTGGTTTGTTAAACAGATTTAGAAATAAACTATTGACTATTATTTGTATTTATTTTTCTAGTCTTACTCCATGTATCGAAGTAATAACTTATCAATTTGGTTTGATTAAATTCTACAATTGCAAAAGTCTTCTACAAGTACTTTAAAAGAAAAACTAAGTTTTAATTTTAAGTACCCTTATAAACAGTATATTTAATTTTAAGCTGCAGTGTGAAGAAATAAAACGAAGGTCAAAATCCAAAATAATTCCCACAATCTCAATGCATGCACTTATTAACACCTAAAATACCGGTTCTAAGATCAGGAAGTTTTACAATTCCTGTTTCCTTCCCAAAAGTTCTCCAAAACAAGCTAAATAGTTTCCCATCTGTCGGATTCATTCTGTTACTGTATCCTTAAGCTTTGTTAACTTAAACTCCTGTACCTTTGTCGGCCTTTATATAAAGAGTGCAGACCGTTGCATCCTTATTTCAAACTTATGCATGATTGGTATTGTTAACGTCTTGTCAAAATTTCTTGACGTGTTTTGATTGAAGGACACCTCTTTTGTGTTCTTTATTCTAAGTCGGCCGTTGTTTAGTGTGGACCTTTTATTTCATCTTCCTATGAATGTTCTAGCTGACCCGCCAAACTATCTTCTTATTCTTCTTTTGTTTAACCCGGCAAACGCTGTTTTCCCTTTTTAATAAAACTGTTTCAAGGAAACTGACATGACAGTCGTCGTAGACATGTCGTTGGCTGACAGTTATGTATAATGTCATAAGGTTAATAAGTAAAGCCAGCAACTAAAGTTATTTCATAAAATTTTGGACAATTCACACAATATCTTTTAAAAATCATAGTCCGTTTGTTATTGTTATGTACAAGCTATATTATTGTGATTTTATATTAAAATTCATTGGGTAGTTTTTGCGTCGAAATAGAACAAATATACATACAAAATTCCGCGTTTATAATAATTGTAGAAATTGTCCTTAAGATAATTTTAATTTTTGTGTTTCATAATTGTTCTTATCTTGTTATTGATACTTTGTATAATAGCGAAATTCAAGTTCCAGGTTGATAAGGAAGTATCACATCTACGTTTTTACTTATATGACCAAATTTTTAGATTAAATTTATACGTGTTACGTTAAAATGAATCACGCACCTATTGCAAATACATAATATAGTGCAGATGTATCCTAACATACTTAACCACGTTAGTCAGTAATAGAATTGGTTACACTATTTTCACAAAAGCTATCACACTTTCTTCTCCGACTTTCGTTCTTCTTCCTTTCTTTCGAATTAGCTCAACGACCCGTAACCAGATTTTAGAAGCGAAAAATTACAATAAGTTTCCTATGATTTATGTAGTGTTGAATAATTCTAATGTGGTGTTACGGATCATAAATTCGTTCATGCCTTTACCTGTGACTTAAATGCAGGATCTTCATTGATGGCAACGCTATTGTAGATGTGCGTGTGCGCATGAAAGGAGCGTGTTAGTTTGATTTATGATAGCCTTTTGTTTTTCGGATGAGACGCTAGAGAAGAATTACGGTTGAAAAATGTTGTACAGCGGGTTACAAACTTAAAAATGATGTACATATCAGCGGGTTAAAAACTTAAATAAAAGGGAAATTTGTATATTTATATTGATAAATATAGTTGTTGGAACAACATTCGCTTTATCCTTTTTGCCTTTTTTTCTTAGTTTAATTCTCATTATTCTCATATTTAATCTACCATAGCCCGTAACTGCAAACTATAAAACGTAACTGCATCATGTTACTCAAAAGTTTACTTTTCAATGTGAGGTTTCAATTTGAGTTGTGAGGTTACAATTTTTGTAAAAAAGGAAAATAAGCGGTTGGACGGGCTACAACTGCTAACTACTACGCTTTTAGCGATAAGGCCGCCATTCTATGGCACTAGTTTCAAGTATCTAATTTAAATAGCTTAGGTACTTATCTTAAGTGTGTGAATATATCTGTCTATCTACTAAATCATTTAAATCTTCAGCCTCAAAGCCATCGTTATAATTTAAGTCTTAATTGGTATCTTCACTACATTTAGATCACGAACCGCCCTTTTATCGTGTCTGGGAGGGTCTTGTCTGTCTGTCCAATAGGATGTTCCCAAAATTGCAACTTCATTTCTTTTCTTAGCCCTTCGAGTTTTCGAAATAAAATATTCATCAAGGGTCGCCTTGTACGTTGCAATATTTCTGTTTCGGTGGGGATCGAGAATTGAATTTGGGGTAAAACTATTCTTTAGAGACGACCAAAATCCCACAATTTTGGTTGGTTTAAGATTAATCCATGTATCTGTGAATGTTGGGTTCTGTGAATAGTTTTTTTTATTGAAAATTAAAACTACCTTTTTTTTCTTGCAGTATTACATTTAGAACTGAAAATAAAGTGTTTGATAATAATAATAAAATTATAACTCCACTTATTATGTGTCTAGGATAGAACATTTTCTATAAGGAAACACATTTTATGATGTAACTATTCGTATTTTCACATGTTTATGCATGTGTCTAGGATTAAAATAAATACTGCGAGTACTACGTCTATTTACTGTATATTCTCAAGCAATCTAAGATTTCCTCTTCCTTATTGTATATACATTTTATTATTTATTGTATTGTCTGCTATTTTGCCAATTGTTTTACTATAGTTTTTGAGAAAAATTGCGATATATTCATATTTTAATTTAAAATAATGACTATACGGCGTATGTTGTTACGTCACTTCTATTGTTTTTTTTATTTCTCACGGCAACACAGAAAGCAATATACCTCAAGCATCACACAATAAGTCGTGTCTGACTCAATTATCTAAGTTTTGTGACTGGGATTTATAATGTGTGACGGCTTAAGCCACTTTGACTTAAAAAAAACGACAACAATACAGTGTTTTTTTATTCGGCGTATTTTGTTACACTTCAGCTCTTCAAATATAATTTATTTTAGTGTGAAGATTAGTAGGCAAATCAGTTTTTAATTGGGACCCCTGCTGGGTTGTTAGAATTTTAACAAGATGTCAAATTCATGAGCCCCGTTTTGTCAAAGTCAAGTGATGCATGTTAGATAGATAACACACTACTTATATTGTCTCTAGAATGGAACATTTTGTATAAGGAAAAACATATAGTGCACTTTTTTTTACCTTTTTTTTTTTTTTTAGGACACATTCACACACGGCTGGTTAGCCCCATACTGAACCATTTCTAGCTCGTGTTATGGTTGCTAACACAACTGATATACTACATATACATACATATTATATATAAATACATATTTAACACCCAGACCCACAGCCAACAAATTTAGTTAAGCACAAAGATGTTGACCGGGCCGGGAATCGAACCCGGAACCTTCTGATTAGCAGACCGGCATGGTAACCTTTACGCTAACGAGGTCGTCAAGTCTTTATACTATTACTATATGCGCAATAAATTGATTTGAATTTGACTTTGAAAAACTTTTGTTAAACGATTTAATTAGATTTTTTTTTAAATAGTAAGTTGTTCTTATTTATTTATTATTTTTATTTTCCTATAAATAATCTCAATTACTTGACACAAAAATCAAATAATGAAATTGTAAAATTGAAAAAAGAAAACTAAAATAAAATGCTCCATTTTCTTATGACCTCTCTTCTATAACATCATTAATCAAAACTAGCACTATTGACTTTAATGGATTAAACACGATCGCTGATGTGTGACATAGCACATTTAATGGTACATCACCATTACGATAAAAAACACTATTTATATCACATTTCTTACATTAAAAATACAACTTTTGAACTATAACTAAAGTTACCTAATGGTGTAAAGACATGTCACTTTAGCAACGATTTTTCTTACTTTGACGTAAATGGAGCGAATTTGCGAACTGACACACTTTTAACGGCTTTTGTGGAAGTAAAATATAATCTACTAGCGACCCGCCCCGTCTTCGCACGGGTGCAATGCTGATAAAAATTATTATTAACGACATCGTATTAGAAAACTCAAAAATAACAGTATTTTTCTACTATTTAATGGGTATCATTAGACATATAAATTTTTCTCTTGAATCACTCTATCTATTAAAAAAAAACAGCATCAAAATCCGTTGCGTAGTTTTAAAGATTTAATCATTCAAAGGGACATAGGGACAGAGAAAGCAACTTTGTTTTACATATATTATCTAGTTTTTAGATTAAATATTGTGTGATGAAGTATTTCAAGCCGGTATTTATAGTATAATCAATATCTTCCTACGTGTAAATATATTTCACAGACCTCAGTCAGAGAGAATATTATTATAGGAGTACCTAATTTAAAACAGCAGTATTATCGGTTCAAACCTAACGTACAACACAACGCAAGTAGTAGGGTATTATTAGTTCAAACTTTAAAAAAAACAAATTTATTAGTATTTTTTGGTATTTAAATTATAACTAATTAAAAAAGTAATTAATTAATAATTAATTTTATTATAACTGTGACTTTGGTTTATAATATAATTTGTCATAATATAATAAGTCATTTATTCCAGACTAGGCATTCTCCCCCAAGACGAAGAAGAGTATCACTGACTCATTTCGTTACGCTCCCTGTCGGTCAAATGCCTATCTTCTTTGCCTTCACCTTTTCCCACCATGTGGGGTCGGCACAGCCCGTTTTTTGCTTCCACACTCTTCTGTCAGCCGTCATATCTACATTCACTCCTTTCTATTTCATATCCTCAATGTCGGTCAAATGCCTATAACTGACGACCTCGTTGGCGTAATGGTTACCATGCCGGTTTGCTAATCAGAAGATTCCGGGTTCGATTCACGGCCCGGTCAACATCTTTGTGCTTAACTAAATTTGTTGGCTGTGGGTCTGGGTGTTAAATATGTATTTATATATAATATGTATGTATATGTAGTATATCAGCTGTGTTGGCAACCATAATACGAGCTAGAAATGGTTCAGTATGGGGTTAACCAGCCGTGTGTGAATGTGTAAAAAAAACAAAAACAAAAAAAGCTTAAAATATTAAGTTAAACATTATGCTACCACAAAATTCTACAATAAGCAATTGTAAAGCCATATATACACCCCCACGTTTTCAGGCGACAAAGTGGCACCACACGCAATCCTGCCAACTTCGGACGTCTGTTACGCCCCTAATGGGTGACTTACCTTACATTTATTACACCCCTTATTGCTGGCAAAGGTACATTGCGTGATTCAAGTCCAATCTTGTAGGATTATTATTATTTTTTCTTTGTGCGTTCCTCTTTACCTGGTATAACTCGTGTCAATAAAGGAAATATTGGAAAGTTCTCTTGCTCATGTTCTCACTAATTTGATTAACCACTTAAGGCGATGATACGGGCTAAATCTGCAGTAAATTTGGTGTAATTTTCGTTATAAATGCTAAAAGCTAAAAAAATTGCTTAAAGACCGTCTAAAGCACCATCCTACAAATATTTATACTTATTTTGGTTACAATCAGATTTATTAATTTAACATACAACTGGTTCAAATATTTTGTTACCTTTTTTTAAAAACAATTTTTTAGAGTGGCTAGAGAGAGTCCATAGACGGCCTTATTAGTTTATCTATTTTTTCGATATTTTTTACCATTTACGATTAATAGCAAAAAAAAACTGTACAATCAGCGAAGATTGGGTAAAATCTTTGCCCAATTTTCGCAAGCGGTATATATAGATGGTAAATCGAAAACTACCAATAAATATCAACATATTTGTAAACTAAAAATGTAAAATCTGACATTTACCAAAATCACCTAATTTCAAAATGGTAATTGTGACACCAGAATAAAACATGTTCTAATACGAGTACTAGTTTTTTTTATTGTGTTTCTTTTATGAGACTACCTATTAGTTTTGTATTTATAATGATGACGTAACTGCTATGCAAATAAGTTGACACCGTGTCTATGTCAAGGGCAAATTAGACACGAGTACAAAGACTATAACAACATATTTAAATCTGATATTTTTTGCGCTTTTGTGTTTGGTGGATTCGATTTTATTTTTCTTCACTGTAGCTAGAATTTTACGCATTAAAATGCCGTTTTTGTACTAGGCTCGTAGAAAAATCCTGTTTTCTTGTTCAGTGCTGTTTTAATTGTTTTTTTTTCGACTGCAAAACGTTTTTTTTTCGTGGTGGTTACCTCATAACACCATCAATACTTACCAGTTTTTTTCTTGAACACACCGCTAGATATGACTGACAATGTGGATATGACAGCTGACAGAATCGTGTGGAAGAGGAAAACTTGCTATGCCGACCCCACCTAGTGGGAAAGGGTTGAAGAAGAAGAAGACACCGCTAGACGCTCAGATTTTTCAACTTGACAGTGATTGATGCTCTGCCACCATGCTATGGTTTCTTCACGATGTTTTCCATAGCCTAAGCCTCGAACTCGTTGGCGGGGATTGAACCGACGACCTACGGGATATAAGGCGGCCAAACGCCCCATTGAGCCGTTATCGCTTCAAAGTAGTCTAGTTCCTCTTCAAATATTGCAATGATCTTATGGTATATGTTAGGGTTTGTAATTTTTTGTAGGTAATAATTTTCGTTTAAAACTATCCTTTAATTATCGGTTTTCATGTTTCGTTCAAAAATATTAATTGATTATCGGTTTTATAACTTTATTAAGTCCTAATATCTGGTATCACCAAGGTATTCAAAAAAGGCACCATGATGGTTGGCAGATCACGGGAGAGGCATTCGGCTTCCAGCTTCGGTACTGGTCGATTCTGCTTATAAGTGCATAGTCTGTTTAAAAAGTAATAAAAGTAAATTGATTTAAAGTCGTCCTTCGTTGAACTCTCTTCGGAGGCTGTCCACTTTAACATAATTATATTATATTTGCATTATGAAACAGTTTTGTGACTGTGGCACATGCAGATAGAGGGCTATACCCAGCAGTGAGATAAAAAGGACTGATGATAATGATGGTGATTAAATTAACAAATATATATGTGATGTTAAGACTAACATTAACAATGTCATTGTAATTCCACACGTGCTTCTTCTTTGTATGCGACAGTTGTAGTTTTAGCAATTTAATGCTATTGTAATGCGACCCGTGAACGAAGATCTAAGTAATGCACTAAGTTTCAGATAATCTGATTTTACAACATTTCTAGCTGTATTTTTACAGTTATTGCTAGAATTAAAACACAGCTCACGAGCTTAAAGCGATACTTATGTCTAAAATATATAGAAAATTTCTTGGAAATTTCACTGGCCAATTTTAAAAATAAAATATTTAATTTCTTTAAGAGCTGGCAGCTATTTCTTACAAAGACTAAGTTTAGCTGTTCAAAGGGGTAATGCTGCCAGCATCTTGGGAACTCTGCCCCGCAGCGACAGCCTGGATGGTGAGCTTACATTAATTTAAATTGTAGTGTTTAGATTTTTCTTTAAGTTTGTATATAGTATTTTATTTTTTTCTGTAACTACGTCATTACTAATAAATTAAAACTTCTTTAAATAAGATATTGAATATAATCAAAATTTCATTTCATTTCAAAATATCATCCTAAATTAACTATTAAAACGCGCAGGAATATATCCTTTTCGTTGAGGTTAAGAGACGGTTTTTTTACTTAGTATCGTGTTAAATTACGTTTAGATAACAATGTTAGCAGATAGCAAAAGTGTTAGTGGACTTCCAATAATTTTAAGATCAGTCGATAAACATACAAAAATCCAGTATAAAATCTTCGTGAATTTTAACACACACTAAGCAAAAAGCTTTTCAATCGCAATGCTTTCTGAGTAAATATGGAAGAGGGTCATACCCTCTGCACTTTTCTCCTCTCACTACGAGTATCCCCTCTGCGGGGCTAACACAGGAAGAGGACTAATATAGTCTCTCCACCATATTTTTCCACCTGTCAGTGAAAGAATAATCTTTTCAATCTTTATATTATTGTAAATAGGGACGGCAAAATATTTCCACTTAACGTTTATCTTGGGCAGACCGCCATTCCCCGCTATTTTCCCGTAAAACAATGATAATTACTCTTCAATTGGCATATGGCAAAAGATTTAGAGGTGGGAAAATAAGAATGATCCCTTTGAGTTTTCACTTTTATATTAAGACGAGAACTGTTATACTTGTTGCAATGATTTTGAATATATTTGTAGAAATACATATAAATTCAAAGGCTGGATTATTCAATCATAGACATATTCGTCTCAAAAGTATAATTAAAGACTTTATCTAAAACTCAACTAGACTAAACCTAAAAATGACCAGCGGTAGAGGCAAAGATGCCTAAAAATGCTGGCAGCATTGGAGGGCAATACTTTGTTTCTAACCGAAAATTAGTTTTTAGTTTCTAAAAGCTGGATTAAAATAAAAGTAACCATGATGAGCATGCTATTTTCTCTCCTGGTGGAGAAATTGTCCTCTACCCATGCTAGCCCCGTAGTAGTGTGACGTTTTCTCCGCATCCTCATGTCTCCATAACTACAGAGGGTATGTAGGGGTGCGATGCAATTTAATATAGCCATTAGTTGAGATTCACCCCAATATTGATTTGATGGATTACGTTGTGTGGTTGTGGATATTGGATATGAAGCTCATCAAAAATATCGAAATGGAGGAACTATAATGAAAAAAGGAATGAGTTTTGAAACTAAATAATAGCATCAGCCATAAAAAAATATTTTCAATTTACTTAGTCAGGTCATAAGTTTTGTCACACAATAAAAACTTTTGAATTTAGAATGCTGGCCATAAAAAAAATATTGAACTCGAATTTCGAACTTTTCATGAAAATAAAAATATGTATGTACTTTTTGGAATTTTATAAGCTGTTGAAGCAATATTTTATATTATTTAAGGTTTGTGTTTGTCACAATTAAAAGGAGTTTTTTCTTTCTTTTATTCTAAATCATAATATCAACTAATACACTTTTTATTCAGCAACAATCATAAAAAATATAATAGCAATTACGTGTTTTTTTTTTAATTTGTTCATTTAACTAACTTGCGAAATGAAATAAAGAGTAGCCCTTATGTTTTTTTCCCAATTAAATTTGAATTTTGAAAATATCATTTTCTTGTCAAACTGATTCAATTGCTAGAACTGCGTGCGTGAAATTGTATCAAACGTACTAAATTATCTCTAAAATTAAAAATTAAGCGTAGTAAGAGGTATGTTCTAATTCTTACATATTCTTTCAATTTTCATGGGTTTTTTTTATTTCTAAAAAAATCCTACCTATATACCCAGTGGTGGTACTTCTTACTAACGACTCAATATTTCACGTCAAACTTCCAAGCTAGTTAGTTACTGCACTTGGCCAAAGTTTGCCAAACTTCATCTCGTGTGAAATACCGTAAGAGCCTTAATGTCAGTTAATTGCCACTTGGAAGTAGGAGCAAAGTTTGGGAAACGCAATGTGAGAGAATATTAGTGCATCAAGTATTTAATATTTAATACCTATTCATACAGAGTAAGTTGTAGGTAAACACAAAACCATATTTAACCGAATGGGGATTTTTGGACATTTTTTGTCCAGAAATCCCCATTACGAGCATTTCAATGTACCTATGGGGATTTCTGGATATTATTCAATGGGAATTATTAGAAAATCCCCTAAAAAGAGGATACGTAATTTTTTATTGCGATATCACCAAAACTGTTTTATTAAATTGGTGATTGCGGAATCACAAATAATCCAATTTGGTACTCGTATATTAATTAAGATACAGTAAGCGTTCATTAATTTATTATTGTATCATTTTCGTGCTGGCACAAATATAGGCTTTAGTTTAAATCTACAGTTTAATCATTAGAAAGTTGAGATTTTGCCAAGAGTTTTAAGTGCCCTTATAATAGAACTTATAAAACAGATATTCCAAACTAGGCACGCTCCATCTCAAGCCTGGAAGTCCTTAACTCATTTTGTCACGAATTCTGCTGGGCAAATGCCTAACTGTACCGAATAAAATAGTTAACTATAAATTGAATCAGTCTAAATGCGTCCAGTTTGAGGGTTAGTGATTAAGTTCAAATGTAAAATCTATAAAATATTTATACATTAATAACATATATATTATTTGATAAATCTTGTCTTACAGTGAAAAAGTAACCAACTTTGTAATTATATAACTGTAGTGCCTGCAGCTCGGCTAGTTAAAAAATCTAACGCGATCATCGAAGCTAAGCAACGGTCGATGCGGATGGCGTTTAAATGGGTGACCATTCACAAGACTGTTGTTTTTCAAGTGGCATTTTCATCTGGGCGCTACCATGGGTCAGATGACACGTTAAATTGTAGATCCCGGCCGTTAGTGCCAAGTCAGAGGGCCTTCAGGAGGCTTGAAAACTCGACACCAGAGCTTGGCCACTTAGTTTATACGAAGAAGAAGACTTAAGTATAACTTCGTCGCGCAGTAGGGTTTATAGGCTATAATGCTCAATGTCTTCAATGCTGGATCATTGAAGAGACAAAAGCTGAATAATAATAAGTAAACAAAGCCCTTTAATATTGGGCATATTTATATCAAAAGCAGATATAAACCGCTTAACCGTCCGTCGACCTTGCGTAGGCCCACCGGAGACGGGGCGTGACAATTTTCTTGCTTCACTGATTCGGGAACTACGGATATTATAACTACGAATATTTATAAATACAAGCCACATATGGGACAAGCTTTAAGCAACTATTACTAAGTTTTGGCTTCAAAATTGTTTTAATTTATTCATCATTATTATTACAATTTGTAGCATTCAGACAAAACAATCAATTTAAAATAAATTATAAAATTAAAAACTTAAAACAAAACTAATTTAGAAGACCACTCTGGACAGAACCTGATGGAAAGGTAACCCATAACGCTCGTTGTATAGCGATGATAAATTGACACCGAAATCGGGTTCCTCCCTCCCGAAAACCTATTAAACGACACCCAATATGAGTTTTGACACTATTTTGGCATTTGACGTTTTCAATGTCAAAAGTAACACTGGAATCGGGTTCTTCACTTCTTCTAACCTATTAAACGACACCCAATTCGCCTTTGACACTATTTTGACTTTTGACATGTCCGGTGTCAAAACTGACACCGGAATCTGGTTTCTGACCCTCAATAACCTATTAATGGTACGATATAATTATCAATATTAAAAAAAAATTATAAGTATTGAGTTCGACTGTAGTGGGTGGACGGGGAAAAGAAAATTCCCCGTGCCGTCATACCCCATTTTAACATATCATTCGACGCACGGTAGCGCCCAGATGAAAATATCTAAAAGTCGCTTAATCTTATGACCTGTGTAAGGGAAAAACACCAGATGTCACAAAACTGTTTTATTAATGCAACCCACCCCAAGTGAATTTGTTTTTAATTGATTCTAAAATTGTTTTACATTAGCTTTATGGGTAGAATCGATCGTAACTTCTGTGAACATCTACAACCCTCATTATTTTATTTTTTGGATCTGCTTGAAAATGTTTGACACAAGAACTAAGCCACTTAGTGCACATAAAATATGCTGCTATACTAACTGAGTATTCGGGCAACCACTTTGAAATCCATTAACTCTAAACTAGGCATGCTCTAACTTTAGCCAGAGTTTTGTTAACTTGAGTGATTTAATATTATTAGTTGTATTTATTGAGACCCGTTTCAAATGCAATGCGACCCAAGTCGTGACGTTATACATAATATTTCTTATATGTATTATAACTTATTCATTATATTATAATCATTTACAATTGAATACCAAACATGTGATATCAGCGTAGGTATATTTTTTGCAAATTGTACTACACGTGTACCAGTGACGTCACTGCCTAAGTCGCATAGCATTTTAACTGCGTTATATCACACTAGCCTGTGCCTCGTGGTTTTACCCGCGTTAGTCCGTTATAAATAGAAGCTTATATGTTAATCTATGGTCTAAGCTATCTACATACCAAATTTCATCAATTTCGGTTCAACCGCTTGAGCGTGAAGAAGTACCAAATATACACACTTACACACAAGCTTTCGCATTTATTATATTAGTAGAATTAAGCCCCTTCTGTCGGTTTTACAATACTTTTTTCCAGTACCTAGAACAGTGAAAGTGTAACCTAGAACTAAAACCTAACGCTTCCGCCTTCACGGACTGGAAAGTTGTAATTATTCACAATTTCCTTTGAACATCTGTAATTGTGAGAATGACAGAGCTATACGTATGTTATTGAACTTTTGTGGTACTTGCAAGAATACAACCAAGCATACAACTATAAACACTGTCGACAAGGAAGACAAAAGAACGGACTTAAAAATAAATGTTATATCTACGAGTAGGTACGTATATTATTTTAATTGCTTCGATAATCAAATTTTAAGAAATTATAAAACTAATCATTTTATAGATACCAGGCAGGCATAAGATGTTAGCCGTGATAAAATAAGACATAGAGTAACTAATTTTTAGGGCGGTACAAATTTGAGCGAAGCGCGGCAATGGTAAATTGACGAAACAAATACATTTAATTTTAAGAATGAAATAAAAATGTAATTATAATTTCTAACGATTCCAGACAATATCATTACTTACTAAAATATGTAAGATTTGCGTATTAAATTTCAAAACTATCTATTTTGAGTTTAATGTGCCATAATATGACACACTGATTGTGCTGAAACATGTCTGGCTAATACCGGCAAAATAAACGTAAGTGATAGCCGGTTATACAAATATTATTCAAATATGCCTTACGAAAGTTTTAATACAGTGATTTTGTGTTTAGTTCAAACAGAATCAGCTTTGAACATACTCTGCACTCACAAATATTTTACTTTTAATTTTTTTGTTTTTAACAGTTTATTCAGCCTTAAGATTATAAGCAAGTTCTGAAACATAAAGGTAATGATAAAAAATCGATCAGTCAAAAATCGATTCCCAGTATTTCTTTCACTCACCGATTCCACCCGAGCGATTACCAATAAATAATCGAGATAATCGATATTACCGATCGAAATTCACTCGATCGTCACTAATGTTTGACACAAGGGATGAACCTCCTTGCGAGTCGTAAATTGCAGTTAGTTTTGGATCGTAAAGAAGTCGGGCCCTTAGCGAAAGTAGCATTACTTTTATTCGTTACTTATGGTAGGGCCTCTACGATGATAGGGCATTGTGATAGCTTATTTATGTGGGATGTAACCGATGGAATTACACGGTTGTTAAATATAATGGTAGGTCGATTTTGGATTCGTCAAAAAGTGTCATTTGAGTAAAGTTACGACAGCTGTTTAAAAAAACATGTTCGCATTGAATAAATGATGAAAACAGTTTATAAACAAAGACGATTAGGAAGATTACATTAAATTCGAACCCAGTAGCTAATTCCCAGAGCAAAGATATGAAAAAACCAATAGTTAAAGCATCAAATTGCAAACTTTATGTTTTAAAATATTGTGGTAAATATTAGCAAAACGAATCAAATTTGTCATTTAATGGCACCGCAGCTTATTTTAGTGGTTCCCCTCCCCTTTCATTGAAAACATCTAATAATTACGAGTACATACAGGCGAAAGGAAATTTGGCTAGTAAATGCAGAAAGATATTCGCTCGCTTCGCACTTTTAATATTATTATTACTTGGAAAATGACTAAAGAATTAAATAGAATAAAAATATTTTTATTACGTACTAAAACATCAAATAAATACATGAAATATAAGAAAAGATCATATAAAATACTTGCCATAATTAACGAGTAATATAAAGTACACTTACTAATTATTTCATCTATGCTGTGTCCTTAGGCCTCTGATTTGATTTAACGACTGCGTGTACTAAGACTAATAGCCGGGACCTACAATTTAACGTTCAAGCGATTCACGCACCACTGTTTTAAGTAATAGTATTTTGCATGGACACCCATACTAAGACTGCCGCATCGACCGTCGGTTAACTTGCGTAATCAGATCAAATTATCTTAGGGCTTAGAATGTTTGACGATGCTACCAAAGCGATTAGATAATTTAACAGTGGTTCAAAAATTAGTTACCAATCTTCTTCTTCTTCGTATGAACTAAGTGGCAAAGCTCTGTTGTCGAGAGTTTTCAAGCCGCCCGAAGACCTCTGACTCGGCTTAACGACTGTTTGTACTAAGACAAACAGCCTGGACCTACAATTTTACGTGTCATTCGACCCACAGTAGCTCCCAGCTAAAAATTCCACATTAAAAACGACAGTCTTGTACATGGTCACCCAACCAAACACAGTCCGCATCGACCGTGTTGCTTAGATTTGATGATCGCGTCAGATCACCTTAGCTAGCCAAGCTACAGGCGCTCCTAAAGCCTACCTGTTGAAAAATACTCCACCTTTTCAGCCAATACCCAACACAGTGAGATGCGACCTACATAGGTCCTGAAATTTATCAGCAAACCATATAATTTATTCATTCGATTCGGATAGGGGCTGAATTCGCAACACAGTTTTGTACTTTGCCAAATGAGTGTATTGTTTTGTTGACCTAGTGCCCTGGAGAATAAATAACAATACCTCGACGAATCGGTCCTTGGAAAATTAAAATTTTACGCCAGTGTTTGTGGATATTTTTTTCCTTAATTTTGTTTTAAGAAGTTTGTGAGTATCTACAAAAAAGTAATCTACAGCAATCTTTTTTGACCTGTGATAGAGTCACAATTCTGCTAAATCTCACCCAGAATATGTTTTGTTACCGTTTTTTATTTTCCTTCAGGATACTTTTAACGCACGGCTGGTTAGCCTTATAGTCAACCATTACAAAATGTCTTAATTTTTTGAGCATTTATCCTAGGGCAAATTTTATACTGTAAGGAACCCCTAATAATTATAATTAGCCATGTCCGTCTATCTATTCGACCATCGTCCCTATAACTAACACTAAAACTATCAACAGTAATTCCTTAGATTTGGTATTTAATAACAGTAATCAATAACAGAAACATATGCACATACGATAAAGTTCACTTGTTGAATTTATCACCCACATACGAGATTGCAAATTAAAACCCACATTAGTTCAATTATTAAGGTAATTTAAATTCGTTTTGATAACATGAGTCATTTAAATTACCTACCTTTATCATTAGAGAAAGGTTGGTTTTTAAATAGTAGTTCTCAAAAAGTTTGGAGTGGTGGTATATCATTTTCTGCCTATCTTTTTCTTCGTTGCCTTATCGTCGGTCGGCACAGCAAATTTTCCTCTTCCACTCTCCTCTATCAGCCGTCGTCTCTCACTCACTCCTTTCACTCTCATGTCCTCATTCACACACTCCATCCAAGTCTTCTTCGGTCGGTCTCTTGCCCGTCTTTCTTGCACTTCCATTTCCATACATCTCCTACTAACATGCCCATACCACGCTAACCTCCCACTCTTTAGTTTCCCACTTACTTTCTGCCTATCTATCAAACAAATAAAGCAGGTTGATGGTTGAAAGTGGGTGGTCCAGCTTTAGTGTGTTTTAACACATTGCCTTGAATTTTTAGGTTGCGACCTATTTAAGATTCGCTTTCTTTATAATAATGTTTATTTTTAGCAAATAGACGTCAGCAATTTATCAGTGTCAGGTTTCTATTTACGATTTTTCATAGAATAGTTATTAAATTGTTTTCGCAGTATATTATTTACCTAAAAATTGTGCAAACATGTCCAAAGCAAAAATCAGTGGTAAAATGTGCTGGTATTAATAGACGCATTTTGAAGTATGAAGGTTTGATTAGATTTTTATTAAATTCATTCATTTATTAATCTTTTCAGTCATTCTCATTCATTAAATTAGCAAATCTAGTTGGTACATTTACAGTGTATACATTCTACACAGTAAGTATTCTAAATAGCTAGCAATACGAAAATAACTAACCTTTGGACGAGCAGGGAAACACCAAAGCAGCATCGTTTTCAGTGGAGATACAAAAAGTGCGCACTAAACATTTTGCCTCCACCTTCATTGTGCGAACTGCCTAGATGTAGTACTCTTTGCCAAATGCTTTGTTCCCAAAAACTATAATCTAGCGAGTTTCAAGGCACGAGTGAACCTGAAAAATGAAGTTTCTTCTTGGAACGCGCGTTCCACATTAGATCACAATGATGCTTACCATCAGGGGAATTGTGATCAAGCGTAAACTCATCAAGTATAAAAAAATGCCTTTTCTTCGAAACAAAAACTTCTGATAAGTCTGGCCATTAACTATTTGGTTACATATATTGAGAAGTATGGTTACATTTGGATACTTTTAAGTCATTTAAGTTTGATTTATCTTAATGATTGAGATGTCACAATGTTAAGGTAGCAGATATTATTAGCTTTCTCTCAATGCTGAGTGTCCCATGAACTTTACATCATTAGAAATGCATCATCGTTGCCTTTTCCTCGACTATTCACCATTATATTCACACGGGGTTTTCTTCCCATTAAGCAAAAGTGTTTTTAGTTTGAAGTTGACGACATACATATTTTATAATGGGTTCGCATTCGAAAACATGCTTACCGAGCCAAGTTTGATTTAAAAATCATCATACTTAAACCTGTTGTAGAATTTTATGGAAGTACAATACGTTTTACTGCTGTCTATAGATATGACCATTTAAACGATTTCTGTTTGGCTAATGTCATCTTGTCACTAAGGTCGTAAACTTCTCAATGCGATAATATGACCCTAGTCATAAAAATCTTGCTATTCTGACCAACCTTTTATTACATTCATTTATAACCATGTCTACATCGCTACATTTTGCGATACTTTTATTCGTTTTACGATGTTGTCAAAGATTTCTCAGACTTTTCGAGTTTTAAATTTAATTTTGATGTGTGACTTGTGTTAATGTCGCATTTTTTATTTTCAGGTAATAAATTATTTCAAGCGGTTTCTGTGGACGCGTTTACGGTACTGTTTATCATTTTTATCTATTTTATTTTCACACATTAAAGAAGAAATGTAGTTTATGTTTTATTTTAATGTAATGTTTTATATTCACTATATCCATTATTTAAAAATGTACATCAATAATAGCTAGTAAGTTACTAACATTCCAATCTAATCTAACATTGATATCAACCTACACGGCGTACCACAAGGCTGAATTCTAGGTCCTACATTATTCCTAATACACATCTGAGACTTTAGCGTTTGCGCCTGTCTCTCGCTCTAACGTTTGCCTGCATGTTGGTAGTAAAAGAGAAGACTGTATTGTAGGAGGACAGGTGCGTAGGATAAAGTTTGATATCCTTGGGCTATCAGTTGTTATTTAATCACGGGAATCGAAAACGAAAGGTCATTTACGTATTTGGTTTGATATTTTGATTGTACAGCGTGGGTGGAAGGTTTCGTTACTGTTTTATTACCATTACATTACAGAAACTAGTATGTTAGTTAAAGTAAGTGTATGTATTGGAGAAGATATAGAGTAGTAGTAATAATGGTAGAGATATAAACGATATTTTTTTACAAACCCTATTTACAATACCTATTAACAACTACAAAAGTAAGCAATAGGAATAGCCATTCGAATACTTACTATAGTTTGTAAAAGGCAGCATGGCTATCAAATGATGATTAATTTATAGAAAATTTAATTTTATTGAACCAGCTATAAAAATAAAATAATTAAAATGCGTAGCGCCTGTAGCTCGGCTAGCTAATGTGATCTGACACGGTCATCTAAACAACGGTCAATGCGGACGGTATTTGGATGGGTGACCACGCACAACACTGCCCTTATAAAAGTGGCATTTTTATAAGAGCGGTACCGTGGATCGGATGACACGTTAAATTGTAGATCCCGGCTATTAGTCTTAGTACAAGCAGTCGTTAAGCCAAGTCAGAGGCCTTCGTGCGGTTTGAAAACTCTCGACACCAGAGTTTGGTCACTTAGCTCATACAAAGAATAAGAAGACTATAAAACTCAGCATAACAGATCAAAAATAATACTCAAACAAAAACTAAACTGTGTTTCAAAAAAGACCACTAAAATCTATTTGAAACTTTATTATTTTCCCAACGTTAGAGAATGAAGTTCAAAGGGCTTTGTTTTTAGTGAGAGCAGAACTTTGAAATAATTTCAACAGAATTGAGAACAATCCAGTTGTAAATGTTAATTGAAACAGGACTCTTCAAACAGCCTGAAGGCGTTCGGAAGTAACCATGCATAATATAGAATAGATCCAGACGTAACTGAAAGGAATGTTTTACGTATGTAACGTGAATTACATATATGTTATGGTGATGAAAAAACTTAACGCAAAAAATAGAATAAAAGCCAAACATATGCAACAAAGTAAATATTAACTTAATCTATAGATATAGACGTAATAGTTATAGACTAAATCTATCAAATGAATATGAACAGGATAATTTAAGTAAACTAAATCTGTATTAATTATAAAATAAATGAAGCTCAAGATTATTTGTCAGAAATAATAAATAATATCGAATTACAAATGGTTCCGCTAAGTTCATACTTCAAATATAACATATGGTTAATTAATAAAAAGATTAATTTAATTATTATAAAGTTTCAGTACGATGAAATGTTATATAAGAAACTTTATTCACGCGAACCATTGTTCGGACGGATACTTTTATTATAACTAGCAGATTGTCCCGGTTTTGCTCAGGCTGTAAAATAATTTAGCTTAGTTGCAAAGAGAAACAAAATATAGCCTATGTTACTTCAGGATTATGAAGCCCAACAGTGAAATAATTTTTCAAATCGGCCCATTAGTTTCCGACCCTATTTGCGTGAAACAACCGGCTTCGCACGGACAAGCTGTAAAATAATTTAACTAAGGTACTTACAAGAATAAGAATATATTTATTGTTCAAATGTGTTAGGTACAAGATCTTAAGTGTAAATACAGGTATCAACAGTCGTGTCCATTGCGAACATACAATAATGATGTATTGCTTCTTAACAATACAAATACAAAAAAATACAAAAATTATACATTAGGTTTTACAAACATATTTTAGTTAGACTACTTAAATTAAAACAATTACTATCTTAAATACCTATTCTATAATATATTAAATCCCTAGCACATATTCATAATACTCTAAATTAAAATAGTGCAAAGAGAAACAAAATATAGCCTATGTTACTTAAGGATAATGTAGCTTCCCTACAGTGAAATATTTTTTAAAATCGGTCCAATCGTTTCGGAACATATTTGCGTGAAACAAACAAAAATCAAATATTTTTTTCTCTTTATAATATTGGTATAGATATACAATGTATGGGTATAATCTAGCATCCTACACACATAGGCACTAGTTGAGGAAGGTTCTAATCTGAGGATAGCAACACGCTGGACCGGTCTATTCAACTATTATCTTATTCTATAGAATAAGATAATAGTTGAATAGCTGTCACGTGGGCGTGACAGCATTCTGTGCTTGTCATTAATGACAGGCCGTGAAACAGGTTCCTAAGGAACATGACGTTTTTACAATGTAGAGGAGCGCTTGGGAAATGAGTAGGAAGTGGATAAGATGACTGTCTATATAAGACTATGTATGTATAATATGGGATAAATGGAAAGAGGGTAGGGTAGGCCTGTTTCAGAAAAGTGAAGAGTGGACGGTTAGCGTGGTACGGACATGTAATGCGTAGAGAGGAGATGCATGTGACTAGGAGAAGTATGGATATGATTGTAAGAAGAAGCGGAAGGAGAGGTAGACCAAAGAAGACGTGGATGAATTGTGTGAAGGAGGATATGAATGAGAAGGGAGTGAATGTGGTGATGACGGCTGATAGAGTGGCGTGGAAGAGAAAAACAGGCTGTGCCGACCCCACCTAGTGGGAAATGGTAAAGGAGAAGAAGACAACTCTGAAACTGACAAAAAGTATGAAATATAACCAAAATAATTAATTTTTGCTTCTATACACAACATTGGAAATAAGGATTTAAAAAAACAAGAAATACTTAGAAAATAATAGAAATACCTCAAAATACAGGATTATATTAAACCTGTTATAAGAATCACATGAAGCAGATCTTATTACTTATTATTCCGGATGACTTGAAATGAAACTGCATCGTGCTTAGTGCTTAGATGCAACGATAAGTATCGCACGACTTGCGCTAAGTTAATCTAAGTAAAGTAGCAAAGCTGCGCTTTTATGCGGTTAAAATATGTGTACAGAAGAATATTAAAGTTAAAGTATTTAGATTGAACTTCTTCTACTTGTAAAACCAAAATTACATATATAGAAGTACATTATTGTAAAAGAAAACATAAATAACATAAATCTATATATATTTTTTACTAGTAGCCCGTCACGGCTTCGCACGGGCTATAAAATAATCCAAGATGTAAAGAAAAACAAAATAAAGCCTATGTTACTCGGTAATAATGTAGCTTCCCAACGGTGAAATAATTTTTCAAATTGGTCCAGTAGTTTCGGAGCCTATTGGAGTCAAACAATCAAACTTTTCTTCTTCACATTATTGGTATAGATGATTAAGAAAGCCAAAAAAGGCAAAAATATGGATGGCGCTTCTAAAATGTATAAAAAGCAACCGTGCCTCAAGTTTTTATCTCAAAGTGTTGTGTGATTCTACTTAGTTAACGTTTTCAATTTAAAATATACTTTTATCAACGCATTGAAATGTATTTCATATAAGTTATTTTCCTTATTGAAACAAAAAACAATCTCTTTGCAAATTTCTTTAGAAGCAGCGCTAGAATAGCTGAGAGTTTAAAGTGGAATCTTCGTGGAATACGAAACTAGGAACAAATCGATCTCAGGGTTAGTGTTCAGATGCCGTGGCGATTATTATTTATGAAAAGCGACCAGTTTTTCTGCCTTTTCCAATTACAAAATGGCCGTGATCACGCTAACGCTCTGAGAAATGCTAATTATAGAAATACGATGTAAGTAATAGTATAAATAATATTTAAAGGTAACAAATAAATGTTAATACAAACCATTCATTTGCTTTCTACTGAAGTACAATAGGAATATGTACTTTTATATTCCTTTGACAGATTATCAATCAAAAAGTTACAAGCTCATCATAGTTTTCCCATAATTCTATTCCTCTCCTTCTTCTTTGTTTGAGCTAAGTGGTCAACCCCTGGTGTCGAGAGTTTTCAAGCCGCCCGAAAACCTCTAACTTGACTTAACAACTGCTTGTACTAAGACTAACAGCCCCAGTAATTCTAATGATAATACCATGAGTTCCATTTTCACCGAATTTCTTCGCAATATTCTCAGCCATAAAAGTACCACTAGTCTATCTAACTGTACCATTCGCGCGAAAATTAATCTCCATACTCCATTCATCCAGTACTGTTATCGCGCAATTAATCTGAACGACCTTTAGCGAATTGGATAGGTAAACTCTGATAACAGGCGAATGTTACCGAGAAAATATTACGTATACTGTACAGACTGAACTATAGAACACGCTCCCCTTAGCTCAAGCTGTTCAAAGAAAAATGTTCCGTCAGTACTCGATCGGCTCGCGAGAAGGCCGCACGCGTCTCGCTCCGCACTTCCACCGCACCAAATATGTCGACAGGATAATTTCTATAAGCGACACCCGTGACGAATAGTGATCAGCAAAAAACAATAGCGAGTGACACTTTTCAAAAAAGGAACGTGATGGCGCCGAATTTGAAAAGAGAACTGTGAATTTCGAACGGCCTTGTGATTCGTGTTTTTATGTGACATCGAATTTAAAAGTTGTATTTGAAAATGGAATTCGCGATTGTGATACGGAAATATGCGTCTGAGTTGTAAGTTGATGCCGTGAGAGGATATCGTGTAGAGTTGTGAATATAGGATGACGATGTTGGCGGTCAAGAATTTCTTTATGCCCGAGAAGAGAGTGGACTCTCCCAGGTTCTCGCGGATGCCTGAGGCTTTGATGAGGTCAATCAGAAGAAGATCCTTGCGGGTGAAGAGAACCAAATCTCTTGTTCTGGTTAACGAGAAGAGGAAGTCTGGTGAGTGGTAGCGTATGACTTTTAATTTTATTCTTCGATTATTTTTATTTATTTATCGGACACTCTATTTTGAGTACCTATACTAAAATTAACTTATATATTATGTATATCACATATTACGTGCTTCAATTTTTTATAACTAAAATGTATTTTGTTTTGTGAGTATTTTTTATCTCAGAACAAATAAGTTTGATGTCAGATAACAGTAAGATTACGTTTAGATAAAAGATTGTATCTGTAAATGACAAACATTGTTAGAAGAAGCTATTATCTAGATTCTACTGTATGTAGTTAAATATATTTGATAGGTTTTTATCCTTATTACCGTTAATAAATAAAAATATAAGACTGTACGCCCAGGGTATATATGTACCTTGGTATATTGCGCCCAGGGTATATAGGCTATATGTGTACCCTGGTCCCGGATAAACACTATCTGTGTTTATCCGGGATAATACGTAGCCTTTGAGTTAATCCGAGATTTGAATTATCCCTTAATATTTTTTTTTCGATCCGTTCATCCGTTTGAGCGTAAAGAAGTAACAAACACACTTACGCCTTTATGTTTGAGGTATAATTAAATGAAGTAAAGGTGAGAAGCAGTAATTAACTAAAATACTGATAAAAAAATAGAATTTATAGTCATTCACACTCCACGCAAATGAAGTAAAGCGAATTAAAACAAAAGATAACGCCATGAATTTTCAACTAGACTGAAATTTAAATAACTCTTCTTGAACAGACTAGTCGTGTGTCGCTAGTTAAATATTCTTAAAAGCAATTAGTACGTGATAATTACCAAATTGGTGTGTAATTATGTGCTTATTTATCCAAATTGCTACCGTGAGACATTTTTGACTATAACCAGTAGGTAAATAGCTCTAAGAGTTGTTTTACGAGTATTATATTTTTTTACACGATATATAGCTAAGCTGGGATTTTGACTACGTACGGTCGTGTAACCACACGAGTAAGTAATAGAGTAAACTCTATATAACGACACTGAAGGTACTGTGCATCTTATGGCGTTATAGAGAGTGGTCGTTAAATGGAGAGAATGTATCGTTGCATGGAATACAAGCGAGAATGTATCATTGTACATTCTCCAATAATACAAGCTAAACCAACTAAAGCCAATTGATTTCGACGCTTTAGAGAGTTTGGCGTTTAATCGAGTGACGTTATATGGAGTTTACACTCTAATTCGGTTAGTGGAGATGTGTAGTCTGGAATTGCTGGCTTTCAATGAGATTGTCGGAACGTACCGTAAGGATAACATTTAATGTTCTTAATATTTTTTTTTTTTTACTATTGAGAGTTATTTCTTATAAAACCTATAAATAAAAGCATTTCTCGTGTTCTCTTAAATGCTCGAGATTACGTCTACGCATGTGCTACGTCACTAAAAGATATAAACGCGTGCCCTTCCACGAAAATATTTTAATGTTAATGTTCATAATTATTATTATTTTTGGTAAAAAAACGTTCAAAGATACGTGAAAAAAAATAACAAAAACTAATGCAGCGAAATTGAAAAGTTTCTCAATAAGCTTTAAAAATCTATTTTAATACATTTTATTATGTGTTACTTTAACAAGGAATATATTATCTATATTTATTTTGGTAAAATGTACAAATTTCAAGTCAGTTATTACATGTCACTGTCGTATATTAGCTTTATAATTAGCTTTTTTTATTCAATTCTTTTTTTTTGGTATTTCTCATTAGAAACACCTATAGAATTTAGCAGATTTTTACTCAAACTCCGAATAATCTAATTAGTCATGTAAGAGACCTTCGGGCGGATTGAAATTTGAAAACTCTCGACTCGATTTTCTTTTTTGGGAGTGTTTGATAACCTATTGACTGAGGCGTTACTTTGCGGAAATCCATTGTAGATATAAAAGTCAAAATTAAATATTAATTACTTCCACTGTGATCTGAAACCAAATTTACATGAGCAAAAAATAAAATATTAAATTTTTTAGGTGTGTTCCTCTGACCGACCACTCACCTCCACTACAACTAGTGTTTTAATAAAGTTTTTATCTATCTATCTATTTATCTCATACAAAGAAGAAGAAGTTTTTTTTTTTTACTCTGAATAGGTCAGCGCTTGACCACAATTCACCTGATGGTAAGTGATATTGAGGTCTACGGTGGATCGCGCTTACCTAGAAGGAACCGGTTCACTCTTGCCTTGAAAATCGCTAGATTGTAGTCATTGGGGGAACAGGGAATTCGGCAAGGAATTCCAAAGTTTGGCGGTTCGGACAACAAAGGTGGACGCAAAACGTTTTGTGCGTGCTTTGGGCACCTCAACCGTAAACCGATGCCGCCTTGGCGTTTCCCTGCTCGTCCGATAGTGGATCTATTTTGGTTTAGTTTAGTTTGAATCTATACTGAAATAATCACATTAATGATTAGAAAACCGAGGATAAATAATTCATAAGACGAAGCAACACGTAATACCTCGTAATATGCTAGGTTGCGTGCATAGATCACTGTTCCGTAAAATTAACATTGGTAATTGTTGTTTACTAAACAATATAATATGTATGAACTAAGTATACTTGGAGTCTTGCGTATCGAATCATCTTACTAATGGAAGGAACTTATAAACTTAAGGAATCGGTTACTTCTAGGCAAGCGCGCTCCACCCTAGATCGCAACATCACTGAACATCGGGTGAGTTTCGATCAAGCGCTTGCCTATCCATCATAAAGAAAAAATACTAATGCCGATAAAATACTAGATGCACTCTGCCTCGTTATTGATTACTAGCAGATCGTCACGGCTTCGCTCGCTCTAAAATAGTCTAAGTTGCAAAGAGAAACAAAATATAACCTAGGTTACTCGGGGATAATGTAGCTTCCTAACGGTGAAATAATTTTTAAAATTTTCCAATTTTCTATTTATCAAATTTTAAAATGGTCTACCACCATGATCTTATACTTTTCTCACTATGTTTTCTTTCACGGAAAGCTGGAGCTCATTGTTGCCTAAATAAACGATTTATTATTATTATTTGTTTCTTGGCAATTTACCCTCTCCTGCATAGGAGGTATACTAAGCATGCACGGGCCAAAGCCAAGTGCATGCCTGTGTATCTAACTTAACTTCTTACTAGTATATACTTAACTTATTACTAGACTATGATTATCTACTTATTAATCTATACTTATCTACTAGCCTATGCCAACCTACTTATTAGTTTATGCTTACATTTTAAAAACTTTCGTACTATCTTACAAGTATTTATATTATTATTATTATTGACGGTGTTCGAACCTGCGTCCCTTCCGGACGCAAGGCGACCGCACGCCCGACTGAACTGTCATCACTTCAAAATCTATCCATTTTATTTTTATATCCACTAAAATGCAGTCAAGTGTAATGAAACGTACCTATCAGTCCATCAAGCCCGATTGACTCAGATCGATGGTCAGATAAAGTCCCTAATAATTGAAGGGCGACAGTCCGCTAACCCAGCCTTACCTTTAACTTACCAATTAATTGCCTAATTTGGTTAATTCTTAAAATTAATCTCTTTAATTGGATTGCTTGTTTTGGTAGGGAAGTTTTTTGTAATCATGCTAATTGGTTGATAAAAAAATCTAACTTGGTTATGAATAACTTGTAGTTTGCTGGGAAAACGTCTGCTTTTCAATTTGATGGCAATCAATGACTTTTTTTTTCAAGTTATGTGTGGATTTGCACTCACTTCATGGTGAAAGAAAATTGCGTGAGAAAACGTGGTGGATTATGGCCTATATCTATTTCCTTTTGAGAGAAGGCCCCGAGTCCTATCAGTGGGAACGTATAATGGGCTGCTACTTCTTCTTCGTATGAACTAACTGGCTAAGCTCTGGTGTCGAGAGTTTTCAAGCCGCCCGAAGGCCTCTGACTTGGCTAACGACTGTTTGTACGTAAGACTCATAGCCGGGACCTACAATATAACGTGTCATCGGACCCATGGTAGCGCCCAGATAAAAATGCTACTTGAAAAACGGCAGTATTGTGCATGGTCACACATCCAAACAGCGTCCGCATCGACCGTTGCTTAGCTTTGATGATCGCGTCAGATCACCTTAGCTAGCCGAGCTACAGGCGCTTCCTATACTGCTATGAAAAAAAAGTAGGTCGTACCTCTGCATTCGCATTGTTAGTAGTAAAACCGAATCGCAATAACATCGTGTTTTTCCAGAATTTCGACCATTGGAATGCTTCCAAAGTATCAGTATAAACACAGCATTATAAAAGTATGTTTCATCAGAAAGTACGCAGAATATGCAGATAATGCATCCGGCAAAGAGCCAAGTTTAGATATTTTTAGTTACCTATCTGCCAAATTGCAGTCAGTTTTCACTTATCAGTGTATAATTAATAGTCTATTCTTTGTCTAAATAACTGTAGAAAAAAAAGAAATAAATATTAGGACACATTTCACACACGGCTGGTAAAAGCGCAGTGTAATAAAAAAATACTAACAACAGAATATAATCCGGCAGCAGAGCAGCAGAATACCAAAATAGCATATTTAGAAGAAAAAAAAATATCGTGCGTATATAATAGAAAGTCAACTATTATACGTAAATTTGGCATTGAATTATAATTTTACACTACATAACTTATTAACTAACTACAATACTATAATACAATTCTAATATTAAACATAACCTAAACAAACACGTTGAAATTCGACGGCATACAAAAGTCGAAGACGTGGGGATACGGATTGCCAAGTTGAAGTGGAGATGGGCAGGACACTTGGTGCGTAGGGAAGTCTCTAGGTGGGCCAGGGCAGTCACCGAGTGGTATCCGAGGAACGGAAAACGACAGAGAGGCAGACCACCAGCCCGATAGTCAGATGACATCGTTATGCACGCTGGAAAGAGCTGGTGGAAACTGGCTGAAGACCGTACTATATGGCGTGTTGGAGAGGAGGCCTATACCCAGCAGTGGGAAGACACAGGCTGATGATGATGATGAAACAATACCAAATACCAAAACAAAGCAATAGAGAAATACAAAAGTGGAAAAGTTTTTTTTGGCTCCGAAACTACTAGACCGATTTGAATAATTCTTTAACCGCTGGGAAGCTACATTATCCCCGAGTAACATAGGCTATATTTTGTTTCTCTTTGCTACTTACATTATTTTAGAGCCCGTGCGAAGCTGGGACGGGATTCTAGTAAATTAATACAGTAATTATTTACAATTTACAAACGTTTTGACAATGTTAACCTTTACACTATAACGTATAACGTGACATATAGGGGCACGTGCGCGCGCGCATGCCAGGTGCATTTAAAGCTATTTGAAATTAATTATGGTGTAAGGTCGATACGCTTGAGAGATTATGGAAATGAGGCCGTAAATGCGGATATTATAACGACTTAGGGGAGGTCAGTATTGATTAATGAAAAGGTATTATTGTTTGTATTTTTTTTTTTATTAGAAGTAACGACTGTAGCTCGGCTAACTAAGGTGGTCTGACGCGATCATTGAAGTTAAGCAACGGTCGATGCGAATAGTCTGAGCATGCATATTAATGTCATTTAAAATGTGGCATTTTCATATCTGGGCCCGTGGGTCGGATGAACGTTAAATTTTAGGTTTCGGCTGTTAGTCTCAGTACAAAAGTCGTAAAGCCAAGTCAGAATGATAAAATTTCGACATTTTATGTCGCTGTTCTTCGCTGTTTCCAAGTAAAGTGACAGTAATTACTGTTCCAGGGAAAGACTATCGTATAATTTGCAGGCTGGAAAAAAAATACGTATAATTTTGTGTTTTTATTTTATAATAGAATGAGAAATATTATTAGTGTTGGAAAAACTTTGGAGCCTTTTACAACAATATAACTTTAAACGCAGAAAAAACAAAAAAATAAAGTAAATGGTCTCTCCCGGTGGTGAAATTGTCCACTGTGCGCCCCGCTGTAGCCATCCCATCCCCCCAGCCTGCAGGGTCGTCTCCAGGGAGCGATGGTGTTCAGGTAACGGCAGAACAAGGTGTTCCATAACGCCCTACCACTGACCTCAATAAATTGGAAGAAGATACTGTTATAGTGTGGTGGAAGATATAAGCGATTAGCGGTTAGAGAAGCTTCCAAGATTTAGTGAGGCTCGTAATTTTTCAACGGATTCGGATATTTTTTGCTAACTTCGCAACGGGTTAAGTGAATCATTTATTTACAAATACATATTTACATACAAATTAAAACTTAAAATTTTATAAAAAGTGTACAAAATATTAAAAAAGGTACACAGAATTTTCTTATAGATTTAGCAAACCGTCCAATACCAGCGTGTGGCATAGTTCCCAGGTTGCTAGAAGCATTTTCGAGTTATATTGATTTACAGATAAAATCTTCATTACTTCATAGAAAAATACAATAAAATAGTGAAAAAAAAAACAGAGTTAGTCAAATTTCTTATTTTTAAGTCGGTATAATAACATGATATGTTATTTTACTTATTTAATATAGTAAACTTAAAATGTATTCATTTTTGCTATTAGTTATTTATGTGTGTTATTAACGCTAAAATTTAGATTTGTACAGTTCTAAATAACTTCTGTGTTTTTAAACTATTTTTAATGGTTTCATACCATCTTTCTTTCATAGGTTCCATAAAGCCCCATTCATTTGTTTTCATGTGATACGAAATTTGCGATTTCCTGAACGCTGTCGATTGTAACTCGGACGTCTATAGTTTGTTCTATAAGCCGACGCTAAATGAATTTATTATGAGTTGGTCTGGAAGAACTTTTGCAATTCCGAAGGGAGACTTTGTGTAACGGCCATTTTGCCGACTTAGTGCGCTCTCTTGCAATTCGCAACGTTATTAAGGTGTCTTGTCAGGTAAAATAGTTTAGAACAGAACTATAGTAGAACCGATGATAGAAGAAAATATTAAATATATAGTGCACAAAAGATTAAAAAAGAAACAGTTGTAGTGGTCGGTCGGAGAAAATGTTTTTTGTCCTTTACTTTACTTTGGTTATTTTAATTCGTTTTCAGATCACAGCGGGAGTACACTATTTAATTTTTCTTCTATCATCGGTTCTAGTATAGTTCAGTTACTGCATAAAATAAGAGAAAATGTGATATTAGTAGTGAAAAATGGACTTTTAACCGGCTACGAAGAAAAAATGTGAAATGTTAATGACAATCTTGTGCATGGTCACCCATCCAAAGACCGTTGCTTAACTTCGATGACCGTGTCAGACCATATTGGTAAGCCGAGCTACAAACGCTTATAGTTGAAGTGAAATATACTAAATATCTATGGTTCACAAAAAAATAAAAGGTACAATTTTAAAATTATTTTTTACATCTATTTCAAATTATGTAGCTTATCATAGTCTTTCAATAAGCATTACATATAAGCACAGTTACCTATATATGAGCTTAGTGCATAATATCGAGCAACATCTCGCTCTATGCCTGATGACTGCATTTTGGACACGCTCCAAACGCTTTAGCTGATTAGACTAGACAGACTCCATCCAAAGTCTGTTTAAAAAAAAACAACTATTAAATTTACAATTTAGGACAGCCTTTGACAGAATTTTCAGCTACGGGCAAGTGTGATTATCTATTCAAATGTTTGTTTGTTTGACGCGAATAGGCTCCGAAACAACTGGACCGGTTTGAAAAATTCTTTCACTGTTGGGAAGCTACATATATTATCTCCGAGTAACATAGGCTATAGTTTGTTTCTCTTTGCAACTTACATTATTTTAGAGCCGGAACTGGATGCTAGTTTTTACTGAAGAAGAAATAAACTATTGTTTTAATTAAAAGGTAGATTGCCAAATATATTTACATAATTGCCCAAGAAGTTAAAAAAAAACTCAGCTTTAATCTAGCCACTACATATGAATGACAAACATTTCATAAATATATAACATATATATATATATATTTATACTTATCTTTAACTTTGAGAACAATAGTTTTTTTCACTATTTGTCAAAATTTAGAACCATATAAGGAGGCGCCAGGAAGGATATAACTTCCTACAAACTCCTACGCATCCTAACACATGTTTCAAACAAGTTTAAAAAAAAACCTTTATCGTATGACAGCATCGCTTATTTTACACTCGCCATCGAATCAAGGCATTGACTCACAATGTCACATTGACTTAGCGGAGAACTGACCTTAAATATGCGTTTTTGCCACTCCATTTGTAGTATTATATCTTTGGTTAGACGATATAAATTAAAAATGTTAAAACCCCAACCGATTGTCAGATTGACGATTGCGATGGCGTAATGGTTACTATGCTGGGCTGCCAACCAGAGGTCCCCGGTTTCTTTTCCCGACACGGCCAACATCTTTGTTATTATAATATTTGAATTTGACTTAATAACTAAATTTGTTGGCTAACTGAATTTTTTTGGCTGTCGGTCTGGGTGTTAAATATGCATCGAAAAATTTATGGATTTTAGCAGTAATGTTCTTTTAATTGATTGATTGAGTTTAAAAAAAAAAATTATGACGGCAATCTATGCAGGTTTGCATCAAACAAACATAGTAGAGTAAGATTACTCTCGACTAGCAAAATTTTTTATTTCATAAAAAACATTAAAACACAATTAAAGTAAAACTATATCTAATCTAAAATTAATTGATGTAAAACTATAACTATGCTAGAATGTTAGCTTTAGTGTCCAAACAAAATCACTTCATGTAATGGTATGATTTTGGAAATTACACACTTACAATTCCAACTAACCCCGTTATATTTTATCTTCACTCGCAACAATCTTCAAAACACTATAAAACGCACCACAAGCGCCATGATTGTAATTCGGCCAGTCACACTCCATTATTTCAAATACGGAACACAGAACGGCCAATAAAAAGCCAATCGGCCATAAAAAGAGAAAAAAGATCGGCAATGAGGCAATGGCCGTAGCGGAAACAAGAGAACGGAGCGTCTTGCGGACAAAAAGATTTTAGTTTGGTTTGTTCTAAATTGAAAACCAAGAGCCGTACTCGTACTTGCAAAGTTTTTAAATATGGAACAAGCTGTTTTCAGTTACAATATTTACTTTTGATAAAATATGATATAATAATATAAAAGGGTCGAGTACGCTTTCTTGGAGCTGCTTTTCGATTTTGTACCTTTGGCCGTGGAGACTCTGGGTCGTTCTTGGTGCAGAGGTTGGCCATATCTATTCAGCGCGGTAATGCAGCGAGCGTGATAGGCACCTTTGCACCGGGGGCGAGCAGGGGCGGGTTATTTGTTTAATTTTTGATATGTGACATGTTACTTTTAATTGACTTTTATTGAACAAATGACTTTTAATATTCGCATATAAAATTATCTTGTGAAAGCTTCAGATTTCTAGCTATTACGGTTTCTGAGATACAGCCTGGAGACCGACAAACAGACAACGGAGTCTTAGTAATAGGGTCCCGTTTTAACCTTTTAGTTACGAAACCCAAAAACTTTGGATATTCGTCCTACTGGTTTCGACGCATTATGTCACAGATACTTCTATAGGCTACTGTACGTCACAGATAATCGCAAGTAACACCGCGATGCGCTGCTAGTTTCACCTCCAAGTGAAGCGTAAAATCATGTGTTGTCCCAGGTTGAAAGCTTTTCTTTCAAGCCTCTTTCGTCGCGAGCCTCTATGTAGGTCGCGCTGTGCAATCGGAAAAGCCATTTGCCCAGAGCTGTGGGGGGAATAAAATCTATGGAGCAGTTACTAGGCTTGATAGTTTGGAAAATTTGTGAAAAATTGTATAAAAAAAAAATGGTTGCCTGTAAAGTCGGTTTTACGGGCGAAGATTTTACGTGACAACGTGAGACCGATCATAGTTGAGTGGGAGAGAGACGCAAGGCATTCGGCGGGCCTCTCTCTCTTTCGGTGACTCATCGTAACGTTACCGGGCGTTACACTTTTTCATAAGTGACTCCCAGCCGCAACCTAATTTAAGACGTTGTCACGTCAAAAGAAAAGATACGTAAGTAATTTAGTTTGGAAAATTTGTGAGAAATGTTATAAATAGAAAAGATACGTAGGTGATTTATTTATTTATTTATTTACTAGATGCGCTCCTCGGTGTTACCCGTGTTAATCTTGGACAAGAAATTAATATGGGATAAGAAGTAACCTTTTTATAAATCCAAGGTTTAACCTCTTTTCATATCAAATTTCATCAAAATTGGTCAAGGCGTTTCATCATTACAAATAAACATTATCATTTAACTACTTTATTTGCACTCGCTTTACGGTGAAGGAAAACATCGTGAGGAAACCGGCATGTTTGAGGACCACAATATCCGAAGACGTGTGTCATTCGCCAACCCGCACTTGGCCAGCGTGGTGGATTATGGCCTATATCTCTCTCCTCGTGACAGAAGGCCCCGAGTCCCAGCAGTGGAAACATATAGCGGGCTACTTATGCTTATGCTATGCTTATACTTTATTTTCACAAATTCGGGTGCGTAAGTACATTGCCCTGTTAATATCAGCATCGTGTGATAATTTGAATAAACAAATATACTCTTACCTGACAAGCCGCGGCCTCACAAAAACTAAATCTACCATTTCTCTCACCGTTCGCTAATAATAAATATTAACAAATAAATAATTCTACCATGTCTTTCTTGTGTCACGTTTTAATTAGCTTTATTTTCATTGTAATGTAAGACGAAATAATTTATGTCAATTTATTTTAGGACAGACTTTTAAATCGGTTTATCTTTCGACGAACCTCAATAGTGTTAATTTCAAGCCAAAGAGAATCAAGTAAGCTGTATCACTGCTTTAACCCCTAGGAAGCCTACACAGTGACCTATATCGAAGATTGCATCTCTTTTCAAGCCAGTGAGCTTACAGCGGTCTCGTTAAGCGGTAATACAGTTGTGCCCTGCTGCCGACAGTTTGTTAAGAAATATCGACCAATTATGACGACCTCGTTGGCGTAAAGGTTACCATGCCGGTCTGCCAATCAGAAGGTTCCGGGTCTGATTCCCGGCCCGGCCAACAGCTTTGTGCTTAACTAAATTTGTTGGCTGTGGGTCTGGGTGTTAAATAAGTATCTAAATAAAATATGTTTGTATGTATATGTAGTATATCAGTTGTGTTAGCTTCCATAACACAAACTAGAAATGGTTTAGGGTTAACCAGCCATGTGTGAAATGTGTCCTAATAATAAAATAAAAAAAATCAGGTAGAAATTTTGACGAATAAGAAAAGCAGACGTTTTCCCACCGAGCCACACTCATTATTTTTATCGCTATTAAAAAGAATAGATTTATTATATACCCTATAAAGAACTAACCTAAAATATTTACATATATGAATTTTGGTCAGGCCACCAGTCGGACTAGAAAAAAAAAACTTGGTATTCATTTGTTTTTTACCGAATTCTTCTACAACTTATAGCGATGTGAATTGTACAGATAAAGATGATTTATAAAACGTCAATTTTGATAACTTATTACAGTAGGTAAGTACTAAAATATAAGAAGACGTAATCAAAAAAGTCCTAAAACAAAATTTTTGGACTAACAATTTTTATAAATGTTTGTGATAAACAGTATGTTAACCAACACAAATATACCTAAACAAATGTAAGAAGCAATGACGTACTCGCTAAAGGAAGCTGTTTCAAAGAACAAAAAATAAAACGAAAAAACGAATCATTACGTGAATTCCCATACATATGAGTTTGAGAGCAAATAAACTCTAACGGATATGGCGAACGCGGGAAGTTGTAGGGTTGATGCAAGGCAGAATGAAACGAATAATTGTATGTTTCCACTTTTCATCGAAGCTTAGCAACGGTCGGTGCGGACGGTGTTTGGATGGGTGACCATGTACAAGACTGTCGTTTTTCAAGTGGCATTTATATCTGGGCGCTACCGTGGGTCAGATGACACGTTAAGTTGTAGGTCCCGGCTGGTAGTCAGAGGCCTTCGGGGGGCTTGAAAACTCTCGACACCAGAATTTGGCCACTTAGCTCATATGGAGAAGAAGAAGTACATGTCATCAATTGTTATAGTTTGTGAGGATGTATTGACCGATTGAAAAAGAAATTTGGAGATAGATTAGATCATTTCATTCCAAATTTATTTGAGATATTATATTTGTTTTGTTTGTAGCTAAATTATAAACGATTGTTAAGCACAATTCAGTCTTTTTACTTTCATATGCCAACGTCAGATGTCACGGAGTCATTTGGAGTGAATTCTCTGTGACTCTGACATACAGTTACTCCACCAATTCCGAAATGGAAAAATCGAATATAGCATAAAATCGAGATTTAAGAAAGTTGGTCCTTCGAGCCGGATGGAGACGGAAAATGTCTCCCAAGTTACATTTGACGTTGTAATTAATGCTGAGATCGAAACGCGCATAAAAATGTTAGAAATATTGAATTGGCTTTAATGGACAGTGACCAACTGAGATTCGTTTTCAAGTGTTTTAAACTGAGTACTACATATTCATAATTCATATCTCTAGTGCAAGTAGTAACCCTATCTGCAGTTGCCAACAAATCAACTGCGATATTGACTCGTAGAGTAGCAATGTGCAGAATAACGGCTACCATATTGCTCAAAACTATTCCAACTCGATTAGGAAACATAACTTTATACTGAATCGATTTTCAACATGTATGTGATGATATCGATTTAACTTAGGACTAAGACTGGAAAAAGCGATAATTTGATTTTTTTACTAGTGTTGATTATAACTTAGCAAGCAAAAAAAGTGTATGGTACATTTTACTTACTTACGCAAAAAACGTACCTTGTACAATTGTTTTGTAAGTCAAATCAATAATTGGAATTACTCTTCTAAATAATACAGAAATAAATATTGTAGTCACTCATACTAACGTTTTGTTTAAATTGCGATATTAAAAGATTAAATGTCTCTGTGATCGTTTTTTCGCCAAGCTGTTAAAAGTATCAAAGGAGTATTTCTTTTAAAGTTTCCGCTTAGAAAAAATAAAACTACTCTTTGAAATCTACCGGTCAATCCCAGTAAAGAACTGAATAAAAGATTAGAGACTGATTTTAAAACAATATCCATTTATTTCTAATTTATGAGTTTCCTTCCTTAAATCTTATGTAATATTTCTCCTTCACCAAACTTTACTTGCCTATAAAAGTTAACTTCAAACGCACGTGGAGCGGCCGGAACAGGAAGTCATTGTTTAGTCGCGACTCGAATCGTAAATCGGTAATCGAATGCGCGCACTCGATTCTCCAAACGATGCGTGCGTTTTCACAACTCCGGTGTTCGACGTTTGAAAATACTTTAATTGTTTGGTTGGCATTTAGTTTGAAAATAGCGCGAAATTGTCTATTGGATTTTGTGTTCGAAATTTAAAAGTGCCACCGTATTTCTATCCGTTCCTAAAAATTTTATAAATGAGAAAAATTGTAAGGGATTTGAACATACGGATGTTTCTTACTCTTTCGATTCGATGTAGATTACATTAAATAGGACTTGGAAGCGAGGTCAGCTAGTTTGAACTATGGGTCGTTCCAATAAAAAGAATGGGAAATCCCCATTCGTGAGGTATTTTTGGAATTTTTATGATTTTTTTTTCAGAAATCCCCATTGGTGTTTCAAAATACTTGTAATGGGAATTTAGGGACAAACTAATAATAATTGAGTTAAAATAAAATATACTGTGTACATAATAAATCTGCATGTTTTATGAATCTGGATAACTTATTAGATTAATTTGAGTATCATTTTTGAAGAATCTAGGTAAACATATTACGAGTAGATAGCGTCCAATGAACCCTGAGTGTTCCATATTTAAAAGTCGCGCCTAAATGTTCATCAAATTCAAAGTTCGGCGTTTGAAAAATACCGTGAAATGCCGTTCCGGTGGGTGTACGAGAAATCGAGGATGGGATGAATGACGTCACGAATGTTCGGGAACGAAATTTAAATAAGCCATTAAGTCTTTTAGCATCATCTAACAAACATATGTTATACTAGCTGACCCGGCAAACGTTGTTTTGCCTTAAAAATATATAGTAGAAGATTCTCAGACCTACTGAATACGCATATGAAATTTGGTAAAAATCGGTCAAGCCGTTTTGGAGGAGTACGGTAACTAACATTGTGTCATGGAAATTTTATAATTCTTTATTGGACACATAAATAAAAAAGGCACAGTAAAAGACAATTAACTTAAAATTAGTGTACCACAATTGGCGGCCTTATCGCTTAAAGCGATCTCTTCCAGGCAACCTTTGGATGGAAAGGAATTTATAAACGACTAAAGAAGGACGTAGTGTAAAATAAAGAATAATAAAAAACATACATATAATATTAATAATCTTATCTTAATTTATATAATCTCGTGTCACAATGTTTGTCCTCAATGGACTCCTAAACCACTTAACCGATTATAATAAAATTCACACACCATGTGCAGTTCGATCCAACTTGAGAGATAGGATAGTTTAAATCTCAAATTATAGTCGCAATTTTAATTTATTGCTAATATAATTTGTTATAATTAACTGTAAGTAACCTATCTACTATAGTAATTGAATTATCAATGAAGTAATTTGTAAAAATGAAGTATCTTTTTGTACGTGTTACTCCTAACCAAAAAGAAACCTGGCAATAACTAACCTTAGGCCTATATTACTTAAAGTAGGCGACCAAACGTTTTTATCAAATCGCTAGTGCCTTGAAAATTCGCAAAACGGACACAACCGTCAACGACGTCTGCCCTCATGCGTCTGCCCGCGTTCGGGTCGCGCACTCAGCTATTAGCCGCTTCTTCCCCACCGCACGCCCCGTTCGCCTGGCGCCGCTGAATTTTAAATCTGTGATATCTTCGAAAATATTTATTTAATTTACATGCTGCAAAAAGCCATATTGATCTTTATTAAATGCACAATGTATTTAAGATACTTAATTGGATAAGGATTTATACTGTATTGCTTAAAATCGCTTCGTAAATAAGCCATTATTTCTCGTACAAAGTAAAGGATAAAAAATGGTTATTGTGGGTTATTCCTAAGAGATAAACATATACCATCACGGACTTTTTTGTAGACCTTTTTAAGTTGTACAATACTGTAGTAAATTGTTTTGATCTATCTTGTAGGATACAGTCAGCGTTTGCAATGTAAGCGCAAAAAATGTGTTTTTTTTACGACCTCACATTAAAAACCTCAAAAATTGTAGCCTATGTGTTATTCTGATGTATAAGCTATAGCCTATGTGTTATTCTGATGTATAAGCTATATTGTGGTAAAGTTTCATTCAAATCCATTCGGTAGTTTTTACGTGAAAGAGTAACAAACATACATCCATACATCCATACATCCACACATCCATACATACAAACTTTCGCCTTTATAATATTAGTAGGATTTATTTAGCTAAACTGAGTTAAAGTAACTAACGCGATAAATGTTTTTATGCTATCATTAAATGTATACCAAATTACTATATCGAAATATAAAAAGTGAAAATACCCACCCCTGCTCGCCCCTGGTGCAAAGGTGCCCATCGCGCTGCATTACCGCACAGAATAGCTATGGCCAACCTCTGATGACAATATTATTTCTTTTACTATATTTTACTTCTTAAATACTCTATAAATAAAAAAATACATATACCCAAAAAAATACATATAAACACACATCTAGGCACACTTTTCAAACAAGCTAAATTCAGCCAATGAGTTCTCAATCGAGACCTAAAGTAGCTCGACTCGACTCGCGAATTCAAATCATAAATTATACAGATGTGAATGAATGAACAGAAATAGTACATGATACACGCATGATCAAATCAATATATTAAATGATAGTTTGGACGGCCATGACCGTAACTAATGTGGGTCTTGACGTTATTCGCATTTCGAGTTTTATGTTCCTTTGAACTGGATTAGGAAGAGGTACACTATTTCTCTAGGCGAGGCCTATATCTCTATCTTCTCGTGAGAGAAGGCCACGAGTCCCAGCAGTGAGAACCTATAGTGTGCTGCTTATACTATTCTCTGTGACTCTAACGACCCTCTCTATTGAGGAATACAAATAAAGAGGGCATATTTACCGCCAACCCAAAATAAAATATATTTTGTATATTTCCTTAGCATCGTATTAACCTACAAGTGATATGACGTGAGCAATAACGTACTTTACGCCGAAAAAGGAGTACCAACCACTTATCGAAACGATGTATTGTTTCGCTGACAGTCGATACGATTGATTGTTCTATATTCTGCGTGTGACGTAGGTTCCATACCACTATAGTGTAGAATACAAAGACATAAGTACATAAATTTCAGCATACTTAATATAATCTTAAACTAAAGTATCTTGTTATGCTTGTATAGCAGTGTAGCTACTGATTTGACGGAAACAGTACTGTAACTTACTTTAGATATTTTAGCAACTTTTAATTTTGCGTGTGACTTAGGTTCCATACCACTATAGTGTAGAATACAAAGACATGTACATAAGTTTCAGAATAATATAATCTTAAACTAAAGTATCTTGGTACTTATATAGCAGTGTAGCTACTGATTTGATGGACACAGTACTGCAACTTACTTTAGATATTTTAGCTACTTTTAATTTTGCGTGTGACGTAGGTTCCATACCACTCGAGTATAGAACAAATACGAGATAAGTTTAAGCTTAATGAAATGAAATAATTTTATTTGCGTAGCCACAGGAAAATATTAAGAAATGTCTCTTGTAGGCTACCACATATGCAGCGTGCATAATGACAATAAATTTGTAAATTTAAAAATTAATTTCTTATTATGATTTAAAGTTAAGTAATTTCTATAGCATGGTACCTTGTGTATAATTTTATTATCTTATTTTATGCTTAAATATTAACGTAGCCACTGATCTAAGGAGATAATAAAATAGATTACAGTACTGCAACTTACTCTAGATATTTTAGCAACTTTTATACAAACTGCAACTTTTAAACTCGTAACATTTAACGGTTCAGCGTAACGACAACGGGTTTAACGACAAAAGTAGCGTTATCGTTAAAACTAAGTGTTCTTCCTGGCACTAAACAAGTATTGCACGAAACTGGTGCATCCAAGTTAGTTTTATTTTAACAATTTTTAAAACAACATGTACTAGACTTTGGAGTGCGGCAGAGATGCGAATGTTGAGATGGATGTGTGGAGTGACAAGAATGGACAAAATAAGGAATGAGTACATCAGAGGAAGTGTGAAAGTAGCCCCAGTGAGGGAGAAAATAAGGAGTAGAAGGTTAGCGTGGTATGGACATGTGATGCGTAGAGAGGAGAAGCATGTCACTAGAAGATGTATGGAAATGGTAGTGCAAGGAAGAAGAGCAAGAGGCCGCCCGAAAAAGACATGGATGGAGTGTGTGAATGAAGACATGAGAGAGAAAGGATTGAGTGTGGAGATGACGTCTGATAGAGGAGAGTGGAAGAAGAAGATTTGCTGTGCCGACCCCACCTAAATGGGATAAGGTGAAGTAGAAGAAGAAGTACTAGACTTTGGAGATTATGGTCAGAACGCTTATCAATATTTATCTGTCGGTTTAAAATTATAATCCAAGTTATGAACTTTCAAAGTATGTTGGGTACATTCAATAAGCCGCCCCTGCTCCCCCTTGGTGCAAAAGTGCCGATCACGCTTGCTGCATTACCGCGCTGAATAGCTATGGCCAACCTCTGCACCAAGAACGACCCGGAGCGGAAATCACCAGATTTAAGAATATCTTTAATTTACACATAGGTATGGAACTGGAATTGTAATTGTGTATATTATTTGATAGAAATAGTGTTAGCGCAAGATATGTATCGAAAATGACTTTTTGTATATGTATACAAAGTATATGATTTAATTACACTTTGTCAAAGAAAAAGTTACAAAAAAATGTTTTTAGTTAAATATCAATCTATTCTAAAAATAGTCTGAAAACATCATCCATATTTTTCACACGAACTCTTTTATGAGATGTGTACTCATGTCTGTCATAATTTAAAATTAATTACCAACACAAAGAAATCCGTCAAAACAAAACATCAAGCCGCTTTAACCGTGCGAAACAAGCCTCTATAAGAAAAAAATACGCATAAAAAATGAAGTAGGCGTAACTATAGTAACCGCCTTTAAATGACTTAATAATGAATCTAAACCGAACAAATTCACGTATCGGAAAACATGTAATTATGGTTTTAAAATATACCAGGAGAGATGACATGAGAGGGAAGGAATTGGAGATAGAATAGTGTACCGAATACCGATATCGATAAAAATACAATTAATTGAAACATATATCAAAAAATGTATTCCCACTATTATGCCCTGTATCCACCAGACATATGTACTAAGTTACAAATTATCTATCGTTATTGGAATGAACATAAATTAAATTATATACTTGTAAGTATACATATACGAGTAAATATAAGTTAAAACCTTTGTCAATACACGCTACAACGGTGATAAGTTCCACTTCCCTTTATTTATCAACTGATAAAAAGATTATTCGGAACAATAACCTCGAAAGTATTACAATGTGTCACTAATAACAAACCGTTATTAGATCTGTAATCAATCATTGATAAGAAACAATTTGTTTCACAGTCTCTATTGTTACGTTTATGTTCTTTTTTTATTCGAAACTTATTCAAATCTAATCCAAATGATAATTTAAAAAATATCAATGTTTAATTTTTAGTTACTTATAGTCCTAATTAGTACCTATCCTAGAAAAGTTTGCCCAAAAATTTCTTTAGCGTTAAAGAAACATAAGAAACTTAAAATGAATTCTAGACTACTATTAATAAGTTACGAAGATTAACAATTTTCTTATTTATAAGAGTTGTTTATTTTATTAGTTTCTCAAAAATAAGTTTTAAGCTAAGCTAAATTCAAACAAAAAAATCGATAAAAAAACTAAACATCGACTTTAAAAACACATCCCTACTCAAGATTAGGGTTCGCAGTTCTTACTTCCACACAAAGCCTTGGAATGATCTATTTGCAAAGGGCTTGTATTATTCTCAAGGTATTCTTCGAAGGGCAGATGTTTGGATCGGATCTGGAGCAAGGCAGATGCTGGTAGAACAATGGAGACACAGACTGCTGCCACTTTTGTAGAGATTTAATTAAATTATTTATAGTTTGGAGACTTTTGTAAGGATGCTGGCAAAAAAATCGAGTGGTTAGGCTTGATTGAAATCGATACTGCTAATTATTTCCTACTTTAGGTTTGCGTCGAAAAAGTTGTCAATTAATTTTTACCTTGTATTAGAATGGGGCAGGAGAAATATTGAGAACTATCTTTAGTTTCATCAGTTTATTTGACGTATATATTTTTCGTCACTACTAAATTACATCTACTCTTAGTAATAGTAGTGGTCCAATAAAATAGAGTTGTCTATAAAATCCTGACATCATTAGCATTATTGTTAATTTAATTCAGTATTAATGAAGACCTTTACCTAGACTATATAAAGAAGCGACGAGAGTTCAGTCGGCTTGCGGCCGCTTTACGTCCCAAAGGTAGAGTAGGTTTGTATTTGCCACACTAAAATAATTTTCTTTCTTTCTTTCTAAAGTACAGCTTCTCGGAAAAATAAGCTTAGTTCCTCGCAAACAGAACCCCACACCTAACTTAGTTACTTAGCTCGCTTCAAGTTAACCGAGCCACTTCCCCGTACAAGGGAGTTAGGTTTTAATTTCTAACTTGAGCACCTAACTTACAAATACTTAGCAGAGTGGAGTTGCAAGTGCTAATTAGAAACAAGAATAAACAGAACACTCCTTTGTCTTATACTTACTTAGATTATTAGAATTACTTAATAATAATAAGTAATAAATACTAGCACACATTTCACACACGGCTGGTTAGCCCCATACTAAACCATTTCTAGTTTGAATTATGGTTACTAACACAACTGATATACTACATATGCAGTGTAAACTCCATGTATTGTCACTCGATTTAACGACAAACTCTCTAAAGCGTCGAAATCAATTGGCTTTAGTTAGTTTAGCTTGTATTCAATACAATGATACATTCTCTCCATTTAACGACCACTCATTATAACAACGCTATATGAATACTTTACATCGATACTTATTTCATACCCAGAGCAACAGCCATCAAATTTAGTTCATCACAAAGATGTTGGCCATGCCGGGAGACAAACCCGTGACCCTCTGGTTGGCAGTCTGGCATGGTAACCATTACACTTACGAGGTCTTTAAATTACTTTTACTGCTGGTAGATTTGCTAACGACCCGTTAGCAAAACATGAATTTATCTTTTATTTGTGATAAAAAAAATTATAAAAGTTTTTATAAAGCTACTGTGAACCGAATAGATACTAGTTAACCGAATAGTTAGATACTAAAAAGGCGTTAATAATTATTTTTACACAAATTAATGGCCAAGAAGTCATTGCCTTGCGTTGTTAGTTCCGAGAACGGTCACTGGTGTGGCGCCACATGTCATCTGTCGCGACACTTTGACACTGATTTATTGACACTGTGTCACAAGTTGTCACGTGATGCCACATGCGCTTTTACCGACTCTACACTTGTCGTATAACATGAATTATTAACTATTTGATTTATTGTTGACAATAAAGCTTTTTATAAGTTGGAGTAGTATTTTTACGAATGTCATATTAAATTGATTAAGTTTTTTTCCGTGTATAAGATTCAAGGATTTAAAGAAAATAAATAACCTGAGAGAAAACGTATTATAAATAATACATTAAACTAAATTTAAATTGAACTACTATAAATTATTCCTTTGCACCAGGGGCGAACAAGGGCTGGTTATTTGTTTTTTTTTTATATAATTTAAATTGACATTATTTTTATTCACTAAATAAATTATTGAATAATTCGCTTTCATTTTTTTTTTAAATGTAATTTTATGTTAATTTAAATTTTATTATTTTCTATTCACACTTAGGTACTCGTACAGCTATCGTATTAAAATCGACCATCAGCCAGATTTATTTATTAAAACCTCACGTAATAGGTAATAATACTTCTAGCCTTCTACAGCATTTCGTTCCAACTTGGCTGCGCACACGCATTTCTGAGTAAATGTGCTCATTAGTGCTTATACAAGTTATTTTTAGCACGACCTGTTTTGCTTAGTAGGTACTCAACTTGTTGTAATTAGGTTTATTTCCGTATCATGCAATTGTTAAGATCGTAATAGAGATGAGAAATTAGGGTTGTCAAATTATAAACGTAATGTATTGATTATTATTTATTTATGTATAACGACGTCTGCCCTCACGCGTCTGCCCGCGTTCGGGTTGCGCACTCAGCCATGAGCCACTTCGATGACTCTGCATTTTAAATCTGTGATATCTTCGAAAATATTTATTTAATTTACATGCTGTAAAAAGCCATATTGATCTTTATTAAATGCACAATGTATTTAAGATACTTAATTGGATAAGGATTAATACTGTATTGCTTAAAATCGCTTCGTAAATAAGCCATTATTTCTCGTACAAAGTAAAGGATAAAAATTGGTTATTGTGGGTTATTCCTAAGAGATAAACATATACCATCACGGACTTTTTTGTAGACCTTTTTAAGTTGTACAATACTGTAGTAAATTGTTTTGATCTATCTTGTAGGATTTAGACAGCGTTTGCAATGTAAGCGCAAAAAATGTGTTCTTTTTTACGACCTCACATTAAAAACCTCAAAAATTGTAGTCTATGTGTTATTCTGATGTATAAGCTATAGCCTATGTGTTATTCTGATGTATAAGCTATATTGTGGTAAAGTTTCATTCAAATCCATTCAGTAGTTTTTACGTGAAAGAGTAACAAACATCCATCCATACATCCACACATCCATACATCCATACATACAAACTTTCGCCTTTATAATATTAGTAGGATATGTATGTATATTATGTAGTATATCAGTTGTGTTAGCAACCATAATACGAGCTAGAAATGGTTCAGTGTGGGGCTAACAAGCCGTGTGTGAATGTGTCAAAAAAAAACTCTTTAAAAAAGACAGACCTGTATAACCCTATGGTCTGACTGTAGGAGGCTGCGCAGGCGCCGGCCTGTCGGCTGCGGATCGCATACTGCTCGCTGTGAACTTCATTATCTAAATAATTGTTTAATATGCCGTGCAGATGCTAATTGAGGGAACAGATTTTATTAACACCAATCACCGAGTTATTTTATTCGTATTACCTATACCGCGGTTTCACTCGTAAAACAAAAGGTTTAAAAATTTAAGGCAAATATTATGCTTTATTATAAACATTTTAGGAGATTATATTTAGGGGAAGTACAGCTGTCTATATTACAAGCTCTAAGCATAGTTGTAGATCCGGCTGATGAGTTAATATAAACGTTAATACCATTTTTTGTATGAATTTTCATATGACCATTAATTAATTTTATAATTCTGTAAATCAATTTTAAAGCAAAAAATAATTTAATTTCATTTGCTGCATTGTTTAAATGTGCCGTCTTATTACGTGTTTCTCCATATAATTACAAATAACATAGCTCTGACATTGAACAATGGAGGCAAAGGTGGCTTTACTATGGCAAGGTCTATTCAGTCATGCACTAAGGATAAGCCTATTGTTCATAGTTGTTTAATCTTGCAGAAACATTCTGAGGTTTTACAACTATGTCAACGGTTAACTATGTATTTACTTTCTGCCTAGTAATAGCGTCTGTAGCTCAGCTTACTAAGGTGATCTGACGCGATCATCGAGGTGAAGTAACGATCGATGCGCGCAGTCTTTGGATAGGAACCATGCACAAGAAGTGATGCTTAAAAAGTGCCATTTTATCTGGGCACTACCGTGGGGCGGGTTACATATTAAACTTGTAGGTCCCGAATGTAAGTCTTATAGTTCAAGCAGCCGTTAAGCGAAGTCAGGGCAGCTTGACAACTCTCAGCACCAGAGCTACGACACTTAGTTCATACGAAGAAAAAAAGATTTTCTGAACTTATTGGAATAGTGGATGAAAAAGAGAAGCACAGTATAGGGCCGAAAGGCGTGCCTTGGGAGAGGCCTATTGGCCTATGTCCAGCAGTGGACGAGCATAGGCAGATGATCTTCAAACTGTGATTTAATTTATTTATTTTAAAATACATTTAGTTTATATATAAAAAATAACTTACAGTAGTTTAGTTCCAAAGTCTGTTCTGTGCCAACCTTCAAAGAAGGAAATCCATTTAATACTTGAAATTTTATGCTATTGTTTTATTCTCTTGGTCGCCTGTTGACCTTTGGCATTGTTGGTCCCTTTTCAAGTAGGTAGGACATTGTTAGAAATAAGCGTTTGTAAAAGTAGCTTTAGAATTAAGAGTAAAATATTGAAAATATTTTTTATCATATCGTAGGTAGGTAAAATGTTACATGTCATTGAATGAAATGAAATGACAATGTGCCTTTTTGTATTTCAAATCGCGAAGAAGATCTATCGCATGTCGTGTAACTTTATTCATAAATTAATAAGTACCTATAAATGTGGGAACACATAATTATGTTTGTACCGACTGATAAAATAATTTAACTGTATCACGCATTTTTTTTTAATTTTCACATATAAAAGGATAGCAGTGATAATATTATTTAGTCATGGTAAAGTTTATACTGGTATTCAGTGCTTTGGCTGATGAAATGGGTGTACTAGGGTTTTTCGTAAGAAATTTAATTCATTCATAGTATTTTCATTTTTCTTATTGAGCTTCTTGAGGCAAAAAAAAATTAGGTTGATTTTTTTAGAATCGTCGTAGCTTATAACTTATATGGTTGCAATAAGATAAAGTGCGCAGTAGAAAATACAGGGTTTCTTTTTTACTAATAAAAACAAAAATATTTAAATAAAACAAATAATGCTATATTGGACCAAACAAAAAAAAATACACCACATTTTACAAAAGCTTTAACGACTGAAAGAAATGGAACTTTAAAACTGAATATGTTAGCTTATTATCGTTTTGTTCAGAAAAAGACCTTTAAGAAGCTGATTACTTTACGATTCATAATTTCGCAGACCCAAGGGAAATGGTATACTGACAAGACAGAAAAATGTGTGAACGATGATCAGTACAAATACACTGTTGATATTCAGAAATCCACTTTGAATAAAACACATGATCAATATTATATGGAATTCGAATTGTTAGAAGATATTACTGAAGGTGATTTTGGGGTAAGATTAAGTTCATAATTAGATATCAAATTTTATATTCTATACATACCTGCTAATCCTAGATAGCGTTTTTGTGTTTTTCTTCCTAAATACTCCTCAAAAGTGTTCCAAATTAAATTTTAATAAAACTAAACCGGTGAAAACAAACATAATCCTCTCTTATCAAATTATTCTTAGAACCATATAATGCAACAAACTTATGCAAAAGACAATTTATTCATTCAAATCATTAGGAAATCCGAGTCGGAAGTAGCTTCAAATTTGCCGACACAAGAGATCCACTTGGCTAGTGGAAGAAATATTCATTGTTTGTTTTTCAGTTTGTAATAGAGACATGTCAAAAGACAGACGACGATTGCAAAGTAATAAATAGATACTCAGAATCCAGTTTCTGCAAGTTCATAAAGGATCGCTTGAAGAAACAATTTGAAAAGGCTCTTGGAGATATGCCAGACTGTCCGATACCGAAGGTAAAAAAAGTGACACGTTGAGATAAAAAATAATAATAACATATCTAGATTTCTATTCCAATTTTCATTTACATATTTACCAATCCATATATAATATATGCTTACACAGCTAAAAATAAGAAGTGTGCGAATGAACAAAAATATGCACCGCTACAAGAAATGTTAAAAATACTTTACTAAATAATTAATTTGCCCAAAGTTGAGCATTGCCATGTAAGTTTATTTGTTTTATTAGTTTATTGCATTGCCATGTAAGTGGTAATGCTGCCAACATTACGGAGACTTTTGCTTTCAAAGTGGTATCAGGTCAAAGTATCAGATCAGGTTTCAGTTTTTGACATTTAGTTTTTGTTTATTTCACAACAATTTTTTAACAAACATTTTATTTACATCATAACCAACGTTTTTCGTCACATTATACAAAGGTACTATAACAAAACAATTTAGTTTATAACGATTTGCTTTATTTGTCCCTTTTCTCTGTAATAAACACCAAGTGACATATTTCAGGGCGCTTACAAGATCGAAAACTTCATTTTCGACACCCGAGACATGATAAAGCAGGGAGTTTCTGGATCCTTCGCAGGCACGTTTTGGCTTACAGATGCAGAAAACAAAGTGGAATACGCCTGTTTCCGCTCACATTCCACTTTTGTTGACCACGATGATCTACCAGACGATGAGAAGGAAGAATAATATTATAAACAAAATTTTAAATTCTGTTAAATATTATATAAGAATATAAGCCTAAAATATGTTATAGTATCTGTCAAAAAATAAAACTGTCAAAATAAAATTTCTTATCTCTCTTCTACTTGTCTTTCGAACCACCATTAAACATATCTACAGGAATCTAAGCGACCAGTAAGCTCATCATCAGCCAGTAAGCTCATAAGATAAAGAAGAGCAAATGCAAGTTTATTCAAATGCAAAACGATATAATAGTTCTTATTTTGGTAAAATCCTCAAGACAATATCATAGGTTCTGCCAAAAATGTTATCCATTGAATGAATGAATGAATGTTATATATTTTCCAATAAGTCACAAAGATATTACATTTCACTTATAATAACTAAACTTCGAATTGAAATCGTTTAAAGATGTCATTACAATAATTACAAAATTTCTCAGCTGTAAAGGGGCCTTATATTGAGATCATACGTTTACGTATAGAAACAAAAGCAAATCGAAATCTATACATTAATAGTAGTAAACACACGAAAAAAGTTATACTACTCAGATACGTTACAGTTTTCGATTCGTTTTTGTTCGTATTCGAAAACCATCGCTTCTTATAGCACGTGTCTTCGTCAGGCTAAAAAAATGATTTGTAACTCTCAGTATTCTTTTCATAGTCTCATGACAGATGTTTTATCTCCGCCGGACTCTAGCTATTCATCGACCTCAGCAAATAGAAGGTGATGGCAAATTTATGTCTTGAATAGACTGATTTGTACCGCACCTTGAAAGACATGGCAAAAAATGATCCATTTTCGAGCTAATACAACGTGGCTCTGAAAATCTTCTTAGCAACTCATTGCTACATTTAAAAAGAAAACATAATGTTAATTTTGTTTTATTTTTTGTAGGTTAAGCGTCTGTGTCGAGAATATTCATACAACTCAGACGTTCGAATAAAACTTTACCATGAATATACTAAACTACTCGCAAAATTAATTTATTTAACGATGTTGTTCCTAGGAAGTATAGTAATCAATCTGACTGATAGTAATTTTGAATGAGTGCGCAAATAACCTATTATGATTTTTGTTATAGAATAGTTTCGATTTGTATCTAATAATTAAATCGATCGATTGGCATTACTTTCATTATCTCATGCTAAAATTGGTAATTTTTGTAGAGGAGAAAAAGTATGCCAAAAACTCATTATGTCATGATCAAAATATTTATAAATACAACATACTATTTTATTACCTACTTGGCTAAAAAAAAAACAACCTTTACACCTTTCTCTTGAAAACAATTAACTTGTTCTTAGTAACAGATCGTTCATAAGATTTAGCAGTTTCAGTGCCACGTTGTACAGCGTTTTATTCAAAGAAAAACTCCGGTCTTGACAAAGTTAGGAAGTTTGAATTGCGTAACATTTCTTATTGAATTGGGATCTGTTTTTATACACTTTGTGTTGTTGAAGATTTCATTCGAAAGAAGTTAGAAGGACGCTCGTGCCACGACATTTTGTAATTTGAACAAGCAATATGTCTTATAATTTCAACGAAATCCACTAAATTCTTTTGCAAAAATTATTAAGAATTTGTAATGAGAAGACGGGAAATAATGTTTATTAACGTCTCAGGAAAATAGTAATAAAAATAAAATTAGTTCCATTTGCGATCACTAGGGTTCGCTCATCATTTTGTAACTTAAAAAATATGAGATTATAATAGAGAAAAGTAATTATATAATATTCATTATTGATTAATATTTTTTTATTGTAAATTAAGAGCGGTAAATTATGTTGAAAAAATTGCTCAAAGACCACCCTAAAAACATTTATGCTTAGTTCGGAACCAAATACGACTTATAAATAGAAATAAACCTGGTTAAAAAATCTAAAATTAATATTTTGAATCAGTTTTTTTCGTATTGATTAAACTGATTGGAACCAAAATAAGTATTATTCTTAGAGGGATTTTTGACGGCTTCAAGCTTGTAACAAAAAAACTGCAAATTCGAGTTTCAATTCATGAAGGCTCAGAAAATGGTTATGAATATAAATAACTTAGTTCCATTTTCGTTCACTAGAGTTCGCTCATCATTTTACTTTACTTAAAAAATATATATCAGAGTAAAGCTGAAATATAACATTTGAAAAGGTTTTCCACGTATAATTAGTACCTAACAACTATAACTGCGACAAAGTCAATATTTTTAACCTTGACCATTGCGTGACTGTGACCGCCATTTCCCGTGTTTACAGGCTGTGATTTTGCCGTCGCTTAGTAATTATGGCTTTAATAACACTAGCTTTCATGTTTGGTGGTAAAAAACACTTGGTTATTTTTAATTTCTTTACAATTTTTTTTTTTTTATTGATCAATAGGCTTACGTTTGACCGCAGCTAGCCTGATGTTAAGCTTGACTGTGGTCTAAGATGTAACACGCTTGCCTAGAAGTAACCTATTTACTCTAGATTGAAGACCCCCAAATTGTACTTCTCGGGAAAAAGAGACTCAGGAAGAGAGTTCCAAAGCTTCGCAGTTCTAATGAATCTAGCTGCCTATACATATTATATGATGATATTTATACATTAATAATTTTTTTAATTTGTGGTTTTATTTTCTAAAGCTTAGAATAAATTTAAAGAGACTTTTTATCTTTGTAGTCGCTTTCCGGTGAAGGAAAAAATTGTGAACATTTTCGCGAAAATATTAAGATGCCTTACGTGAACAGTATACAATGTTTAATTGTGAACATGTTTGAGGACCACAATATTCTAATACGTGTGTAATCCGCTAACCAGCACTTGTCCAGCCAGCGTGGTGGATCATAGCCTCTATTTCTCTACTCGTGACACAAGACCCCGAGTCCCAGTAGTGGGCGCTCATAGTGGACTGCTTATGCTAAAAAGAAATAGTAAGTTGTTAAGGACAGTTTAAACTAAGGATAAATTTATCTTTCCCCGGCTAAGTTTCATATTACTCACCACTCTAAGTTGAGAGGTTTTCAGATTAATCTCCCATCACTTGAAGTGCTATCAAACGAGGGGTAATCCTATACGATGTCGAGGGCACTTTGTGGGGCATTTGTCGAGAAAATTGTAGATAGGAATATACATAAATATAGTATATTTGTAGATAAGAAGTAGCTTTCTACATATTAGGACGCAGTTTTATTATCATTAATTCAGTTTTCGAATCGTTAGACTTACCAAAACGTAATTTAAAAAACGTGTATAATTCGCGCGATAGTTAATTTTTTGATAAGTTTTATAATAATAAATGCTTCTTAGAGTAATAAATAAATTGAAACAAATGTTCCTTTTTTTGTAGGTAATGCTGTAATTAATGATAATATATATCGTTAGAGATTACAATATTTAAATAGAAGACAAAATTAAATATTTAGTGTACTTCCGCTGAGATCCGAAATCCAAATTAAGACAAGTAAAGGAAAAATTAACTAAGATTAATTAACTAAGACTAATTAATTAAGATTAACGTTACCTATCCCAATTCGGAAATTCTTAACTCTACACGTGTTTCGCCTAACCACAAGGTATCATCAGGAGATGCTGACTCTTCGAACGACAAGTCGAGAGTGAGGCGCCGCGCTCACTCTCGACTTGTCGTTGTTTGGATTTCGGATCACAGCGGAAGTACACTAAATATTTAATTTTGTCTTTTATTTACAATAGATTTCCGCTAAGTAACGCCTGAGTCAATAAGTTAATTACAATATTTATTAGATGCTGTTTTTATATGAATTTATATAAATAAGTCGGAGGCCTACGGGCGGCTAAAAAATTCGACACCAGAGCCTGACCACATAGCTCATACGAAGAAGAAGAAATGAACGCACCGTAAAAATATTGAGCCAATGACGACCTCGTTGGCGTAATGGTTAACATGCCAACCAGATGGTTCCGGGTTCGATTCTCGCTACGGCCAACATCTTTATGTTGAACTAAATTTGGTGACTGTCGGTCTGGATGTTCAATATGTATCGATATAAAGTAATTTATGTAAGTCTACATATGTAGTTAAACAGTTGTTTTAGCAACCATAATTCCAGTACAAACTAGAAATGGTTTAGTATATATGTATAGGGCTAACAAGCCGTGTGTGAATTTTGTTCTATTATTAAAAAAGTGCCTCCACTAAAAATTTTTTTTTTTACTTTAAATAGGTCAGCGCTTGAACAAAATTCACCAAAAACACACCTCTGCTTCCATTTCTACTAACAGTATAATAACAGTTGTAAATTAGCTTTTAGCTGTAAATTGCCTACATCAGGGCCAAGGTTTGCTTTCACGACTTCGTGCCGAGGTAAAATTAATATTATGTAATGCTGGACCTAAGTAATAACCTTTTTAAATTAAGGCTTGTTTTTACTAAGGTAGGGTAGCTAGATTCCGGTAAAACTGCAAAAATTATTATTTCACTACAGCATTGTGTATTAAAAGTATAAATTAAAAAAAAATAGAAATCCCAGACAGAATAATTTTGTTGGCCAATTTAAAGTTATCATAACGCATGTACTCTATCTACTCTGTATTAAAACTTTTTATTTTATACCCCTGATAAGAAAGTTGTGAAAAACTATGTGATCCGTTATTTTGCTGCGGCGGCCATGTTTTGATTTTCATCAAATATCATGATTAACACATTATTCAAAGAAAAAACTAAATTGAAATGGGTTTATTCGTTCGAGAGCTACGATGCCACAGACAAACACAAACACGTCAAACTTATGATTACTCCGTCGTTTTTGCGTACTGGCATAGTCATAGTTTTTAAGTTTTATAATATTTACGAAACTTAGTTTCCTATTTTTATATAATGCACGAAAAAAACGTTTAAAAATCTCTTTCTGGTAGCCACTTAAGTTACAATTTGTGTACTCCATAGATTACACTTTTATTCTTAACAAATAAGGCAAGTAATAACTGACAAAATAAGCCCTTATAGATTCAAGTACCTCTACACGGTTAAACCCTGTTAAACACTCGTTTAACACCTTTACGATGTCGTTAAACCCATGCTACGGGCGGGTCTCGACGACCCATGAATGCTAATATAGGGTCAAAACTACCCCAGCCCATTGCCAAAAGACCCCGTATCTTAACCCTTGATTTATAGAGATCTAGCTGTAATAAAAGTTAATTTATTGCGGGAACAAGCGGTAATGAGCTAATTCAATGGGTTTTGAAGTTTGATATGTTTGTAGATTGTTGGACAAGTTTTCGGCAATAAATTTCTTGATAATAAATGTCAGGCCTCGCTTTCGTATCAAAGGAATTTTGAACTATCTTTGGATTTATAAAGCGCCGTGTACGAGTCAAACTAAACGATATTTAAGGCGAAATATCTTGATTTTATAGTTTTTATGCTATAATTAGTAAACGGTAAAAAATTACAAACAAATGCTTAAAGGTCGTCTTAATAACTACTCTAAGAATATTTATACTTATGTTGGTTACAACGACTTATAAATTAGAAATAAAACTTGTTCAAAGAATCTAAACATAAGTTTTGTTTGTAACCAGTGTTTTTTTTTTCAAATTACTAAAACTGTAAAATAACTTTGTTCTTATCTTCGCCATTCTAGAAGAAAGTCGATGTAAAAATAAAAAGTATTAACCGCAGCCTTTTTAATCAGACCTAGTTACTATCTTACATTTCACGGCCAACATTTTTGTGCTGAACAAAATTTGTTGCCTGTCGATCTGAGTGTTCATATGTATCTTTATAAGGTATTTATGTATGTATATGTAGTATTCCAGTTGTGTTAGCAACCATAATACAAACTAGAAATGGTTTAGTTGGGGCTAACCAGCCGTGTGTGTAATGTGTCAAAAAAGTGTATCTTACCTCACGAATCATTTAGGAGCAGATACTTTGTGAGCAATTTGACACGGTGATCCATCCATCAAAGATATAAATGTACATACAATCCGTTTCAAATTCAATGCAACTTGGTCGGTGAGGTCATTAGTAAATTGTGGTGCAATTTACTAATGACCTCAAAAGCAACAAACAAAGGTAAAACGGACCGCCAAGATACAGGCTCATGCCTAGGTTGGGGTCCATTGAACACTCACAGCGACTAACACAAGCTCTGGTATATCCAAACTTGAATGTAAGCTGTAGTTATTACTTAAGATAAGGTGATCTAACATATGTAACAATTTGAAAATTAATGTGTATAGCTTTAGGTTTATGGAAAAATAAAAAATATATTTAATTTACAAAAATATACGCTGAAATATCACATGTTTGGTATTAACTTGTAATGATAATAATATAATGAATCACACTAATATTGTGAATGCGAGAGTTTGTGTGTGTGTGTGTGTGTGTGTGTATGTATGCTACTTCTTCACGCCCAAACGGCCGAATCGATTGGGATGAAATTTGGCATAGAAATACCTTGGATTAGCACATAGGCTACTTTTTTCTGGATAAACGCTTTTTGCTACCCGTGGGCCTCAGCTTTTATATTTTGACATATTTTTTTGCAAACTGTACCAAATGTCGTCACGGTCCAGGTTGCATAGGATATATTTGAAATAAGTAATATTATTTCAAATTTTTAAATTTATTTTTAATTATTTTCTCTCCACTTTAAATACGGGTGCATAAATGTGATTTACTATTCAAATGAAGCACTATCAAATAAAGACAAGAACTAGGTACCTATTCTTTAAGAATAACTATGACGCGTATTTTTTTGCCAATTCGATTTCTTCTAGTTCTCTTTGCATCTTTTGCCAATTTGTTTACCGTTACAATTGTCTTCTCTCTTTCCCACTAGGTGGTGTCATTACATCTTATTTTCTCGTTCCGTTTTACTCTATCAGCTATCATTTCTTTATTCACTTTTTTCCTCTTACATATATTTCTTTTATCCACGAAGCTTCTTTGCATATCTTCAACAGCTATGCTATAGCAGTAGTACGTACGTAGTTATTAAAAAAAAAAATATATATATATATATATTAGGACTCATTTCACACACGGCTGGTTAACCCCATACTGAACCATTTTAAGTTCGTGTTATGGTAGCTAACACAACTGATATACTACATATACATACATAAATATTTTATATAGATACATATTTAACACCCAGACCCACAACCAACAAATTTAGTTTAGCACAAAGATGTCGGCTGGGCCGGGAATCGAACCCGGAACCTTCTGGTTAGCAGTCCGGCATGGTAACCGTTGCGCCAACGAGGTCGTCGACGATTATTAACGTAAGTTTAAGCAGTTTACTTCTTCTAGTCACATGTTATTCACTTTTACCGTCAGATTTCACGTAGGTATTCAATCTATTATCCTTCTTAACTAAGTAAAGTATAGTAGGTATAGTATATAAATGTAGTAAGTAATGCATGTATGTAACAGTCGTAACAGTAGGCCGCCGATTTCCTGCACCGCCATCATTGGAGAGTAACCGCCACAGATGTCAACACTTGCGCAATACAAACACCGCACGCGTCGCAACTTTTATCTAGAAAGCGTGAAGTCTTATTCGATTCGATTAGGTTATTAGACTTTCGTGGTTACGACGTTTCGTAATACTTATTTGCTTACTTATATGAGTGTGTCTGGAGCTCAAATTTCTACATTCTTTAGTAAACAACAATAACAAATAAAACATGTCAACAATCTAGCTTTATCACTTATTTATCACACCAAAGGAACCATTTTATTCTGTAATTTTAATACACTGCCGCCATTATGTCAGTTGTTTACAAAGTACGAAAATAGACAACGAAAGCGCCATCTATGCGATTGACGAGAACTACTATACTTACTCAGCAGATCCGCTACTCGCCAATAGATGGCAGCACACATCTTACAAAAAATGGAACCATAGAGAACCCAAACAGTTTGGGTTCTTATTTTACATTTCGTCATTGAATACGTAAACACAGTTTTATTCAATTAAACATATACATAGAGCGGTACGGTTAAATTTAAAATATTACAAGTAAAGCGATCAAAGATATTTATTTTAGTCTCTGTTGTTTCAGATTCGTTTGTCAATAGCCAAGAATGGACGGCAGCACGGGGTGTTACGGAACTGCGGGTCGGTGTCCTAGGCTCACCGGACAGCGGGAAATCGGCTCTTGTACATCGGTACTTAACAGGAGCTTACATGCAAGAAGAAAGTCCTGAAGGTATGTGTCTATTCGTACTATACATACAGGAAAATTGTAAAGAAATTACTGCCATCTGTGAAGAATAATAGAACTAGCATAGTCAAATCTAACATTACATTTTTATTATTATCTTAGTTAGTATTATTTTATTTTTGATCTATTGAAATTAGAATAAAACTAAACTTATACTAAACTAAATAAAATTGCAGCTTAACCTAATTGTCACCAACTAGTTTTGTAGTTTTGTTATGATTCTTTGTTTTTTTTTTATACTTATATTTGTTCATGTTGTGTACACATAGTTAGGAAAATAATCTAGTTTTGATCCTGGTTAATTAATCTTTTTTAGTTATAGTTTTGATTATTTTTCTGTTTTGTGAACCGTAATAACTAAAAAAAAGTTAGTAAAAAGAGAAGTCTAAATTCCATTTACTGCCATCTAGTGAGTATGAAGTAAACTAATATCATGTGAGATGTTCTATTTTAGTTATAGTCATTCTCGCTAGATGGTATTCGCATACGTTACTTTATGTTTACAAAAACTATAATAATTATTATAAGCAGTTTTATATTTTATTCCCATTTCAGGTGGTCGATTCAAGAAAGAAGTAATCATAGACGGCCACAGTTACCTTTTACTGATAAGGGATGAAGGTGGACCTCCTGAAATGCAGGTTAGTAAGGTAACCTAGCTTTAGAATAAGTCCAGATGTCTACGTAGACGTAACATATTACAAATGAAGTCGGTAAAAAAATACATGTCGATATAAAAAAGTACAAGGCGTATTTCGTTATTTATTTATTATAAATTAATAATATTAACGTTATAAAATATTGCAAAAATAGCATAAAGTCCGTCTAAAGGAGCCCTTTAAAAATAGGTATATATTTATATATACATATTTGAGTACCAATTGTCTTATGAATAAGAAATAAAGTTGGTTAAAAAACCTAAAATTAAGTTTTTTGTTTTTGTTTCATATCAATAAATCTGTATTAAAAGTACTTAAATAAATACAACTATTCTTAGAGTGGTTTTTAGACGGTCTTTATGCTACTATTCAGATATAAATAAATCGTAAATGTTAATAGAGGAAAAACCATAAAAACAAGAGATTTCCTTTGTCTTCCTTAGGAAAGCCTTAGGAAACAAATCGTTCTGTATTAACTTGGTTAAACAAAAAAAAAAAAAAAACTCGTATAAAAATATAGCTATTATTCAGATATTTTTTAGCGTTAACGATATATAGTGAAAAAAACCGTAAAAACAAGAGTTTGCCTTTGTCTTCCTTAAGAAAGCCTTAGAAACAAATAGTTCTTTATTGATTTGGTTAAAAATACATAAATAACAACACTTTGTAGAAAGCCGACATGCGGAGTTGTATTCGGATGCTCCTATCGATTTGTACTACAGAGGGGATACTTACCGTTTAATAGACGCGCTATTTGCAAGGGAAATCCTTTCATTTTACGTCTGTGGACGTACTAAGGATTATATTGAAATACAATTAAAGCGATTCTTATCTTTATTTCGTTTTCATAAAGTTATTTTTTTTTTATAAATATTGGGACACATTTACTTAAGAGGGCACAATACAAGTTGGCTGAAAACCGCCACGTTCGAAATAGTCAAACTGCATCATAATAATATTTTTCAAGAATTAATATATCAGAAATCCTTAAAAAATATATTTCTTTACAGAAATATCAGGAAAATAATTAATTATAGTTATTTATAATATAATACGACTGGTTAGCCCCATACTAAACCATTAATAGCTTGTATTTTGGTTTCTAACACAACTGATATACTACATAATTATACACATATCGATACATATTTCACCCAAACCGACAGCCATCAAATTTAGTTCATCACAAAGATGTTGGCCGTGCCGGGAATCGAACCCGGGATCTCTTATTTGGCAGTCCGGCATGGTAACCATTTTGCGAACGAGTTGAGTGTGCGCACAAACCGATTAGTTTCGATCTTATTTGCATTTGTTTTTTTTCTTTATTTGTTGGTTTGCAATAAAGTAATATTATTATTATTATTTGCGAGTACTGGGAAACTTTAGAACTCTCATTTAGAGTCTTTGTTTCCTGAGAAGTTGTCTACAATTTTATTCGTTTTTTATTCTGTATATATGTCAGTCAAAGCATCAGAAAGAAAACAATAGAATATAGATTTAATTGAAACTTAACATATTTACCAGTACATATTATAAATACCTATCGACGTTTTTTCGTTTTTTATTTTTGTAAAATGAAGAAAACGAACACATTAAAATGTCTAACAAGCCTTGAGTGCGTCTATGGTGAATGTCACTAAGGATTTACAAGCGACTTGAGTTTTACGATGTTTACCATAACAAGACGTTTACGATTCTAAAATAGCGTTTCGGTTTTGTAAGGACACCAAATACTGGTAGGAGCTTAATATGGTGGTCTAATAGTTGATGTTTTTTGAACATATTTAACACACGGCTGGTTAGCTCCATACTAAACCATTTCTAGTGTGTAGGTATTATTGTTGCTAACACAACTGATACACTTCATATACATACATTTAATTTTGAATTATTGTGTAGTGTTTTTTTCATATAATTTTAATATTAGTGTAGTCATAAAAATAATCTGTAGTATAGTCATAAATATCTCCTGAACATACATACATACAAATACACTTTATATCGACACAATATATTTAACACACAAACCAGTAGCGCCTGTAGCTCGGCTATCTAAGGTGATCTGACGCGATCATCGAAGCTAAGCAATCGGTCGATGCGGACGGTGTTTGGATGACCTTGCACAAACTGTCCTTTTTGAAGCGACATTTTCATCTAGGCGCTACCGTGAGCCGGATGACACGTTAAATTTATAGGTCCCGGCTGTTAATCTAGTACAGTCAGTTAAACAGTCGACAAGCCAACTCAGAGGTCTTTGGGCGGCTTGAGAACTCTCAACAGCAGATTGACCACTTAGCTTTTCTTTTACTCTGAATTGTTTTTTTTTTTACTCTAAATAGGTCAGCGCTTAACCACAATTCACCTGATGGTAAGTGATATTGAGGTCTACGGTGGGTCGCGCTTATCTAAAAGGAACCTGTTCACTCTCGCCTTGAAAATGGCTAGATTGTAGTCATTGGGGAACAGGGAATTTGGCAAGAAATTCCAAAGTTTGGCGGTTCGGACAACAAAGGTGGAGGCAAAACGCTTTGTGCGTGCTCATACGAAAAAGAAGATGAAGAACATTCAGACCGACAGCCAATAAATTTTGTCATCGCAAAGATATCCCCCGTCCCACGTTTAAATTATAACAAATACAGGTTGTTGTACCTATTTAGGTAATGGCATAACACGGTTACACGAAGTTTAATTCTCCAAGTTAGTGTAATAGCATTAAAATGAGGAAGAGGCAATTTGTTAGCTTGTCCTAGTTTTGACTGTAGGAGGCTTCCGATTGAAGTAGCAGGTTCTACTTAGTTGTGACCTTTTGACGTCATAAACACACTTTTCAATAATGTCTTTATTAGCATCACACATACTGTAATACAAGAAATTCAAAAAACAGTAACCCTGTGCTTACTAAATGGGGCATGGCTAATACTGCTTAAAATTAATGACTTAAGACCTTTGTTTTTTTTTAATATAACATTTTCTAAAAATGATTCCTAGCTAGAACAGTTTATTGGCCCTAAACCCCCTATATACTAAATTTCATTCCAATACATATATATATATACAAGAATTGCTCATTTAAAGATATAAGATTTAGTTCTAGTTATTTACATTTAAATTATCATTTATTTATCTTAATATTATTTACTCATTCTTAGACAGTTTAACTTTCTTCGCATTTGGGTGTTAATCCAGTAAGGTGTGTAATTACACGATTCAGCGACACTCTAGCCTAAATTGGAGCATGCCTAGTCTGGACAAACTGACATTCTTCATTAAACAAAATGCCATACCGCTGCAAGCAACATGCATAAGCAGCCCACTATACGATGCCACTGCTGGGACACGGAACCTTCCCTCACGAGGAGAGAGATATAGGCCATAATCTACCACGCCTAGCCAAGTACAAGTTGGCGGATGACACACGTCTTCGGATATTGAGATCCTTAAGAATGCCGGTTTCCTCAAGATGTTTTCTTTCACTGTAAAGCGAGTGCAAATCCACACACTTGAAAAACAAGTCATTAGTGTAGGGCCGGGAAGTCAAACTTACCACTGTATCATCTTAAGATTGAGTTTCGACTATTGCCGTAATAAACATAAGATATCTTGCTTCGCGATAACAGCTTTAAGATTTATGACCGTACGCAGTGAGCTTTATAACCCCGTATTACTATACTAATAACGCTTAAATTCCTCAAACTCAAATAAGACTACACTCTTACTTTCGGTCTTATTATCCTTACCGTTTTTTAGAGATATTACCTTATATCTAATACATTTTTGAAAGAAGGCCGGGAGCGAACCAGGCGCCGTCTGATGGATAAACAGACGTTTTTGCTACCGAGCCACACTTGCATTTTTAAGCCAAACATTGGAACAAAACCAATTATGTACCATCGACAGCTGTCGAACAATGCACTCGCTGAAACCGAGAACCGCAGCAAATCGATTCTAGCTCGACTCATCGAGTCGGATGTCGACTCGACTAGCATTAATTAAGTCGGTAATCGAACCCCTGACAATAGTTTGCCGTGCAAACAACGGTAGGTTTCGAGTGTTGGGGGTTGAAGTGCTGAGTATTGCTCTCAACTAGATTTATTTACTGGCAGCAAATTTTTAAACCCCGATGCAAAAAAAATAAGGTTAAGCCACAGTCTTCTAATTAAGAAGTCTGTGGGTTAAGCGTAGACAAATATTTTAAATATATATTTGTCTATGGCTTATGTTTGACGTCCTTCTGTGTGTGTCTATGACATTTAGTCTATACGATCAAACAAACTTACCGAGTGAAGGTCGATCATTACTTTATGAGTCACTTCATTTGAATTTAAGGTATTATTTTTGGTTTAACAAGGTAGTCCCTTTATCCTACAGGCAACTCACGGATTTTAGATGTTTTTATTCTATGTCCTGGCAATCTTTTTTCTATAACATATAGTTTAGCTCCAATAAATATTTACCAAATAATATTTTTTGTATATTTACGTCATTTTAAATATTTTCTTGTATTATTTATTACCATTATTCTAATCGTGTCTACCAATTCTGATGTTTCACTTAAAAGATTTAAAATATTGTCTCGATAAGTGCTTCTGCTAATTTATAAATTCCTATTTATGAAATTCTTTACCTGATCAACAATCCCAAATATGTATTCGATTGATCGACTATCACATAGTTAAATTGTTCCACCAAACGAGCTAATCCCGAGACTCTTTTATTTAATTACTCTAAATAAGTCAGTGCTAGACCACAATTCACCAGATGGTAAGTGATATTAAGGTCTACGGTGGAGCATGCTTACCTAGAAGGAACCGGTTCATTCTCGCCTTGAAAATATCTAAATTAATGTCATTGAGGAACATGGAACTCGCCAAGGAATGCCATAGTTTGGCTGACAACAACATATACAAAATAAACATCAACCTAACGCGTGCTAAACCCGGCGTTTATCAACCGAGATCCATCACGCAACATCACCCGCATCGACGTTCTGACGTCACCACATTATCGGGTGTGTGACGTCATTATCCCACCCGGGATCGACCCGCGACCTGATTGTCCGGTTATAAAGCTCCCACCGGCCGAATTTATACCTCGTCTGTGACTTTTGTTATCTGCGGGACGATGTGGCCATGCCTTCTAAGTCTTTCTAGGATTACTTCGTCAATTGAACGTTTTTTTTTCAATTTTCGTTGTTTTTGAAGCGTTATGGGATCTAAATAGAATATTTTAAAAATCCCATAAATCCTGCGTAAATGTGCTACGAGTTTTTTCAGTATTATTATCTGTAATTCGGTGTTAAGAATAGTAAGAGTTCTGAGACAAAAATCGTTAGATAGTTTTATTTTTTAAAAATAGACGTTTAAAAATTTTGAGCTTCTAAAAGTAGAAATAAATTAAAACAAATCTTATTTTTTTTGTTGTCCAAATTTCAAAATTGTTTATTGTTAACATTAAATGTTTTTTTTTCGTGAAAAACCAAGAAGCGCCAGCAGTAGCTGTCGCTTCTTTCGTATCATCATAGACAAAATGTATGTTTTGTCTATGGTATCATTATTCAATTTTAGTTGTTCTTTAGACGGTCATATTATGCTAGTTTTTCGATTTTTTACCGTTTATGATAATAAAATATAACGAAAAAAACTGTAAGTTCAAGATTTTTGCCCATGTCGCCGACAAAAAAAACTCAATATTAAATAGTTCAAGCTTAATCTTATAAGCAATTTATCTAAATACATATACAGGTGGGTTTACTTGTAAAGGTAGTCTCAGAACAAAGCGTGCCTCTTGCTTGTCAGGTATGCACAAGGCATGTGTAGTTACTATAAACTAAATTCTGTTCTAATGTACAAACAGTTTCAGGTCCGAAGCATCTCTGTTGTCGTTTCCGAAATATGTATCCTTTAAACTTCGAGGAACCTTGTTCTAGAATTATATGTTAGTAGTGAAATCTTATTAAACCTGACCTCGAGAGAAGAACACAGACTTAAATGAACGAGTGTTCAAGGCTAGGGCAATCAATAAAAATGTCCTTGCATTCAAGACGAGAAAAGTTGTTTTCTCTGAATACTCGTATTAATTGGTAGAGTCTGAGATGCAAATGCATTAGAAAGAAAGCTCTTTATTAATTTTACTTAAGTACGAGTATGTATTTTTTTCCAAATCGATTGATTAACAAGCAAGCTTTGTCTGTATACGTAGCTATTAGTTAGACAAGTCTAATATTATCTAAACCTTTTAAATCCACGGGCAAAAGTTTGTATTTGTGTGTAGTTTCATTTATTAATCGGGTTTTTCCCAAGGCAACTACGAATTCTTACATCGTGGAATACGCTCAAGGTCCTTCAACGGAAGACTCATGTCTTCGGATTAAGTGGTCCTCAACATAGCAGCTTCATTATATTATTCTTCTTCGTAAAGAGAGAGCAATAATAAACGTATTTTTTGGAAAACAAAAAAATTATGTAGGGTCCGTATCGAACCAGAGTCCGTCATATTGAAAAACAATCATTTTCCCACCGAACCTTACTCACTTTTCCACCAAGCTACACCTGCTTTTCTGCGGAGGAGTCACGACCCTCGGTAATGAGGAATGCAACAAAGGAGGAGAGGGCTTAAAACTTCTTAAGCGAGTTTAAAGCTCAAGCATTTGAACTGATTTGCATACCATTGATAGATTCTGGACTTTCACGCTGGCTACTTTTTATCCGGGTATAACGAAAATACCATCGAGAGTGCAGTTACTAAAATTATATTGAAAATTCTACTCTCGATTGGGCTTCACAAAATGTTAGTAGGTATATCTGGCATAAAGTTTAACGCTTGATGCGTATTTAAATGATAGCATTGTCTGGGCTACCCGGTCAACTACCCTCCGAGACTATATCTCTAAGGGCATGAAAGTTCAAAGGCTCTTTTTTGATAGAGCTAGGAATATTTTAATAATATTTTCTGGAGATAGTCGCCGGTATCTGATTCTGGCATTTTAGAGGTATAGCTTCTTTTATTTTAGTGTAATAGCTTCGATGTTATAAATGAGTTAACATTTTCTTAACAACTTTAAATCGTTAAATTTGTTAGCTGAGAAAAGGTACTCATACAACATACATACCTACATAGACAAGTGTACAGTCAAAAAAAAAACCGAACACCATTCTGGATTTGTCTTCTTGGATTTGTTTTGTTTTATTTGGCTACATTTCACACTCGGCTTTTTAGCCCAAACTAAACCATTTCTAGATTGTATTATGGGCGCTAACACACCTGATAGACTACATATACATACATAAATACTTTATATCCATCCATATTTACCACTACAGACACGTCAAGCTTAAAATACCCCTTCTTTTTTAGCTGAGGGTTAAAAAAAATTGCAGCAGTAAAACAAACAACATCCATTTGGACTAGGAGCCCATAATAAGCGAGACCGTATAACGTCGCCATTTGGGTACACAACCACCATTACCGGCTATAATAATCGTTACATTTACAGCAAAACGGTCACAAATGGTCACTCTATCGCAATGATACTAATATCCCATTTGATAGCCGATGTAAGCAATGTCTCATATAAGCGCTGTTCGCCTCTGCGGTCGCGGGACGGGGTGCCAGCAAAGGACAGAGTTATAATGTGACCGCGCGGTAGAGCAGGACGGATTAAACAGTTCAGTGGAATGTCGGTGGTCTAATTTTCGCGTGTCCGTTGTAATTTCTGTTAGTTTCATCTTCGTATGAGCTATGTAAGCTCTGATGTTGAGAGTTTTCAAGGCGCCCAAAGGCTTCTGACTTGGTTTAACGACTGCTTGTACTAAGACTTACATTTCTGTAATACCTACTGATTAAGTAGGTAATCTACGGATTACTTAAAAATTAAACTTTTTTTATTTACACTAGATGGGTTTGATCACAATTAACCTGATGGTAAGCGACGCGATGGTGGAACGCGTATACCAAAAATAAACCGGTTCACTGTAGAAATAAATTCAAGGTATCATGTGTCAAGGTGGATTGATTCTTCTTCTTTCTTTCTTTCAGGTGGATTGATTTTAATTATTTAGATATACAATAAGTGCGTAGCACACTGCGCGGTAATAGTTAGGGTAGTGAAGAATCACTTACGTATTTCGAAAGATGGGTAAAGCAATGAGCTATCAAGTAGGATATTACAATTGTCCTATCACCATAAAACGCGCGCACCTCTTTGCCTCCATTCGCAACGAATTGGAAGGTGAATGGTTATACCAAAACTGGAAATAGAATTAGTTGGCACGTAGGCTTCACTTTAGTATAAATAGATTGAATAGTTTAATAGGCAATTGAACCTTGAATTCGTAAGTAGTGAAATAATGTACTTAGACACAACTAAAACTACCGAATTCTCAATAACTTACTCACATTTAATATTTATGGAACGAAGGCAGTCTCTGCCTTCATCTAGCATAGGGATATCCCCCGGACAGATGTGTCCGGAGACGGCCGTCCGACGGTCATGTCTTGTAGCTAGGACCAGTCCAGAGACCTACAATTTAACGTGTCATCCGATCCATGGTATCGCCCAGATGAAAATGCTACATTTTAAAAGTCAGTCATCAGGTACATAACTGACTATTAAAATGTGTCACCTATCCAAATAATATCTGCATCGCCGTTCGCTCGTCGTTGATCGCGTCAAATCACCTTAGTAATTAGTAGTACAGGCTAGGCATTTAACTAGCAGGACGCGTAACTAAACAAGTACATAAGCAAAACTCTGTTCTAAGCTGAAGCTTGTCTAATCTGGAATAACTGGCCTTCAAGCCTTCTTGGAGGCCAGTCTCTCTGCGTCAGAGTTTGTAGGTAACAATATAATTTTAAAATAATCTCACTTTTAAAATATCTAATTCTATGTCTACAGTCCAGTCTATTCTGGTCTAGTGCCCATTCCATACTCAATGGCTCTTTATCAAAGGATTGTTATTCGCAGTACAATTGACAATCACTTAGACAGGAAACCAATTGGTAGTTCCATAGATTATATTAAAGCAATCAGTAGATAGCTATACCTAGACTATATAGACTGAGAGGTATGATGATTTATCAAATTGGTTAGTAAAAATATTGAGGTTTAGTGACTTTACTCGTATTATAAACGTATAATATTAGTTATATCACGGAAAAAAGCCTTTAAATCCTACTCCACGCTCAAAATTCTTCCGTTGTGATTATTTGTTTATGGTTTCTGACATTGACAATTTAAAATGTGTTTAATCTCTATCTAACGTTATCAACTGCTAGACTTCAAACTACACAAAAACTGCACAAATTGCTTTAATACAAGTACATTTTTAGTTTTTTCCAATGGTTTTTTCTTAATAAAAGAATATTAAGAAATAACTACTAAGTTAAAGAAGAATATTAGCAAACACTTCAACGAAGTGCAAACAATAACTTTAAATTGCAAAGCGCTTTGATCTAAGAACACCGCTGTAGGAAAACTGCAATTCCGAGCTATTTCCAGGAAAATTGTTTTCGCAATGACTTTCTTCTACCATTCAACAGCGCGCTCAAATGGAAGGACTTAGATTTTAAAATTTAAAATAATATTTTCTTTCTCCTCATTCATAAAAAAAAACAAATAGCTGCATTTTTTTAATTTTGTCAAATAAAATCAAACCAATCGTCGGCGATGTCCATACCGAAATCATAGATCAAAATCTTGATATAACTAATTTATCAAATATAAAAGTAAAGCTTGATCTCAGACTATTCGGAGTTTAGAATAGTCTGAGGGCGTGATTTGGTGCCTATTGATTCAATTAGAAAAATATATAAATGGCTATTATTATGAATAAAAAATATTTCAAGAACGTCTTTTTCTTTCATATCGCATGTAATGCCGTGATTGACGATTACATCATTAAATACTATTACATACTCGGATAGGGAATTAAATTTTTTTTTTTTTTTTCACCTTTTTTTATCCCAAAATTAAGATATGACACAGAAAATCATTGTTATTTTTTCTGTAAGTACCTATGGTACCGCATACAGGAAAGTTCAAGTTCATCCGAGCACTACTAACTTGGCAGCAACTTCTGAATAAATAAATAAATCCAATTACACCCACTAATAACTCAGCTATTCAGGACAAACCTAGACTTATAATTTATTCATAGAGCTTTCGTTGCTTTGAAGTTTCCCCTTTTTGATGCGTGTACAATCTATATTTCATGCCTCGAAGCTTTGGTACCAACAAACGAAATTAGCTACCTTACAACCCTAAAGTTTTTGATGCTTTTACAACTGCAGTGACTGGCGAATACCTACCTATCTACTATTTAATCCATCTAGATTTCCTTCAAATTCTTTGAAATAGGTCAAATAGGTACTAACCATAGACTTAATATTTTTTGTCTATGGTACTAACCAAATTTTGAAATTATTTATAATTACAATTAGTCTCTATCTTTACTATGCAAAATTATTTAGATCATACATTATTATTAACAATATAATTACTATCTATATTTTAGAAACAATTAATATGTAAGCTTTTCAAGCTGTGCTTGAAGCAATTATTTGACTAACGGAAATGAACGAATGATTGAACGTTAATTTCGCTGTCTGACACTTGACAGGCGACTCGTTCAACAAAGGGTAAATAGGGGTAGAGTGTACCGAGTAGTACTCCACTTTTCAACATCGACATCAAAGGAGGGTTTGCGTGTGGCGCCAATATGGCGACGACCCTACTGATAGGGCGCGAAAGGCTATTGCTATGTTATTTTTACGAAAAGAAGTTGGTACTTATTATGGTACTAATATAAGTCTGTAGTATTTAAAGTTATGAATGTAAACTGAAATACACTTAAAAAGTCACTAGTTCTATGTGAAAAGAAATTTTATATAATAAAAAAAATTGAGTAGTAGTGCCTGTACACCTAAATTCGTCGATAAATTAATAAATAAATAAAAAAATTACGCGAGAATACAGAGAGATGAAAGCAAAATCGTCCAGTTAATACAGATATTTCGCGCGCTGTTATATAAGCACTAAATCAATATGCTGAGAACAAAGTACCTTTACAACTTATGTTTGAAGTCTGGAGCCAACAAAAGGTCGATCAAATCAATTTCCTAGCCATCACAATGGTATTAACTCGAACAAGAGACCGTTATTTCACATTGAAAGTGCGTTGCTCTCATAGGTCACTAAGCAGGCTTGATTTGACTCGTAAACTTGCGTATTGAAGGTTAAAATAAGGAGGTATGTACCTACTCATTCTCTTAGAATTCTGCATCATGTTGCCCAGACGTGCTTTGTTTTTAAAATATGTACGTATGTTGCTTAATATTTCAAGAAGACTTGATATATTTTCTAAAAATAAATCAATCGAAGCAATCGAAATTCAATATAGTATTATGATGATAATAGCATGCCAATTTTACCCCGTTCACCATGTGTTACCATTTTTATACTTACCCTTACACGTTGTACGTAAAAGTTTAACTTTTTATTTATTTTACAATTAAAAGCCAATTCAACTTAATATATGAATTTAAAATATCCAAAAATATTAAATTCAGGACAACCCGCCAACGACCGTACCCGGCGCAAAGGTGCCCGTAACGTTAGCTTCGTTTCCAGTACGTAAAAGTTAAATTATTTAGTAAACCCCAGGTTCCAAAAGAATAAAAATTATGAATTTAACAGAATCATTTTTTTTTGTTTAAAGTTACTTTTTTCTATGTTCCCTTTTTACATGAATTCATGAGTGAATGGCGCTTAATTTTATGAGCAATTTGTGACGTGAGAAAGATTATGTTGTTTATTATCGTTTACAAGTTTTACAAATAGAGTCAAAAAGGCTTGGGTGGGCTATGTCCTATATTTTTAAATCTTAGGAGTCTAGTAAGTCTCATTCTGCAAATAAACAGTATCATAATAAAGATAATATCATGTTTCTACAAAGTTTCGTCAATAAACTAGTGTTTTAAATAAATAAAGAAACCAAAAATAATCCAAAACATTCACAGGATTTCCTATGATTTACTATGGCTGGCGTTTCCTACCACAGACCGTATCATGTCGCATGACACAAACAATGTTGCGCCTCTGGTAAGAGCCACAAGGGTCACGTTTGTAGATCAAATTACCTACTCTAACATTATTCTCTCCAACTCGTGCTTGAAAAAAGTGTAACTAACCCTGCACGACCACAACGCAGATAGCCTTAGAGCGCTTTGTTTGGAACGATCTCCACTTCTGTAGGAGCTCGAAAACCTGTTCCAAGTACATTCGGACAACAATAGACCGAATTGTCTCTTTTGTTACAAAGTTTATGAGAGAGGAAAAGAAAACACACGAAATGCCTGCATTTTGTCGAGATGACGTGAATGCGGCCTCTGTGAATAGGGCGCGTTGCGTTGCGTCCTTACCGGAACTAGCAGGATGTGGTTATCATTCGCGAGCGAATATCAACATCACTAGGGCAATGCCCTCAAAGAGATAAATAATACATGAGCGGAACAGTGATAAAACTATTTCTCGGATCAATTGTTGTATCTACGATAATACTGCAGTTTTGTTGCTTTTGCCCCATTTGTTGTGATTGTGACATCAAGACAGAGTTTTTTGCTATACTCGACCGAGAAAGAGTATTGTTTGTCGATAGCATATGGTGCTGACAGGTATTTTATTTGCATATTAAATTAGCTTCCAATCCCTGTACTTAATATAATAATTGATACGACAAATAAAGCATCTGTTGAAGGTAAATGTTTCGAATTGAATCCATTTATGTTTCTTTTATGTCGAGAATACTAGAAAAGTTGTCAACAATTTGGTCAAGCCGTGATTGCTCGCGTCGTTGCACAGCGAGCGGTCAGCGCACGCACGACTTGTGTTACCTACAATTACTTCCTTGCAATTTCGCTTCCCCGTGTCTGCAATGATCGAAGATGAAAGTGCGTTCTAGCTAGCGAACTAGAAAAAATAAAATAGTAACTTGGCCGTTAAAATGGTTCCACGTGTAATCGTAAATTACCGCGGTGGGCGGGGCAAAACAGCTACCCGCGTGGCGTCACATGGTGTGGCACAGCACCAATTGCGTGCGAGCTTTGTGTGTTTGTGTTTCGTTGGGATAGCAGTATAATTGTGTGCGTAGATGGATACAAATTCTAAGCGGAAATTGTATGGAGCTACTCTTCCGTTTATTCTAGTTCGCTGGTTCTAGCCTACTATTATAAAAAAATTACAGTACATTATCGAGTTGGTTACTAAAAATCTAAAGCAAAAAGTATTTACTGAGTAAAATTTTTCGGAGAAACCTCGAGGATTCTAAGGACATTCAACTGATTCGGGTCGAGCGAGGCTCAAGGTCTAGGATAGTGGCCTTAAGGGCATTACACCCATACGCTTCGTCCTTGCAAACTTTAGTAAAAGAAGCTACTAATTATAAATTTATCTTAATTCAGGACAACAAGTAATGCATAACTTTAAATTTACAACAGAAATACGAAAAAAGGATTCTTAAATGTTTCAAAGACTTTATACGCTTATATGGAAGTAAAACAACCCGCTACTATTTCTTAAATCATAATAATAACTTCTGCAATGATTTAATACCCTTTGGGTTCATGACAATAGCTGCTGCAGTCTATGATTAATAGTACAATCATCTATTGTTTCTAAATGTTGGAAAAATACTTTCTTGCAATAGGTTAGAACAGCCTGCCTACTTTTTTGCCCTACCATATTAGAATTTGAAATGACGTATCAGGTAGATACTAAACCAACCTCCTTGAGCTATTTTCTGCAGAATGGCATTGAGTTGACGAAAAGGATTAAGCTTAATACTTAAATATTTAATGGAATTTTCTAGATAGAATTTCACAAAATAAATTGTACTACATTATATATGCAAGTTTTGCATAAACGTGGGTGCATTTATTTTGTATCCTTTTCTAAGCTAGGCGAGTGCAGTATGTGAGAGTGAAATGGAGCAACGCGAGGTTTCGTTGCCCTTAGGCGGCGAAACCTCCGCCCGCCCAGTAAGCGACGGTTCGCCGCCCAGAATACACAGCGCGTATTCCCTTACAGATATCAGATTGAATTGATACTTTACTTTATTATCAAAGCAAAATGATGTTTATTTTGAAACCCATTAACTTTTTTCATTGATTTGTGCGTGGGACTTCACAATATTGATTGGTGAGTTGTCTGTATAAGTAACTTGTCGGATTTAGCTAATCAAAATGATTGAAACAAAACAGATAAAACTGGTATCGTAACGTATTTCTATATTTAGGTTTGGCATTTTAAACTATAAAACTAGGTAAAGCCATGAAGTTATTGATTCAAAAAAGTTGATTTAAAGAGTTGGCAATAGGTATTCAAAGTCTTGGTTTTACTCGTAGCACGATTTGAATTAAGTTTTTATATTTGCTTTGATAATTTATATAACCAGTCAAGCAGTAACAAAGCTGATTACTCTGATTCTGATTTACAAAAAAGGCTTTTTAGGTACTTCAATTTTTAATTTTTCGCATTGTTTGGTTAACTAACTAATGGTTTTTTTTTTGCAATTATGACTTGCTATTAATATGCTACCCTATATTTCATGTAAATATTCTAATTTATATTATATAATATTAAAATTATGTTATTATTATGTGCTATCGACTAAAATTAATTTTGATAGCAATCTTCATTGTTCTGATATTACGAGGTATAATCTCTGAGTATTTTAATCAATTGGAAGATAATATCGCATTCATAGCTATTCAAACCTTTGCTACACATAGTTAAGAGTTTTTTACATTTTAACATTTATCAACTTTTAACCGATAATAATTATCTTAGCTATTCAAATTCAAAATGTATTTATTTACAACAACTATTTATTTTAATTACAACAAATATTGTTAAACAAGAAATATGCACCCTGTGCTTAGTCAAAAGGGCATGGATAAGACTAATGAAAATTAATTACTTACGAGTAAAACTATATTTAGAACTAGTTTTATACGTTGAAATTATTATTTACTTTTCTATCTATCTAACTAACCTATTGTAGGCACAACTGTATCAACTTACTGTTTATCAATAAAATAAACCCTGTAATAATAAATGCTCTATAACACGCTAGCTTCCCACCATACAAAGGCTCTTGTCACCAAGTAAAGGGGGGTTTTCCTAGGTTTTTCATCCCTTGTCACGCACTCTGTCGCCGGATGTCGCTCCTCGCTGTCGATTGTTGTTGAGAGGAAGGGGTTGACACCCTCCTACGCAAGTGTCTTCATTCAAGTGGAAGCTGAGCCAAGAATACACCATGCCTACACGATGAATAATGAGAAAGTTGAAAAATGTATTCATATAATATTGAAGACGTTAATTTAAATGGGATATGAGTTAGACTGTATCTATATATACCAATATTGTGAAGGGAAGTTTGATTGTTTGACGCAAATAGGCTCTGAAAGTACTGTAGGTCCTGATTTTTTTAATAATTATATTTCACCGTTGGGAAGTGACATTATATCCGAGTGACAAAGGCTATATTTTGTTTCTCATCGATACTCAGATTATTGTACTATCCCTTGCGAAGCCGGGACGGGATGCTAGTATGGAACATAACTCTTGTCATAAAATTTAACAAAAAACATTTAACAATCATGTCCTCTAGCTTGTATAACTATGTAAGTGCAAGCAAGAGAAAGCGTAATTTCAAATGTTTTCTTTATTGATGCAAGTTATTAGTCCAAGTACCAAGTGGAGCACTCACAACATAACGCGTCGTCTTAAACTTATTTATTAATCAATGAATGATTTAATTTATTTTTATCTAAAAGTTTATCTCCCATTATTATTCCGTCAAACGTTACGAAGGCGTTGATCGTTATCTCATAACATTCATTACTAACTCAAACACGTTGTGTTATATAATACCAGTCGTGTCCATTTTCTTGCATATTATTATGGTAAAAGTAGTCAAGATCACATAACATAGGTACCCAACCCTTTACTATAAAACCCCTACGAGTGCACGAAATTACCCCATGTAATTACCGAAGGTAGGAAGGGTGCGGTTTTTTCCTTACGCAGCAATTTTGCAATAGTGGGGTCACTGCTGTTGGGGAGTTTTATGTAAGTACAGTAAAAAAAAAACGTCAGACAAAATGAGCTATGCGTAAAATGTATCCACTATCTACCTATACCGAAGTCTCTTAAACAAGTAATGATAGTCGAAAGTTTAATACTATCATTATTATAAATTGAAAGCTTTATCCGTCCTTCAATTATTCACATCTGAATTTTGGTTGAAATATCAGCTGTAAACTATTTATCAGCGCCAAATTAATCGATGTTTCATCAAAGATAACGATTTGTATCTTTTGTTACAGTTCACGGCGTGGGTGGACGCGGTTATCTTCGTTTTCAGTCTAGAGAACGAAATCAGTTATAATACCGTGTCGAACTATTTCAATAAAATGTCCCACTATCGGAATTCCGCCGAGATTCCGATTATATTGGTCGGGACCCAAGGTGAGTTTATTAGAGATTCCATCCTATCTCTTTATCTGGAAAGTCCTATCACAGTGACTCATATCATATCAGATTGATTTGGTCGCTATAGCTGTGTATTTTTTCATATGCGTCATTTAATCATGTGCTCTAGGTATAATTATTTTACTATTGCTTTCTGTTGACTTACAAATATTAGAATATCTCAAATTGAGAAGAGTTCGATGAAAGATCACTAGCCTACAACGCCCTTTGAACTGTATTTGGAATAGAAGTCACGACCTCCAGGTCGTTACCTTGTGACTCTACAAAGCAACAGACTGATTATGATCCATTCAATAGACCAGCTCTGAAGCCGAGCAACAAATTTGTGAACGATTTTATTCGTAATAACACTAAAATTATAATTTCGTAGGCAATTTCCATAATTGCATACGCGCCGGCATTAAACTGTTTCCTATAACATGATTGGTTACTCTTCCAGATGCCATAAGTGAAAGTAGTCCACGCGTGGTGGACGATAACAGAGCTCGCAAGCTGTCCAATGAGTTGCGAAGATGTTCGTACTACGAGACATGTGCGACGTACGGGCTCAACGTAGAACGAGTCTTTCAAGACGGTGAGTTTAAAAACTTAGATACATAACGATTCCAAAACGTTAACAGAATAATTTGAATCCTGATGATGTCAGAAGTAGAATTTTTTCGCAGCTATGGATACGGAATGTTACTACCGTTTCTCATTTGCATTGATTTGTTCGCATCGCGTTGTTGTGCTCGACTGAATAGAATGGGTATATTTGTTCAATCTCGAACTGAAAACTATGTTTTATGCAAATGCAGTAATTTGTTACTGAGAATGGTGTACTTTTTTGGTTTAGTCATGGTAAGATTGATATGGGTTTGGTTGTTTTTTTGGTGAAATATAGTCCATTGTTTTATCAGAAAACCTACTTTGTAGTTTTCCGGATAGCAAACGAACTAAGGCAGCTATATCAAAATACAAAGTTTGCCTGGCTGTAAATGGTGATTATTTGGGCATAGAGAAATTACGTAGTTGTCGTATATAGAAACTCTATATTTTTTTTGTATTATGGTTTTCGGATGTTTGTCAGTTGGGTAAAAATGCGAGTCAATAAATGTTTTTACATAATTGTGTTATTTAATTGGAAAGTACTTATATTATTGGGAATATATAATATTATCGTAATCAGAATTTCTCATAAGCAGATTAGGCCAACAACAAATTGCGATAATGAAGTTGTTATCGTTGCACCGTACTGAATACCTAATTAGAATCACAGTAACTCCTCGTGTGCTACAAAACTAGAGATTGAATACATTGACAGAGAGTCCATTACGTAATAGAGATTTTAACGAGTAACGTCTCGCGTGATTTTACGGCTGATGAGACTAGTAGCTCGACTAGATCTCGTTTCCCCCGCGGGAAGCCGCGACTAACGCAGTGGCAACACCGGCCCCCAGCCGAGTGGACGTCTTCGTTCGTTCCGTTCATTCGTCCGTCGCGCGATCATTGTTTACATTTTTTCGACGCTACCACGCTTTGTTTGGGTGTTATTTTTTTTGAAATTATTTCTTGTCCTGAATGGAACGATGGACAGAACGCTCATTTTTAAGTCGAACATGTCGCCGATATCCAGTCTGAGGCGTAGGAGTTCGTGTTACAACATACAAAGAGCTGAGGAACGCGATCGTAGAAAATCGGCTAAGTTCGAATGTGCGTGAATGTCTGATAGAAAACGTTTGAAATAAATCATTTTGGAGTGCTATCATTTTGTTGTGAAAGTTTCTTGTGGTGTTTTTTTTTATGCTGACGGCTGGTGTTGATTTCAGCATGTCAAAAGATCGTGGGTACGCGGCTGTCGGCCTCGTCCCAATGTCTGTCAGGAGGCTCGAGGCCGGTTACTCCGCAGCCCCTGGCCAACTCGCCGAGTCACAACCATTCCTCATTTCTTTACAAGGTAAGCTTACCACCCTTGAAATAATAATAACAAGTCGATATTGGGTTAATACTGAAAATTTAACACCTCACCAGGCATGGTATTTTTGCTGTTTACGGCTTCTAAAATTTTTAGTCGACAATATAGAGAAATACTTGAAGCTATTTATCTGTAGCAGGAAACAAATGAAGACCTTCATTGTGCCTTAAACATAAGAAGGTACAGATCATTAGCACACCTTTCCTCATCAATAAATAGTTAACTGGTATCTCCGAAATCATAACAAAAGGCCAACTGAAGTCATTATGACATAAGGTATATACATTAGAATTTCAAATTTAACAGCAGACATGTTAATAGGTTTGAGCATCTGAATGCATTCTTGTTACCTGGTTACTTCATAAATGTAATAATGTTTGTATATGTACATATATATAATAATATGTTTGTAACTAAATTGAGCCTAAGGTATTTAAGTAATTTGTATAAAACCTAAGTGGAGGAAGTGGCTGGTAATTATAAAATTAAGCAATCATCTATCTTCAAAGTAACCTGTCTTATAATTATTGTATTATGATATTTTGAGGGAACAGGGATTCTGGTAGTGTTCTAATGTAGATAAAATACTTTATGGGTTAAAGAATTTCTATTTAAGATTGGTTTGTCATATACCTATGTGTTACTTTTGAATTTCTATCTTACACATTAGGTAATTTGTTTGATAGGTAGGTACTTAAAACTTCATAATTTGCAACAAATCAAATTCAAGGTGATTATTTACACATAATTATCAAACACTAGTAAATAATCCACTATTAAGTCCTCATATAACATGGCTATTATTATCTTATGTTACAAAACAAGAAAATCAAGTTGACTCAGATCTACTGTTTACAGATGCCAATACATATAAGCTTCTAATGAAGGTAATAAATTGTTTAATAACATTGACAAAGGAGGAATTTGTATTCAAACTGATGTTTTCTTCTATTTTAAAATAACATTAAAGTAGCAGGAATTCTTATTTGCTACTGCCACTCCATTCTGCTGTCTATTTACTAAAATGCCATTATCTTAGTCAATAATTAATTAGATATTAATAATTATTTAGTTATTAATGGCATTATCGAAGCATGGCAGCATCACTCTAAATACCTTTAGATGTTTTAAACTACTATTTATTGCATAAAGAAAAAAAACATAAGTCATAATTTATGGTTTAGATCTTTAAAGTCTTTTTAATAAAAGTTTCCATTGAAGGGTTCTTCTAGAGGTATCAAGAGTGAAACCCTAAATCAAACACCAGGTTATTTCAAATTAAAGAAAACCCTAAAAATTAGACCAGGTTAATCCAATAATCAACTATGTTAATCTTAGAAAAAAGTATAATTCTAGCTGCTTATCTATGTGCCCTATTTAATATTGCAAATAAATAATTTAAAATTGCACCAGATATTTCACAATGAGTCTTCGAGGAGCAGCCAAAAGTATAAAGAGTTGACACCCCGACCAAATAGAAGCAGGTTGCCACGAGGAACTTCTATTAACTTTGTGAGGAGTTTCAGTTCTAACCTTCTTTCTTATCTATTTTTCATCAACACATCTGACCTTCTTTCACACCCATTTTACTTCTACATTTCTGACCATCCTTCTCAACTATTTCTCTTCAAACTTTTCTTCTTTAACCCTCTAAACCTGTGGTCTAGAACCTGTCAAATATTCATATTGGAAACCTAAAATTGTGACCTTTGACATTTTACATCCAGATCCTGACATCTAAGTAACCATTCTATAATGTAATCTAGCAAGGGGTCCTGACTTCTTAATCTTCAAGCTACCAAGTTTTCAAACCTCTTATTTCTTTCTTCACGCACATCCTATTCTTTCCAAAAGCAAAAGCAAACACAAACTGCCAAAGTTTTTAGGTACTCTTGTAAAATCCCCCACAAATCCTCTTTAAAATACCCCTTACTGATACATACAAATGATAGTTCTATGTCTAATTGTGATACTATTTGACCAGACATTAAGCAGTCCGAGTGAGCCTTCAAACTTCAGTCCTAATGAGCCGGGTAGCAGTAAATGCAGGATTCCAAGAGGGACTTCGGTTAATTTTGTAAGCTATGAAAAGTTATTAAGACACCTCTCTCTGTCAAACTTTGATATACCTACTTTAATTATATCTTTTTATTAAAATATATTTATTAAAATTGTATGTGTACCCTACCAATTTTGGTCATGTATCCCTTGCATTTACTCTGTCATATGCAAGCAAATTTGTAAAAATATTCCTGTTTTGTGAAATGTTATCCTTAAAAAATGACTCCCTCCATTTGGATCCATAGGGTGGCTACAAATGCAGGTCTGAGGGTACCCATGGATACTCTTTTACCTCCATATCTTTCTTTTCTATCCATGGACACTGATGGATATAGGCATCCACATGGGAAGCCTACTTACCAATATCCAAGTAGAGGGAGGAAAAAAATCTTTGCATCTATATATTTCATAATTATTCTTCATATTTCACAAATTTATTGCGGTGTGTCTCTATGTATTATATTTTCAATTTTAATTTTAAGCTGTTTTGTTCAAAACTTTATTGGTGTTGTGTGCATGTGATATTAAATTTACAAGCAGTGTTACATCCAATTCTTTTAATATATAGGATTTAGTAGTACATATGATACAGGATAGATTTATGGGTATGTTTAGGCCACTTCTCACACAGCTGTGATAGTGCCATGCTAAACCATTCTGCTTATCGCCATTGGGTACTAACACAACTAATATAATACATATAAGTACATACATAAATACTTTATATCAATACATATTGAATACCCAGATCAAACAGCCAACAAATTAAATCATCACAAAGATGTTAGCTGTGCCGGGAATCAAACCCAAACCCCGAGGTCGTCATACTTCGTCACAGTGTTATGACTGAACAAATTACTTTATAAATTCTCTCTATCTAATCTTTGGAGTTTAGATTTAGCTTATTGTTATCTATCCAACTCCATTTATTGTGTAACTCGTGATAACAATGTGATTTGTATGATGAATTATAGATATGTTACAAGTATCCTGATTTTAGTATCATATCTCTATTATTCGGAAATAGGTATCTTAGTTACTATCAAGGAATAATAATTGTAAAAGTCCTAGATTTTCAGTTTGTTACTGAATATCATACATAATCTAATGAAAAATCTAGTTTAAGTTTTTTTAGGGTTCCGTACCTAAAAAGTTTAAACGGGACTCTATTACTAAGTCACCGCTGTCTGTATGTCTTTAATAAATGCTCTTATGGCAGATCTATTTATGTACCTGTAAGAACTGATTTTCACTGTTTTTAAAAGGCTTCTTAAGTAGTATGACAAAAATTAAGAGTATGAGTGGCTAGTAACATAAGTAGGCTAGTAACATAAGTATGTTACTAGCCAGTCATAAGTATGCATATTAAAAAAGTTACAAGTAATAGTAATACTCGTATATACCCAAAAATAATGTAACTCTTTGTAGTTATTTAGTAGATAAGTGAAAATATCAAAACCGAATTTGATTTTTCCAGCCTATCGCGCTCGAACAGCTTTATGTTCTTACAAATGTATTTTTTTTTAAATTCGTTCATGGTTGAACCAAAGCCAACAGTAATAAGTACTTGTTATAGGAATTTGAAGCATGTGTTGAATAAAGTTTCAGGGCTGTCTCTATTATGGCAATTACAGTCCATTGTGCTGATAAATTCAATTACTTATTATTTGTTACTACGCTTCAGATCTAGTGATGCACTGTGATTCACCACTACGCTAGTATCTATATCATAGTAGTTTAGTAATGAAGAGGCCCTTAAATCGTCTGCTTACTGGTAAAACTTGGTAAATGCACTGTTTTATCCACAATGACCTAACAATGCGGGCAGATATGTATATGTAATTTTCGACACTCTTTCTACTGCTAATATGCGATAAGTGATAGGACTGTTTAGTGGCAGATTCCAAAATTAAAAGTGTTATAAGTGCAGAATATTTTCTAAAACTCTACTGAGAAAACGACGTAAATTCAAAAGGGGAACTCATTTATAGATCTCATAATATATATGAAAACATATTTTAATGAATAATAATACATGCACATATATAGCAAAGTATATATAAAAGCTTTTACATTAACACTCATTCAATAATTCAGTCTGCTTGTTGTAAAACTAATTGATTGAATGGCCGGCGAAGAGAAGCACAGGATAGGGCCAAGTGGCGTGCCTTGGGAGAGGCCTATGTCCAGCAGTGGACGAGCATAGGCTGATGATGATGATGATTGTATTTGTAAAACTAATTAGATTATCGTCATAAAAAAACGCACAGGTGCTAATTACTCTTAGTGGCTAATTATGTGACAAAAGAAGCAAAATAATAAATACAAAGTGATTAACATTCTGTAATCACTCTCTCTAGTTTCGGCTGCTTACGTACGTATTAACGTAATTCCTAATGACTGTCTTGAAATACGTCATTAACTCTAAACAAAGCGTCATCAATACTTATTTATTTGTCATACTTTATACTTAGTTGGATTAAAATAGCTACTCTGCTACCATTAAAAAAACGAGCTATGGCATTGTACGAAAGCGTTTGTTTTTCAATGTGACGACTCATGGTTCGATCCTGTCCCTACACTTAAGACTTGTTTATTGCATTATTAAAAAAAAATCAAGGCAACTATGCCCAATTACTACAACTTTTACCTTATAAGCAAGTGTGGCTCGGTATTGGATATTCGAAATGTGTGTCATCCACCAAACCGCACTTGGTTAGTGTGTTATAGCCTATATGTCTATCCTCACGAGAGAAGGTCCCAATACAGTAGTGGGAAGGTATTGTGCACTGTTATTGCTATGCTTAATTTTAGCTGATTTTGAGTAACAGGAGACTGCAGTGTTAATTCGTTGCTACCGAAACCGTATCTGTAAAGGAAACAGTGTCCTAATTAAATATTTCACCCACGTTAGTTGCAGTGAACGCAATGCTAGTAGTTAACCTGACCCAGTATTCAGATCCTGTTGGAACTGTCAAATGTTTATCTATGTTCATCATATTAGGAGAAATATTCTGTTCAACTTTTTCGTGTGCGACCCGCATGTGGGATATACTTTTTTTTTTTTTTTGTATCTAACCTATATTGTCCCACTGTTGGTCAAAGGTCTCCCCCACACTTTTCTGCCTGGGCCAGTTCCTTCCAGTTGGTGTGGAAGTCCACCAACTCTTTGCGTCATCGAGTTGGCGGCCTGCCTCTTGTTGCTAATTAAATATCATATATCATACTCATGAACTACATTACAAATGTAGATACAATTTATCGAGCGAATTATCTGTATAACCGTGTGTAGCCGTAAGCTAGGTTGGCGTACTACTTGTCCCTGCCTTGGTCTGTCACCAAGCAAGAGGGTCGCGCATGATATGGTTGGACATTATATTATAGCACTTGTTTATGTCCCCGGTGTTACCCACATTAGTCCCACTGAACTATTATTGGCATCCTTAAAGATTTGTAAAATGATATAAACAACATACATTGGCTTAGACCGATAGATATGACTGTTGATATGCACAGGCACTGCAGTATGCTATTATTCGACCTACGTTAATCTTATCCCAGGAGGACGCAATACTCTCTCTTCTTCCTTGCCTTATCCCACTAGGTGGGGTCGGCACAGCACATTTTCCTCTTCCACTCTCCTCTATCAGCCGTCGTCTCTACACTCACTCCTTTCACTCTCATGTCCTCATTCACACACTCCATCCATGTCTTCTTCGTTCGGTCTCTTGCCCTTCTTCCTTGCACTTCCATACATCTCCTACAAACATGCATCTCCTCTCTACGCATCACATGCCCATACCACGCTAACCTCCCACTCTTTAGTTTCTCACTGTTCTCACAATCGAATAACTGCAGAATCAATCAGAAGTCAATATTTACATAGACCATAAATTTTCTTAAAGTACAATATCAACTTGCTCTGATTTCCACGGTGCTGATCATAATTTCCAATGTTTCCAGGACTCTCTGCCCCGCGGGCACCACACCCTCTCAGCATCGTCGCACCACCTGCACCGCGGCACGTCATCATTCGACGCATCCTCCAACAGCAGTGGGATATCTTCCACGCATGTCGTCGAAATACACAGCACAAACGGATCTGACACCTCTTCGAGATGGGGAAACTCTCTAGGTAAGCATAAGCAGCCCACTATACCTTCCCACTGCTGAGACTCGGGGCCTTCCCTCAAGAGGAGAGAGATAAAGGCCATAATCCACCACAATGGCCAAGTGCGGGTTGCCGGATGACACACGTCTTCGGATATTGTGGACCTCGAACATGTCCGTTTCCTCACGATGTTTTCCTTCACTGTAAAGCGAGTTTTCTTTTAATATTTGTATCAAATTTACTGATGCCAATAAACAATTTGATTTGTCATTATCCCAATTCTCATAATTTCTCACTCGCTTCCAGGCAGTCACGGCTCCTCCTCAGGGCTGGTGTCGATAGCGACAGAGAACAACAACGTCAAGTTCACAGCCCCGCACTGTCTGGACAACTTGGTCAAAGACAAGGACCTCCCCACACCGTCCTCCACTCCGACCACGTCGCGCAAGTCTCGGCGGAGATCCAACCTGTTCACGCCGTCCAAGAAGGACGATAGGTTGAAGAATGGAGAGCTGGGTAAGTCATAAACGTATTCAAGACTAGCAGAACGTCCCTGCTTCGCATGGGCTGTACAATAATCTAAGTTGCAGAGAGAAACAAAAAAAAGCCTATGTTACTCAGGGATAATGTCCTTCCTACCTTCTCAACGGTGAAAGAATTTTGAAATTGGTCCAGTAGCTTCGTAGCCTATTTGCGTCTAACAAAGAAACAAACCAAAAATCAAACGTTTCCTCTTTATAACATTGGTATAGATGGTATAAATGTGGGAGTCCGGTGCCATCATCTCCTAAGAACGGCATAAAATCATTGTTATGTGATGATTGTTGAGCTCGCTCACGAGTTAAAATATCTATTTTTAGAATAAAATAGCTGTTAAATAACTGTCTAGCTGTCATAGTTCAAGTGACAGTTTGTTGACAAATGGAAAATGGGGTCTTTACATTAAGGTCCTGTTGGTACCGTTTAGGCATTGAGCTATATATACTAGAGTAGCAATGACAACAAACGATTTTCAGAAATGCGTAGCCACTTGATAGTTCAAAAGACGTAGCTTTGAAACCGATACATTATGCCAAAGTAAACTATATTTGTCTCTTTTCTTCCAGTCATTATCTAATTACCGTAGAAGTGAGACAAGACATTGCTGGCATGAAAACGGACAGAGCTGCCAGTGGCGCGAAATAATTTCCCCAAAATAAATGAACGAATAAATGTTTTTAATTGCTTTATGCATATATTCTGAACAGAATTTAATAAAACTTTCAATTTATACTATTACAAAACTGTAACGGAAGCGTGTGTGTACCTACATTGAAAATATTTTGAAAAGGCTGTAGTGAATAGATTTTGATATGAATAAAAGGCAGATTTTTATTTAAAAAGGTAGTAAATAATAAAAATCTAAGATAGTAACACGTTCTATAGATAGAAATAAAAATAAAAAGTGTGCTATTGTATATAAAACTGCAGGGTGTTATTGTGATTAAACACCGCTGTGTAACATAAGTTTGTTGTAGAAGGTTTAGGTACATACTCTACTAAAACAAATAAAATATCATTCTAAGAGAATTTAATACAATTTTAAGATGATTACACATTACGATGATGAAATAACATTACTTAGTTTAATAAAATACTTCTCGTAATGATTGAGTATATTACAGACGTTGCCGAAATTTTATTCACAGATATTACCGGCACACACTTCCGTCATTCATTATTTAATTAACTAAACTCCCAAATAAATGGGAAAAATCAAAATCGCTTTACTGGCAACATCGATGTCAAAAATAATGGACGATATATTTATTTTATTTTCTGATTTAATTTTAGACAATATGATCAAAATTATTCAAACTAACTCATGAAAAGTAACGCCACTTGCTTTATCATCCTTTTCAGACCACGATACACAATTTTTAACAGCAAATTTCACCATTATGAATTATTTTAAAGGGCGCGTCACGCTTACTACATGTCAAGCAGGCAACTGACGTCAGATTAGGCCACAGGCCTTTTCGAAGTTGCAACGCGTCGCTGCCGTAAACTGCCAATCTAGTACATATAACATCATTGCGTTTAGGTATGAAACTCAATAACAGACAAATCGTTTTTGAAATAAGGAGAATTAGGTAAGACATATTTATGATTAGATCAAAGGGCACTGACAGACTTGCTTTCGAATATTATCCGATGGAATAAATGAGAAAGTGAAAAAAATCGTGTCTGTGTTTGCTTAGTGAATCTAATGATGAAAGTAATAACAGATATTATGTCTGATACTTAAACTTTATAATGTCATTATCGTGAAATATCCAAATAGGCTCGAAATGTCTACAGAACAGAGAAAGAAAAGTCAGATCCCAATAAACATATTAATATATTTAATAATTAATATATTAAAATATGATCTTATCTGATATTTTTCTGTTTCCAGGGTCAGGGCGAGCGATACCTCTAAAGCAAGGCTACCTTTACAAGAAGAGCAGTAAGGCATTGAACAAGGAGTGGAAGAAGAAGTACGTCACACTTTGCGATGACGGCAGGCTTACCTATCATCCCAGTTTACATGTGAGTTGACTTATTTTTAACCCCTAATGTGTGTCTGGCATTGTAGCTCTTGAACGAATGAACTGGTTTCGATTTTTGTATGAAACGAGTGTTATAGCCCGTCCAACCGTTTATTTTCTTTTTGATAGCATCAAAAGTTCACTTTTAAATGCGAGGTTTTAATTTGTTTGGTTTGGACGGGCTATAGTGTATAACGAGTGTTCTGAACTTTTGATGAAAATCGGTCCAAGATGGCCCTCGCCACAAAATGGCGACAAATTATTCGACAACACAATAAAAGTGCTTGAATAATTAAATATCGTCTAATAAAATTTCCATGTCACCATGTTAGTTACCGTACTCCTCCGAAACAACTTGACCGATTTTTACCAAATTTTATATGCATGTTCAGTAGGTCTGAGAATCGGCTACTATCTATTTTTCATACCTCTAAGAGATTAGGGTTGTTCACCCTTTTAGTAATTTAATCATTTCTCATCCCGCTCTATAACTGATCAATTATAGCGTTTTACCTGTACTTAAGGCAAAACAACGTTCGCCGGGTCAGCTAGTGTAGTACGTATAAATTTCAAATCCAAAATGGCCGCCTCCACAAATTGTCGTGATGTTTTATTTTTAATTAGAATATTTTTGAAAAGTAACCTTTATTCCCAGGACTATATGGAAGACGTGAACGGCAAGGAGATTTCTCTGCAGTACGTGACAGTGAAGGTCCCGGGACAGAAGCCTCGCGGCTCTAAGTCCATCATCACCACGGTTCCCGGTTACAATGGACACACGCAGAGCCTGGACATACATGATAGTATCGGGGGACTTTCCTTGGGTAACTACATCTTTTATATAATCTTTTCAAACTCGAGGAGGAATCTATGGTCATCATAGTTGTCAAAATAATGTAATTTTATGACTAATTGAACTTTTCTTGATAATTAATCCTCAAACATTGTTTTGGGTAACCAACGTAGGAACGCCAGTTCATACCAAAAAAAAAGAAAAGCAATTCATACCAAAGCCAGTGCAAAGAGTTCAACAAAAAATTCATAGATGGCGTTTTGAATAGATAGCTTGTGTAAACCATTTCGAGACATGATATCACTAATTATTATTATTATACAGTAAACAAATCAAAGTTACATATTGCACGGGCTACCACCATATACTTTTCTCACAATGTTTTCCTTCACTGGAAGCTCATTGGTGGGGATGGCAACCACGCCCTCTAACTATAACACGGTAAACTGAGCTGTCATCGTTCTTCTTAGCAATTGAGAATGAAAACAGAAGATCCGTCATTTTGCTTCAACCAGGCATTGGCATTACCGTTCTTCAAACAGCAGGATTTTTAGGCTGTACTTAATCGGTCTTTTTTACGGTTTCCAGGATACTCAAACAAAGAGAAGTCCCGTTCGGCGACGGATAAAGCTCTGATTTCCGCTTTCGAGACGATGAAGGAACCAGCCTCGAGCAGACAGTCGCTCGCCTCCGAAGCCGAGTTGGGATCTACTAACGGTGCGGACAAAGACACGCCGCATGTCAAGAAACGACACCGCCGCATGAAGAGCAGCGGGCTCAAGAAAGATGGTGATGAAGGTAGAATACATTTTTTACGTCATACGGCTAGGCGTTTGGCCAGCCAAATTCAAATTTAAATAATTTATTTTGCAAAACACGGGTAATACATAATAATGGAAAATAATGTTATGATGATAAGTCTCACCATGCTTTAGCCTATTAAGGCATGCAAAAAATTATATATTACTAAAAATTATTCTAAGAGTATGACAAGTTCCACTCTCCCAGCTTTTAAAGACGCAGAGATGCAGCACTATGGAAGTTTTGTCGATAGTGGCGCCACTCTGGTTCCGTGTCCGATATACCCCGCCAATAAATGCATTTCCTCCATGTAAAAAAAGCGTATAACCAGCAGGACGAGTCCAGAGGCCGTCGTTAAAGGAGGTAGGCCTCCTAGTTTAGAATAACTGGCTCAAGTTTAAGGGTTAATGTTGCTGGTTCTCTTTGCAGATTATTTTATAGCCCGTGCGAAGCCAGGACGATCTGCTAGTATGGCGTATATAAAAGTAAGTTTGTGTGTGGGTGTTCCAGAGGAGATGACGTCGTGCGAGTTCACGATAGTGTCGCTGGACGGCAAGCGGTGGCGGTGGGAGGTGTGCGGCGCGGGGGGCGCGGGGGGCGCGGGCGCGGCCGCCGCCGAGCGCGACGCCTGGGTGTGCGCCGTGGAGGCGCAGATACTCGCCTCGCTGCAGGGACGGGTAACTACTCATACTTTTTATAACGAGGGAAACTAGCTTCTAGCTCCTTTTTTTACTGAAGTCGTCCTTAAAAAATGCGAATAGCTTTTTGTTTATATTTCTAAGGACGAGTCACAATTATTATTAGCTAATTCTAATTGGAAGTGGCGGCAATGAGACCTGAATTGAAACCACGCTGGATTACTTGGTTACTTGGTCATGACACGCCACATGAGCTCCCATGTAGCTAGCCGACCAGCTGGTGATGCTACTCTAACCAGCCGATTACGCGTAGGATTAAATAACTTATTTATTTTTTTCCCGTCATTTTCAATGCAATTAGTCATTGGTTGAAAAACAATCCTTTTTATTTACTCAATATAAATTATTTACTCAATAGGTACTCAACCCTAAAAAATAAATTAAAATAATAAATAATCCAGTAACTTTCCAAGAAAAAAAATGCTCATCGTGATTGTACCCATGAGGCTAGCGACTGTTTGTCTTATGACTCTTTATCATTAATAAAAGCTTACCTCGGCCAACGTATAAGCTTGGCGATCCAGCGAGGTAATGCCGCCAGCATTTTAGGCACCTTCCCCGCAGACACTGACTTAGATTTAATCTACTATTTGTAAGGTTTTTGTGTGTGTGTGTGTGTTTTTATTTATATAATTAGTTTTACTGATTAAATGTCACATTAAGTTGTATTGTGGAATTAAGTACATTTTTAATTTACTGACTCAGGCGTTACTTTGCGGAAATCCATTGTAAATAGAAGACAAAATTAAATATTTAGTGTACTTCCGCTGTGATCTGAAATCCAAATTAAGACAAGTAAAGGAAAAATCAACTAAGATCAATTAACCAAGCTTAATTAACTAAGATTAATTAACTAAGATTGATTAAGATTAACGTTACCTATCACAATTCGGAAATTCTTAACTCTACACGTGTTTCGCCTAACCACAAGGCATCATCAGGAGATGCTGACTCTTCGAGCGACAAGTCGAGAGTTCTCTCAAAGAGTTAAGAATTTCTGAATTGTGATAGGTAACGTAAATCTTAATTAATCTTAGTTAATTTTTCCTTTACTTGTCTTAATTTGGATTTCGGATCACAGCGGAAGCACACTAAATATTTAATTTTGTCTTCTAAGTACATTATTATTATTATTGAAGTGGATTCAATGTATAGAACGTGTGTTGCAGACGTCCCGGCAGCCGCTCCCGACGGGCGCCAACTCGACGGGCGACGTGCGGGCCACCTACTACATCCGGCGGGTGCACGGGAACGACAAGTGCTGCGACTGCGCCGCGCCAGGTCAATACTATATTCTCTACTTTACTTTATAACTACATATTATATTTATTACACGCTTTATATTAGCTTCACCTGTATGTTTGTATGTTTGTTTGTAACCGACTTCTTTGGGCGCGATTTTGACCCACTTAAAACGGCCAGATAAACGTGTTTTTTAGTTTTTTAAACTACTATTATTTTATAATAAGCGCTGGGCGCTTTAATGGGCGTGGGCCCATTAAATCACCTGGGAATCGAACCCGGAATCTTCTGCTTGGCAGTCCGGCATGGTAACCATTACGCCAACGAGGTTGTCGGGTTCTGGGTTCGATTCCCGGCCCGGCCAACATCTTTGTACTTAACCAAATTTGTTGGCTGTGGGTCTGGGTGTTAAGTATGTATGTATGTATGTAAGAGGTTACTGGTTCAGTATGGGGTTAACCAGTCGTGTGTGAAAAGTGAAAAAAAAAATAAAAAACATTCCGCCAACGAGGTCGTCAAGAAGTTAACAATGAGAATAAATCACTGTATTAAAACTTTCGTAAGGCATATTTGAATAATGTTTGTATAACCGGCTATCACTCACGTTTATTTTGTCGGAATTAGCGTAAGTGATAGCCGATTATACAAATATTATTCAATGAGAATAAATGTTTGACTTTGACTTGATTTATACTTGCAGATCCGGACTGGGCGAGCCTGAACCTGGGCGTCCTGATCTGTATAGAATGTTCAGGTGTGCATCGCAACCTCGGCTCGCATATATCGCGCGTGCGCTCGCTCGACCTGGATGAGTGGCCGTGAGTACTGGTTTTTTTTTTGTATAAGATCTTGCGCTTGACCAAAATTCGCACGTTGGTAAGCGGTATTGTGATGTAAGGTGAGCGCGCTTGCTCAGAAGAAACCGGTTCATTTATGGCTAGAAAACAGTAGATTACATTTTGTATTGTACTCTTTTTTATGTCACTTGCATATCCAAAGACAATTTGAATATATTTTTGCTTTATTATAAATAAATATAAAAGCTTTTAGTTATCTTAACCGAAAATTGAACAGTTTACGGTTTAGTTAGTGTTAGGAAGTAATTCTTAATGTTTTTTTAAGTTGTTTTTAAATCGCAGTCGCTGTAAGATCCGCCTGTGGCGGTAAAAGCCTCTTCAATTTTTTCCATAAATCTCGGCTATTGGCTGTTCTCGACCAGAGAGCCCCCGGCTACTTATTGTGCCATTTTATGACATAATGTGATATAAAAAAAAGATTATACATAAATAGTGATAAAGCCTTATATACCCCATAGGTATTGTAGGCAACCTGCTATTGCTGCCGTTAGAAATAACCACGCGAAAGCTTATATTAATACGTCTAAAATACAGTGTGAACTCTATATAACACTGAAGGGACTGCATTTAATGGCGTAATAGAGAGTGGTCGTTAAATGGAAGGAATGAATCATTGTATGGAATACAAGCTAAACCAACTAAAGCCAATTGATTTCGACGCATTAGAGAATTTGTCGTTAAATTGAGTGACGTTACTTGGAATTTAGACTATCATTATACATAAAATGATTTTGGTGTGTTTCAGTTTGGGGCACGTGAGTGTGATGGTGTCTATAGGCAACGCTCTCGCCAACTCGATATGGGAGGCGGACCTCCGCGGACACATCAAGCCCATCGCCACATCCTCCAGGGAAGAGAAGGAACGGTAAGGCACATCACACTTATATCATATCACACTTTATCACATCACACTTATATCATACTGTATATTTATATCAACTGTGTCATCACTACTTTTCTGTAGAAGCCGTGGCTACACTGTCAAAGTCAAAGATTTTTTTTTAATTACTTAAGAATAATGTTAATAATAATTTTCATAGCATTTATTTGTTAAGTATACTATTTCTAATGAACACAAGTAGATGTCGTAGGAGAAGTCATCGATAGATATTTTTTCTGAGACATAAACTAGTTGCTGACTCGTCTTGTCCATGATTTGTGATGTCATATGATTTTTGCTAGACGAGGAGAGAGCAAGACAAAACAAACACTATTGTTCTCTTTATTGACTCGTGTTATACATATATATACATATACATTAAAAACATTTTTTAAAATTTAATCTTAAAAATATGTTCCAGTTGGATCCGCCTGAAGTACGAGCGGCGAGCGTTTCTCTCGTCAGGTGAGGTGGTCACCAGTTTGGACGCACTGAAGGGGGCCGCCGCCAGGGGGCAGGTTTGTGGCCATTATTGTTTAACTTAACACCAGTTTTTAACCTACCCGCCAATTTAAACGCAGTTACGGCCCACGTAGGTACGTGGGTCGTTACTGTCATTGCTGAAGTTTGGTACATTTTCCAGAAAATGTGCTAACAATTTTTTTTTTGTATTATTTATTAACTATCATTATGTTGTTAATCTGAAAGCCTCGGCTAGATTCATGCTACATATGCAGGCTAAGGCCTCCCAAACATATTTATGAAAACAGCATGTCACTGTATTGCTTACTTTGTGTGATAAAGAGTTTAATTTTTCTAGTTGTGTAGATTAATTTGTCACAATAAATAATTTTCTTTTTTTCTTTCTTCTTTCTAGTTTTAGTAGAAAAATCTGCATAATATCTCATTTTGCTATAAAATATTTTCGATTTATGCTTCCCCCATTCTATTGATCGGCACTACCATCTCATGCTAATTGTTATTTGTCATTTGTCATTTTTGTAGAGGGGTAAATAGGTATGCCATGTTCCACACAGAAATACACGTTGCCCTTTCGTGCTTGTCGGTTATTGATAGTATAATGTGTTTTTAAAACTACTTTGGGAGCCTTTGGATTCCTATTACTTTTAATTTTTATGTAACCTTTGACAAAATAAACGTTTTTTGATTTTTGATTGTGTGCGCAGGTGGGCGCGCTGTGCCGCATGCTGGCGGCGCCGGCCCCGCGCGCGCCGGCGCAGGCGGAGCGCTCGCTCGCTCTGCGCGCTGCCGCCGCCGCCGGACACCTCGCCGCCGCGCAGCTGCTCATATGGGTGAGCCTCTCTTAGATATAGAATAGAATATAATATAATTTCTTTATTGTCATAGGATACATAGTCATTTCATTACATTCACATAATTATTTACTACTATCAACTATATGGACGCGTCGGTATTGATTACATTTAAATAATAATATAATGAATTCAATTAAATAGGATAGCAGCTGTATACGGCTTTGTCAAAAAGTAAATAAATATAACCAAAAAAATTCAGTAATTATAAATAAAAAGTAAAATAATATCCCTATCTTTTTACTTATTATACATACTACATACTATAGGGAACTAAACACTTTCGATGTATGGATCATGAGGATGTATTATATCGCGCGTCAGTAAAGAAAACTATTGAAAGCTCGCCTTCTCTTGTTCGCACTCATTAGGTTATACAAGTGAGAGATTCTTCTTATTACTCGGCAACTTTATTACTTAAAATCGTGCGTAGTATGAAATGTCGATCACTATAGGGTTTACTAAGTGAGAGACGTGAACTTTCTGAACTAAATAGGACAGTTGACTGCAATTAACATCGCAGGTCGAATAAAAATCTAAAACTATATTTTATATATATGGAACAAATAATTACTTTAAAACAGAAAATTTCAGTTTTATTCTCGGACGCGTCTAAACAATATTGTAATCAATTTCCAGCACAACGGCAACCCGAACTTCCCTGACTCGGACGGTCACGGGTGCGTGTTCTACGCGCGCGCCGCCGCCGGCCACCTCGCCGGCATCCCGCCGCAGTACCCGCGCGGGCTGCAGCTCGCCTGCCCGCTGCACCCGCACCCGCCGCAACTCTCCAACCACTCCGGTAACTATACATTACATCACACTAACATTACAACACACTTACGTTACATTACTTCACACTAACAAAACATTAAGTTACAATAACATTACATTATATCAAATTTACATTACACTAACATTACATTACATCACACTAACATTACATTGTATCACATTTACACACACTAACATTACATGACATCACACAAACATAACATTATACCAATCTTACATGATCAGGTTGAATGGAGAAAAAAAGTCAAAATGAGGATGTTGACGGTCCCTTGATGAATCCAACCTTACCCCAATGACTTGTTTTTAAGCTCTGTCTGCACTAATTTTACGGTGAAGGAAAACTTGTCTTCCGTGTTCAGACCTGGGCGTCCGCCAACATATACTTACCCAAGAGAGCTCCCGTAAATTCTGCGAGGGAGCCACGACCCTCAGTAATGAGGAATACTATTAAGAAGAAGGAGGCTTTCATACAGACAGCTTCCACAATAACAGTTTCCTAAAATAATATCATTACATCTGCATAAATAATCGTCATTTTTATTGTCAGTTTGTTATTACACTCTGCTGAGCATATATATATTTTTTTTTTGTAAGCGACATTGTGATCTAAGGGTGGAACGCCCATTCCCAGAAGAAACCTTTGCCTCTCTTTTTGCACACTGTGGAGATACGGATGTCGTGGACCCAGCGTGTTAAAGGCCGACCGAGACGGTTAATAATAAAATTGCTTCACATAAATGATATTGAAACTCTCAATATGTCCCTATGTCTCCTAGTTAGATCTATTGTTTCTCTATTCCAGGCACGAATTCGACCAGCTCAAGTTCAAGCAACAAGAGTTCTCTCAAGAACCCGGAGCCAGAGTGTAACTGCATCATATTCGAGCTCCTCAACGCTCAGAGCGCCAGCAATGCGCTTGTAGAACTGCTCATTGGTCTCCAGAACAACCAGTACATGAATGGCTATGAAGGAGTCAACGGGGTGAACAGTTTTGGACACGCGACTTTAGGACGACCTTCTATGGGACCTAACTTGTCTCTGACCAATGGGAAATGTGGCAGCATAGTCTAAAATTTGCATACGTTTTTTAGTCTACAATTTGCGGTCTTTGGAGATTAGTAGTCTTTGGAATGTTTTTCATTGGTATTATCTGGATTTTGCAGACGTTGACACAGAGAGACCGCATAAATAAATTTAAAAACATCTGAATAAAAAAATCGTAAAATTAAAAAGGTAAAATGTTTTGCCGTTTAAATATCGCTGCATATAAGAAATTATTATGCATTTGCAACTATTATTTTGTATAATTTATTTATTATAAGACATTAAAGAGATGTTGAAATAATAAATACAAATTTGTATTGAAAAGAAACAAACACACATATCTTTATTTATCTGTATTTTAATTTTATTAAAAAAAAATGTAGATATCTTAAAAAATGTTGTCATCACACTAAAATATCACATTAGGAAAAGTATTCATAATAATTTAACGTATGATGTTGTAAATTTTAATGCATTACGTATTATTTTAAAAAATTCACAACTTCAATTACGGCTGGAAATATTAATAACAAATCATAATAAAAGTTACCACTACTTATAAATATCATGTGAGCAGTAGTTGTGTAAAATAAAATATATATCAGGACAAGATGTGAAGACTTGGTAGTATGGAATGATAAAATATGCAAAAATGCAGTTCAAATAAGGGGTCCCATTGCAAATTTCTGTTCGATTTGTCGAATTAATTTGTTAATATTTAAAAAAATACAGTTATGAGTCAATACAGAACACAGCTCGGTATAGATTTATTTTTTGCCAAAGAACATTTAAAATTTGATGCCGAGGCATGGAAAGAGATTATACAACATTGAAATGTTAGAATGTATGTCGTATTTCTAGTAGATAAGTTTGATTGTCCTTTGGCAAAAACAAACTTAGCCCTGCAGTTCTTGGTGGACCCTAATAGATCGATTATTTGAATTGCATTCTATTATAATTCTTGCACGTGATTTTTGCAGTTGACTTTTGTGCCCTTTGTGTCTGGATATATGTACATGTGTGAATCTATAGGCACATAAATAGATCATCATTTTTAATGTTGATTAATAAGATATATCAAATGTTCCCTATATCATAATGTATGAGGAACGTTAAATTACCCTAAATATTAGAAAATTTGACATAAATGTGTACGTAAAAATACGTAAAATGAAACAATTATATTATTATCAATTTTTAAATAATATAATTTAAAAACATCGTATATACTGTACTGTATGAATATTCGTGAAATTGCGTAACTAGCAAAAATTTTGTGTCGTCAATTTTGAACGTTAATTAAAAATTTATATAAAAATATACTTTAAATATTAATCTTTCATTATCAAACTTCGTTTTTTACATATCCGGTGACATAGTTCAAATTGTACATTTATTTTGGTACCTTAGAGTTTTAAGGAAGTTGCGTTTTAATATTTAATCTCTGAATCATTCATGCACATTAGAATAGGTGTTATAATTGCAAAATATTGATTAGTAGAAAATGTGTAAAAAAAAAGTATTTGCATGTATTTAAAAGTTTTCTATTACGATTCCTATTTTTCTGAATTTACGAATTATCTACTTTGTAAAAAAGTATTTTGTAGTTTGGTGAAAAATTCTGTAAATTTTCTAAAACGCTGTATTTTGTTTCCACCTTCAATATACGATCTTTCGTAAACTTTGTATTGTAACCAGTTATATATAAATGAGTACTGTGACTTTTTGTCAAAAAATTGTCGTAGCATGAAAAATTTACCTTCAAATTCTTCTTTATAATATATACATCACTAAATGTATAATGAATATTGTTATTTAGTTTAAATCGATGGTTCTATCATGCATTTAGTTTTAGGTGCTAAAAACTGGAAAAAATAATTACTAAAATTTAAATTTACATTTTAATATTTTATTTTCAACTATTTCTAAATTAATACAGTAGTTAGAACCAACTGAATTTGACATAATATTTTTAGTACACGTGCTATTTCTTTTTGCGTTGAATTTTTCATGAAACGCTTTAGGGTAATGTTAATAAAAATAGGGTAAACGTAATTTATTCGATTAGGGTGCAAGATCTCAGCTCAACGCTACATTGTAGGGTATAAAATATACATAGTGGATAGAATAAAATATATTTTAGTGATAATTTGATATTGCTTACCCTAACGCCTTGGGTGGACATTTTCCCCTCGATTTTGTGACTTACGTTTGCTTTAAATTCTAGTTCTTAATTAGGTACTGATTTTGTTTTCAAATTCTATTATGTTTTATCATATGACTACATATTATATTTTTTATTAATGCACGACTTTACTCTTTTTTTGTAAATAGGTTTAATTCAGATATATACAGGATTAAGTAATCCTGTATATATCTGAATATAAGTAATGTAAGACATTTCAAAGGCGGCTTCAGTAGCTCAAGACACACATATTTTTTTTTCCAAACTTATGGAAATTAGCGGAAAAAATTGGCTTGTTCATAAACTTTGTCATGCGTCAACCAACTATTTGTATGAAACAGCTGATTCTTTTTTTCGCAAATTCCGACAAGTCGTAGAACAAAAGTTGTTTGTCTGCACGTACTAAAGCCGCCTTTTAAATGTTATGCGTTACTCATTATCCCTATATGTATAACAAACAGAAATAGCTAGGCTATTAAAGATTTTTAATTTTTAAAATGACAAAAGAAATTACGCTGTGTGAGGAAATTGTACTGAAGAGTTTTAACCCATACTGTCAGTTGTAATAACTGAATTGCGTCTCTTTTTTTTGCTCACATCACTTTTTAGTACTTAATAAGTCCTTAAATTAATGTGCTTATTCTGAGAACCAATTTGTTTATAGTAATTATTACAACTATTTTGTTGCAATTCTGAAATTCGCAAATTGGTTCATAGAATTTGACACTTTTATAGACATTCCATTATAGTCACCCAAGGTATAGTATGATCTTGATAATCCGAAATTTTCACGAAAATTGCAACTTAAATATAAATAAAAAAATATTAATAAAATTTACAGTGAAAAGTAATTTTATGCTATTTTCACAATGTGTGTTGATTTGGGCATATTTTTATAGGGTTATCGAGATCGTAATATATAATAATAATAATAATAATGTTATAGTTGATGTGATATACTTAAGGTTTCCCGTATTAAGCCAAATGTACTGACCCCTTCGTGCCTACTCTACTAGTTAGTTACGCTTTGTCCAATTCGACACTCTAAAAATGTGACCGAAAGAATTATAAAAACAAAATAAAGTTACCACTTAATATCTTCCTAATATTTTTACAGTAATTTCTAGCTAAAATCATGCATGTACTATTTGATTCACTAAGCAGTACGCTGTGTAGACGGACAGGCATACAAGTTTATATATATTTTTGTGAGTTTGGTCTCAGTCTTAATATATTTTTACACTATACTTTTTTGAGACTGGCAACTTAGTAAATCACTTGTTCATTAATAAAAAATGTGCGAAATATATCTTTCGTCTTAATATTAAGCAACTAAAGTTTAATTCATAACGTTATTTGAATGCAAATAAAAAATAACAAATCTTTTAATGCATTGCTAAACATTTTTTACACAGAAAAAAAAATGTTACCTATCTTATTTATCTGTTCTCAAGGCACATTTTTAGCGTGAAGATTCGATATCTATATCCTAATAATGCGTGGAGCTATTATTTTCTACATGTAACATAGGCTCCTCGACTTTTATTGGGTATCCCCAAAATAAATGTAAAGTGTTACCCGTAAATTAATAATTGTAGTACACTATTACATAGAGATGATAAACAATTGAATTTTGATCCTTTTTGTAATGGTAAATTTCTGGTAAAGGTTTAAAGCCCATTTTTTTAACTTTAAATTAAATTTTTGTTTTTAAATCTTGAAGAAATCTCTAAATGGAATAATATTATTTTGGTAACTTATTTAAATGTTTAGCATCTCTGCGTAATATGAAATCGCAAGTAGAAATACTTTAGGTATCGTGCATTTAGTTGACTAATTTCAAACTTTTTATGTATTAGGGTCTTACTATAAAACATTTTCTTATTGTGAATTTTGCGTTCATCATGAATTATAAAGAAAACATTTGAAAGTTAATTTTCTCTCGCTTAAATAAACGAGAGTGAGTAAGACAAAAGGAACTTTTAAATATTTCTTTTTTGATGTAAGTAGTATTGATTCACTAGTTTGTTAAAACTTATCTCTTATTTTCAAAATCTTTCTTGTATCTTAAATTAAATGATAGTTGTTTAAAAAGTTTCGTAAAAAAGTTTAGAGTTTTTGTAAATTTTAGCAATTAATCGTTTACCGACATCAGTATTCAAAATATTTCGAGTTAGATTCATTGTAATTATTGTCATGCACGATTTTTGGAATTTGTATAAAATGATTTGTGTAATTTTATTTTAAAAAATGCTGTTAAAAGTTAATAATTTTAAATTACGTTACCTTTGATTTTGGTTAGCTATTTTATCGCGATATTTTTTTTCGTATGTTTGTTTTGTGTATATTTTTTGTACAGGCCAAAGAGCTTAAATGTAAATATTGGAATAATGCAGCTGAGGGTGGCTGTGCCCAGAATTAGTTTCGTTATTGTAATTTTTAAGAGATTTGTTGATGTTCTCAATCTTATCGAAAATAAAGTGTATTATGAACACGATGCTGTGGTTTTCCTTTACTTTTCATACGGTGGCGATCCCTCTGCCGGGGATGTATGAGGGCGGACGAGACTGTGGAGCATGTGCTGTTGCACTGGGAATCCACAAACCAAACAAGAGAGAAAACCAGACTAGCAAGGGAATCTCAACAAAACACTACGCTACACTTGGACGCCTCCTGCTTTAAAAAAAGTACCACAACATCTGACGCAATGACAGTGGAACAGGTATGCCAGCGACCCAAGACCGTGCTCCGCTACTTTAAGGAGCTTGGATGGCTTGGGTAGGCTGGTAGGGGGAAATGCACAATACGCCTTCTGCGGGTTGTCAGTGCAGGTCTGATCGCCCCCATCATAGAATAAGAATACGGTGGTGTGAGAGCAAAATAACATATATTGAAAATTCCTATACAATTCATCGTAAATGATAGGGCTATTATATTTTCGGTTACATGGTTTTTGATTGAGCTTTTAGAATCGCTATAAGAAAACACAATACTTGAAATTCGCTTGTTTTTTTTTTTAATAGACTTCACAATTTAAACATTGTGTGCTTCTGAAAGTTGAAAAAAATATAAAGTAATAATAAAACAATAGTTTTTTTAAATAATGATACTACGTGGAAACGTTAGAGCTTTTAATTTAAATATTGTTAATTCTTGATTTTTTTACATCTACTACCACAATATAGACACGTATTGTGGAGGTCAAGCATAGAACTACCTGGAAAAATCTCTCTAGCTCTTAAATATTGACGGATTGGTCAAAAAAGTAAACATAATAGGTACATTATATTGCTTGTTTGTCGGTATTTTATAGAATACATTTCGGGGAGTGTGCTCTGGAACTTCATAATTTGATTCCACCATCTCCGTTCTACTACACAACGAGCAGAGAGTCAGTGAAGAGACACCGATACAGAGTTGAAGTTCCAAACTTTTGTACAAAACGCTTTGCGTCAACCTTTATTTTGAGGACTGCGAAGCTTAGAAACTCTCTACCTAAGTCTCTGTTTCCTGAGAGGTATCATCCGCAGCGTGGTGGTTTATGGCCCATATCTCTCTCCTCGTGAGAGAAGGCCTGAGTCCCAATAGTGGGAACGTATTGTAGGCTGTTCATGCTTATGCAGAGCCGGTACTGGCCGCTAGTCTATACCTATATATAAACAAGAAAAGTTAGATTTCACGCGAATAGGCTCCAAAACTACTGGCCCGATTTGAAAAATATTTCACCGTTGCGAAGCTACATTATATATTAGCTATATCAATAGGTACATTAGTTAATTAGCCCGTGCGAAGCTGGAACGATCTACTAGTATTTAATAATCAAAGTAGATCTAAAGTGCATTGATTTGTTATGTAACCGCATTGGTAGGCACAAGGTCCCTCGAGAAATTAACCCTTCAATCATTGTTCAGAACAGAGAGGTATGGCGCAGACTGAAGCTTGATTGCATTGAAAGTAGATCTAAAGTACATCGATCGTTATGTAACCGCATCGGTATAGGTAGGCACAAGGTCCCTTGAGAAATTAACCCTTCAATCATTGTTCAGAACAGAGAGGTATGGCGTAGACTGAAGCTTGATTGCATTGAAAGTAGATCTAAAGTACATCGATCGTTATGTAACCGCATCGGTATAGGTAGGCACAAGGTCCCTTGAGAAATTAACCCTTCAATCATTGTTCAGAACAGAGAGGTATGGCGTAGACTGAAGCTTGATTGCACTGGGGCTGTGCGACAATTTCCAGCCAATTTTCTCGAGTTTATAATCGAGGAGGCAGCGACGTTAAATGTCAACTGTTTTTTAATAGACAGAGATCGACCCTTATAAAAATTTACGCCAGTCCAATATTACGTTAAAATGATTTTTTTTTATATATGAGATAAATTACATTGTGAATTTTATTTTATATATTTTTGCATTGTCAGCGATACAAGCACTTTAGTGAAGGGTAGAAATAAAATACTTTTCTCTGATATATTTAGATTGTTTTTTTTTTCAAAAAAATCTAAATCTAATTTAGTCTAGTCAACAAGTTCAAAAACGTGTTAAATAGACATAAAGCTCCTAAAAATATGTGTCATAGCTCATACGATTCGGAATGACGTCTAGAAAAAATATTTTTAAGGGTTTATTATCACATAAAAAATTGCGATTGTTATTAACAAAATTATTCCACTAAGCTCCCATTATCTGAATGTTCATATATCGAACACTAATTGTTTATTAACCTTACTGCATCGCACCGTACTGGGCAAGTAAATTTACAATTATTTATTACTAAAATTTAATTTATATACATATGTACATTCATGACAAATATATAACTTAAAATATGACATAATATATATTTTTGGAGAGCAGTGTTTACAGTTTTAGACACCATAGCCCCTATAGTAGATACAATAGTGTATTTTGGAGGGAAAGGGAAATCCTTCTGGTCAGTGGGAAATTGGGAATTCCTACCCAAGGCCAATGTTTTGTTACTTGGACCGGCAATTAGCGCGTAGAAATTTCGTTTCCGCTATTCAGTACGAACTTTGTGATTGGCTGTCGCCGGTGACGTAAGATCGTTGCCGCTGTGATTAATGATTAAATAATTATATTTATTGATACAATTTATGGATTAATACTAGAAACGTTATTGGCATGTTAAAGAAAGTACTTTTATTTTTCAGCTTCATATTCTAACTTTTTAAGACGTACGTAGGTAGGTACGTCACACCTGAGATTTCAACTCTGAAAAATCTTGTATTCGGCCTTATTACTCACGGTGATCTCTACCAGTCTTAAATAAGTTGTACTTAAGTAGGTACTAAATAAAAATATGGTTTCAAATTTCAAATAGTTAGGTTAATTACTTGGTTGTCAAAGTTTTGGTAAGGCTTATTACCTACTTGCGATAACTTGAATAAAGTTATCTTAACAACTTATCTTAGTAGTGGGTCAAGGTAGCTTGGGGAAATGACCTCTATTTGTATAACTTTGTCCTTATCGCCTTATGTAACGCTTTGTACGTAACATCCATAAACTTACGTTGTGATGACGTAAGTGTGTGGATGTCGATGATAATATTTGGAAGTGATGACAGCTCAGTCGGGTGTGCGGACGCCTTACGTTCCACAGGTCATGGATTTGATTCCCGCCAATGAGCTCGAGCGTACAGTGAAGGCATACATTGTGAGGAAACCATAGCATGGTGGTAGGACATTTTCTAGTGCTCGCCTGGATAGCAACTAGTCTAGTTGAAATATCTGTCGCCAAACACTTAACAGTGTGTTCTGGTAGCCTATTTGAGATACAGTTATTCCAGAGGCTTAGGCTCTAGGCACTAGACTCGTGTGGCTACGCATGAGTTGGTCACATGTCTAGCTGTATCTAGTAAAAATCATGCCTAGCACATAGCCTATTAACTCAGGCGTTACTTTACAGAAAATCCATTGCAGATAGAAGAAAAAAAGACGCACCACTCCAAATCGTTTAATTTATTCGTTTCATACGAAATTTTTACTAAGGGGATCCCCATACAATACATGTGCTTTTTTCGCTTAAAGTATATCAATAACGGTAGCTGCTAGGCACTTTTACAAAATATATAAATTTATATTAGCTATCAAATTACATAATTTAATTTAAATATAGTAAATATTTGAGGCGGGCTCCCATACAACAAATGAAAATTTTAAGTCGTTTTTTACTCGGTCTTATAACGATATTTGGTAGGCCCTCTATTCATTCACAGAATATTAAATTATGTATCAAATTTAAAAAAAAAATACAATAATTGTACGGTACCCTTCATGCGCGATCCCAAATCGCACTAGGCCAATTTTTTCTTTAATCCCTAGCACAATAACAATGTGTAAAAAATACTGCTAAACTTAACAAAATAAAATATGGTTTCCTTGAAATCCAAATCCGCTCGTGTATAAATATAATGATGTCTCGAGGCATTTCCATGTATGTCCCTTGACATTTAAGTTTCCCTTTGACTTTACCCGCTGCTAATAAAATTTACGACGTCCCACATTCGTGTAAAAATGTTGTCTGGAGAAGGGTCGTTTTAGACCCTCCCGTGTACGGTTCCAGTTACGGAGATTTTAAGGTTGCTTATAATCAATTTTTAAATGTCTTTACTAAGGATTTATAAGTATTTTAAAACCAACACAGTATTTTAGTGATGGCGGCCATTTTTGATTTCAAATTTTAGTGAGTCAGAGGGTTAAATAAAATTGATTTGAAATTTTGTTTAGTTAGAGTTAGAGAGTTTAGTAAAAAAAAACTGTTTTGAAATTTTGTTTAGGAAATGCAACAAAAATAAATAAAAACACCGAGGTTTTACTACTTTGTACTACCCTTTTTTTGTTGACGAGGGGGAAATCTTCGACAAGATACCTGGCTACGATGAGGCGCAGCCAGGTTATGTGGGATTTGTACAACCCCCGGTGACCTGCCTCTGTGCTTGTCGGAGGTCTCCGGAATTTTCCGGGAAATACCCCAGATACAAAAACATATTCGTATATCACCCTCGGGAACCGGGTACCGCACTTTTTATAGTCTGGATATAACCGACCAGTTCGTATTTACCTACGCTAGTTATATAGTTCAGTGAAAAAGAGCAGCTTTTAACCGATTTTTTCGTCATTTTTTTCCGTTTACGATTTATAGCGAAAAAACTGTCAAATCAAGATCTTCGTTTTAACGTGTAAAGCTAATACAATTTTCAAGATCTGAGTTATTCCACTTAACTGATTCAAAGGTGGACTGACAACCGCCTTAATACAATAATGTTTGAACAATTTCACTCAACTAAAATTGGTGAAGGGACATAATTAACAAAGTACCTTCATCAATTAGAATTGGCAGCTGTCGCATAGGTACTCATACTTTAGTAAAACCACAGAATAATAACTTGTACTTGTAAAACTTACTTTACGGTGAAGGAAAACATCATGGGGAAACCGCCATGTTTGAAGACCACAATTTCCATTGACATGTCTCTTCAGTGAAAGGATCTGGGCGCAAACCACGATGTGTTTGCCTAGAAAACAAAATCGCCAGTGAATATGCGTATGCGCTGATCCTTTTTTGTTGTTATCCCTTAAATGGACAATGTTGTTTTTAAACAACATACTAAAAATCACACATAAAATTGACGTTCATTTTTTTTTTAATTTTGCGCAATGTAGTTTTTAAGCAACACTCACACTATTGCAAAAAAAGTATAGTAAATTAATGTCTAGATTTTTTTATTATTTTTTTCTAGACAGTAATACATGTCTATTACACAAATATATATTTTTAAAAGGTGAAATAAATTTCGACCATTTAAGGGTTAAGCTTTTTTCCCGTCGTTGGCGGGTGTCTTTTTTCGGACCCACGTGATGTAACGTGTTGGGGAGGTGATATATAACGCTCTCCCTCTAATTCACACGGATGATCGTGTGTTAGAATGGGACTTCCGTCTGGCAGGTTTAACGTTTTAGTTTTGTTTGTAATATTAATATACATATTATATAGATCCAACATAAAATTGGACATAAAATTGGACTGAATTACATGACGTGATTCCCCCCGCCCCCTTCCACTATCGAACGAGCAGGGAAACGCCAAGGCGGCATCGGTTTACGGTTGAGGTACCCAAGGCACGCACAAAACGTTTTGCCTCCACCTTTGTTGTCCGAACCGCCAAACTTTGGAATTCCTTGCCGAATTCCCTGTTCCCCAATGACTACAATCTAACGATTTTCAAGGCGAGAGTGAACCGGTTCCTTCTAGGTAAGCGCGATCCACCGTAGACCTCAATGTCGCTTACCATCAGGTGAATTGTGGTCAAGCGCTGACCTATTCAGAGTAAAAAAAAAAAAAAAAAAAAAAAAAAAACCCTAACGAGTATAGTATAGAGTACATTAAATTTTAATACTTATGTAACAGGAAAAATTTGACAGTTTTTTTCTTCTCGACCTATACTTTGCAAATAAAGACATTTGATTTGATTTTATATTGTATTATATAATATACATATACACTTTAAAAACGATTTAAAGTGGCATTTTCATCTGGGCGCTACCGTGAGACGGATGACAAGTTTATTTGTAGGTCCCGGCTGTTAGTCTTAGTAAAAGCAGTTGTTAAGCCAAGTGAGTGGCCCTCGGGCGGCTTGAAAACTCTTTACACCTGGCCACTTCATCATTATGATTGTTATATAAAGATAAAGATAAAGATAAAGATAAAGATAAAGATAAAGATAAAGATAAAGATAAAGATAAAGATAAAGATAAAGATAAAGATAAAGATAAAGATAAAGATAAAGATAAAGATAAAGATAAAGATAAAGATAAAGATAAAGATAAAGATAAAGATAAAGATAAAGATAAAGATAAAGATAAAGATAAAGATAAAGATAAAGATAAAGATAAAGATAAAGATAAAGATAAAGATAAAGATAAAGATAAAGATAAAGATAAAGATAAAGATAAAGATAAAGATAAAGATAAAGATAAAGATAAAGATAAAGATAAAGATAAAGATAAAGATAAAGATAAAGATAAAGATAAAGATAAAGATAAAGATAAAGATAAAGATAAAGATAAAGATAAAGATAAAGATAAAGATAAAGATAAAGATAAAGATAAAGATAAAGATAAAGATAAAGATAAAGATAAAGATAAAGATAAAGATAAAGATAAAGATAAAGATAAAGATAAAGATAAAGATAAAGATAAAGATAAAGATAAAGATAAAGATAAAGATAAAGATAAAGATAAAGATAAAGATAAAGATAAAGATAAAGATAAAGATAAAGATAAAGATAAAGATAAAGATAAAGATAAAGATAAAGATAAAGATAAAGATAAAGATAAAGATAAAGATAAAGATAAAGATAAAGATAAAGATAAAGATAAAGATAAAGATAAAGATAAAGATAAAGATAAAGATAAAGATAAAGATAAAGATAAAGATAAAGATAAAGATAAAGATAAAGATAAAGATAAAGATAAAGATAAAGATAAAGATAAAGATAAAGATAAAGATAAAGATAAAGATAAAGATAAAGATAAAGATAAAGATAAAGATAAAGATAAAGATAAAGATAAAGATAAAGATAAAGATAAAGATAAAGATAAAGATAAAGATAAAGATAAAGATAAAGATAAAGATAAAGATAAAGATAAAGATAAAGATAAAGATAAAGATAAAGATAAAGATAAAGATAAAGATAAAGATAAAGATAAAGATAAAGATAAAGATAAAGATAAAGATAAAGATAAAGATAAAGATAAAGATAAAGATAAAGATAAAGATAAAGATAAAGATAAAGATAAAGATAAAGATAAAGATAAAGATAAAGATAAAGATAAAGATAAAGATAAAGATAAAGATAAAGATAAAGATAAAGATAAAGATAAAGATAAAGATAAAGATAAAGATAAAGATAAAGATAAAGATAAAGATAAAGATAAAGATAAAGATAAAGATAAAGATAAAGATAAAGATAAAGATAAAGATAAAGATAAAGATAAAGATAAAGATAAAGATAAAGATAAAGATAAAGATAAAGATAAAGATAAAGATAAAGATAAAGATAAAGATAAAGATAAAGATAAAGATAAAGATAAAGATAAAGATAAAGATAAAGATAAAGATAAAGATAAAGATAAAGATAAAGATAAAGATAAAGATAAAGATAAAGATAAAGATAAAGATAAAGATAAAGATAAAGATAAAGATAAAGATAAAGATAAAGATAAAGATAAAGATAAAGATAAAGATAAAGATAAAGATAAAGATAAAGATAAAGATAAAGATAAAGATAAAGATAAAGATAAAGATAAAGATAAAGATAAAGATAAAGATAAAGATAAAGATAAAGATAAAGATAAAGATAAAGATAAAGATAAAGATAAAGATAAAGATAAAGATAAAGATAAAGATAAAGATAAAGATAAAGATAAAGATAAAGATAAAGATAAAGATAAAGATAAAGATAAAGATAAAGACAAAGACAAAGACAAAGACAAAGACGAAGACGAAGACGAAGACGAAGACGAAGACGAAGACGAAGACGAAGACGAAGACGAAGACGAAGACGAAGACGAAGACGAAGACGAAGACGAAGACGAAGACGAAGACGAAGACGAAGACGAAGACGAAGACGAAGACGAAGACGAAGACGAAGACGAAGACGAAGACGAAGACGAAGACGAAGACGAAGACGAAGACGAAGACGAAGACGAAGACGAAGACGAAGACGAAGACGAAGACGAAGACGAAGACGAAGACGAAGACGAAGATGAAGACGAAGACGAAGACGAAGACGAAGACGAAGACGAAGACGAAGATGAAGATGAAGATGAAGATGAAGATGAAGATGAAGATGAAGATGAAGATGAAGATGAAGATGAAGATGAAGATGAAGATGAAGATGAAGATGAAGATGAAGATGAAGATGAAGATGAAGATGAAGATGAAGATGAAGATGAAGATGAAGATGAAGATGAAGATGAAGATGAAGATGAAGATGAAGATAAAGATAAAGATGAAGATAAAGATAAAGATGAAGATAAAGATAAAGATAAAGATAAAGATAAAGATAAAGATAAATTTATTTGTGGTAAACTTAGGTGTACGTACATGATGACTTAGCGCTAGGTTTTTAAAAAATATTTTTGTTGTACGTTGTGGGAAAAACTGCGTCTCGTGCTGGGTCTCCTTGGAGCCTGTTTACCGAGCCTTAATTTAATTATTTTAATATGTAGGTACACAAAGTTTGTTATTTTTAGTTTTTAACAGCGGTTTCGGAGATAAACTCTAAGCGGGTAATTTAAGGGCACTGACTCCCTCAGTAGGATTCCCTGAGTTTGAGGGAGTTAGTTTCTCTTCTAGGGTGTCACTTACATAGCTTATACGGAGAAGAAGTGTAGTGGAGTCTTTTTAACCTTCTTTATGCGTTCTTACTTACATTTTTGGCATCTTTGGCTAATAGAGTCGTTCAAATGTTGCACAAACAAACCAAAGCATTTTCTGTATTAATTCTATATTCAGTGGGAAAACCTATTTTTACCGTTGTACAAATAAGATTCAAAGAAAACCCAGAAACATTCTTGGTGCTTGTATTTGTTTAGGTTTCACAGAGTTAATGTCATTATTTGTGTACAACTTATTACAGAGTACGGTTAACATGTCAAAATTTAGAGAATAATTTTTCTTACCAAAAGTACTTACAATAGCTATTTAAATCAAATTTGCAGATTTCAATGATTAGCGAGAACGTAAATAATTTTAACATAATCCAAGTATTTCTTGCTTCACTTTCAAATGGATAGAGGTCAAAAACTTATTGCCGTAATTAATTTAATTTTTGCTCTGACCCTACCCTTACGCTTAGCTCATTAGTTTCTGTCGGAGCGAAATGGGGGTGTTTCAATTCAAATATTGTAGTAGAGATGGCAAATTAGGAAGTAAAAAATGTAAACTAAAATATGTATAATAAGATTACCGATAAAAAGTTAGAGCATCAAATTCTTTTATAATTTAGTAAGTCTCAATGGATTAAAAAAGTTTTAATAACTTATCTGTAGGGCACTTTGAACATGTCAGAATGATCACATGATTAATTAAATATCACTTAACGCTAAAGGTTGAAGCCTCATGAATTTTATGGGAGCGTAGGAAATTTCTGGATCTACTCAAATATTTAAACTGATGATGGAAAGAATTAACTATTCCTTATACACAAAGACCAACGAAGGCTGAAGTTTGGTCAAATAAGTATACTACAAACAGCTAAAACAATAAAAAATAAACATTATAAAATAAACTTGACTGTTAAAATGTAAAAAAAAAATTTAAAAGGACATAAAATACAGGATTTCAGTTAGTCATCTAAGAACACACCAAATTAAATCGAAACCTATCACTGAAAATAGAACTAACTCGGTGAAATAACGTTCATGTGTACGTTCATACATAAACACCCTAAACGCATATACCGTATAGATAGACAGGAAAATTCTTTATTGGACGCAAACATGAAATTTAAAATAAGAGAAAAAGAAAAGGCTTACTAATAAGTGTGACACAATTGGCGCCCATATCGCTTAAAGCGATCTCTTCCTTTGGGCCGTATCCGAATCGGCAGAATTTAAAATATAAACCAATACCTACTACTCAAGAAAACAAAATTTCAAGTTAATCAAATTAAAATAAGTAGGTTTTTTCTGCCAACCATACTTTGCTCATTAGTCCCCGCATCTAAACTACACCTATTCAAACATTTTCCGTCGACCTCATCCAGTAAATTCACCTTTTTACCTTGATGTTGTTGCGTTCTTTCAGTTCTCTCGGGTTGTTTCCATTTACAAAGGAATTGAATTCGACGACAAAAAGTTCTTAAATGTCGGAGTTAATAAGGTAGTAAATACTAAAAAAGTATATTTTTAAGTCTATTACAAACACATTTCTACACAGTTTTCTTTGATTTATAAAATAAAAATAATGACTTTTTTTGAATTAAAATCGTTTTTATTTAATAGTTTTATTATTGGTTACCGGTAGATGCGAATAAAGACAGGCTCAATCAAAATTTATGCCCTTGACTTTGAAAAAAATTACAGAACAACTGATTTAACAATGTAGTACAATAGCTAACCAACTAGTATTAATAATTAGTGACAAGTACTAATTTTATTAAATTCAATAAATAGAAACAATATTTGTTACATTACAGCTCGAAATTTTTGTTAACGTATTCATCAGTGATAGAACCTTCATATTTCCGCATGCAGGGCATCTCGAAAAACTTCTGAGTCTTCACAAGATTCTCTGCGTCTTGGAATGTATGAGGCATTTCTTTTTTAGCGGTCTCTGGTAGGAACAAAGCTATAAAACCTCCAAGAGCTGCAGTAGCTCCAATAATTGTCAAGGGAAGCCAGTAGAAAATTGTTCCGGTATAAACAATGTATGGAGAAATAGCAGTTCCAACATATCCAAAAATGTGTACCAAAGAAACTCCAGATCCTCTCACTCCAGTAGGTAGTACTTCCGCCGCCCACTGCATCACGGCAGAATATGACATGTTCACTGCGAATCTTGCAAGTACAGCAAAACTAACTGACATAATACCAGTTCCAACAAACACTGTCAGAAGAGTAAACACGCAGCTCGTACACATCATAGCTACTGTTAACCATCTCCTGCCAAATATATCCAAAATAAAAGCCACCAGTAACATCGATGGAAGCTCAGTAAAGGATATAGCAGCAAAGGATATGAAGAAATCGAAATCTAACTGTCCAATGCTTCTCACTAAACCATCGAAGACAATACAACAGCACATAAACTCTAGACACACGAGTAATAACATTGTTCTTAAGATTGGCCTCTTGAACACTTCCATCAAGCTTACATTTTCTTCTTCATTCTTCTCTTTTGACATCGTCCACTTGAACTGTTCTATCAACTTAGGCGGTATTTCTTTTTTATTGATTCGGCCTATGGTTAAAACTTTATTGACGGCTTCGTCGACTCGCCCTCTTGAGAGTAGCCATCTCGGACTCTCTGGAATTAATAACGGAGTGAAGACGGCGAGGGCCAGCGGCAGACTCATGACTAGAGAGATCACTTTCCAATGCCCGAGAGCGAGAGCTATGAACGGTAGTGTCGTCACGAACAAGGAGTAGAATACACCAAACGATGCGTTGGCCATCAAGCTTCTATACTTAGGAGCAACGTACTCCAATACCAGGAGATAAGTCATCATCATACAGTTGTCGTAAGCCATTCCCATTATGAATCTACATATCGAAAATTGAATAAAACTGGTAGTGTACGTGCTGCCAACTCCACCGATGCATCCTAATATGTTAGACCAAACAGCGGCTGGTATTCTCCCGTAGCGGTCTGATACCCAGCCGATAAGGAATCCTCCAAGTATTGACCCAACTGCGAACAGAGATTGCGCTGTAGCTTGATAGCTGCCCTTATCACACACCCATCCAAGCTCGCTCGCTATAGTCGGGTAGGGGATCTCTGATTTGTTGAATTCCCATCCATATTGACATGGTGCAGTTGGCCAAGATTCGTTCGGCGCTAACCCTGCAGCGAGTACTTCAGTCCAGTTGGCTTCGTAGGCGTAGCATCGTGAATATCCATAGATGGAGTCATCATGAGGGATAGCTAGGCTTCTTCTGTCGATTTCGCTTAAGTTGGCTAGCTCTGGAATCCAGCACCAATGGTTCGGCGAAGTTTCAGTGATGAACATCTGCCCGTAGTAGACCACTACTCCGAACAAGTAAAAGGGACACGTGGATAGTAAGAGTAGTAGCTGATATCTCCCAAATTCCCCAGCTGATGACAGAAGCTCGTCATATTGCACCTTATCTCCTTCTGAGTATTGTTTGTTTAATTCTTGACCTTTTCGTGCCTCAGTTTTGTTTGGGGTTACTTCGTTAGACATTTTTATTATCGTTTATATTGTAGTTCTGATTATTTAATTTATTGCGTTTTTTTTAATTGAAATATCAGCCTTTATTGATACGTTCGTATCTTTTAGTTGTTTTAGTTATACTGGTAGTAACAAGATGGAAATAAGTGTTTTATACTCTAATATTTTCATGTTTGCTTTCGGATTACTTGATAATGTCTGTGTTTGTTAACTGACTTTATAATATATTTTATCATGAGCTAAAATGGACGCGATGAAATATTTTGTCTTATTATTCGTTCAGTATAGTGCATTTGTTTATTTGTTACGGGAGTTGCTTTTTATTTAAAAATAATTAGTGATGACACCAACAATGAAGTGTAAAACAGGTGACAAGATATACAAGGGCCATAAATACAGGGAAGACATAATTTTGTCGAATTGGCGTAAAGTAAGACTATATGCAAATTAATAGATTGTATAAGAAATTTTGATTTTATATATTCTGCTTTCAGCTAAGTTTGTTTCTTGTGTTCCCATTTGAAATTTTACCACCCTTATGAACTAAATTACTTATAAATTATTTTGTTCAAAAAATCTGAATCGTTGCATTATCGTCTGAACAGCCATTTTATCTCTGCAGATTTTATGACATTATTATAAATGAGATTAGGAAAATTCTCTATTTGCACAATAATAGAAAAGATTTACTGTAGAGAACGTCGCAGAGTAAAACAAATCTATATAAAGTGTTAACTCCGTGTAACGTCACTCGATTTAACGACAAACTCTCTAAAGCGTCGAAATCAATTAGCTTTAGTTGGTTTAGCTTGTACTCAATACAATGATACATTCTCTCCATTTAATGACCACTTTCTATAACACCATAAAATACACAGTCCCTTCAGTGTCGTTATATAGAGTTTACACAGTATTATGATTATGTCTTGGTAAATTTGAAGTAAAATAGAGTTTTGTCCACGACCTTAGTTTTAGGCTAATTAACATCACCGGTGACTCCCGCTCCGGGTCGTTCTTGGTGCAGAGGTTGGCCATAGCTATTCAACGCGGTAATGCTGCGAGCGTGATGGGCACCTTTGCACCGGGGGCGAGCACGGTCAGGCTATTTGATTAGTTTTTAATGTGACATGTTATTTTTAACTTGACTTTAAAAATACTAGTTACATTAAATAAACTTACAAATTTCATTAATAAATGTGGCATATTGCATTGCCTACAACATTAGATATTATATTACATTAAGACAGAAAAAGTCAGTAGCCTCCGGGCGGCTTAAAAACTCTCGGCACCAGAGCTTGGCCACTTAGCACTTACGAGAAGAATTAAGTCATGATTCGAGATTTCTTCTTGCCAATAATTTCAGACACGGCGTGCACTTTCAGAAAATTATACGGAACCCTTTGTACGGGAGTCCAACTCATACTTGGCCAGTTATCAAGTAGAGATCACCAGATTTCGGCACGAACGATGTCCTTCTTCTTCTTGTGAAACTAAGCTCTGGTGTCGACAGTTTTCAAGCCGCCTGAAGGCCTCGACTTGGCTAAACGACTGCTTGTACTAATACTAACAGCCGGGACCTACAGTTTAATGTATCTGCCGACCCATGGTAGCGCCCAGATGAAAATGCCACTTTTTAAAAGACAGCCATGTGCATGGTCACCCCAAAGACTGTCTGCATCGACCGTTACTTAACCTCAATGATCGCATGGGATCACCTTAGTTAGCTGAACTATATTAGTTAGAGCGCTACAGGAGTAACAAACATAGATACACACACACACAAATTGCATTTATAATACATATTTGTAGAAAAGCATTACAAGTATTTATTTATTTTTAATATATTTGTTTACAAAAATCTGTGAAGCCCCTTCGTCTTCATATCTTAGATTAAAAATATTTGATCGAAGCTTCATATAATTTATATAAATATAACTTATTGACTCAATTAATTATTGATTAATTTTGTCTTCTATTTATAATAAATATAAACTTAATCAGTAGGCTCAATCGCAATTCCACCTGAAACGAATGATGCTGTTGTCAATTAGTGAATACTTTCATTGATAGCCGTATTTGACTTCCGAACAAATTTTGGAGATGCGACGTTGCCATACCGTGCGCAAAATGTGTCGTGACAACTTTTCGTAAGATTTTTTTTCATCTAGCCCCCTTTCATTACGTGCGATAAGAAACTTCGTTCCAATTATAAAATTAAAAACGAATAACAAAACTAATTTAGAAGACCGTTCCGGACAGAACCTGACGGAAAGGTACTCGTACCCATAATTGTCGCGTTATATAGTGATGGATAGATAGCCTTTGCACCAGATACGATCCGGAGCGGAAAATACATAAATAAATAACAATAAATTACATTTCCTAGTCTATTTGTGTCTCGCTTAACACCTACAAGCGCCGTGTTTACTAACACTTCGCATAAATACCAGAACAATGAAATAAAGGTGAACGCACACTTTGCCGAAAGAAAACAAAGAGTAAAAGTAAAACTAAAAAAGGTTTTTATTCAACAACACCATTTACGAGTACATTTACATATTTTAAACACTTTTCAATTTCCAAAATTAATTTCATTATAGTTATTCATTAAATTATTATTTTTATTATTTTTTATTTATTTATTATTATTATTATTATTTATTAATTAATTAGTAAAATTAAATGTCATATTGTCACTGCAATAATCAATTTTTCGAATGATCATTGTCTGAACAATGATGAACATTTTTACATTCAATGCGATCATTTTCTTTTTAACATTAAATGATGATTAATATCATATACTATTGTAATGATATTATAGTACTAGAATATAATTGAAAATTTACATGGATACATATCATATACTTTTGTAAATGATATCATATTATTTGACTTGTAACTTTGGTGTTATCAATAAATGATTTGTATTTGTATTTGATTCAGATTAAGATACTATATTGGCCATTATTACATTCGCTATTCTTGGTACGTCATTTACAAAATTTACAGCAAAAATATGCTTGCACGCTTGGCGTAATGGTAACCATGCCGGACTGCCAAGCAGAGGGTCCCGGGTTCGATTCCCGCCGGCCAACAACTTTGTGATGAGCTAAATTGGTTGGCTCTTAGTGTGGGTGTTAAATATGTATCGATATAAAGTAGTCGAATATGTACTGATATACTTATCAATTGTGTTAGCAACCATAATACAAATATTATATATTATCTTACATGTACATATTATGCTGATTATAATTATTTAATAAGGTTTAGTATAGGGAAATACAGTCGGGTGTGAAACGTCCTATTTTAATTACAGGAAATAAAACAACGTTCGTCACGTAAACATAAAATTCAATTAATTTTGACTGTTGGGCTTACCAACTGGGTTTCTAAGACTTTATTGTTTGTTAACGAAAAATTAAGGTTTTAATGAAATAATTGTCTGCCAAGCCATATAATTATAGTGTAAACTCCATGTAACGTCACTGGAATTAACAACTAACTCTCTAAAGCGTCGAAACCAATAGGCTTTAGTTGGTTTAGCTTGTGTTCCATACAATGATACATTTTCTCCATTTAACGAGCACGTTATATAGAATTACACTGTAATCAATTTTATAGACTAGATTCGTGCTACTTTTATGCCAAAATGCATTGGCATAAAAGTAAACTATACATATGTTATATTTCAAATCTTTAATAGAGGCAAGTCGAATAGTTCAAATGTTTAAACTCGATTCGGATTGCTCTGAGATGAAAAACTATTATTTTATACAATACGATATTATTCGCACAAAACATACAATTACTTTAAGAAAAATGAGAAATATTGTTTTATTTATATTCAAAAACATAAAATGATATAATTATAAGGTTCAACGTTTCTTCGAACAAAAGTTTATTGACAGCAGCGTTTTTCGATATAAAGTTATTTCGCACAAAAGTAAATTCGAACTAACGTTTAGCCGATCTTACGTTAATCGAACATATTATGATTTTCGAAATATTGTGACGGACCTAAAGTAAAACCTTTTAAGGCCGGCTTCAGTACGTCATAAACAACTTTAATTATTTTGTACAAAAACATACAGCATGAGCAGCCCCCTTTTTTTTCGTGAGTAAATGAATTTACGCATCTCCCGCTACAAGCCTGGGGAAGGCGAGCGGGGTATGTCGGACTCGACGGCCAGAAGGGGCGTTACTACCGACTACAACCTCACGGTGTCCCATCTCACGACGAGGGCAGGGAAGCAGGACCGCTTCGCGCATTGCCGCTGTTCTAGCATGAGCAGCCCCCTATACGTTCCCATTGCCGGGACTCGGGGCCTTCTCTCTTGAGGAGAGATAAACCATAGTCCACCACGCGGATGCCATACGTCTTTGGATATTGTGGTCATCAAACATGTCGGTTTCCTCACGATGTTTTCCTTCACCGTAAAGCGAGTGAAATTCCACACATAACTTGACAAACAAGTCATTGGTGTAGGACTGGGATCAAACCGTCTGATTGAAAAGCAGTAGTTTTTCCCACCGAGTTACACTCGCTAACAAAAAAACCTTTTAAAAAAAAATTACGAAACATCTGATCTATGTATGTTCGTGAATTTCCCAAAGTCGCGTGACTAACATTATTTGAATAGTCGTAAGCCGTGTTTAGGGGTTTTACGTTATTTAGAAACAGTAAAACGCGTAATTACTTATGAAAACATTGTAACAGTTCACATATGGCATCTTAATATTTTCGCGTAGAAAACCGTCACACTTACAAATGTTACAAACTCATTCCAACTTTTAAAAATAATGTAAGTGTGACCGTTTTTGGAATGAGTTCTAACTTTTAATAATAATATGTGTCCGTTTTTGGAATGAGTTCTTACTTTTAAAAATAATGTGTGTCCGTTTTTGGAATGAGTTCCAACTTTTAATAATAATGTAAGTGCGACCGTTTTCTATGCCACTATATAATACTAGTTTATAAACTTCATAAAAAAGGTTCAACAATTCGACTGTATTTTGATTACTTACAAATTGTTCTTTTAACTTCTTTTTCTTCGAATGAGCTAAGTGGGCAAGCTCTGGTGTTGAGAGTTTTCAAGCCACCTGAAGGCCTCTGACTTGGCTTAACTACTGCTTGTATTAAGACAACAGCCGGGACCTACAATTGTATGTGTCATCCGACCCACGGTACACCAGATCTAGGCCTGTTAGCTCATACGAAGAAGAAGAATTACAAGTATTCCTCGCTATAAGTGAAAAATGTTTGTTGGACTGAGGAACATACAAAAAAAAAAAAATTTACCGAATATTCCTAAATTCAAGGAATGATACTATTTATAGTTCCTTGACGGAGAAATAACCGAAATACTATTATTATAGACTCGCCAGGGTTTTATTACGCCGTAAATATAGATTTATGATCTAAACCCATTTTACGGTCTACAGCTTTTATACGCTTAACTTTTGCCTATTTGTAAATAAATAAAAGTGAAGGCTTACCTACTTTCTTATTTACCAACTATTATTTTACACGTTTTATATATTCCATTTGACGATCTCGTTGGCGTAATGGTTGCCATGCTCTACTGCCAATCAGAAGGTTCAGGGTTCGATTCTCGGCACGGCCAACATCTTTGTGCTGAACTAGATTTGTTGGCTTTCGGTCTGGGCGTTCAATATGTATCTATGTAAAATATGTATGTAGCTTATATCAGTTGTGTTAGCTACCATAACACTACCATAAACTACAATGAAATGGTTCAGTATGGGGTTAACCAGCCGTGTGTGAAATATTTATCCTTATATATATGTGTCCTTATATTTATTTATATTTATATTAATATTATTTCTTTGGATATTTTATCTAACTGCAATACATTTTAATTACAAAAACACCTTAATTGCAATTAGTTATTGATTGCATAAAAACATTGAACAATATTTAGCGGTGAATTTATCAGTTTGCGATGTAAATTACCATAATTTACATATCAATGTAAAAACATCTAAGGCGCTATTGTCCCGAGTTCCGCTGCTCCATAAATTTTTGAGTGAAGCGCTTGAAGCGCGGCAGTTGGATTTTCATGAAATAAATTCATATTATATTAAAGATAAGCTTAATTGTTTACTTATTAGTAAATAATTAATCCATAAGTCATTTTAACACATTTGCGAGGAAACAGATTTTTTTTTTTTTAAATACTTAAACTCAATCTGTGAATGCACACTGTTGCTTTCCCACCATTTTAACAGCGCGCTAGTACTGCCTACTTACTGGTGGCGATTCAGCGGCACACACGACTAAACTAAATTTAAAGTAGCTCTGTCTCTTTTCGTCATAAATGACCAAAAAGACATGGTACGATCTAAACCATAGACAAAACATCTAAAATCACGTCAAACACGTCAGATTTAGAGCTGATATAATTGGGTGCGCTCTAAAATCGCTTACATTTTTTTTATTTTACGTGATTTTAGTTCTTTTGTGTGTGGTTCAGAACGTGCCGTCTCTTTCGGGCCACCTAAGATGAAAAGAGACGGGGCTTCTTTAAATATAGTTTAGTCATGTGTGCCGCTGAATCGCCACCACACTGTCGCTGTTAATCGCCGCGCGGCGAATAGTTCGAAATTTGAATAGCAACAGCGAACAGTTCCATATTTGAAATTCCAAATAATACTGTTATGGAATTTGTATGGACTATAACTTAACTATTTGCTTTGATAACACACGCGTTTGTCATGACCCGCTTTACATATTTAAACCAAATTGGAATTACGCACCTTACGTCATTATGAACGACATATTTTGGTAGACCTATCTAAGCATTCACAATTAAAAAAATATATATTTAAGACCCCCGTACAATAAGCGTTTGTAAGATAATGGTACGCAACCCTTCATGTGCGAGCCTGACTCGCTCTTGGCCAATTATTTTATTTATGATGAAAACGTCAAATGTACGTCATATTATCATAGTTACCTGGTGATAGACAACGGACAGCGAACACTTAGTTATGTATATAATTTGGACATGTGGGTATTCTTTGGGTATGAAACCCTAAAATAAACCCTAAGAATTTGAATTGTTTGGATTGTATTACGCATGATTTTTTATAGAAGGTGGATTACACCAGTATACTTGCTATGACGACCTCGTTGGCGTAAAGGTTGCTGGTGCCGCCAAAATATAACGATGGGCAACGTAGGCCCAGTTTGATTGAGTGGACTGTATGGGTAAAAGAAAAGGGTGGAATGTGAGGAACTTACGTAGGAAGGGGGTTCAGATCCAGACACAGACGTAGGCTCCTCTCCTTCGACGACGGCACCATATGAGGATTTTATGGGCTTATCAGCCCCAAGCACTTTGGGGACTGAAGTATTCTTGAGTCTTCTAATCACTAGTGTACACTTTTCACACGACACTGGCTTCTGATAGCTCCAGAAATACCATGCACTGGTTCACTGTTCAAGGGTTGATCGATAACTCCGAAGTCCTTGATACCCGACAAGTCCAGGTACAGTAAATTAGCGCGCGCGCGTGCGGTTTTGGTGATGACTAGTATCGCCGACGTAATGCGGATGACTGCCTGTATCTTTTTACAGGATGGGAAGGAGAGGGTGGACAGACAAAAATATTGAATGCGTCAAACGAAACGTTGACATGTCAAATATTATTGAAAGGTGGCGACACCATATCCCCCCCCCCCTTAAAGGGTCCCTTTAAGAAAAAATATACTTAAGAGCCCATGAGAAAACGCTCAATGCGTATGAATTGGTTAGTAAATATATACACATAAATATACCATAAATAGGCAATACAAATATATAGATAAAAATATATTACTTACACTTATGACCTAACTTAACTCTAATCGAAGCAATATTCGAGAATTGAACTATTGATTCGGAAGTGGACATAAGCTAATAACAGGACGGAAGTACGTTAACCCGGAAACCCTCACAGTTGCTACAGGCACGATTCCATCCCGGGATGGATATAACATCACATAGTCATTGCGAAGCAATATAACCGGATGTACATTGAAGTCAAGTTTAGTGTTAGCGAGGTAGCCGCTAGCGCGAACCAAACCACCGCTGTCTATACAGTTTAAGTGATCAGCAGGTACTGCATAAGTACTGCGATGAGTAAACATTTTCATTAATTTACAAAATTTTATGATTATACGAAAAGGCTTGCTCCACGACAAAATGTGCGAGACAAGATCATGGGAAGCGCAGTGCTTTACATGTAAATGTAAAGTTTGTGGTAATGTTCTTTGGTTGGACATAGCTTGTCCGTCCAGACCATCATAAATCGATGATACGATTGGATGGAGCCAAGCCCCCAAAGGTCCATTGAACCACGGAAGTTGTAAGTCAGATTCACACTGCCAAAATACCTTAATTAATATTTTGGCATATGTGACGGTGGGAGCAACGAAACTCATTATGTCCCACAGGCGGGCGACTGTGGACAAGATCGAACGTTTAGTACATCTAGTCTCGTCCGGAACTGAGATTTTATAGTAGAACGCATCGCTTTCTGTTAACCAATGCAAGCCAAGTATCTTATGCTGCATCGTTTTATCAAATTCCACCTCAGTAGGCAGCTTGTGCGAATCAGGTAGGTTATCTAACACCGCGCGAGAGTTGCTATTCCATTTCACAAGATCCCATTGCGCGCCTTTAAAAAAATCAATCATCTGTCGTAACGCGGCGACCGCTTCATGTTCCCGAGGGAGAGAGAAAGCGACATCATCCATATACAAGGAGGGCAGCACGATGCTGGCCGCTAGCGGATATTTCGCACCGTCGTCTTCAACGAGCTGTCGCACCGTGCGCAATGCATGGTACGGACTCGACGTTAACCCAAAGCAAACGCGATTGAACTGGTATAATACGAGCGGGTCTTGTGAATTAAACCGGTAAAAGAAGCACTGATAACGACGATCAGCTTCGCGCATTATAATTTGCAAAAACTGCTGGCGCCAGTCTGCCGTCATAGCGACTGCATGCAGACGGAAGTTCAAAATAATTTTGAATAAATCACCTTGCAAGTTCGGGCCTGAATGCAAAAGGTCATTCAGCGACCGTCCGGAGCTGGACCGGCTGCTGGCATCCAGGACTATACGAAGCTTAGTCGTATTCTTATCTTCGCGTACGACTCCGTGATGCGGGATCACATATATAGGAGACGGATCACGAGGATCATACGAAGGCGCGGGAGAAATATAATCTTTATCGAGATAATCTCTGATGACGTCATCATATGCCGACCTCAATTTAGGAGAAGCATCAAGCTTTCTTTCGAGGCACATAAATCTTTTGCGAGCTACGTCTAATGAATTCCCTAGGGAATATACATCGTCCTTGAACGGCAGGCCGACAACGTATCTGCCAGTTTCAGGATCGCGAGATGTCGTCGAAGAATAAAAATCTTCACATTCAATATCAGCGGGGTGCTGAACGGGAGCTGAAGGAAGCTCTTCGAGTTCCCAGAAACGCCTGACTAACGAGTCAATAGCAGATGGCTCTTGAACTAGACAACAAGTCAAAGTCAATTGAGCATCAGAAGAATGTATTGCAGGTGCAGTACCTAGAAATACATAGCCTAGAGTGGTGCGCAATGCACCAGGCTCCGGCATGTCCGGTGACGTATATATGTCGTCGGACAGAAGAAGGCGTCTAAACAATTTAGATCCTATCAGGAGATCAATCTCTCCGGGCACTCCAAAGCTTTCATCGGCAAGCTGAGTGCTGCCGAACTGTGGCAAAAGTAATTTATTTACCGCAGCGGTAGGCAGTGAAGCCGTTATCTCGTCCACAACTAACGCAGAAATATCGTAACTGACGTTGTTGTCAAAACGAGAATAAAACGTTATTTCAATGGGACAACTATCAACCGGTTTCTTAATACCTCCGAATCCATTCACATAGGTACGACCCGACTCAGTTAATTTTAAACCTAATTTATTACAGCAATTTTTGGTAATAAAATTACTTTGGGAAGCTGGATCGATTAACGCGCGAACCATTTGTCTATCTCCAGAAGCGTCGTACATAATTACCTGAGCCGTCGGTAGTAACTCTGTCGTAAACTGTTCATTCATGTCAACCGTATTATTAACAAACACAGATAAGCCCGATGGCACAGTATCCGTAGCAGTCGCACCGCTAGCACTCGCCGCCGCTTGTAATAATGCAGGACGAGCGGTATGCGCGGGCGCGGCGTGTGAGACGCTCGGCTTGGCGATTACCGAGTTATCTGGCTTAACTACGCGGGAATTTTCAAAATGCAAACTTCTATTATGCGCTTTCGAACAAATGCTACAGTTGTTTTTCGATGAACAAGTCGATATTTTATGAGAAAGAGAAAGACAACGAATACAAGCGTCGTTATCCTTTACGCATTTATAACGGTCGTGAGGATTCATTTTGTTGAAAGTGTCACATTTATAAAGATGCGTATGCGATGAACCTTCACATAAGCATTTCTTACGTACTGACTTATCAATTGTACTTACATAAGTTAGTAATTTCGGGGCAGGCTTAATGCTGCTACTTTTGTTATTTTTAGGCTGATTAGCCGCAAGCGCGTTTGAATAAGTGCGCTCAAACACTTTAGCGCGATTCGCCATAAAATCTATGAATCGATCAAAGGTAGGTAATGTATTCCCTAATTTAGTTTCGAACGCTCTAACGGACTCAGAATCTATCTTTGTCATAGCTATATGCAGCAAAATCAAATCACTCAGCTGACCATCATCCAACCTCAAGCCCTTTAAAGCGCTTACAGCGCTTGCGAATCTGTCATTAAACATTTCAAAGTTTCCCGCGGAAGCTATTTGAAAAGGCTTGAAATCGAATATCTGGTTTAAATAAGCCGAAATCAGCATGCGCTTGTCTTCGAACTTGTTTACTAGCGTGCGTAAAATTAACTCGTAATTATCTGCGCACGGAGATATGCCTGCGATCGCCGCCCTAGCCTTTCCCGTTAATCTCGGTAATAAATAGTACAATCTCTCGGCATCTGTGAGCGACGGATTATCATGCACTACACTTAAAAACGTCGTATAAAACATTTGCCATGATTTTATATCACCATCAAAATCTAGAATCTGAATCGGTGCTAGTTTAGGTTTCGCTTTAAGTAGGTCAGCGCTCGACTTGTGAGGCGCGCACGTACTTGTTAATTTAGATTGAGTTCTTTTAATTGCACTGTACAGCGTCTCAAAAGCGTACAGACAGCTGTAGTTCGGTTTCGCGGAAGGATCTAATTCCAATAATCGAACATTATAATCGTCAACAATCGATTCGTACTTATCCCGCAACGAGTCAACTTGCGAGGATTCGTCGAGAAAACGTTCCTTCCCGTCACCTACTAGTATATCGGATTGCGTAGATAAATCAAATATTTTCTGAACAATCTCGAATATAGCTTCGCGTTTCGATAGCAATATACATAGCCTAGGATCGCGAATCTCATCACCACAAGCGGAAGCTAACGAATCGTTGCTCGATTTACGTACAGGTTTCGGAGGCATTGTGATAACTTATCAGTAAACAACAAAGCAATGTCAATCAACTGCAGTAAATTATGCAAAATAGATTCGTTATCTTTAACTAGTGTATATCAAATTAGTTATAAAATGCATGTAACTTATGCTTAAATATATATTAATTTAATTATAATATAAATATATATATCTGTTAATAATTTATAAATACGTATTAGAAAAATGCAAGTAGCTCGTTAAGGCTGTTCGTTAGCATGCCACAAGTGCTCAGATGCCGCTAGATGGCGTTAAATTTTCATAAGTATGTTTTCTTTATCCTAGCGGCTCAAATTATCCCTTTCAGAACTTCTGAATCGTTACGCGAAATCTATTGTTAATGTATTATTTTTAGGGCTCATCACAAAACACCATCTACTAAGGCGTCGGTAGCAAAAGTCAAAAAAACCCATATCTACTATCATCTATTCTGTGACGATACGGCTACACTCACACTAGCATTGACATTTTTTTTTGTCACTTGAACTTCAGCATATTTGAATATGCATGCCAATTTCGAACGCTCAATTGTCGATTATATGGCTCGTTCGTAGAGGAAGCATTTTTGGAACAGGAAATATTTTTATGATTTAAATTGACTATGGTTCAAATCTCATGAATTATTAATTTTGCTATTTTATTTTGTTCGAAACTCTTTTTTTTTAAAGGAATATTATGGGAAAGTCAATATTTTCAATAGGTTTCGTTTTCGTGTATGTTAATATTCATGGTGCATACCTTAAAACCTCAAATGAAATTAAAAAATAAATCTATTGGGTACATGATACGAGTAACAAGAAAAAACTTTTCTCACGAATCATCTAACATATTGCATGAAACAGTTGTATTTTTCGCATGATTCCAAAATGTAAGCCATTTCATTTGGGAAAGTTGCGAATAATATCATATCCGCTATTTTGGCGGACATCCGAATATCATCAAACATAGCTAAGAACATCAAAATCGGTTCATCCGGAATAACATCTTCAAGTCTAATGATTAGAAAAGTAAATAATTACATATTATCAGGGAATTTATATATAATAGACTATGGATATTATTTTAGCTTCATTTGAAATAAAAAAAAAACTATTATTATTATTCTACGGTAAGAGGCCTGTCGAAATCTTAGTTATTATAAATATACACCTGGCAGTTTACATGTATCGTTGATATAATTATACACTAGTGGCCCGTCCCGGCTTAGCACGGGCATAAAAAAAAATCAATTCTAGGAGATATGTTTGAAAGTCGTTCAGAAGTGTAATATTTTATTCGTTACGAACAAACATTTAAACTTTATCGCATTATAATTTTGACATAGATTAAAGTTTTTTTTTGTATATATGGGTTCCGCTGCTCTCAAGACATACTAAACGACACCCGCCACAACTAACTTTTCTTAGCGCATGCGATGAAACAAATTTTTTACTCTTTTTTATACCTTGTGTTACATTACTGGAGTCTTAATAAGAATTTCTTACCCTTTGCAACAAAATATAATGCCTATGTCATTTGGGGATAATGTAACTTCCCAACGGTGTAAGAATTTTTAATTTTAGTCCAATAGTTTCGGAGCCTATTCGCGTCAAAAAAACATAAAAACATCCAAACAAACAAACAAACAAGCCTTTTGTAATTATGAGATTGTTAAAGATATTGATAGGTAAACAAAAGACGTAGGTATAAAAATTTGATATAATTGGCCAAGTACGAACCGGGCTCGCGCGTGAAGGGTTCCGTACCATTATTAAAATATGGCGAAAAAACATGTTTTTTGTATGGGAACCCCATATCAAACATTCATTTTATTTTGAAAGAAAGAAAGAGAGAAATCATGAAAGAATCTACCAAGTGTCATTGTAAAGATAGAGTAAAAAGAGATAATACGTAGCTTAATATTCTGTAGAATTCTTTAGTGTCCTGTTATCGTTTTTGATATTGAGCAAAAATACAAAATATAACACGTCTTTTAAGGTACACTTTAAAAACGTGTCATCCACCCTTTATATTTGTATATTTTCTGTTTTTAGTATTTGTTGTTATAGCGTATCTAGTACTTGTATACTCTTGGGTTATAGCGGCAACGGAAACAAATAATTTGTGAAATTTTCAGCTATCAAAGTGTATAAGAAACAGCCTGGTGACAGAAAGACAGACAACGAATATTTTGTAAAAGGCATTCGTTTTTATCTTTTAAGTACAGAAAAGATCGCAGTAGTATATTAATTTCATTCTTAGGGTACCTAACCCTAAAAATTATTGCTGCAATATAAATACGTTTTTTTAAGTATGTCAAATATGACAAACTGACATTGACATAACTAAATTTCATTCAAATAATCAAACAAAATTATACATATTTTAAATTTTTAATTCTATTACGATACTTAATATAAAAATAGCAATAATTTATTTAAAAATAATAAATAAATTTCATCAAACTCTTTAACAATACTGTTTTTGATCCTGCCATCTATCGGAATTTTGTTGATTTATTACTACGGATGGTAAGCTTGGGTTCATGTTTGGCAGAGAGAATGACACTAACGGAAACGGAAACTAACAATGTATACGTATACATGTCACCAACTTAGCTGTTCAGGTGGCCAAAATTGGAATTACAAGTTCGACAGCACTCTTAGGTGGCAACAAATCTCCACTAGCGACACTGTCAACTGAACAGCTAAGTTGTTGCACTGCACTCATACATGTGTATTTTGCTGGAAAAAATCACGCTGATATATCTGTTTTGCGATAAAAAATGTATAATATTACCTATTTCGCGCCCCAATTAGACCATTTTAAGTTTATGTTAAGTGATTACTATTTAAAAATCTTAGAGGAAATGGTTGCCAGTCTGAGAAGCATTTAGTATGGGGCTCGGAAAGCCTTAAAATATATTCGTCATTATTACACGAACAAATTAAGATGGTGAGCACGCGCAATGCGTAACACTCACACGAGTAGGCACGTAACTTGGCCGGGTTATACTTCGAGCATTACTTGCACCTATCTTTTTGACGTATTGATATTCGAAGGTAGTTATTTCAAATTATGATTATGAGACCACGAAATATGGTTCGAAAGACAAACTGAGTGGCACGAAGGCCAGCTTATACGGTTTTAAGAACCAATTATGTGATATAAGGAACAATTATCCGGTTCGAAGAACCACTTATGTGGCCCGAAGGTCCAACTATGTGGCTCGAAGGAACAATTATCCGGCTCGAAGGACCACTTATGGTGCCGCCAAAATATAACGATGGGCAACGTAGGCCCAGTTTGATTGAGTGGACTGTATGGGTAAAAGAAAAGGGTGGAATGTGAGGAACTTACGTAGGAAGGGGGTTCAGATCCAGACACAGACGTAGGCTCCTCTCCTTCGACGACGGCACCATATGAGGATTTTATGGGCTTATCAGCCCCAAGCACTTTGGGGACTGAAGTATTCTTGAGTCTTCTAATCACTAGTGTACACTTTTCACACGACACTGGCTTCTGATAGCTCCAGAAATACCATGCACTGGTTCACTGTTCAAGGGTTGATCGATAACTCCGAAGTCCTTGATACCCGACAAGTCCAGGTACAGTAAATTAGCGCGCGCGCGTGCGGTTTTGGTGATGACTAGTATCGCCGACGTAATGCGGATGACTGCCTGTATCTTTTTACAGGATGGGAAGGAGAGGGTGGACAGACAAAAATATTGAATGCGTCAAACGAAACGTTGACATGTCAAATATTATTGAAAGGTGGCGACACCAGGTTGCCATGCCGGAATCGCAATCAGAAGGTTGCGGGTTCGATTCCCGGCCCGACCAACATCTTTGTGCTTAACTAAATTTGTTGGCTGTGGGTCTGGGTGTTAAATACGAGTATGTATCTATATAAAATATGTATGTACTATATGTAGTATATCAGTTGTGTTAGCTACCATAACACGAACTAGAAATGGTTCAGTATGGGTTTAACCAGCCGTGTGTGAAATGTGTCCTAGTAAAAAAAAAAAATACTTTGCTTGGAAACAAAATTATAATCATAAGAACAGCTGAGCAGCTAATAAGCAAGACATAACATTAAAGCTAGAACAGGTTTCCCAAGTTACTATTATAGATATGTAAAATATACCAATATCCAAATATGTGAGTTTGAATTGAAACTTGTTTAACACAGACAAACTTACTCTTCCCAAGTCAGGTATTTAAGACACTGGCAACAGTCGCCGCTGCCAATGATAATATCCACTGCTATAAGTGGTAAAAGATACAACACTTAAAATGCTGAACGACGTGACAATAAACTTCTGTCTGTCAGTATAAATAATTAATAATTCAGTCTTATTAATTTTTAATATATCCTATTTATTTATAATAAATTTTATTTATTTATCATAAATTTTATTTATTTGTATACATTTTATTTATTTATCATAAATTTTATTTATTTTTTATCAATAATACTATCGTTTTTACTCGTATTATTTATACAACTGCTCATCGTCGTAGGTGTGGTATATATTGCCACTGACAACATGGCTGTTATCATTTGTAGTGATGACAGTTGCCAGTGTCTTAATTACCAGAGCTGGGTGGCAGATGTTGCCGACAATCCATTTTCACCCCACAAACTAAAACAAATGTATTATTATTGTAAACAGATAATTTCAAATAATATCTAATGCTCAAAACACAATGCCAATTAATACGCCATTACTAAGAACCTAATAAAGACATGTTATAAAATGGAACCTATGGACTCAGGCGCTACTTTGTTATAAAATATATTATAATTGTTGATAGTTTATATTCGGTATTTGTCTAGAATTCAATCGACAATAATCCGTAAAACCTTCTATTTGTTTAAGTTATTTTTAAATTTCTATAATTATGTTATATCTCAACTCATGACATTAAGTATACAGTTGAAATAGAATAGCGTCGCAAGCGCACGTGCAGTGAATCCAATCGGTCGCGGAAATTTGCATAATTTACGTAATTCACCATTAAAATGCGAGATGAATCTATCAAAGAGGGATCGAAGAAAGATCAGAGCACCGAGAGTGTTGATTACGATACACTCCTTTCATCGGCTGGAGAACTGGGCCTGTACCAAATACTGCTAATCTTTTCAACACTGCCATTCTATTTCTTCGGCGTCAACGTGTATTTCTCTCAACTGTTCATGACGGAGACCCCGACACGGCACTGGTGTTGGATTCCAGAGCTACAAAATCTCACACAGGATGAAAGAAGAGACCTTGCGATACCAAAGACGAGTGAGGACAGATTTGGCTACTCACACTGTGAAGCTTATGACGTTAACTGGGCTGATGGTCTTACATCCGGGTCCATATTAAATTCGACCGCAACAGTACCGTGTCAAAACGGATGGGAATTCGACAGAACTGAGATTCCTTATCCAACGATTTCAACTGATTACGAATGGGTCTGTGATAAAAAAAGCTACCAAGCCACGGCACAAGCGATATTTTTTTTTGGTTCTGTTGTTGGAAGCATTTTTATGGGATGGTTGGCGGACAGGTACGGAAGAGTGCCTGCCACGATTACGAGCAATCTAGTCGGGTGTGTCGGGGGACTGGCCAGTACATTCACGACCACATTTACCGAGTTTGCAATATGCCGCTTCGTTATGGGAATGGCCTACGATACTTGTATGTTGCTCCCAGACCTCATCGTCATAGAGTATGCTGCTCCAAAGTACAGAAGTATTCTTGCCAATGCGTCGTTTGCCGTTTTCTTTTCCTTATTTGCTACTTTGTACCCATTCTTAGCTCTCGCTTGCGGGCATTGGAAGACAATATCTTTAGTATCCAGTATACCACTAGCATCTTCTATCCTGGCTCTATTATTTCTTCCTGAAAGTCCGAGATGGCTGCTTTCGAAAGGCCGGTACGACGAAGTAATCAGTAAGATTGAACAAATTGCTCGCGTCAACAAAAAACAAATATCACCAGACCTAATTAACAAGTTTAAGGAAACATACAAATTGGAAGAAGAGTTGAGTGCTCTGGAGGTTTTCAAGAGACCGGTGCTGCGAAAGAATCTAGTTTTGGTGTGTTTAGTTTACATGTCTTGCCTGATAGTATTTGACGGCTTGTACAGAAACTTGAACCAGCTTGAATTCAACTTCTTTTATTCGTTCGCAGCCAGCAACGCTATGGAGCTACCTTCCGGGTTGTTGTGCGCTTTCATTATCGATTATCTCGGGAGACGTTGGTTGACTGTTATGATGTTAACAATTAATAGTGTTGCTTGTGTTTTGATAATGTTTGTGGAACCTGGAATTCAGTCAGTTATATGTGCAGTGATAGCTAGGTTTGCAGTGAATGTGGTATTAAGTATAGCTCTGCAATGGTCAGCCGAGTTACTGCCGACACCGGTGCGAGGTTCTGGAGTATCGCTTGTTATAATATGCGGCAACGTAGGGGTTATATTATCACCATGCATCACGTATCTGAAAGTGGTTTACCCCTGGCTACCGTACGTCATAATGGGAAGTATAGCGGCTTTTGGAGCCACTATGGCGGTAATATTACCTGAGACAGCAAAACGCGAACTACCCCACACTTTTAAAGACGCAGAAATGTTAAATGAAAATCAAAGATTTTGGGAAATGCCGTGTCTTAAGAAAAGAAATAATCATGAAGGCGCAACAGGAGCAGAAAATTCAGGATTTGAGTTATAAGTTAATTAATTTATTTTTTTATTAGAATAAAACATTTATTCAGTAAGAATACAAAATTATTTCAACTTAAAAATGTTGACATGATAAATAAAAATACAATGCTGTTTGGCCATTCAGTTATCTAATTCATTAAAAATTTTATGAAGGTCTAGAATTATCGCTTGGTCACGCCATCACGCTTGAACGGCTGGACCAATATCAATATATTTCTTTGTTGTGTTTGTTATTGTCAAGAGAATGTTCTTATGACAGAAAAATATTAGTTTTACTCAGGGTGTTGTTGGTACGCGTATATCATAAAGTATTAGAATAATAAACTTATTGTAAGCTGTGAATTCGTGTTTATATCCTGATAAAGTTGCATTATATATTTAATTATATTATTTTGTTGCTGAAAATACCTAAGTTGTATGTATTTGTAAAACAAGAAATAATCCACTTAAATACTTAGTTTGCTCGGAAATAAAATTATCTTTGTAGGTACAGCCAGTAAGCGAGACATAAGATTGATGCTAGAACAGGTTTCCCAAGATATCAAAATTAATTAAAGCTTTATACCGGTATTCAAATATGTACTCGTAAATGTGAATAGATACTTGTTTAGCATAGACAGACCTTTTTTTCTCAAGTCTGGTATTTTAAACACTGGCAAAGTCTCACTGCCAATGATAATAGCCTATTAGCTATTAGTGGTAATAGATATAACAATCACAATGCTGAAAGACGTGACAATAATCTTCTGTCTGTATGTCAGTTTGTCTGTCAGTATAAATAGTGAATAAGATAATCTTATTTACTTTATCTTATATATAAAATTTCCGTGTCACAGTGTTTGTTACCGTACTCCTCCGAAACGGCTTGACCGATTTTTTCCAAATTTTATATGCGTATTCAGTAGGTCTGAGAATCGGCTACTGTATATTTAGAATTTTTTTTTTATTAAGGCAAAACAACGTTTGCCAGGTCAGCTAGTATTAAATAATATTTATTTTTAATTTTTATTAAAAAATAAGAAATTTAATAAATTGTTTTTATTTCAAATATAATCTTAATTATCTACTTTACAGTAAGAATCGTTATCTTGATTCGTTCATTTTATTTTTATTCATCATTAATTATAAAAACTGTAGATCCTAGGGATATGAAATTTGGAGGCTGAATTTGTATTAGCACGCAGACGTGTAGGTACTAAGAATGAATTGTTGGAAATTCTACCTCTAAGGGGGTGAAAGGTGGTTAAAAAAATTCCATGAAACTTCTTTAATTTTTAACTTTTAGCAATGGGATTTGGAATATGTATAGTTTATCTAAAAAAAATGGTGTTTGTTTCCTTGCCAGGAGTGAGTTAAGGTTTGGTAGTCGGGGTGAAAGTTTGTATAAAAATCTTTATTTATCAAGATAAAGTCTTGAAATTTATCATTATATTAGTTTATTTAGTGGTTAAAAATAATTTATTCAATAAAATTTGATTATCAATTTAAATTATATGAAAATAACACGTCAAAATATTAAAAATTAACTAAATAACTCGCCACTATTCACTCCTTGTAAAAATGGTTAAAATAATATAGTAAAAATATTTGCCAGGGGTGCATTAAAGAATGCCATTGGGGTTGAAAGTTAAGGTAAGATAATTTTATTTTTCATTATCTGCGCTCTAGAGTGTCACCGGCGTTACTCTAAGGTAAAAAAAAGCCTAGGCGTTTGTTTAGGGTCTAAACTGTGTCCAAACAAAACTTTATAGAAATCGGTACAGCCGTTTGAGCGGGAAGAAGTAACAAACTAAACGAAGTTTTTGCTGATTCGATTTTCATGAAACAAAGTTTTGGATTTCTAATTATAAGTAATCTGCCTGTAAAAGCTGCATTCAAATCTGTTAAGTAGTTTCGAAGTTATATTTACATACATACAGACAGACAGTTAAACAAGCAAAAATTTCAAAAATTGTTTATTTGGTTTCTGTTACTCCTTTAATCCTTTAATCGCCCCCTATTTATTTTACTAGTTTATTATATGTATTGATATAAAATACTATCGCATGGCTCAGCATAGTAATCGTTTTATCTATTACCACTGATATCATTTTCAGTGGTGACAATTGCCAGTGTCTTAATTACCAGACTTGGGCAGCAGATGTCGCCGACAATTCAGTCAGTCAGTTAAGTCAGGTGAATTATTATTGTATTCAGATATTTAAAGAAACAAATTTTGAATAATATTCTCAAACACAATATCCATTAATAAGCTTTTACTAAGTACCTACATATATAGACAGGGTATAACATGTGTTGCTATGTGGTAATTTTTTAATAGTCGTATTCGCTATACGTCTAGAATTTAATTGATAATAAACCGAATGGCCTACGATACTTGTATGTTGCTCCCAGACTTCATCGTCATAGAATATACTGCTCCAAAGTACAGAAGTATTCTCGCCAACGCGTCGTTTGCCGTTTTCTTTGCCATATTCGCTACTTGGTACTCATTCTTAGTTCTCGCTTGCATATTGGAAGACAATATCTTTAGAATCCAGTATACCACTTACATCTTCTATACTGGCTCTATTATTTCTTCCTGAAAGTTCGAGATGTTAATCTAAAGCTCAGTTTTAATAGCAGCTTCACTTACTTCCCTTGGTGAGTTGGTTCCCAAAGTAGGTCTATTTACGATAAAATGATTTAGAAAAAAATTATAGAAGCGCTTATTCTATTCAAAATACAGTAGAATTCATATATTACGACTTCTTTTGTAACACACACACACACCAATTCTTACGATGATAATGTCAAGTTATGTCATACTTAGGTACTTAACAAATAAAATCATTTACGACTCCGGTTTAAGCGACCAACTGCTCATAGCTTTATGATAATACGTCCGGTTACAACGATGTGCAATGTTTTGTTTACCCAACCTGCGTAGGTAGGACCTCATAACCCCAATTTCAGCCCGCCTAGTTGGCTTTTTCTCTCCTTATTGAAGCGTAAATTCCATTTACAAGTTCTTAAAGCTCGACAAAATGAGTTTTGTGAAGCGATGCTAATAATTTGCTAGAATGTTCTCTTGGCCTACTTAGAATTGAACGACCTCCTCAGTGACCGAGAGCTTGGATAGCTTTCGTCGGTATCGGTCTACTGGATCCCCAAAAGATCCTTTGTAGCGTAAGCCACGCACATCTCGAGTGAGGCTATATTGTAGTTCTTCCAGTTTCACTCGATATTTCCAAAGCCTTTGATAGGGTCTGGCACGACGGTACGACAATATCCTGATAAAGTTGAATAATATTATATTTAATTATATTATTTTGCAGCTAAAACTACCTATTTTCTATTTATATGCAGCCTTAATAAAGGTAGATAATGTTATGTATTTGTATAATATCCATAAAATAAAAGTCATATATATCTCTACTAGAGGTTGCCCGCGGCTCCGCCCGCGTGTAGGTCGCTTTTCAGGTAACCTGTGAAAAAATTCTATTGTATCCTATTCCCGTGCCAATTTTATATAAACTTTACTCATTCGATTCCTGAGATCTAGTTAACCTCTGTTTTTAGATACTTTGGTGATGATGCGACAGATTAGATCGTTTTCTCCAAGCCATTATTTTAATTTAAATATGTAATTTGAATACTTGAACCATACCACTAAGTGAACCACTTACTTAAATTCTAATTCAGATGTATTTAATTTCAAAAACGCAAAACTTTCCCTTTGAACTTTAAACCCCATTTGCATACCTAAATGCACTCCTGGCAAATATTTTTACAAATTTATTTTAACCATCAAAGAAACTACAAACATAATAACTTTCAAGACTTTAACTTGATAAATGAAGAGTTTTCCATACAAACTTTCACCCCCCATAACAAACCCTTAGTTCATCCCTGGCAAAAAAAACTTGATACCATTATTTTTAATTTTACATAAACTATACATATTCCAAATTTCATTGCTGGAAGTTCAAAAACAAAGAAGTTTCATACAAACTGTTTTACCCCCTTTCACCCCCTTAAGGGTAGAATTTCCAAAAATCTATTATTAGTACACGATTAGCTACTAAAATATATACACACTCCAAATTTTACACCTCTAAATTCAAAAACACAAAACTTTCATTTTTAACTTTCAACCCCAATGGCATCCCCCTTAATGCACCCCTGGCAAAAAAAAATATAATTTCAATTTAACCATTTAAAAATCTACTACCATAACTACTTTCAAGACTTTAACTTGATAAATAAAGAATTTTCCATACAAACTTTCACCCCCCATTACAAACCCTTAGTTCACCCCTGGCAAAAAAAAATAATACCATTATTTTTAATTTTACATAAACTATACATATTCCAAATTTCATTGCTATAAGTTCAAAAATAAAGAAGTTTCATACAAACTGTTTTACCCCCTTTCACCCCCTTAGGGGTGGAATTTCCAAAAATCCGTTCTTAGTACGCGTCTACATACCAAAACAAATACACCCTCCAAATTTCACAACCCTAGGACCAGCCGTTTGGGCTCTGCGTTGTCTATAGATGAATGAGTCAGGACAAAGAGTCTTATAGTATAGATAGATTATCTGCTATTTTGTTTTCATTGTGTTTTAATTATTATTTTGAACCTGTACGCAAAGGATCTTATTAAGGCTATAGTTTTCTACGAAAACGAATGTAATACTAAAAAAAAGGCCCAAGTACGAGTCGAGTTCGCGCATGAAGTGTTCCGTGCCGTTATCTTAAAAAAGATGGCGAAAAATCACGTTATTTGTATGGAAACCAAATGAAAATCAAATATGAATTAAAAGATTTGGATGAGGATGATAAAAATATTCGGAGGTGTTTACTTTTCTATTCGGTACAGCCTAAACCACTTGTTATGTGGCCTATAATGAAGCATGTGCCTAACATATGTGAGGTGAGGATCGGGAGGAAAGGCCAAAAGATCTAGAACTAGTGGATGCGCAATTATTGTGCATACCATCCAGGTCCTAGCTAAGGATTATATTGAAGTTTTCAGAAGCTAGTCCCAACAGAAGTGGATGCAGGATCTGTGATCAGATCTATCAGATCTCGGGATTAAGATGGTATCCTTTGGAGGCGTAATTTTTTTTGTTTGTTTTAAGTGTGTTGAAATAAGAAGTAATCCACTTGAATACTTAGTTTGCCTGGAAACAAAATCATGCGAGACATATCATTGAAGCTAGAACTGGTTTCCCAAGGTACTAAAATTAGTTAGAGCTACATACCAATATCTAAATATATAAGTGTGAATATAAACTTGCTAAAAACAGAACGACGCCGGTAACTGTCTCTACTGCCAATGCTAATAGCCTCTCCTATCAGTGGCAATAGATAAAACATTTACCTTACATATTGTTGTAACTCTTGTTTATTATTAATAAATCTTTTTTATTATTCGAAATAAACGAGACAATCTTATCTATTATTTATACTATTGTTGCGTAGCATTATAATTGTTGTATTCATTTCCACTGATAATATGGCACTGATGTCATTAGCAGTGGTGGCAGTTGCTAGTGTCTTAATTATCAGACTTGGGCAGCAGATGTCGCCGACAATCCTTAACCTTAAGGGCGATAAACCTTAACAAAAGTCAGGTGTATTATTATTTTATACAGATAGTTAAGAGAATGAATTTCAAATAATATCCAATGCTCAAAACACAATGCCAATTAATACGCCATTATTGAGTACCAATTATGGACAGGTTATAAAATGTTTTGTTATGTAGTAATTTACTGATAGTCGTATTCGGTATTGGTATAGAATTCAATTGATAATAATCCGTGTCACCTTCTATTTGTTTACGCTCTTTTTCAATATTTTTTTTGTATATCAACTTAAGTCATTGAGGATACTACAGTTCAAATCGAGCCGCGTCGTAAACGCACGTGCGGTATATCCAATCGGTCGCGAAAATTTGGTTAATTTACGTAATTCTCCTGTGAAATGCAAAATGAATCTATCGACGAGGGATCGAAGAAAGATCAGAACACCGAGAGTGTTGATTATGATACACTCCTTTCATCGGCTGGAGAACTGGGCCTGTACCAAATACTGCTAATCTTTTCAACACTGCCATTCTATTTCTTCGGCGTCAACGTGTATTTCTCTCAACTGTTCATGACGGAGACCCCGACACGGCACTGGTGTTGGATCCCAGAGCTACAAAATCTCACACAGGATGAAAGAAGAGACCTTGCGATACCAAAGACGAGTGATGACAGATTTGGCTACTCACACTGCGAAGCTTATGACGTTAACTGGGCTGATGGTCTTACATCCGGGTCCATATTAAATTCGACCGCAATTGTACCGTGTCAAAACGGATGGGAATTTGACAGAACTGAGATTCCTTATCCAACGATCTCAACTGATTACGAATGGGTCTGTGATAAGAAAAGCTACCAAGCCACGGCACAAGCGATATTTTTTCTTGGCTCTGTTGTTGGAAGCATTTTTATGGGATGGTTGGCGGACAGGTACGGAAGAGTGCCTGCCACGATTACGAGCAATCTAGTCGGGTGTGTCGGGGGACTGGCCAGTACATTCACGACCACATTTACCGAGTTTGCAATATGCCGCTTCGTCATGGGAATGGCCTACGATACTTGTATGTTGCTCCCATACCTCATCGTCATAGAATATACTGCTCCAAAGTACAGAAGTATTCTCGCCAACGCGTCGTTTGCCGTTTTCTTTTCCATATTCGCTACTTCGTACTCATTCTTAGCTCTCGCTTGCGGGCATTGGAAGACAATATCTTTAGTATCCAGTATACCACTAGCATCTTCTATACTGGCTCTATTATTTCTTCCTGAAAGTCCGAGATGGCTGCTTTCGAAAGGCCGGTACGACGAAGTAATCAGTAAGATTGAACAAATTGCTCGCGTCAACAAAAAACAAATATCACCAGACCTAATTAACAAGTTTAAGGAAACATACAAATTGGAAGAAGAGTTGAGTACTCTGGAAGTTTTCAAGAGACCGGTGCTGCGAAAGAATCTAGTTTTGGTGTGTTTAGTTTACATGTCTTGCCTGATAGTATTTGACGGCTTGTATAGAAACTTGAACCAGCTTGAATTTAACTTCTTTTATTCGTTCGCAGCCAGCAACGCTATGGAACTACCTTCCGGTTTGTTGTGCGCTTTCATTATCGATTATCTCGGGAGACGTTGGTTGACTGTTATGATGTTAACAATTAATAGTATTGCTTGTGTTTTGACAATGTTTGTGGAATCTGGAATTCAGTCAGTGATATGTGCAGTGATAGCTAGGTTCGCAGTGAATGTGGTATTAAATACAGCTCTGCAATGGTCAGCCGAGTTACTGCCGACACCGGTGCGGGGTTCTGGAGTATCACTTGTTATAATCTGCGGCAACGTAGGGGTTATATTATCACCATACATCACATATCTGAAAGTTGTCTTTCCCTGGCTACCGTATGTGATCATGGGATGTATAGCTGCTTTTGGAGCCACTATGGCGGTAATATTACCTGAGACAGCAAAACGCGAACTACCCCACACTTTTGAAGACGCAGAAAAGTTAAATGAAAATCAAAGATTTTGGGAAATGCCGTGTCTTAAGAAAAGAAATAATCATGAAGGCGCAACAGGTGCAGAGAATACAGGATTTGAGTTATAAGTTGTATAATTTAATTTATAATAAAAAAATGAATTTAGTTAAAATACAAAATTAATTCAGTAAAACACATCCTGAACTCAGCATAATGCTGGTTGCTGGAGAGCAATCAACGCTGGTTTTTCGTTGAGGCTAGCTGTGACGTCACGCAAGATACACAAAGATGAAGTACACGCATTTACATATATTAAGCCAAAAATAAACGTTACTTAAGCATTTTTAACAAAAGATAATGAGTTATGACAAACTGGAACAAATTAATTTCTAAAGATTTAGATAATAGCAGAATTTATATTTGTGTGAATATTTGATGAAATATTGGCGTTAGTTGACAGATATAATATATGTTACATAGCGTATAATTAAATGAAAAGTTCAGTTTTAATATCAGCTTTGCTTACTATCAGGTGAGTTGGTGCCCAACGTATATCTCTATTTACGATACAAATATGTAGAAAATATGTATAAAAGCGCTAAATTTTTCCAGTTCATATTCATTAGCCTCTTTATAAAGTCTGTTAGGCGCCGTATTTGATAAAATTTAATTATGTATGATAGTTAACTGATGTGTGAATTGGTTAACATGTCCTGATAAAGTTAAATTGTATATTTAATTATATTATTTTGCAGCTTAAACTACCTAAAGCTGTATATAAATACTGCATTAATAATAAAGATAGATGTTTTTGTAGAAGCTCCGTAAAATACAAGTTATAAAGTATATACAAGTATAATGTTTTGTTTTCTTTGTGTTTTTAAAAATAATTTTATTTCGGTAGGAAAATAACCTTACCGAGGCAGTAAGCCGAACTTTGACATGGCACGAAATCTTATAGTGTATTCTGGCAGCATCCTTGAGAGTTATCCTAGACTAGACATGCTCTACCTTAGAGCTGAGTGTCTCTAACTCGTCTGGTTACGCACTCTGCTGGTCAAATAGACTTAGGAGGCCTTTTTGTTTTTTCGTGAAGAAATGCTTTTACGCATCTCCCGCCACAAGCCTGGGGGAGGCGAGCGGGGTATGTCGGACTCGACGGCCAGAAAGGCCGTCACTACCGACTAAAACCTCACGGTGTCCCATCTCCCTAGGAGGCCTAGGAGAAAACAGTAAAACGAGATAGCTTAATGATACTCTAAGATAAAATTATCTAACCTAGTGCTATATTAAGCCCGCCGTTTGATTTCGCAAAGTGTACTCGAGGGAAATCTTGACCAAGTTAGAAGTAGTTTGCAGTCTCTTAGCAGTGATGTATGAAGCTGGGGAACATTAGTTACAACTTGAACTAAAACTAAACAACAGTTTCTTGGTAGGAAAAGAGTAAAGTTAGGCTAGATAAAGTCCTCTAAGTTTATAACCGGTTACTTTATAACCGGTTGGTTTAACCGCCTAATGCGTTAGTCGCTATAAACCCTTAATATTTACTCGTAACTGGTTAGACAACAGTGAACAAATTTGAAAAAAAAAACCTCAGTAAAAAGAAAACCAGTTTTGATAAAATCACGATCACGAAAAGCCGACCCGACAGACGTTGTCATGTCTTAACCATGATTATTGAATGCGAATTAGTAAATAATTATGTATTATACTAATGCTTTATGATATACAATAGTAAGTTAATTCTTAGTTATTGAAAAAACAATAACAACAAAAAATGTGAAATTGGCCAGGGGATGGATAAAGGGATTCATTTAAATATGTAAATATTAATTTGAAAACAAATGTCCTTACCAATAAATTCGTTTAACGGTATTGAGGCACTAAACATAAAGAAGTCTTTATTAACACAAACTAAGAACTTTCTGCATTTTAAAGTCGATTGTTCATTATACATTTAAAGCAAGAAGGCTCATTATGACAAACAAAAAAATAAGTCTAAAAATAATATATTAATGACAAACAAAACAATAAGTCTAAAAATGTACAGGGCTACTCGTAACTGATGTAAAACCTTTTTCTTGAATAGTTTAAAAAAGTAAAACAACAAGAGTTAGTACAATGTTGTTTTTACAACTGCTTAGTACATAAAATGTATATTACAATATATTATGATCATTAGTGATTTTCATTTTAAAAGACCTTTGTATTGTGAAATGCTGACATACTTTTATACATAGAATGCTCTATAATTATTAAGAATATTAAATCTACAAAACATAGTGATTAAATATTCCGTTTACAATTCCTTATTTAACAAAACAGCTCATATTATATTTCTATGACCTGATTTAAAAGTAAGTAAGTACTATGTACTATAATCTATTATAAGTATAAACATTGTGTGTAACCGTGTTACCTATTACTTTATGTCATTGACTTCTATATTACTGCGTACTAGTAGTATAGATGGAGGTCAATGCTTTGTCTACAATCATAGAGTGTGAAGAACCAAATTGAAAAACAGCGCTTTAGTACCTGATACTCTCAGAATTATACTGAGTTTGCTCTTTTTGAGTTAATGTCTACTGAACGTTCTCATAGCAAAGAGCCTTGACCAATATCTCAAGAGGCTCTCGCTAGATGGATGGGTCAGATACAGAAAGCAGTCTTTTTCGACACAGCGCGCATTGTCCGGAGGTTCCTGGCCCTGTACTTATTAGCTCCTACCGCCGGTAGCTTGGGCATTGCCTCACTGCTATAGGCAAGCTGGCTTTGGGAATTTTTATAATATTTTAGTATTTTTTTCCTTTATTTGGTCTTTTTTTATGATGAATTGGCTCACGTTTGACCGCAGCTTGCCTAAGCTTTACTGCGTAACGATGCAATACGCTTGCTTAGAAGGCAAGTATAAATAAATAATAATAAATATTAGGACATATTTCACACACGGCTGGTTAACTCAATACTGAATTTCTAGTTTGTATTATGGTTGCAAACACAACTGATATACTACATATACATACATACATACATATTTTATATAGATACATATTTAACACTCAGACCGACAGCCAACAAATTTAATTCAGCACAAAGATGTTGGCCTTGCCGGGAATCGAACCCGGAACCTTCTGATACGCCGACGAGGTTGTCAACATATATCGATGATAAATATAATTATTTTAATATATTATTCTTTTTTTCTTGATTTTGAAGATTTTTTTAATGCAACCTAACTTAATCATAAATTCTAACTGGTCTCCGGCACCAATGCCGGAGACCAGTATCCACTTGGGGTCAGCGAACGATCGACAATCCTGAGACGTTTATAACCATTGCTGCAGAGATATTTATGCAAAGGACTGACCTTTTTCGGACGACCTTTTTAGGGGACACAAGCGTTGTTTTTTATTCTATTTTCCTTTTGTATGTAATTTGTTATAATGCATATTATTTATGATGTTTTCTGTGTATGTGATAAATGTATATGTTATATATTCCAGTATATTCAAGTTACTATTTTTAAGTTTACCCAGTGATGTGTTCTAAAACTTTTCGAGAGAGAGATTCGGTAAATCATTACTTTGTTTGTGAGGGGTTATCGAATTACCGTTTGTGAATGTTTTTTTGACTTTTTATTATATTTTGAATTGCAAGTTTTATATGTACCTAACTTTTATTACTTATTTGTACTTTTGTTGTGTAAAATTTAATTGAATCATAAAATGTATAATACAATGTAATTTAGAATTAATATGGGTCCTTGAAACCTGAATTAAATAAATTTATTTATTATTATCATTATTATTACAGAGCAAAATTTATTAGTTTACTAGTTGCACCCAGCGACGTTAACCACGTTAATGCAGGATAAAAAGAAGTTAATCCAGGATAAAAAGTAGCCTATGTTAATCCAACATCTGACCTATCTTTATGCTAAATCTCATCAAAATAGGTCCAGGCGTTGGCATGAAAGAGTACCATAGATTTCGTATTTATTTGCGTATCCCACGGGAACCAAAATTGATTTTGGGATAAAAAAAAACTAATGTGTTATTCCAAGGTCTAACCTACTTCACTCCAAATTTTATAAAAATCGGTTCAGCTGTTTGAGCGTGAAGATGTAATAAACATAAACACTTACACACAAACTTTCGCATTTGTAATATTAGTAGGATATATCTTATCTTAATAGGTATATATAAATCTCGTGTCACAATGTTTGTCCTCTACGGACTCCTAAACCACTTAACCGATTATAATAAAATTCGCACACCATGTGCAGTTCTATCCAACTTGAGAGATAGGATAGTTTAAATCTCAAATTATAGTCGCAATTTTAATTTATTGCTAATTATTGTCTGTTATTATTTGACAGTCACAATTATCTGTTAACTCCAAATGATTCTAACAGATGTCGATACCTTTCGACTGGGTTGAGTAAGCAATCAATAGATGGCGCTGCTATGGTAAATCTACGAACGTGTCATATGTGCTACACTATCTATTTTTCATATGCCTAAGTGAGGCAAAACAACGTTTGCCGGGTCAGCTAGTACACTTATATATCTTAAAATAGGTACATAAATTAGTTACGAGTAACTCTGTAAATGTATTAATAGCTAGCAAAATACCTAAGAGTATGGAATTTTCCTCAGTAAATGCCGTTACGTGAAATACCTAAACGTGTTTATTTTGAAATAGAATGGTGTCCTGTCGTCACGGTATCGCCGTAAAAAGATTATGAAAGCAGCTTCCAACATGTTTACAAAGTAAACAAGCACGCTTATGATGCACGCTACAACGAGATAATGTCGTATCGAGATATTACAAATAGAACATTTATTTGAAAATAAATGAAAAATGTTTATTCACTATATAACTCATTACTAGATTACAATTCTCTTGTGACTACTTAACTAGGCAAGGCCTGAATCCTTTATTTGACACATTTAATTATTTTTATTTAAAGTGTCTTAATTATTTTTATTTTGTCTGTAAAGTGACACAATAATGTATTTATTTGTTTAACAAATATAATAAACTTTGGGTACAGTATCTACTTGATTCAAAAATTCAAATTCAAAATTGTTTATTTTTTACAGGAAACATATTTCAGTAAAAAAAGATATACAAAGGCAAGTGTAAATAAAAATTTAGGAAATCCCCGATGCTTCTTTTCGTATGAGCTGGATGGCCAAGCCCTGGTGTCGAGAGTTTTCATACCGCCCGAATGCCCCTCATTTGGTTTAAACTGAGGCTTGTACTGAGACTATCAGCCGAAATCTACACTGATGAGCCCTAAAAATAATACAATAGCAATAGATTTCGCATAACGATTAAGAAGTTTCGAACGGGATAATTTGAGCCGCTAGGATAAAGAAAACATATTTATGAAAATTTGACGCCATCTAGCGGCATATGAAGACTTGTAGCATGCTAACGAACAACCAACGAGCCACGTAGAACCCAGATAAAAAAAAAGACCAAGACTGTCCGCAATGACCGTTCGACCGCGGTCGCGTCAAATCACCTTAGATAGACGAGCTACAACGGCAAAAATACGAGACTTTTTTGTCGATACATCATAGGAGTGCATGAGACAGCGCGGTTGAAATGCTTATTATTTGCAAATGATTTAAGATTCAAACAGCTGACTCTCTAGTTATATAAAACTGGCGCCTCGTTGGAGATAAATAGGTAGGTAAGTATAATTGTCTCAAAGGTCGAGGTCGGTCGTTATGTGAACGAATCATAAAAAGATATCGTGATAAACACGAGATCTTACGAACACAATGGCTTGGAACATCATGATTTCTCTATAATTACTTGAATAATTTCTTTTTTATGGACTAACTTTTGTTACAATATGGTTTCTATGTAGTTTATAAACTAAATGTTATTTAAATTGCTGCCTCGTTTTTGTAGAACACTCTTGCAATCATTTTCCATTTTCTTTATAGTATTTGGATACAAATCTGGCTTTGGGGACGTAGAAGTATAAATAAGCAGCCCACTATACGTTCCCACTGCTGGGCTACTGGCTTCTCTCACTAGGAAAAAAAGCCATATTTCACTATGCTGGCCAAGTGCAGGTTGCCGAATGACACACGTCTTCGGATATTGCAGTCTTCGAACGTGTCGGTTTCCTCACGATGTTTTCCTGCACCGTAAAGCGAGTGCAAATTCACACAACTTGATAAATAAGTCGTTGGTGTAGGTCCGGGATCGAACCAGGGGTCGTCAGATTGAAAAGTAGACGTTTTTACCACAGAGCCACACTCACTTTTTATTTTTTACTTTATTTACAAGGTATATATTATATTATTCTAATTGTCCACTGTATTATACAATACTGTCCTTATTCATTTAGCATAACAGATAATCACATTAACTAATAGCTAATTAATTACTAAACCATAGGTTGTAGCTACAACTAACTTAATCTATGTATTATTCGTAAACATATATTAACTTACTTATATCTAGTTAAAAATTCTAAAAATACTGAATACTAAAATAAATGAAAAACTGTACAACGTATGGCCTATTTTATGTCATCTTCTAAAAATTCTGATATATTATAATAGCATTTGGCAGTGAGCAGTCTTTAGCTGATTTTGGAAGTTAATGACTTTTGTTTGATTTCTTATGTTCTGTGGTATCTTAATACCTGAAGCATAGACAAAGATTGCTTTCTCTGTCTACGACCTGAAGAGCTATTTCAAAAAAATATTGCTTTACCCTATGTATAAAAAATAATAATGATAATGATGTAGCCTTCAAATGAGCTAAGTGACTAAGCTTGGTTGTAGAGTATTTTCTAATCTCCCGACATTATTTCTTGGAATATTGATTTGGTAATTATGTTTATAGGTAAAATTGTTTGAGTTTCTGGTTACATCCATTAGGGGAGGTATCAATTTGTTTGCATTGCCATAAAATTATAATCAATATCTGTCAAATTTAGGTAGGTAATACCATTTTCAATTATTATAAGTACGTGGTTTATACTTAAAATAATGATTATTAAGTACACATTTTTTTCAAAACATTTATTAGCTTGATAATAATAGATAATAAAAAAAAAATCTTTAGAAATTACTATTTGAATTAGACATCTAAAATTGGCCATAAGTGAAATAGACATTTTACAATTTAAAGTAGATATCAAAGCAAAAGAATTAGCTATTTTTGATATATAGAATAGGATTTCCATTCCATTCAGAATTAATATAATTTTCAAAATCGGTTCTAAAATTACGTAGTTATGTGTCAAAATCATAAAAAAGCTTTTAATCCCAAAACATATAAGACAGGATTTAGAACTTATGCAGTTGCTTAAAAATTTCGTTGCATTTGCTTCTTCTTCTTCGTATGAGCTAAGTGGCTAAGCTCTGGCGTCGAGAGTTTTCAAACCGCCCGAAGGCCTTCTGACTTGGCTTAACGACTGCTTGTTCTAAGGCTAATAGCCGGGACCTACAATTTGTCGAAACAAACGTGTCATCCGATCCACGGTAGCACCCAGATGAAAATGCCACTTTAAAAACGACAGTCTTGTGCACGGTCACCCATCCAAACACCGTCCGTATCGACCGTTGCTTAGCTTCGACGATCGCGTCAGATCACCTTAGCCAGCCGAGAAAACAGGCGCTGTAACATCAACAAAGTGTAACGACATACCCCTTGTAAATCCCAAAAGCCAACGAATCCCGGAAATCCCAGCAATTATCGTAGAGGAACTATTTATTGGTAAGTATTGTGAGGTACATTATACATATATTGAAGGGGCTTACGTAGAATTAGTCCTTGCGGGGAGGCCAATTACTCGATAATGGGCCAGAGTTACGGAGAGACTGTTGCTTTCATAAAGGTATAAGCTGTAGCGGAAATAAAGTTTTTTTTTTAAATTTAAGGTACCATTGTTTTGAGTCCAGGCGAGCCTTACATACTTGAGCGAAGCTACTCACGAGCAGCAGTGGATATATTACGATAGAAATTCACGACTGATTCACGATTTGAAGACCTCGTTGGCGTAAAGGTTACCATGCCGGTCTGCTAATCAGAAGGTTCCGGGTTTGATTCCCGGCCCGGTCAACATCTTTGTGCTTAACTAAATTTGTTGGCTGTGGGTCTGGGTGTTAAATATGTATTTATATATAATTATATGTATGTATGTATATGTAGTATATCAGCTGTGTTAGCAACCATAATACGAGCTAGAAATGGTTCAGTATGGGTCTAACCAGCCGTGTGTGAATGTGTCTTAATAAAATAATAATAATAAAAACATAAAATGAACAATATTATAAACTCTAACATTTCTAGATAACATATCTACCTACAAAGAATTAAAGCTAAAAAAACTGAAAAAACCGTAGAGCTATTATTTACGCATTTATAGAATTGTTCAGATTGTACCATTTTGCTTCCATAGCGCCTTTTAAGTTTGATCGAGCAAGACTACAGCTTCTTGGAATCTAAAATCTCTGCTTTGGAAGTGACATTGTGCCGTTTGGTGTCGTTTGGCCATGGGGAACCGAGACATGGAAGTTTGTGGCAGACACCGGACTGCGGTTGCGAGATAGGTCTCGCTGGAGACCTCTGGAGATCTATCTCTGAATGGCTGACTGGAGAATACTTACGGCAGCAACTTTATCTTGCAATCCAGCGAGAAAACGCTGCCAGGTTAATGAGTATGTCTGGACGAGAGGCATTGACGTAGTCTGTTAGATTCAACAAAACATTTGATATATTTTGTAATTTTGCAATTGATTAATAATTGTTTAAAATTAAGTAATGTAAGTAATATACCTATGTATTCACTAGTATTAATATAATGCATGGTGGTAGGGCATTTATTAGTTCTTACCGAGCTATCAACCACACTCATTTTGAAAAATCTGTCGCCAAACACCGTTCCGGCAGCCTCTTTGAGAGCGAGTTATTGCAGACTAGGCATGCTCCACCTTTCCTTCTTTTTTTTTTACTCAGAATAGGTCAGCGCTTGACCACAATTCACCTGATGGTAAGTGATATTGAGGTCTACGGTGGATCGCGCTTACCTAGAAGGAACTGGTTCACTCTCGCCTTGAAAATCGCTAGATTGTAGTCATTGGGGAACAGGGAATTCGGCAAGAAATTCCAAAGTTTGGCGGTTCAGACAACAAAGGTGGAGGCAAAACGTTTTGTGCGTGCCTTAGGCACCTCAACCGTAAACCGATGCCGCCTTGGCGTTTCCCTGCTCGTTCGATAGTGGAAGGGGGCGGAGGGAATCACATCATGTAATTCAGCTGCCAGACTTCAACCTTAAGCCAGAGAGTCACTAACTTATGTACTCGCTCTGCTTATCAAATGTCTGTCTGTGAAGAGTAAAAACATGTTTTTGGTTAACGCCTGTGACAAAGAATAGCAATATTACAATCGTGACAAGTGAGTCATTGGTGAGAGGCGTTACTGCGGACCCCCCTTCTCTGGGGGGTAAATGAGAACCCACGCCCCCGGCTTGCCACAATTGTCTGTTTGGAAGCGGAAGACGCAAGAGCTAAGCATCTAAGCTTTAGGGTAGAAGTGTTAAAGGGCCTCTGCTAGGTTAGTACCGCTCCAGAAGCGGTTTTCTATCAGTACTGTCCCTCTCCATTCCTGGTTGCCTGGTAGAGATCACCATAGGTGATAAGGCCGCCTTTGCACTCTATATGTAAAGATTTTAATTCCTTAATTTAAGCTGTTTTTCTTATGTGGTTGTACAATAAAGTAATATTCTATTCTATTCTTCTATTCTGAAGCGCAGTGTAAGGTTCTGGGGTGTTGAAAGAACCTGGAGTCCTCCTTTAGCACAGAGACAGGTCACCGGGGGGGTTTAGAGAGTTCAAATCCCGCCTAGCCTGGCTGCGCCCCATCGTAGCCAGGTATCTTGTTGAAGATTTCTCCCTCGTCAACAAAAACTGAATGATCGAAGTGGATTTTCACTCGCTTTACGGTAAAGGAAAACATCGTGAGGAAACCGGCATGTTTGAGGACCACGATATCCGAAGACGTGCGTCATCCACCAACCCGCACTTGGCCAGTGTGGTCGATTAAGGCAAATATCTCTCTCCTCGTGAGGGAAGGCTCCGAGTCTCAGCAGTGGGAACGTATAGTGGGCTGCTTATGCTATGCTATGCAACAAAAACAAAAAAAGGCTAGTTACCGCTTAGAGATAAATTATCCGCTGAACTGGACCTATATTTTATAACAATCTTAGTAAGCTTATATACTACAGGTTAATACAAAAATCTGTACTATTGGTAAATATTGTGTAAAATTAAAAAATAAATAAATTGAATATCCTCCTACCGTTCGTGACTTGGCCCTTAACAGCGTGTAAGTCGGATTAAGCTCCTTTCATCCCAGTCTGAATCCTTCGACACTGAAGGTTCAAGAAAGATTTCGACACTAGAAGATTTTTTAAGAAACATTTTCTTCTTTTTCGATAGTATCGTATTGTTTTTAGACGTTTTATCCTTAGTACCTGGATGAACGAAAAAAAGTTGACTTCTAAATTTTAATTATTAATTGGATTTGTGTCAATAAAATCGATGTCTTCTGTAGTGCCGTCACTTGCATTACTTGCATTTACCAGACGACCTAAAGCGTATCGATAGTATTGAAACTTTCCTAACAAACTTAAAAAACTTACTCATAACAAAAAGTTATTATAAAATAGAAGACTTTTTAACTGACGGAACACTTAAAAAATCTAATGAATTAACAGGGTTGCTCATCTCCAGTAAATAATTGCAATGCCATATGGGTATGTAATTGTAAAGTGACATAATATTGCAATAAATGGTTTGACTTTGACTTTGACTTTGTCTTTGTGTACGCATTCAGTAAGCCGAGTGCAAGTTTTGTCGTATGCCTGACGCGCTCGACGAAAACCGCGTTCGCACATGATTTGTATGAAAAAAATAGGGCGCCACCTAGCGGCGCAAAAAGTTTCAAGTCAGGCATACGACAAAACTTGCACTCGGCTTACAGGAGTGTAGATTTTAAGTCTAAAATAGTTAATGCTTTGGTGTAAAAACTGTTGTAGCTATTTAGTTGAATATATGAATAAATTAATTTAGTCCCAGTAAAATAATTTGACTCTCCCTTTTATACGCCAACGGAGGAAGTCTTAATGAAATTAAGGCGGATATTTCGGGTGGCTTGAATAGTAACTACACAGTTAAACTTAGCTAAGTAACTCAAATACCTTTACCGTTACTTGCAAATGGCATTATTTACATACAAAGTCGCACATAAAGCGAGAATTAAGTCGGTAAGCTTAGCTTAAAAGCCGGGAACGGCCAAAGTTACAGAAGTTAGACCATTTCACTCCGTTGCTGCAGAGTTTAGAGACCTCTGACCACAACACATTTTGTACTTAACTCAGGGTATCCTAGCGTGAGAGCTAGGGACCTACACAAATACTTTATAATCAATAAAATTTAATATGATAAATTTGTTGATCCAATGTTAATATTGTAATAATTATAGTTTTTTTTGCAATGTAATTTGTGTTATAAAGCTACTATCTACCTATTTATATAATTATTTCCACGAACGTCTGAAATATGACACTTTTTATTCATCTTAATTTTTTTATATATGTACGACTAAGTCACTGGAAGGCACTAGCCTCCATGGCACGGGCGCGAATGCGTCCAGTTTGAGGTTTAGTGAATAAGTTTGTATTGTACATATGAATTTGAATAAACACATGTTGAATTTTGAATTATTTATTTATTTATTTACATTGTTTCAAGAAAAATAATATTTAACATAAAAAATCACCGTAGAAATCAAATATACATATTATATACATATTATAATTAATCTAATCTATCTATTTGTAACTATTATCGATTGTCATTTTATTTGATTATGCCATTACAGTAAGTAGAAACTCAAAAATCCGACCCTCAGTTATACGGATTCGCGATTATCCGGACTTCAGACCAAGGTCGTATTTTGCTAGAACTAGGCAATTCACTAGAGAGAACGTAAGTTTGACTGAACAATTCCACCCAGATCCTCTCAAATTTGACCCGGATTGAAGCGTTTTATATGTTAATCCAATTATCCGGAGCACAGACCAGTTGTCCAAAGTCGTATTTTTGCAAGCATAAACGTGTTTGACCGAACTGGCATCACCCCGCACGCGCCAGCTTTCGAGTATCATCGGAAATAAACCAAACCCGATTTTCTTCATACTTACGATTATTTAGGATTTTCGGTTATCCGAATGCCTACTAAAACAATTAGGCCGGTTAATCGAGATTTTACTGTATATACTATCATTGGCGTTGATAGCAGTAGCTAGTTTTATTAGCAGTGGCGAAAGAGGTCATCTTTCATCAACCTTTATTTTTGTTCTATAAAAAAATACTCGTAACACACATTATAAAGTTAAGGGTTGCCCTCAAATGTAGCCTGAATATTCTGACCACTAAAATACATTATGATTTTTTTTCTTAAACCATAAACAAGTTGATTAAAAATGACCTACAACACCTCAATCTTAATATTGAATAACTGTTGTATTGTATCAGACACAAAAAAAATCATGACAACGCCTAGACAAAAAAAAAACTAACAAACATAGAGAGCGCATGCTATTTTTTTTGTTCAGGCGTTATTACTCTATGTGAGATTTCGGTCCGTCCTGAATATTTACCGATGCCAGAAGGAGACAGACAAATGAATCTCACAACACAACACTCTTAACTGACTCTTCTGAAAAGAAAGTAGGATACATTACGTATCGTATGATTAATTTAGAAGCCGCCTTTGCGTCAGACGTGTCCGTAAAGCGCCTCGTAAAATATTCATAAAAATATGGCCATATGAAATACGCGTTCTCTGAAAGCTGTGAAAAACTGAGTATGTTATTTACTTTTTTCTGACGATGGTAAAATCTTTTATAAGAAACCTGACTCCATCGGGGTCAATTATGTGGGATTCCTACCCACTAAAACCCCACGTACCTATACCTTATCTACAAAAAAAATACTATAAACACATAAGAACATATGTACGTATGTATATGTACCAGCCCCCCGGCTTTAAGGCGCAGCGAGGGAACACCGTGGAGGTTTAAATCGGTAGTGGTCACTACTCTGGCACCGAGCCCGACATACCCCGCCGCCTCTCAAGGATTGGTGGGCATGCGTAAATATATTACCTCCATATGAAAAAAAAGGATATTATGAATTTAGCATATCTGGTGACTCCCGCTCCGGGTCGTTCTTGGTGCAGAGGTTGGCCATAGCAATTCAGCGCGGTAATGCAGCGAGCATGATGGGCACCTTTGCACCGGGGGCGAGCAGGGGCGGGTTATTTGATTAGTATTCGTTTTTAACATGTGACATGTATTAAATGTAAGTTTTGACATATTTAACACATTAAACACACCCAGGGTTTACTGTACTCTGCAGACTATACCGAGTAAATTATGTTTATTTATTGATTTGTTTTTGAAAGTACTTTATTGTCATGAAATAATTATACTCGAATATACAGCGTTATTATTCTGTACAACATGATAATTATTCTGTTTTGTTTTACAAATTAGATTTGCGTTTGGCCACACCTTGCCTGGTGTTTAATCATGGTCTACCATGTGAATTCATGAATTCATATATCAAGTTGCACTTTTCACACACACGCACCTTGAATTATTTCAACGCAGGGGTGCTAATAAAACGTGGGATCTACGTAGCAACGTGAAGAAGATGCAACTAAAAACGCCGGTTCATCGATTTGTGAAATTGGAGAGGTCCGTTTACGTGTTGGGGCCCGCAATCTACAACCGCGTACCTGCGACTGTCCGGGATGCACCTTCCACCGCCAGCTTTAAGACTAGGCTCAGGGTTTGGCTATTAGATAAAACTTTGTACAATATAAATGATTATCTAAATTTGAAAATTGACATTTAAATTGACAATTTGACATTTGATTCATATTATATACTTTTGTATTGATATTATATTAGATACTAGAATTAGTAGTGAAAATTGACATTATGATTAATATCATATACTATTGTAATGATATTATAGTACTAGAATATAATTGAAAATTGACATGGATACATATCATATACTTTTGTAATGATATCATATTATTTGACTTGTAACTTTGGTGTTATCAATAAATGATTTGTATTTGTATATATACGATGATACACGCTTACCTAGAAAATATATATTATTTACTCTAGATTTGAAGAACCTCAGGTTGTAATTATTAGGAAACACAGACTCTGGAAGAGAATTCTTCTTCTTTTCCTACAGCTTCAGTTTCGAGAGTTTTCAAGCTGGCCTGCCAGTTCTGGTTTATCTTAACGATTAATTGAACTGAGACTGACAGCCGGATCTTAAAAATTATTATGTAATAAATAGTAACTCATGTCTTGTCAAAAATAAATATTTCAAATTTTTCATTTTTCCTTTTCAGGCTAAATGTGGTAATTATTCTAACTCTTCAAAAGTCTATTGAAAAGTGTCACTAGCTAATTTTGATTGCTTTATGTTGCATGCTGAGTTGAAGACATTATTTGTGAGACTACATTATATACTAAAATCACGTTGCCGAATAACTTGTAAATACTTTAAAAACCATTATTCAACAACAAATAAATATTAACTTTATTCGCTACATTAACCATGAGTATTTTTCTACGGGTAAGCGAGAATTTTTTGTAAAATCACTTTTCGAGGCCTCAACTTCATGGTAGTTTGTGTAACACAAAGATACCCTTTCGATCTGGTGTTTAGTTAAGGTAAATGGAACGATGGTTTATTAACTAAAACGTGTACAAGTTTAAATTAAAAAAATGGAAATATCTGGCCATTTGGATTTCAAATTTATTATGATGAATATATTTTACTACTGAACCCCTTTCACTTGATACCCATATTGAGAAAATTGGCAAAGAATATGGAATACATTATTTTATAGCCATCTTGGATTCATTGACATCAAAAAAAACTTGAGAGGTGTCAAGGGACACTCGGATGAAACGAAGTTTCCCATACTGTTCATTGCGAAAAAGAAATAAAAATCTTTGGCTTGCTTTCTATATAAGAGAGAGAGAGAGAGAGAGAGAGAGAGACAGACAGAGCTTACTATAGCAAAAAGTGTCGTGACAACTTTTTGTAAGATTTTTTTCCGTCTAGCCCCCTTTCACAACGCGCGATAAGGAACTTCGTTCCTATTGGAATAGCTAGAACACTCCCGACTAACATACCTTTCACTTAAAAAACAATCCATCCATTCTGACGATGCCATAGACACACACACACACGCACACACACACACACACACACACACACATACACACACACGTCAAAGTTATAACACTCCGTCGTTTGTGTGTCAGGGGTTAAAAATAATCTTTTTGTATTAATAGGCATATTAACTAGCCTTTTCATGTCACACATACATTTTGTATAACTAATCTAAACCACTCGGACGCCCGCAAAAAGCTATTTATTTGGAACATCCCAGCGATACAAAACATGACCGAACCGATAAAAACTAGCGAAACCAGAAAATCTAAAGACGAAACGGTGGCTAAAGAAAATATCGACTATGACACTCTCCTATCTTCAGCCGGAATCCTCGGTCCTTACCAATTTCTACTCCTTCTAGCTACAATGCCATTTCACTTTTTCGGGATCTGCGTATATTACTCGCAGCTGTTCATAACGCTGGTGCCGGAACATTGGTGCTGGGTCCCGGAGCTCGAAAACCTCACTCAAGTGGAGAGAAGAAACCTCGCGATCCCCAAGGACACTGACAACAGATTTGGTTACTCGCACTGTGAAGTTTACGATGCGGATTGGACAACAGTACTCGCAGGATCTCTGCTAAACAACACAGGAACGGTGGCATGTCAACATGGATGGGAATTCGATAGAACGGAATTCCCGTACCCGACAATCTCAACTGATCTAGAATGGGTCTGCGATAAGAAGAGTTACCAAGCTACAGCACAGGCGATATTCTTCCTCGGATCGGTTTTTGGTGGGATATTTATAGGATGGTTGGCAGACAAGTTCGGCAGAGTACCAGCGACGACGGTGAGTTGTTTGATTGCGTGTGTGGGAGGATCATCGAGCACTTTCGTGACGACGTTTCCTCAGTTTGCAATATGCCGGTTTATAATGGGAATGTCTTACAACACATGTCAAATGATTCCATTTGTCATCGTCCTTGAGTATACTGCTCCAAAATACAGAAGCATTTTGGCTAATTCTTCTCTGGCATTGTTCTGTGCGATATTGGGAGGCTCGTATCCATTTTTGGCACTTGCTTGTGGACATTGGATGAACCTGTCATTAGCTTCGAGTCTACCGCTGGCTTTAGCAGTATTGGCTCCACTATTTGTTCCTGAAAGTCCAAGATGGCTACTTGCGCAGAATAGAGTCGAAGAAGTTATCCGTAAAATTAAGAATATTGCCCGAATTAACGGCAAGCACATACCGATAGACAATATTAATAATTTTCGAGCGACATATCAAAAACAAGCTAGCATGAGCATATTAGAAGTACTCAAAAGACCACTGCTTAGCAGAAACATGATATTGGTAGCTTTGATTCATATGATGTGTCTGATAATATTCGATAGCTCGTACCGAAATTTAGATCAACTTGAATTCGATTTCTTTATCACGGTTTCTGTGGTTAGTGCTTCCGAGATAGTTTCAGGGTTGCTAACTGCATTCACCATGGACGTGCTCGGGCGTCAGCGTTTGTCTATTATAACGATCACGATATCTAGCTTGGCTTGTTTCTTGTTAACATTTATGAAAACTACGGTACTGTCAGTGGTGTGCGCTGTGGTGGCCAGGTTCGGTGCTAATGTAGCGACGAACGTATCCTTGCAATGGTCTGCGGAGTTCCTCCCCACGTCGGTCCGAGGCTCGGGGGTGTCGTTGGTGATCAGCTGCGGTAACTTTGCCCTCATTTTCTCTCCGTACATCACTTACCTGCGGGTCTACTTACTTTGGCTACCGTATGCGATCATGGGAAGCTTGGCCGCGCTGGCGACATTCCTCACTTTTGTTCTTCCAGAGACAGCGAAGAAGGAGCTGCCGCAAACGTTTGAAGAAGCTGAAATTTTGGCTAAAAACCGTAAGGTATGGCAAATGCCGTGGCGAAAGGTTAGAGAATGTCAAAACAATACTCCAAGTGAAATCCGAGGACAAGTAAATCAAGGGTTTGAATTCACAATCATTTAATGTATTTACTAGTAAATTACAGAAAATCATACTGACAGAACAAAGCATAACGTAACGGTTTAGTTATCGATAATATTATTATAATGCATAAAAGTTAGTATTATGTAGGCAACATACAAAGAGTAAGTAAATAAATCTAAAATTGTTCAAATTAAATAGATTGTTTAGGCTATAAAATGTCTAATAAATGATAAATATGTCTGAAAATGATATTTTGGTTATATGTCATATGTTGTTATATGTCTAAGGAATTACTCATTAAGAAATATATTAATGGGCAGTCAATGTTTATTTTATTGTAATAACTTTTCAGTTTGATTAAGGCGTGATAAGCTTTTAATACTTTAAATTCAAAAATTTATCAGCATAAGGATATAATCATTTAATATTATCATTCGATAAAAGGATTTTAAAGATAGACGTAGTCGTAAATATACGAATAATTAGAATAGAATAGAATAGTTTATTTATTTATCTAAAACACACGTAAATTTACAATTAGTTTTACAAAAATCCGTCGTCTTATTAATCTTATTAATTTACGCCATAACATTTTTCTTGTGGCTTCTGCACTAGGAGAGCCCTGTTTCGCAAAAGCCACTTCCAAATCATTATAAAAGAATTTGTTTTCCCAAACCAAATTGATCTATTATTTCAATTTGTATTCAGTCATCAGGCAGTCTAATAGAGAAGATAAAATACTTTATCTCGCGAGCAAATTAGTAGAGAAGCGATAAAATTATCTTTTTAAACCCCAACACCGAAACGAATGGGTAATAAGTTTGACGTGTCAAACGTTGTTTGTGTGTGTGTGTGTGTGTGTGTGTGTGTGTGTGTGTGTGTGTGTATGGTATCGTTGCTCTCGAACAGATGAACCGATTTTTATATTGTTAAAAAGATTGTTTGAAAAGCGTGTTAGTCTAGAGTGTTCTTCTATTTTTTATTTAAATAAATCTAATATGGCTGCTGCCACAAAATGGCGGATGGCACATTTTTTTTCTACGATTATGAAAGGCTTGATTACAAAAGTACTTTGATACATTTTGAATTTCAAGATGGCAACTAACACAAAATGTTGAGTCCGGGGTTTTCTATATTATTAAAGGATACTGGTTCACTGCTATGTTATACAGTACGGTATCTCTTAATTGCAAATTCAAATTCATTTATTCCTTAAAATGTAGCAATACTAAAACTCTACATTCCTAAACATTATGGCCCATCCAACTGTTTATTATCTTTTTGACAATTTTTTATCCTCTCAACTCTAATTAAAGCCTGGCATTTAAAAGTGAAATTTTACGTAACATAATGCAATGACGTTCAATTAATGCTGTCAAAAAAAAGGTTGGAAGGGCTATAACACATTAGCATAACATCGGTGCAATTTTACATAACTTAACTAAATACAAATAAAATAAAAAAACAATAAATAAAAACACATATGATTTTTATTTATATACTAACGCAAAAATTTTGTTAAACATTCTAACAATTTTTGTATAATAAATAATTATTACTTTCTCTAATGTACTCGTTCCACAGAATAGACAAAATAAGGAACGATACATCAGAGGAAGTGAGAAAGTAGCCCCAGTGAGGGAGAAAATAAAGAGTGAAAGGTTAGCGTGGTATGGACATGTGATGTGTAGAGAGGAGATGCATGTCACTAGGAGATGTATGGAAATGGTAGTGCAAGGAAGAAGGGCAAGAGGCCAACCGAAGAAGACATGGATGGAGTGTGTGAATGAGGACATGAAAGAGAAAGGATTGAGTGTAGAAATGACGTCTGATAGAAGAGAGTGGAAGAAGAAGATTTGCTGTGCCGACCCCACCTAGCGGGATAAGGTAAAGAAGCAGAAGAAATTATTATTACTATTATTAATAATATCCTAATTGTTTATATTCGACTGGTTTACCCCACGGACAGTTATCGCATTGTAAACCAGCGAATAGTATTAAAAGGCTCAACGATTGTAAATTATTTCTAACCTTATCTAATAATTATGATATTGTATTGTCGAATTATTTTATCGGTTTGCTAAGACGTCGTAATTATGATATGTTATCCTAATAATATTACTTTTATTTATTTAAAGGCACCCGCGGACACTGACTTAGGTTTAATTCACCATTAGTAAGGTTTTTTTATTATTTTTAATTATTGTGTAGTTTTTTTTTCATGTAATTTTTAAGCTAAATTTAATTACAATTATTTTTATCGTATGGTAACACTTTATTAAAATATTATATTAGTAGTTATCTGAACCCCCAAGTACCTAACAGCGAATATAGGTAAGCCGCTTTAAGAACAGTTACTATAGACTAGGCATAATCCACCTTAAGATATAGTGTCGCTTGCTCGTCTGGTAACGCGCCCTGCTAAACCAATGAATAGCTATAATACTCATAATACTCCTTTATTGGTATACATAGATATACAATAATGAGTAAAAAAAACATACCTACAGACAAAAGCAAAAGCAGAAAATTCGGTGGCTCTTACAATTATTATTACAAAATTAATTATAATTTATTAATTAACCAATAAAATAAAGACCAATGGTACGTAATGTAGTTATAATTACATATAATTCATATTTAATCTCGTGGTAAAAATGATCCAATTAATGTGCTAATCAAGTTTGATAAGTACTTTTTGAAAGATATAATAGAATATAAGGAAATAACATTTTTTTGCACATTTAACACACGGCTGGTCAACCCCATACTGAACCATTTCTAGCTTGTGTTATGGTAGCTAACACAACTGATATACTACATAAACATACATGCACATTTCCAATAGCCCAATAGCCAACAAATTGTTGGCACAAAGATGTTGGCTGTGCCAGGAATCGAACCCTAAACCATCTGATTGGCAGTGCGGCATGGTAACCATTACGCCAACGAAGTCGTATAATGTATATAAATAATATATTCTACAGATAAGTTTTCGTACTAATGAATGAATAACACAGTGTTACAATAATAGATAGTTAAAATGGACGTAGAAGTAAAATAGGCCATGTCATGACACTCATACTTGTTATCTCTGATGTCCACCCACGGTCTTCCTCGGGTATTGTTTGAAAAGCCCAAAAAACCCGGTAAATACCGGACGACAATCGTACAAACAAAAGCGAGTGTGGCACGGTGGTACAAACGTCTGCTTTTCAATTAGACGGCCCCTGGTCCGATCTCAGCCCTACACCAATGACTTGTATTTCAAGTTATGTATGGATTTGCACTCGCTTTACGGTGAAGGAAAACTTCGTGAGGAAACCGACGACATGTTTGAGGACCACAATATCCGAAGACGTCGGTCATCCGCCAACCCGCACTTGGCCAGCGTGGTGGATTATGGCCTATATCTCTCTTCTCGTGAGAGAAGGCCCCGAGTCCCAGCAGTGGGAACGTATAGTGGGCTGCTTATGCTTATGTATATAATCGTACACACCGATCGGTTGCTATACACTACTTTTCTATAGAAGCCGATTTAGTCAATCGTACGGAAATAATTATTATAATCACTCTTTTTACACTCGGGAAAGTATTTAATTACGAAACGTTAGAGTTAAATTTAGCATAGCATTAATTTATTAAACAAGCTAGTTCTAATGTTCTAAACTAGATGTCGTATGATAAGACATGAACACTGATTGAACTTTATTTCTGAGATTCAAAAGTCGAAATTGGCATAACGGCTGAAAATCAACGTCAGTTTAGTCAATTTCGACATAAATATAAACCGTGAACTGTATCTGCCTTTGTTGTCGTGATGAAACATTGGTTTATTATTCTAAAAGTTATTAAGGTTGTTCGCTAGCATGCTGCAAGTGCTCATATGCCGCTAGATGGCGTTAAATAGGTATAAGTTAGTTATATTCATCCCAGCAGCCCAAGTAATTTCTTTTGTAACTTCAGAATCGGTTCGCGAAATCTACTGTTAATGTATTATTTTTAAGGCTCATCACAAAACAATATATATTAAGCGTTAATAGCAAAAATTTACAAAAAGCCATATAAAACCCATATCTACTATCATCTATTCTGTGACGATGCGGCTACACTCACACTAGCATTGACAATTTTTTTTTGTCACTTGAACTTCAGCATATTTGAATATGGATGCCAATTTCGAACGCTCAATTGTCGATTATATTAGCTCGTTCGTAGAGGAAGCATTTTTGGAACATGAAATATTTTTATGATTTGAATTGACCATGGTTCGAATCTCATGAATTGTTCTTGCTATTTTATTTTGTTTGAAACTCTTTTTTTTTGAAGGAAAATTATGAGAAAGAGAATATTTTCAATAGGTTTCGTTTTCGTGTATGTTAATATTCATAGCGCATACCTTCAAACCTCAAACGAAATTAGAAAAGTAAAAATCTATAGGGTACATGATATTAGTAACAAGAAAAAACTTTTCTCACGAATCATCTAACATATTGCATGAAACAGTTGTATTTTTCGCATGATTCCAAAATGTAAGCCCTTTCATTTGGGAAAGTTGCGAATAATATCATATCCAATATTTTGTATTCGCGGACATCCGAATACCATCAAACATAGCTAAGAACATCAAAACCGGAGCTAGACACATATGTACCTTCTACATACAGTGCGTGCGTGGGATGCCAAAATCTGATAAAGCTACGTATCCAGAGACCTTTTATTGATAAAATCTAATTTTTACTCTATCTTATCAGCTTCAAGTCTAATGATCAGAAAAGTAAATAATTACATATTATCAGGGAATTTATATTTATTAGACTATGGATACAATTTTAGCTACATTTGAAATAAAAAAAACTGTTATTATTATTCTAAGGTAAGAGGCCTGTCGAAATCTTAGTTATAATAAATGTACATCTGGCAGTTTACATATTGTATCGTTGATATAATTATACACTAGTGGCCCGTCCCGGCTTAGCACGGGCATAAAAAAAATTTAATTCTAGGAGATATGTTTGAAAGTCGTTCTTATTCGTTACAAACAAACATTTAAATTTAATCGCATTATAATTTTGACATAGATTAAAGTTTTTTTTTGTATTTATGGGTTCCGCTGCTCTCAAGACATACTAAACGACACCCGCCACAACTAACTTTTCATAGCGCATGCCATGAAACAATTTTTTTACTCTTTTTTATACCTTGTGTTACATTACTGGAGTATTATAAGAATTTATTACCCTTTGCAACAAAATATAATGCTTATGTCATTTGGGGATAATGTAGCTTCCTAACGGTGTAAGAATTTTTAATTTTAGTCCAATAGTTTCGGAGCCTATTTGCGTCAAACAAACATAAAAACATCCAAACAAACAAACAAACAAGCCTTTTGTAATTATGAAATTGATAAAGATATTGATAGGTAAACAAAAGACGTAAGTATAAAAAATGTATATAATTGGCCAAGTACGAACCGGGCTCGCGCGTGAAGGGTTCCGTACCATTATAAAAATATGGCAAAAACATGTTTATACAAAAAACATGTTTTTTGCCCCATATCAAACATTCGTTTTATTTTGAAAGAAAGAAAGAAAGAGAGAAATCATTAAAGAATCTACCAAGTGTCATTGTAAAGATAGAGTAAAAAGAGGTAATATGTAGCTTAATATTCTTTAGAATTCTTTAGTGTCCTGTTATCGTTATTGATATTAAGCAAAAATACAAAATATAACACGTATTTTAAGGTACACTTTAAAAACGTGTCATCCACCCTTTGATATTTTCTGTTTTTAGTATTTGTTGTTATAGCGTATCTAGTACTTGTATACTCTTGGGTTATAGCGGCAACGGAAACAAATAATTTGTGAAATTTTCAGCTATCACAGTGTATAAGAAACAGCTGGTGACAGAAAGACAGACAACGAATATTTTGTAAAAGGCATTCGTTTTTATCTTTTAAGTACAGAAAAGATCGCATTAGTATATTAATTTCATTCTTAGGGTACCTAACCCTAAAAATTATTGCTGCAATATAAATACGTTTTTTTAAGTATGTCAAATATGACAAACTGACATTGACATAACTAAATTTCATTCAAATAATCAAACAAAATTATACATATTTTAAATTTTTAATTCTATTACGATACTTAATATAAAAATAGCAATAATTTATTTAAAAATAATAAATAAATTTCATCAAACTCTTTAACAATACTTTTTTTGATCCTGCCATCTATCGGAATTTTGTTGATTTATTACTACGGATGGTAAGCTTGGGTTCATGTTTGGCAGAGAGAATGACACTAACGGAAACGGAAACTAACAATGTATACGTATACATGTCACCAACTTAGCTGTTCAGGTGGCCAAAATTGGAATTACAAGTTCGACAGCACTCTTAGGTGGCAACAAATCTCCACTAGCGACACTGTCAACTGAACAGCTAAGTTGTTGCACTGCACTCATACATGTGTATTTTGCTGGAAAAAATCACGCTGATATATCTGTTTTGCGATAAAAAATGTATAATATTACCTATTTCGCGCCCCAATTAGACCATTTTAAGTTTGTGTTAAGTGATTACTATTTAAAAATCTTAGAGGAAATGGTTGCCAGTCTGAGAAGCATTTAGTATGGGGCTCGGAAAGCCTTAAGACACCATCTTCCAAATAATAGTACTCGTATCTTGAACAGCTAACTCATATCCAGAGAAAACAACATATGACTCATTTTCTTTGCTGAATTAATTAATAATATTCATTGCACTTGTATTTACAGAAAATATTACAACATAATATAACAAAATAACATGCAACTAAAATAAAGAATTTAACTTGTTAATACGACTAAATAAAATAATAAAACTTAAAACTATCCCATGAACTTATTAAAATAAAAATAGATTTCGTAAAAAATAAGTTGAAACTTTATTTTGTCATAATTATTTTGGACTTTACTCGGGTGTAGGTCGACCGAAGGATAAAGTTATCTTCTCATTAGGAAAGAAAACTTTATCTCTGTGCGATTGTGAGACCACATTCCGACTCCTGATACGCTTATCTATTGCCAGAATTTTGGTTTATCTCTGGTGCTACTATTGAAGACAGTACGCGAGTTTTTAAAGTAAACAGGAGAACATAAAGGGATTTTTGTATTGGGTAAAATCACAGAAAAATGTGACCTAGAATCGATTTGTAGGCAAAAGATTAGTTCGTAGAAATACCACACATTTATTATTTTTGTCAAATAACAAAATTAAAAATACAGTAAAAATATATTTATCACTGTGAACTAATTAGTTCACAGTGATAAATATTGTGTATTATAATTAAAATGATTACCAAAATTAATAATATTTTTTATTACAAAGACAAAGATTCTACTAGAAGGAAGTTTTTAAAATGTCGGTTTAATATGTAATTATAACACATACACTAGATAAAGATAAATCTCTGGTCTAACAAATACAACGCTTCTTATCAATATCTATGTTACGGATAAAAAGGCAAAAACGAATGATAACAGATCAGCGTTTTATCATCAGGATAACCATTTTAATAATTATGAATGATTAGTTGACATGCAGACTACGTTCAGGCAAGCCGTCAACTTTGTATTCTGCAAACAGTGTCACTAAACTAACCAACGCAAGCACACGCGAAAAAAATAATCGTGTACGAAAATACCAGTGACATCGTTTTAGTGTGTGATCAGTGAAATGTCTGAGACAAAAGAAAAAGAACAATTAAAAGATGAAGAAAAAACGTTCTTGAAGAAAGAAAAAGTGGACTATGACACGTTCTTGTCTGCGGCTGGTGAACTGGGCTGGTACCAGATCCTTCTCGTCCTGGCAACCGGCCCCTTCCACTTCTTTGGCATCTGTGTTTACTTCTCGCAACTGTTTATGGCAGAGCTTCCGCCAGAGCACTGGTGTCGGACTCCGGAGTTAGCAAATCTCACCCAATTGGAAAGAAGAAATCTATCTATTCCAGCCGACCCAGATAGCAGATTTGGGTACTCGCAATGCCATATGTATGATGCGAACTGGACTGAAGTGCTAACAAGTGGATTAATGCCAAACCATACTTCGATCGTGCCCTGTCAATATGGATGGGAGTTCGACAGATCTAAGATTCCATATCCCACAATATCATCCGACTTCGAATGGGTGTGCGACAAGAAAAGCTATCAAGCTACGGCGCAGGCGATATTTTTTGCTGGTTCTGTTTTCGGAGGTATGTTTATTGGATGGGTGGCCGATAGATTCGGAAGAGTGCCTGCTACCATTGCAAGCAATATGCTCGGATGCGTCGGAGGATTCACCAGCACATTCGTCAGATCGTTTATGGAGTTCGCAGCATGCCGATTTGTAATGGGAATGGCTTACAACACTTGTCAGATGATCCCATATCTTATCGTTCTCGAGTATACCGCTCCGAGATACAGAAGTTTGTTTGCTAATACATCATTAGCTATTTTTTGCGCGCTATTTTCGACCATATTCCCCTACATTGCGCTCGCCAGTGGACACTGGAAGACCTTGTCTTTGGTTTCAAGTGTACCGCTCGCATTAGTACTTCTAGCTCCGTTGATTCTTCCCGAAAGCCCGAGATGGTTACTGTCAAAAGGACGAGTCGACGACGTTGTCATAAGAATTCAAAGTATTGCCAAAATCAACAGGAAACAAATTCCACCGAAACTGATAGAACAGTTCAAAGAATCAATTGAAATTGAAGAGGAACTAAGTATCGTTGAAATATTCAAAAGGCCACTGCTGAGGAAGAATTATATGTTAGTGTGTTTGAACTACATGCTGTGTTTGGTCATATTTGATAACTTGTACAGAAATCTGACATTGATAGAATTTGACTTTTTCCACTCTGTTGCTGTGACGAGCTCGACAGAGTTCCCTTCCGGGATGCTGACTGCATTCATCTTGGACGTTCTCGGAAGGCGGTTAGTGGCATGCTCGATGTTGCTGATCACGGGCGCTACTGCTGTGTGTTTAATATTTATAAAAACAGCCGTGCCCTCGCTAATATGCGCTATAGCTGCAAGGTTTTCCTCCAACATAGCCTTGAACACGACCACGCAGTGGTCCGCAGAGCTCCTGCCGACTTCCGTGCGTGGTTCAGGAGTGTCATTCCTCTTTAGCTGCGGAAATTTTGCTGTAATATTGTCACCTTATATCACGTACCTGAAATTCGTATACGTCTGGCTCCCGTATATGGTTCTTGTTTGTTTGTCATTGATCGGAGGGGCGGTTACATTTATTCTTCCTGAGACAGCGAAAAGGGTGATGCCTCACTCGTTTGACGATGCAGAGAAGTTAGCAAAAAGCCACAAATTCTGGGAAACACCGTGGAAGGCAACTGAAAAAGATACTACTTATTCTGAAGTAAAACAACAGGAATATGAGTTGGAAGATTATTCTAAAAAAAATAAGAATTAATTTGAAGTAAATTAAAATGGTAAGAACAAGTATTTGTACAAATGATTGAGTTGTTATAGAGTTTGTTATAATTATTTAATAGATAAGGTATAATATAGATTTTAGTATTGTACAAATTATAAATAGGAAATTGTGGATATGTAATTAAGTAACGAAGGTTTCAATAAATGATATTTATTGATTTCTATGAAGCATTTGTTTTCATATGATAACATTTATTTAACAAAAATGTATATACTCATACATTAATACTGTGATCTCGATGTTACTCAGCATTGTTTAAAAATATGTATATATCAAGCTTGGCTGTCATACTTATATTAAGTTCATGTTATATAGTATTTAATTAATGGAAAGTGTAAATAAATGAATTCGAATTTAATATTGGATGGTATTAATTTTTCTTCCCCTATCTCTTTATTTCTGAGGTAGGCACAAAGGTAAAATAATAAATAGGTCCATAAGACAGTATAAAACAGCTGAACACTATCTCAGATTTTAATAATTGTGAGTATAATATCACAATCTGATAGGCTATTGATATCATTGTTTCAATATTTTCTAAGTACATAAAAGTCGGTAAACATTCATTCTTATTATCTTGTGTATCTTATTTTTATAGACGAGGTATTTAAATAACATAATATGTCAGTCATTCTGGCGTATATTTGGCGTTTATATACATAGTGACAAAGATTGAATTTAATAAAGAAACAGACGTACACAACCTCGATTTTTTTCATGGCAGTCATGTCGAATTTGAAATTATTTATTTCCAATCGAGCTTTTAATAAATAATAGAATGTATATATTATGAATAAGTATATGTATAAATTATTATGGTTTAGTACAACAGACAAGCAATATTTTTTAGACGGAAAAATAATACGACTATTATTTGCTCAAGGAAAACAGAAATTCCAATCAGATGGCTGTCAGATGTAAGACAAAAAGCGCGCTTTTAATGCTATTAATAACCTCATTTATTATGGAAGGAAAACTTTGGATTCTTGAATTGATTTGGAGGACAATTGTATGTCATAATTATAATATAACTATTATATTGACAATATAATTATAATAATATTTTATTAAAATATAATAGTTATATTATAATAGTCATACTAACCAATTGCGTATAGATGTTTTTTTTTACTCCGTAAGGAGAAACATTGAAGTTAGACTTTTGACCAAACAGGGCGCGTAACCAATCTGGCTCTCTGAAAAGGAGGCACTCTGAAACCCTGGCCTAAGGTGGAACATGCCTTGTCTGGATTATCTGGCTTTCAAGAGCCTTCTTGAGAGCCAGATAATATGGCTGCCGGAACCCACTGTAAGGTGCTTGGCGACAGACTATTCAACTTGAAAACGGGTGGTTGCCAAGCGAGCACTATACAATACAATATACAATGCCTTACCACTGTGCTATGGTTTCCTAAAGATCACAATGATTTTCTTCACCGAAACTTCGATTTTTGGCAGGGATGTAAGATGGCCTGGCAACTGAACTGTTGTCGCTTAATTTAAATAATAGAACCAAGATGATTGAGCAAAATCCCTAAGCGAAAATCTAAACTGTATTTGAAACCAATACCAGAGTAAATTAACCTCATATTGCATTTACCTTAGAGAGCAGACCGGCCCGGTAGTAAACAGACGTTTTTAATAGAAAATATTGATCAAAAATTAAGAAAAATATATGCTTGAAATATTTCCAAAACCTTTGTCTGTAACATTATTTTTTTGTTTTATTTTCTGTCTAAGGCTGTCAAGATCATGCCTGTAAGTATTAAATGTAAGAGCATCTTAATATTTAAGTACCAAGCAATCTTGGATATAATGTATTTTCCAAATAACATAGCTTAGAACACTCTCGACTAATACATCTTTTGAACAAAAATGATTAAAAAAACCGTTTTAATTGTTAAGCCGTCGGGAGCGATCGATACTCACATACACACTATCTCTCTCTCACACACACATCATATTAATAACATCCCGTTGTTTTTAAAATCTAACAATACCTCACTTTGCTGAGTCAATCATTATTATTGTTATTGTAGTTTCATAGGGTGACATCGTTTAAACGATCTACAAGCTGTACCTACCACGCTATCTCTATTGAAATAAATGCTCAACTATTAAAGTAATGTTTTAGAATAGTCTCAGACCAATTTGTTCAGTTTGAACGCTTTGAATGGCGTACAACGTGGCATTAAACTTACTACAATAATTGGAGCTAAAACTAAGAACATATTTTCTGCCGTAATCTACAATCAATATATAATACAAATATGTACATTCGTTAATTAATTAATAAAAAAAATTATTAAGCTTTCAATGTTATTATTATATTACTGATCTGTATAAATTTAATAAAATGTTATATTTATTTTTCTTTGCAACTCTGATTCAAAGGCAGTATAAAAAATCAGACATCATTCTCACCCGCAGGGCATGCATTAAATAAATCTAAATATCTTATCAACATAAACAAATTTCAATAAGTACAGTAACAAGCTTTCATTATAAAATACATGTCATAACATTTCGGGGAGTGTGCTATGGAACTTCATAATTTGATTCCATCATCTCCGTTCTACTACAGAACGAGCAGAGAGTCAGTGAAGAGACACCGATACAGAGTTGAAGTTCCAAACTTTCGTACAAAACGCTTTGCGTTGACCTTTATTGTTAGGACTGCGAAGCTTTGGTACTCACTACCTGAGTCTCTGTTTCCTGAGAGGTATTATCCGAGGGCTTTCAAAAGTAGAGTTAATAGGTATCTTCTAGGTAAGCGTCCCACACCGTAGACTGCAGTGCAGCTTAACACCAGGCCAGCTGTAGTCAAACGCTAACCTATCAAGGATAAAAAAAATATAGGTATATAACAGTTATACAATTCTGATAGGTAGGACAATATTTCTATAAAGTCAATAAAATTTTCTTTTATCGTGTTTTCGGTTTTGGCGATATGCCTAAATTATGCGACGTGGGTTAAAGTATATCACAAGGAAAACGATGACTGATACTATGGATGGTTTGTGTGAATGACAATATGAAGAGCAGGGGTGTGAAAAGACAGAGATTATTGGAAGAAGTGTACATACTGTACCGATCCCACATGAAGTGGGATTAGGTATGCACAAGAAAATTCATTAATAGCAATGTTCGGTGAAATCTCTCAAAATAAACGTTAAGGTAAAAGTATGTTCAATGACACCTTGTATAAAAAGGGACGTTTACTCATAATTAGCACCACTGATTCACGTGACATGAAAATATTGTAGTCACGCTTGCGCTATTATGTAGTCTCTAGGTGGTGCTAATAGACTATTTAATTTATATACACATGACTGAAGCGACTACTAAGGTGATCTGACGCGATCATCGAGGTTAAGCTTTTAATTGAGTAAAATTTTTAGTACCCAAATGAAAAGCTTTCGCTATACTATACCAGAGAAATAGATGCATTAGATATTGCCATTATTCATGTTTTTTTTGTTTACATTGTGTACATTTTATTTAATTGTGACATTTAATATCTACCTTTCACTTGTAAATGAAAAAAAAAACAAAATTAAGCAACGGTCTATGTGGACAGTAAATGGATGAGTGACTATGAACAATTCTGTCGTTTAAATAGTGTCATTTTTATCTAGGCGTTACCGTGAGTCGGATAACACGTTAAATTTTACGTCTCGGCTGTTAGTTTTAGTACTAGTTAAGACAAGTCAGATGCCTTCGTGCACTTTGCAAACTCGACACCAGGCACAAAGCCAGTTATTCCAGAATAGGCATGCTCCAATTTCGGCCAGAGTATCGCTGACGCGTGTAGTTACACACTTTTCTGGTTTAGTGCCTAGCTCCTTGTGCCAAAACCTTATTGAAAAAAAAAATAACCACCTTGCAAAGCGACATATGTAGATTCAGATAAAAGACAAAATTAAATACTACTAATACGAGGAGTTGTAGTGGAGGTGTGGTGGTCGGTCGGAAGAACACACCTAATTTTTATATTTTAATTTTTCCTTTGCTTATCTTAATTCGGGTTTCAGATCACAGCGGAAATACATTAAATATTTAATTTTGTCTTCTATTTACAATGGATTGCCGCAAAGTAACGCCTGAGTCAATCTTTATATATAAATCTCGTGTCACAATGTTTGTCTAAACCACTTAACCGATTATAATAAAATTCGCACATCATGTGCAGTTCGATCCAACTTGAGAGATAGGATAGTTTAAATCTCAAATTATAGTCGCAATTTTAATGTATTGCTAATTATTGTCTGTTATTATTTGACAGTCACAATTAACACAACAGATGTCGATACCTTTCGACTGGGTTGAGTAAGTAATAAATAGATGGCGCTGTACCCCTAAGTGAGGCAAAACAACGTTTGTCGGGTCAGCTAGTAGGTTATAAATTCAGATGTTGCATATAAAAATGTTGTTCATCCGTTGTCAACAGGATATTTTTTTGTAAGTTTTGCATTAGTATTCAGTATATTGAATATCTTTTTCGTTCGGTCTAGTCTTAATTTATTGTCTCACCTTCAAAGTTGCAGTCTAGCCATTAATTCGCTACGGCCGTCGGCATAGGCTATTCAGTAACAAATCGTCCGTGAACAAGGTTTTGGCGGAGGATAAAGGCTATAAATCTGGAACAGGGGTTGGCCGTACCATGTGTGGTTAATAGTACCTCTAGCCAATAAGTACTGATAGTTTTAAGTGTCTAGGGGCAAAAATATGGCTTTAAGTTTCATAAACATTGACCAAAATCTCATTTTGGGTCCATAGGACGGACAGACCTTTAAAAACATACGCGCATTTAGCCTAAGGTTAATGGCTCGTTAATTTGGACGACCTCGTTGGCGTAAAGGCCGGACTGCCAATCAGAAGGTTCCGGGTTCGATTCCCGGCCCGGCCAACATCTTTGTGCTTAACTAAATTTGTTGGCTGCGGGTCTGGGTGTTAAATATGTATTATGTACGTATGTATATGTAGTATATCAGTTGTATTAGCAACCATAATACGAACTAGAAATGGTACAGTATGGGGTTAACCAGGCGAGTGAATAAAAAACTTGCAAATATTGGAATTACTTGCAAATAGTCGTGGACTCGCGAATAAGGGTTCCGTATCAGACTAATATTATAAATGCGAAAGTTTGTGTGTGTAATGTGTATAACATAGTGTGTAGTCCTGTTGGTACCCTTTTGCATACGGGACCCTAAGAACGGTGAGAAGCGTGACTAGGTGAAGTGATGAGATATTATTTTTTATTGTTTCTTACAATATTTTTCGCATAAAACTGGTTATCGTGAAAATTGAATGTTGCATATTTTGTAACAAACTTACTGTTAAATTTTTTGACGTATTGTTTTTATTTGAATATAAATTTAATAAAGTATATTTTAACTGCTTATTTCAAAAGTTTCAATAAACGTTTTATATTAACTTAATATTGCAATGTAGCGTTTTTCTCTTGCAATTCAGCGAAGCAATGCTACCAGTTTGATGGGTACATTAGTCCAAGGGGCTTTGACGCAGATTTTTAGACTTATTTATATTTTATATAATTTTTGACAAGTGTATATTTTACGATTTATTTATGACTGAATTGAATATGTGAAATGTTTATTAACCTGTCAAATGATTTCTTATGAATGTAGCGTTATGTGAAAATTAAAGAGAACCAGTAGTGTCAGTTTACAAACAGTTATTCACGTTTAAACTATCTTCGTGATGGCTTATCTAATCTCCCTTATTTAGACTGGAATCCATCCAAACTCGATTAATTGATGGGACTTGTTTAGTTTATCTTCTGAATTTAAATGATTGGAAATTTATTGTGTTGGATTAGTAGGCCAAATGATAATAAAGGCAATAGTTTATTAATCTGTAACATATTGTTTTCAGTAACATTACTGTAGCACCTGTAGCTCGGCTAGCTAAGGTGATCTGACACGATCATCGAAGCTAAGCAACAGTCGATGCGGACAGTGTTTGGATGGGTGACCAAGCACAAGTCGTTTTTCAAGTGGCATTTTCATCTGGGCGCTACCGTGGGTCGGATGACACGTTAAATTGTAGGTCCCGGCTGTTAGTCTTAATACAAACCGACTTTGATCCAAGTCTTCGGGCGGCTTGAAAACTCTCGACGCCATAGAAGAGAAGTAAAATTACTGTGCAAAGAGATTTAAAACCTTAATATGACAGGGCAACCAACTCAGGGTGTGATTGCTATGTAATTAGAATCAGCGTGAAGCGTTATTCTTAACTTAACTTAATAATACTTACTAAATTTATATTTTTTAACTTGTTATAAGTTTGGAAAGCCTATGTGTGTGTTTGTGTGTGTATGTGTGTCTTTCTGTTGCATGGTAGCTCCCGAACAAATGGACCGATTTTGATTTAGTTTATTTTATTTGAATGGTGTGATAGGCGATAGCGTTTTTAGTTATGTTTGATTAAAATATATCAAATATGGCTGCCACATCATGGCAATTATCATAATATCAATTGAAAAGACCTGAGAAAAATTCTCCTATTCCGGGATTCGGGAGTTCTGGGATAGCATTTTGGGGATTTTCTACATTAGACCTAGACTAACCTAGACAATTTTTATTCTATATTTTTTTGACATTACCGAAAATTTGCTGATTTATACATTTAAATCTTTTTAACGCAGTTTTTTGATGTACATAACATAATCATAAGGGTCATGGTAGATTTTTATAGAATTTATACCACAGAGCAACGTTAAAAGTTTTTGCGCATATAATCAACCCCGAAGAAGTAGAATAATAAAGATTTCTAACAATTTACTTACCGATTAATATGATCATAATCATCAGCAGCCTATATTTATGCCTCTGATTTAGTTTTTTTGTGATTTGACGATCTCGTTGGTGTAATGGTGGCGTATTCATGCCAGACTGCCAACCAGAGGGTCCGGGTTCGATTGCCGGCACAGTGAATGTGATGAACTAAATTTATGATATATAGATATAAATTATTATGTATGTATTTTCGCGTAGAAAGCACCGCGTGGATCTCGCCGGCGGCGGTCCGTGTAACACTCGCCCCTGAAGATGGTGCTCGGAAAGCACCGAAACTGTTGGACTCATTCCAACTTTTAATAATAAGTAAGTGTGACCGTTTTCTACGCGAAAAAATTAAGATGCCTTACGTGAACAGTTTACAATGTTTATTATGTATGTGTATGTAGTTTATCAGTTGTGTAAGCAACAGTAATATAAACTAGAAATGGTCTAAAGGCTAACCAGCCGTGTGTGAAATGTGTCCGAATATTTATTGATTTACTGCTGGGTTGGTTTCTTCTCCATCGCGCTTTTTAGTCTGTATCTTCGGTCATTTCCCACCACCCCTTTCTAATCTTTTCTTCTTCTTCTTCTTTACTTTTTCCCACTAGGTAGGGTCGACTCATCCTGTTTTCTGGTGGGCAGTATTAATTTGTAAGGCTACAAATTTCATAAATTTATGTTTTATGTTAATCCAAGATCTAAATTAATGTTAATATTAGATATAGAGAGTCCTTTCCAATCTGACCTTCATAAAATAAGATATTGCAAAATGTTACATACAAGGTTTTTCCTTTCCGTAAGTATTCATATCATGATTGGTAACGATCATATTTGTTAAAAAACAAGGTGATGGCGATTGTATAGATTTTATCTTTAAAGTGGAGTTTATCTAGACTTATCGTTTCCGCGGGATTAAAATAATCAGATTGCCTTGATAAAAATACGTTATTTTTTACAAGTACTACCCCCTGCCATTACGTACGGCATTTTTATTATTATTTAGTTTAAAAAATTGTTGTTAGTATATCAAATTCAAATACATTTATTTTATACAGGAAAATATTACAGACCAATAAAAATATATATATAAGTACAATATAATATTTTAACACTGTTAAATAAATTATGCCTAATATAATATTTTAACACTGTTAAATAAATTATGCCTAATAAAGGTTGTCTTTATATTTTGGTGTTGGTTAAATTCTGTTTAAAAGTGAGCAGTATTAATTTATAAGGCTACAAATTTCATAATTTTATGTTTTTCTGATAATCCAAAATCTAAGCAACCATCTTTCCAAATTGCATTCAAATTGGTTCAGTCGTTTGAGCTTAAAGAAGCAACAAACTTACGTATACACACACATAAATTTTGCAATTGTATTATTAGCAGGATTATTTGTAGTTAGCCTTACGGCGATCGGATAGACAGACAGACAAAGCATAGAAAAACAAAGATTTCTAAGACTATGAAACCCGTATAAGACTTAAAGTGCAATTCAGCTCATGGTAATAAAATTATGAATTAATTATTATCAGTAATAAACAAATTAACAATAGACCTGTTATAGCAAATAATAATTTTGTTGATGTTCAGTACCGTAAGTGTAATTTTGTAAAAATGTGAGCACAACGTAGTGCCTGTAGCTCAGCTAAATAAGGTTTATTTGACGCGATCATCAAGGTTAAGTAACGGTGAGAAGAACTGACTTTTAAAAAGTGGAATCTGGTCGGATGATACGTTAAATTGTAGGTCCCGGCTGTTAATCTTAGTACAAACAGTCGTTAAGCCAAGTCAGAGGCCTTCGGCGGCTTGAAAACTCTCGACACCAGAGCTCGTCCACTTAGCTCATACGAAGAAGAAGAGTTTAAATGTTATCTTCGTATAGATAATCTCAGAGCAAAACTGGCCTGTGCCTTTTGCTACGCCTTTAGTTCTACAAGGCATGTAACATAGCTTTATTTACTTTTATATACCATACAAGTGTTTCAAGCTAATAATTTAAAACTATAAACATTTTAGTAAAAAAATCTCATCATCATCATAAACTGCCTATACGTTCCCACTGTTGGGACTTGGGGCCTTCTCTCAGGAACAGAGAGATATAGGACATAATCCAAACTCACTTTAAAAAAAATTGCTAGCTTATCTAAAATTTTACGATCGTAAAGTAAATAAAATATAATTTTAAATCATAAGATTAGACTCAAAATAATTAAGCCTAGTAAACTAATTCTACCGTAACTAATTAGATACATCAAATTTCGCACGAAATTATTTCTACGAAAATGTAAGTGGATTAATTTTGCGCTTCGATAAATTACCCTCGAAGTACAAATAAAATATAAGCCAACCCAGCCTTGGCCAGCGTGGCATATTATAGCCTATAAATCTCTCCTAGAGAGAGAAGGCCCCGAGTCCCAGCAGTGGGAACGTATAATAGTCTGCTTATGCTACAAATAGGTTTATTTTTGCACTTCTTAGGTTTGATTCACTACTTGTATGGTTTTTTTTAATTTTTAATTATTGTATAGTTTTTTTTTCATGTAATTTATAATTTTAGTGTAGTATAAATATGGAATTATTTTAATACATTATGTATAATTTATTGATTTGATGCTGTCATATTATTTAGGTTTTAGTTTAAAGAACACATCGTTAGGCGACAGATTTTTCAACCTAAAGGTGGTATAACTAGCGATGTTCGCACTATTTGATTAGTCAGATATTGAATTATTTTTCCTTACCTTATATAATATATACAGCATTTGTTGACTTCTAACATCAAACAAAAATATAAGAAACGTACTTAGAGTCTGTTTCTAATGTTGAATAGAAAACTAAACGAAAGTTGAGTACTTTCTTAACCTTTTCCATTTAGGTTGCTTAAATGTTACAAAAATAACCCTTCCTATCCTAAATTATGGACCAATTTTTTTTATAACATCATATTACCTCGGATAGCCGAGAAAAGAATAAAGTGATCAGAAAAAAAAAACATCAACTGCATAGTTGATGTTTTTTTTCAGTTGTGCCTAATTGGCTCAAGCATTTGAGCCAATTAGGCACAACTGATATACAACAACCTTAAACGCTGTTACGGCAATTTAGACTTTTATACTTCAGAAAAAAAGATCTGTCACAAGATTTGTGATCTCACACGATATCTGGCTCGCTTAATAATTGATTGCTATGCAAATTTAAACTTTAAAGTTACGCGTTTAGAGATTATTGCGAGTGCAAAATACAGATTGTAACTTTGACATACGATTGGCTACATCGGCTTCTATAGAAAAGTAGTGAATCGGTTTAGACATTTACAAGTAAAAACAATGTCCAATTTAAGAATTTACGAGAAAAAATATTCAATGGAGTCAAATTATTCAATGGATTTATTATTTATTTATTGGTTGGAAATAATTTAACGCTTTTGAAGTTTAAGTGTTTTCTATTGTTGTCTTGTACAAAGGAAACGTTTTAAAGAATAGAGCGGAGAATCGAATAAGAAATCAATTCGATGCGATTCAGATGGACACAAAAACAGAGTTAAATCAAAGTATATTTGTGAATTCTCGTTAAAAAAATGTTTTGTACAAAATGTATTATTAAGGGGCAACTGCACTTGATTATTTTTGAAGTAACACAAACGTCACTGTTTGGTTTAAGATGGAGGATGCCTAGTCTGCAATTACAGGCTCAGGCAAAGAGGCTAAAGAGATAAAATCTCTAATGTTCAATTTTAAGTTGGTAGATAACTAAACATACGAGTTTTAGGAAATGCTTTATCTTAGACGACCTCGTTGGCGCAATGGTTATCATGCCAGCCTGCCAATCAGAAGGTTCCGGGTTCGATTCCCGGCACGGCCAACATCTTAGCATGCATAAATTTGTTGGCTGACGGTCCGGATGTTAAATATGTATCTATATAAAATATATATGTATGTATGTAGTATATCAGTTGTGTTAGCAACCATAATACGAACTAGAAAAGTAGTTGTTGTATAGGCTAACCAGCCGTGTGTGAAATGTGTCCTAATATTTATTTATTTATATTTATTTAATGCTATGTTTTCCTTCACTAGAAACTCAAGCTGTAAGCTGTCATTGCCGAAGAATATTTGTATTGTATACGTTATAAAATAAACAATTACAAATCAAACCATTAACATAAGCGCAGCCGGACTCGGCCGTGTGAGTGTGTGCGTGAGAGCCTACACGACGGTTCGCGCTGCTTGCTGTGATGTTTCACCCGTATGATTCGCCTACCTACATTTTAGTTTCATATTGCCTATTTCGCTTGATACTTTTGTTCTAATTCCCTTTCAATTATGTAGAATGTATTGCTGCTACTTTACTAAAGCGTACATAAACTTATCTCATGATGACGTGCTTGCCTCACAATAATTCTTATACTCGTGTAACTAAACTAAATATTATAATGTTGTAAGTTTTTGAATGGGCTTGTAGCTCGTAAAACATTATTCACTCGCATGATGTAACATGTTAGGAATAATTTACACTAATATTGTTACTGCATATTTTTATATTGAAATAAAGACTTTTTGAAACTGAAACTGAACTGACTAACTTAAGCAACCGGAAAACCATAAACTAAATATGCGGAGTCACAATTAGATCATCAGTTTGATGCATACTAACCCGCAAACCGCAACAATAGCAGTATAATATCGCTAGCCGAGGCCAGTGGCGCCATCTATTCAGGAGACGGACCGGAAACCATGATGGATGAGGCAAGAGATGAATGGACCTAAACACGGGGCTTGCTGAGGTTTATGGACTTACTAGCCACGCCCTGCGGTGTTAACCGCGTTGATTCCAGATAAAAGTAGCCTGTGTTTGTCTATACCAATATTATAAGTGATAAGACCGCCTATTGTGCAACAAAATTGCTAGAAATGTGTTTTCTTTTTACTTATTGTTTTTGTTTGTTTTTGGTGTATAATAAAGGATTATACACCAAAAACAAACAAAGAAATAAAAAGAAAGAAATTAGAAAGAAATTCTTGTATTGTATTATAAAGAGAAAAGTTTGATTTTTGGTTTATTTGTTTGTTTGATGCTAATAGGCTTCGTAACTACTGGACTCATTAGAAAAAATCCTTCACTGTTGGGAAGCTACATTATCCTTGAGTAACATAAGCTATATTTTGTTTCTCTTTGCAACATAACTAGTTCCCGTGGGATGCGCAAATCACTTCAAAATCTATGTTGTTCCTTAATGTTCAAAAACCTGGACTAATTATGATGATATGTCTCGTAATATGAAGATAAGTTCGACCTTGGATTAACTCATAGGCAAATTCTTATCCCGAAAACAATTGTGGTTCCCGTGGGATATGCAAATAACTTCAAAATCTATGTTACTCCTTCACGCTCCAACGCCTGGACCGATTTTAATGAGATTTGCTATGAAGATAGGTTTGACATTAGATTAACACATAGGCTACTTTTGGTCCCGGATTAACTCCGGTAACCACGGGGCGAAGCTAGTTTGCAAATAAAAGTAATAAAATATGAATATTTTACATTACGCTACATTCTGGAGCTCTTTCATAGAGCAACTTTCTAGAGATACTCTCATAAAAGCTTATTATCATTTCTATAAACACAAAACGTGTTTTAGCGAAATTTTAGAAGAATAATTTGTTATTTCGTCTAGACGTCTGACTACATCAAATAATAAGTAAGAATCTCCTATACCAATAATATAATGAGGAAAAGTATACGTATATATTATTTTCGCCTCAAGCGCTTCGCCTCAACATTCATAGTGAGGACTACGAAGCTTTGTAATTCTCTGCCTGAGGCTCTGTTTCCTGAGAAGTACCATCCTGAGATCTTCAAATCGAGAGTGAAATAGGTTCCTTGTAGGTGAGCATGCTCCAACGTAGGCCGCAGCGTTGCTTAACATCAGGCAAGCTGTGGTCAAACGCAAACCTATTTCAAATAAAAAACAAACTTTGATTATCTGTTTGTTTGACGTTAATAGGCTCCGAAACTACTGGACCGAACTGAATAATTCTTTCACTGTTCGGAAGCTGTGTTATCCCCAAGTAATATAGGCTACCCCTCTTTTTTCTCGCCCTTTTCAACACCTTTCCATCAAAAGGTTGCCTGGAAGAGATCGCTGTAAGCGATAAGGCCGCCGTTTGTGGCATAATTTTATGTGTACGTGTTTTTTTTTTATTGATGATTAGGCTTACGTTTGACCGCAGCTAGCCTGATGTTAAGCTTGACTTACCAAATTTTATATGCGTATTCAGTAGGTCTGAGAATCGGCTACTGCATATCTATTTTTAAGGCAAAACAACGTTTGCCGGGTCAGCTAGTTACATTTATGTCTGAACAATAAGATCAAATTAAATGATTTATTTCAAAAACTTTGCATAAAAGAATAATTTTGTAAAAACATAAACAACATTTTGTATAAAGAGTTATTTTCGTTAAATTTTTCAAGAATTATTTATCATTATTTTTCATTACAAAATAAAACAACATGTTTTCCTTTGTCAAAAATTTGTTGTTATTTTAACCTTTGTTAAAGGTACAAATACAAATCATTTATTGATAACATCAAAGTTATAAGTCAAAAAGTAATAAATATCCTACTAATATTATAAATGCGAAAGTTTGTTTGTAAGACGTGTGTATGTTTGTTACTTATTCACGCTCAAACGGCTGAATCGATTTTGAAAAAAAATTGAGTGAAGATAGATTAGACAAGATTTGAGTTAGTACATAGGCAACTTTTTATTCCGAAAACAATTTGTGGTACCCATAAGATACGCAAATAACTCTAAATCTATGTTACTCCTTCACGCTCCATCATTGTTGTATGGAAGCTTCCCTGAAATATTTATTTTATTTCAATTTGATAGTTAATACCGATTTATATATTTACTGAAAATTTCAAGCGTCTATTAGCTACCGTTACTAATTATATACAAATAAGGCAAAAAAAAATTACAATTATATATAGACCCCCTTAATATAATATACTAAGTACTACAAATACTAAAAATATTATTGTTGTTATAGCGGCACGGGACATGCATATCTTGTGAAAGTTTCAGCTTTCTAGCTATTACGGTTTCTGAGATATAGCCTGGAGACAGACAGACAGACAGCGGAGGCTTAGTTATAGGTTTATTACCTTTACCGTTTTGTAGTTTTTACCTTTTAGGTACGGAATCCCAAAAATGATATAGCACTAATCAAACGCCTATGCTTGTGTCAGATAGAACAATAACGCCGTATTACGCTAATTTCGACTTTTATTTCTCGGAAACAAAGTTCTGCCAATCTATCTATACTATAAGACTCTTTGTCCTGACTCATTCATCTATAGACAACGCAGAGCCCAAACGGCTGGTCCTAGGGTTATGAAATTTGGAGGGTGTATTTGTTTTAGTATGAGGACGCGTACTAAGAACGGATTTTTGGAAATTCCACCCCTAAGGGGGTGAAAGGGGGTAAAACAGTTTGTATGAAACTTCTTTGTTTTTAAACTCCTAGCTATGAAATTTGGAATATGTATAGTTTATGTGAAATTAAAAATAACGGTATCAAGTTTTTTTGCCAGGGGTGAACTAAGGGTTTGTAATGGGGGGTGAAAGTTTGTATGGAAAATCCTTTGTTTTTGAACTTCCAGCAATGAAATTTGAAATATGTATAGTTTATCTGAAATTAAAAATAATGGTATCAAGTTTTTTTGTCAGGGGTGAACTAAGGGTTTGTAATGGGGAGTGGAAGTTTGTATGGAAAATTCTTTATTTATCAAGTTAAAGTCTTGAAAGTTGTTATTGTAGTAGATTATTAAATGGTTAAATTAAAATTATATTTTTTTGCCAGGGGTGCATTAAGGGGGATTCCATTGGGGTTTAAAGTTCGAAGGGAAAGTTTTGTGTTTTTGAAATTAAATATTTCTGAATTGGAATTTAAGTATGTGGTTCACTTAGTGGTATGGTTCACGTTATTTATATTAAAATAACGGCTTGGAGAAAACGATCTAATCTGTCGCATCATCACCAAAGTAGCTAAAAACAGAGGTTCTCAGGAATTGAATGCGGAAAGAGAGATGCAGCTCATTTTGATATCGTAGCAATGTAATGTTTATAAAATTGGCACGGGAATAGGATACAATAAAAAATTTCCACAGGGTACGCGAAAAGCGACCTACACGCGGGCGGAGCCGCGGGCAAACTCACACGACAACTAATTTTGAATATTAGAACAAACTCGTTTAATTAATAAATGCTACGCAAATTTTAATTGTGTCGTGTTTTATCTTGAAGCCACATATTTATTGGAGTTGAACAACCTTTTCGACGTCTCAATGCAATGGAAGGAATAGAATTAAGCCGACATACTTGTATTGTTCTAAGGTTTTTAACCCCTTTCTCTCTTTAACATCTCTCGCTGTCTCACTCTCTCTCTCTTTGTGTGTGTGTGTGTGTGTGTGTGTGCGTGTGTGTGTGCGCGTGTGTGTGTGCGCGTGTGTGTGTGCGCGTGTGTGTGTGTGTGTGTGTTGACCGATTTTGATTAAGAGTATTATTAGCTATGTCTGATGAAAATATATACCTAATTCATCATTCAAACAAAAATATCAAAATCAGTTCATCCGTTCGGGAGCCACAAGCACACACACAATTTTTTTTATCTAACCTATATTATCCCACTGTTGGGCAAAGGTCTCCCCCAATGATCCCCGCGGTTTTCTGTCCTGGGCCAGTTCCTTCCAGTTGGTGTGAAAGTCCACCAACTCCTTGCGCCATCGAGTTGGCAGCCTGTCTCGTCGTCTTCTACCATCTAAAAAGTCCCACTCCATGGAAACCTTTGCCCAACGGTCAGGGTGTATCCTGCACACGTGGCCCGCCTAGTCTTGTAAGTATAAATAGATACTCTATGTATACACTGTATAATGTATAGATAGTATACACACACAGTTACAAATTAAAAACTTTTTTTTTCACATTCACACATGGCTGGTTAGCCCCATACTGAACCATTTCTAGCTCGTATTATGGTTGCTAACACAACTGATATACTACATATACATACATACATATTATATATAAACTAGAGGTTGCCCGCGGCTCCGCCCGCGTGTAGGTCGCTTTTCGCGTACCTAACCTGTGGAAAAATTCTATTGTATCCCATTCCCGTGCCAATTTTATATAAACATTACATTGCTACGATATCAAAATGAGTTCGATTATTATTCGATATCTAAATCACCAAAGTATTGGTTTGATTAGTTTGGTGATGATGCGAAAGATTAGATAGTGTTCTCCAAGCCATTTTTTTTATTTAAATAATTAGAATACGCGAACCATACCACCAAGTGGATCACATACTTAAATTCCTATTCAGAAGTATTTCATTTCTAAAACACAAAACTTTCCCTTTGAACTTTAAACCCCAATGGCATACCTTAATGCACTCCTGGCAAATATTTTTACAAATTTATTTTAACCATCATATAAACTACAACCTCAACAACTTTCAAGACTTTTACTTGATAAATAAATAATTTTCCATACAAACTTTCACCCCCCATTACAAACCCTTAGTTCACCCCTGGCAAAAAAACTTGATACCATTATTTTTAATTTTACATAAACTATACATACTCCAAATTTCATTGCTGTAAGTTCAAAAACAAAGAAGTTTCATACAAACTGTTTTACCCCATTTCACCCCCTTAAGGGTAGAATTTCCAAAAATCTATTCTTAGTACACGTTTAAGTACTAAAATATATACACACTCCAAATTGTACACCTCTAAGTTCAAAAACACTAAACTTTCATTTTTAACTTCAATCCCCCATGGCATCTCCCTTAATGCACCCCTGGCAAAAGTTTTTTTAATTTTAATTTGACCATTTAATAAACTACTATCATAACAACTTCCAAGACTTTAACTTGATAAATAAAGAATTTTCCATACAAACTTTCACCCCCCATTACAAACCCTTAGTTCACCCCTGGCAAAAAATCTTGATACCATTATTTTTAATTTTACATAAACTATACATATTTCAAATTTCATTGCTATAAGTTCAAAAACAAAGAAGTTTCATACAAACTGTTTTACCCCCTTTCACCCCCTTAGGGGTGGAATTTCCAAAAATCCGTTCTTAGTACGCGTCTACATACTAAAACAGATACACCCTCCAAATTTCACAACCCTAGGACCAGCCGTTTGGGCTCTGCGTTGTCTATAGATGAGTCAGGACAAAGAGTCTTATAGTATAGATATTATTTACTATTAAACTTAGTCTTGTAAGTATAAATAGATACTCTATGTATACACTGTATAATGTATACGAGTAGATAATATACACTCACAGTTACAAATTACAAACTTAGTTTTGTAAGCATAAATAGATACTCTATGTCTCGGATTAGCAAAATATCTTTACTTAGGCTCCGTGAATGTAAACTATGTATTGTAAGCATTCTTGAAAACGTGACTAAATTAACAAGTAAGTTGTTAGCCAAGGATATTAAAACATGTGGCTTTATGACGTCCAAATTTAAAGACACGTGATTTTGCAGTTGACTCGATTTGAATTAATTAGTGGCTTGTTTCGAATTTAGTATTGAGGAATCTTAGAAACATGATATTTTATACTTTACCCCAGTTCAAACTGGTGAGAGTTACACCTTCAAAGAACCGCGATGAAGAAACTATTCACATAATTGGATTCAAGATGGTGACACAGCTAACGTTGTAACACAGTTTTATTAATCAACTTAAGCGATAATAAAATTCCTGGCTGACCTTAAAACTTTGAAACTAATAATTAAAAGGAGTTAATTAAATAAAAAGTAAGTTCGTCATATATTTTTATTATTGATATATCCTAACTTATCATAAATGCTTTATCCGAAATCCAAGAAATCGATGTCTTCTGTAGTACCGTCACTTGCATTGTGTGCGTATTCAGGAGTGTAGTTTTTAAGTCTAAAATAGTTAGCGCTTTGGTGTAAAAACTGTTGTAGCTATTTAGTTGAGTAAATGAATAAAATAATAAATCTATGGAGCGACGACGTTCTGCCTCCATTTAGCAAAGGAATATCCCTCCGGATTGATGTTGTTTCTGTAGACGACATTCCAATAGTCATGCAGTTTGGACCGGTTGTCAGTCATTTGTGCTACATAGAACGAGCACTGTGATTGGTAGATCGGTGACGACGTACATTGTATTGGGTTCAAATAAGTAAAAACAAGTAACAGCCATACGATTTATTTTCCTTAATAATAACTGGTTATGATTAGTATTAAAACATAGTTTTTTTTTGTCGTCAGTTTATACAATAAGTTTTGAGCATAATAATACTATACATATGTTAAGATCACAGTCAAAGTTTTGAGAAACTACATAGGTATAAACATTATTCACGTGGCTACAAAAATATAGAAAAACGTATAAAATAGAGATAAAAAACAATGCAAAATAAAGTAAGTATTTAATGATTTTAGGAACTTAGTTTTCCTTGTATGTATACAAGGATTCACTATTCCACGAAGTACTGATTTTGCAAAGTGAGATCATAATATAATATTATCTAGTCTAAGAAATTGTTTTTTTGGATATAATATGCCACGGCATCTCCCATAACTTCTGGTTTTTAGCTAATTTCTCCGCATCATCAAATGTATGCGGCAATACCTTTTTCGCAGTTTCGGGAAGTATGAATGTGATAGCACCACCTAGCACAGTCAGGGCACACAAAATGACGTACGGTAGCCATATATAGTAAACCTTTAAATACGTTATGTACGGTGATAATATGACAGCTAAGTTACCGCAACTGATAAGGAACGATACTCCGGAGCCGCGCACTGAGGTCGGGAGCAGCTCGGCGGCCCACTGCGTGGTTGAGTTGACAGCTATGTTAGAGGTGAACCTCGCTACTATAGCGCACACTAGCGCCGGAATGGCAGTCTTCACCAATATTAGCAAAACACTAGTAATACCCGTAATCCCCAACATTGTAAACACTACCCACCGTCTCCCGAGAACGTCCAATATAAATGCAGTCAACATTCCAGAAGGTAACTCCGTCGCACTCGTCAAAGCGAAAGAATGGAAAAGGTTGAACTCTAGTAAATCCAGGTTTCTGTACAAGTTGTCGAATATCACCAAACATATCATGTAATTCATGCTCACCAAAATCAAATTCTTTCTCAGCAGTGGTCTCTTGAATATTGAGAAAATGCTGAGCTGCTCTTCTTTTTGGCTCGTCGCCTTGAATTTTTCTATGTAATGTTCTGGTATTTCTTTTTTATTGATTTTGGCAATATTTTGAATAGTACTGATGACGTCATCTACTCGTCCTTTCGACATTAACCATCTCGGGCTTTCAGGAAGAATAAACGGAGTAAAAACGGCTAATGCGAGCGGTATACTTGATACCAGGGATAAAGTCTTCCAATGTCCGCTAGCAAGAGCTATGTATGGATATACAGTTGAAAACAAAGCACAAAAAATAGCTAGCGACGTATTTGCAAACAAGCTTCTGTATCTCGGAGCTGTGTACTCGAGTACGATGAGGTACGGTATCATCTGACAAGTATTGTAAGCCATTCCCATGACAAATCGACATGCTGCAAACTCTGCAAAGGATCTTGCGAATGTGCTGGTGAGTCCTCCGACGAATCCAAGAAGATTACTCACTATGGTAGCAGGTACTCTTCCGAACCTGTCCGCCAGCCAGCCGATGAAAATTCCGCCGACGACCGAACCGGAAAAAAATATAGCTTGCGCCGTCGCTCTATAGCTTTTCTTATCGCAGACCCACTCGAAGTCAGATGATATCGATGGATAAGGTATTTTCGATCGGTCGAACTCCCATCCGTTCTTACATGGAACAACTGCCGAATTGTTAGGCACAAAACCATTCACAAGAACTTCAGTCCAGTTTGCATCAAACACTTCACATTGGGAATACCCAAACATACTATTGGCGTCAGCAGGAATAGACAACATTCTTCTATCCACTTGTGAGAGATTTTCTAGTTCCGGCGTCCAGCACCAATGTTTCGCCGGTAACTCTGTCATAAACAGCTGGGAGAAGTAAACGTTAATGCCAAAAAAATGAAAAGGGCATGTAGCCAACACTAATAACATCTGGTATAACCCCAATTCCCCGGCTGAAGACAGGAACGTATCGTAGTCGATTTTTTCTTCCTTCTTGGACGTATTTCGTCCATGTTTTTTCTTGTCTTCGCGTTTACTTGTCTCGCCCATTTATGGAACTATGCGTGACAAAATTTTGAACAAAAATATATCCGTTGCACGTCCACTTGCGGAGCTTATTTGTGCGAATTGACGTTGCCTAGACTCCTCGTGTCGTTTAACCTTTCAAGGCCAGTTTATGCCACACAGCGTGTTCTGGTTTTGAAATATTTATCGAAGACCAAATATATTTTTTGGGGTCTATTCTCATTTAAATTATTGTCTTTAATTAAATCTATGAAATGGGCAATTTCTATTTCAGTTGCTACTTTACCCATATACTGAATGTCAATTATAAGTATATTATTATGTCTATTGTATATCATATCTATAATTTTATCAGGATATTTTATTATTATTTGTTCTAGGCCTTTAACTATTCATTTCACGATTTTTTGGCAGAATTGCGTCTTTCACATTGTCAAAAGCCTTAGGTGTATCCATAATTATATACATAGAGCCACCGTTCTCTTTCTCTACTAAAAATTGTTACAAAACATTTTTTTTTACTTTCGTAGTTTTTTATACAAGTTTTACAACCCTACATATTATAGAAACAAGGTGTTGCCATAATTTTGCCGGTTGCACCTATTCTTGCAAATATTTTTCTTTCATACAGTCTCGCTGAGATGGCGCAATTGGTGGGTGGCATTATAGCAGCGGGCAGTGCTAGTCCAATAGTAATCTCAGGTGGATATTAAGCGTTATGGAAAAAATTGCATATTTTGAAAACAATTAAATAATAATCCCGCGTACACAGATAGACTTTTTAAGTTCAATATCTAAGTGAGACATTAGAATTCTAAAACAGGAATATGTAAAATTCGAAAATTGTTTAAGTTATGAAAAAGTCATTTTAAAATTTAGAATTGGTGTAAAGATAATAAAAAAAATTAGATTATATTTTGTAATAAATTACTGATATCATGTTATAAAATACTGAATAAATAATACATACAGAAATGTTCCTCAATTGTTTATATAAATTGTTGATTTTATACGAATTTCTTCCAAGTATATTATTATATCTACTACCACGCTTCAGGCACATACAAGTATGTAGTAAGGATGGCGCGACTGAAATCGGTACAACATTGTCTGAACTGTGTCTCTGCCCTTGAAAACGGCACAATAACTGTGTCAAAACATGTCTAATCAAGTCAAGGTCTAGTAGCGTCTTAAAATTTGAGAAATATCTGGTTAATTAGCAGTATACGTTTAAAATGTAGAATACCCCCTATTTTTATTTTATGTGGGGTATTCCGGAAAGGACACCCACGTGTGAGACAAGTCTGGCGGGAAGTGGCGGACTCAAACCCCACTGCACTTTTGCTAAGCTACCATTCGTTATTGGTACATGATTGGGTCAATATAATTTAGAATTACAGAACATTTTGTAATGGCGGCTAATTAGGATTCGTAATGTATCGTAACGAATTTCTTCTCTACGCAAGCCCTTTCATTTTAAACCTATAATGAGGGTGTTACTAAATGTTTTGTGGTGGCGGTCAACTTAGGTTGATTTTCATAAAACATAGCAAATACACATTTGACTAACTCAGCTTTCAAAGAATAGAAACGAAATTAATAACTGTTCATTCGTTTGGGAGCCACGAAGCCCCACATAGACACACACATCCACAAACCACACACGTCAAACTTTTAACAACATCGGGGGTAAAAACCATCATTGTCAAAAAGTTCTCATGTTTGAAAACTAGATGGCGTATGCTTATGCAGACGGGTTTTATTTTTAAGATATAAAAGCCTTAAAATTGACGTATCACAGCTTCAATCAAATATATACATTTTTGATCGAAGTATCACAGCGATGTATGTTTTTTATGATGTATTTATGTGAATCTTGGTTTAATATTATAAATAATATTAATTGTTTCCTGACGTACCCTGTGCCATGGTTAAACCTTATCCAAGAAAATAATTTGGTCATCAAGTTTGATTATTAAGAATATACATGTTAATTCGATATCTGTAATTTTCACGACTTTGTTGATGCAATCGTTACCATGCCGGACTGCCAATCCGAAGTTCCCTGGTTCGGTTACTGGCACGACCAACATCTTTGTGCTAAACTTAATTTGTTGGCTGTCGGTCTGGTTGTTAAATATATATGTATCTATGTATATGAAGTATATCAGTTGTGTTAGCAACCATAAAAAACACTAGAAATGGTTTAAAGTGTGAGGCTAAACAACCGTGAGTGAAATGTGTCAAAAAATTATTAAGGTTTTACTTTAAGATTAAAAGTGCACATCCTGTATATGTATATTTCCAAAATGTTAAAATTTGCATAAAGAAACCTGATTAGGCACGGTACACTCCATCCAGCGACATAGTATAGATAACTCTGCAGAAGCGAAATGGCCGTGAAACGTGCATAAATTTAACTAATGAGGCATAATATGCACATAATTTAAAGAATAAAACAACTCTCTTATACTATTTAAATTTACTATTTTCATTTTAATTTAAATTTGTAGTAACGCAAGCTGCTGACGTGTTGTGTCAACACAAAACGAGTGCACACGAAAAGAATAATCTGGTATGTTTATTAACCTTACAAGCTCTAATACAGTTAGTATAAAATGACTCCTTGGGCCTCTTCTAAACCTCACATACCAGGCCATGCAAGCGCAATATGTCTTTGAACTAGGGCCAGCGAACGTTAGTTGCTTCGTCTAAACGACGAACAACTGAAAAGAATACAATACAAGAATCCTTAATTGTACACCAAAAACATACAAAAATATTGTGCCCGTATTGGCTTCATTGAAATACAAAAACCATAACACTATGCTACGCCAATTTTGACTCTAATATCTCAGGAACAATGATCTGTCAATGTCAGTGTCTTTTCAAACGACATCTAGTTTTGAACATTAGAACTAGCTCGTTTAATAAATGAATGCTGCGCAAATTTGAACATTAATGTTTAGTAATTAAAGGCTTTTCTGAGTGAAAAACATTGATTGTAACTTTGCTTGTAGTAGGATTGCGTACATGGACTTCTGCAGGACCTGGTTGGTCTAAACCTAGCTTAAGGCGATGTTTAGCAATAGTAAATATTTTACGAAATAAATTAAATAAATAATTTATTTAGCACAGAAACTTAAATCTAGGTTACATCGAGTTCAGTTTAAAAATATAAATATAGAAAGTTGCATAGATAGTTGGTGTGAGAAATAGTATATGAGATATAAAAAATAATATTTTTATGAACAAATGCTTCGAAAGACTTGTGACTATTCCAATACAAATTTTACGTAAATGTGTTTTGGAACTCTAGAATTTCTTATGACTGAGTAAAAGATAACTAAAAGTAAATAAAAATAAATATTCCACAAATATAAAATCTCAGAATACAGAAAGAACTAAAATATTCAGCTTTCTATGCCAACTTAACGTTTTTAAAATAAATATAATATTAAAATTTGTTATGTATAGGTATATTATTGTTATGTATTTTTTTTGAACTGTAAAAATGAAAAAGATTATTAACTAAATACTTTCCTAAAACACATGTTTTAGGAAAGTATTTAGTACAAAACATTTTAATAACCAGTCAAACATAGCTTACTGTAGACAATAATATACTGTCATAATGTATGTGTACGAAGGTGAAGATGTACGTCCTCAAAATATTTATAAACAAAAAAACAACCATTAAATACAAGGAAAGGTCACAGTTGAAAATATCGCTTTATCGAATTTACGAGTATATTGAACATTCGGAAATTTTCGCATTCCATTAATTGAAACTTGTTCTATTTGGTTTTTATTATTGTTTACTATAATATGTGTTATGGTTTTATGTATTTATTATTGTATTGTTTTAAATTTGAACATTTTAAATTTGGACATGTAAATACACTAAAAGTTTGTGATATATTTGAAATAATGATAATTAATTTGACATATTGACATATATACTCAAAATTTGACATTCTAATAAATACTTTTTGACATTTATATTAAACTATAATTTGTAAATAATCTAAAAGAATACCAATTTTTATCACTAACTTTTAAAATAGAATAAGATTGTTTGTAAATGCATGTATTTAAGTTGGGAAATAAAGGCTATTTTTATTTTTATTTTTTTATTGTATCTCATTTTTATGCATAATAACTGTCTAGATTAAGTTTGAAGTTTTATAAAACTTATCTGTTATGTTGAATATTTTTTTCTCCTTGCAGCTATTACATGTATTTGACTAGCAGAGCACGTAGCCACACAAAGAGAGAGCCACACTACGGCCTAAGGTGGAGCATGCCTAGTGTGGAATAACTGGCTCTTTAGGAGGCTGCCGAATCGCCAATTGAAAATCTGTCTACACACTGTGTAGGTGAGACACTGTAGACAGATTTTCAATTTTAGTGTTGTTGCTGCCAGGTCGCACTAGTAATAGCCATTTCGCTATGCTTTGGTTTCCTCACAATCTTTTTCTTCACCTTAAGCTCGAGCTCATTGGCGGGATCAAAGCCACGACCTTCGGGATTTGAGGTGGCTACGCGTTCGACTGAACTGTCATCGCCAATCGACAATGTCTTTCTCATTGATGTACTATTTTTTTTATTTCTAACATAATAGGTTTCATAAAAAGTCACTCTCATCGTGAAATAGCAATATTTCGATATCCTTTTATTGTTGCTACTTTTTAATTCAAAGTTGAAAGAGTTCGGATGCAAACTGCAACCGATTCTAGTGTTCTAGAAAGTTTTGATTAAACAACTTTTGTTCGAGATGAAATGGATTTTGAACAGGAATCATTGAGAAGTTTTACCGATTGTGAATTGAATATCAAATAATAACATAATATACATAATAATGGGGGAAATCTTCAACAAGATACCTGGCTACGATGGGGCGCAGCCAGGTTATGTGGGATTTGTACCCACTAAAAACCCCCCCCGGTGACCTGCCTCTATAATTAACGGAGGTCTCCGGGTTCTTTTATAACAACCTTTTATCTTTACTAACATCCGTTGCTGATCTTTCTGTACCAAGCCTTAGCATTTGAAAGATCCTTAGCTACATAATTCTTCTCTCAGACCTATCCATTTCCAATCAGTTGAAGCGATCGAAAATATCGACCAGCAGTATTTGTAACCGCGTCTCCAGCCGAACGTTCTAGACCCTAAACTATGATGGTCGACTCACCAAAAGCCGCAAAAATTTGCGATTGCATTTTAATTCCGGTTCATCAGCGACCGTGGTGCCATCTGTGACGATAGATTAAGACTATTACAAGCTCTCGTATTGTGTCGATTACAGACACTAATACGACGAAAGATGAAACTTCGTTATTTATTATACGATCGACGATACGATCAGTGCGGGTTTAAGTACTTTTATCGATTCAGTCTTTTTCTTCGTATAGTGTAAGTGGTTGAGCTCTGGTGTCAAGAGTTTCAAGCCGCCTCTGTTTTGTCTTTTCAACTGCTTGTACTAAGCCTAACAGCCAGGACCTATAATTTAACGTGTCCTCCGACCCACGGTAGCGCTTGCATGAGAATGCCGCTTTTTAAAAGACAGTCTTGTGCATGGTTACCCATCCAAAGACTGTCCACAGCGATTGTTGCTTTACCTCAAAAATCGCGCTAGATCATCTAAATTAATCAAGCTACAGGCGCTACCAATTCATTTGAAACTTCATTTAGATGGTCATTAATTACCATTGTGATAATAAATAATCAATCAATGACAGACAACTTTTTACCTCTACCTTACGATTAATGGATGACTCTTCTCTATTACCTGTATTGTTGTCAAACCTTGCTTGGCCACAAAACGTCTGAGTAAGAGAAATTATTGAGATATGGATTATCTATAAAAATATATAAAAGAACATTATGTTAGTCGTTTAACTCAAGAACGGCTAAATGGATTTAGTTTGGAACCATGGGATCATTTTTTTAACCAAAATACATAAACAATAAAGATAAATTAAAATATATAATTTAGTTTTATTTATTGCTATATTTACCCGCGTTAATCCGATTAACACAAAGGTTACTTTTTAATTCGGATTAACTTCTTTATTTTATTCCGGATTACCACGGCAAATACCGCGTCGCGCAGGTAGTCTATAATATAAGTCTGGTTTTCCTTCCTGATGCGCTAACCGATTTCCACGGTTTTGCATTCGTTGGAAAGATCTCGGGCTTCCCGAGGAAAATTACAACAGAAAAGGAATATAGGGAAAATTATTTTTCACATACAGCGCCATCTCTGATACATAGCATGTACTACAAACCAACATGGCTTTGAATAGTGTTGGAGCAGACGCGAAAAAGTTGACATACACGCGGGCGGAGCCGCGGGCAACTGCTAGTACATATATTACATATATGTATAATCAGAATACAAAAAAAATGTGTATTCTTCAAAACAACTGACACATCTCCACTTAAGACGGGCCAGCGTTGCAAATCGATCTTCCTACACATAAAGAATTGTTCCGGTTAATGATTCGACCGTGAATGTTACTTAGCGGATTTCATACAATACAACTGTATGGTTAATATAAATACTAATGCATATTCAAAAGTATAAGACAATCGTTTTGATGCCTGACGCCAGATCCTCGTAAGATATGTACAGCGGTACACAGCTTTCGCGCAGCATTCTACCGCAACAATAACTTGTAAGTTGTACTTGTAAGTAAGTTAACTAAACTCATTTGTAAGAAAAGGCGGGGTGAGGTTCCGCTCCTCGCATTAACAAATACAAATACAAATCATTTATTGTTTTTATCATTCATTTATATAACACCAAAGTTAAAAGTCAAAACCCACCACTAACCCACTACCCCGCCCACCTCGACAAGCCTGCGAGACTCCTCTTCAGGGGATGACTCCCCTTGCAGTGCACGTGGTGTACCGCAACCACCTCGGGGACCGTGAGTGCAATGGACGCCGGACAACCCCGGTCCGACGTCCTAGGTCCCCCGTAACGAGTCAGGTCTGTGGCCCCGTCACCTGCCACTACGGCCGCAGGGAATAAGGAGAGTGGTAGTTTGTGGTACCACTCCCTTCTCCCTGCGGCCCCACCGCGTCCACCATAAACCGGTGGCGACCCCGTCGAGGCCGCGGCAGCGGCGCATCGTAATACCGACACTTCTTTCTGCTGCATCCCCACACCTTCGGCTGCGGTGCCTCCCAAACCAAACCGCAAGCCCGCCTGAGTTGCGAAACCCCCTTCGGAATGAGGTTCCGTAACCTACAGGTGCCACTCCATCTAGAACTTGCATGGGGGAGTAGAAGTCTAGGGAGTGGCTCGCCTCAGGGACCCTCTTCACTTCACCGTGGGTGACCAGGCCACGGTTACTGAGCCCTCCCGCCTTGACAATGCGGGACCCCACGGGGGGGTGTGTTAGCAACCCTAATACAAACTATAAATGGTTCAGTATGGGGCTAACCATCCGTGTGTGAAATGTGTCCTAATATTTATTTAGTATAGTGATAATCTTCAGTGCGGTATTTTTTCAACATTTCATGCAACAACCAATAAAGCTGAATTATGATGAAAAAATTATATTTAAATTATTAATTAAGTATTGACAGAATTAGCATAGGCAAACATTTTCCGCTCACCGCTGTAAATCTGTTTTTAAGCAGTATGAAAGCAAAATGGCATGTTAAGGAAAATAATTTAAAATTCTGCTTCAACAAAAGAGCCACGAATGTTTCAGTTTTATTATCTTTAATTGAGCGTAAAGAAACGTTAAGAGTTCCAGAATAGTGATTGTGTGCTTCCGAAGGTTATACAGAAATGATACAAATCTATTTTTTGTTGGTAAAGATATTAACTAGAATCGTTATTCGCTATTTCAAGATGGTTATATTTTATCTTGATTTGATATAAATTTATTTCGTGAAATAGCCAATAGTGTGGTTGAGACGCTTCGTTCAAATAATGTATATCGCAACTGAACTCTGTACAATAATTAAGGCGCCATTGTAGGATTTTATCCTGATCTCGATTGCTATGATTCTCTTCTTTTAATTGGGTTCCGTACCTAAAAGGTAAAAACGGGAGCCTATCCTATTACTAAAACTCCGCTTTCTGTCTGTCTGTCTGTCTCCAGTGATGGTCTCCAGGCTGTATCTCAGAAATCGTAATAGCTAGAAAGCTGAAACTTTCACAAGTTTTCCCGTATAACTTCTCTTATCAAACATCTACCATTTTTCAAATGTGTCAATTCTTGTGATGTTCATTTGACGTAAGAATCGTACGGTGTTGTCATTCAATTAAAATAAAATGCATAGACTATACAAACAAACAAATGAACGTTACAGACCAAACAAATCCATTACAAATTACAGTAATAAAAGGGAATAGAAGTTTTTATAAATAACTAGCTGACCCGGCAAACGTTGTTTTGCCTTAATAATTATTACTAAATATACAGTAGCCGATTCTCAGAGCTGCTGAATACGCATATAAAATTTGGAAAAAATCGGTCAAGCCGTTTCGGAGGAGTACGGTAACAAACACTGTGACACGGAAATTTTATATATAAGATAATTCTAATTAGGCTAACACTGTTGTACCTATTTTCGAGTTTATATTCGAGCGAAGTGCCTGTTCGCGGCAGTAGATTTTTCACGAAATAAATTCGTACACGTAAAATATCATCAATTTGCAATATTTAAATTATATAAAGCTCTAATCATAATTAATCATTATTATTCAGATAATATCTTTATTCTAGATAACATATTTATTCTAGATAATATATTTATTCTAGATAATATCTTCATCAGATAGATAGATTAACTCTTTATTGGGCATAGTATAGGTACCAATTTTACAAATTATTATCATTACCTTTATTGATCTTTTATCGATTTGTTTTTATTTCGTTTTACGGCTGCTTTCAAAATACTTCGCGATCTTTGTATTTTTAAATTTTATAACGACTTTTTTTAAAAACACAATTATCTATAGAGATTTACGTAATCATGGAACTCAAACAAGTCTTAATACTTATAAATAAAAATTTAAAAAAGTGGAGAAGAGCTTTATCATGCAGGATATTGTGAATTTAAAAAAAATTGTATTTCTTGTACCATTTGAAATTTTTGCTTTACTTCCCAATAACCCTGTAATTTTAAGGTTCCGTATCTAAAAGGTAAAAGCGGAACCCTATTACAAGCGCTGTCTGTCTGTCTCCAGGCTGTATCTCAGAAACTGTTATAGCTAGAAAGCTGAAACTTTCACAAAATATGTATTTCTCGTTCCGCTATAACAAAAAATACTAAAATTAAAAAAATATTATTTAATTTTAGTATTTTTGTATATCCCCGTACAATGAACGTGTTTTTTCGTATTATTTTGCTGTATATATACCTACTATAATTATATAATATCATTACGGTAGCTCGTCGACCCCTAAAATTTAGACGGAATGTCTGTACTTTATAAGTACCTTAAAAAATAAATTATAAAAATAATAAAAATAGATACTTAAGAGGGACTCCCATACAACAAACAAAATTTTATGTAGTTTTTTACTCGATATTTATAAAGATATTTGGTAGCCCTTCAATACATTCACAGAATATATAATTTTGTATTTATAAAATAATTTAATAAATAATTTCTAAGGGGGGCTCCCATACAACAATGGTACGAAACCCTTCATGCGCGAGCCCAACTCGCAGCTGGCCATTTTTTTTAATTCCAGTTGTAACTGGTGCCACGGAGAACGACCTTCACGGGGGCGCCACCGCGGTGCGTGCCTCGGAAGCGCTTCACTAAAATATAATCCGCGATGACGTCACAGCGTTGTGACCCAATTTTATATTCCAACGTTATAGCTCTGACCGATAAGCCAAGTCTGTGAGTAACCTAAACACTTTTAAAACAAGCTCGACACACACACACACACACACACACACACACACACACACACACTACATTTATTACATACACCTCGTCTGGAAGTACTTTGTTTAATTTCTTAGAATTGGTTGCCTGGAAGAGATCGCTTTTAGCGATAAAGTCGCCAGTTAAGGCACTAGCTTGTAAGTTATTTGTATGTTGTGTGTAATTTTATTTTATTGTGAGTGTTTTAATACAGTGTTTATAATTTATTTTAATCTCTCGACCTTTGTAGAAAAAACATTTGATTTGATTTGATCTATCCATCTCGAATTTAAATTCTACTTAGATGAAGTAAAACATTTTTAATTTTAAGTTTAACGAAACGACGTTAACATTAAGTTAGACGTGTCTGTGTGTGTGTTTGTTTATGGCATCGTATCTTACGATTCGGATTTAGTTGTTTCTTTTCAAAGGTAAGAAATATCTTAGCTACGCTTGATGGAAATCGGCTCAAGATGGCTGCCGTCACAAAATGGCGGAGTACATATTTTTATCACTACTCCTCCAATGTGGCTTACAAATAAAAGAGCTTGACTAGTAGAATAATTACACGCTGATACATTTCAGATTCGCCGCTAGCACAAAATGTTGAGTTAGATAATTTCTATATTTATAATTTATAATAATTGATATATATGTATGGCAATTCCTTAAATAAATCAATTTTATTTCAGTCAAAATAAAATGTCACAAACAAGAAAAGCCAGGACAACGCACCATTGACCGTCCCTGGCGCGAATGAGTCCATAACGTTTGCTAATTTATAATTGTCACTATTCAGTATAAGCCTATTAAACAATCAAGAATACTTTGTGGTCTAACCTACTTCGAATATAAATCGTACTGGAGTCAAATAAGTCACACAACATTTGTAACAAGCATATAATTTATTTTTCTTTCTGGAGCATCTTAACTTATTCTTAACCTAGATAGCCAGTTTTTACGTTACAATTGGTATAAAATAATACTAAGTACATTAAAATCACAGTCAGTGTTATGAGGAAGTATAGGTATACACATTTTCAACTCCAAATTATGAAGCATATTTGCTAGGTTGGGAGTTTGTTTGTATGCAACAGTGCATTTTGGTGAGTGTGCGTCGGAATTACACGACCTAATTCCCTCAGATCCTTTCCATTGACGGACAAACAGGGAGACGGCTAGAAGACACCGATAAACTGTATAAGTTCCAAAACCCATAAAGCGTTTTACGCTTCTACGTACGGATGGCAAATCTGTGGAACTCCTTACCGAATCTTCCCTGTTACCACTGATTTATAGCCTACAGAGCAAGCCTCAAGTATCATTAAATAAAAGGACAATGCATCTACAAATACGTAGAAAAACAGAGATTCCAAAAAAACTTTGCAAATTTTAGTAAGCATACAATCAACTAATGAAGCTACTTATTCTAATAAAATTTTACTATTCGTTGAAGCACTCACTTTGCAAAGTAAGATCATAATTTATCTAGCCTAAGAAGGTTGTCTTTTGGATATATGCCACGGCATCTCCCATAGCTTGTGGCTCTTAGCTAATCTCTCCGCATCATCAAATGTATGCGGCAATATCTTTTTCGCAGTTTCGGGAAGTATGAATGTTACAACCCCGCCCAAAGCAGCCAAGCCGCACAAAATCACGTACGGTAGCCATATATAGTAAGTCTTTAAGTATGTAATGTACGGTGATAATATGACAGCTAAGTTACCGCAACTGATCAGAAATGATACTCCGGAGCCCCGCACTGAGGTCGGGAGCAGCTCGGCAGACCACTGCATGGTTGAATTAAGTGCTATGTTGGAGGTAAACCTCGCTACTATAGCGCACACTAGCGCCGGGATGGCAGTCTTCACAAATATTAACAAAATACTAGTAATACCCGTAATCACCAACATGATAAACACCACCCACCGCCTCCCGAGAATGTCCAATATAAATGCAGTCAACAACCCGGAAGGTAACTCCGTAGAACTCGTCACAGCGAATGAATGGAAAAAGTCGAACTCTAGTAAATCCAAATTTCTGTACAAGTTGTCGAATATCACCAAACATATCATGTAATTCATGCACACCAAAATCAAATTCTTTCTCAACAGCGGTCTCTTGAATACTGAGAAAATGCTGAGCTCCTCTTCTTTTTGGTTCGTCGCCTTGAATTGTTCTATGTAATGTTCTGGTATATGTTTTTTATTGATTCTGGCAATATTTTGAATTTTGACGATGACGTCATCCACTCGTCCTTTCGACAGTAGCCATCTCGGGCTTTCAGGAAGAATTAGTGGGGTGAAAACGGCGAATGCGAGCGGTATACTTGATACCAGAGATAAAGTCTTCCAATGACCGCAAGCGAGAGCTATGTACGGATATATTGTTGAAAATAGAGCACAAAAAATAGCTAACGATGTATTTGCAAACAAGCTTCTGTATCTCGGAGCTGTGTACTCGAGTACAATGAGGTACGGTATCATTTGACATGTATTGTAAGCCATTCCCATGACGAATCGACATGCTGCAAACTCTGCAAACGATCTCACAAATGTGCTGGTGAGTCCTCCGACGAATCCAAGAAGATTGCTGACTATGGTAGCAGGTACTCTTCCGAACCTGTCCGCCAGCCAGCCGATGAAAATTCCGCCAAAAACAGAGCCGGAAAAAAATATGGCTTGCGCCGTCGCTTGATAGCTTTTCTTATCGCAGACCCATTCAAAGTCAGACGATATCGTTTGATAAGGTATTTTCGATCGGTCGAACTCCCATCCGTTCCGACATGGCACAACAGCTGAATTGTTAGGCACGAAACCACTCGCGAGCACGTCAGTCCAGTTCGCTTCAAACACTTCACATTGGGAGTACCCAAATCTGCCGTTCGCGTCAATAGGTATAGACAAAGTTCTTCTATCCACTTGCGTGAGATTCGCGAGCTCCGGCGTCCAGCACCAGTGTTTCGCCGGCAACTCTGACATAAACAGCTGGGAGAAGTACACGATGATGCCGAAGAAGTGGAACGGACATGTGGCTAGCACTAGTAACACCTGGTATAACCCCAATTCGCCGGCCGAAGACAGCAACGTGTCGTAGTCGATATTTTCTTTCTGTATGAACGTTTTCTCTTCATCTTTGGCTTGGTCGTCGCGTTTACTCGTTTCGTGCATTTACGGAACAAAGCGGCACGAAACACTAAAAAATAACTAACTCTGTTAGCGTCCGCCTGCGGAGCTCAGTTTAGCGGGACTGTCTACGCCATGGTTGCGAATTGACGGCTCGCCTCGGGTCGTTTAACCTTTCAAGGCCAGTCTGTGCCACAGCGTGCTCTAAATATAGCGAATAACTCATAATAATAATAATAGTGCTGAATTGGAACCATGCGCACCGGACATGTTCTGCGCACCGCGGAGTTTCGTGACCCACTTGTGTTCTCAATAGATAGTAGGTCACAGAATACCTAATTGCTATTGTACGCTATTGAGTTCAACGCTTGGAGTCTATTTTTGTGCTAGTTTGTCTAGATGAATCACTATCGGTCGAATATCTAAAATGAATAGGATATCTCGATGTGCTATGAGTGTTCGCTAACTTTACTTCACATGACACACAGTCAGAAATAAAACTCAGACTTATAATTTTAACTACTCATATTTATACCTATTGAGCTTGCGAATTGTATTTAATTTTGAATTGAAATCTAATCCTGTCCATTGTCTATTGTATAGCTGACTGATTTCACATTATTATGCAACGCTTAGTGGTACGAGTATGTCAGAGGAAGCTCAAATTTATCTAAGAAGAAGCATTTTGAATTCTATTTTTCATTCGATGCCAAGAGAAAAATACGGCAATATAATGAATAAATTAAATATTTGAAATATGTAAATAATAGTACAAACCTGTAAATTCAAAGCTCATACTTATAAATTATAATAAACTATGCAGGTTAATCACCTCATGTGCTAAGGAAATAACCATAACCTCCAAGTGTGTCCTCAAAGGTCAATGTACTTTATGTGCAAGAAGAGTCTTTCTTACACATACCACGTTCTTCGATCGAATATGTTTATTGTTTCGGTCAGTGACCGAAAAGTGTCATTTACATCTGAACGTTTTTGTCGATTGTATGACTCAAATTGTAGAACCTGTTTGGTTTTTTTAGCGCAGTCGTGTTCAGGCAATTAGCTCATAAAAAAAAGTATCTAAAAATGTTGTAGAGTTGGGTTGTTTCTTCAGAGCAATCGTGAGCAGAGTTTTTTTTTTTACTGTGCACTGTAAACTTTCAACAGGAATAATTATGGTCAAAACGATAGTTTTCAATCCAAGTAGAGTGTATTTTTTCTTCTAAGTTCTTTGGTCGGTCCAAGGGTCGCGAATCACGAGACTCTAGACTAATGACACCGTGCCTGAACCATGTTTGAACTTGTAAATTGATACTGATTAAACGGCAACAGCCCGCAATAAATTAAGGTTTAGGAATGGGTAACTGGAGTTTGTATTTTAATAAGTTGTTTGTTTTATGGTGACAAATTATACATATTAGGTATGTTTTATAATGTGTTAGTAATTATATTTTGTATCTTGACTGAATAAACTTAAAATGAGTATTAGTTTTAATAAGTTTATATTTAAAATAACATATTAGCTATATTAATGTTTTTTTTTACTTTATTTTTTCTTAGATGACATCATGTATGAAAATCACGTATTTTGTTTGAATTTGTACAGAATATTGTATTATTAAGACAATATGTAATGTATCGTGAAATCAGCTAACTTTGCCCGTCTTTATTGTTTAAACTACGCCATTTGAAAAAAATATATATGCTGGCACGCATAACAAACATGTTCATTATATTTATTACTAATAAATACACTAAAATGTCAAAATATAGGTACCTACCTATATTTTGACATTCTAAAGATCCCATCTAAGATGATTAGATACATATTTATGAACACATAGGCTACTTTTTATCCCGGATTATTTTTCAGGCACTGCTGGTATATAGATAAAAGATAAAGTGCGTTGTACACTTCGCTATAAAAGTTAGTGATGAATCAGTTAATTGTTTCGGAAGTGGGGTAAAGATAAGCGCCATTTGTGGTATATTATCATAGACTCGAAGAGATGACACGTGGTATTCATAAATAATTCAATACCTATATGCAAAGCGTGTGTAAATTAATATATATACGTTACACGCATCAACTGAATGAATTCGTGTTTTGCTTATCAACATACTATCCGGAATCGGTTCCACGAATCGGTTTATTCGTAACGGTATTTAGCTACTTTATTTATACAAGCCGGTTTATTCTGACGTCATCAACTAACAACTGTACTAACAAATCAGCATTTTCCTTATCCGTAGTTAGTAAAACTAACATTAAAACATGTATTTAAAATTGTTAAAATTTCAACATTTTTAGTTATAACTAAAAAAGCGAGTGTGGCTCGGTGGTAATAACGTCTGATTTTCCATCAGATGGCCCCTGGTTCTTGATCCCAGTCCTACACCAATGACTTGTGTTTCAAGTTATGTGTAGATTTGCTCTCGCTTTACGGTGAAGGAAAACATCGTGAGCATCGTTAAAAATACAACAAAATTTATTTTTGCCATTTATTTAATATACCAAAACGCTTTGCGTCGACCTTTATTGTTAGGACTGCGAAGCTTTGGAACTAACTACCTGAGTCTCTGTTTCCTGAGAGGTATCATCCGGGGGCCTAGAGTTAATAGGTATCTTCTAGGTAAGCGTGCCACACCGTAGACTGCAGTGCAGCTTAACATCAGGCTAACTGTAGTCAAACGCTAACCTATCATGGATAAAAAAAAAAAAAACAGACTTGCAGATCGTTCTTGCTTCGCACGGGCTATAAAACAATCTAAGTTGCAAAGAGAATATAGCCTATGTTATTCAGATAATGTAGCTTCCCAACAGTGAAAAAATTAACAAATCGGTCCAGTAGGTTCGGAGCCTATTTGTGTCAAACAAACAAACAAAAAATCAAACTTTTCCTCTTTATAATATTGGTATAGATAAATGGCATGGAACCCTTCATGCGCAAGCCCTTTACTCGCCCTTAGCCAATTATTTACGCAAGGTACAGAACCCTTCGTGAAACCGTAAAAATACAATTTCTTTAACTTTTTGAAACATATATAACTTTTACAAAATAATGTCGATGTTTCACATCTGCCAGGCGTCCCGTGATGGCTCACGTTTTTTTTCTCACAATAGGTTTGACGACCTCGTTGGCGTAAAGGTTACCATGCCGGTCTGCTAATCAGAAGGTTCCGGGTTCGATTCCTGGCCCGGTCAACATCTTTGTGCTTAACTAAATTTGTTGGCTGTGGGTCTGGGTGTTAAATATGTATTTATATATAATATGTATGTATGTATATGTAGTATATCAGTTGTGTTGGCAACCATAATACGAGCTAGAAATGGTTCAGTAGGGGGCTAACCAGCCGTGTGTGAATGTGTCTAAAAAAAAAATTGGGTAGTAGTGAGTGTGCGTCCTGCGGCCTGCCTTACAATATACTCGTATATATTATGTACTTTAGTAATAAGCAACATCTCATCTTAGCGGTTCATCTAACTTTTTGTGCTTCAGAGTCCATACTGGGTTACTATTTATTTTAAGAAGCCTTGTAATTATTTGGGGATATTAAATACTTCTGCTTCTTAAATATAAAAGCTTTCATTCTAAAATTCAAATATTTATTTTTTACTTCTAGTAGATTAGAAGGTATATAGGTAGATAGATTTGAAGGTCATAAGAGAGGACAGTTATTTGAAAGACTTTTAGTGTTGAAAATCATTGAGCACCCAATTTTGTTTGTTTATAAACTCAGTCGCAGCTAAGTTGTTTCATTAGATAATATATTATACAAATTTCAAGAATCTTTATTTCAGTAAAATCAATATTATAAAAGCCATTACTTAAATAAGTAATTGAATTATTAATAACAGATTCTCCTTAAAATGGTAAATCCTTACTAAATCTAAAAAATAAATATATATCATATTTTTCTCTTTCTTTTGCCAATAAACAATCGTTTTTCCTTTTTTCACTTTTCACTTCGTTATATTCGAATAAAAGCAAGTTAGTAAAAACGTTACGATTTGACACGTTTTAGCTAACTTAAGTATTTAATGGTTTTTCCCTAATAATTTATGCAATTTAAACATTTTCTTCAGGCGCAGGTATGGGAAATATCTTATGTTTACATTGTTTGAAAACTTTAAATTTAATTTTATTTTATTTTAAAATGTTAAATTATAACTTTTAGGCCGTCTACAGATTGATTTTTTTAAATTGTCAATTTCAATTGTCATCAAAAATGGTATACACATTTTAAGAAGATTTTAACGTTCTGTAAGTCATTTTTCAATAACTTTGGCCTTTCATGATGACTAGCACCATTATAATTAGAGAGCTGTAAACCCAAGCGCCCAAATCCGTGCCACAACAAGCATAATGGTAAAGGCGTAATGTCAAGGCCATGGACACTCGGGATAAAAAAAACTTTACATATAACCCTGTACGTCCTAGTACGACCTTGTCTCTTCACAGAGACTGTTTCTTTGTGAGCCTCTTTTTGTATTCTTCTTCCGCTCTATTGTACGGGGCTGTTACGGGACCCTAAAAGTACCTTAATTTACGGAGATTTTCGGAATTCATATGAATATTTTTGTATATTCTTTCTTCCTTCCTTACTGTGAATAAAAGTCATATATTATAATACTCGGGTGTTATGTAAAGATTTGTTTTCAAAATATAAAGAATAGGATTGTTCTATATTAGCAATAATTTTATATTAAGGACTAGACTTAGAGACTAGTGAAGTGTTAACTGGTGAAGATTCGGATTGACATGCCAACCCAGTTAGTTAGTTTAGACATTTTTTGATATTGTATACTTATAATCTTTTGACATTTCTTTTAAATATTATTGCTTAGCTGTAAATTATAGTGGAGTGAAATTAACTTATAAATTAACTAAATAATAGACTTTTTGCACACCGCATATGCGGTAGCCTACAAGGGACATTTTATATTATTTTCCATGTTTTTATATTACCTGTGGCTACGCAAATAAAATTATTTCATTTCATTTCATTATTTCATTTCATTTCATTTCATTTCAAGAAAAACATCGTGAGAAAATCAACATGCTTGAGGACCACGTGTGTCGTCCGCAAACCTGCACTTGGCTAGCTAGCGTGGTGGATTTTGAACTCTAATCTCTCCTCGTGAGAAAAGACCCTGAGTTTAAGCCTTTTTAAAGCCCACTCCACACGCTCAAAATTCCTGTGATGTTTTGTCCATAGAGTTTCACATTGACAATCAATAAATGTGACATTTGACAAATACAAGTCGAAACTTTCTTTCGATTTGTGTCGAATAAAATGTTTTGCTCAAGAGTCGCGATTTCCTTCTTAATATCAAATAGAATTGTAACTTTAACAGACAGCTCGTTAATCTGACGTTTCAATAGATTTATTACATTGACCTTAAATCAATTTCCGACCTTCTCGGCTCAATAAATCATAGAGAAAGAGAAGTCAGCCGCATCTTGCGAATAACTGAAAAACACTTTTGTGGATGACATCAATAATTTTGGGGAATACTGCTGATTATCGAATATTTGTGCAACAAGGGAAATTTTGTTTTTTTGTTTGTTTGTGTGACGCAAATAGGCTCCGAAACGATTTGACAAATTCTGTCAACGTTGGGTAGCCACATTATCCTTGAGTAACATATGCTATATTTTGTTTCTCGTTGCAACTTAGATTATTTTATAGCCCGTGCAAAGCCGGGACTTGATGCTAGTGTAAACTAAATATGTAATTTCGTTTTCGATTAGGGGCGGGTGGGTTGTTTAGTGTTAATTAATTATAAATTTTACGTGCAAAAAAAAAAAACTTCTGTTTTTGTACTATTTTGTTTCTTAATAAATTGATTGTATCTTTATAACATTAACGTAATAAGACTAACAACCGGGACCTACAATTCAACGTGTCATCTGTCCCACGGTAGCGCCCAGACGAAGTGCCACTTTCAAAACGACAATCTTGTGCATCACCCTTCCAAACACCGTCCGCATCGGCCGTTGCTTAGCTTCGATGATCGCGTCAGATCACCTTAGCTAGCCGAGCTACGGGCTTTAATGTGCACAAAATAAATTAATACATACATACGAGTATACAAACACAATACAAAATACATTTCTTATTTAATATACACTTAGCAAATAACAAGTATTACGTTACTGCTAGTATTGGTATGACAAGAAAGAGAAAGAAAAAGAGGGCACGTTCTGCACCATAGTCAAAACAACTAAAATCACGTCAAATGTAGAAAATATAGGCAACTTTAGACGACACTCACTTGTATCACCTCTAAAACTGCCTGCACATACCATACTTGACGTGATTTTAATTGTTTTGTCTGTGGTTCACGTCCCGTCTCTTTCTATATGTGATAGTAGTCTATACTTCTATACCAACATATAAAGAGGAAAAGTTTGTTTTTTTTGTTTGTTTGATGCGAATGGGCTCCGAAACTACTGAATCGATTGGAAAAATTATTTCTCCTTTGGAAAGCTACATTATTTCTGAAGACTATTTTGTTTCTCATTGGTGGCGATTTAGCGGCACACACGACTAAACTAAATTTAAAGAAACCCTGTCTCTTTTCATCTTAGGTGGCCAGAAAAAGACGGCACGTTCTGCACCATAGTCAAAACAACTAAAATCACGTCAAATGTAGAAAATATAGGCAACTTTAGACGACACTCACTTGTATCACCTCTAAAACTGCCTGCACATACCATACTTGACGTGATTTTAATTGTTTTGTCTGTGGTTCACGTCCCGTCTCTTTCTATCCACCTTAGATGAAAAGAGACGGGGCTTCTTTAAATTTAGTTTAGTCGTGTGTGCCGCTGAATCGCCACCATTGTAACTTAGATTATTTTAAGACCCGCGCGAAGGCTGGTCTATCTGCTAGTTAGTGATAAAAATAGTATTGTCGTCTGACGTTGAGCGACATCACGTCTGGTGAAAACCGAATGTGACGACGATAACCTTTGGCAAAGTAGACTGACCTTACTCGTTTTACAATTCTAACGAAAAATGTTGCCAAAAGTTAAAATTAGCACTCCTGTTTTAAATGTTCTGTGTTTTGCCAGTAGATCTCACAGAATGATCTCATGTTATTTTTTAAGGTAAGTAGTTCATAAGACTAGCAACACCCTAATGTTACATAATTACATGGTACTTATTCTATGATGGGGGCGATCAGACCTGCACTGACAACCCGCAGGAGGCGTATTTTGCATTTCCCCCTACCAGCCTACCCAAGCCATCCAAGCTCCTTAAAGTAGCGGAGCACGGTCTTGGGTCGCTGGCATACCTGTTCCACTGTCATTGCGTCAGATGTTGTGGTACTTTTTTATAGCAGGAGGCGTCCAAGTGTAGCGTAGTGTTTTGTTGAGATTCCCTTGCTAGTCCGGTTTTCTCTCTTGCTACTGTACATGTTACTGTATTAATTTAATTTGTACTGTACATGTAATGCTGAAATAAATTTTCTATTCTATTCTTAATGATTTTAGGAGAGAACTACTGAATTGTTATAATGGTACCAAATATTTATATGCATGGGTGACTTTATTATGGTTTTATAACAAATTCTAATGGTGTAGCGCCTGCAACTCAGCTAAGTAAGGTGATCTGACGTGATCATCGAAGTTATGCAACGGTTGATGCGGTCAGTCTTTGGATGGATGACCATGGGTAATAAAGTGATATTTTCGTCTTAGCGCAACCATCGGTTGGATGACACGTTAAATTTTAGGTCCCAGCTGTTAGTCTTAGCACAAGGCAATTCTGACCATATACCGCCTTGGCTACTTAGCTAATGCGAAGAACACATGGTTATAATTTAAAAAGTACTTATGTACTTTTGAAATAGCAAGTTTATTTTGCAATTCAAATCATTTCTTAAGAGAACAGGATCTTGATTTCACAGATTTTTTCGCTATAAATCGTTAACGGATATAATATCGAGAAAATAACTTAAGAGCCGTCTCCAAAACCATTCTAAGAATCAGTCTTATCTAAATAAAAAAAAACTGGTTTAAAAACTTAATTTTAGATTTTTTAATCAGCTTTATTCATAAATCTGATTTGGATCAATATTTGCACAAGTATTTTTAGCGTGGTACTTAAGACGGTGCTATTTTTTCGTCATTTTAAACCATTTACAAAATGTAAACGGTTTAGCGTAAAAACGGTAAATTTATTAGTTCTAAATTTACTGTTGTTGCCCGCGGCTCCGCCCGCGTGTAGGTAGGTCGCTTTTAGCGTAACCTGTAGAAACTACATTTATGTATATACTAGCTGACCCGGCAAACGTTGTTTTGCCTTATTAATTATTTTTATTCTAGTATCTAGACAAATTCTAGTATAATTAAAATGTTACTTACTTATTATAAGTGTGTATGGTTTAAGCGTGAAATGGGTATGGAGCGCCATGAACAAACGTTAGGGGAATATAAAAGTAACAAACGCCAAAAAATAATTTGTTCAATCATATCTATTTAATAGTGTTTATTTTAACAAACATTAATTTGTTCTTCTTAGATGGCACCGACGCCAAGAATACAGGATAAATAAAAATTGAAAATAGCATGTTTATAAGTTAATCAAATAAAGTCTTCGATGGTACTTATGTGTAGGCATAAAATTATTTTTCACTTTTTAGATACAGTTAGAATTTATAAATGTAGGTATGATTTTGAAGTCTGTTATTTGGATAATACAATTTAATTGTAAAATTTTTAAGGTAGGTACGTATGATATTTTTCTAAAGTTTTAGGTATTCAAAAATTTTTAGCGATTCCGTTCGAGCCGTTACCAAACAAATTAAATAATATTTGTAGTGTCATAAGCTATGACCCAAAACGTCAAAGGACCAATCGCGAGCGATGCGAGCCGATCGCGAGTATAGCGAGCTATGCGCGAGCGAAGCGAGCGCGAAATTTTTTAGCATATTTGTTTGAGCCGTTTGAGCATAAAGAAGTCCGAAACAGAACAAATTCCATAATATTTGTAGTGTCGTAAGCTATGAACCAAAACGTCCTAGGACCAATCGCGAGCGAAGCGAGCCAGCTGCAAGCGCAGCGAGCTATGCGCGAGCGAAGCGAGCGCGAATTTTTGTTAGCATATTTGTTCGAGCCGCTTGAGTATAATGAAGTCCAAAGCAGAACAAATTACATAATATTTGTAGTGTCGTAAGCTATGACCCAAAAGTCATAGGAGCAACCGCGAGCGAAGCGGGCTATGCGCGAGCGAAGCGAGCGCGAAAATTTGTAGCATATTTGTTCGAGCCGCTTGAGTATAATGAAGTCCAAAGCAGAACAAATTACATAATATTTGTAGTGTCGTTAGCTATGACCCAAAAGTCATAGGAGCAATCGCGAGCGAAGCGAGCTATGCGCGTGCGAAGCGAGCGCGAAATTTTTTAGCATATTTGTTCGAGCCGCTTGAGTATAATGAAGTCCAAAACAGAAAAAAATTACATAATATTTGTAGTGTCGTAAGCTATGACCCAAAAGTCATAGGACCAATCGCGAGCGAAGCGAGCGCGAAATTTTTTAGCATATTTATTCGAGCCGCTTGAGTATAATGAAGTCCAAAGCAGAACAAATTACATAATATTTGTAGTGTCGTAAGCTATGACCCAAAAGTCATAGGAGCAATCGCGAGCGAAGCGAGCGCGAAAATTTTTACCATATTTGTTCGAGCCGCTTGAGTATAATGAAGTCCAAAGCAGAACAAATTACATAATATTTGTAGTGTCGTAAGCTATGACCCAAAAGTCATAGGACCAATCGCGAGCGAAGCAAGCGCGAAAATTTTTAGTATATTTGTTCGAGCCGCTTGAGTATAATGAAGTCCAAAGCAGAACAAATTACATAATATTTGTAGTGTCGTAAGCTATGACCCAAAAGTCCTAGGACCAATCGCAAGCGAAGCGAGCTGGATGCGAGCGAAGCGAGCTATGCGCGAGCGAAGCGAGCGCGAAAATTTTTAGCATATTTGTTCGAGTCGTTTGAGCATAAAGAAGTCCAAAACAGAAAAAAATTACATAATATTTGTAGTGTCGTAAGCTATGACCCAAAACGTCCTAGGACCAATCGCGAGCGAAGCGAGCGCGAAAATTTTTAGCATATTTGTTCGAGCCGTTTGATTATAAAGAAGTCCAAAGCAGAACAAATTACATAATATTTGTAGTGTCATCATCATATTTGTTGAAAATTTTTTGCTCATACGTTCGGGGTCTAGTTTATTAGTACATCAAATTTTATAACTTATTCTACGTAAGAATTAAGTGATCAGGTTCATATAAGTTAAGGTGTCGAGAGTTTTTTAAGCCCCTTCCTTAGTTTAACGACTGTTTGTACTAAGAGGACCTACAATTTAACGCATAATCCGATCCACAGTAGCGCACAGATGAAAATACATTTTTTTACAACAGTCATGTGCAGGAGAGGTTATGCAATAAAGCGACTTACACGCGGGTGGAGCCGCGGGCAACAGCTAGTAGTTCATAAGAGTGTTACATTGAGATAGCAAAATGATAATTGTAAACAATACTACTACATACGATACATAAACAATAACGAAGGTCGAAATTTGTGTAAACAGTGAGAGAAGTCTTTGAAGAAGAATTTTGTGAGTGAAACAGGAGAACGACTTCAGTCTATGGCATAGTGTGGCATTTCACTCACCAGTAAAGTAAAGGCGCGGCAAATTTTAAGTATTTAAGATTGGTAATACTAAGCAAATTTATATCAGGTTTAATTTTCTTTGGGTTGTATGTATTTTTAATGTCACTTTATATAAAATTCAAATTTCGTCGAAAAAATAAAAAATATATTTAAGGGTGAACAACCCTTATCACTTAGGGGTAAAAACGTTACACAGTAGCCGATTCTCATACCTACTGAATACTTTTATGAAATTTGGTAATGATCAGTCAAGCCGTTTCGGAGGAGTTCGGTAACAAACACTGTGACACGGAAATTTTATATATAAGAAGATAACCTATAACCTGCAATAGACTCAATAAAATTCTATAGTATCCTATTCCCGTGCCAATACGTTTCAAATGTACTACTAGGAGCTTGGTAAATAATTGCCTATCTTTCTAATTTAAGATTTGTAAAATTTATCCACGTAGCAATATTAAAACACTTCTCCTATGGGACCACGAGTTTCAAATAACTTTCACAGAAGTCAAGGAAAACCAAATTGCGTTATAGAACCCGTATTTTAGGATACTCATTCCTGTAAGAGCAAAGTTCTTATAACTTTCTTTTTCCTGTTGTGAATGTTTTCTTATTATTCCGCGAACAAACACAATAAGTGGAATACGAGTAACTTAGTAATTATTTACAGGATTTTTCTACAAATAGGTATTCGTTTTCATGCTTGACGACCTCGTTGGCGCAATGGTTACCATGCCGGACTGCCAATCAGAAGGTTCCGGGTCGATTCCCGGCACGGCCAACATCTTTGTGCTCAACTAAATTTGTTGGATATAGGACTGGGTGTAAAACATGTATCTATATACAAAATATGTATGAATGTATTATGTGGTATATCAGTTGTGTTAGCTACCATAACACAAACTAGAAATGTATGGGGTTAACCAGCCGTGTGTGAAATGTGTCCTAACATTAAAAAAAAACATTTGAAGTTTCTATTTTCATAATAAAACTAGCAGATTGTCCCGGTTTCACATGGACTGTAAAATAATCGAAGGTTGCAAAGAGAAACAAAATGTAATCATTATTTGCACAGACTTACTCGTGCGTAATTATTAACCAAACAATGATAAGTTTTATCAGAATTTTATGAGTTCATTTCTGTTTAATGGTGACATAATGATTATACTATATCTACACACTTATTTTCGTAGACAAAACATTTAATTTTTAACGACCTCGTTGACGCAATGGTTAGCATGCTAAACTGCCAACCAGAGGGTCCCGCGTTCGATTTCTGGTGCGACAACATCTTTGCGTTGAATTAAATTTGTTGGCTGTGGGTCAGGGTGTTAAATATGTATCGATATAGAGTATTTTGTATGTTTTGCATATCAATTATGTTAGCTACTATAATACAAACTGAACTGAGCCGAACGAAATGGTTCAGTATGGGGTTAACCAGCCGTGTGTGAAATGTGTCCTAATATATAAGTATTTTTCTTATTTGTAATTTATTAGCAGAGTAACTAATCTTGTGAATAACATAGTCATTGGTAAGTTGTAGCGCCTGTAGCGCAATCATCGAAATACGGTCGATGCAGACAGTCGTTGGATGGGTGACCATGCTCAAGACTGTCTTTTAAAAAGTGTAATTTTCATCTATGAGCTACCATGGTCGGTTGTCACGCTAAATTGTAGGTCCTGGTCACTTAGCTCATACGAAGAAGCAACTTGGTAAATCATAGGACGTCGGACTGGGGTTGTCCGGTGTCCATTGCACTCACGGTCCCCGAGGTGGTTGCGGTACACCACGTGCACTGCAAGGGGAGTCATCCCCTGAGGAGGAGTCTCGCTGGCTAGCCGAGGTGGGCGGGGTGGTGGGTTAATGCGAAGAGCGGAACCTCACCCCGCCCTTTCCGGTGAGGAGGCCATCGTGAGGTTTTAGTCGGTAGTGATGCCCTTTTGGCATCGAGCCTGACATACCCCACCCACCTCCCTGGGTGTGGTGGGCATGCGTAAATGCATTACCTCACGTTAAAAATAGGCTTGGTAAATCAGCCCTCCGTATAAGAGTTCTTAAATTTATATTCTTAGACTATAGAAGTAGAATTTCCCACAGGATATTAAAACAAGTGTTCAAATTCAAAATATTGCGACGAATAGGTTGGAAGTCGAGTCGACCCAGATTAAACTTGTTAAATCTAAATCCGTTTCTATGTACTCGTAATTATCGTGCCATTGCCAGCTTCGAGGCCTTTCTGAGATTTCAAAGTTTAATTTCCTCTTTTGGATTATTTCGCTTTTCTTTCCAAGAGCCTAAATAGAAGGTAACATAAGCATAAACAGTCCACTATACGTTCCCATTGCTAAGACTCGGGGCCTACCCTCACGACGACAGAGATATAGGCCATGATCCATCATGTTAGCCAAGTGCGGATTGGCGGATGACACACGTCTTCGGATATTGTGGTCCTCAAACATGCTGGTTTCCTCACGATGTATTCCTTCACCATAAAGCGAGTGCAAATCCACACATAACTTGAAAAACAAGTCATTGGTGTATGGCTGGGATCGAAACAGGGGCCGTCTCATCGAAAAGCAGACGTTATTACCACCGAGCCACACTCGCATTTTTTAAGAAGGTGCTGGTTTATAATAGAAGAAAAACATCGTGAGGAAACCCACATGCTTCGAGGGCCAAAAAATCTATTTCAGCAATTGGTCTGCGTGTCTCTCTCGTCCCGTAAGAGAAGGCCCCAAGTCTCAGCAGCGGGAACGTATAGTGGGCAGCTTATGATGATGATGATGACAGCGCTGGGCAAGAAAAAATAAATTTTATAGTTTTTGTTTTTTGTTGTTGAACAAATTACATGTTATAAGGTGCTTAGAATACAGTAATAGGTACCCCGACTTACGCTACCTCGACTTACGCGAATTAGGAGTTACGCGATTTAATTTTCTCGTCTATTTTAACGTTTTTTGTTTGAAAGCCGCGCACTTCAGCTTGTGTTTATACATTTTATTAATATAGTTCGTCATATTATCTAGAATTAAATTAAATTATTGTTTTATATTTCCTAAATTATAGTCTCCGGTCCCAATTAAACATACTTTGTATGACTTTATAGGTACATATTATGTATATGCAAAATTGTACCCCGACTTACGCGAATTCGACTTACGCGGATAGCGCTTGGTCCCACCTATCGCGTAAGTCCGGGGTATTACTGTACTTGTGACCATACAACTGTTACTTATAAATTACTAGATATTAATACCATAAATAACTTATAAGACATGTGCTATATACAGATATACATTCACGAAGTGGTTTTTAAAACTTAAAAATATTACACCAGAAATATGAACAATTACGATAATTAGCGGTAAATTTAAAAAATCTATTCCTTAAAAGAAGTAAATTTACCTGGCCTACAGAGAACTGCTGTGAAGCGGTTTTAGCCGGCTTTTACGAGAATGTTCTGGTTTTATCCAGATTTTTCCGGTTTTATTCAAGCGCTGACAAAAGCTAGCCGAGCCGAGGTAGGGATTTTCATTTTTTTGCAGAACTTTGCTAACTATCGAATTTTTGCCTGGAATAAAGGTAGGCTCACATGAAGTATTTTTATTATAGAATACGCAGGTTTTGTGTGTGAGTGATATACAGTTTCTCAGATCAAATAAGAGCACAGTAGATTTATGGCCTGGAAATGAGTTCAAATATAATATAAACACTTCATTAAAATTATCATATAAGTACAAGATTAAAAACATACTTTCAGCAAATGAGCAGTATTTTTTTTACGTTTTTAAGTTTTTTTTTTTTCAAAATTAGCTAGATATTTGATCAGCAGAGCGCGTAACCGCGACATGAGTAATGAAATCTCTGTCCGATAGTGGACCACGTCTCATCCACTACGCTGGCCAAGTGCGGTTTGGCGGAAGACACATATCTTCGGATTTTGTGATCCTCAGACATGTTGGCTCCCTCACGATGTTTTCTTCCATCGCAAAGCAAGTGCAAATCTACAAATAACTTGAAAAACAAGTCATTGGTGTAGGGCCGGGATCGAATCAGGGACCGTCAGATTAAAAAGTTAGACGTTTTTCTACCGAACCACACTAGCTTTTCCAATCTCGCTTTCCTAGAACGTATAATAATATATCTGTAGTCGTATTTACAGGGAATGTCCTGAAAGCTTCTCAGCCCGAAAGCAACTCAATTGGAACGAAAGGCAAAGCTACTCGAAGCCACTTTCGTCCAACAAATCCGAATCAAATTAAGGTGAAAACCTCTTGATTACAGCAAGCAGATAGTCGAGAGTTTAATATACGCACTACATGCGATTCTTAATTTTTTTGACTTGTAACTTTGGTGTTATCAATAAATGATTTGTATTTGTATTAATCAACTTCAAAAACGGTTCTCATTTTGTCTTGTTCCATTGAAAGGTAGTTTTTAGTAGTTTGTTAGTTGAAATGAACAGTTTTATTGTATTTGTATAATTTTGTTGATTATGCTATTGATATAATAATATGACCTACTATTTTAGCCTCTTGCTTATAAGACAAAATTACAAATTATTTGAAAAGTGTAAAACGGTCAAGTTCTATTCAAAGACCAAAGGTCAATCTCATTGATTCTTATAATAACATAGATAAATTAATATTATTGATAGTAGTAGCTTATAAACTAGGGCCAGCATAAGGTTAACAATATGTATATTATCAGGGATCAGAATACTAGAGAAGATTGCTAATTCCCATAAAGCATGGTGCGGAAGTTTGCCACAATTACCGATGAAACCTAGATGGCGCTGCAAATCTAGCATGCAGCCTAGCTGCTACCAAATTCTGCAACGCACTGCAGTCGCATTGTGTTGATTGCGTGACTTGAGTGAAGTCGTTTAAAGAAAATCTAATAGATGGCGCTACTTGTATTATTCGATACACGTAGCACGATTTTCAACAAGAGGTTGAGGGTCTATTATTTATATTAGTCTATGATATTATTATTAACTACACATTAGTTAAAAACATATAACCTATGATCGTAGTTTTGCTTATTGAAAACCCTTATACTAGCCCTAGTTGATATTGAAGTGTACGTATAACAAAATGTCCTACAACGCCCATATTTGACATTACTTAAAATTTATTTTAGTCCCGTAATCGCCGCAGTTATCTTTATTTCACGGCTGGTTAGCCCCATACTGAACCATTTCTAGTTCCTATTATGGTTGCTAACACAACTGATATACTACATATACATACATACATATTTTATATAGATAGGTACATATTTGACACCCAGACCGACAGCCAACAAATTTAGTTCAGCACAAAGATGTTGGCAGTGCCGGGTATCGAACCCGGAACCTTTTGATGGCAGTCTGGCATGGTAACCATTACGCCAACGAGGTCGTCATTTATGATCAATAACAGCGAGAATGTCGTTATTCGTCGAATAGGTAGTTGTGCGTATTCAATGTGACTCCTGTAGGATTTCGGCAAACAATGCTCTTTGACACGTGAATTGTGATCGAATTTGACTTTAGGTACTGTCCACGGATCGAGAGTGGGTGTTTTTCAAACTGGAATTTGAAAACCTCCCTCTGTGAAGTTAAGACGAGTGACGTCAATAGAAGTTTGTGAAATTCCATTAACAATGGTTATTTTGTCTGCAAGGTACTTGAAATAGGTCGTATTAGTAAAAAGAACTTTTAAAAGTCGATGCTTCTCCTCCTTGCATAACCTAAGTGTGAGCAAGAGGAAACGAGTTTTCAAACGAAACGGAGTTCGCCGGTTTGCTTGTTATGTATAAATAATCCGCCAACTTGCACTTGGACAGCGTGGTGGATTATAGTCTATATCTCTCTGCTCGTGAGAGAAGGCACCGAGTCCCAGCAGTGGGAATATATAGTGGAAATAAATAGTACGTATCCATCTATACCAATGTAGTATAAAGAGGAAAAGTTTGATTTTTTGTTTATTTGTTTGACGCAAATAGGCTCCGAAACTACTGGACCGATTTGAAAAATTCTTCCACCGTTGGGAAGCTACTTTATCCCTGATAACTTGATAAGCATATTTTGTTTCTCTTCGCATTTTTAATTATTTTATAGTCCGTGCGAAGCCGGGACGATCTGCTAGTAAGAAATATCTTTATATTCCACAACTTTTGGAAATTCATAAAAAAATAATATGTACAGAATATTACGAATATGTTTGCTTGAACAAATACGTTTTCGTCTGTTCTAAAACAGATGAATTGGAGAAGTTTATGTAAATACAATCTGTCTTTCTTTCTCAACAATACTCGAAGTGTAGTAGGTAAACATTATATACATTTGTACATTTACATTTGAGAGATAACAAAATCAGCAATATCAAGTATATTATGTAAGCGCGCAATTTTTATCTTATCTCTATTCGTTTTTCTTTTCAAGGAAAAGGTAATAAATGTACTATTTAAATTGTAACATGAAGTGATTCTCTTTGTACTCGACTACGATGGAAGTTATCATATTTTTTAGTGTTGTTAGCGTAATGGTTACCATGCCAGACTGCCAATCAGAAGTTTTCGGGCTCGATTCCCGCCACGGCCAACATCTTTGTGATGAACTAAATTTGTTGGCTGTCGGTCTGTGCGTTAAATATGTATCGATATAAAGTATTTATGTATGTATGTATATTAAATATATCAGTAGTGTAAGCAACCATAATACAAACTAGAAATGGTTTAGTATGGGGCTACCCATTCGTGTGTGTAAAGAATAAAAAAAACTATGTCCGTACCAAATTTCTTCGAATTCAGTTTTGCTGTTTGAGCGATAAGAAGTAACAAACAGACACACAAACTTTGGAATTTATAATATAATATAGCTGTGTTAGCAACCATAATACGAGCTAAAAATGGTTCAGTATGTGTGAATGTGTAAAAAAAAAACTTTGTCGCTTATAAATATTATAGCTGATATATAAGTAGTAGCGACACATTAATAATGATGTTTATAGTATACTAGCTGCGCCCCGTTGCGTTACCCGCCTTAATCTGGGACAAAAGAAGTTAATCCAGGATATAAAGTAGCCTACGTGTTAATCCAATGTCTTACATATTTTTCTTGATTAAAACAGGAAAGATCACGGAGCGCGACTAGCACCAAAAAAATAAATATAAGTACACATTTCATACACTACTGGTTAGCCCCACACTAATCTATTATTAGTTTGTATTATGGTTGCTAACTGTTTTAATAAAACTAAAACTTTATGTACATGTTATTACGTCAATATTTAGTTGTTATTACACAATTGATCTAGATCGTAATATTAATGAATGAAACAAAAATTGTGTTGTTTAGGTCTACCGTTTTTAGAACCACTGGCATAACTTATTATAGGTTTTTTATAAGTAGCCTGTCTGTGATGAAACCGCAATTCAATTACGTTACTAAGAAGAGCAGATATGCTTGATTTAAAAAGATTTATTTACAAAATACAAATACAAGAGGATATAATATAAGAGGATATGAAAGAGAAAGGAGTGAATGTAGATATGACGGCTGACAGAAGAGTGTGGAAGCAAAAAACGGGCTGTGCCGACCCCACATAGTGGGAAAAAGTGAAGGCAAAGAAAAGAGATACAAAATGTGAAGGCAAAGAAGAAGAGAACAAGACAAAAATATTATTTAATATATACGTAGATGCTCCATTAGCGGGAGCTGTTTCTTGTAGATTTATTGGCCATGTGTGAAAAACATTCCAAAAGAACATAAAGTAACAATAATCAATTTGAATGCAGGCAATAAAATAACACGACTATCATTTCCATATATCTTAGATAAAATTTAGCACTATTATTTATTATTGTCACGTGTTTTAACGTAAAAACGAGTTTGCGTAAATATTATTATCGACGGTTAAAAGGCAAACTGCGTTAAGCGACAAATATTTGAGTTTTGAGTTATATACATATTTGGAATCAGCGATTTTTTCTGCGTCATCTGAACCCAGTTTTGTTCAATTCTGAGCACTTTTTTGTCGCTTGAGACCATTGCAAAAATGGGCCTATTTTTGGCTTGCATGGTTTAAAGAGACATAGAATTTGATCATTTTCGACACAAATGTATTTCAGCTGTTTTAAATTGTTCTTAATTTCATATACATTGGCACTTAAGCACACTGTTTAAAAACATGAAGTCGGGTAAGATAATTGACCTCGAATTAAAATAAACAGTGATGTCGCTTGAAACATTTTTCTTTTCATTCATATGAAAGCATCGTGTCGCTTAAACTGTTTCATTCAGAGTATGCTTTAGGGCTATTTGGGACTTAAGCTGGTTTGCCGTGATGTGATATCGATGTCAAGAGTCATATGAGCCTGTTATGTAGTCATAATATTTTTCAATATTGGTCGTTTCAAACAAAACATTAAATACATTTTAGAACTTAAAACATTTTTCAACATGTCGAAAAACGGAGCCTTGGAGGATAATCATCTCGAAATCTACTTTGGCAGCGTAAATAGTGTCGGTTCATTCAAAGAAATTTTCTCGCGCACATGTACTAACCTCCAGCGTGTAGCGAGAAACGCCATCTGCACGGGCGCTTCAGTCAGCAGTAATACATCGATGGGGACGGTTGTGTGTACAAGTTTGCTTCGAAGTAAGTATTAAACACACCACACGGAAACAGTATGCTGCTATTCTACTCAAGAAAATATGCTGTTTATAATTTATGTTTTTATGCAAGCATAACAAGAAACGGATTTAGTTTTACATGGGGGGAAGCTGGAAGAAAAAGAGGTGGCGATGAAGTAACCACGATTTTACAAAAGTATATTGCTGATGTAGATTCACGTGATACGATTAAATCCTCGATTTTATACACAGATTCGTGTCCGGGTCAAAACAAAATCAAAATTGTGCTTGCAGCTCTTCATAATGCACTCTTGCAAGCAGTGCATTTAGAGACCGATGCAGATGAACTATTTGCTCCCAGGGCATACTGAAATGACGGTAGATAGCATGCATGCTACGATCAGAAATTCAATACGAAACAACATTATATGAGCAATTTATTTTTTATAACGTGAGGATATGCTTTTACGCATGCCCACCACACCTGGGGAGGTGGGTGGGGTATGTCGGGCTCGATGCCAGAAGGGCATCACTGCCCACTTAAGCCTCACGATGGCCTCCTCACTGGAAAGCGGGGTGAGGTTCCGATCTTTGCATCAACCCACTATCCCGCCCACCTCGGCTAGCCTGCGACACTCCTCCTGAAGGGATGACTGCCTAAGCAGTGCACCACTTGTGCACCGCAACCACCTCGGGGACCGTGAGTGCAATGGACGCTGGACAACTCGGGTCCGACGTCTTAGGTCCCCCGCAACGGGTCAGGTCTGTGGCCCCGTCACCTGCCACTACGGCCGCAGAGAATAGGGAGAGTGGCAGATAGTGGTGCCACTTCCTTCTTCCTGCAGATCCACCGCGCCCGCCATCAACCGGTGGCGACCCCGTAGAGGTAGCGGTAGGAAGAGCGGCGCATCGTAATACCGACACTTCTCTCCTGCCGTGGCCCCACACCTTCGGCTGCAGTGCCTCCATATCCACACCACAAGCCCGCCTCAGTTGAAAAACCCCCTCCGGAACGAAGTTCCGCAACCTACTGGTGCCACTCCATCTAGAACTAGCATAGTCTCCAAGTGGAGACGCTGACTCACTTTGATTTCAAAAATTATGAAGAGATGTCAGACAAGTTTTTGAAAGGAAACCTCACAGGAAAGATTGGCAAATACGGGTAGCGACATTTAAAAATCTCCGGGCATATTAACAATTAAAAACAGTATGAAAGAAGATGCAAGAGCCGAGACAATCCCTATAGTTAGACCGAAACCAATAAATGGAAAATATAAATCTATGCTGCCAATAACGTGGTAGTTATTGGCAGCATAGATAAATACAACGAATTGAAAAAACTGTGTGATAATGGTGTAATTCTAAAAATATTCCAGTTGGAATACACCAATCTGCCTCACCGAATCGGAAAAGATAAACTTATTGATACCGACATAGAAGATGAGGTAGATCAAGATTTATAATTTTTTTGACACCATTGTATGCTGAATATGTAACTAAAATTTAAAACTAAAATATCATACCAGGTTAATTGATGATATAGACATTAAGATTAAAATATATATATATTTTTATATAAAGTGATTAATTAAAACGTTCCGTTAAAATTATAACACTCATAAACGCTGTTTTAATGCGATCAGTCATTTATTCAATTCCATTACAAGTTAATTTTTCTTATCGATTGTCATTAAGAATGAGGTTTATCTGACAAGCTTACAAACATTATTGCATTTTAGCGAACTTAAGTCAATCTGGCTAGTATGTCCATTGACGCGTGAGTCACTTTTCCTTTATTGTTTTTAACTCTTTGATACACTCTTGCCAATTTGACTCGTTCTATTTTTGTAATTATGTTGAACTTAAAGCATTTTACTTCGATCTAAATATGAGGTCACCTGCACTTAAACATTTTTTGCTTCGAACTTATTTTAAATCCTGTGGCGGTTCAGTCAGTTATCCTTATCCCTAAATAATGCATTTGGGATTAAGCGACACTTATTTTTCAAAATAATGCTTGTTAGACCACGAAACTTTTGCAGTAGTAGCGTTTGACTAAATAAAAAATACGTTTTTCATCATTCTTTAATCCACCCAGAAATTTCGAGATTATGATTTTTTTTCCGAAATAAAAAACTTTGAATGGCTCTCCTGTAAAGTTCAAAAATTGTCGCTTAACGCAGTTTGCCTTTTAACCGTCGTTATTATTTTCACGTGAGTAGAATAAAGAATAAAAGTAAAATTATCACAGCCTAACATCGCTTTAGATATTTAATATCTTGGCTGTTAAGAGGTATCAATTTCTTACAATTCATCAAATTGTTTTTATCAAAATTTTAAATTTCAGTCACGTTTTTCTTAGCCCACGTGTTTTAAAGTTGCACGTGCATTGCAATAGCGCCTTTATCATTGTACCAGTGGGAAGGTTAATAATAATATACGACGATGATATGTTATTGAATGGTTTTAACAATTTCAGCAAATATATATCGTTTTTTATTGTTTTATTCCCATAGATTTTTCATATGCACATTTTACGATAAGAAAAAAATCGGCATAAATGTACACATTTCTATTGTGAAAAGACTGGGTAGACGCCATTGGTTCCTATAACACAGTTTTTATAAACTACTTTGGGTAGTTAATAGAACACCAGTCTATTAACTTAACGAAAAATATTTCGTAAACTAAGTCAAATGTAATTATATTGATTGATTTGATATGTTCAACATCGGAAGTTTCAAAATCTTGTTGTATGTCCTTGATTAATTACACTTAATCAAGTAGCACCAGTGAGTGAGAAAATAAAGAATAGATGATTAGCGTGGTATGGGCATTTGATTCGTAGAGAGATGCATTTTACTAGGAGATGTATAAATATGGTCGGACAAGGAAGAAGAGCAAGAGGCAGATAGAAGAAGACATGGATGGAGTGTGTAAATGAGGACATGAAAGAAAAAGGACTGAGTGTGGAGATGACGTCTGAAAGAAGAGAGGGAAAAAGAGGATTACCTGTGCCGACCCCACCTAAGTCGGATAAGGCAAGAAAAAAGAAGAAAAAAGAGACCTTCGATCAAGTTATTCTCATTGGATGGCTCTTGGACAGTGCCATTGCCATGCCATATTAGGGGCACATTCGCGCTTTTAGTTTATAGATATGGAATAGTTATTGCTATGGTTTCAAAACTACAATGACTATTCTTATTAAGTACACGAATAAATGTCATCGGTGCGAAGTATTTCTTCTGTAAAACTACTATTGGAACCAATCAATAAGTAAATTATTCTATAAACGTGTCGTATTTTCCAACCGAGGGAGTGGCTGATAGAGAGGAACTATAAAGGCTTAAGGTTATTCGAGGATAGATATTGATTAACCAGGGTAATAACTAAACGTAGCTGAATAATTGAATTACGTACATTATTATGATTTATTTTTTGACTCGGCTGCTCTGAATAAAGTTGTGTAGTATATGCAAATCTTTTATTTATTTAAGACTCAGCTAACTTTTTGTATGGAACAGCTGATAAAAGGACTGTGTTATTGTGTTTTAGAGATACTTAATAAGACAAGTAAGAGAAAAGCGATGACAGTTCAGTAGGGCGTGCGACCGCCTCGCATCTCGAAAGTCTTGGGTCCGATCCCCGCCAATGAGCTCTAGTTTTCGGAGAAGGAAAACATTGTGATGGAACCAGATCATGGTGGCAAGGCATTTTGAAATGTTCGCTTGGCTAGCAACCATCTTTTTTTAGACTCCTTTCACACATGGCTGGTTAACACCATACTGAAGCATTTCTAGTTTGTGTTATGGTAGCTAATACATCTGATATACTACATACACATACATTACCCACCACAAGCCACCAAATTTAGTTAAGCATAAATATGTTGGCCGAGCCGGCAATCGAACCCGGAACCTTCTGTTTGGCAGTCTGGCATAGTAACCATTACGCCAACGAGGTTGTCGAAAAATCAATCAAGTTGAAAAATCTGTCGCCAGCCACCTAATAGAGTCCAGGTAGACTCTTTGAGACCTAGTTATTTGAGACTAAGCACGCTCTACCGTAGCTTTGAAGTGTCGTTATCCCTTGAGGTTACGCGCCCTTCTGGTCAAATATCGTAAATAGCTGTAAAGAGTAAAAAGAAAAGTTATAAGTTGTTTCAGCGCTTGAACTATGTAGACCTTTAACATTAATTAGTCCCTGTCTAATCGGAAACAGCCTACACTAGCTTTCAATTACAAAACAAAACAATAAAGACAAGTATCCTGTGAACCCAGCTAAATTATGAAGAAAACAACAATTCTGAGAAATGAAACTTTATTTTTATCACAAAAGGTCGACATTCAATTAACAATTTCCTCCGTTTTTATACATTTTCGCGTAATTTCTAATAAAATATTTACATTTCACGGTGACTACTCAATAAACAGCTTAAAGATAATTATAAAGATTAAAGTATTATGATATTATGTACAATATAAATTGAAATGTCTACATTCGACGTGGGTTCATTTTTGACTGATTATTTCAGATAATACATAAGAGATAATGCTATAATAATCACAATGCATTAATGCTTGCAGAGGGGGGCTTATCTAAATATGATAATTAAAACGCAAGCCAAATTATAAAGATTAAATGTACAATAAAAAATTAAATGTCTACATTCGATGTGGGTTCATTTTTGACTGATTACTTCAGATAATACATCATGCTATAGATAATAATAATCACAATGCATTAATGCTTGCAGAGGGGGGCTTATGTAATACGATAATTCAATCGTAAACCTAATCCCGCAGTATCTAAAAATGATAAAATAGCAAAATAAAAAACATAAAAGTAAACTCTAAAAGGTACTTATTAAAATACATATTGCCTAGACCAATTTTGATTTTATTTTTGGAATTGTGCTAGGTTTTGTGTCGAATTCTAAAATTTCGCAACTGAATAATCTGTATACTTAAATAAATTCATTTTAGTGGGAAAACTCACTCAATAGTTTTTGATAAATAAATACAAAATTTCTTTATTGCACACAGTAATTTAAAAAAAAACAACAAAATTTAATGGAATCCAAAGGCTTTCAAACTAGTTGTATAAAACTGTATATTGGAAGCCAAATACTACACTTCTTATGCTTACTAAACAATAAAATGTATTTTTTAAGGTACAACTAAAAAATATATATATTTTTACAGCGACATATTATTTTAAACATTACCTGACATTGTTCTAAAACATTCAGGTTAAATTTTACCAAGTACAGTTGGTTTATTAAAGTCAAACGACTGATTGCAGAAACATTTTCACAAAACCCCAAGACAAAATTAAATAAGTTTGACAATTTACAAGTAAATTACTTAAGCAAGCTGCAGAGCACAAACAACGAGTTCCCTTTCATCCAAAACAAGCGAAATTAAACAGACAAACACCCAAAAGTATCATTTCATTAACATTTTATTAGTCAAACTGTCGGATATCCTCGGATGAGTCGGGTTAATTCCCATAACAATACAAACTCAAAATATTATTAGGGTGGCTTTTGCAGAAACGTACTTTTAATATTAATAAAACCGTTATCAAATTATCAAATATGTATTAGCTAAAGCGTACATAAGTGACTAAAATCACGTCAAATGTAGAAAATATAGGCGACTTTAGTCCGCACTCACTTGTATCACCTCTAAAACTACCTATATTTTCCATATTTGACGTGATTTTAGTTGTTTTGTGTGTGGTTCAGAACGTGCCGTCTCTTTCTGGCCACCTAAGATGAAAAGAGACGGGGCTTCTTTAAATTTAGTTTAGTCGTGTGTGTCGCTGAATCGGCACCATTGTCTGTGTATGCTATACAATAAGTTATTTTTTAAATGAACAAAAATGCTTGCAAAACATTTATTAATATGATGTATGTTAGGTTCATAAGTACACTAACATTGTTCCTCCAAATGTTTAAATTTTAATAAAGAATTTTCGAAACTGAAACTGAACTTCTAGTATTGGGATAAAATGGTCGCGTTTTCGTTTCATATTCTTTTGATAAATGTTTAATTACAGCAACGAAATTTCGGGGAGGCGAAACGGGGTTGCATAACACCTATAACCGTCTCCGTTCCATTACAAAACGAGCAGAAACTCAGCGAAGAGACATAGGTATACAGTCGAAATCCCAAAGTATCGTACAAGCCGATTTACTTCGACTTTCCTTGTGAGGACTGCAAAACTTTGGAATTCTCTTCCTTGGTCTCTGTTTCCTAAGAAGTACCACCTGGGGTCTTCAAATTGTTAAACAGCAGTCAAGCTGTGGTCAAACGCAAACCTGTAAGTTGTAAGAAAAAACAATAACTTTCTAAAATAAAATAAAGGAATGCTACTTAGATGCATTGTTGTTTTATTTTGAATTATTTATAATCATTGTCATCGTCCACAACCAGTTCTATCTCTTCTTGGTACCAAAATCAATATAAATATTCTTAGAGTGGTTATTTAAACGGCTTGTACGCCATTTTTTAGCTCTTTTTAACGTTTACGATTTTTTGTGAAAAAACTGTAAAATCAAGATTTTTATTAGTATTTTATTCCCTACGAACTACTGGTTCATTTGCAGCGTAGACATTACAAAGTATACCGAATCGAATTTCTATATCTATAACTATTTATTATTACTAGCTGCGTCCTGCAGTCTTACCAGCGTTAATCCATGTTCCATGGTCTAAGCTATCTTCATATCAAGTCTCAACAAAATAGCGGTCCAGCCATTAGAGCTTGAAAGAGTAACAGATTTTGAAGTTATTTGGGTATCCAACCGAAACCACAATTGTTTTCAAGTAGCCTATGAGTTAATCCAAGCTCTTACTTTTTTTTGTTGACGTGGGGGGTATCTTCGACAAGATACCAGACTAAGATGGGACCCAGCCAGGTTATGTGGAATTTGTTCCCACTAAAACCCACCGGTGAACTGCCTCTGTACTTAACGGAGGTCTCCGGGTTCGTCCAAGGTAGACCTTGGAAGAACCTCCATAGGTTCTAACCTATCTTCACATCAAAATCGGTTCCGCCGCTTAAGTAACAAACGCATACATACACACACAAACTTTCGCATGTATTATACTCATATTAATAGGATTAATGTAAGACAGTCTACATGAGCCAAGCGACGCGTCCGCCCTTCTCTCGGGGCGCGTCGTCTTCGGCCGGTGATATGGTGTTGAGATCAGCGGGAGCGGGAGCGGGAGCGAGCGCGGGCGCCTCACTGACCCGCCGGCGTGTGAGCGCTCGCGCCGGTTCTCGTCAAGCGCCGCAGTCGATCCGCGCGCACACCGCCGCGCTCACGAGCGTAGCGGTAGCGAGAGCGATTTGAATGCACGCGATCACGACCAGGTCTCGCGATGAAGGGCGTGAGTCTTCCTCTGCTGTGCCGTTACTGGAAAAATATACGAGTGTTATTCATTAGGTTACAGCGAGTGTGGCTCGGTGGTAATAACGTCTGCTTTTCAATCTGACGGATGGTTCGATCCCAGCCCTACACGAATGACTTGTTTTTCAAGTTAGGCTCTCGTTTTACGATAAAAAAAAAACTTTGTGACAAAACCAATATGTCTGAGGACCTGAACATTCGAAAATGTATGTTATACGCCAACCCACACTTTGCCAGCGTGATCCATCCTTTTTTTTAATGATGAATAGGCTTACGTTTGACTGCAGCTTGCTTGATGTTAAGCTTGACTATGGTCTAAGATGTATCACGCTTGCCTAGAAGGAACCTATTTACTCTAGATTTGAAGACCCCCAAATTGTATTTCTCGGGAAAAAGAGGCTCAGGAAGAGAGTTCCAAAGCTTAGACCGAAATCCTAGACCTAGACATTAAAGTTACAATTCAGTGGGAACAGGGACTCCGGTAAGACAATGTTGAAGATGATGATAAAAATCACTATGAATGATATGTAGGTACCTAAACCCGGTGGTGTCGAAGGCAGGCGGCCCCAGTATAGTCCGGCAGCACTGCACGATGAGCGCTAGCAGCAGACAGGCGGCGGCGGCCCACAGCACGGCCGCGATACCCGCTCCCGCGCCCGCTGCGCTCGCCACCGTGGACCAGCCGCGCGACGTGTGGATCGACACCGCTATAGCAATAATAATAATAAGTGGTACCAAAATACCGTAAATAATAGTACAAGAACCAAGAACCATATTTTATACAAAAGACAACAGAAAAGGAAAGATGGTAGGCCACCTTATACGACATGAACATTTAATTAAAAATATCGTAGAAGGAAAGATAGAAGCCAGGAGACGAAGAGGAAGACCTAGAATATCATATTTAGACCAAATTAAGGAGAAGGTGACAGTCATGTCGTATAGGGAGGTCAAAGATTTGGCCGAAGATAGAACTACGTGGAAAAAACTCCAAGAGCAAGAGCCCAGCTTTTAAATATTGAATGAATGAACCGAAATACCTATATATCATGTCTTAAAAACGCTGGATTTACCAAAAAACGAATTTTATCACAATGAAAAATGCAGCTATTTTAATTACTTGTCGCATCGTACGAATTTTTTGCAGGAAACTACTAAACCTGAACATGAACATCACATGGCTCAGGCACGTGATGCATCATATTTCACCGGAATTCTTAAAATTCCGAAAATTAGACATTTGGTATAATAATAATTCGTTTATTTCACACACATGTACATATTTCAAATATTGCAATAAATAAATGCAATTAATAATCATCTCATTTGAGCAACAAATTAATCATATTTAACTTAATGATTATTGATAATTAATTATTTTTATAAGTCCCCTAGCTCTCACGCTAGGATACCTTGAGTTTGTGAGAGCTACAATAATAAAGTTAATATTTTTTTATACTAAAACTAGCTGACCCGGCAAACGTTGTTTTGCCTCACTTACGGGTATTAAAAATAGATAGTAGCCGATTTTCAGACCTACTGAATACGCTTATAAAATTTGGTAAAAATCGGTCAAGCCATTTCGAAGGAGTACGGTTACTAACATTGTGACATGGACATTTTATATATTAGAAGATAATGACTTTATTACAAACAAATATAAAACTATATCTAATCTTAAATGAATTAATGTGAAACTAATCAAAAAATTAATTAAAGTAAAACTATATCTAATCTAAAAAATCAGTGCCAGTAAAAAGAGTACCCAAAATGCCAGCTGAGTTGCCTCTTTGTATAGCAACACTGATAAAGTAGAGGCCGGAATTTTGGTCACGAGTGGCGTCGACCAAGCGCTTCGTAGGACGTGCGCGTGCGCTACAGTAGCATAACCTTATCACCAAATATTGTTGTGCAATGTTGTTATTCCGTACCACATAACTTACAAACACGTTTTAAAACTATAACCGATAAAGTTTATTTCGATAAATTAGCTAGATAACGATAATCGCCGATAAAAAATATATCAAAGTAGTAATAGTATTTAGGTAAAACGTCAATTCTGTTTTTTAATATTGTGAGAGTTAAGGCGACATGGTAGCAATATGGCATTTTTTGAAAAATCCGTATGCGTAGATGATAGGGCGACAATGTTTCCAGTTTTTTTTTGCTGGAATTCAATTTCATTGTTTTTTTTTTCACACCAAATTTCATCAAAATCGGTTCAGCCGTTTGAGCGTGAAAAAGAAACAAACATACATACACACAAACTTTCGCATTTATCATGTTAGTAGGATTATTAATATATTACATTTCTTTTATTTATATGAATTAATTTCATGATAAATCCACTGCCCGAGACGATTCGACTCAAATATGTATGGCACGTTTGAACTCAGTACAATGGCGCCTTAATTCCACTTTGGACAAATCTATACATTTATCTTTGCCCACGTGAAGTAAAACGTGAGATCTTTTTATCCTCAATATCAACATCATTATCGGCAGCCTGTTATTGACAAAATACTAAGCATAGACTTGACTTGTACCTACATTAAGACTAGTAATACCGGTCTTGAGACCACCCGGCGATGTTACGAACGTCTTAGAATCAGACTGGATTTAGTGCCGATTATTAATGATCCAACGAACATACCTAAGTGAAGTTTGATCAAAATGTCCTCTAGCTGAAAATTAATAATTGAAATTGCAAGACTGATAACATACTTTACAAATATGGGAAAACTAAATACTACAAATTCGATAAATATTACTTAATGTTAAATCTAATCTAAAATTAATTAAATTAAAAGTATATCTATCTCTCTATTACTGAAATTGAAAACTGTGAAATTAAATAATGTAAAATGGAAGTAGTTTACGAGACTACATTATACGAAGGTTCCCTGAAGAAAACAGCACTTACGGCACGAGACTAGTTCTCAGTGTAAGTGCTGGTCGCCATATCAAATCATTACCTATTAATGTTCATTTTTATAATATTTTCTTTAATATATTTTGTAATTAAGTATTTGTAATTATCTGTAATATTTTTGCTGTAATAAACAATTTGAATTTGAATTGAGCTTCATTTTTAGCGATAAAAATGTACCAGTTTGTAAGTGTGCTTTCAGATCCACACAGGTGCTTTAGGAACCTCAATTGTGGAATTAAAGATTTTTTTCTTCCTAATACGCACAGTATTGTATTAATACTTTACAAGCGGTGATAAAAATAAATTTGAACATAACTTAAGAATAATAATAATAATCTTCCTAATTCTATTTATTTTTCTTTGTCCCTGTATTTATTCCAGCAAGGCTTTATTGCTGCAAACTCTTCGGGGGCAATAGTGCCCTCCACAAGAGTTCCTTCGCTCCTAAATCATTATTCTTTTTTTTGTATGAGCTAAGTGGCCAAGCTCTGGTGTCGAGAGTTTTCAATCCGCCCAAAAGCCTCTGACTTGGCTTAACGACTGCTTGTACTAATTAATAACAGCCGGGATTTAACGTGTCATCCGACCCACGATAGCGCCCAGGTGAAAATGCCTGAAAAAAGTCTTGTGCATGGTCACCCATCCAAACACTGTTCGTATCGACCGTTGCTTTCGATGATCGTGTCAGATCACCTTAGCTAGCCGAGCTACAGCCGCTACACCAAATTATTTAAACCAAATTATTATACTATTCATCAATCTTCGAATACATCCGATTCGACAATTTCTTCGAAAAGTGACTTTTTTTTAAAAAGGCTTGCGCTTGATCACAATTCACCTGATGGCAAGCGACTTTATGTTCTAAGGTGGAGCGCGCTTACCCATGGTAACCACAGACATAACACCTCTGTCGGTTTATGAAGCATGTTATAAAGGTAAAAATTTAACCATGGTAGAAACAGTTTTTTAAAGAAAAGTGAGCAATAATATCAGATTAAATTATATTTTTTATTTCTAACGTCTTAATTTTTGACGACAAAGCTTAAAACACTCATTCTATATACTTTCGTATAAAGATACTTTTACGCGCAGAAAGAAAAACAAGTTAATTCGTAAACATAATTATGTACCTAATGTCACAGATAAAAAAAAAACAAACGAAATTGCTCTTTTTCTAAAATCAGATATTTGCACCTGCGCGATAGATTTCTCGACATTTTTGGATCAAATGCACTAGGCAGGAAAGTGAAACCTTTTTTCCGTCAGACAATGAGAATGGTACATAACGCCTGACTGAAAAGCAATGATTTTTCAACTTCACAACAGAAAATCATTTATCACAAAGTGCATTAAAATTATTAAAGAGATTTAGAAAGTAAAATATGAATTTATTTATTGCTAAGAGTTTAACAAAACTTAATACTGCTTTCATTATATTGAGGTATTACATTGATTTTATAATTTATAATATGACACAATTATTGAAAAAAAATTAAATGTTCTCTAGTAAATTTTTATTTTTTGTTATAGTATTTTTTAAATTATGTATGTCATTGGCGTAATGATTACCATTGCGGACTGCCAATCAGAAGGTGCCGGGTTCGATTCCCGGCACGGCCAACATCTTTGTGCTAAACTAAATTTAAAATATGTATGTATGTATATGTACTATATCAGTTATGTTAGCAACCATAATAAAACTAGAAATGGTTCAGTATCGGGTTAACCGGTGTAAAATGTGCCAAAAAAATTACATATATTTATTAATAGCACCATTAGTTACATGTAAAAAATGTAAAAATGATACAATTTTCATTTATTCATTAAACATGAGTTTGAATTGGACTTGTCAAACATTTTTTACCAATAAAAATAAGTATGAGTATCTAAACTTGGCAGCCCTGAACAACGGCTGGATATGCCGGCCGGTGATGCTAAGAGAAAAAATTAAAAGCATTAACAAAATAGAGGTATATTTCAATGTATATTTTAATAATATTTCAAAGAGTGTTGAGGAATACCAAGTAACGCGCTTTCACCAATTATTCAAGTCGCTGGTTTTGCAATTTCCGTCCGGAATTAAATTGCTTTAACGGCTGCCCATAGTAAACTAAAAAGCTTGTTGGAACAAATATAAATTAAATTTTTTGAAAACCCACTATAAATTATATTGAGACGACGGCCATGCTATTTGGCATAAGCATAACCAGCCCACTGTACGTTCCCACAGCTGGGACTCGGGGCCTTCTCTCACAAAGAGATAGATATAGGCAACAATCCTTGCGGATTGGCAGATGACACACGTCTTTGGATATTGTGGTGCTCAAACATGTCGGTTTCCTCACGATGTTTTTTCTTCACCGTAAGGCGAGTGCAAATACACACATAGCTCAAAAAAACAAGTCATTGGTAGAGCTGGGATCGAACCAGGGACCATCTGGTTGAAAAGTAGTAGTTTTTCTCGCCGAGCCCATTTGATCATAGTATATTCTATTTGTCAAGCCCTTTCATTTGATACCTATATTTGGGAAGTTGCGTGGTGACAGATTTTTTAACTTGAAGGATGCTAGCCAGGCAAGCATTATAAAATGCCCTAAACTATAAAACCATGAAGATTTGCATCAAACTTTGACTTGGTCCGATTTTTATCAAACATACCTAGAACACTCCCACTTAATACAACTATGATACAAAAAATATTTATTTAAAAAAACGAGCCACGATGTCAAAAACAAACACCCACATCGACAGAGAACTTACTTACACCCCATCGTTTTGCGTAGTAGGTTAAAAACCGAGCAACCGCGAAATATTATTTCATTTGTCATGCTGAAAACATTTTGTTGAAATAAATTTTATTATTTACAGCATAAAAATAGTTATACCAAAAGCTATTGGACAGTTACGAGTAACATTTTTCGCTACTTTAGCTTGTCTATTTGCAGCCCACTATACGAGTAAGTTCCCAGAGCTGGGATTCGGGACATCACAAGGTGCTATAATCCACAACGCTGGCTAGGTTTCCTCTGAACTATAACCTCACTGTCCTCAAGGCGAGAGTGAATCGGTTTCTTCAGGGCAAGCGCGCTCCACCTTAGATCGCAACATCACTTAACATCAGGTGAGTTTCGATCAAGCGCTTGCCAATCCATCATAAAAAAGTGCGGGTTGGCTGACACTCGTCTTCTGATTTAGTGGTCCTTGTAGAATTAGGGTTTTCTCACGATGTTTTCCTTCGCCGTATGGGGTGAGTGTAAATTGCACACATAACTTGATATACAAGTCATTGGTGTAGGACTGGATTCGATCCAGGAAGTCGCTGACTGCAGTCAAACATTCTCCCGGCAAGTCACACTCGCTCTTCTTGGTGACTGAAGCCTGTTTTTGTTTCTTCTCACTGCTGGGTATAGGCCTCCTTTCCAACACGTCCAACCCTTTGTTTTTGAGCTAAGCTTAATCACACTTGCCTAACTATGTCGTAGGACTATCTTGTGTCTGTGTTTTTGTATGTCTATGGCATCCCTAACGCTGAAGAAAGTCATAGATAAGATGTCACTGGGTGATACTGACTTTTTTTCTTTAGAAGCCGATTTAGCCAATCGTACGTCAGTGTTACAATCCGAGTTCTGCCATAGGAAAAGTTCTTAGTTACGAAAAGTTGCCTGTTGAAATTTGCGTGTCAATTATTTTTTTACCAAGTAATTAATATAATTTTTTTTTTAAATTTTATTTATTGTGTGTTTTTTTTTCATTGTAATTTTTAATTTTCAAAAATATAAATGTTATTTATAGAAGACATTTTTATACCAAAAAAAAAAATTATGTACTTATATAATAACGAAGAAATACGTCCACTTCTTCTGTCCTATAAATTCCTCTGGGCATGAAAATACGTGTTAAAAAAATTACTAACTCGTATCATATGGATCATAAAAATGTCGAAGTAAGGTATTTGAGGCAGTATTTTATAAAAATTACCCTAAAACATAGAAGAAACTAGTAGCTAGTTCCGAACTAATAAAAATATTGTGACCTACAAGATCTTGTTTGAAATATCGCGTTTCATAAGCCACCAATATATTCTACCGATATTGTTATCCGAGGGGAATCGAGTGATATACACTTTTTGGAAGAGAAACGTAACTACACCCTGTATAATTGTATTTGCCCGAGAAAATATTTTTAGTAAGAATACTAAAAAAAACACAATGTTAATTTTACAATTTTAATTTTACAACATTATGCGACAATAAATTATCTGTGTATTTGTATTTTGTATTGGAAAATCAAGCTGGCTTAAAATAGCGATTTTTAGTAGATAAACAGATATATTCTATACGAACGCTATAAATTACGACTTTTCACTAAAAAAGATCTCTTCCAGGTAACCGTTATATGGAAAAGGGAAATACAATAAGGTTATAAATAAAATGTAAGCGAAGTTACTGTGTAGATAAAATCTAAATTATTATAACTATATAATGGCAGACACAATACACTACACACGCTGCAAGAAATCATTAAGATCAGGCGGTACAGCTTAAACTTCAAAGTATCTTAGTTTTCTCACTGTTAGTTAAGGAGTTCGGTTTTAACACAGTTTCAATTTTAACTCTACTATCCCATAGTAACGATTTTTTTAGCTTGTGTAGCGGCCATAAGGGTAAAAAGGTCTCGAAATTAGATTGTCTAGCTCCTTTGAACTCTGAGACTCTAAATTCAACCAAAGAAATTAGTATGTAGCGCCGTGTACACCATTTAGTTTTCGTCTATGATTATTATGTCTCCAATTTTAATTCTGTGTTTTAATTCCTAACCTGAGTAAATCATTGTTATACAAGCCACATCTAGTAATACCTAGCTCAACGAAGAAAGCCAGAGGTAAGCCATCAATATGTTTTCATAAAGCCTCATAAACTGCCAGAGGGAAAACATGAGAGGTTGTAATAAGGTTTCAAGAAAAAACTCGGGTACAAAGATAACGAACACAACAAAAACAAACAACAGTAGAAGTTGGTTCATAAATAAAATAAAGTATGGAGTGGTTATAGGAATATAAGGTTACTGGCAAACGATCCTTAAAGCTTAACAACCACAGACACTAGGCGTCGCGTCGAGGGAATCTACATCGATACGGAACGGGATTATGTTAATGTGTCTGGCTTCAACCACGCCATCTTGTATTGAACTTTAGAACTACCTCATTTAAAGCGCTATTGTATCGAGTTTATACGCGCCACACATATTTGAGCAAAACGCCTGACGTACGGCAGTGGATTACAAAATAAGTTCATTAAAAATAAAAATAAAATAATACGCCTTCATAGCCTTGTGTTCCGTGAGTTTTTGTTCGGTAGATAGACCACGTCGTATTTCGATTCGGTATCGTTCAATCGTCGAATTTTATTACAGTGCACTTTGAAAGACGTGCCCGTGGACCTGGCAGCCTCATCCTCGAGAGTCCTCGCCCCGCGGCCAGGCCCCGGCAGCATCTAAGCATCATTTAACCCCAAAACTAGGGTAGGTTTTCATGACATTGCACATTATAACCTTTGATCCCGACACGTGCATGAGGGCTAAATAGAACTGTTTGTTAACAGGGTTTTTTGATATAGACGGTACATTCTAATGTGGTGACATTAGCGTCTCATCCCCCGGGATACGGAGTCCTCTCCTGCCCGCTTCAAGTCCGCGTAAGTCGGACACACATGCCCCGACACACTCGCTTGACCCACGTGCCTCGCGGTGCGAGCCGACGGAGCTTCCAGCTCGTGGAGGGAGCCCTCTGCTCTTCTCTTCTTGTCTCCCTGCCGAGCTGGAGCCCGCCTTCGGTCGCCACCTACCCTCGACTTGGCTCATGGTAACACCGGACACTCCTTGTGGCCGGTGTCTTCATTACTAAAGTGTCGTTCTTAACTAAAACAATGAATACCTAAGTACTAATGGTTGCACCTAACACCTAAGATCTATGTAGGCTTTGAATCACGACCCTAGAGATTTCATATTTTAATGTCAGGACTCCTTGGACCTTTGTACGCTAACCAAGAGAGATCCTTATTACAAACTACTTAAGACATTCTATGTCACGGCGCCCAATTTTATCTATATTCTCATGCTCAAGCCTGCGCCACTTTGATTATATAGTATTCAGATTATATGTAACTAATACTTGTTCTATAACCAAACTGTGAATTATAAATAAATAGCTATCATGTAATCTGTCTATTAATTAAATCACCAATACCGACACCCTTCAATTTATAAGCGTTACAATATTAAGATTTGTTGTAATATCATTATTACGTACTATAAGAAGGGAACATTTTTTAATTTTAAAACTGCTACTTTTAATAAAATTAACGAGTGAATCTTACGTAATCGTGTTTTGGAGCTCTAACGATTCTTATCACAGAAAGAATCAAAGCTAATATAACTGTTTTAGTTAAAGAAATAAAAGGCTTTTTTAGCCTATTATGCAGGATTTAATAGAATTTTTCAAAATTTGCCATTTTACTGCAAAAGTGCTTAGCGCTTAACCTTAACGTGTCATAATTCAATACTTTTTAACTTTTATGTAGGGTTAAATAGTTTTTATAGAAAAGTTGTGAGTACCATCCTGATCCTGAGGTTGACTTAATCTTCTTATCCGTGACTTAAACAAAACTAAAATAAAACTCTTGTACCTATAGTTTTTTTTTAAATATATAGGTATATAAGCAGTAAATTCCAAATTAGACAGTTTTTATTATTTCGCTTTTGTTTGGCATAAGTATTGTGTAAACGTTACATCACGGGAGAAGTCATTGGCTTTCGAGTTACAGTTCTGTGAACTAGTTTGAAAGCCTTTGGACTCTTATTTTATATTTGTATTCTCTTACTTGTGTCACAAATAAAGAATTTTGTATTTGTATAGTATCAGTTGGCACAATCTGATTGCTACTTTACATCATGATAAAGATATAGTAGTTATTATAATTATTATAGTTATTTTGGGTCGTACTCAAAGTTTTCTTTTGTAAAGACTGTTGTTTGTTGTTACTTTCCCTGAAATTTAATAAGCTTATTAATGATTATTCATCCTGGCGAATTCCTAAAAAAAAATTAGATCGTACCGAAAAAAAATGAAGGTAATCAAGAAAAAAGTTCGTAGGCGTAAGTTGAGTACAAAACATTGTTTTGTAACTTATTCTCGCTTCTCGTCACGTACTAAAGTGGAATTATTTTTGCGCTTTCCAACTTTTCCGGTTTTAATATTCATAGCTTTACAGGAACTGGAAATAGGAGTCGCTAAGGTATTATTGCTAAGTATTTTTGTTACTTCTACTTTAGGATCGTAGCGCTTGTAGCTCGGCTAGATGAAGTGGTCAAATGAGATCATCGAAGCTAAGCAAGATCGATGCGGATGGTGTTTGGATGGGTGACCATGACCATGACACTGTCGTTTTTCAAGTGGTATTTTCATCTGGGAGCTACCGTAGGTCGGATGACTACTCGGATACTGGCTGTTGCAAGTACCTACAATTTAACGTGACTATTATAATAATAAAATGTTTTTTTTTATTCAACAAAAAAATAAGGGTTCATATCGGAAGGACATTTAAGCAGAACGCCCTATTAGCAGATCGTCCTAAACGCAAAACGACATATTTAGCATAACGTCCTACTAGCAACATGACCTAGTAGCAAAACAGCCTAAATATCATAATATCAAAATGACACCTTAGCTGAATGGCCAAACATATTCGCAATAAATTGATTTGTATTTGAAAATTTCTTTATCTATTACAGCTAAGCATGGTATGAACTAGCTACCTGCAGCCAGCACGGTGACGCCCCCTGCCGGGATGCCGAGCCCCATGTTGAACTTCTGCCGCTCCTCTATAAACGCCACACTTCCCATCACCATGGCTGAGATGCCGCATACTATCTGTGAACAAGTATACATACATTAAGATTTTAAGACACGCCAAACAAGTTCATTCAAATCAAAAATAAAAAATAAATAAAGTAACAAGCATGGTATAGACAGCCCGTATCAAGCCGTAATAAATAGTTATGCCATTCGCCAATAGATGGCGCTAGGTGAAAAAAATAAGAAAGCTGAATTGCGCAAACGATATTTTTGTAACAAACAGGACAGTCTGCAGTCACCGCACCATTGTCCATCAACTTCCTCTCCAGGTTAGGAAGGTTCAAGTAATAAGGATCTTGCTTGCACCACTACTGGGACAAGCATCTAGAGTACTTGAAGACAACTATAGCTAGAACTGTCTAGAAATTTAGCTTGGCCGACTGCGTACTTTTTATAACTGACACCCTTTCAATAAAAAAATATCTTAGTAAGTTAAATCTGAATCCTATCGATTCAATGAGAAAAAATATTAATTACTCAATACTCCTTACCTCAAATTCAAAGTTTATTCTCCTACATATTTATTAAAGTATTCCTTTCTTAGGCAGAGTCGTTTTCAAAATAATATATACGAAAAATACCACATGAAACATTCATACAAGTTTTCCTGTTGTATATTGGCGCGTTAGTAAATTTGTATCTAAATTTCGCACTTACTCCGCAAATTCTCGATTGGTCGCGTACCAATCTTCGAGAACTATCTTAAACTCCATTTAGTAAGGCCACAGAATACACAGCAGTAAGTACAAGTACAAAGTTAAGCCTTGCTGTGAACTAATTTGTTAGACAACTAACAACCTAAGCCCACTTGAAATGGCAATTAAGATTTGGTAATTGAACGAGTGAGTGAAGTCTTTGCTCTAACTGATAATTTTGCTTTCGTCTGTCTATATTTGGATGTTGCAACCAATTGCTCACGTAGAAGCCGTTATTATGAATCTATCTTGCCGAAACTTGATACACAAGCACTGCCAGGGATACCAAAAAAGCGTGACGCGGAAGTTTTCCATAATTACCGATGAAACATTAATGGCGCTGCAAAACGAGCGTGCAGCCTAGATGTCACCACAATCCGCAACGCGCTGCAGTCGCAAAGTGATATAACGATAGTAGATCGCGTGACCGGGTGAAATCTTTCAAGAAAATACGAATAGATGACGCTACGTGTATCGGATGATACACGTAGTATGATTTCCAACAAGAGGTTGAACGTTTGTTACATTAATTAGTCTATGTACCACTCAGTATAACTTTCTAGTCATGGTAATGATTGGTTTACACGTATTTTTACTTATTGTATCAAGCTCCTACTGGCGTTACTTTGTCAAGTCACTTCAGATTCTTTAAAACGCTAGGCCTATTTAATGCAAGGTAACCACTAACCTAACATTATTTTAAGTCACGTGCCTTTAATGTATGGCAGAGAATTCCAAAGCTTCGCAGTCCTCACTATGAATATAGAGGCAAAGCGCTTTGTGCAAATCTTCGGAATTTCCTGTGTGTTTAGTATAATCGATATTCCGAAAAATAATGTTCTCGAGATCTGTTGTTCTGAGACTTATTAGCGTGATTGTTATGTTAGACTAAAGAAGCAGAGGCGGAACATAAAAGGTAGAACGATTTGTTTACAGAGAGACAAGTGACAGAAAAAACGATGGCTAGAAAGAGACAGACAATTTTGATTATTAATTAGGGCTTGGAGTGGCCTACGCCAAAGAGATGATATTTACACAAGAAATGGAAAAATAATTAACAAAAACACGACAACGCAGAATATTAATCACACAACTGAATGGCAAAACACTAAGTCTATTCGTTACAATTTAATTACATTTTGTTACGCTATTTGTAAATAAAACATGTATTTATTAATTTTGGTTTTAATTATTTCAAAATTAATTTCACAGTAATAGTCTTTGTAAAAGTTAAAAATGTGTCATTGAATGACACATACCACTTATAAAAACTAGCAGCATTTTGGACTCGTCTATCTCATGTACCCAATTACAGTTCAGATATAATAAAATAAATAATTTAATTAATTAGCGTAGAGCCTGTAGCTCGGCTAGCTAGGCTGATCTGATGCGATCATCGTAGCTAAGCAACGGCCGATGCGGATGGTGTTTGGATGGGTGACCATGCACAAGACTGTCATATTTCAAGTGGCATTTTTTTCTGGTGACATGTTGAATTGTAGGCCCCAGCTGTTAGTGTTAGTACGAGCAGTCATTAAGCCAAGTCAGAGGCCTTCGAGCGGCTTGAAAAACTCTCGACACCAGAGCTTGGCCACTTAGCTCATACGAGGAAGAAAAAGGGTCATTGTCAAAAAATAAATAATTAAAACTACAGAAAAAGAACTATAGTAAAACAGGCTCCTACTCGTATGACGCGTTCAAAAGTAATCATTTCTGTAAATGGGCAGACGTAAATCAATAATAATGATAATTACCTATTTAATTCGAAGCAATAGGTTTTTTAAGCAGAAAATCAAAACAAACTTTACAATGCCTATTGTTCTGTATTATTGTTACTGTAAGCGATGCAGCGTCCTACTGTCGCTAAAGGGTGCGGGTGCGTAGTGTCCGCCACGCAAGTTAAAAGAACACCCTGTAAACTTACGCCGAACACGCGCTGGTACACCCGCTGCGTACGTATAGGAAGTTGGTAGTGAGGTCCTTGTACTAGATTTGAAGCAAACACTGTTTTATAAAAACTCTTAGAAACCTTTATTTCACTTCAGTATACAATGCACTTACTTATCACCAATTTGTATTTACTTTGCACTTTTCACTTCACTTGTTGTCCGTACGAGTTCGAAAAATAAACTGACTCAGTTCCCGCAAACACTCGCCTATTTATACCAACAATTATTTCCAGAAGATTCGCCTTCTAGAAACATCCCGAAAGTTATCGAAGTTCTTGTCATATCGAAAACAACCTAGAACTCTCTATGACATCACTGCCGCCTGGTGGCGAGTAGCGGAACTACTACAAAATATACTTTTCATCAATATCGATACCTATAGCGACATCTATGGACGAGTAGTGGTACCTGCTATTCACGCACACTAATACCAGTTCACGCACACATACACATGTCCATCGCCAACATCCTCCCCCTCGTGCGCGAGCACCATCCTCTGGCTTGGCGATGTTGTTGCCTGTTCTTGCGGTGAAGTCGTCACTCATCCCTTTGTCTTCCGGTAGATGTCTCGTTGGTACTTTCTGTGGCTGGTCTACGAAGACCTGGCATCATAGACGTCGATGCCTTGTCGCCCGTACCGTAGCTCGAAGTCCCATGCCGGATTATTCGAGCGGTTCCCCCTTTTTTGGTGCGGAGATCCTTTCCTCGTAGCTTGTCGTCGGCTGGATCGTTCTTCGCACAGATCCATTGTTCTCGAGCAGACACGTGCGCGCAGATTGCAGAGTTGACATAATCTGATGCCCCCGAGCCGCATCCGTGTAGAACCCATCCGAGGTACGTGAGTGATGCGACGGGCTGATCCTTCTTCCCCTTGCGCGTTGCCCTGGAGATGATCAACTCCCAATTGTCTTGCCCGATAAGCAACTTCGGTCGCTCCTCTTCATAACACAGCTTGTCTGCCAGTTTGTCAAGGTGAGGATATTTTCCGATTGACTTCTTATCCACCGCCTGCGGAGTGAGGTGTAACCGGTCAATCGTTCTGGCCACGTTCAAGTTCTTCTTCTTATCCTGATGAACTCCCTTGATCTTAAAACGTAGCTTCATGGAGTTCCTCTTCGTGATGAGCTTCCCGCCAACCGTTTCAATCGTCAGAGGCTCTGTCGGTCCTCGAAGCCCCAGTTGGTCGGCGACCGAAGATTCAAGTAACGTCACAGTAGATCCTTCATCCAGTAAAGCCAAAACTCTTGCACTTCCCTTGGGTCCGTAGATGTTCACTGGCACCATCTTCAGGTAGGCGTTCGGTGTATTCGTGGCGTTGACCTGAAGCATATTGTTGCTGAGTTCTTTCTTCTCTATAACCGCAGGTCGCTGCCGGTCTTCATGCAGCAGGTTATGGTGCCATTTCTTACAAAATTTGCAGGCTGGTCTGTTGCAGTTCTCTTTCCAGTGTCCAGCTTGCAAGCACTTGAAGCATGACTTGCTCTTCTGCACAATATCCCAGCGGTCTGTCAGTGTGGCCTCCAAAAACTTCCGGCACTGGTACAAGCGGTGGTCATCTTCACAATGAGGGCAGCTTTCTTTCTCTGTAGAATATGTTCTTTCTTCTAGTGTGACATGAGAGTACTCTTTTCTTCCTTCTTGTCTTCTTCTCGTGACTGTTTCCTGCATAGCATATGGTCCACATCGGTCCGCTTCCCGATCGAGAAACTTTGCAAGAAGAAGCAAATCGGGTTCTTCGTCGTCTGCTGCGTAGTCAAACCAGCGATAACGTAGCACTGCAGGCATCTTATCCACAATTATCTTAACCATCTCCGGTGACTGCAGGTACTGAGGCTTCTTCATACTTTTCACTGAAGCCACTGTGTTATTCACCTGGCTTGCAAATACACAGACATCCCTCAGGTCTTCACTTATTCTTGGAAGCCTCCTTAGCTTCTCCATCTCAGCCAACACTAAAGCATCTGGTCTTCCGAATCGTTTCCGAAGCGATTCCATCACATTTTCAGGCTTGCAATCGGAATACAAAAGACTTTTCACTGCCTCTCTAGCTGCTCCTTTGATGGCCTTTCTCAATCTTGTCATGTTTTGAATAGGTGAAAAGTTAGGTGCAGTATCCTCGTAGACTGTCTTGAACGCCAACCATTCACTTGCGTCTCCGTCATACATAGGTAACTCGTACATATAGCTAGGTACAGTTGCGTTCAACGTAGCAGTCTTAATTGCCTCCATAATCGAATTGACAAGCGTCGTAATCCATCCGGTGTCCGACATCATGCTGTGGTTTTCCTTGGTTGGCATCTGTTCTGGTCGTGTAGACCGCTGTCCCTTCCCGGACCTCCGCTCAACCGAGTCATTGACCCATTCCACCACAGACTCATTCCTCGTCTCCAAGTCGTCGTCATCCTCCAGGATTAGAAGCTCGAGCTGCGTCTTGGCCAACGCAGCTGCTGCCTGTGCTGATTCCACTTGACGACGCTCCAATTCAGCCCGAAGTTCCAATTCCTTCCTCCGCTTGTCAGCAGAGGCCACTGACGTAGCTCTGGACTTCGGTCTCGTGTGATGTGATGCATTTGGATCCACTGGTGCAACCATCGTTTGCTCCGTACTTAACTGACTGTTCGTACTTTCGTGTGACGTACTCAACATGAAAGTGCCCTCGGTGGTGGTACCGGATGCAGTTGCCGCCAACTCTTCATCAGGCGTTTTCCCCTGAGCAACTGGTTCCCGATGCTGTCTTGTGCGAGGCATCTCGAACTCCGGTAGTTCCGCGCTAATTCACACACTTAAGACACTGACTTCGGTCACTTGATTAATTAGTCACAAACGTCACACTACACGACACTCACTAGTCCGGTTGTAATCAACTTCCAACACGCCGCGCTGTTAATCCGTGCCGAAGGACCAGTTGTAAGCGATGCAGCGTCCTACTGTCGCTAAAGGGTGCGGGTGCGTAGTGTCCGCCACGCAAGTTAAAAGAACACCCTGTAAACTTACGCCGAACACGCGCTGGTACACCCGCTGCGTACGTATAGGAAGTTGGTAGTGAGGTCCTTGTACTAGATTTGAAGCAAACACTGTTTTATAAAAACTCTTAGAAACCTTTATTTCACTTCAGTATACAATGCACTTACTTATCACCAATTTGTATTTACTTTGCACTTTTCACTTCACTTGTTGTCCGTACGAGTTCGAAAAATAAACTGACTCAGTTCCCGCAAACACTCGCCTATTTATACCAACAATTATTTCCAGAAGATTCGCCTTCTAGAAACATCCCGAAAGTTATCGAAGTTCTTGTCATATCGAAAACAACCTAGAACTCTCTATGACATCACTGCCGCCTGGTGGCGAGTAGCGGAACTACTACAAAATATACTTTTCATCAATATCGATACCTATAGCGACATCTATGGACGAGTAGTGGTACCTGCTATTCACGCACACTAATACCAGTTCACGCACACATACACATGTCCATCGCCAACAGTTACTGTGCTTTATTTAGCTTTCTAATACACGTACTGAATGGTACTCGTATATCTACTAAACATGGATCACTAACAAGCTCCCCGGTCGTCATGGTAACGGCCCACCATCAAAAGAGTATTATCGGTGTCTATGCTATCGATTTCTCGTGAAACTGTAGCAGATGTGATAAGGGGTGCATAGAATATCCATGACGCACTTAGTGCTAACTGACATAGTTAATGCACGTCATATCTGACGAAACATACGCAAGTTTTTTTTTTATTATACACCTACCTCCGATGTAAAGTATTTCGGAGCCTATTCGATTGCTATTGACACCTTACATAGTAATACCAGTTCTCGCTTTTGCTACTGCTCGTACTTTCATTCCTCAGATTTACAATATTAAATAAACTTATTAAAATAAATAATATAATAAATAAATATAAGTTTATAGTAAGTTAAGTTTTTACAATGCAATTCGAAGTTTTTTTTTTGGACTTAGTGTATATATAGTCCAATGGGGATGGCGTTGTCACTGTGTGACAGAATCCCTATAATAAATGAAACAAAAATGCTCAGTACCTTTAGACAAACGTATCTCGTAATTGTGACGACCCCGTTGGCGTAATGGTTACCATGCCGTACTACCAACTAGAGGGTTTGATTCCCGGCACGGCCAACATCTTTGTGATTAACTAAATTTGTTGGCTGTCGGTCTGGGTGTTAAATAGTAGATATCGATATAAAGTATTTATGTATGTACGTATATTTAGCATATCAGTTGTGTTAGCAAACCATTATAGAAACTAGAAATGTTTAAGTATGGGGCTAACCAGCCGTGTGTTAAATGCGTGCTAATATAAAAAAAACGCCTCAGGCGAAACGCTTAATTCGCTTTCGACAAATGACGTGATTTGTATCGGACCAACGTAGCTATCTAAAAACCTTGTCGACAGACTACGTGTCGTTCCTTTACATTTTACGTCACCTGATAATATTACTTTGAAAAGACACTACAGCGAATGTTAAGAGCAAATGTCAAGGGACTCAAGTAACGTATTTCAAAAAATATATACAAAAGGCGTTATTAGTTCTTTCAAAGAAAATAGATATACTCGGTTTTTATGGCGTACATATTGTTCATTATTTTGAAGAGGAATCGTTGGAACAGGTGTAAGTAATTTATATAGAGCTACTAGCTGACCCGGCAAACGTTGTTTTGCCTTAATAATTATTTCCAAATATATAGTAGCCGATTCTCAGACCTACTGAATACGCATATAAAATTTGTAAAAAATCGTTCAAGCCGTTTCGGAGGAGTACGGTAACAAACACTGTGACACGGAAATTTCATATATAAGATAAGATATATATTCTGTCGTACACTCTATAGACTCAGACAAAATAGGGTCCGCATTGTACTATCGAGAGTCATGTACGAGTAACGTGTTCGATGAATCGAAAGTCGATTGAACGGTTGTCGGATGGAATTTATAGCAAAACATCCTTCTACTGCGACTGAACTATTAATCGAATTTTTACAATTTTGTAACTTTTAAAAGCACAATATTTTGCAAAAAGCTTTGGTACAAATTTTACCTAATCATTTTTCGGAGCTCTATTAATTATTAATACTCAACTAAAGATAATAAAACTGAAGAAAAACATTCTTTTGGTATACAGGATTTTAGTTCTAAGTATTCCCCCTTAAATATTGGTGGAACAACTTGTTACGTTTCAGTGGAATTTCAAGATACTGTGGCATCTTCGAGATGCGGTTAGTTTTGTATTCCGTCGAAGCAATATAACAAAGAACTGTCAATTTCCCTCAGAACGGGAGGGAAAATATTTGAAGTTTTAGATCGCTTCAGTCGCTTGTAGTTATTTTTAACTATATTTTATTTGTATTTCGTAAACTAATAATGTAGTCGATAAATATGATTGGCAATGATGAAATTAATGAGATTCATATTTTGGGAGAACGTTAAAAGTTGATGAAAATAATAGGTCTAGTGCGAGTCGGACTCGAAAATAAAAGATTCCGTACCATTTTCTTGAATAAATTGCAAGAATTCAATTTGTTGTGAGAGGCCCTCTTCTATATAAATTATATTTAAAATTTGATATAAAATTGAATATTTTATGAATGTTTGGAATGTCTACCAAATATCTTTATAAAGATCGAGTAAAAACTTGTTTAAAATATTCGTTATATTGGGAGCCCAGAAAAATACGGGACTGTAATAAAAAAGGATATTTCCTAGTCGTACTAACTTTCTCGGGATTTGCTCAAAATACACAAGAATCAACATTCATTAAAAGGTTATATAAGTAGACGACAACAAAAGCAAAATCACTTACTTAACAGATATTGTTTTGGTGGTAGCCATTTTGGGTTTCAGGTTATATTGCAGTACTTGACTCGTTTTTCCTGATCCGCGATTCCACTAAAAGCTTTTCATTTGTTACCCACATTGAGATATTTGCGAAAAATGTCCCCTGCGGTTTTGAGATGGGAGCCATCATAGATCGATTCATCATACCTAAGATCAGACTTATTTTTGTTAAAACGAAAAAAAAATAAACATATTAATATCGGTTCATCCGTTTGGGAGTCTAGATACCACCGAGACAGGCACACGCATATACACAGACAAAACATATACCATCACCTCGTTTTTGCATCGGGCTAACGAAACACAGCAGGCCATGTGGAATGTCTTAGAATATAGCTAGAACAATATCTCGCAAGATACAATAAATAAATTAATTGCTCGAATGCCAAGATTGGTAAAGCAAGTTATAAAGTGCAAAGGAGGATATTTTGATGAAAAATCAGTCTAAGCTCTCTTGTCTGTATTTTTAAATAAATTTAGTATTATTATTTGTATTTTTTTTAATGTAAAATTATGCGTATAATATGGAAATAAAAACTATATTTCATAATGATTTGAACATGTTGACTTTAATTTTCATTTTTAAACTTTTTTGTAGGGGCTCAAACTTTTGACCGGCAGTGTACATAATTATTAAAAGAAAAAATATATTTTACTGGGTCTTTAGTTGTGAGCACGATTTACACAATACAAAAGTAGACCGATAATTTGACTTTTAAATCGTGCGTTACGTTTCGCTGCAGGTTTCATAAGAACCTGCCTCTGCCTGAACCTGCATCCCTGCCCCCGTCGTGAGATGGGACACCGTGAGGTTTTAGTCGGTAGTGACGGCCCTTCTGGCTCTCGAGTCCGACATACCCCGCCTCCCCCAGGCTTGTGGCGGGAGATGCGTAAATGTATTTCCTCACGAAATAAAAGGTTTCATGAGAACCTGTGTCGCAAGGCAGCTATCAATTCCCGTGTACAATATTGTACACAATTAAGAAAATTGTATCACTTAATGTAATCAAAAGACGCTGACAAAGTGAACATCAGAACAAAGGCTCTTGTTTCAATAGAATAATAGAATTTTCTTCGCATTGAGTAATTACAGAGACTTTAAGTTCTTTCAGCGTAATCTTATTTTATCTGCTTTGTAAAAAAACTTTCTAAATAATAGAAATAAATTAAATAACCGCCACGACGTATAAAGCGTCTGACATAGATTTATTTTCAATGTCCAGAACATTTGTTTTAGGGAATTTGTTTACGTACTGGCAATTAACTGCTGGTTAAAATACTATCTGGATTGTTAACTGGATAATAAATATATTATTTAATTAATGTACACTACTCGAATGCTAAAATAATATCACTTTTCCATATAAGAACGAAAATAAAGAAAGTAATAAAAGCTATATGATTCTAGTATTGGTTTTTAATTATTATTGAAACATAATAACATTTTATTTAAATATTTATTATTTATTATTATTATTAATTTTATTATTTATACCAACTAACTACTACAAATTCAATATAACTTAATGTAAATATAATCTAATTTTTTTTAAATATAATTACAAAATGCATATTCATTTTATTTTTCAAATATTGCGGGCTTCGATACATTGATACACATGTCATTTGGGCTCAAATTTTAATTGTAAAAATTGGTAAAAAACATACTAAATTGGTAATTAAAACCCAATTCAATTCATATTTTCATAAAACTGAAAAGTATTCGACTAATGCATCTTTTAAAGAAATAATATTCAACATCAGTTAATCCGTTTAGTAGCTACAATGCCACAGACTAAATACACACACAGACACGTCAACCTTCGTTTTGTGCCGAGTTATAAACTCAACACGTACCTCGTGTTTCACAGACAATGCCCATCGTACCAGCTCAAGATAATCGGATTTCTGCGCCGAATTCGGGCTGTGAAGAATTTTGGGGTGGAAGCCAATTTTACGATCCAACGTAGACGTGACGCATGATGGGAAATTTATTTTATGGCGTCATAAGTTGAACGTTGACCTAGTTGTGGAACGTATGTAGTTTTAACATTTGTTCTTTATTGTTTCCATTGTAACTTCGGCTCTTTTCCGTTTTTCTTCTTTTTTATATGAGTTAAGTGGCCAAGCTCTAGTATCGAGAGTTTTTAAGCCACTCGAAACCCTCTGACTTGGTTTAAGGAATGCTAGTACTAAGACTACCAGCCGGAAAATGCAAATCAATCATTCGACTCACGGTAGTGCCCAGATGAAAATGACACTTTTTTAAAAGACAGCCTTATCCGCATCGACCGCTTCTTAACCTTAATGATCGCGTCAAATCACCCTTGTTAGCCGAGCTACAGGCGCTACGATACTTTTATTATTTTTTTAAGTTTTCTTGTGAATAGAGGAGATTTTCTGTAGTTTTCGTTATTTTTAACCAACTTTAAATAAGGAGATGGCTCATAATTCAACTGTATTTGTTTGTTACTTCACAAATTAGTAATTTAAAACTGAAATTTATGTTATTAAATAGAAAGGAAAAACTTGTGCTTTGCGAGCCATTTTATATAAATTTTATAGGACGGCTTAGTGACAGATCAAGTCCGTCCAATGTCTGTCAGTCCAGGTGGACGGACAGAATCGAATCCTTTGTGAAACTTAAACTTAAAATAATATAGGAGAGGAAATTCTATTAAACAGCTAAGTTTTACCTGTAACGAGCACCTACCCAACCATTGCAGCACCTTTTGATCTACTTAATTAACCTATGTGTTCATTCATAAAGGATTTAAGTTATTACCACCGTTAATTATAAGAGACGGAACAAAGGCACGGGGTTATAATTAAACACTTCAAGTAAAGTCTTTGGTGGCGACATAGGCACAGTTTTCCATCTTTGAGTGTAACCAGAATGAAGCAATATAGCATAATGAAGCAATATTTGACATTCTTCTTCTTTTTTGTATGAGCTAAGTGGCCAAGCTCTGGTGTCTAGTTTTCAAGTCACCCGAAAGCCTCTGACTTGGCTTAACGACTGCTTGTACTAAGACTAACAGCCGGGACCTACAATTTAACGTGTCACCCGACCCACGGTAGCGCCCAGATGTAAAAACCACATGAAAAACGACAGTCTCGTGCATGGTCACCCATCCAAACACCGTCCGCATCGACCGTTGTTTAGCTTCGAAGATCGTGTCAGATCACCTTAGCTCACCACTTCATGCTCATCAAAAAAAATTATACACATGAAAGTCATAAATAGTTTATTTTATTACAGTTTATATTTGTTATCTTTTTTCTGCTTACTCCTAATTTGACTGTAAGACAACTAGTGACTACTAACTAGTGCAGTCAAATTAAACATTCAAAGGTGCAAATAAATTGTACAAAACATAATTATCAATTATCTAATAATAATTATAATTATCTAATATTTAAAAGTTTTCCATCATTCCCGCGTATGGACAAAAATATGCAAGGAAAAATTTGTTTTTTTTTTGCGATTTTCAGGAAAACGGTATATCAAAATTTTAGATCATAAAACTATTTATAAAAATTTATCACGTTGATGGCAGAAGATTTCAAATTGATTCAAAAGAATAAAAGCAACGGTTCAGTAGAACCACTACACTGCAATGTACAATATAAAACAGGTTTATTTTGGCGGCGCTTCACGAATGATATAGTAATGAATAACCTGTTGAATATTCAACACACGACTTTGATAACAATTCCAATTACTTTGTAGCAACAAACGTACGAGTAAGTACTTGAAACTGTGTTTCGAAATTATACCAGAATAAATGTATTTTCTGGTTACTAATTAAAATACAGGGCTATCTGGTATTTAATTCATTAAAATTGGTTAAGTGCAAGTCAAGCTTGCGCAGGAAGGGTTCCGTACCGTAAACTTAAAAAAATGCCAATAAAACACGTGTCTTGTGAGCCCCCTTTAAATAGCAATTTCATATTAATTTTATATTTTATTTAGAAAAGTTAATACTAATTAAATATTCTTTGAATGCAGAGTCGACCAAATGTCGTTATAAAGATCGAGTTAAAAATCTATAAAAATTGCGTTTATTATATGGGAGGTTCCCTTCAATACCTATTTTATTTTTTAAATTTATTTCGAAAGGTAACATTCAACTTATTAATATGCGAAAATTTGTAGCGTTTATTTATTACCGATGTTAATTTAGAATAAATTAGTTTTTTTTTTTAATTTACTGTTCAGGGTACACTGACAGATTGGTCCAACTAAGAATAATTTGCCAAAATTGGTCAATAAATGTTATGAGTTGATAAATATACTGGTATTATGGACACCAAATTATAATAGCGTTATGTATAAGAGTTACTGGAACCTTGAAAAATAATCCCGAGAATTTTCCCATATAGATAATTGGACGCAACGAAACAAAGCCGCGCCAGTTGAGATTAAGCAATGGGACAAAATGGCGGACGTTATTTAATTGATAATTATTATATTTTAGTAATTAAAAAAATATGTCTACAATTTTAGGTAGGATTGACTCAAATAAAAAAAATCGTATAACTTCACTGTATTAAAACTTTCGTAAGGCATATTTGAATAATGTTTGTATAACCGGCTATCACTTACGTTTATTTTTTTCAGCACAATCAGTGTGCCCTTATGGCACACTGATTGTGCTGAAAACTGAAACATGTCGGGCTAATACCGACAAAATAAACGTAAGTGATACAAACATTATTCGTATAACTTCTTTTTTGATGACTATTAAACAAACTAGGAACAAACTGATTACACATTTTTAATGTGCTGTTATATCTACAGAGGTTGTTTTAATTTTGCTCAGTTAAAAAGTAGAGGTATATATGTGTATGTGTATATAATAATAGATACAAATACAAATACGTTTTATTTTATTTAGGGTTGTGTACGTACAATAATTATGTGCTAAGAGTGGAAGAAATATAATTATATATAACAGCGCCCCCCGATAGCCTAAGATCCCGCTGCAGATTGGTGTGCTCATCGACTATTTGTTTAAAACCAAATTTTTATGTTTATTTATATATTTACTAGGGTGCCTATCAAAATTTGGCCGCTATTATTTTTTTTTAAATTATTTTTAATTTATTTTTGGTAAAAAATTTCGTTTATTTATTTTTTAAATAAAATAACGTCTACATCACGGCAATTAATATGAAGATTCTAAAAAATCACGGTTGCCGTTTCTCACCTGGCCGCACTTCTTTGCAGCCTGGTGTAAACAGGTATGATTTCGATAAATTTATACGTTCATAACCTATTTTTATGAATTATATGTCAAATTAAAGCTAATTTTTTTCTATTAATTATCATATAAAGTTGCTTAATTAAATCTGGCCGCAAATAAGGGTTGCTGGCTGTTAAAGATAATAAATATTTAAGGTAGAGTGAAAGAGAGTTAGCGCGTAACATCATTTGTCAGACGAGGACAGCGATTGCCGACTGTGCGACGCTTTTAAGCCATTGCGCATTCGTCGAATGCTCAGAATACAGAAAGAACCAGAAACCGTGAACGCGCCTAATATTGAAGCTACTAAAACTACTCTTAAATAGAGTAGTTTGACGCGCGACCGATCCGATCCGATGGGATCACATTTGAGGTGTAGGTAAGTATCGTATTTAGGTATCAACTTTTTTAATTAATGAATAAATTTCTCAGTTTTCAATTGTCATAGATAATGAGGCATCCATCTTGTTAGTGTTGCCAGTATAAGAGTTTTGATTTACCCTACTTTTAATTACCTCTTGAGGGCTTTTATTCATTGTAGAATATTAATAATTAATTTAATAAAAATTAACCGACTTGGAAAAAGAAAGTATAACACATCAGTGCAGCCCGTGTATACATAACCAATAGTCCTATTAAATAGTATGTTTATCTATGAAAAATACCTAGACATAATATTTCATCATTTATCTAAATTTAAATTTTTGTTAATAAGTTCAAATTCTAAGAGACAATATTATATAAAGCTTACTCAGCAAAAAGGAAATGAAATGTATTTTTTTCTAAAGCGTCTTTTATTCAATAAATCTATCAATTTATTGAGACAATTAGGTAGGTACATAATTATAATATAGATTAGGACAATTTTTATTCTATTATTATCTCACCTCCTGGACTCCCAAATTTTACGCTAAAAACGGACACATAATGCCTGAGCTAGCAACATTACGCGGGTGGGAAATGACGCGGGCGGGGGGCAGTGTTTTGTTTTACGCGGCTTCTGGTTCTTCGAGACTGCATCAAATTCAGCCCAGAAAATAATGGCTGGTTGGTACTAGATGGTTTTTTAAAACCAACATGGTTCCTGGGAGACTCAACTCCAACGCAAGTTAATAGTGTGCTATGTGAATCCACGAACAAAGCTTCCGATAACGATGATTCTGATATTTGTAGCGATGAAAGTGATAGCTCCGATGACAGTACAACTGAAAGCTCCGATGATTCAGATTTTTAAATAAGAGTTACAGAAATATAAGAATTATAAGATAAGTTTAATAAGTGTAAAATGTAAACATTTAAGCAAATTAAAAAAATAATAAATAATTCTTATGAATAAATAATTCTTATGAGTCTCCCAGGAACCATGTTGGTTTTAATTAATGAATTGATTAATATATAACAGACAATTAAATACTTGAATAAAATCTAATAAATTTTTTGAATAATACTTTCGCAATCAAATTTTCTTTTACTTAAGTCACCTTGGTTTTATTTTTTATTTTTAAATTAATATTAAATATCGACGTTTCTAATTAGCAAATTATCTAAGTCCTTTTTAGAGAATCTTTTATTTGTACAAAAAAAACAATTACTTCTTTATTTATTATTTAAAAAAACCATTTGAAATTATTTATATCTAATAGTGATATCATATTTAAGTTTGAATCATTCAAATAATTTGTGATTGGATTATTGCTTCATCAAAATGTTAAAAAAAACACCCTCTAAAAAATAAGGAGTTAGACAAATTCCTAACTAGACCGTCGATATATCAAATCAATATTAATTTTTTGTTACAATTTATAAATTTATCATTTTGAAAAAAAATTACATATTTTTTGGAGTATTTATTATAAGTCGTCTCTATTTTTCCCCGGTGGCTGAGAACACTAACGTTCGACGCATGCGCAATGGCTTAAAAGCGTCGCACAGTCGGCAATCGCTGTCCTCGTCTGACAAATGATGTTACGCGCTAACGCTCTTTCACTCTACCTTAAATATTTATTATCTTTAACAGCCAGCAACCCTTATTTGCGGCCAGATTTAATTAAGCAACTTTATATGATAATTAATAGAAAAAAAATAGCTTTAATTTGACATATAATTCATAAAAATAGGTTATGAACGTATAAATTTATCGAAATCATACCTGTTTACACCAGGCTGCAAAGAAGTGCGGCCAGGTGAGAAACGGCAACCGTGATTTTTTAGAATCTTCATATTAATTGCCGTGATGTAGACGTTATTTTATTTAAAAAATAAATAAACGAAATTTTTTACCAAAAATAAATTAAAAATAATTTAAAAAAAAATAATAGCGGCCAAATTTTGATAGGCACCCTAGTAAATATATATTCTCCTAACTATAAATAAACATAAAAATTTGGTTTTAAACAAATAGTCGATGAGCACACCAATCTGCAGCGGGATCTCGTACTACGAGTTAGCATTTAAGTAAATTAGCTTAAGATTAATTTTTAACTTTAACTCGATGTAAGCTATTTCGTAAGATTTTTGTGCAAATAAATTTATTATTTATTTATTTATTTATTATATATGAACAGCAAACCACACCTGAAGCGTTAGAAACACAATGATGTACTTACAGTGCGCCAGTTTGCAACTAATATCGTTAGCAACTTTGAAATGTGACGCGGTGCAAATGCTAGGGTTACCAACTACACGGAAAACGGGGTATCATTTAAATAAGGAGAATAATACGTTGTACAAGTAGTCAGTTAAAAAACACAATTAACTCAACACATTTTTTTTTTAATTATATGTGTTTGAAACAAAAGCGAGTGTGGCTCGGTGGTAATAACGCCTGCTTTTCAATCAGACGCCCTGGTTCGATCCCAGCCCTACACCAATAACTTGTTTTTCAAGTTATGTGTGAATTCGCACTCGCTTTACGGTGAAGGAAAACATCGTGAGGAAACCGGCATGTTTGAGGAGCACAATATCCGAAGACGTGTGTCATCCGCCAACCCGCACTTGGGCAGCCAGTGGATTATGATCTATATGTCTTTCCTCGTGAGAGAAGGCCCGGAGTCCCAGCAGTGAGAACGTATAGTGGGCTGCTTATGGTATGCTATGCTATGCTTGAAACATACGTTGTCTGCAACGCCCCCTGGTGTGTTATCACCGCAACGCCTAAGGTTCGATTGGTGCATCTAGAAATGTGCTTCAATCAAGCCCAAACTTATCACGAAAAACTGCAATGACATCGGGATAGTAATTTTCAAGATATATGGCAACCATATGCTTGGTTATGGTTACCATACCGAACTGCCAACCACAGGGTCCTAAGTTTCGATTTCCGGGCCGGCCAACATCTTTGTGATGACCTAAATTTGTTGGCTGTCGGTCTGGGTGTTGAATATGTAGGTTTAGTATGGGGCTAACCAGCCATGTGTAAAATGTGTCTTAATATTTATTGATTTATTATGTAGGGCTGATTTTATTCGCAATGTCAAATGTGAAATATGAATTTAGATAAAATTTGCATATAATTATGGTCTATCACGTGGGTATTTTTGAATCTAATGCATGAAATACACCTTGGCAAGTGTGTAGCGTCGGATACCACAATAAAGGTTAAATTAACTTTGCTCAAACGAGAGCCTATTTAACATTTAAAAGAGGCTTATCTTTTCAGATCAAAAGCGAAGTTCAAAAGGAATTTAACGAAAAACATGTCACAAAGACTATTCAAATTCATTGAATTGAATTAAATTATAAGAAGATATATAATGTTATATCTTATTTATGTTTATTTCACGGTGCAAAAAATATGAGGTGTATTTTACGATTAACATAATTATGGGTTCGGATGCGAATCTTTTTATTTTTAATTTAAAAATGTTGAGTATCTCCGTATTTGGGTTTAATCTTCGTAAGTTTTGCAAATATTTTTTGCTATTTTAATTGCAAGTTTTATTAAAATATATTTAGTAACTATTTTTAGACAAATAGTGAAACGTATTATTTAAAAATGTTGAGTATTTACGTATTTGGGTTGAATCTTCGTAAGTTTTACAAATATTTTTTGCTATTTTAATTGCAAGTTTGTTTAAAATTATTTTTAGTAACTGTTTTTAGACAAATAGTGAAACGCGACAACCATAACACGCTAATAGCATTGTTGCAAATGCTTTTCCTCATAACAGAGTTTACTAAACCAATAGAATATAGGAGTAACATGGAACTTCTGTAGTTTGATTATTCGAGTCAATAATGCAACTAAACAAACTTTGTCAACCCGCACTTGGCCACTGTGGTGGATTATGGCAAAAATCTCTCTTCTAGTGAGAGAAGACCCTGAGTTTCAGCAATAGGAACATACATAATTTAGGAGGCTGCTTATGCTTATGAAAACATTTGAAGGTTTTATCCTGTCAATTGACAAGAATTGCCAGCATTGAAGAACTGTTTCTCGATATATTTTTGCTAATTTTACCAAACATCTCTAGTGACGTCACGACCCGGTCGCATATCATCGAATTTGTATTGTTTGTCTACACATATGTAAATAAATGAAAAAGAATGCCTTTGCCTTTTTATTTCCATTTCCAAACTCATCATAAACAGAATGAATAAAACATTTTTTACATACTAGTTTTTACAAAATACTACATTTACATATTACTCGTACGTGTGTATCCATTTAGGATCCATTCTCCTCTCCACCAGGCCACTTTTTCTTCTTCGTATGCCAAGCTCTGGTGTAGAGAGTTTTCAAACCGCCCTAAGGCTTTTGACTGTCTTGACAACTGCTTGTCTCAAGACTAACAGCCGGGATCTACAATTTAACATGTCATCCGATCCACGGTAGCACAGATAAAAATGTCACTTTTAAAAAGACAATCTTGTGCATGATTACTCTTCCAAAGACTGTCCGCATTAACCGTTGCTTAACCTCAATGATCGCGGCAGATCACCTTAATTAGCCGAGCAACGAGCGCTACAGTCAAGCTACGGGCGCTACGGTCCAGTGTCCTTAAGTTATGTAGTATTTTTTACGGAACTACTATCAAAAGCAAAGAGATACTCTAAAAGCAGTCTAGACGCTAATTTACGACATAAAGATTTTATGTTACTTTACCCCATTCCTATTCAAGACTTAGCTTAGTACTTGTCTAATCTTGTATGCAAATGATGCTAAGCATTCACGACAGCTAAGAACCAAAATAAACCACAGAGATATGGACTCTATGTTAATTGAATAAAGTTCAGTTTATAGGATGGATTCATGCAAAGAAATGAAAGAGCAGTGATTTTTGGAAAAATGTTGCTTTATGGAATCTTTATGCTAAAAGATTAAAGAGTGGTTTGTTTGAAGTAACGTAGGATTTTATTGACTTAGTAGTTACCAACTTTTCTTTGTTGGCTTTAACATTTCTTTGTTCATCTTTTTATAGGAGTAATTATTAGAACGCTAATAGAATAAAAATATTTAAAAAATCTTAATCATAGTTATCATGAACTAAATTTCCATCAACAAAATATCTTTCAAAAATATATTACCTGCAGTACTCGTAGTCTTAGCACCAAAGCCAACGGGTAGCCGAGAGAGTGACGGAAGATGACGGTGTCTCTCTCCCCCGTGAGCGGCGCCACTGACTCCTTGCGCCTTGATAACGCTGACTGGAAAAGAAAAAAATAGTTAAGGTTAATACCTACTGTGAATTGACGCACACAACACTCCTCTTAAAAAAGTATATTCTTCCATTATCTCCGCATTAACTGGCCAATTTTGATTTCGTCTATCTGTATGTAAGTATGTATGTATGTATATGGGTTCTCGCGTAGAGGCCGATTTTTAAACCATATTAGACAAATTTTGTTATACATGTACTACTATTACTCAATCAACTTTTTCAGTTGTCGGCGATTTTCGACTGAAAGTATGATTCCCACAAAAAAGGTAGAAAATTGTTTTACCGTGATTTCAAATATAAATGATAGAACAATTAAATACCATAATCTGAAGAGATCTCCTGAATATTAATTAAAATTGTTGAAATAATTGTTGAGATATTAAGTAAATAAAGTTTCGGTAATTACACTGGATATTCCAGGTATACTGTTCAGAGATTACTGGTTCATAAGTCTACTTTATACCAAAATTGGTTTTAACTTTCTGTTTCGGCCTATAAACTACGAGTATTTTCAATCATTTTAACCGTTCATGATTCACTAGCTGCGCCCCGTCTTGTTTACCCGTGTTAAAATGTTAATCCAGGGTATAAACTATCTTCATGCCAAATTTTACCGAAATCGGTTCATCCATTTGAGAGTGAGGAAGTAACAAACATACAAACACATTAATCACACAAACTTTGACTTTTATACATAATATTAATGGGATAACGATAAGACTGTAATTTTTGGATATTGTTCTACGGCATCGCTTTAATGCTAAAGAAATAGACGTACTTAATTAACGTCTTCATAGATTCATAGATATTTATTAACCTTATCACATTTCGTAACAATACGTATATAGGCACGTCAAAATATACTCGTACATATATATGTTTTATGTTTTTTATAAAAAAAAATATCAATTATTCTTACAAACTACTGCAATAAATTTTTCTTCTATTGAATCACACTTCATGTGAGTTGGTACAGTATATAGGTACGCTTCTTTTATAAATCTCTATTATTCTTCATATATGTATTTAATTTACACCCCTCCTACGCATATGAGAAGTATAGTATTCACAAAATCCAGCCATACTTAGACCACCCCTTTCCTATCTGTCCGTCCACACTCATAGTTTTCCTATAGCTATAACATACATATGTATATGTAAAAGAAAGTTTGCTATCCCAAATGTAACAGAAGTCAGAGGTCGCGGCTGTCGAGAAACCGAAGGGTCCCTCTAAGAAGATTGATCTACCTACACGACCTTTCTTTGGCAGATTTTACGCGTCTACGAATTACGGCGCGTTTATATAGAACGTCCGATTTACAGGTCCGTTTAAACGAATGGAGCGATGAAAGTCTGCCTCCATTTAGCAAAAGCAAAAAAAAATACGACCTCGTTGGCGAAATAATTGCTATGCCGGACTGCCAACCCAAGAGCTCCGGATTCTATTCCCGGCATGGTTAACATCTTCGTAATGAACTAAATTTGTTGAATGTCTGTCTGGGTGTTAAATATGTATCGATAAAAAGTATTTATGTGTGAATATGTAGTATATCAGTTGTGCTAGCAACCATAATTTAAAATAGAAATGTTTTATATGGGGCTAACCAGCCGTGTGTGAAATGTGTCCTGATATAAAAAAGGGATATCCCCGGGATATATGTGGTACGCGAACCATGTGTTCCGGCAGTGTCTTTAAGTGCTAGTTTTTCCAGGCTAGGCATGCTCCATTTAAGCCAGAAAGTCACTAACTCGTGAGGTTACGCGCCCTGCTTATCGAATGCCAAAAAAAAATGTAGGAATACGAACTGGAACTTTCTTCGGTAAACTTCCATCTCCTGTTCCTAAGGTACGAGTACATCTCCATCAATTTTCAGCTCAATCCGTTTAGCCGTTCTTGAGTTATAAGTGGCGTAACTAACACCACTTTCTTTTATATTTTCGTATATAGATTTATACTAGCTGACCCGGCAAACGTTGTTTTGCCTTATCACTTAGGGGTATGGAAAATAGATAGTAGCCGATTCTCAGACCTACTGAATACGCATATAATATTTGGTAAAAATCGGTCAAGTCGTTTCGGAGGAGTACGGTAACTAACATTGTGACATGGAAATTTTATATATCAAATAATGCTTGCCGTAGACTTATTTACGTTACCTACTTAACAAGACGCGATAGAGGAAAACGGAAAACGTGTTCAGGAGGTTTCTTTATAAACATCGCTCGATAACAACTGTGTGAAGAAGCTCAGAGAAAATAGCGCAATGTTTGAGAAGTTTCCAGTTTCTTTCGAAATGCTTATTTAGCGTAGAATAAGCTTGGAGCATTACTGTTTACGGTGAAACTTAAAACTAAGTATATGTGTCAATCTTTATGTATTAATAGGCATAAAGATTGGATCAACGATAAATTATATAAAGAGATACTTTTACTAAATCTATACTTCGTATATAATATAAATAGGAAAGGTTTGATTGTTTATCTGAAGCGAATAGGCTCCAAACTGACTGATAATTTGTCAAATTTTTAATAAAATATTTATCTGTTCATCCAAAAGGAAGGAGAAAGGGAAAAGTAGGGACCGATTTGAAAAAATATTTCACATTTAGGAAATTACACGATTCTCGATTTACTCAGTCCGTTATACTTACAAAAATATTAAAATTTATTTCTAAATTTCCAACAATGTAAAACAATGTCCAAAGTTTTAATTTTCGTCAGTTAATAACGATTAAAATAAAAACCTTCTAATTCAGTTTTAAAAATGTATTTTAGAATATCCTTTAGCAATTAAAATTATTTTATAGCCCATGAGAAAGCGGGGTGTTGCCAGTAAAATATATAAGAAATAATCAAATGACTCACGAGTACATACAAAAGATTCTCATAAAATTAATACAAGTAATAATTAATACAAGTTTGGTTTGTAAGATCCAATTTAGTTAAATAAAAACTTCACCCGACAACAATATACACCATCACAATTATGACGCAACTTTCACAAAATCTCATACAAAATGTACGAAACGGTTTCGTTTTTACACTGACTCATGCGTTAATTATGTAGTGTATTTCTGCTGTGATCTGAAACCAAATAAAAATAAGCAAAGAAAACATCAAATTATAAAAAAAATATACATGTACGTTTTTTAAATATTTTGATGATTCCTTTGCTTATCTTAATTTGGTTTCAGATCACAGCGGAAGTACACGAAATTTTTTTTTTTTCTATCTAAAAGTACTTAAACTGTAAAAAAAGATGTTAATTTAATCAGTTAGAGGTGGTTTCTGTGTAAACAACTTACCAGGGTGTTGCTTAGATACAGGTTGTCATTGTAACCAAGCTATTTGTTACTAGAGGTGATTTGCCTAACTATTAAACCATACTGTTAAGTACACAAGCTCAAATTTAAACAAAAAGTAATAAACTAATCAAGTTAAACACATACATACATGAAAGTAATACGCTGATTGTAAATAAACACTTTATAGTTAACTAGTAAACCCGGCGAACTCCGTATGAATTTTGTTTGCTACAAACCTCACGGAGCCTGAGACCTTTCCAACGAATCAAAAACCGTGGAAATCTGGAGTTAGCGTCAGGAAGGAAAAACCGACTTATTTTTATATTATAGATAGGGATAAGCCATGATTTGTTCATTTAAAACTGAAGAATTGAGTGCATCTGACAGTGAAGATGAGAAACAGAAAGAAGAAAATGAAAGAAGCTCGGAGTCAAGCTCTGATGAAGAACCACCAGCAGCGACAAAAAGTATTGAAGGAAAAGATGGTGGTGAGTTGATTCTTATTAATATAATTTAATTATATTGTGTTCACTAAGTGATAAAATAAAAAATACTTCTAATGTTAAATTAAATATAATTTAAGAAATAAAAACTAGCTATCCCAAAAAAATATTAGAAAAAAAGAAAGAAAGAGACATTTATTTTGTGACACAAATAACAAAGAAAATCAATACACAAGAAATATAACAGAAAAAAAAACATTTACGTGGCACAAAGCTGTAAATTAAATACTACTACTTTGACTCATAAAATTCATACATATAAGGTAAAATTCGTAGCAAGATGATTGGGCATTTCATAGTGCCTGGCTAGTAACCCTCAAGTTCAAAAATCTGTTACCAAGCGCCTAACAATGTGTTCTGGTATTCTCCTTGAAAACCAGTTATTCAAGACTAGACGTACTTTACGTTAAACCAATAATATGCTAAATCAGCCCCTACGCAACGAGCTATAACTTACATATCTTAACACTTTATCCGAAATCCAATATATCGATGTCTTCTGTAATGCCATAATTAGTATTGTGTTTACGCATTTAGAATTTTAGTTATAAATTTAGAATAGTTAGTACTTTGGTGTAAAAACTGGTCAGGCTATTGAAATGAACAAATTAATTATGAAGCCAGAATGTCGCTGACTTGTGTGGTTAAGCGCCCTACTGGACAAATACCTAGCTGTAAAGAGCAAAAGAAAAGGTTTTTTTATCTAGCCTAAGCTGTTTGATGTTTTTCTTGTTTCATTTAAGTTGAGTGGTTTGGTTCGCGTGTCTAAGTGCTTTCGAGCCCCACCCCAAAGGAATGACTGCAATTGATTTACTGAGACAAACTGGGTGGACCCACAACTTAACGTATCACCCGATCCACGAAAACTGATATAAGAGACACATTTCGGTCACCCATTCAACCTTATTGTGTCATCCGTTGCTTAACATCGGTGATTGAGCCGGCTTACCCTAATTAGTTCAGTGGTGGGCGCTTTAGCTGTTTGATGAGTATTCGTTGACTAGTATTTTAAACTTTATTAATAAAGGTAATAAGGTTTTATGACGTTAAAAATTGGGTTGCATTATTAAATTCGCGTTGAGGTAATTTTGAGCCCGTTTCATAACTCGTTGGAAAACTTTTTGCTTATACTTAAAAGTTTATAATAGGGTCGTTTCAAACTCTATTTAAAATTTGACGTCGACGACATCAAACTGCCAAAAATGTTATTAGCAAAATGTCAAACTTATTTACGTCTTATATTTGTTGTGAATGTGAATAGTTATTTGCATTAAATTAAACATTATCTTTTTTAGACGAAACCATGGCTTCGCTTTCGTCGACGGGTCCGGCACAGATGCCCCGAAGAAAACGCTTCGTCCCTAATTACAACGTCGAAGGTGTTCATATCATAGAAATAGGCGAAGAGACTCAAATGCAAATAGAAATGGTTATTGGACATGATATTAGCGCCCAGTATCCCTGGAAATCAGTGTCGTATGCTAAAGTCATGGAGACCATAGAAATCGGCGGAGAACTGTCAGAATTTTTCCCTTTCAAGGAAGAATTAGAAGAATACAAAGGTGATACTATCCTTATCGGCTATGTTGTCGACGAATCCAAAGACACCGATGAGTTCTACGTGTGCTGCACGGAAGAAGCGAGAGACCACTGTAAGCAACAATCGGACAGGTTTATTAGACGACAGGAGAAGAAGTTAGAGAAGGCTGTCCAAAAAAAACCTAGACCATGGGTATGTTTAGGAAGTGACAAGGAGATTAAGGCACTGCTACCAGTTAACACAAGACCACTGATGGAAATGGAAGTGCGCGCCTCGTTTCCCACATTATATGATCCAAAAAAGTTTATTGTTAGAGACACTAACTCTGTTAGGGATGGTATGATCGAGCTAACTCCGTATAGACAAAAGTTTTTCAATGTTTATAGACGGAGAGTAGATACAGCTTGTCAAGCAGCGGCGCCTAGAGTCAGTACAGAAGCACAAACGGTGCTGAGATACCCTAAAAATATGTGGACTCAATCAATTGCTGACTCTCTTGGGATGGTCACTGATACAGACGGAGGTGGAGATGCTGGCAGGAAAGAGTTCGATGAGGATGCTGAAGAAGAAAGTAGCGACAGTGAAGATGATAAAGAAGGGAAATTACCGATAGATGAAGTAGGTGTGGCGTCTTATAGAGCTGCGCTAAAAAGATTGAGGCGACCCTCGTACATAAAAATGATAAACCGTTTTGTGACTGGTAAAAAAACGGAAATGGAGTCTATAGTAGAACTAAACACAGTAATGGACATGTATCGCAATGACTATCCAAATTTAGTAACACATCAAACAGTTGATATTTATGACTCGATGACTTTTGAAGAATACGTATGCTTTACTGATGTACGAGCTAAAGATAAGTATGTCTCAAGTGCTGTATTTCATCCTATGTGGACTGGCATTGTAGCCATATCATACGCTGATGGCTCTCCATCCGTTATGAAATATTTGAGTACGCGCGCAGACCCTATTCAAAGAGCTGTATATGGACTCAATCCTGTGATGATATGGAGTCATATAGATAGTTTAATCCCAAAACTCTACATGGAGTCACCGCGTGAAGTAAAAGTATTGTCGTTTTGTCCTTTCAATGAAAATATTTTGGTAGGTGGATGTGTGAACGGGCAAATAATAATTTGGGATATAACTAACAAACTAGAAAACGTTGAAAAAATTGAAGTTTTAAGTGAAACTCGGGAGAAGTATCGTATTGCTATGAATGCTCACATGGGCTGGATGAAAAATATACAAGATGATTCTGTTGTGCAAGCAACAGTTTTAAGCAACTTGATGACCTGCCATTATGGCCCTGTTACAGCTATTGAATGGTTGTCACCAAATTTTGTCATTTCCCCAACAGGAAAAACTTCTCTCTTGCCAGGAGATAAAAAATCACTGCAGTTTTTCACTGGATCAGAAGATGGTACTATTTTAATTTGGAATTTGTCGGTTGAAAATGTAACGTTTATAGAAGGCAAAAAAGTAAAGAAATCAAAAAGAGTTTTGAGGCGACCCTCTGGTCTTACTTTAGATGTTTCCCCACTTAAATTACTTGATCGGATCTTACAGCCTTGTTATAAAATTATTTTGGGCATCGCTGGTCAACCGCAAACTTTGCCCTTACAATGTTTTGGAGTATCAGCGCCAAAGTTAAAATTTACTTATGTACCACGGAATACCGGAAAAGGTAGAAAGTATTTTAATTGCGAAGTTCTGCCTCAAGAAGAAAAAGATATTAACACAATTTTGTACTGCGGTTCACAACACGGCGAAATGCGAAGAATCACTTGGGAAGGTCACGAGTTCAATACTGGAGAAGTTGTCAATTCGGAATACAGTGATTTGGCTTACAGTTGCTCTATCCATGACGGAATCGTAGCCACTGCTACAAAAAACCCGTTTTTTGAAGATTTAGTCGTTACAATTGGTGGTAAAATTTTCGCAATTTGGACGGATAAATTCAAGGGCCGGCCGGTGCTATGGAAAAAGCGTCCTTATCGTTTGACAGACGCACGATGGTCCCTTTACAAACCGAGTAGGTTATTTATTGCTACTGCCGAGGGCACTCTCGAAACTTGGGATTTATTACTGAGAAGCGATCAGCCTATATCGCTGCAAACGATGTCTGGAACGATGCTTACAGGGGTCAGCGTCCACACGCTGCCTCTCACCAAAAATATAATCGGAGTCAGTGATAGTAGTGGTTCGTTTCGAATGTTTTTATGTCCATCAATATTTATGTTAGAAAACAATGCATATTTAGAACGATTTCATAATAGCATGAAAAGAGAGCTGAAAGTTATGGAATCATTCATAGCTTGGCAAGAAAATTGGATGAAAAATAATCCTCACATTTTGCTAGAAATGAAACGAAAAGAAGGCGCTCTTCTTTTGGAAAAAGAAGAAGAGAAGCGACGGCTTAGAGAAGAAGAAGAGAAAAGATTAGAAGAAGAAGCTGAAGCACGTCGGATTGCTCAAATGAGAGTCATTGGGCCTGAAGAACGATGGCAAAAAATAATTCAAAAACTCATAGAAAAGACTATAGCCGTAAAGAAAAGAATAAACAGAGCAGAGCTAATCGAACACGAAAAACCGTTACGAGAATTGGAAGCTCAGCGACTGGAAAAAGAGAGGAGAATGCTAGAAATTATGAAAAATCAGAAAAATATTTTCAACGACACCGTAGCAATTTTGTTTCCTGAAGCCATTAAAAAGAAGGAAAAAGTAAAGAAGAGTCTTTTGGGAGAGGACAAGATAGGTTTGAAGAACGAATATTTAGAAGATTATGAGTCGTTAAAACAAACGGCGATGAAATTGGTGAAAGAACACCCATACAAGGTCGTATTTTCTTGGGACGCTACGGTGGCAGAGGGGAAAGAGCGGCGAGCAGCGCTGAATGCTAATGAAGACTTCGTAAAGATGCATAAGATGAGAATCGAGGAAGATTTTAAAGAGCCTGCTCCGCCTAAAATATCCGCTCGACCGAATAAAGAAGTTTCTGAGGAATCTGAAGCTGCAGTAACTGGTGACGGGTAGACGAAAAAGTCATAATCTCATGATTTATCAAACTTTCATTACATACTCGTAGAATAATAAAATTACAGACAAACTTGTATGTAAACGGAACTGTGTTAGAAATAAGACGCTTTTAGTATCAAATAGAAGAACTATGATTTGTGTAGGATTTAATTTTAATCTATTCTTGATTGTATTTTAACTACATTTTTTGTGAACGTAATAACTTTATTAATATAACACGATTACTGTTACTAGAATTTACATACATATTTATTCATCGCAATACAATATTTGTGGTTAAGTGGTACTACACCATAAATACATAAGTACCTCAAATTTGAATGTAATAATTAGACGTGCGGCAAATTTATTTGGCTAGATGTCATCCAAACTTACAAATGCAACTCTTATGCAATATAAACCTTGCAAAAAACTAATTTTCTTAACTCTGCCATACGGTAAATCGCATTAATATACCTAGTGAAGGCAAATATTAGGGTGTATGTTTGTTACTTCTTTACGCTCAAACGGCTGAACCAATTTTGATGAAAGTTAGTCTGATGCTTTGATCCAGCAAAAACACATAAGCTACTTTTTACCCCGGATTATCGCAAGTAGCATTGTGGGTGCAGCTAGTTACTTTTAAAAACACCCAAGTTTTTCTTCTTGGTCTTCGTATGAGCTAAGTGGCCAAGCTCTGGTGTCGAGTTTTCAAGCCGCCCGAAGGCCTCTGATTTGGCTTAACGACTGTTTGTACTAAGACTAACAGCCGGGACCTACAATTATAACGTGTCACCTGACCCAGGGTAGCGCCAAGGTAAACAATGCTACTTGAAAAAAGACAGACCTGTGCATGGTCACCCATGCAAACACTGTCCGTATCGACCGTAGCTTAGCTTCGATGATCGCGTTTGATCACCTTAGCTATTTTATTTTAATATCAGCAAACTAGAATAAATAGAATAGTAACTTGGCTGATAAAATAGTTCCACGCGTAATCGTTAAATACCGCGGTGGGCGGGGCAAAACAGCTACCTGCGCGCCCGCGTCGAGTCACTTGGCGTGGCACGGCACCAATCGCGTGCGAGCTTTGTATGTGTGTGTTTCGTTGGGATAGCAGTATAATTGTGTGCGTAGATGGATACAAATTCTAAGCGGTAATTGTATGGAGTTACTCTTCCGTTTATTCTAGTTCGCTGGTAAATATTCATAATAATTCATCATGTCAGGAGTAATTAGTTCGCTTCAGAGCTCAAATTTCCTATTCCTATACATTAGTATCAATTAAAGTGGCAGTAATTACCGGAGCGTAAGCCTTCCTAATACCTTACAATTAATTTTCCAGTAAGGGAGCTGATGAAATTGCTTACCTTTTCAACAGGTTCGAAATCAGCGGAATGTGAAGAGTATTCACAATATTAAATATTTTCAGGGCCGATTTGTACGGGTAAAGCGTTTTTGGATATATTTTATAAGCTAAAATGAAAATATTAAGGAGGTCTCCATATATTCTTTTAAAGCTTGCGCTTAATTGCAATTCACCTGATGGTAAGCGATATTGTGATCTAAGGTAGAGCGCGCTTGCCCTGAAGAAACCGGTTCTCTCTTGCCTTAGATTATAGTTGTCGATTATAGTTGTCGGGAACAGGGCAATTGGCAAAGAATTCCACACCTTGGCGGTACGCACAATGAAGGTGGAGGCAAACCGCTTAGTACGCGACTTAGGCACCTCCACTGTATAACGATGCCGCCTTGGTGTTTCCCTACTCGCCCGATGGTGGAATGGAATGAAATATACGTGATTTTCAGAATTTTTGCGCTCAATGTTAATAACAGTAGTTTTCACAACATATTCAGTTTTACGTTACCTATCAAAATAAAATAAAATAAATGAGGGGTCCCATATAAAAAATAAGTGTATTTTTGCGTGAGCCTGACTCACACTAGGCGATTTTTTTTATTACTAGCTCCATATTTTTTGTTTTCCAATTAAAAAAAAAATATTCAAAATTTTATTTATTTCTAGTCAAGACGCGTAACCACATTAGTAAGATACACTATACGCCTTAGGTGGAGCATGCATGTCTGCTTGACTATTAATAGATAAAGCTAGCATCGTACTTACCACATTGAGCTCTTCCATATCGTCACAGTTGAAGGGGAGCGTGCATAGTTTACGCTTCATAAGGAACAGGGCGCGGTCAGGTCTCCACTACCACGGCGTAACACTGCACAGCGACGGTTTTCTGAAAAGCAAACATAAGAGTATTATAGAGACTGGTAAATGACGTTACACCTATAAAAGGCGGCCTTGGTACGTTTATAAAAAAAAAAACTAAGAAATACAGGATTTTATTTGCCCTAAATAACATACGTTAAAGGCAAGTGTACTACAATAATTACTTAATACTTAAAAACATTAGTAAGATTAAATTAAATAAACTTACTAATTTTATTAAATAAATGTTCTACCCCATTAAATACTACACACATTAGCACTTGTTTTTCATGTCTATTAAATTTAAAATACTACAGTTTTCACATGAATAACGATTCTGCAAGCACCATATTCATATATTCGCTTTAATAATAAAAGGAATTACTTTCACAAATACTCTTTATTTTCTGTTTAAACATACCTACTACTATTAAGATTTGTTATTTGCTCTGCCAACTTGTTTTACATTAATATTTTAGTATATCATCCCTGTTTCTGTACTTTAGCTAGTATATTTGCTGGTACTATCATAGCTTATACGAAGAAGAAGAATGTATGTGTTAATTTTATTTACATATACATACACACATTTTTATTACATTTCTCTAACATGAACTTGAAAAATAACTATAATAAATACAAAAAAACAAATTTCATTATTTTATTTAAGAAAGATATCCGCTAAGAAACGCCTGATAAAAAGAAACTTATGATACGAGTACAATACGTTATGTTACATTCACGAAAGGATCTCAGAGAGAGCGTCCAGTGAAGTACTAAACAAACATGCGCAGCAGAGTTCAAAGCGTCCATTTGTAAAAATAACTCTTAAGAGAGAACCACTCTATCTCCGTAGCTGTAAGTAAAACTAATGACCCTCAACTCTGTACAGGACTCGAGTGGAATATCTAATGTGCTCAAAAGAACAGACGATGTCTCGACAAATATAAATTAAACACTTAAATATTCCCAAAGCCAACTTAGTATATATAGGTTGTATGGTAAATATTGCTTTAAACGATAAGGTCGCCAATTTTGGTAAATTTTAAGTAAATTCAATTTTATTGTGTCTTTATTTTTTGATGTTACTACGGTAGTATATTGGTGGCGGACATCTTTAATTTGATTTGATATATATTATGCTACTAGCTGCACCATACCGCGGTATTACTCGCGTTAATCCGGGATAAAAAAATAAAAAAAATAATTTCGAAGTAATTTTGTCTAAAATTGTTGCATTTAATGTTTTTAGCCGTCACTGATTTTTCTTCGGGGGGGTGGTGAAACCCACAAAATGGTGCAACGATCGATTTTAATTATGTTTAAACAATCGTTTCACGACCACAGAAAAATTATGCTTTTTTTGCAATCCAAGGGATGCTGTACCTAAAAGGTAAAAACGAGACCCTATTACTAAGACTCCGCTGTCTGTCTGTCTGTCTCCAGGCTATAAAAATATTATAAATTTGAAATAAAATAAATATTTAAGGGGGACCAATACAACAATGGTACGGAACCCTTCATGCGCGAGTCCAACTCGCACTTGACCAATTATTAAAAGTACTTGATTTGTAACGTTTAAGAAGAATTTCTTCGACGGATATTAAACGTAAACTTCAGAGCGCTCTTTTGTTTCATGTTTTGGGCGAATTATTAAATTTCAAGTTAAATTTCCCGTGAAACTGACGTCTCCCTCTTGCTTCACTGATTTGTTATGAAATTCCAATGAAATAACTAAGTACAACAATGTTTCTAATTATTTTATTTAAAAGTCGATGTCATAAGATTGCAAAAAAAACGAATTTGTTGGATTTGTTTAAATAAATTCCAATCGAAGAGATCGATGTCTTCTGTAGTGCCATCACTAGCATTGTATGAGTATTCAGAATTTTAGTTTTTAAATTTAAAATTGCTAGCGCTTTGGTGTAAGAACTGTTCTGGCTATTTAACGTATTTAATGGATTATGAAATAATGTTTTTTTATTATAATTATTCATTATTAATATTAATTTTTAACGTATATATCGTGTATTTAATATACAAAAAATACTTTTAATAAGTCTGTCAGTTATTTTAATCGCTCAGTTTTAACTTTAATAATATCTGGCTCCTGATTTTGTTGTTTTACGAGTATATCTGAAATACAGAAATACAGAACTTTATTAGCCCTAAATAACATACGTTAAAGGCAAGTCATACTACAATAATTACTTAATACTTAAAAACATTAGTTACATAAAATTAAATAAACTTACAAATTTCATTAAATAAATATTCTACCCCACCTAAATACTACACTCCTTAGCACTTGTTTTCCATGTTTATTAAATTTAAAATACTACTGTTTACACATGAATAACGATTCTGCAAGCTCCATATTCATATATTCGCTTAAATTATAAAAGGAATTACTTTCACAAAAACTCTTTATTTTCTGATTAAACATACAACTATTAAGATTTGTTATTTTCTCTGGCAACTTGTTGTACATTAATATTTTTGTATAACATCCCTGTTTCTGTACTTTAGCTAGTCTATTTGCTGGTAGAACTTTACCTACATTCCTACGTAAACAATAAGGAATAACATCTTTTTTATTCCGTAGTATGTATAATCTATGGAAAAAGCCTTCTAATCAAGTAACTTTTCAATCAACCTCAACCAACTTTATACTGCGAAAATAGAAAAAAATAAAGCTACGAAAATCTCTCCAGACCTTTGTAGGGTTAAGTTTTATTTGAGAAAGGGGTCGGGGGTAACGACATTTTCTTGAGTAAGGTATGAAAGAATATTTCCCGAGTATATTGTGTAGTGCGAAGTGCGAAGGACTAAATATTTGCTTTTGTTGTGGCTTCTCGAACGTCATGGTCACTTAAATAAACTTAACTTCGATAATAAGAGTACCTTTGTTACTTCCTTATTATTATATTGTTTTTTAATAACACTTTTTCCCTTTTGAAAAATGAATTTAAAAATATATGTACATGGTTTATTTATTTTATGGCATCACATATAAATTATGGTATATAAAAGTTTATGTGTTTAAATGAATTGTTTTAATATATTAATTTTATTTTCAATAGTTAAAATACACTCGTTTTTATAGCTTACCGTTTATCGAATACAAGTACAATATAAAAGCTATAAAAAATTTACGGTTCAAGTTATTCAGAATTTGAAATCTAGACTGACAAGAATTAAAGAACCAGTTTTTTAATTCTAAAATTTTCTACATAATTATACTGAATAAAACAAAAATTTATATAAAATTTCTTTTGGTCCTTTTACGAGTATATACGTTTTTATAAATCAATTTCGTAATAACTTGAACCATTAATGAACTACAACATTAAAACTGTGTAAAATTCCAAAACAAAGACAAACGGTAAAATCTTACTTGACGTTTTCCTTCAAAAATATGTTACCATTTCTTTTACATTTTCTTCTTCCAATTTCCAAGTCGCCCGAGGGCTTTTGACATGCCTCTACGACTGTACTGACTTATTTCATTCCCAGTTCGGAAAAAGAAGACACAAAAAAGCCTTTGGTAATGTCGAAAGAGTTACATGCTCCATATTGAAACAACAATGAATGATTCGTTGTTTACAAAGTAAGGTAACAAAATACTTCATTTTATAATGTAAAAAAAAGACTCAAGGCATGTCAAACCATAATGGAGAGAAACATGTTAGAGATACAATTCTCCGATAGAATACCCAACGTAGGATGAACTGCGGTCGACAAACAAAGAAGGAACGAGGGAGACCAAATAGAAGATGGGAGGGATTGTTCACATAGATACACGGATATGAATGGACACGAATTGCGCGAAATAGGAAATTATGGAATAAACTGGTATAAATGAAACCTCATTGGCAGGTGCCAATTAAGCGAACGACAGCTATATAAAAAAACAATAATAATACCTTTACTGACAATAAAAAATCGCACAATTAATACGACTTAATAATTATGCTAATTGAACTACAGATTGTCAATCCAACCTGTATATATTCTAATCATTTGAATAAGTAACTACATTGAAATTAAGTAGGATAAAGTTTTAGACAATTGACAAATGCTTAAAATGTGTAATGTCAAAGTCAATGTCATTTTTTTTTTAATATAAGACACTTTACAGTTACATAATAACCCATGAGGCATTGCAATTATTTACTGGAGATAAGTTTTTGTTGTTGAATGTAAGGCTTTTTTACTTTTACTTTTTTTACTGTTTACTTATAATGTTATATAATTTAGCTTGTTTCCACAAGACGTCAGTCAGGCTCGTTGAGTTCAACGGATCAAAGAGCTTTTGGGTCGGTTTAAATTGCTCCTGCTCATTCAACCGATTCTGTGTAAAAGTCAACTGTGTTGTTGGTATCTAAGAGAAAATGTTGTTTTTAGTTTCGTGGCGTTAAAAAAAACAAACGAAAAACCTCATAAGAACGGCGTTGGTTTGTCAAAGACAATATTGGACGTTTTGTCATCATCATAAATAATTGTCCAAGTGCGAGTTGGGCTTGCGCTTGAAGAGTTCCGTGCCATTGTTGTATGGGAGCCCCCCTTAAATATTATTTTTTCTCATTTTTATAGTTTCATTTGATAGATAATTTACATTTATATATTTTGTAAAAATTTAAGTGTCTAGCAGCTACCGTTATTGACATAATAACAAAAACTGCGAAAACTAACACGTTTATTGTATGAGGTAAATATTTTTTATTTCGCGCAGCAAAATGCGATATTTAATTTTGCTTATTGTCATTGAATAAACGTGGTAAGGCTTAACAGATCCGCCCAATGCGAAGTTTTTCAGGGAACGGCTTCATACATACTATGCGAGTAGCGCAACTGAACCGCGTTAGTAGGTTCAGTTGCTGAAATACCAGCAGCTAATCAGCAATAAAGAATATTGAAATTGGAAAGACGAATGAAAGAAAAAACATGAATTATGCACAAAAAAAACCTTTTATGATACATAATTAAGGTGAGTGCACAAATGATATACTAAAATGATTCAAAATAAATCTTGCATTCATGTTTCTATATTAAGAAGATTATTTTTTAAGTATTATAAAAGCAAATACATCGAACGTATTTCAATATAGGTTGTTTTGGAATGCAGTTTCTTTACATTGAACCAAGGATTCGCTTCCACATTTATAGTACGGACGGTCAAGCTCCTTGCCGGAATCCCTGTTCCACTGAACTACTTACCTTACTGTCTTCAAGACGAGAGTGAACCGGTTTTCGCTATTTTCTTCCCACCTTAAAATAGTTTTTTCTTCCCCCACCACCCCATAAAGTTTTGTACTATTAAACCTGTATGAATTATTTCATTTTATTTACTTAACTATGTACACACTTTCATGTAAGAGCACTTCTAAACGTGAGCGGTATTCCACTTAACTTTACGATAATACGTCAAACCTGTACTATATTTCCGACTGTTACTTCTTGGCGTAATGGTTACCATGCCGGACTGCCAATCAGAAGGTTCCGGGTTCGATTCCCGGCACAGCCAACATCTTTGTGCTGAACTAAATTTGTTGTCTGTTGGTCTGGATGCTAAATATGTATATAAAATATGTATGTATATTAGTTAGCAACCATAATAAGAACTAGAAATGTGTGGAAATGTGAAAATAATAATACTAAATATTTAACGTGTCATCCGACCAATGAAACCGACCATATGAACATACCACCTAGGTCATACTAAAAAGAAGATGAAGAAGGCCAGGAAGGAAAAAAGATCAGTAAAACTATTTTGACTAAATCAGATTGAGTGGGAATCCTACGACGAACCTACAGAATATTTTTATAATTGTGTGCTGCGTTCGTGGCTCGCGTCGATGGACCGAAATTTCATGAATTTCACACATTACTTTTTAGAGTTGAGAAAATTATAATAAATTATTTATTATAACCAAAAAGGTCGCACACACTGAATGCTCTCTATCTTATAAAATGTTTTTCTTTATAAATCTGGAACATTCGCCTCCAATTTAGCCACCAATCTACCCCCCAATACGCCAAACTCCTAATCCCTTTGTTGAACTTAAAATGTTGGCGCATATTGGAGCGATATGGACGGCGCCTTGGTTCGCTTATTCGGTTGAAGTACGGCGTCAGTCGATGCGCCAACCCTGCTAGTAAAGTCGTGCAATTCGCGTAGGTTTGTCGGCACAACAAACCAGTTCACTAAAATTAAGCTTAACTGCTTAAATTTGAAGTATGTTTGAGCATGTGATAGAAGCGATTTATTAAACCTGTGAGCTTAAAGCATCGGTATTTCGGTCATGTTTCGTCAAAGACGGTAAACGATCCTCGTTTACAATTAAATTAAATTACATGTTATTTAGTTAAAGAGGACTTTTGTGTGGCTTCTAAACTCTACGCCAGAGCTCTGTTATTTATAATATATGATATTGAAGATAAAAACCAAAATGAAATGATTAAATGAAGACACGTTCGTTTATGCCTACACTGCCACATTTAAATATATATTTGTTTTTCAACCAAACTAAACTCGTTGTAACTGAGACTCATTATATATTTGTTTATTTATTAAGCTAAGATAAGGATAATACCTTGGTTTTACAGATTTTGCTATAAATCCAGGTGAGATTTGATTGTTACCAGTTTTTTTATACCGTTAACGATTTCTAGCAACTGCAACTAATCTTCAAAAACTAAAATTATCAAGCAAATTTAACGTTATCATATTTTGGAACTCTAATAATTCTTAGCACTGAATTAAAGATAATAAAACTGAAAAAACCACAGCCCTATCTAACATTTACGCAGGATATTATAGTATTTTTCAAAATATGCTATTTTGTTCCCGTAGCACCTTTAAGAATATTTAACCAGCTAGTTCAAAATAATAAAATAGAAGCTTGAGGATTTCTCACAACGATTTTAGTCACCATTCGAATCTTAACTTCGCTTTAAATGTCTACGTATCGACAACCAAGAGCGGACTTAGCAAACAATCTTGAAAGACGATAGAACTCATTATAGATTCCTATTCAGCCGTTGTTCCAAATCGCTTTAGAATTTACTCGAAGGAGTTTGAGATTCATTGCACGAGACAGTTTGAGAATCAAAAGGCAACACGTCTGGAAACAGTAAATGGGGAGGTTGATGGGAATAGATAAGGAGAACCTTTCTGCAGGTCGCATTGTTTCTCAGAAGAGAATTATTTAAAAATATAGATAGATATCTATCTATATTCTATATATTATCTATATCTATATATAGATTTTAAAATATAGATAGATATCTATATATAGATAGATATCTATCTAAATTCTATATCTATATTTTTAAATAATTTTGGAAGAAATCAAATAAGAAATTAAATATAGATAGATATCTATCTATATTTTAAAAGACAGATATCTACCTATATTTTTATAGAATTCCCTTCCTTAAAAAATACATTATTTATCGGACACAAACATGAAATTAAAAAATAATAAAAAAAGGCTTACAAATAAATTATAAGTGTGCCACAATTAGCGGTCTTATCGCTTAAAGCTATCTCTTCCAGGCAACCTTTTTATATGTTTTTTCTGCAATATAATATAAAATATTTATTTATTAGGTATTCAGTTTTTCAAATCAAGTCGTAATTGTACAGATTTGAGCCGCGAATGTCCATATTCGACGTGATTTTAGTTGTTTTGACTATGGTGCAGAACGTGCCGTCTCTTTCTGGCCACCTTAGATGAAAAGAGACGGGGCTTCTTTAAATTTAGTTTCGTCGTGTGTGCCGCTGAATCGCCACAAATGTATGTTACAATGTATTTTTGGCGTTTTTTTTTGTTATTTTTTTATTCACACACGGCTGGTTAACCCCATACAGAACCATTTCTAGTTTGTGTTATGGGTACTAACACTACTGATATATTACATATACATACATTTATATTATACCCAGAATCACAGCCTACAAATTTTGATGTTGGCTGTGGCAGGAATCAAACCTGGAACCTTCTGATTGAGAGTCCGGTATGGTAACCATTACGCCAACGAGGTCGTCAATCCAATTCTAACCACTTTATCTTATTTCTTTACTTATTACTCAAGGAAGTATGATTAGTCGGCTGCAAAAGACTTCCAGGAATTCAAAAAAGCCAATTTCATCAGGAAATAATTAAAGGGGAAACCAAATAAAGGCTTTTCGAAGGAAAAGGCTTGACTGAAAATTAAAATTTGATTAAATAAACGCTTTTATAAGCAAACTTATTGTGATTATACAGATATTTTAAAACGTTTTTAAACATGTTTTTGTTTTTAAATAACCTATTGTGACTCAGGCGTTACTTTGCGGAAATCCATTGTAAATAGAAGACAAAATTAAATGTTTAGTATATTTCCGCTGTGATCTGAAACCCAAATTAAGCAAAGGAAAAATTAAAATATTTACAGCGAAAGTACACTAAATAATACTTGGTTTTGTCTTCTATGTTTTTTACACGCTTATTAGTAGCTAGTTAGGAATCGGGAGCGCTTCAATATCTTTTTAAAAACTATTATAAAATTAAACTACTTAAAATAGGTGTTGAGTGTCGAAGATTTTATTCTAAACTGTTCTTAATGCTAGGTCTTATTTCTAATGAAATGTTTGCTGATACGGCAAAGCCCGGGTGGCCGGATTCTATGAATCGTCGCTATGCCGCATCAGCTTTCATACAGGGTTATATGCCTATACTTAAGACTACAGGGTTATATGTTTATATATCTACGACTATGGGAATATAACTCCTTCCCCCTCAGCTCGAAGTTCACGGGAAACGGAGTTTTCCGAGAACTTCGCTCACAAATTGTGGCCCCCAAAATACAATAGTCTGGTGTGGACTAGGTGATTAGAGGCTACGGAACTATGCTAGATTACATTTTCTTATGCTAATTCTTATTACTAGTGTTGTCTCCGCAATACGCGTCTCCTGCTTCGAGGGTGAGCAGAGGCAACGAGCTTATATTAATTACAATCGGGTAGTTAGTAAAATAGGGTTTTCATTTACATTTTCATTATCGTTTACACTGATTTCATGATTTTCACGAGATTTTCGCACGAGGGGCACTATTTTTGACCATATTAGGTATACCGAAAGTATTAAAACCATTAGATAGAGAACACTTGTGGCAATGCCAAGACTTTTCACTTCACTTTTCACATTTGGGTTATGGGCACTTTTCACACTTTTCTTTAGTATATAGTTCAGGTGTTGTACGTCATCCAGTTTAACGCCTTGCAAGTCTACGGTTTCGGTTTCTTCTGTAATCTTTTCTGGTAAAACAGGTAAATGTATAACAGGCACGTAGTTATATATATATTTCTTGATTCAAGAAAGCGGTTTGCTCGTAGTTGTAGAGTACCAATTGTAACGTCGCAGGGTTTTTGAATAGTAAGGATGTATGTACCTTTCAATGGCTTCTGTGTGACGTCATCTCTGCATTTTTGTGTAAGTACTTTCTTATGTTTAGAGAATATAATCCAACTGTTATCAGAGATTTTCTGAGTCTTCAAATCTTCAGTAATGACTTGTCGCAAGGTACATTTCGATACGTTTTGTCGATATTTCATTAGTTGTTCTATACAGGTTTCTCTGGTATACGGGACGACGTCGTTTTCGGAGCAAAGGTACTCTTTGGCTGTTACCTCTTTACATCTTCGGGCAATCGTTCGGTAGCTTTTCTCACCCTGGAGTAAGTAAGGATATTCGGGGATGATGGTAAGGGTATTTTCGGTGGAGTGGTTAAGCATGGGTAATGGGTACAATTTGTAATATATATAACATTCTTTCTCTACAAGTGGGACGTCAATAATAAATCTTATGCTACTGTTCTTAAGGTAGGTTTTTACAGAAAACGTTTCCTCTAAATTAATTAAGTTCTTATCATTAACAGGATACATGAGGCTACCGTAGGTACTAATTTCGTTTAACAGTGTCAGTAGCTCTACAGAGTCTATTACAGTTTTGTGCAATACTGATACTTTACTAAGGGCTAAAGCTGTCTCTACATCGCTTAGTCTAATCGAAATGGTACGGAAGTTATTTATAAAAAGGTTAAATATATTTGTTATATGGAACATAAGTAATTCATCGTTTTCCTTTGATTTTATAAACATTTCTATTTTACTAATTCTATCGTTTATAATCTTAGTGTTCTCATTTACAATTTTACTTGAATTGACTATGTGGTCCAACATTTCGGAAATAATGGTGATCTTATTAGAAATAGCTTGCTCGCGAGTTATTGTATCTGTTAATAACTGTTCGAAATGGATAGCGTCGTCGTTATCTAGATTTCCTGTTATGACTTTGATTAGAGAGCCTAGTGGATTCATAAGACCGCGTTTTACGCGCTTACTCGGGATTAACTGTTGTAATTTCTCTGTAGCTTCATCGCGGATGTAATTTATTTGTAACTGGAAATCTTTTAGTTTATTAATAATGGAGGAAACATTTTTAGAAGAGGATAATTTAGCACAAAATTTAGAGTATTGTTTCGTGTTAAATTGTAAGTCAGAAGTTATACCTGTTAAATCTATAGTTTTTATAATTGACCAGTTTTCGTATTGTAGAAACGCACGGCCTTGCTTTACTGGGAGAAGACCTGGGTTTTCAGTTATTTCCTGAAGTTGAAGGCCCTGGCTCGGGAGGTCTTGGGCTTGGATGACCATCGCCGTCATCAGGAGGAAGCACCATCTGTGGAGGGCGTTTTATGTTTCTAATTGGGACCTTAGTATCTCTGTCTCTGATTTTTATGGATACTACGTTTAGTTGTGCTTTACCGGTTACTATTGCTTTTTGGTATTTTGGTTTATACTTCAATTGTCTTTTATTTACTGCTCTTGCGTGTAGCTCTTGACCTTCTTTAAAGGCTGGTAAAATCTCAGATAAGGTCGAATGGAGTCGCTCTACTACTGTAAAATATGATTTTGATTCTATTGGAAATATGTCTATGAAAAGTTCTTGGAACGGGGCGTCTTGCGTTTCGGTTAGTTGTAAAAATGGTTTAAGGGGTTTACGATCGTACTTAGACTCGGCTCTACATTTATCACACGAATTAATTACTGCTGCGACGGTTTCGCGCATATCTGGCCAAAAATAGTTTCTTTTTATTCGTTTTACTGTTTCTGTTATACCGCGATGACAAGTTTTTCCTTCGTGTAATTTTTTTATTATAAGCTTCTGTTCATCCTCACCTTCGACATTTATTACTCGTTCGGTACATTCCTGGAAGTTAATTGAGTCCTTTTTAAATAATGACGTCACAATGTTACTAAATTCGCGTCGGAGTTGAGGCGTTTCGAAATATATGAAATATTTTAACTTTGGTTTTATGTACTTTTTTAGAAACGTACAGATAAAATCGGGTTTTCCGTGAGGTAGAAATACTTCTAAGATTTTTTGATGTTTTGTGGATAAATCGGTCATTTGCAATTCATTTTCATATTTGTGGAACACTAGTATTTGATTTGATTTGGTGTCTATGGCTTCATGTAGTATTGGTATGCCTAATGATTCTAAGTCTCTACCAGATTGTATTGTTTCGGTAGCGCTGGAGCTTGAATCTGTGCGCACTAAACATTCGGGTTCCTTTTTAAATATATTATCTATTGTATCAGAGTCAGAAACAGTGATGGGGCTGTCAGTTTCGGTCCTTTCAGAGTCTGAAATAGATATTGTATCTGAGTGATCGCGGTCGGCGTTGGAGTCACGGTTTTCTAAATTAACTATCATTGGTATATCGTCACCGAGTTCGTCAGTACTTAATGCATTAAGTTTTAGGTGTGACAGTGAGTCCGCGTTAGCGTTTAACTGCTCGTTCTTGTGTTTTAGTTGTTCTACTTCTACTTCAGCCAAAACGGTAGTATAGTTTATATCGCATGTTATATTTTCGTTGAGTTGAGGTGGTTCGTTGATAAGCGGTTTCTTACAGTTTACCGGTAGTTTCACGCGGTTTTCACTACACGAAGTTAAATTTAGGGCCTGGTCACTGTCGAGTTTGATGGGGATCGAGGCGCGTTTAGTTTTGAAAATTCGATTTTCTAAATCTATTTTAGCGTCAAGTTTAAGCATCAAATCTAATCCAATCACGCCGTCATATTTTGGGTCTACTTCGTAGATATAAAACTTTTGTTCGCAGTCCGCATTAAAAGCCGAAAAGAGTGGGATGTTAATTACTTCTTTATGCGTGCTAGAGGCATGCGTACTATTAACTGTAAACAATTTATAAGACTTGTACGCTGCGTAGTACTGATCGGCTTTAGATGGGCTAATGAAACATTTGCTACTACCACAATCTATCATAAATTTGCCGTTTATTTCAGGGATATTCATGTATGGTAATTTTCGAGAACGGTCGTAATTTAGTTCAACTACCTCGGGCTTTTGGACAAAGGTAATACAATAATTTTCCGCACTTATCTGTTCTTCCTTTTCGTCAGGATCCATTTCCGGTTGGCAAGGCTGCTCGGCGCCAGCTTCGGTGTAATAATTAGCGTCGATTGCCTGTTGCTCGTCGTATGTGCCATATATAGGGGTGTTATAATCGTAAGGCATGTACATACCTTCTTCCATTACTTGCATCTCGTTAATGGGTACCTTTGGCAGGGCTGGTGCAGTTCTCATTGTCACGTCGCCTGAAAATAGCTGTGGTGGTCGATAGCTCTGAGGTTGCGGGGGTTGATACCCGAATTGTCCCGGCTGTGGTCTGAAGCCAAACTGTTGGGGTCTATATCCAAACTGTCCTACTTGAGGTCTAAACCCACCTTGATTCATTTGTAGCGGAGGTCGATACCCAAACGGTGCTGCTTGGGGTTGCAGAGTATACTGGTGAGCTTGAAAGTTTGGTTTGAAGCCCGACTGCATCGGATGTCGTATAGGTTGCGAGGTAAATAACTGTGGCCTATACTGACCTTGATTTGGGACTCCGAATTTAAATTGTGGAGAAGCTTGAGGCGGAGGTTTCCAGTTTACTGTGTTTTGGTTATTTAAGAGTTTAGCTTTTATCTGATATTGCTCATGGAAATTCACCTCTTCTATTACCTGTTTTAAGGCGTCCTCTAGGTTTTTCGGATTTTTCAAACGTATGACCCTGACCATATGCTCTGGGAGATTGTATAAGAATACATTAAGGGCTGTGTTGTTATGTATTAGTCTTTTAGCGTTTTTTACTTCGTCTGAATTTATTAAATTTTGGTTAATTTTTGCAAAAAGGGTGGCCCTTACGTTTTGAATGCGGCCGCAGAATTCTAGGTACGTTTCTCCGGATTTTAACTTCATCGATTCTAATTCGATGGCCACTGACTCCTCGCTGCGAGGGTCTCCAAAATGTTGAATTAGTAGTTCTCTCAGGTTGTCGTAATTTAAAAAATCTTCCCTCTCACTGACTAACGCGGCAGCCTTCCCTTTTAATTTGCTAGTGATGCATTGCATCAGATACTCATTTCGCTGATTACTTCCTTGGAAATGTTGGATAACATACTCGCACTTTTTTAAGAACAATGTTAACGTATTCGCGTCACCCTCATATTCAGGAATTAGTTTTAACATATCCCTTAGAAGGGGAGGTGCTAATTGCGCTGCGTTGTCAACCATTTTTCTTAGTAAGTATAACACAAAAAAAAAAAAAAAATATCTAAACACTATGTGCGGTTTAAGTCACGTTAACCTATTCTATAATTACTTAAAAATACAATTTCTTAACTAAAACGAGCAATTTTCGCTACGTTTTCCTTAATTTAATGTGTGCAGTTTCAGTCACAATTTTCTTAACTAAAACGAGCAATTTTCGCTACGTTTTCCTTAATTTAATGTGTGCAGTTTCAGTCACAAACTTAAACTAAATGTGTGATTTTAACACAAGATATTGGATGGGAATGGGTGGAACAAGCGGAGGATTTTACTCTGGGTGTGCCACTTACATGCCCCGCATCGCCGACGTCCAACTCATTTATTTGGTTCGTGGATAATCGGATGGCTCCACGCGATGCTGCTAGCCACCAATGCTGCCACGCTCGTACACTTTTCACGGATTCTACGCTCGGTACTCGCGATGACAGCAGCCGATTATCCTACCGGCTGCGCCAGTTAGGAATCGGGAGCGCTTCAATATCTTTTTAAAAACTATTATAAAATTAAACTACTTAAAATAGGTGTTGAGTGTCGAAGATTTTATTCTAAACTGTTCTTAATGCTAGGTCTTATTTCTAATGAAATGTTTGCTGATACGGCAAAGCCCGGGTGGCCGGATTCTATGAATCGTCGCTATGCCGCATCAGCTTTCATACAGGGTTATATGCCTATACTTAAGACTACAGGGTTATATGTTTATATATCTACGACTATGGGAATATAACTAGCTTCACCTGTATGTTTGTTTGTTTGTAACCCACTTTATTGTTTGTGACTTCTTTGGGCGCGATTTTGACCCACTTTAAACGGCCAGATTTCGTTGAAACTTTGTAGATTTATGAGGACCGATGACAATACACTAATTTGATAAAAATATTACAATGTTTTGTATTTTTGTTTGTATCTTTGTTTATAACTGACTTCTTTGGGCGCGATTTTGACCCACTTAAAACGGCCAGATAAGCGTGTTTTTTGGTTTTTTTAAACTACTATTATTGTATATATGTGTATATATAATGTATAAACATATATATTGTTTTTTTTTCTTTGTACAATCAGTCGTTACGCGCTGTAAAGGGCAACAATCTGAATAAACAGTGTACATCTATCACATCTATCTATCTAATTATATTTCAGGTCAAAACGGTTGACACCGCTCAGCCCGGCTAGTAAATAATAATTGGCCAAGTGCGAGTAAAGCTCACGCAAGTATGGTTCCGTAACATTATCTAAACAAAATGGCGAAAAAACGCATTTTTAGAATAAATGTGTTTTTTCGCCATTTTGCGGCATTCCCCTGAAATATGTCGTTATAGAGATCAAGTGAAAAATTGTTCGGAAATTACGTTTTAATTTACGTATTCTATCATTTATTTTGAAAAGTAATATAGAAATACTCTGTGAAAGCGTCTATCTGTTGCCGTGATTGATTTTATCGTGATTTTTTACATCAAATGGCGTTCATTGTTCAAAACCTTCACTAACATTTAAATTTTTCAACACAAAAGTACTTAATTTTCTTATCTAATTGGTTAAACTCCTGTACTTAACTGGTTGGATACTTTTTATTCTAGATTTACGCGGGTAATAAAATGTAGTAAAATATACATTCTTTTGAATAGTTGTTTACCTATTTCAAAGCGGTATAAAAGAGTCAATATTCAGTGAATAATGTATCGATAAATATTTATTAATATTCTTGCTGTTTGGAAGAGAACAATAATGGGCAATGAATTTTAATGATGTTTTCTTGCTTCGTTGTTGTTAATAATATTAAAAAGTTATAAGATTTTAATTTCTGTTAGATACGAAAACATTCTAGGTTTTATAAGAGCGTAAAATACAAATAATATTATTATTATTTAGCAACTGTTGCTCGATGCCTTTCAATCTGACGGCACCTGGTTCGATCGCGACCCTACACCAATGACTTGTTTTTCAAGTTACGTGTGGATTTGCACTCGCTCTACGTTAAAGGAAACATCGTGAGGAAACCGATATGTTGAGGACCATAATATTAAAAGACATGTGTCATCCGCCAGCTAGTACTTGGCCCGCGTAGTGGATTACGGTCTATATTTTTCTCCTCGTGAGAGAAGGCCCCGAGTCCCATCTGTGGGAACGTATACAGGGCGGCTTATGTTAATTATTTTTTTACTCTGAAAGAAAGAAGGAAAGAAAATACATTTATTGAGCATAATACAATAAAATTGTTTTAAAAAACAAAGAACCGACTTCAAAACACAACTAAAAAGGGAAAAATAATTTTAAGCCTACATCAAATCAAGAATAGTTATATAAGTAGAATCGAAGAGTTTATTTCATGTACTTATAAAAAACTATTTTAAATTTTTATGAATCCTGTATTCTTGGAGTCGGTGCCAGCAAAGAAAGACAATTGAAAATAGTTTTTTTAACAAACATTAAATTGTTCTTCTTAGATGGCACCGACTTCAAGAAAACAGGATTAATAAAAATTTAAAATAGTTTTTTATAAGTACATGAAATAAACTCTTCGATTCTACTTATATAACTATTCTTGATTTGATGTAGGCTTAAAATTATTTTTCCCTTTTTAGTTGTGTTTTGAAGTCGGTTCTTTGTTTTTTAAAACAATTTTATTTTTACATTTTTAGTGGTTAGTCATGATATTTTTTAAGTTTTAGCTATAGAGAGCCAAATAAACTTCACGATCAAAAAACCTCTGGCGTATACCAGGCAGGCAACCAATTGCGAGCAAATTGAGCTGTATGCTAGCGAAGCGAGCGCGAAAATATTCACCGTATTTGTTCGAACCGTTTGAGCATAAAGAAGTCCAAAGCAGCACAAATTACATAATGTTTATTGTGTCAAAACGTAATAGAACCAATTGCGAGCGAAGCGAGCCGGATGCGAGCGAAGCGAGCTATGCGCGAGCGAAGCGAGCGCGAAAATTTCCACCGTATTTGTTCGAACCGGTCGAGCATAAAGAAGTCCAAAGCAGCACAAATTACATAATGTTTGTTGTGTCAAAACGTAATAGAACCAATTGCGAGCGAAGCGAGCCGGATGCGAGCGAAGCGAGCGCGAAAATTTTCACCGTATTTGTTCGATCCGTTTGAGCATAACGAAGTCCAAAGCAGCACAAATTACATAATGTTTATTGTGTCAAAACGTAATAGAACCAATTGCGAGCGAAGCGAGCCGGATGCGAGCGAAGCGAGCTATGCGCGAGCGAAGCGAGCGCGAAAATTTTCACCGTATTTGTTCGAACCGTTTGAGCATAAAGAAGTCCAAAGCAGCACAAATTACATAATGTTTGTTGTGTCAAAACGTAATAGAACCAATTGCGAGCGAAGCGAGCCGGATGCGAGCGAAGCGAGCTATGCGCGAGCGAAGCGAGCGCGAAAATTTTCACCGTATTTGTTCGAACCGTTTGAGTATAAAGAAGTCCAAAGCAGCACAAATTACATAATGTTTGTTGTGTCAAAACGTACCAAAAGTAATTGCGAGCGAAGCGAGCTATGCGCGAGCGAAGCGAGCGCGAAAATTTTCACCGTATTTGTTCGAACCGCTTGAGCTTGAAGAAGTCCTAAGCAGCACAAATCACATAATGTTTGTTGTGTCAAAACTTACTAGAACCAACAGCGAGCGAAGCGAGCCGGATGCGAGCGATCCGAACTATGCGCGAGCGAAGCGAGCGCGAAAATTTTCACCGTATTTCTTTAAACCGTTTGAGCATAAAGAAGTCCAAAGCAGCACAAATAACATAATGTTTGTTGTGTCAAAACGTACTAGGACCAAGGGCGAGCGAAGCGAGCTGGATGCGAGCGTATCGGGCAATGCGCGAGCGAAGCGAGCGCGAAAATTTTCACCGTATTTGTTCAAACCATTTGAGCATAAAGAAGTCCAAAGCAGCACAAATTATATAATATTTGGAGTGTCATAAGCCCAAAACATCCTGGGGGAAAGTCGAACGAAGTGGGATAACTCCTAGCGAAGCGAGCCCGTAAATATTTTTTTTATCCGTTCGAGTGTCTAGTCTATTAATATATTATCAAATTTTACATGAGTGAAATCTGTATTGCCGTATGAGCGCGAAGAAGTGAAATAGGTTATCGAGTTATTTGGGTATCCCAAGGGAATAGCAATGACTTTTAAGATAAAAAGTAACCTTCGTGTTATACAAGGTCTAGTCTACCCCCATATCAAATTTAAGCGAAATCAGTGTGTCATGTGTTATTTGGTGCATCCCACGGGAACAGTAATTATTTTCGGGATAAAAAGTAGCCAATGTGTTAACACATAGTCTAGTCTATCTTCATCTCAAATTTCATCAACATCAGTACAGCCGTTCGGGCGTGAAGAAGTTATAAAGATTTATGTGTTATTTGGTGCATCCCACGGGAACAGTAATTATATTCGGGATAAAAAGTAGCCTATGTGTTAACACATAGTCTTACCTATTTTCATCTTAAATTTCAAGAATATCAGTACAGCCGAACGAGCGTGAATCTCTCTTCGGGCGTAAACATAACCTAACTTTTTAGGTTTTCCTTCGATTTCCCTAGGAATCCATCATCAGATCCTATTTTGGTGACAATGGGACCAATTTAGAACCATACTCTTTCAATTAAAAAAAGAATTTTGAGAATCGATCCACAAATGGCTGAGAAATCGGTGAACATACATAAAAAAAAAAAAAAATACATACACGTCGAATATATAACCTCCTCCTTTTTGAAGTCGGTTAAAAACACTTACAATTAATGATACGAGTAGATAATTAAGGCATTTAAATCTAAGTTGCATACCTTTTTGTGTAAAAAAGCATACTATAGTGTTAAACTCTTCCTTAACGATAAGTGTTTTTGTAAATATTAACTTCATACTAAATATTAAAATCATGTCTGTAAGCCCTACGGGCAAAAACTAGAGGAATCACTACATACATTTTAGTTGTAAATAATTTTAACTTTTATGACATTTTATAATACCACCTATGTACCTAGTTTTAAAGACAAATAAACTATTCATTCATTCATTCATTCATTCATTCATTCATTCATTCATTCATTCATTCATTCATTCATTCATTCATTCATTCGTTCATTCGTTCGTTCGTTCGTTCATTCGTTCGTTCGTTCGTTCGTTCATTCGTTCATTCATTCATTCATTCGTTCATTCGTTCATTCATTCATTCATTCATTCATTCATTCATTCATTCATTCATTCATTCATTCATTCATTCATTCATTCATTCATTCATTCATTCATTCATTCATTCATTCATTCATTCATTCATTCATTCAGTCATTCATTCAGTCATTCATTCATTCATTCATTCATTCATTCATTCATTCATTCATTCATTCATTCATTCATTCATTCATTCATTCATTCATTCATTCATTCATTCATTCATTCATTCATTCGTTCGTTCATTCATTCATTCATTTGTTCATTCGTTCATTCATTCGTTCATTCGTTCATTCATTCATTCATTCATTCATTCATTCTTTCAATCATTCGTTCATTCGTTCATTCATTCATTCATTTCATCATTCATTCATTCATTCGTTCATTCGTTCATTCGTTCATTCGTTCATTCGTTCATTCATTCATTCATTCAATTATAACTATAGGCTTTCGCTTGAACACAATATCCAAACATCCTATTAAACTACGTAACCCAGGTTGTATGTCAGAGCAAACTAAATGTGATGAACTAATGAAAAGTTCGGAACGGATTTATCTGTAGGTTTCCTGTATTTTAATCCCTACCCATGCCACCTGGTGACCTAATTGACCGCGTGAGCAAAGTGAGCGAAGAACCACTGCGTACATTTTTCGTTTAAAAACTGGCCAGTTACCTTAAATCAAGATTTAAAAAAAAAACTGAATAATATTATAATAGCGAAACTTTGCATACATATTTGTATATGTATGTGTATATGTGTATTTTTTTCTTACATCTTCACACTCCAATTCCTTGCCGGAATCCTTGGTCCCACTGAACTACAACCTTATTGTCTTCAAGGCGAGAGTCAAAATTTCTTTTTGACAAGGGCGATCCATCGTAGACTGCAATGTCACTTAACAGTGAGTTGTGGTCAAGCGCAAGCCTATCATGCATAAAAAAAAGAAAAAAAAAGATCTTAAATCATTATCATATCTTAGGCAACAAAACTGTAGACCAGTGTCATTTATTCGCGAGGTCTACCGGTCATAGAACTGGCAGTAATATGTTCGCAAACTGAATTAACCTAATTAGTAGTTTGTTCTGGACTCAGCCCAGAGGGCTTGGAAGCGAAAAATGGTGACGTAACATTTAATTTAAAAAGTTTAATCTGAGTTGAATAATTTTAAATGAATGATGGATTTTTTATTGCGAGTTTTCAGAACTGGATGTCACGTTTAATAGTAGGTTCTGAAGGCTAGTCTTAGTACAAGTAGTCGTAAAACCAAGTCAGAAGCCTTTGGGCGGCTTGGAAACACTCGATATCAGAGCTTGGCCACTTAGCTCTTACGAAGAAGAAGAGGAAGAAGACCTGGGTAGTTCTCACTATTTTTCTGTAGAAGTCGCTGAAATCAATTGTACGTCAAAGCTACAATATATGTTTCAATAGGAAACGTAATCACGAAACGTTAAAGTTAAGAATCATTTATTATACGAGCTAGTTCAAATGTTCATAACTAGATGGCGAATGAGAAGACATACACATTGAAAGATTTTTATATCCGAGATATAAAAATCAAAATTGGCCTAACACAGCGTTAAGGATGTTGTATTTCATTTGTGCTAATGTGGCTCAACCATAGGCGATGTTTTTCCTGACGTTCCATGTACTTTTTAAATTTCAACTAAGTTAATTGTAGATTTGCACTCACTTTACGGTGAACGAAAACATCCTAAGAAAACCGACACGTTTGAGGACCACATTATCCAAAGACGTGTGACATCCGCCAACCTGCACTTGGCCAGCGTGGTTATGGCCTATAACTTTCTCCTAGTTAGAGAAAGCCCCGAGTCCCAGTAGTGGAAACGGTATAGTAGTCTGCTTATGACTATGATAATTTACTAATACAATTTACATGAACAAGGTCAAGCGAGCAAAAAAAACACCATAAAAATAATAAAGTAATTATAGTATGGTTCCCGTAATAGCCATTATCCCTATTAACACCATCCCACAACAAATAAAGCTTGATGTACAACAAGTGTTTGTTATCACCACACTAAGTAGCTTTTGGCCGTACATTAGCTGGATCATTATCGTACATTTGCCGGTAAACGTCGTACATTTACGGCACGTGACTTATTATAATGTTCTTAATGGTAACCGCGTATTAAATAGGCCTAATGTTTAAAATAATCTGATTTAAATGCTAAGCGACTTGACTAGTGACGTCAGTAGGGGCGTGACACTATAAGTAAAAAAACGTTATACTATTTTTACTAAAGATTTTAATAACAAAGGTTACATTATCATTAGAGAAAGTTTGAAATTGGCACCTGTGTCAGAGAAAATGAAGAGTGGATGGTTAGCGTGGTACGGACATGTAATGCGTAGAGAGGAGATGTATATGACTAGGAGAAGTATGGATATGATTGTAAGAAGTAGCGAAAATAGAGGTCGACCAAAGAAGACGTGGATGTATTGTGTGAAGAAGGATATGAATGAGAAGGGAGTGAATGTGGAGATGACGGCAGATAGAAGGGCGTGGAAGCATAAAACAGGCAGTGCCGACTCCACCCAGTAGGAAAATATAAAGACAAAGAAGTTACGGTTTGCAAAACGTTTTGTCCAAATTCTTGGAACTGTGACAGGGAGTCGGTGTTAAAATAACGTGTTTTAGGCTTTTTTATGCGTAATCGTACGGAACCGGGTTTAACGACCTTGATGGCGTAATGGTTACCATGCCGGACTCCCAACTAGAAGGTTCCGGGCTCGATTCCCGGCACAGCCAACATCTTTGTGGTGAACTTAATTTGTTGACCTTTATAAAATATGTATATCAGTTGTATTAGCAACCATAATACGAACTAGTAATGGCTCAGTGTGGGGTTAACCAGCCGTGTGTGAAATGTGTCCTAATATTTATTTATTTAACCCTTCGTGCATGGGTCCGACTTCCTCTTGGCCGCTTTTTGTACAACGAGTGTAGCACTGAAGAGAAACAAAGCATTGTACGGTGACCCTAAACATAACGCCTAGTGAGCTAAGTATAAAGCTTCAGCCACCAATTAGCCACTACCCTCGCTCTAATGAGCCTTTAATGGACTGGAACGGCCTTTCAGTAACACGATAGCCACTCTCCTCTGTTAGGACAGCTGCTGGAAGCAAGGAGATAGCCACTCTCATCTGTCAAGATAGTGGGCGGGGGGATGAAAGCTTTTCGAGTGCGATGGAAGAGATTGCGTGTATTTAATAGACCTGAAAGTGAATTATGGGATAGATTTTAGTAACGTATGGGCCCTTACTGCGATGAGTAAAAAAGGCGAGTGTGGCTCGATGGTAATAACGTCTGACTTTCAATCAGATGGCCCCTAGTTCGATCCCGGCCCTACACTTGTCTTGACTTGTTTTTCAAGTTATGTGTGGATTTGCACTCGCTTTACGGTGAAGGAAAACATCGTGAGGAAACCGGTATGTTTGAGGAACACAATATCCAAAGACGTGTGTCATCAGCCAACCCCGCCCTTGGCCAGCGTGGTGGATTATGGTCTATATCTCTCTCCTCGTGAGAGAAAACCCCGAGTCCCAGCAGTGGGAACTTATAGTGGGCTGTTTATGCTATGTTATGAGCCCTTAGTGTACTTGATATTTTTATAATTTGTTGTTACAGGCAACAAACACATTGACAAAACTGGCTTGTACATATGTTTGGATAAAATAGCAAGATTTAAAAATTAAAATTGAGGAGGTGCTATTTCTGCGGATCCCAAACTAGGCCACAGCCTGTCTTTCGGTTAATTAAGCTCCTTTTTTAAAACGAATAAATTTAGTAAAACGTAGGTATAAAGAGTTTAAAGCAAAAATTAAAATGATGTTATGTTTTTCTTTTTCACGTGTAATATGGATAATTAAAATTGAGTAAAATATGTTCTTAAATTTGGTCTTAGTAGAAGTGCTAACATCTAAAACGTTTTTTTTTACATTTACTTTAATATGTGTAAATAATAGATTTCGGGCCACACTTTCATTTTTCTGAAACTGTAAGAATTTAAACCTAACGATATTCGTATGTTGTTTGACGACTTCTTCTTCCTTGCCCTATCCCACTAGGTGAGTTCGGCGTCTATCAGCCGTCATCTCTACACTCCACATAATTAAATTTGACGACAAATAAATTGATCCCGACTAAACCCATTTCTGGCAGATATATTTCAAATTCGTCCAAAGAAGCAATATTTGAAAGCGTTCGAAACAAATCGTACAACCTCCTAAGTTGAACTCGACGCAAAGTAGCGATTTATCATTGAAACGTCAGCAATTTGTAGAGGAAGATGGATTGGAGCGCATTACCGAGATCCAGGCTAATCTGATCTGATATACACGGTTAGTGGAATGAGAAAATGTTTGTGTTTGAAGTTTGTAACTCAAACGATTAGTCGGTATGAATTTTAGTGACTGGCTTAGATATATTTCATTCGTGTATGTTTTTATAGTGGTGTATATAATTTTAAGATCAACGAGTTGAGTTAATTACGCTGAGTTTGGTAGAAGATCAAACACGCCGCGAAATTTGGATGTTACAGTTAATCACTTCGTAATATGTTCCTAATTATTATTAGTTTGTAATACTCCTGTTTGGAATAAAGCTATACTACTAATATTATAAATGCGAAAGTTTGTTTGTATGTGTGTATGTTTGTTACTTCGTCACGCTTAAACGACTGTACCTGAATTTAATTAGATTTTGGTGTGAAGAAAGTTAAAACTTGGATTTTTCACATAGGCTACTTTTTATCCCGAAAATAATTGTGGTTTCCGTGGGATACGCAAATAACTTCAAAATCTATGTTACCTCCCTCACGCTATAAAGTCTACACTAATTTTGATGACATCTGTTATGAAGGTAGGTCAGACCTTGGATTAACACATAAGCTACTTTTTATCCCGGATCAACTACTTTCTGTCCCGGATTAAGCTAGTTTATTAATATTAAAAAATACAATATTTTATTAATTCAATGTGTGCACCAGAAAAATCAAATCCAAATACTTGTGGCTGAAGTATCTGTATAGTAGTGGTTCATATTAGACACACATGGCAAATATATAACCAGGCATTATCACAGTGAATGGGAGGGGATTAAGGACGAATTGAATAAATTACAGCTAATTTGCAACTTTGTGAAATGACTAGTTGTAATACATATAACGTTACCAGCTTTATTGGAATATGTAACGAACCAAATAAAGAGTATTAGGGAATCAATTTTGATTTTTCGAGCGAAAAACCGCACATAAATATTATAATCAGCTGATCGTCCCGGCTTCACACGGGCTATACAATATTCTAAGTTGCAAAGAGAAACAGCTATTTAATAGCTTCCTAACGGTGAAAGATTTTTCAAATCAGTCCAGTTTCGGATCCTATTTACAAACAAAAATTGTGTAATATTGGTATGGAAGGTATAGAAGGGCATAGGATTATACATATAAAGTGAATATATATTTTTCATCCTAAGACTTCTACAAAAAAATATAACAATTTTAGAGAAGCATAAGATATGAAATGAAATAATTTATAAATCCAACTTTTGCCAATGATGCCCGTTTGCTATAAAATACAACTTCAAAAAAAAAGATCTGGCACACCAAACTTTGACTCTTCCATCAACCTTTTCATACAATTTAACCGTTGAAACGACCGCTAAAACAGATTTATATGGCAAGTTAAGAAGAGTCGTCAACGCAATCCGCTCAGAGAAAAGTCCTGTTAAAAATAATTTGGGGTCGTATTTAACTTGGAAAGACCAATACTAAGAAGGGTAAGGGACAGGTGTCTTTGGTTTTTGGCTAAGCTATTAAAGAGTTCAGAATATATTTGGTCTGTAATTTGGGATTTGGGCGTCGTTCTATTTGTCAAAGTCACATTACTGTATCTACCTGTAGTCCTGTACTTTTATTACGTTTGTGGACTTCTTTTGGTGAAGCGAGCCAAGACAGATAGGAATGGAAGTCACCTGGGATATAATATAGACAACAAACAAACCCAGCGAACTCTGTTTCGCCACAAAGTTGAAATTTTTCCTAAATTTTGTTTGAGCCCGAGATCTTTCCAACGAATGCAAAACCGTGGAATCCGGTTCTTGTGTTCTGGAATTATAGCGTCAGGAAGGAAAACTTGTTTCTTTCATAGATATAAAAAAATAACCAGCCAAGTGCGAGACGAAGTCGCGCTCAAAGGGTTCCGTGCCATTTTGTATAAAAATCTGTAAAATATCACGTTTTTATCTATCGAGTTTGTAACGATAATATTGTGACTTGTAAACATCTGCACCTAATAGAAAACGAGATAGCTTTCTATTCTATTTTTATAGTATTAGTTACAAGAAATTTAAATACATTTTTTTTTATTTGAAAGTCCACAAAACTGTTTACAAACTAGATATAACTAACTTAACCTAACTTAATTAAACTTACAAATATTTATAAACTACTAGATGTGGGCCTAACTATACAATTATTAACTTACAATAATATCCGCTCAAACTCTAATTAAAATTTAGCCTAAAAATATAAATGTACATAGATTACACATAGAATTTACACATTTTCCTTATACTGTAAATAAATTAGTCGTTTGTCTTTGGATAGCTTTAGAGTCACTAAAATGTTATTTGTGGCCATTCCGATAGCTAATTGACTGAGATTAGAATAGCCCTCTTGAGGTATATTTTACTTTAATAGCACACCATTCATTTTGGTTATGTCTAGTTAATCTAAGTCAGCGGTTTTCTAAAATGTGATTTTAAATATACTTCATTCAAGGTTCGTATGTATTATCTTACCCTTTTGCTGTAATTTTATCTTCAGCGTGTTATTACTTGTTCTATAAGTGTGTGTGTGTGTCCATCTGTGGCATCGCAACTTGCGAACGGATGGCCCAATTTCATTTGTTTATTTATATTTGTTTCAATTTCAATTCATTTTGTTTCAATGTACATACATAGATATATAATAGCCTGCTAGAAATTCATGAAAATAAAATGTACCAAAATAAAAAAGATGCTATTTTAATTATTGTTTACGTAAGAAAATGTAAAGTTCTACCAGCAAATAGGCTAGCTAAAGTTAAATAAGTTTCCAGAAAAAATAACAAACGTTAAAATTAGTATGTTTAAAAAGAAAATAAAGAGTTTTTCTGAAAGTAATTTCTTTTATAATTTAAGCGAATAAATATGGAGCTTGCAGAATCGTAATTCACGTGTAAAAAGTAGTATTTAAAATGTAATAGAATTGAAAAACAAGTGCTACTGTGTGTAGTATTTAATGGGGAAGAATATTTATTTGATGAAATTGGTAAGTTTATTTAATTTAATCAACTAGTATTTTAAGTGTTACGCAATTATTGTAGTGTGACTTGCCTTTAAACGTACGGTTTTTATTTATTTTTATGGCTAATAAAGTTTTGTATTCTTTTAAAAAGTACTAGTTGATAGTTAGTAAGTCTTAGCTATGTTTGATAAAAATCGATCCAAATTGACCACAGGTCCTAACTGGCGGATGTTTTTTTTTTCACATCTACCTTAATATACGAGTAGGTATCAAATGAAAGATCTTGATTAATACTCTCTTATTCATTATAGTCGTTACTATATCAAATACCGTTACCATTTCTAATAACCTTTTCAAATTATTTTAAAAGTTTGTAATGTCCCTAATCATAAGCCAATAAAAAATAAGACACTACAGCTACATAACAAAGGCCAAAAACAGTTGAGTTAGACCTAGACAATATTCTCGCAAGAAATGTCTTATAAGGCTACAAAATAACATAACATTTCTCTTTTTGGGGAAAAAAGTAACAATCAAGTTCAAGGAATAAATTCTAACACACGAAATGAAAAAAGGCTTACCCACATAATTTACTTTAGTCCTTTCCATTTATCTTGAGTAAAATTCATGTTAAGTAAAAGGAAAGCTGACAGAAGATATTTTTAATCGACTATAAAAAAGAGGGGGAGCGGGTTCCAATTCGTCTGTATTTTTTTAAGGAAAGAAAGGATCATTTTTTGTGTTTCTCATTATTCTTATAATTGGGTCATCTATGGACCATTTTTTGATTTTGTTTGATAGGAAAGAATATATATAATTATAATTTGTTTAACTCTGTCAAAATTGGTTCCGTATTTATAAAGTTTTAGTCAGGCTTCCAAATGTGTATTTTTCAGATGTTTTATAAGGTATTTTTTACTAATAGCAAATAGTTAAAGAAAAGGTAAGAGTAGTTAAAAATATATTTTTTTTTAATTATAAAAAAAGTTGTTTCAACGCTTCAGAGAGTCAAATGGTTCTTCAAGGTAAGCGCGCTCCATCCTAGACTCACTCTTAACATCAGGTAAGTTACATTAAAATGCAAGCCGATCTATTATAAAAAAAAAACCTATACGCACCCCTCTACTCTTTTTGAGTGTACGGTACCCTAAAAGCAATAAAAAACTACTCACGTTCTCATTACTCACAGGTATTGTCTAACTTTAACATTATTTCACGTGAAAGAAACTTGGGGACATAAAAACTTCTAAAGTCGGCTTAGAAGTACACTAAACTATTCTTATTGGGTTAAATTGTGGAGGTTCTGGGCAAGATTGTGTAACCATACTTTATTATTTAACTATAACTTTCTTAAGCATTTATAAGCCTCAACTTGTGTTTTGCAAATATATGAAATTACCATGTATATGTAGTATGATTGTTTTATTTGAATCAGTAATGACATAACATTTTTATATAGGATTCGCAAATAAATAAAATGTATTTGATAAATTATTATATTGCTGCTTTCTTAAATTATTATATTGGATCTTTAAAAATGTCTCTTATGTTTCGAGTCAGCAAAGAAAATTATTGAAAGTTCATGTCTTTTCACTTGCATAGAATAAAAATAAAATAATATATTGGCTTTGCAAATCTCGTTGGCAAGTCATTTAGTTTACAAAACGCATAATGATATTGTAACTAAACTAAATTTAATTATTATAATATAGACAAAGATAGTAAGTAATTAAAATAAGGTTTATTATTGCAAAATTATGACAGAAGAAAATGAAGATTCTACAAGTTGCATACTCAAGAATTCTTTTATAGAATAAAATGGATTGAAAAGGGTGGATCACGGAAATAAGTGAATATTTCAAAAGCCTCATGTTTTTGAATATCAGAAGATTTATTTTTAAGTAAGAAAGGTTTCTGCCTTTGATCTTTTATTCAAAGCTAAGTCAGGTTTGCGGTCGCCTAACGTTCCCGTACGCATGGATTCAAACCCCGAAAATGAGTTTGAGCTTTGATGAAGGAAAACACCTTGAGAAAACCATAATACGTAATATTGATATTAAATATTAGGACACATTTCACACACGGCTGGTTAACTCCATATTGAACTATTTCTAGTTCGCATTATGGTTGCTAACACAACTGATATACTTCATATACATACATACATATTTTATATAGATACATATTTAACACCCAGATCGACAGCCAACAAATTTAGTTCAGCGCGAAGATGTTGGCCGTGCCGGGAATCGAACCCGGATTCTTCTGACTGGCAGTCCGGCATGGTAACCATTACGCCAACGAGGTCGTCAAAACGTATGTTTTTCTTTTTGAAAACCATCGGTATACAATCTTACAGTCATTAAGGTATTAATAAATTGGTTTTTTCATTTTTTACAGTATGCAAACAGGCCTTAGGCCAGCAAGGCTCATAGAAACACATAAATTAGCGACACTGGCCGAATATGGAGCATGCCTAGTCTGGAGTAATTGGCTCTCATGACTGGGGGAACACACCGACAGATTTAAAACTTTACGAGGTTAAGCCTTCGTTTTAATTTTATATACTCAAAGAAACCTCAAAACCAAATTTCATCCAAATTGGTTTAGCGTTAAAAGTAAAAAACAAACTTACTTTCATACAACATTCGTACTAATTTATAATATTAGTAGGATCGAACTTAGGACGAATTAAGACTTATTATTCAATTTTGCAACAGTCTTAGCAAAATTGAGTTCGATGTCTGTTTGGATAAAAAAAACGATAATTAATTAACTAACAACAAAAATAATTATCTATGATTTACTATGACAGTCAATTTATTTTTGGCGTTTTTATTTGCGTATTAAGAATTGTAGAAATAACTACAATTTAATTTTATACAAAATCAACGATCATTATAATATTTTATTTAAATTAATATTTTTTGCTTAAAATACAAGTAAGATGAAAAGTGTCAAAGAAATTGTATGCCTTGTCATATATTTAAGCGTTCTTCATAGAGTAGTTATTCAGCAATTCTTACCTCATAAATAATGCGAACAAACGTCAAAACCCCGTCGAAACTCCAACCAAACTTGGCGAATCACAACGTCTAACTTTTAAACTGTCACTTATTGACAACGAACGGCATTATTATTTAGCTTGGTAAAATACGCGGGATATTTCAGCGGGTGAAAATCCGACCTCTTTGATGCGTCCGACGAGGTGGATTGCTTTTCCTCGACTGAAAGCGGTTTGAGAAAATTCTGGCTGTATCTACTATTGAAACGTTGATAACGAATAATAGAAATGCCTAACATATTCCAAACAATTACAGCTATCATTATTATTGTATTTATAACGAAATAGTTTTGAAGCAAATTTGAGATTTTGAATAAAACCTCCTTCGTTCATTGCAAATTACATGTATTGTGACAAAAAATAAATACACGTTCTATTTTTGAATTTTCTTTCAGCCAAATGGCATTTGTTTTTTCTATTATTTATTTAATTCAATTAATTTGGGTGTTTGAAAACTTTACGGTTCAAAATCTGTATCCATTTTTGATTTCTCCTGGGAATTGAGGGCGGACCAAGGAATTAATTCCGTTATTTAATTACAGACTAATATGGATTAATAGATAAATAACGAAAATATTTAGAATTATTGTGTCATGCTATGTTCCTACTTGATGATGTGCAAATTCATGACAAGGTGGTGAATATTAACTCTTCCAGTGTCCAAATCATTGAGCTCCAAATAATAAATTTGAATAAAAGCAAGATGGCTCCCACCACAATATAATGAGTTGAAGGTTTTTTTTATTTCTTATTATTTTCACAAGACCTAAATGGTTATGCGCTGGTGTCACGAGTATTAATGGCTTCACAAAGACATCTACCATGGCATAAGATTTAATTCCGATGAATTAATCCATTAGTCTAACATGTATATTCAATTTCGAGCCTATGTGAATAAATAAAGCTTCTTTCGAGTACAATTTACTTGTTTACTAAGATTGTGTGTCTCCTTTCAAGTGTCATTTCTAAGTAATCTCTTCTCTCTCTAGAGTTAGAAAAAATCTAATAACATAAATTTGCGTCGTATAATTTTTCCTTTTTACCTGAAAGCGTAACACGTATTTCTTTCAATGGCGATAATAAAAAAATATACTATATTCATCATCAGCAAGGCGTGTCTTCACACGCAAGACAGCGACACTCTGGCCTTAGGTGGAGTATGCCTAGTCAAGGATATCTGGTTTTCAATGAGGCTGCCAAGACACACCATTAAGTACTTAGTGACCGATGTTTTAACTTGAGAGTGGTTGTTAGGCAGGCAAGTACTAGAACATTATAGCAAGTACTAACACTATGCATAGGTTCTGAACTGATTGATTTTCGAACATAAATAAATATTATGTACCTTATTAATGTGTTATGTACTCGTACCTTTATACGTTTAAGGGTTCTTCGTTTTACTCTACAGCCTAAACGGCAGAATTGATTTTGATATTTAGACTGTAGGTATTTCATGAAATAAATCTATTTTCCTCTTCTTTGTATGAGCTAAGTGGCCAATCTCTGGTGTCGAGAGTTTTCAAGCCGCCCCAAGGCCTTTGACTTGGCTTAAGAACTGCTTGTACTGAGACTAACAGCTAGGGACATACAATTTAACGCATCACCCGACCGACTAGATATGTCAAAAAAAAATCATTCAATGTATAAAAAAATCGATTATGATGGAATGCAGTAGGTTTCAGGTTGACGATGAAGATGATCTTACAAAAACTGTGACTACCAATATTCAAAGCAGTAGTAGCATGAAGTGGTACTTGAGACGGTAGTCAAAACACCAATAATACATGATATACAGAATTAACCAGCCCTGTGTGAAATGAGCTAGTAAGTAATATAAATTATTATGCTACCCCTTTTGTTTTTCAAAAATGTCTTATAGATTGAGTCAGTAAAGAAAAAGTTTGAAAGTTCACGCCCATTCACTCGCATGACCAAGAAGATAGTTATTTGTGTACTTTTAGTGTTGGCTACAGCAAAGCTCCAATTTAGTAACATTTAATTTTGATTTAATGTCATTCAATCTGGTCTTATCTGCGGGAGAAATAAAAAGCATTTTTTTATTGATCATCATTTTATTTACGAAAATATTAACAAATAAATTATGAATCTGAGTAAACAAATGAATAATTTACGCTAATTTTACCTATCTATAAAAATGCCAAAGATAATTATGACTATAGTATAGGGATTTTCTAAAATGCACTTAATTTGAATAAAAAATAATCATTTATTTACTACAAACTAAAAATATCTATCTGCGGTAGTTTTGACGCCATTTTGTTAACTATTATATACAACTACTAGCTGACCCGGCAAACGTTGTTTTGCCTTAATAATTATTTCTAAATATACTCATACAGTAGCCGATTCTCAGACCTACTGAATACGCATATAAAATTTGGAAAAAATCGGTCAAGCCGTTTCGGAGGAGTACGGTAACAAACACTGTGACACGGAAATTTTATATACCTACAACTATTACATGGCTGGATATCAAAAACAAAATGGCTACCGAAACTAAAATGACGTCATTTCAGAGCAAAATAATAAAATTTAAGTGACAAACTAAAAGTATTATTTCTAATTATTTGGTGTGCGGCTATGTTTTATTATAGCTATTAATATTATCTAAATAGGAAGTAGCACTAAGATATTATAGGAAACTTAAGACAACTAGCCCCATGGCAATTATTAACTGGCAATTTTTTAGCGATTATAATTATTCTCAAAAGCTAACAAAATTGGCCAACAATAACAATCTTATCTAACACTGTTTAAATATAGCGTGTCGTATATACAGTGTAAACTCCATGTAACGTCACTCGATTTAACGACATACTTTCTAAAGCATCGAAATCAATTGGTTTTAGTTGGTTTAGCCTGTACTTCATACAAGGATACATTCTCTTAATGGATACATTTAAGGAGCACTCTCTATAACGTCATAAAATACACAGTCCCTTCAGTGTAGTTATAAAGAGTTTACACTGTATATAATAAACACACTTATAACTCAGTTCAATAAAAAAAATTGTAATATCGCATTTTCTTGCTCACACTCATTTGTTTGAGCAAGTGAGACGACATGGACTTACAAATGTTTTCTTTATTGAGTCGAGCCTATGTATATCTATATCCTATTATCAGCGAACTAGAATAAATAGAAAAGTAACTTGACTAATAAAATGGTTCCGCCGTCCACGTGTAAAATACCACGGTGGGCGGGACAAAACAGCTACCCGCGCGCCCGCGTGGCGTCGACTGACGAATCGCGTGCGAGCTTTGTGTGTGTGTTTCGTTGGGATAGCAGTATAATTGTGTGCGTAGATCCAAATTCAAAGCGGCAATTGTATGAAGTTACTCTTCCGTTTATTCTAGTTTGCTACCTATTATAGTATTTAACTCTATAGTATTTAACATGCAGTAATACATCATAAAACAAGTTGCAGAGTCTATAACTATAAGGCACATACAGAACACCATTTTGATGATTATGATTATAATGACATTACTCTAATTAACAATATAATCTTAATTGATAATAGTGTAAGAAATTGAAGACTAAATCAGTTATTTAAATTCACTGGAATTACATATATAGTACATATTAAAACGGTACAAAGTAATATTTCTCATCATTCTCGGAACTTTCGAAAATAAAAGTTCAATCCAATTTTACGTAAAATGAATAAAAAAGAAGAATAAAGCGAATTATGAGAATAAAAAAATGGTTTTTTATTAACTACATGAAATATACGCATTTTATCTGACTTTTAATTACTAAGGTCAGATAAAAAGCGAAAAAAAATAATTCGAAAATTCAACCCGAACTAATCATTTCGAAAATTTAATTAACTAATCTGTTTTTATTGACTTTAAATATTACGGTGCACAGTCCAATTCCATTAATTATATTATGTAATATTATTTAAAAGACGTTACAACAAAACAGTATGCATTCATTTTAGGAGTCTTCCAAACCACCCGAAATGTTCATAAATTCTTAGCAATTCTTCTTCTACATCTTCTTTCTTCATCTTGTGTTGTTCTATTCCATCTTCTGCACCTTCTTGATCTCCAGAAGTTTCAGCGAGTTCAACGCCCAGAACATGGCAGAAGCTACGTAGAAGACCTGGAGAGCTGTTCCGAGACCTGAATAGAAAAGAATGGAATGTTATTTTCACCTATTACCCAAGTCTGCTAAGTAATTCTACTAACATATGTATAAGTGTGATAGTATGTGCGTAAACTACTTTTTATCTCGGATGTACTTGGGGAACACCGCGGGAGCAGCTTGTTAATAAATAATGTAATGAATTTGGTATCATATATCACTCACTAAATTGAGCAAAGATTAGCTGGTAATTATACCAAATTTACGAAACTCGAGTTTGGCTCTATCAGATGGCCCTTGGTTCGATCCCGGCCCTACACCAATGACTTGTTTTTCAAATTACGTGTAGATTTGCTCTCATCTTACGGTGAAGGAAAACATTGTGCGGAATCCTACATGTTTAAGTACCAAAATATCCGAAAACACGTGTGATCCGCCAACCCGCATATGGCCAGTGTGGTAGATTAAGGCCTGTATCTCTCTCCTCGTGGGACAAAGTTCAGAATTCCAGCAGTGGAAACGTATAAGTAGGCTGCATATACGGCTATACCAAATTTCATCTGAATTAGTTCCGCTGTTTCCGCGTCAATAGAAAATACTCGTACATTATATTATTAGTGGAATCTAGTAAACTGATACATAAGGTCAATATAAAAATGCCAGAAATAATAATTGTACCTAACCAGGGAGTGCAACTAACTGTTGTAACACAGGCTGCAAAGCCTAGTTTGGCAACAGCTGACCCTCAAATAATTCAACTCCAACAAGATTCATTATTAGTTTCAAACTTTAATTTTAGTAAGATCAATAGCTGTTAATTAGTTTTGAATATAGTTTTCTTTTTAAATAATGTAATTTTTTTTTCGTTTTTCATCGTACCTGGGCTGGAGATGGCCAGGCTTCGAGTCAGGAAGGCCAGAGCCGAACAACGGGCTACTTCCAGGATGGGCGCGTATTTGGAGTTGTCGAAAAGCATGCCAATGATGGTAAGCGATGCGATAATGTACAGCACGAAGGTCAGGACCGAGATTGGTGTCATGCCCTGGAACAAATCAAATACATTTATTTTAGTAATACATTATATAATGGTGTATGAATATTTTGGTAAAAAATATCATAAAATCGGGCTGAATAAATGCCATATTATAACTGTAATAGACGATAACCAACCATCTTAGAACAAAAATAAATTATTTTTAGTTCATAAAATGTCTTGAATTTTAGTAAAAGTAAAAAACTCCACAAAAATAAAAAATAAACCTAATTTGGTGTCCCCGCGGACGGTGCCGGTAAGGTGCCTAATATGTTGGTAGCATTAACCTCGCTTGATCGAACAATTTAATCAAATAAAAAAAATATTAGAACACATACTTTTGAAGTTTATATTAATCATTCGTGTTTGTGCGTGTCACAAAATAACGGATGTAATTTTTCCCTTGACATGGATATCATATTATAGGGCTTCTTTTTCTTGCTTTCGAAGCTCTTGTATCGAGAGTATTCAAGCCGCCCGAAGGTCTCTGACTTGGCTTAACGACTGCTTTTACTGAAACTAACACCCGGAACCTAAAATTTAACGTGTCATAAAAGTTTCACTTTTAAAACGACAGCCTTGTGGATGGTCATCCAACTTCGACCGTTGCTTAGCTTTGATGATCGCGTCAGATCTCCTTAGCTAGCCGAGCTACAGACAAATTCATAACATTGCGTCGTAAAAATCGTAATACATTAATAATTACTTGAAAATTTCCTGCTCATTATTTGCCTTCTCTTGAACTCAACTCAAATTACTCCGATCTTGAAAAATGACATAATTTATTCGATGGAAAATAAAATTGCCCTCTCAACATGATCCGGATAACGTTCAAGATAAAAGCGTTCAGAAAAAGCTGATTATCTTTACGGAGCCTTGAGACTTTTAAATTGAGCATATTTAAGAAAATAGAGCTTTACAAAAAAGTCTGTCTTTTGTCTTCTTTATTAAGGTACTGGCAATATTTTCTTTTCATGAATAAATTTGGCTTCTAGTTATACATGGCTTTAATAACTTATCATAAATGGCTTTAAAACGGAATTGTTAACTATGATTTTATATGAAATCACCTTTATCATAAAATACCGCGGTTTAGCGACACCGCTCAAATTGTATGGCACGACTAAACTCGGTAAAAGCTCGCCTCAAATGTATGCTTAACTATTGTTTAATTGAATAATATAATAATCTGCCATGTAGCAATAGTAGCTTCTTTGAGAATTAATTCACAAAGCCGTAAATTTGTGGAATGCATTACCAGAAGATGTAAGAAAAGCTCCATCTTTGGACATTGTTAATAACAAAGTCAAGAAATTACATTTATCCCCTGCATCTTTATGTACTGACTTGTTTTATTATATATTTTAGTTGATTTATTTGTATTGTGTGTGTGTATATTATATTTGGCATATATTATTTTGTTATATTTTTTATGTTTTTTTTTGTAATTTACATATACACTTATTATTACACTTCGTCTTAAGTACTTGCCTTATTTTGTCTAATTTCGTAGAATTGTTAGTCTGGAAGAGATCGCTCTTAGCAATAAGGTCGCTAGTTAAGGCACTAGCTTGTTAGTTCTTTGTGTGTTTTAATAAAGTGTTTATCTAAAGAGTATCTATCTACATAACCGTGCTGTCAATAAGTTATAATCATTAAAACTTTTATGGGAAATATCATAAAATAATAAGAGAACTAGAAGCAACAATATATTATTGATATTCTTACCTAAAGTTACTTTATTATTACAAAACCATCTACTACTAGAAAGAGAAACACAACCAAAGCGTTTATAAATATAAGCATTAGATTTCGAGTTTGTTTACTAATAATACCATTATCAAGTTCTAAACTAACACAAACTAACTGCCAGTTTGTAAAGGTACTAATGAAGGTCAGAATTACAGATTACTCAATAGTTACTACGAGTAAGTAATAAAGGGCAAAGAAGTTATCGCAAACAGAATGTTGTTTCATTAGAAACTATAGGCGGCTTAGATTGGCTGTGCCTTATTGCCTGTCAAAGTTTTGTCAGTACTTCATCATCATCATCATTAGATTATGCTCGTCCACTGCTGGACATAGGCCTCTCCCAAAGCACGCCACTTGGCCCTACAATGTGCTTTTCTTCGCCATCCACTATCCACAGTACCCAGTCCGTTCTTAAATAAACTAAATCATGTTTCAGAAATTAGTGTGGCTCGATGGAAAAACGTATATTTTCGATATGTCGATCCCTTATTCGAGTGTTTCTTTAGACAGCCTTTAAGCTATATTTTTCGATACTTTTTTCGGTTGGCGTTTTTTTGTAAAAAAAAACTGTAAAATCAAGATTTTGCCTTTATCTTCGCGTTAACCTCGATGATCGCGTCAGATCACCTTAGTTAGGCTAGCTACGGGCGCTACTTGGTACATTTAATGAGTAGACTCACCATATGTCTGCCAGCCAGCTCTAAGTATCCGAACATCACGATGGAGTAGTGCGCCACGAGGTACACATTCCACCAGGTGGGAAGATGTATGTCGTACTTATCCCGGACTTCCACCTGGAATAGACAGGAAAAATTGTTGAATTCTTATGTGTTTCTCATCTTTTGCATGCCATGGTCAATATATATTATTTGTATTACTGTTTAATAAAAAAACTTCCTGTAGATCTAAGTAGCACCAATTACAAAGGAAAACCAGAGACTGGTAAAATAAACTTATTCTTTAGTTAAAAGCAACCTCTTCTAGTAGTTCTTAGCAAAACACAAGCTCATATTTTTATTTCAATGCTTCAACAACTAAAAGAAAACAAACGTAACGTTCCAGAAACTTCCCTGCAAGTTTTATCGTTCCATCTTTGTTAGTTTTCTTGGAAATGTCACGGGTTTTTAGAGATCCGCGCCAAATGGATACTAGAACTCCGATGCCTGTCTGTCAGTTAAAGTAACAGATGATGTTTTTCTCTCACAATATAATATCAGGGGCCAGCATAATAGAGACACAGGTAGAGATGATTGCTAATTCCCATACTTACTATAAAACGTGGCGCGGAAGTTTGCCAGAATTACCGATTAAACTTAGATTAGTCTATGATGATGTATATTTGAAAGAGAATATAAATTTAAATTTATCTAAAAAACGATCATAGGACCTGTCGTATTGCATGGATCTGAATGTTGGGCGACGAAAGTGGTGCTTGAAACTGGATTGGATACGGCAGAGATGAGAATGTTGAGATGGATGTAATATAAAATGTTGAGATTGAGTAACAAGAATGGGCAAGATAAGACATACTCGTAAGTATATTAGAGGAAGTTTGAAAATGATACCTATGCCACAGAAATTTAAAAGCGGAAAGTTATCTTGGTATGGGCATGTCATGCTAAGAAAGGAGAGCTATGTGACTAGGAGAAGTATGGATATGATTGTAAGAAGTAGCGGAAGTAGAGATCGACCAAAGAAGATGTGGATGAATTGTGTGAAAGAGGATATGAAAGAGAGAGGAGTGAATGTAGATATGACGGCTGACAGAATAGTGTGGAAGCAAAATACGGGCTGTGCCGACCCCACATAGTGGGAAAAGGCGAAAGTAAAGAAGAAGAAGAAGATGTGTATATTTGAAGGGAGTTACGAGTACCATACAATAAACGTGATTTTGACGATAATGGTATATCTGTGGAGGATTTTTTAGACGAAACGGAACGGTTATTTAATAAATAAAATTTCAAATTTAATTGTGTACGGGACTCTTTGCTCACATATCCGATTCGCTCTTGACCAGTTTTTTTATTCTTTCGCGCTTAGCAAGACATGCTTATATTCTTTTTCTACTTTAAAGTATTCTGAAAATGTTGGAATAACTGAATGTTAATTTTACAAGTTCTTGATTGGCGTTATACATTTTCCTCTACTATAACTTTGTAATTGACTTCTGCTTGTCTTTTGTGCTAGACTTTGTTGATTGGAATTAATAAAATACAACGTATTTTTTACATCAAATACAAATGAGAGATTTCAACTTTTTATATAGAAATATCGTTAAAATATTTTTTGCCCAGTTTTAATGCTATTTGTTTCACTTTTTTTCTCACTAATGTAATTTCACAAAAGTTAATAAACATGTTTGGCCAATGCAATTGGTAAAATTAAAATAAAGTTTTTTTTTGCGTACAATAAGGGAACAATAGCTTTTAGATGTATATTATATTTAATGAAAGAAGCTAGGTCCCTGTAGGAAAACGTCTGTTTAATCTGGTGGCCCCTGCTTTGATCCCGGTTCTACACCAATGACTTGTTTTTCAAGGTATGTGTGAATTTGCACACACATTACGGTGAAGGAAAACATCGTGAGGAAACCGACACGTTTGAGGATGACAATATCCGAAGATGTGCTTTATCTATGTAATATATTATTATGTAGCAGTCTCTCCTCGTAAGAGAAGGTCCCGAGTTCCAGCAATCGGAACGTATAGAGGGTTGTCTATGCTATAATAAATTTCCGTTCGAAATTATTGATAAACACATAATTATTTTCTCCGACTCAAAAAGTCGTAAATAAATCTATATTGAACGCCTTCTAAAGGAGCCAATTTCTCAGTTTCAGTTTTTAAATATATTATCATTCGATGCGTTTGTTATAATTTCCAGCAGACAGTTATATGCCTCCAGCTCTATAACGTCCGATAACTTATCCGACCTCACGAGCCTCAACGGTTCCAGCCAGAACATCCGGCCTCTCGGGTGACCATCTCTTCTTTTTCTAAATAGGTGAGTGCTTAACCACAATTCACCTGATGGTAAGTGACCTTGAGGTCTACGGTGGAGCGCGCTTACCTATTACCTTGAAGGATCTTCTCTTCGTTTGTTTGTTTTAATACCATACCATCTAGGTACTGTCAGACAGCCGTAAAGTAAAAAAAAAATGAGAGCTACATCTTCTACACCAAGATATATGTCCAGTGTTTTTATAAGTTTCGTTTGGAATTTTTCATTACCATGCCATATGGGACAACGAAGGGTTTTACCCTTTCTATATAACCATGGTATCCTCAAAGGGAAGGGTTAATATAAAGATTCCGATAGTTCTGTTATCGTATCGTGATTGACTAGCATGTATTTATTAATTCCACACACGTAAATGACAAGAGGATACTGGAGTTGTTTGTTCTGTGACAAGGAAGATGCGTGACTTGAACGGATATATTCTTGAGACAAGTATGAATTAAAAATTTAGAAAACTCTGACTCAACATTTTGCGATGGCCATGTTGGGTTTAGCTTTTTCATATAAACCATAAAAAAAAACAAAATTATGTCAATCTGATATAACTAATTACGAAATTGCAAAACATGCAAAATATCACTGCTCGTTTAGCTTCTTCTACCAAATCCATCTAAGTAACATAATATTATATTTAACAAACTGTATGTATTTCTGCCCAATTCCATATAGTAATTTATTAATTTATATTATGTGGTGTATACATATTGTTGGAAAGATAAACTAGACACTAAATATATCTTCAAGCCCTTTTTTGTTACACAAATTGAGGTACTTGTGCTTTAATATGTAATCGACCATCTTGAAGCAGCGGCTATCTTGAACCGATTTTTTTAAACATAGCTTATATATTAGGTACATATTGTAGCTAAAAGCTACAAAATTTAGGTAAATTTTGTAGCTTTTAGCTACAAAATTTACCTAAATCGAAATCAATTTATCGGTTTGGGAGTTATTATACCACAGACACACACACGGATACTTCAAACTTATAACACCTCATAGTTTATGCGTTGGAAGTAAAATATATAACAAGATTAGATATGCCCTATCTGTAGCATTGAGTTATTTTTCTAAATAACTGTTACGGGATCAGTTTTCTCCGAAGTACTATATTCGAAGTTTCTTATTACATTTTATTATAATCATTGCGTAGGACGTCTTAGTAATAGAAGCTCCTATAAATAGAGTTCCTTTAAATAGACATTTTGCTAGAAGTCTGGAAACTTCTTGAATAAGAAAATAATAACTATTTACTTAATTATGTGTTGTTTTCTTAAAATTTTTGGTAGGTATTTTGGTTATCTTTGGCGTAGGTTGATTATATAATTAAATGTCGTGTTTATTTAGAAAGCACAGATAATAAAGGGTAATTATAAATATGATTTAGATTTATATCGTCGATGAAAGTATTTGCAGGTATATTGTATGTTCAAAGTAGTATTTTGATTTCTTTTATATAGTGCTAGGTGACACATAAGCTAACCACGACATACGAAACAAATTTAAGGGTTTTTTTAAATTGTTATCTTTCCTTGTATCTCTTCAATTCGATTTCGTCAAATTGCGTGAAATTTATGGGATTGACTTAAACTATCGACAAAGCTTTTCAATAGGTTTCATACATTTCATGTCATCGATGATATCAAATTGAAGCGATACCTATGGGCCTAGACAAGTGGCCATCGTTCCGTGTATCGCTCGAATTCAATCTTGACAAATTATGTGAAATGTATGGGGTTGACGTAAACTGTCGACAGGTCCTTTCAATAGCTAACGTCTCTGTCCTACATTATATGTCATCGACAATCGAATTTTAAGCGATACCTGAAGGCCTAGAGAATAATCCATCGTTCCGTGTATAGCTTCAATTCAACATCGTCAAATTATGTGAAATATATGGGATTGACGTATGCTGTCGACAGGGCCTTTCGATAGCTAATGTCACTTTCATACATTTTATGTCATCAACGATATCGTATTCTTGCGGTAGCAACTTGTCTAGACGCTCAGTTTTTTTTTTTTTTTTTTATAAAAAATCGCACATTTTGAGCGCATCGTATTATTTGAATATAACAGAACATAACATAAACATCTTTATTTACTAAAAAGTTGTACATTTTTGTAAATTAACACAAACTATGACTAAATAAGTACTAGGCTGCCGTCTGCCTTCATTTAGCTTAGTCTGGATTGAGTTGATGAGCATTCATGTTTAAGCTGTAACTTCATTTATTAGTATTTTTAATGATAATGTGTTTAACGAACCCTTTCAAAATTGTAAGGTTACCTTATTCATGTGCCTGCGGTAATCCTAATTGTTTTCTTTATTTAGAATATAGAAGAAAGGTCGTGAAAGCGGAGATTACGGCTGATAAAAAATACGCAAGCAAAAATCTTCCCATGAATTTTCCTTTCAAAGCACTAGCATAGCTTTCAAAAAGCTACCGAACATAATTGCTAAGAAGTTTATCAAATACTTTGTGATTTTTAAAATTAAACTAATTAAAGCAAATAAATGAAATAAACAATCATATAAGAAACCCATTCACATGGCTGGCTAGCCACATTCTAAACCATTTCTAGTTTGTATTATGGTTGCTAACACAACTGATATACTACTTAAACATACATAAATACTTTATATCGATACATATTTAACACCCAGATCGAACTCCAACAAATTTAGTTCATCACAAATATGATGGCCGTGCCAGGAATCGAACCCGGGGCCCTCTGTTTAGCAATTTACACTGTAATCTAAGATGTAGCACGCTTACCTGCAAGGTACGGACTCCGGATATGTCATTTGACGATAGAGAACTGAAGAGGATACATTGCGTAGGTAAATTTTTAATGGGGATAATGACTTGTATAATCCTCTCTGTTTCGAGCATTTTTGCCTCAATTTGAAGACTGTCACCAAGCACCTAGCAATGTTTTCTGGCAGCCACATTGAGAGCCAGTAATTCCGGTCTATGCATGCCCCACCTTGGACCAGAGTGTAGCTAACTCTTATGGATACGCGCCTTACTTACTTTTTTTTAACTGAATTGCCTTGCGAAATTTTGATCTTAGGTGGAGCGCGCTTACCCAAAAGAAACCGGTTCACTCTCGCCTTTTTTTATTTTTTTTTATCCTTGATAGGTTTGCGTTTGACTACAGCTAGCCTGATGTTAAGCTGCACAGTCTACGGTGTGGCACGCTTACCTACAAGATACATATTTACTCTACTTTTGAAGACTCCCGGATACCTCTCAGGAAACAGAGACTCGGGAAGTGAGTTCCAAAGCTTCGCAGTCGATAAAGGTCGACGCAAAGCATTTTGTACGAAAGTTGTCTTGAAAACAGATTGAGTTATGAGTAATAAGTAAAATATGAATCCCAGGCAGGCGAAGCGTCCAATGCAGCCCTATAGATAAACATCTGACCTCTTCATTCAAATAGATATTTACATCGACTTTGAGCTCCTCTTCCCCGAGTCTCGAGGTACCAGGCTCCCAGCTGGGTCCCCAGAACACGGCGCGGAACCTGTCTCCCCAGTTCGTGAAGGACCGGTACTTCTCAACCACGTAGCCGGTGTAGAACGCCTGAAAAGAGCAAAACATAACAAATTATTCATGTGTAAAAAGTAGTAATAGTAGTAGTATCATTTCTTCTTTGACGACCTTGTTGGCGTAATGGTTACCATGCCTACCAATCAGAAGGTCCGGGGTTCGATTCCCGGCACGGCCAACATCTTTGTGCTGAACTAAATTTGTTGGCTGTCAGTCTGGGTGTTAAATATGTATCTATATAAAATATGTAAGTATGTATATGTAGTATATCAGTTGTGTTAGCAACCATAATACAAACTAGAAATGGTTCAGTGTGGTGTTAATCAGCCGTGAGTGAAATGCGTCCTAATATTAAAAAAATATACATATATTTCTTCTTTTTCCTTGCCTTATCTCACTAGGTGGGGTCGGCACAGCAAATGTTCCTCTTCCACTCTTCTCTATCAGCCGTCGTCTCTACACTTACTCCTTTATCTCTCATGTCCTCATTCACACACTCCATCCATGTCTTCTTCGGTCAGCCTCTTGCCCTTCTTCTTTGCACTTCAATTTCCATACATCTACTAACATGCATCTCCTCTCTACGCATCACATGCCCATACCATGCTAACCTCCGACTCTTTAATTTCTCACTCACTGGCGCTACTTGCAAACTTCCTCTAATGTACGCATTTCTTATTTTGTCCATTCTTGTTTTAAATTTATAACATTTTTGTGGATCTTGAAATTATGTATTTCTGTATTTCTATTTATTCTTTGACAAAAAATGACATTATGTCTCACTACACAGGGCTTTCTCTAGCGACGGACATAGTACAAAATTTACTGTGAAACTACTTTCCACCATTAAACATTACTTTGATTTTAGGATCCACCTAACAACAGACCTAATGAAGTTCATAAACAAGAATTAACATTAACCCTGGTGTGAAAACTTTGTGGGAAACGTAATTAAGTTACGAGAAAGGTTACTTTTAATGAATAACCCAAAAGCCCTAAAGAGCAAAGAATGGTATTTACTCTTTAAGGTAGGCTTTGTAAACAAAGTTTAGCAACTAAGTCATCATAATTGTGGAATCTGAAGTTATTCTGAACTTATTGATAACCTCTGAAGAACTTGTTGGCGCAATGGTTACGATGTTGGACTGCCAACCAGAAGGCCCCGGGTTCGATTCCTGACACAACCAAAATCTTTGTGATGAACTAAATTTGTTGGCTGTAGGTCTGTGTGTTAAATATGTATCGATATAAAGTATGTATGTTAGTTATGTTAGCAACCATAATACAAACTAAAAATAGTATAGTATCGGACCAGCCGTGAGTGAAATAAGAGCTTGTCCACTCAGCTCATTATGGAAAAGAAGTAAACATCATAAAATTAATTGCTAAGGTATTTTTTCAATTATTAATCTATTGATTCATTCATTCAATATTAAAGAGCCGGGCTCTTGTCTGTGGAGTTTTTTCCAGGTAGTTCTATCTTCGGTCAAATCTTTGACCTCCGTATTTATTAAATATAAAAAAAAAACAATAAACATTAGAATCAATTAAAAAGAGACAAATTATACAAAACTACTTAAATTATTTCGTGAACATACGCCCAATTTACGAGTACCTACTTTACATCGATCAATCTATATTGGGTTCTTCTTGTCTGTGTAGTTTTTTCCAGATAATTCTATCTCAGCAAATTTCTTGATCTCTCTAAACGACATGACATTCGCCTTCCTTTTAATTAATTTACGTCGCCATTTTACATTTTTTATTCAAATTTAATTTTCAATATATACGAGTATTTTTGCTATTTAATTCTTTCTGCGAAAGCTGTACATTAATGTACATTAAATTATCTCTGAATTAAACAAACTTTGGGTCGTTTCCCTTGAATTCTCTTTAGAATTTACTTACTTATTTATGAACAAAAAGATTTACAAATGATACGTAAATTGTGTTTGTAAAAGCTTTTAATAAACCTTACTGCAGTGGTAGTGTATACTTATTTTTCTATTTTTATCAGCGTTTAGAGGCACTAGGTAGTAACTATAATTGCTACCTAAAATTTATCACTGTCCAGTATGTCCACAAGTAGGGATAGCAAAGGACGAGGACATAAAGTCTTTCCACCATTTTTTCCTTCTGTCAGTGGAAATAATAACTTTTTACACCTTAGAAGCGTGTTAACAAAGGTCTTTGATCCTTTGACGTTTGCCGTGGACTTTTAGCCCAATATCCTTGCTTATTTGATTTTCCCGTAAAACAAAGATAAATATTTACTGTGATTTTTCTTTCTCTGCGATTGGATATGGACAATATCGTCTATCGTCTGCTTTGGAGGTGGGAAAAAACTAATTCCCCTAATCCCTTGTTATAATAAAATTACCAATAGGTATTACTCGTATTTGTGTTGAAAAGATTATAAAGAAATTTACGAAAATATTACTTAAAACGCAGGATAATAATAAAGGTAACAACATCAAACAGATTATTTCATCTCCCGGTGGAAAAATAGTCCACTAACCGTGCTAGTCCCGCTGTACGTCCACTAGACAGGAGGAAACAAAGATAGATGATATGTGATAAAACGCGTGATAATTCACGCTCGCACCCAGCTACGAAGTACAAGTTATTATTCTGTGACCCAGCTTACGGAGTTGCTGACTAATCTTCCCATTTGCTAATTGAATCCTGATAGATTGATGCGATAGCAAAATGAGGTCATTAATTTTTGAAAATGTTTTCCGAGCGGAATTTTAGTCGATCGAGATTTATTTTGTGATTTTGTAGAGTTCTGTATCCAAAGGGTTCCAACGGGACCCTATTACTGAGACTTCTGTCTGTCACCAGGCTGTATCTCATGAACGGTGATAACTAGAGAGTTAACTTTTTAAAATGATGTGTGTGTCATGTCATGTTTATTTCAACTGCCACTTCAACAACAAACACAAATACCGCCACATAAATAAAATAATTAAGGGCTACAATTATCTATTTGTTTTATAGATAGTAATAATAGTACGGAACGCTTTGCAATTGTTAATTAATTTGATCACATAATATTAAATGAATGCCCCAAAAGTAAACATATGTTTATAATTAACCGTTTAGTTAAATATATAATAGATCCGGTATGACAGTGTGGAAGACACATGTAAATGTCACATTTTTTTGCTTGGTTACCTTCTTCAGTTTCGCTTCGGCGATTAATATTATCCTCGTGCGTACAAAAATATATTGTGTAACGTGATTCCGCATCACGGTTGATAGATCTAACCGTTCACAGAACGCACGGCTGTCCGAAATATTGATTTTTATATTCACATACATCACGAAGCATTTTTCGTAGAGTCCACGGTCAGCCGAATATCTTTTTCCAGAAAGCATCATAAGTAGAAAAGCTTTGTTTCGAAAGTGCTTAATTTTTTTCTGATCCTCAACACAAAAACAATGGGGTACCTATGTGTATGTCTGTGGCATCATAGGTTCCGAACGGATGAACCGATTTTGGTTTAGACCACGGGCTACCTATGTATGTATCTATGTGTATGTCTGTGGTATCGTAGGTCCCTAACTGATGGACCGATTTTGGTTTAGTTTTATTTTTTGTTTGTACACCATATAAACTGGTAGTCTTAGCTATGTTTGATGAAAATCGGTCCGTTTGATGAAAGACAGCCTCCGCTACAAAATAGCGGAAGACATATTTTTTCACAACTGCATTAATATAGGTATTAAATGAAAGGGTTTGACTAGTAGAATACAAACACAATATAGCCGAACATATCCAATGTGTCGAAAATGATGTTTAAGTATTGAGTTAAACTACTTCTTCTGTCCAAAACTGTTTACAAAATATCAGAGTTTAAAGAAAATTATTTTTGTAACTTTAATATACAGATAAAAACATTTTTTAGCATCATTAACTTTTTCTTGATATATCAACTTTACAGATCTTTGACACAAGTCGATATTTCCGCAGTGTTCGCGCGGATCTCGTCGGCGGCGGTCCGTGTAACACTCGCCCCTGAAGATGGTGCTCGGAAAGCACCGAAACTGTTGGACTCATTCACACTTTTAATAATAATGTAAGTGTGACCAAAACATATATATTATTTATATAGATACATATTTAACACCCAGACCCACAACCAACAAATTTAGTTAAGCACAAAGATGTTGGCTGGGCCGGGAATCGAACCCGGAACCTTCTGGTTAGCAGTCCGGCATGGTAACCGTTGCGCCAATGAGGTCGTAATTTATTTATGACAAAGTCCTTTTCCAGCTGATGATGATGATGTCCTTACCTGCAAATAGAGCGGGTTGAAAGAAGGCTGGTTGTAAATGAGCCCGTACACAATTTCCACCTTGTCGGTCTCCGGTCGGAAGGTCCCGAACAGACGGTCCCATACAATCAGCACGCCACCGTAATTCACGTCCAAGCAGTATTTGTTGCTGCCTGTAAGGAAAAACAAATAGACGAATTTAGAATATGATGACGTCATCAAAGTTTTGTGGCATAGAAAAAATATACATAATATTAAGGCATTGTATTAAAATCATCCATCGTATGCTTTAACATTGCTGAATATTTATGTTTTGAAGTATGTATGTATTTTGAGACCAATAGATAGTATATTTTTGGTCTATAATAAACAGATGATTGTCTTATATCATCCTTAAAATGCATATTGCTGGTTCCACAAAGAATGTTGTAGTCTACCACTTTGAAAATTATTAAACATTGTTTTTGTAATTGATTGGCTAACTGTTGATAATAATTTAATTTAATTGTTTATATGTATGTATAGCCAAGACTTGTAATAACTCTGTGGGAGAGGCCATTGGTGTTGGAACACAGTCTAAACCAGCACCAATGGTTTCATTTAATAAGGTATTTGTTACTTTAGTCAGTACTGGAAAGTTAATTATTTTATATGCCACGAAATCCATCTTCCCGTTTTAGCTGTAACAATTACTGATACACTCATACCTGCTCATAAACATTAAAAAATAAGTTAAAAATATTGATCAGAGGCAGATAAAAGTATAACCCTATTTTGCAGTGACGTAAAAAAACAAATCAAAGACTTAATACGATATGATATAGAACAGATAACTTGTAAAAGAATCGAAACAATATGGAATCTCAAATATGGTTTCGCTGTCAGTTGTGTTTCGTAAGCAATAATATCATGAAATAAAAGGGAAGCAGTTTTATTAATCCCAATAAAGTATTAGAAACAAATCCTTATACTAGCAACAGATCAATATTTTGGCCTATATCTTGGAAACAAAACCAATCCAAGCAATGGAAAAGGCGGTCGTGTACAAAAACGTGGGAAATTATATATTTCCCGCTTCAATAAACATCTGAACCGTGCGGCTTTAGCTCAGACGCTAACACACTATAGGATGCGGTTCGCACTATAAACATTATATGCATTGAAAATAGAAGGACCAAAAAAAAGGAAATAGCTTAAAATGCATAAAAAAAAGATTCGTTTCAAATCACAGAGGAAGTACATTAGAAGATTTCTTATTTTCTTCCATTTACAATGGATTTTCGCAAAGTAACGCCTGAGTCAATATGTTAAAATAGAAGAAAATAAACCTTTTATTATTTTATTGAGAATCAAATAATGCTTTATGTTGCTAATTGAGGTAAATAAGAGTAGGTTATCTAAGTACACAATTAACTTATATTTGAAATTATTGTCAAGTTTAGAGTGTCGAGTTTTCAAGATGCCCAAGGGCCTGTGACTTGGCTGTACGACTAAGTAAAATTTATTGCGGGAACTGACAATTTAATGTGTCATCAGTAGGTAGATACGAGACTATATAAATTATATACAAAACTATATAATTATGTACAATTGATTACATATCCAACTTTGTAAACGAAAACAAATGTACTCATATTTATACCTCCATTTTAATTATTTAATTTTAAATCAAAACGCAGTTTGTAGTGTGCGGGTTCCTTCAGTACCCAGTATGGAACAGGAAAACCGACCTTATTGGGTTTATATTGAGCAGGTGTTTTACGTTATTACTTTGCTTTCATATTTATTGCTGTAATAAAATATTTTATGTGATCTAGTTTTAGGATGACTTACTTAGGTTGGTTTTAGGAGAACGGATTTTTTTCATATTAAACTCTTGATACATTTGAAAATTACGTATAATTTATGACTTCTCTGATACTGTAAGCGAGTGTGGCTCGATGGTAAAAACGTCTGCTTTTACATCAGACGGTCCCTGGTTCGACCCCGGCCCTACACCTATGACTTGTTTTTCAAGTTATGTTTTGATTTTCACTCGCTTTACGGTGAAGGAAAACTTCGTGAGGAAACCGGTATGTATGAGGACCACAATATCCGAAGACGTGTGTCATCAGACAACCCGCACTTGGCCAGCGTGGTAGATTATGGCTTATATCTCTCTTCTCGTGAGGTAAAGCCCTGAGTCCTAGTAGTGGGAACGCATAGTGGGCTGCTTATGCTTATGTTATGCAATTATTCCAAGATATTTTGCTCTTCAAAATTTGATGTGATAGCTAAAACCTTTTTCATCTCTTGAAATGGTTGAAAAGTATGCAAATGTCGTTCACTTCATTATATTTTCATCAAGCAATGATCGAGTCGATCTGCCTTCGTAATCGGGTTCATGAATTATGGAGGACGACTCCTGACTCGATAAGAGGCGAATATGGGAACTATTATATCCAAACAAGGCATTCATACTATTGTATTGAAGCCTTTTAACCGTTATGATACAAATACAAATCATTTATTGATAACACCAAAGTTACACGTCGAATAATATAATATCAAAACAAAAGTATATGATATTAATCAAATGTCAATTTTTACTTCTAATTCTAGTAATATAATGTCATCACAATAGTATATGATATGAATCAAATGACAATTTTCAATTCATATTATATCAAAATTTTATCTAATAGCCAAACCCTGAGTCTAGTCTTAAAGCTGGCGGTGAATGTGCAATTAAAATAGGATTTATAATATAAAATAATGCCCGGAAGCTAGTCTGCAAATAATAAGAAGTATAAGTAGGTAGTTAATAATATAAAAATAAACTTGAAAACATTAAAGTGATAAATGTTCTGCTCTCGGGTTTTTTTACATCTATTTACTAATTCATGTATGTATGTATTAAAAAAATACGTCTGTTATAATTATGTTAATATTTTAATTTTCTTTGATTTAGCATTTGTTGTGTTGAAGATGTCTTTTTTTATTTTAGTAAGAGTTGTTTTCTATAAAAAATAATATGAACATTTCTATGATCTTTCTCAAACTGAGAAAAAAACGTTGCGGGTTCACGTAGGTTTAATAGATAGATAGATAATTCTTTATTTTCACACACTTATTAAAGTGAGCTATTTATTTACGTGAGATACTTAAAACTAGTGCCGAAAATAGCTAATCACAAAAAGCGATCTCTTCCAGGCAACCATAGAAAGAACGGTGATAGGATTACATAAAAAATGATTTATGAATTCTGTCTGCACTGTCTATTTCAATGACGAAAGGTCCAAAATAAATTGAAAAGGAAACGAGAGTCGTTTTGCAGATTCAGGCTGGGTTATGGACTTATGAATCAATCGGCTATAGATGAAATGAACTGCTGGCTTCCTACTCACTTTTTACGGCAGCAGATAGTGATAGATAGAAAAACTGATAAATATTTAGTGAACTTCTGCTGTGAAAAACACACCCCATTTTCTCTGTGGTATCACAACGAAAGTACAATAAATGTTTCAGTTTTTCCTATATCTGGTGCTGTAAAAAGTTGATGAGAAGCCAGCAGTTCATAATATAGAAGAAAATTTGAAATATTTAGTGTATTTCCGCTGTGATAAACACACTCCACTTCCTCTGTGGTATCACAGCGGGAGTACAATAAATATTATTCTGTTCAGTTATTATTCTACATACGAAATTTGATTTAAAAGTTGTCAAAATTATGTATGTTGTCATGATATTTTGATAAAGGCTAAAATTAGTTGTGTACATTGTGTTTTAGTAACACCCGTATGACAGACAAACATTTAAATCTCAGTAAAAGAGTCCTGTTTGTGTTAAAATCTGTGAACCTTTTGTGTAAGGAACCCTAAAAACCTTAGTAACAAAGGAGTATTGTTTGCATAAGAAGGTAAATTAGTATGCATTGTTTGTGAGTTACCTGTTGATATTTCCACGGTTGTTTTGTTGATATTTAACTTGTTCAGGAAATGAGAGTAAGTCACTTACGTCGCTATATCAGAATGAAAGTCATACATTAATAACAATAACTGGGTTTACTTTGCGATGTACTTGCTTGGCCATGTTAAAGGAGTAAGGAAATAATAGTAATATAGCAAATTTTTAAGAAAAAAAAAACATACATAAAAGATAAAAATTTGATCCAGTGCTAAGAAACATTGAAGTTCCAAAATACTAATACTTCAAATATTATGTTAAAGCGGTTAGTAAGTAATAATAATATAACATAATTTTAAGAAAAAAATATCAACACACTTAAAAGATAAAAATTTGATCCAGTGCTAAGAAACATTGAAGTTCCAAAATACTATTACGTAAAAGCTATTAAATAAATTTCTATATTCTTAATAACAACATTGCTGGTGTTATTAACATATCTATAGCCGTTTGTTATTGGACAGTTTTAAGTATTTAATTAATTTTAAATAACTGTTTTTTTTTTCAAGTAAATTGTTTAGTTATATTTACTTGTAACATTTACGTTGTTAGTTACACACACTTACAACGGTAAGTTAAATTTACTTAGGTTAGGTTATAAAGTTATCTATGTAACTAATTAGTTTTATTACATTATTTATACTCTTTGACAACCTCGTTGGCGCAACGGTTACCATGCCGGACTGCTAATCAGAAGGTTCCGGGTTCGATTCCCGGCCCGGCCGACATCTTTGTGCTTAACCAAATTAGTCGGGTGTTAAATATGTATCTATAAAAAATATATATGTATGTATATGTAGTATATCAGTTGTGTTAGCTACCATAACACGATCTTGAAATGGTTCAGTATGGAGTTAACCAGCCGTGTGTAAAATGAGTCCTAGTATTTGTTATTATTTATTATTATTATTATTACTCTTGAATATAAAATTGATCTTAAATATTGCCTTCACCGTCACGAATAATTAATAAAACAGCTTTAAACCGAAACAATTTGTTCAAAGCGAAAGCAATTCGGAAAATATTAAGGTTTGCGAAAGTAATTTTCTGTTCACACGACAGGTACGAGACGGCTCATTATTTTTAAAGAGAACAGAGAAGGGTGGCCCTGAATGAAAATCTGAATATATATTATACTAGCTGACCCGGCAAACGTTGTTTTGCCTCACTTAGGGGTATGAAAAATAGATAGTGTAGCTTATATGACACGTTCGTAGATTTACCATAGCAGCGCCATCTATTGATTACTTACTCAACCCGGTCGAAAGGTATCGACATCTGTTAGAATCATTTGGAGTTAACAGATAATTGTGACTGTCAAATAATAACAAACAATAATTAGCAATAAATTAAAATTGCGACTATAATTTGAGATTTAAACTATCCTATCTCTCAAGTTGGATCGAACTGCATATGGTGTGCGAATTTTATTATAATCGGTTAAGTGGTTTAGGAGTCCATTGAGGACAAACATTGTGACACGAGATTTATATATATTAAGAAGATGAACTGTATTTTTTTATTGATGAATAGGCTTACGTTTGACCGCAGCTAGCCTGATGTTAAGCTTGACTGTGGTCTAATAGCACGCTTGCCTAGAAGGAACTTATTTACTCTAGATTTGAAGACCTCCAAATTATCTATATCTTCTCTTTAACATAACATATCTTAAGCTTTTTTGCTTTACGATTTTAAATGTTTTCTATATTGGCTAGTGTTATTATATTGTGGGTGGACCCATCCGATTACTTTTTACTTCTATATTCACCGATTTCAGCCGATTCACTAAGATTTGAATTGACAGATCTCTAATGGATGAAATTTCTTATGAAATACGATTATGTATCGTCATAAGTAATATGAAAAGTAATTATTCAAGATATGTTTCGGCAAATGGCATTAAAAATGATAAATTCATCTAAAAATAAGCATAATGTAGCATAAAAAATAATTGAATTTTCGCACCAACCCTGATCGACCCGCCTTAAAGTTTTTAAGGTAGCTGACGAGATATCGTTTTCACGTCTCGTCAACTTATTAGGCTAAGAAGTAGAGTAATTTTCTCAGAATTTCGTGAAAAAAAGTTCCACATATTTTCCATTTAACAAAAGCTTTTTTGTGTAGCGACTTTTTAAGATACGAGTATTATAAATCTACTCTGGAGAAAATTATAGTAATTGTAAGTTAAAAAAATATGTACTAACTCTTTGTTGCCTGTATAAACGATTATTATTATTACTGTTAATGTTTTTGGCAAACATTATCTTCTGATATTAATTAAAAAAAATTTAGTTACCCTGCGGTAACTAAATTTTTTTTCCGTGAACAGGTCAGCACTTGACTACAATTCACCTGATGGTGATATTGAGGTCTGCGGTGGATCGCGTTTACCTAGAAGTAACCGGTTCACTCTCGCCTTGAAAATCGCTAGATTATAGTCATTGGGAAACAGGGAATTCGGAAAGGAATTCCAAAGTTTGACGGTTCGGACAAAAAAGCCAGTATTTTTTTTTTTTTTTTAATAATTGGCCAAGTACGAGTCCGATTCCGTACCATTCATCTTAAAAAAGCATCTATTAAAACAGGAACAAAAAAAATGTTTCTTGTACGGGAGCCAGTCCAGCCAATGATCCAGAAGAGCGCGTAACCTCACAAATTATTGGTACTCCAGCTGAAACACCACGACTAGTCTGGAATAACTAGCCCCCAAAGAGGTTGCCAGAACAAACCAATAAGAGCTTTAAATGGTAGCTTTAAGCCTTACTTACCATGATGCACTCTGTGATGGCTAGGTGTGTTGAGGATGTACTCCAAAGGTCCCAAAGACTTGATGGCTTCCGTGTGTATCCAGAACATGTAGAGGTAGCTGAACTGATGATGCATCACGAACTGTGCCGGGGGGATCGCCAGCGCCAGGGGGAGGTAGAATATCTGAAACGTACCGGTCATTTATTTTTTTGTTTGATTTCCATTTTTTTTAGGGCTTATCCTAGCATTCAAGGCCTTGCTCATGCCTCTAATGAACAGTGTTATAATTATTAATTACACTGGTCTACAGTGGTTTTGTTGCCTTTGATATGATGATGATTTTGGATCTATTTATACACGCAATTCGTGAAAATATCAATGATTTTGTAAGATCTGCTCGTTTTTTTTTCAACAAATGACTGAAAATTAAAATTTTGACGATAAATCGTTTAAAATTCAATTTGTAAAAACGAGCAAATTTAGTACTTTTACGAATATATTCGTAATCTGGGCACTTAAAAACGTAACAATTTGCGATGATAAGCAACAAAAAAACATTGATTTTTTGTAGAGCTGTGTTATTAGCACTTATATTTTTGAAAAATCATATAACTCTTAGTAATTCTGTCTTTTTGCCCTTTTTACACCTATAACAATTGGCAACCTTGTTGGCGTAATGGTTACCGTGTCGGACTGTCAATCGGAAGGGTCCGGGCGCGATTCCTGGCACGGCCAACATCTTGGTGCTTAACGAAATTTGTTGGTTGTGGATCTGGGTGTTAAATATGAATATAGGCATAAAATATGTGTGTATGTATATGTAGTATATCAGTTGTGATAGCCACCATAACACAAACTAGAAATGGGTTAGTATGGGGTTAGCCAGCCGTGTGTGAAATGAGACCTAATAAAAAAGACAAAGAAAACACTCTTGCAGCTTATATACAACGCAACTTATTCTATTATGCAAGCTACGAGAAATTAATATTATTTGTACTTGATCAAGTACAGGCCGTACTTGATCACAGTTCACCTGATGGTTAACAATATTGTGGAGCGCACTTGTTTAACAGGAATCAGTTAATTCGTGCCTTGAAATCTGTTAAATTATAGTCAAAAATACGTTTTTAAAATCAAAATACGTTGAAGGTTTTTAGCCAACGACGTTTAGCAAAGAATTCCACACCTTGGCAGTTCGCACAATGAAGGTGGAGACAAAACGCTTAGTGCGCATCTTTGGTCTCCACAGTAAAACGATGCCGCCTTTCCGAGTTTCCTTGCTCATCCGATAATGGAAAGGGGCGGGGGGAATTAAGTCATGTAATCTTGTCGCACCCTCTCCGAAATGTAACCCTTAAAACACCGAAAGACTGGCTACTTTGCAACGGTGCTCAAAACTTTGTAATTTCCAATGTTTTTTTTGTTGACTCGAGTTAAACCTACCACCTGGTATTTTTATTGTTAATAAAAATATATGCATGTCTAACCATGCAATCAAAATGTTAAATAATCAATAAATGTTTAGTAGCACGTGTGACTCGACTAGCTAAGGTGATGCACCACGAACAAGACCGTCGTTTTAAAAGCGGATTTTTCATCTGAGCGCTACTGTGGGTCGTATGAGGCGCCCGGCTGTTACTGTTAGTACAAGCAGACGTTAATCCAAGTTCGGCTGGCTTGAAAACTATTGTCACCAGAGCTTGGCCACTTAGTTCATACGATGAAGAAGAAGAAGAATCAATACTTAAGAGCTGGGCTCTTGTACGCGAAGTTTTTTCCAGATACTTCTAACCTCGGTTAAATCTTTGACTTCACTTTACGACATGACTTTCGCTTTCTCCTTCATCATCCATCATCCACAGCCGGTTCTATTCCACTGCTGGGTATAGACCTCTCTCTTGACATGCCATCTGTCTCGGTCCTGTGCGAATCTAGTCTAAGTTCGACCTGCGATAGCTGTAATGTCGTCGACCCATCTTGTCCTAGACGGCCTACGTTATGCTTCCCTAGTCTCGGCCTACGTTTCGCTTCCCTTTCTCCTTAATTCAATCTAAAAATTGCTTTCTATCTCTAACCGTGCACAAAATGCTTATTTTTTTCTCTCCCTCTCTCTCTTATTATCTCCAAAACGAAGTCCAGCCACGACCTCGTCTTCAAATCAAAACATTCACAGGACCGACACTACGCAAGTCACTCTAATAGCTCTAATAATTCCTTCCGCTCATGCATAAAATATATCCGCCCGCCTGGAAGATGCTCGTAACCCGAGACGTGTACTTGAATACATTTCGGCAGATATACCTATCTATAGCTGTGCCAAGATGTACAGAGGTACCCTTCTTATTCGATATATGAACATTGAGACAATAGGAGCTTAGTGGACTGTATAAGAAATGACTGCAGTGGTGATATATCGATCCAAACAAGAACATGGATAATAGGAGGCCAATATATCTGCTACGTTCCTTCAATGCTTCTACGTACCGTTCCAAGACAGGGCTGGTCGGGTGAGAGTTCTCCTGGGTTAAGTGGGATTTGGATGGATGTAGACACACACATATGCACTGGTTCATAAACACTGAACGGTAGCAAATTTGCAGAGCTCACGGAACACGGAACTTCACCCTTTGAAAAACAATTTAACCGCAAAAAGCGCGGAAATCGAATGTTTTTATTTCCAGAACCTTATCGGCTAAAATTCAGTCCGACCTTGCAGTAAAAACTGTCCATTGACGTGTAAATTTGACCCTTTTCACTCTCACATAAAAACGGTAAAACCCTTTCTCTCCTATACTCCTGTATGCATAAATAAGGGTCGTGTTAGAGGTTTATCGTACTTTGAATGGCGTATAGAGGCCGTTTTGGGGAGATGTTAAAATAATGCTGTATACACAAGCTTTGTAACTTTCCCGCATAACAAACAAACGAGTTTTATTCAGATTTATGAAGCTCGTGTCAAATGGTATTGTGAAGGGTGGTTTTGGCAGTGAAATAAAAAATAAAACGAGGGGTAATCTAGCTATTGAATCGGGCTGGTAGCCTTCTTTCACTTGGAAAAAATATAGGCCGTTTTCTACTGACATACATAATACAAATAATTTATTGATAACACCAAAGTTACAAGTCAAATAGTCATAGTAAGGGTTGGCGTATGGCACACGTCTTAGGATGGTTATAGTTAGATAGATAGATTTTCATAGTATGAAAGAGTGCAAATATCATTTCCTATCATTTCCACACATAATTTGAGGCAATTTTTTAAATCTTTAATTAAAATTTATTTTTAATAATGTGGTAACTTAATTTTCAAAACAAGTTTAGAAAAAGTTATGTGTGGTATTAAAAAAATTGTAAGGTATTTGCTTTAATTACACCAATGTGCAGAGTTGTATTTAAAGCGAAGTGCCATGGATTGAAAATCCAACATCCCATAATCACTCGTATGCAGACGTTTACTTTGTGAAAATCCATTGCCGATGGAACTAAAATACTAGGAGCATTTAAAGCCCCTATGATCTGAACCATCTGATCTGTTGTACGTATAAATTGTTCTTCATAAGTGCTAAGTGGCCAAATTCTGGTGTCAAGTATTTTCAAGCCGCCCAAAGACCTCTGACTTAGTTTAACTACGGCTTGTACAAAGCCTGACAGCCGGGACCTACAATTTAACGTGTCGTCCGAACCAAGGTAGCGGCAAGATGAAAATGCCACTTTTAAATTACAGTCTAGTGCATGGTCACCTATCCTACATATGTTTTCATTGACTGTGGCTTTAATAAATATCAATAAATTGTGACATATTAAAAAATTATAGATTTTATACCGAGCATCGACCGATGTTCAACTACAATGATCGCGTCAGATCACCTTAGTTAGCCGAGCTACAGGCGTTACATATATTGAGTGGTACCACAAACTACCAGTCTTCCTATTCTCTGCACCCGTAGTGGCAGGTGACGGGGCCACAGACCTAACCCGTTGCGGGGGACCTAGGACGTCAGACCGGGGATGTCCGGCGTCCATTGCACCCACGGTCCCCGAGGTGGTTGCGGTGCACCACGTGCACTGCAAGGAGAGTCATCCCCTAAAGAGGAGTCTCGCAGGCTAGCCGAGGTGGGCGGGCTGGTGCGTTAATGCGAGGAGCGGAACCTCAACGCTACATGTAGGTGTAGGAAGGTTGATAACGGCGTCATTATTTTCGATATCTATGCTAATACTTACAAATCCACACCAGCCTTGCAGCACGGACTGTCTGATGCCGACTCCCATGTTGAAGTCCTCAGATGTGTGGTGCACTTGATGCTGCGCCCATAGGATGTGGACCTCTGGAAAATTTAAACAAAAGATATAAAAAGTGCCACAAAAATGGCAAAAACACGTTTGTTCTATGAGAATACCACTGAAATATATTACGTTTACAAACGTAACGAAGATGCTAGTCAGTCATATACAGAAACCTATTTATATTCAAACAATATTTGAAAATTTCGTTATTTTTTACTTTTAATGAGATTTTGTAGTTTACTTATTCATATATTCACGTAAATAAATACTTAAACAATTTACTTATATTTGATCACATAGTTTAAAAATGGTATCAAAATGGTGTCAAATAACATAGTTTTTTTTCTGCAAGTGCCTGTTCACTTAACACTATCTATCATATACTATGACTTCATTTGTTTAAAAATTAAAAACTAAAAAGAAAACCATTAATAATTTAGTAAATATTATTATTTTTGTTTCAACCAAGAGACGTGTCTGTCTCAGTTTCCTTGGTATAGATACTTTTAATGATATAAATCGAAAAACTGAAAATTGCAGGTTTTGCCCTAGTTTGGGCCTTAATAAAAGCAGAAAAGAATCATCCGGGGGCCTTCAAAAGTAGAGTTAATGGGTATCTTCTAGGTAAGCGTGCCACACCGTAGACTGCAGTGCAGCTTAACATCAGGCTAGCTGTAGTCAAACGCTAACCTATCAAGGATAAAAAAAACATACCGTGGCAAGCTCTGTGCATCCAGTAGTAGCAGAAGTCGACCCCGAGGGCGGCCGCGTACCACGTGAACACATGGTTCCAAGGGAGTTCCACCAGCCTGTAGTTCACGTAGATCCACGTGTACAGGTAAGACTCCGCCCCACGCCATATGATCCTGAAAATATATAAGTATTAAGCTTAAAAAAGTTTTTTTTTGTTTCCTATGTCTATAACCTGTGCCTTGGTTGGTCTGAACTAGTTCGGAAGCCTTTGGATTTCTTTATATTTGTATATGTAACAATTACTTTGTCAAATAAATAAATTTTGTATTTGTATTTGTGTCTCTGTGTGTGTGTGTCTGTGGTACCGTAGGTCCCAAGCGGTTTAATAAACCAACCGACCAATGAGATTTCCGAAATAATAAAGATTTATATGATTTTATTCCTATGGTGAGAAAGAAACGGCTCTGAATTATGATGAAGATATCGGTTTTTAGGGTTCCGTAGTGAAAAGTTGAAAAACGGGACCCTATTGCTAAGCCTCCATTGTCTGTCTTCTCTGAAAGTAATACTTAACAGCGGCTTCCATACAACCATTTTTACTATTTATTTAAATGCAGTTTGAACTTTCTACTCCAATGACATCCTTTAACACTCCTGGCAAATTCTTTAATAATTTACCACATAATTTACGACTACCATAGTAACTTTCAAGACTTACCTGGATGAGTAATTTTATTGTGCTAATAAATATTTATTAATTTGAATCTTGTACTATGCTATATGTATACAAACGTTATCGTAAATTTCATACGACTAAGCTGACCATCACAAAATATTGCTTACTTGATTAAGTATACTCGTACTCGCTTACACTAAAGTAGATAGATAGATAGATAAATTCTTTATTGGACACATAAATAAAAAAGACACAGTATAAGACAATTAACTTAAAATTAGTGTGCCACAATTGGCGGCCTTATCGCTTAAAGCGATCTCTTCCAGGCAACCTTTGGATGGAAAGGAATTTATAAACAACTAAAGAAGGACGTAGTGTATTAATATAACTAGATTTATAGATGCCCTAGACTAGATGTGTGTATAATTCAGGATGAAATAAAATAGGTCTCTAGACGTCGGCAGCCATTTCAAAAGGTGCGAAAATCAGGTGCTTCGAATGAGATAGCTTAAGGCGCTATGAGAGCAAAATGTCATATTTTGAAAATTCCAATATAATCGCAGGTAGATGATAGGGCTTCAATTTTTTCAGTTTTAATAAGCTTTGATTTGGTGTTAAGAATCGTTAAAGCTCTAATTCAATTCAATTCAGTTTATTTCAGACTTTTGACCCATAAAATATTATCAAATAAGAATTACAATTATCAAAAAAATATCATAAAATACAAAAATTACAAGATTACACACACAAAAATGACCATTTTTTTAAAATCTAATAAAATTAAACTATAATTATTATTACCTACCAATACATTTTTTCTAAAAGGGTCGTAATACATGTAATTGAGCGGCATTAAATTATTTTTTAAATTTGTCGAGTTCAAATTTATAACAATTAATAATATTGAAATTGTAAGCTGTAACGATTCTGCATATATCATTATCAACAAAAAACAAGTGAAATTTCTTTTAATTTCCGCATTACATTCAGAAACACCCCATTTTTTTATTTTACACGACTATTTAAAAAAAAAATACGACCGAATTTTATGTAATCGTGTTTAAGATCCTTAGTAATTTAAAACATTGCCCAATAAAAAACCTTAGCCTTCATTTACGCATGATTTTATAGGATTTTTCAAAACATGTTATTTTGCTCCCCTATCGCCTTAAGTATCAGCGTTTGGTAAAGAAAGATAACAGTTTCTTTTTATGTTACTGGTGTGAGACGTTTTGCTAACGATTTTTAGATTTCGGGGATCCTTTGGGGCGTAAAAGGCTGCGCAGAAATCACCATTAAAATTGTGATTTTGATAATATACTGTGACTGCTTCTCGTAAAAACTAACGTGTAAATACTGTTATTATCACTCTCTAGCACGGTTTTTATAAATACACTAGCTGACCCGGCCAACTTTGTTTTGCCTCACTTAGGGGTATGAAAAATAGATAGTGTAGCTTATGACACGTTCGTAGATTTACCATAGCAGCGCCATCTCTTGATTACTTACTCAACCCAGTCGAAAGGTATCGACATCTGTTAGAATCATTTGGAGTTAACTGATAATTGTGACCGTCAAATAATAACAGACAACAATTAGCAATAAATCAAAATTGCGACTATAATTTGAGATTTATACTATCCTATCTCTCAAGTTGGATCGAACTGCACATGGTGTGCGAATTTTATTATAATCGGTTAAGTGGTTTAGGAGTCCATTGAAGACAAACATTGTGACACGAGATTTATATATATTAAGATTTATTATAAACTTTACAGTTATTTACACTCTTGTGTTCTACCGACTAAACTGATTGGGATAGATTGTGGCATAGAAAGTGCTTTAACATTGGATTAATATTTGTTATTCCAAATCAGCTCATCAACAGCTAGTTTGTTATTAAAGTTATTATTACGAAAAATCAAACAATATGTACCTTTGAGAAAAAAAAACGAAAATATCATGACCAGCAGGATTCGAACCTGCGTCACCAGGCTAGGAGTAGTTAACTAATTTTGTATGAGCTAGGTGAAGAACCCTATGAATTGGCTTGACGACTGCTTATACCAAGACCACCAGCCGGGACCTATAACCTTTAACGTGCCAACCGACACACGATAGCGCCTAGATGAAAATGACACTTATTAAATGACTGTTTTTTGCATGGTCATGGCAAAGTCCATCCACATCGAAAGTTGCTTAACTCCAGTAATCGCATCAGATTAGCTAACTTACCAGAGCTACAGGGCTAGAGATAAGTCGACCATAGCTCAAAGGTTAAAATGTCCAGTCTGGTGTGCCAAAAAATACAGATTCGAATCGCGCTAGCCATGATATTTCAGATTGTTTTTCTTAAACCTTACAGATTTCCCTTCCCAGTGCAGCCTTAACACTACAGATTAACTTTTAAACTGATATCGTTAGGCATATTATATATTTGCACGAAACAAACGGTCACACTTACTTAAAAAAACCGTTGGACGTATATCCAACGTTTTTTTTAAGTAAGTGTGACCGTTTGTTTCGGGCAAATAGTACAGATGAAATCCAATATTTACCTCCCACACTCCTGGAAGATGCCATGCGATATGCTGGTGATGCCATCGTTCAGCCTGATGCCGGGCTTGCCTTCCAGCCGCAGCACGATGTGTTCCAGCAGCATAAACAGCAAGAAGTATGGCCACGACTGAAATACAAAAACATAGGATTAAAAAATATATATAAAGATGAGAGATCAGGTAAATACCCCTCCGGATCTTATCTGGCGCAAACGCTATCCATCGCTATACAACGAGCGTTATGGGTACCTTTCCGTCAGGTTCTATCCGGAGTGGCCTTACAAGTTTTATTAGTGGTTTTAGTTTTTAGTTTTTTTTTTTATATAATTGACTTTTATTGAATTAATATAGCATGAATCATATAAATTATAAACTAGCTGCGCCCCAGGGTGTACCCCGAATTAATTTAATCCGGGATATAAAGTTTGTGCCAATCTAGAATCAACTTCATACCGAATTTCATCTAAACCGGTTCATCCGTTCGAGTGTGAAAAAGAACCAACATGTTTAAAGAAGTAATAAACGTATATATACATATATCACACACTAACACAAACTTTCGCATTTAAAATATTAGTCTAATTTAGTGATAATAAATTAGTAGTAGTGTTTTAGATAGGTTTATTAAAAATCAGCCAAAAATAGCCACCGGCACACAAGAACACAAGACTATACTATATATTATAGAAGTTACTTAGTTATTAAATTACTATTATACTCGTATTATGCTAAAAGAAAAAAAATCCAAACAATATGATACTAGTTAAAAAACGTTAATAAAAACATTTTAGAAATAACTAATTCAAATTCATTTTTAGTTCAGAATCAAGTCCCATATCCAAATGTTACACAAAATTATTAAATTATTATCAGTAAAATAAATTGAAACATAAAATATTTCACCGGAAAAATAATAAAAAGTCAATTCTAATACTTGTCTTCTATTGATTGAGCTTCAATCTAAAACTGTGTTCTAATTTTGAATTTGCGAACATTAGCTACTTAGTGTCGTGTTTAGCCTTACTGCATGTCGCAATCAACCGCGACATTCGACACCGGACAGAGAACGTAAAATAACACGCGACTTAATTGCCTAACTGTTTATACTGCATTTGGTGTTTACTGTTCGTTTGACTTGGAATTGATTGATTAAAACCTTAAATTAAAATATGAGACAATATGAGAAAATATGAGTCGTGTTCAAAATCAAACATCGATTCATGTTTTTTATTGTAAATTCGATAGCTAAATTGTTTCTTTTCACACACTTATTAAATAATATCTTTAATTTTTAAGTAAGTAAGAGCAACAAACATTTGCGGTCGCGAGTTGATGAGTTGTCTTTGTAAGAGTGTAAAAAAACATTAATCAAGTGTCAACCACATAAAACTGGCACTAGTTTTAATTTATATAAATCTCGTGTCACAATGTTTGTCCTCAATGGACTCCTAAACCACTTAATCGATTATAATATAATTCGCACACCATGTGCAGTTAGATCCAACTTGAGAGATAGGATAGTTTAAATCTCAAATTATAGTCGCAATTTTAATTTATTGCTAATTATTTTCCGTTATTATTTGACAGTCACAATTATCTGTTAACTCCAAATTATTCTAACAGATGTCGATGCCTTTCGACTGGGTTGAGTAAGTTATCAATAGATGGCGCTGTACCCCTAAGTGAGGCAAAACAACGTTTGCCGGGTCAGCTAGTTCTTTATAAATCGCAATATTGCTTTTTATACTGTTGCAGCGTCCTCTGGCTTTTTATAAGTATGTTTGTAAATTATTTTGAAGAACGCTTTTGCATAATTTCTATTCCTTTTTAGAAAATTCTCTCTGCCTCTTCTTATAAAAATCGTAACGTCTTTTTTTAACATTTGAGATTGATAAATCAAAATTATTTGCTAATACACGAGACGTATTGACTAATACAGCCTTGATTTATACAAGTTTTGTATGCTCAGCTTATTAGAAGTTACAACATATTAAATACTAGTTGGTTTTTCTCTTTTTGTAAAAGAAGTTATTTAATGCCATAGATGTTTTATAATGTAAAATCAATCAATTAATCTTCCAAATATTTATTTATTTTGTTTTCAAAGTATCTTGTTGTAACACTTTTACCTGATTGAATCTATCGATTATTCGTGATGAGGCAACAAACATAATATTATTATGCTCAGACAGAGTTACCCACATACATTTTTATGAATTGGCATAGATTGTTTATAAGATTGTTCTTCAATATCTTGAAGGCATATCTAACTTTAATACAATTACTGAAATTTATAGCGTATTTTTGTCAAAACTTGTTTTTGTTAAATGGGGATGGGGGATTTTTGGATGGGTGACCATGCACAAGACTCTAATTTAAATAGTAATATATTCATTCAGTGTGGGCACACTAGCGCCCTGAATGAAAATATTACTATACGGATAACACGTTAAATTGTAGGTCCCAGCTGTTAGTACAAGCAGTCGTTAAGCGAAGTTAAAGGCCTTCGGGCGGCTTGAAAACTCTCGCCACCAGAGCTTGGCCTCTTAGCTCATACGATGAAGAAGAAGATATAGCGTCCATTTTTTATTTTCATTATTTGTTGCTAAAAGTTTTTTTCTAAACGTCCGACAGATAGCAGAGTTTGTTTTGTCTAACCTACATATGTATTTTTGGCTCAAACTATTGAAACTAAGTGTTAAAATTTCAGCAGAAGGAAGGTTCAGAAAGATAAACACTCAGTTTTAAACTAACATCTGTATCTCTTGGTTTTACAAAACTAATAAATTATTCAAGTGTTCTAGTTTGAAGTGTGTCTGATGTTTTTACATACAGTGTACTCTATATAACAATACTGAAGGGCCTGTGCATTTTATGGCGTTATAGAGAGTGGTCGTTAAATGGAGAGAATGTATCATTGTATGAAATTCAAGCTGAACCAACTAAAGCCAATTGATTGCGACGCTTTAGAGAGTTTGTTGTTAAATCGAGTGACGTTACATGGAGTTAACATTGTATTTCCACTTTTAAGCGCCTCAAGCTTCTGTTAATCTAGAAAAATCGTAGCAGAAGTTTTGCCTACACCGATGAATACGTTTTAAAAATATAATTGGGGCATGACCCGTCCACCCAACAAATCACCCACCAGTGGGTTTACGGGGAATTTTCATTTCCCCGTCCACCCACAACAATCGAAGTGTTTACCTGCTTAAAAAAGTTAGGGACATCTTCTTTCTTCTCCCACATGGTGTCTTGGGGGGAGTGGAGGTAGAACAACCTTCCGAGCCCCTTCAGATGGTCTCCAACCAGATCTGAGAAGCCATTCTCGACGGTGGCGTTCGCGAACGAATAGTCCACCGCCATTGTGGTTATGTGGTCTTGGTACTTCTGCAAGAAATGAAAACATACAGATTAAAAAAAAACATATTACAGGTAGATGACGACCTCGTTGGCGTAAAGGTTACCATGCTGGACTGCCAATCAGAAGGTGCCGGGTTCGATTCCCGGCACGGTCAACATCTTTATGCTGAAGTAAATTTATTGGCTGTCAGTCTGGGTGTTAAATATGTATCTATGTATATAAAATATGTACATATGTATATGTAGTATATCAGTTGTGTTAGCAACACAAATTTTTTTCGGTTGCCGTGCCTAAGAGGTCTTGTTACTAAGACTTTGTTGTCTCTCTGTCTGTATGATAATATATTTATGCTACTGTTATGTACCACGCATAAATGCAATAAGATTACCTGAATAAAATATTTCAAAAATATATTTTTACATGAAATATACGATGTGAAATTCAAATACGGAATGATGCTCGGAAAATTTGCATAATAATATACATTAACATTACGGTCCTCAGAGATGAAATCTGTCCAAGTGCAAGTCTCAATCGAGTACGAAGGGTTCCGTATCACTTTTTTTAAATCATTATTAGCCATATTTGACCGAATGAGCACTGTATAAGAGTTTCCATTATTGTAAGCTATTGCTAAAAAAAATGTATATGATATATTATTGTTATAGCGATAACAGATATATATCGTCTGTTAACATTTCAACTCTTTAGCTATCACGGTTGATTTTGATGACAGACAGACAGAAGGATACCTAAGTCAACGTTATATGGTCCCGCTAGTATTATGTGTATAACACAAACCCAAAAAACATTTAAAATAGAAATCCATATATACTGTTTTTTGTTTAGTTGTATCGTAGTGTGAGATCTCTGCTGCTCTGCATTACAGGCCCCTTGAGGTACCTAGCACAGAGCACAGCGACTTTCCCAGGTACGACACAGCCCTCCACTCACATAGCTATTACTAAACATTACTTTATGTACCTAACTCTAAGATGTAGGTATACACAATAAACGAATTTGAATTTGAATTTGAGTTAGTGTCAACCTGAGGAAAGTGAAGTTTCGGAACTCTCTGTTTCCTGAGAGTCCAAAAGTCCGTGGACTCCAAAAGTAGAGTAAATAGGTATCTTCAAGGTAAGCGTAACACATCGTAGACTACAGTGTAGCTTTACATCAGGCAAGTGTAGTCAAACGCAAACCTAACAAAGGTAAAAGTTAATCCAGTGTCATCGATTAGTACTCTATGGGTACGGAACCCTTCAAAATTAAATTACGAAAGTTTGTTTGAATAATTTGATGTCGGTACCCAAAGTATATTTTTAGAACGCGTCATGTGCTTACGAGTAAATAATGTTATAAATATAAAGTGTTTTTATAAATTTAATTGTCCTGGTAGAAAAAACATTGAACTTCTTCATTGCAGTTTTTGTATTTAAAAAAATCTATTTTAGGACTTTTTAAACTATACAATAAATAATACAAAATATAAAATTAATAAATAAATATTAGCACACATTTCTCACACATAACAGCTGGTTAGCCCCATACTCAGCCATTTCTAGTTTGTATTATGGTTGCTAACACAACTAATATACTATATATACATACATAAATACTTTATATTGATACACATTTATTTTTACTCCTAGACCAAACAAATTTAGTTCATCGCAACAACAACTACCCTCTGGTAGTACAAGCAAAAAGAGGTTATAAGAACAAGTTAAAAGTAGATTAAGCCACGAGATTTCCTTATCTATAATATGTTATCAGTCGAGGTTATGTTATCAGATACCGTTGAATGTTTACAAGCACTTCAATAGTAATAATATTTCCACAAAATTTCTTAAGTTAGAATACAATAAAATCTTGCTTTTTTCAATATGTTACTAATTAAAAAAACGGGTTCAAATCACGGCACGGCCATCATCTTTGTGATGAACTTAATTGTTTTTGGCTGTCGGTCTGGGTGTTAAATACATAATTGGGTATTTGAAAAAAAAACATTTTTTGTGATAAATAGAAAGATTATATATTAGTTTTAAAACAAAAATATTTTTTTATTATTTTTTTTGCAATAATTCAAAAGTTATTTCAAAATAAAAATTAATTTTTGAATCCAGTACCGAAGATACGCCGACAACTCCCGAACAAACCCGAGCGCGTGTGACGTCATAATGTTAGTTTTCACACAGACACTCAATGCAGTTGATAGGAAAATAATGAATACAAAGTATAATAAAACTAACATTATGACGTCACACGCGCTCGGGTTTGTTCGGGAGTTTTCGGCGTGTCTTCGGTACTGGATTCAAAAATTAATTTTTATTTTGAAATAACTTTTGAATTATTGCAAAAAAAATAATAAAAAAATATTTTTGTTTTAAAACTAATATATAATCTTTCTATTTATCACAAAAATTTTTTTTTTCAAATACCCAATTATGTATCGATTTAAAAGTATTTATGTATGTACGTATATGTGATATATCAGTTGTGTTATCAACCATAATACAAACTATAAAATGGTTTAGTATGGGGCTAACCAGCCATGTGTGAAATGTGACCTATTATTTATTTGTTTATACTAAATCTATATTATTATGTTTTAAAATTAAGTAGTTCTTTGGCGGATCAAACCCATGAACGATGTTAAAATTACAAGCCTTGTGTTTTGATTATAAACCTGAATATATAATGTAATACACACATCAACATTGTATAAAAAAAATGCAACGATATACATTTAATTCACATATTCATTTATTTTCCTAACTTTCTTATAATAAATTATATTGAATATTATAAAAAAAACCTAAAAGATAGCATGCCACTGGCAGCGAGGCAAGGCCCCAAGCTACCGGCGGTAGGAGCTACAGGGACAGGAACCCCCGGACAAAGCGCGCCGTGTCGAGTATGACTGCCTTCTGTATCCGACCTTCGATCCATCCATCTAGCGTCCACTGGTATTTGTCATCACTACTTTAGGATTGCTTTTATTTCCTTTTCTAAAATTGTAATTTTTGAATGTTTCCTGGTAAGTTATTAAATATATATATATTTTATATTATATAGATATATATTAGTTTATATATTTATCTGTGTATATACTTTAAATATATATATATTTTATTATGATTATATATTTATATATTATAGTTATATAATATATTGTTATTAACTTAGATTTATTTGTGTCCTCTATCATAACTATAAATATTAATATTCTTTATTGTGCAACCCCTCTTTTTCTCGTCTTTTTCAACTTCTTTCCATCCAAAGGTTGCCTGGAAGAGATCGCTGTTAGCGATAAGGCCGCCGTTTGTGGCATACATTTGTGTTGTTACTATTTTATTTTGTGTTGTACCTTTATTTGCCCAATAAAGAGTTCATCTATCTATCTATCTATCTATCTAGCGAGAGTCTCGCGAGAATATTTATGTAATTACTAATATAATAACAATAATAATGTAAGTGTTACTATTGTCTACGCGACAATCAATAATAATCAAAGTGTTTGCATAATAATTTCTAGAAGGTAAGAATTGGGCCCTATCTTCATAAAAAAATACATATTAGAAATAACCTTTAACACCACTCGATTATCATTATCTATTGCTCAATATATTTCGAGAGTTACATTGCAAGAATTATTTGCCAATTTTCAGTAATCTTACATTTCGTAGATAACTTTTGGTAGGGGTCAACACAATATGATCTTATTAGACAAGTTGATTATGTACTTAACATTGTTTATGAATAGTTTGTATTGCTAGGCAAAATTAATTGAGAATAGAAGTTCTGTTCTTTTTAGGGTACCGTTGCCAAAGGGTAGCAACGGAACCCTATTACTTAGACGTCATTGTCTGTCCGTCTGTCACTCTGTATCTCAAATCGGTTTTATCTCACAACAATCCGTGATTGCTAGATATGAAGTTTTGCAGATGATGTTGCTGCTATAACAACAAACACAGAAATAAAAATATAAATACATATAATATTAATAATAATATTTGTGGCAGGTTTTATTTTATTTTAAACATAATATTTATACTTAAAGAAATATGATAAATATAATATGTATAATGACTACTACTACACTAAAATTAAAAATTACTTCAAAATAATACTACACAATAATTTAATATTAAAAAACTTTACAAATAGTAAATTAAACCTAAGTCAGTGTCTGCGGGTAAAGTGCCTAAAATGCTGGCGGCATTACCTCGCTGGATCGCCAAGCTTATACGTTGGCATAGGTGAGCGCCAGCTCTTAGGTAAAGACAAAGAACATAAATAAAATTAGTTACGCTCCAATAAAGACTAGACTACTTAGACGTTAGTTTTTAAAAGACGCTGTTAGCCTAAAAAACCTAGTATATTTAAGTTTATGTTGTGCTCAATAATAACACTGTATTTACATATTTTAATTATTTCATATTAATGAAGTAGTTTCAAAATCAAAATCAATTAATATTTTTTCATTTTCATGTATGCTAGAAAAAAATGGGGCGCATTGTGGTCAAGGGCAAAATATGACAATAACATAAAAGATAGGGCATAATAAATTGCAAATATAGCTTCCGGGGAAATACGTACGAATTTGTGATAAAAGGTGCTTGTTTATGATAAATGTGGTTGCTAAGTCACAGACAAATATCATTACATATATGTATTATAATAAATATTGTAAATATATTATATTCCGTGTGGTCAGTATTTATATTACACTATGACCTTTGTAATCTCGTTTGCGGTAATATTAGTAAAATAAAATAATAGAACACCGAAGATTCTTAGTTTCTTACATAAATATTATATTTGATTTGTCTTCTTCTTCATGTCACTTGCCTTATCCCACTAGGTGGGGTCAGCAGCAAATTTTCATCTTCGACTCTCCTCTATCACCCATCATCTCTAATCACTCATTTCTCTCTCATATCCTCATTAACACACTCCATCTATCAAATCATAATACAAACTAGAAATGGTTTAGTATGGGGCTAACCAGCAGTGTGTGAAAATTTTCTTTATATATATTTATTATTATGTTTGTTCGTTCGGTCGTTAAACATAAAGCTTTAAAGAAATAAAGATTTTCAAGACAGATAAAAATTTATTTACAATTTTATTTAACTTTCCCGTTAATGACAAGTAATTTACACCTAATTAAGTCATAAAATCTTTCCGCTGAGGGCCAAAGGTCGAGGCTTTGCGTTGCTAAATAAACGAATAAAGCAGTCGCAATATGGTAAAGTTTCAATACTTTATCCTGCTCTGAAATGAAACAGCACCTTGGTACTATACAAAATCATCTTCAACATTAGTAAATAAGTAAAACACATTTATTGAAACTGCTCCTATGTTAGTCTGTTAGTAAACAATTTTTAAAAAAATAATTAAATTAAAATGTAAATAATTGTTTACTAGGAAAAAAAATTAAGACCTTTCTCTAGATCCCAGGGAATCAAAAAAAATATGTAGAATAAACATTGGTAATAAGAATTTAAGTAAAAGAACTTATTGTATATAGAAATAATTTATAAATTAAGTTAAAACGTTAAATAAGTTTGTTATTTTACTTCATTCATAAGATTTCTCTGGATATCCGAAGTGGTAATGCCGCAATTTTGGACAGAGGGCTTCATTTTCACATTGTTCCCCTATTTTATTAAGTATTTAATTAATTCCTCAAGCAGGTAGTACTTCTTGCCACATTCTTGGAGCCACATTCGCTTTTAACAACCAGTTACAAAACTATTTCAGAAGTGTACCTTGGAAACACTTGACACTTGACTTGGAGCTTTGCTTCGTATCTCATACGTATAAATAGAAACTTGTGTGATTTAAATTCTTTCAACAATCTTTGAAATCTTTCGTAACTTTCTTTGTGTACTTTCTTGGAATTGGTCGCTAGCTAAGGCTCTTAGAGAACAGAAACACTTAAAATTTAAGTCCTGTAAAGTGTTTTCTGTTATTTCTTTTTTGCGAGTGTTTTAATAAAGTGTTTGTCTATATATCTACAAGTATCTATTGCAAGCAACCCATAATTCAATTGTACTCTATCTGATATTGATGTTGTGTTACTCTCGTAAGTGATAATGTTATCTGCTGTTGTTATTCATTATCACGAGACATGTGTCTTGTAACACAATGTAGCAGTAAAAATAACAATAATTTCGTATTATTTAAGTGGCCAAGCTATGGTTTACCATTCAAGGGCCTCCGACTTGACTTAACGACTGCTTTATTTTTTTTTATAAAAAATATTTTCGTTATTATTTGAGTCATATGCTATACAATAAAAAAAGACTGTATTATCTATTAAACAATTAAAAATATCGAAAAAATATATCAGTCGATGGCGGGCTAACTTTTTGTTTGTGACATTTTATTTTGATTATGATTTTTAATTTTTATTTAAGGCATTGACTGTATTGAATATTATGATTTAATTTAAAAATATTATCTATAAAATATATGCATATTATTAAACCCTATATAAATTAATTAAGCAGGCTTGTAATTTATCTCTATTGATATCAGAACGTCGGTTCTGTATGAACCCTCTGACAGATCGCCTTAAGGTCAGTGCAACATTTTAACAAGCCTTGCAACAATCACACGTGATAGCCCTTTGCCGAGGGAAGTGTATGTGTGATATATACATAACTACTTATTACGCGCGGCTTCGCCCGCATTTTTAAATAAGTTTTTAGGATTCCGTACCCAAAGAGTACCGACGGGACCCTATTCCTGAGACTTCACTGTCTCTTTGTCTGTCACCAGGCCCCAGGTCTCATAAATCGTGATAGCTAGAAAGGTGAAATTTTTACGGGTGCCCCTATAACAACAGAAAGAAAGAAATATTTAAGCGGGGCTCTCATACAACCATATCTGCCATAAACGTACAAGCTGGCACTGTCGTAGTACGTAATTATTTTTAGGTAAATAGAATGCTAGTAGCTAGTTGTTATTTATAATAAGATTTAATAAGAAATAGTTTATAACCTAAAGTACCTGGATGTAAGTTTTTAAAAGGCGCTGTTAGCCTAGTAAAAACCTAGTATATTAAGTTAATGTTGTGTAGAATAAGAACGCTGTACATACATGTTATAATAATTATGTCAATAAAGTACCTACTCACAAAATCAAATCAAATCAATCATACAACCAACATTTTTTTGTCATTTTAATAGATAATGCTGTGGAAACCTTTAAGCGCGACCCTAAAACGCACTTGGCCAAATATTTAAGTCAGGAAATAAGTAATTCGCGATTTGTCCGTGCAAGTGTAACTTAGCTTTGTGTGCAGGTAGTTCAATGATAAACGCCATCTATGATTTTTATTGATGAACTATTTGCAATGGGTTTGAAATTGTTTCCTGAACTTGAACTTAGCAATCAAATGTTTTCCAAATTGGCGTTTCATTGTTTACGAAAACAGTGAATAGGAATTCTTGCCTATGAAACATATAATCTAAATTTTTTTTTTATAAAATTAGAAAACCTATGTTAATTGTCGTGTTCCAACATATCCTGTTGTAAAATTTTAGCCTGGTCTGTAATTTTGTATAACCGTTATGAAAATTATAAACATACACACAGAATTATAAACGTTTTTTTTCCAAATATTAGTATGCATAGTTAGTTTAATAATAATATTGTTTACAGTTGGTAAACCGTCCTAGTGGCACGAGGTAATTCTAATCTTTGTACTCGTATTAAATTTATAATTGCGAAAGTTTTGTACGTTAGTATGTACCTACCTATCTTATTTTTGAAACCTTCAGTCGTAGTTTTTGATAGCCAAGTATTTAGATTTTAAAAGTCTATAAAAAGGTTGTTTTTTCTCATACTAAAAATATAATTGTAATTATTGTTTAAAAGTCATTTCTTTTCAAATTTACATACTTATTTTTCCAAATTTTGATTATTAACAGTTCAGTACGCTGTTCAAACTTTTTGTTCATTTGTTTTTGTGTGTTTATATGGGACTTGTAAAAGATAAAAAATTAAACAGCAAAGTGAGAGTGAGTCTCGTGCTAGAGGGGTTCCGTATTTATATTGGATATAAATGGTAATAATAAAGATCAAGATAGGATTGCAAAAAAAGACACGTTTGTTGAATGGGAGCCCCTAAAACATTTATTTTATTCTGCTTTAGTATTTTATAACAACTATAGTGGCTATAAAAAGGGGCTAGTTAATACCATTTATAAGATGACTGACAGACAAACGGATGGTACCATAATATCCGGAACTATTAAAAATACGAGTATCTCATATACATATATCTCACACAAAAAGGCTAATCTTTGTTAGCGGTTATTTTGCATGTCTATTCTCTATGGCTTTTCCCACATTCAAATGGTAACCAATTTTTTTTTCTGATAAAACATAAATTCAATTTCAGTAACAAACATTTTTACTTGAATCGTATATTTACCAATATACAATACAAGTATAATATATATAAGATAAAAAGAAGAATGGTTGTTATATGCCCTTGATTTTCTACAGTGAAAAATTTAGCATTCTTTTGCTATGCAAATAAAATTGAGGTATAAAATACTCTATATCCACCTTTTATTAGGAATGTTTAATATGAACTGGAGTAAAACACCTAATAAAAAAAAGACTTTCTTTTATAAAATATAATTTGATTTTGGAGCTTTACTTAGTTAAATATACCTACATATATGCTAGTCTTTTAGGTGTTTTATAACAAATATTGGGCCTATTGCCTAAAATTAAGAATAGTTTTTATTATTTTAATAATCATGATCGTATTAAGATTTAAAAACGACTTCCAAAAATAGTTCCTTCCAAGACAGAATGTTCTCGGTTCGAAGGTTTTTTTGTAGCCTTTTATCTACTCAAAAAATTCGGTGTATATTCTTAAATTATTTTAGTATTCTGAAGTTAACCAAAAATACTTTATTTTACTCCCACAAGCGCTGAATGTATTTATTTTTAGACCGTCCGAACAAAAGGGAGAACATTCCAGATATATTGAATCTATTCTTAACATATTCAAAGATATTCAATGATTCATTTAAAGATTTTCTGAATATAAATGAGTATTGGGTAGTAAATTAGGGAATATATTGAGTTCTTTCTCACTGCAAATATATTCTAAAAATTAGAAAGCATGTTGTCAATCTTTATTTCTTTATAATCGTATATCATTTATGTATTGTGCCTTTAATACATTCATGAATGAGATTTAAGTAAAAACATCCTTGTATATGAAAAATTTTTATATGCTGATTATGTAAATAATTATTGTTTGCTACTTGATACCGTATTAAAATATTTGCATAATGGTTTTTTTGCCGCTGGTTCTTACATACATATTCGTAGGTACATAAGTGTTTATTTGCTGTCTTTCCACGCGAACAATAAAGTAAAAAAATATAACACCCTCTTATCTCTTTTTCTTCCTAGCTATAATAAGAATCATGAAAGAGAACAACTCAAAGTTCACGTGCTCTAACTTTCAAAAACAAATGAGTGTAAGAAAGAGGAAGGGAACTTTCAAATGTTTCCTATATTGAACCGAGTCACTTATGTATTCCACGTGCTATTGTGGTCAGTTTTCTTATTTCTCTCCACCTTTTCTTTGACATCTAGCATTGAATTCCGTTTTGTTTTTACTAAGTAATAGCTATTAATTTGCATAAAATCTCTATCCACTCTACACTGCTGTCTGTCAAAGCAACATTTTCATTCCATTCGTTTGTCCATTAAAGAAACTTCACGGTCTTTTCACTCGATACCTTATTGAATAATTTATATTTTTGTTTGTTGTGAAGGTGGGCACCCTTATTTATATTTTGCCCCACAAAAACAAAACCTCGCTCGTTCATATAAGTTAATCTGTTTCAAAGTTACATAAAATATAACGTACCAGACAGCCAGTCAAAATAAAAAAAAAAATGTTTTTTTTTGGTTTCTGTTACTTTTCTTGACAATAATACAACATATAATATACGTTAAGACAGTTAGTTAAACTACTGCTCTTGACTCAGTGCCAAAAAGCAAGCAAATGATTTCAAACCAATGACTTTGTACAGGAAGTACGTGCAAAGTATAATATTAGGTCCTTACATGTGAAATTGGCGTTTTGTAATACTGGACACGTTGACACATAAATTTTCTGTGCTGGTACAATTTAATCACAAAACAAGTTTCTACTTATATGAGGTAAGAAGCTAAGCTCGGATGTCAAGAGTTTTCAAGCCACCCAAGGGCCTCTGAAATGGTTTAATGACTGTGTTTAAAAAGGGAATGTAGCTCGGTGGAAAAAGCGTCTGCTTTTCAATTAGACGCCACAGGTTCTATGTGTAAGTTATGTGTGGATTTACATTCGCTTTGCGATGAAGAAAAACATCGTGAGAAAATCGACAATCCTCAATTGGCTAGCCTGGTGGATAATGGGTTATATCTCTCTCCTCGAGAGATAAGGCCTCGAATTCTAGCAGTGGAAACATATAGTTGGCTGCTTTTACCTAGAACTATGTATGACTAGCGAATAGTAAAACCTCAGTAGCATGTACTTATGCATCCATCAAAACTAAAAGTTTAAAAAAGAAATAAATATTTATTTTGTTACACGAGCAATAAAGAAAAAAAACAAAACATAAAAGAAAACATTTACGTGACTCAAAACAAAAAAAAAAAAAACATTTTACCCGCCATTTTGGGGCGACGGCCATCTTAGACCGAACACTCCCGAGTAACAGCTTGCAAACAAAAAAAATAATAATAATTCAAAACAATAGAATATAGTAGTTGGTATTTCTTGATAAAATGACATCACTAACAATGGATGAATGGACGCAGACTTTGTCATAAGACAATACACACTGGTCAATGTGTCGTTAAACAATTGACTGTGATTCATTAGCGTTTCTTTATCCAGCTTAAGTCGCTATGGGAGCCAAATGGCATACAGTGTAACTCTACGTAACGTCACTCGATTTAACGACAAACTCTCTAAAGCGTGGAAATCAATTTGCTTTGGTTAATTCAGCTTGTATTCCATACATACGCCATAAAATTAGAGTTCATACTGTATTTTGTAAAAACCTATAAAACTTTGCGTAAATGATAGGGCGACGATTTTTTTCAGTTTTATTAGGTTCAATTAGTAAAATTCACACGATAGTTTTTTTTTTTTTTTTAATTTCGTTTACAAATTTAAAAATGTTGTGCTTCTGAGAGTAATACAGATATCACAACAAATCTTACTTAATCTTTTGTAGATTATCATATTTTCTAGAACCGTTAGAGCTTATAATTTCAATATAATTGTTAATTAGTGAAAAAAATAAACATTTCTTTTTTTCTTTAGCTATTCAGCTAGGCGTTTTACCGGAAGGGCACGTAACTACACGACAGTCTGGCCGAAGTATTGAAATGATATATTTTATTGCAAATAAATGTAAAACTATTTTTAATCTTAAATAAATTAATGTTAAAAAAATATATAAAAAAAAAATTATTTAATATTTATTACAGCAAAACTTGGAGGGAGTTGAGGGAGACCTTTGCCCAGCAGTGGGACAGTATAGGCTAAAAATAATAGTTTTGCAACTTTATTTAAAGAAAGAGGCTAATTAGAGTAAAATGAATATTTAAAGTGTGCTCCTTTACAAATAAAACGTGTTTTTTTCCTAAATTTGTGTAGTAATGGTACGGAACACTTCATGCACGTTGCCGTCTCGCAATTAACCAATTGTCTTTATTTATGTGAGTTACCCGTATAACTATCATCCACACATACATACACCAAGTTGCGTCTTATATTCGTGGGATATTCTTTATTGCGAGATGGACTAGTGTACTAATGAATGTAACCTCGGCATCGACTGATAACGGGGTAAAAAGATAAAAAAACCCAACAGATTTATTCGTACTATCAAACACTGATAATTAAAATTAAATTTAAATACAATAAACACGTCAATGTAAATGATTCTACACCAAAAGTTTGCGAACAAAGATATTATATGACATTATCTTAGTAATTAAAAGTAAATGTATATTTTTGTAATTTCCACTTAATTTCCATACAATAATCGACAAGCTTGGTTTTTTTTAAAATTAATTAACATTTTACCATTTAGTTACCATTCGTACCTATCACCTACAATTCTCTCCAAACATTTTTCTAAAGATTTGGATTATCAAAATAAACACAAAGACAACCTAACTCCTACCTAATCAATCCAGCCACTCCAGAGGCACGAGTAAATAAAAACACACACATACTTGCTTACGCACACATATTATATACATAAGCAAGTAAAACGATATTCTTACTTGTTAGCTAAAATGCTATTACTATTACCACATCAGGCATTTATTAAAAAATACAAGATCGGCAAAACAAGTACATATAATATACTTCTGTAAGTATATATTGCAAAGTAATTAATAAAATTATGCTTTATGATATTATTTTAAATATGTATTTGGCTTCATATAATTCTCTATATAAGCCTACGATATAGTTCATGTAATAATTTGCTTTAAAACAATTGTTACATATTGAATTAAAAGAATAACTCATTCAACTAATGAAAATCTAATCTAATATTAATTAAATTAAAAGTATATTATCAAATTATAGTAAATCAAAGTATAGAAAATTAGTGCCAGTGGGAAGAGTACCTAAAATGCCAGCCGAGGTGCCTCTTTGTATAGCAATGAAATTACGCTGTGCAAAATAGAGGTCGATATTAATATGAATGGATTTACTCTAAAAATATTTATGTAAGCTAAAAATATTAAAGACATAATTTACCTATGTAAGCTATGAATATTATTTAAAGGTAAATATAATCACAGTTTTCTTCCGTACTGCACGTTTATATATATAAGTAGATTCAGTAATGTTGACGGAAATTGTTTTCCGGAAACAACTCGTGCAGTTAAGGGCCGTGAATGGTAAGTTATTAACTTAATAAAGAACAACATTCTATTTTGAAACAATTTTTCCGAAAGTTGTTTTTTTTTTGCGAATGTTTTGGAAATCCCTTTTGTCTTTATATCGCCGACGGCTTCAATCAAAGAGGTCCTTAAACTCTTACTTTGATACGACTCCACCTTTTTACAACACAATATGATAACGTAAAAACAATGATACGAAAAAAAAAACAAAATAAAAAAATAAACTTACAAAATCAATTCAACAAAAAGTCTTCAGCGTCTCTTCTCAATGAACTCTTGGCACATTATAACTGACAAATACTTCGCAAATCACTACAATCCAATAAAAAGTACTTTAACCTTCAAACGCCTCACTGGTCAAAAATATCCCTTCAAATATTGCAAAAATAAAAAATGGTAAAATTGAAATTGGAACACAGAAATTAAATTTGGAATTGTCTTTCAATTATTACGATGTAATCGGGCGCGATCGGAGCGTGCACTCGGTAAAGATATCAAGTGCAAACAGCCGGCTCGAGTAGCTCGCGATTGTATAAATAGCAAACACAACGTCGAACATGTATACGTATTTGTATAATAATATGTTAACACTTGCGCTTGCGGCGCGGTACGTCGGACCGTCGCGTATGTTTTATTTATGGATCAATACTCTTTTTGACTCTTTACTTCGGATTTTTGACATGAAATTTCAACATGTCGCGAGCTAATCTTACTAATCCTACTAATATAATAAAGTATGTGTGTGTGTATGTTTGTCACTTCTTCACGCTCAAGCGGCTAAACCAGTTTTTATGAATTTGGTGTGAAGATAGGTCAGACCTTGGATAAACACATAGGCTTATTTTTATCCGAAAAAAAATGTAAAACCCAAAGGGGGTTACGCAAATAACTTCAAAATCCACGTTACTCCGCTTCAACGGCTATACTGATTTTGTAGTGGAGTATGATGAGATTTACTATGAAGATAGGTTTGGATTAACACATAGGATACTTTAAATCCCGGATTAGCATCTTTTTGTCCCGGATTAACGCGGGTAGCACCGCGGATTGCAGCTAGTCAAATAAAAAAATGATAATAAATCTTTATTACCTAAAACTGTACCTTTGACTCTGGAGTTTTAGATTTTTGGTAAAATTTTGACTTGCCCCTACGATATGGCTTTAATTTTTCTATTTTGTCTTAGAATAACTGAAAGTTTAATAGTTGAGACCTGGCGTCACTGTATGAATGTACAAATGGTAGATACTTTTGCGAATTAACTTAGATAATTATTATTTATATATTGTCAAGGCCATAAAATATTAAACATGTTAAAAATTATACAAATACGTAAATAACGTGCATATTTCCCTTAAAAATAATGTTTCTTTTACGCGTTACAGCTCAGGATTTGACCAGTAGGGCGCTATGGTTTGAGATGGAGTATGCTTAGTCTGGAATTATTGGCTCTTAAGAAGAGAACCGGAACACACCCTAAGGTAAAAAATTTACTTCTGGGTGGTAGCTAGTCAGATGAGCACAAAAAATACTTTGCTATGTTTAATTATCTTAATATATATAAATCTCGTGTCACAAGGTTTGTCCTCAATGGACTCCTAAACCACTTAACCCATTATAATAAAATTTGCATACCATGTGCAGTTTGAACCAACTTGAGAGATAGGATAGTTTAAATTTCAAATTTTAGTCGCAATTTTAATTTATTGCTAATTATTGTCTGTTATTATTTGACAGTCACAATTGTCTGTTAACTCCAAATGATTCTAACAGATGTCGATACCTTTCGACTGGGTTGAGTTAATAAAGTAATCAATAGATGGCGCTGCTATGGTAAATCTACGAACGTGTCATATAAGCTACACTATCTATTTTTCCTACCCCTAAGTGAGGCAAAACAACGTTTGCCGGGTCAGCTAGTAATAATATAAATCTATTATCTATACCCATTCTGTATCCGACACAATTTTGTAAGCATGTCAAAAATATCATAGACTCGACCAATGCAGGGTTAACAATAGGATATTAATATCGCGCCGGGTGGGTATCGCGTGAACTAAGTTTGTTTACTTTCTGATAGTGAAACTAAGAAAACAAAGATATTCGTATCTTTCTAAATTTTTGCAAGAATAATGTCAACGGAGTTTAGATACTTCTTAATATTCTTATCTGACCTACCACATAGTTTATTGATGAAATAGACAATAATATACAATAATATAGGTTATGAATTAAGGTTCATCATTCTGGTATTTTTGTTAACCCAACATTTTGGTACACATTTCGTCGGATATTGGAAATCGCCTGGCTAACTAAGGTAAGTCTTTGCTTGGGTGACCACAAAAAAATATTTCTCAAAAAGACAGTCCTTTTAATATTTTGTACACGCACTATGTTAATTATGTACATACCATAAATTGTGTGTGGTTTTTGTGCACAATAATTGCACTTTCTTTCACTCATTAATTCATTCGTTAATTAATTAATTAATCCATTCAGTAATTCACACATTGATTCATTCATTTTTCGTTTCTTTCTTGCTTTCTTTGTTTCTATCTTTCTTTCTTACTTTCAAACCTAAAAAACAGTGTATAGTGTGTCCCAGTTTATTAAAAAATGGCGCCATTTTGAAAAAAAATCAAAATGGCGGATAGAGCAAAAGTGAAAAAAAAAACCTAGAGTGTTTCAAACAATCAATCTTACAAAACAATTATAATAAGGTGAGCAAAATCTGTAAGTTATGGTAAGACGAGGATAAAATAACAAAGATATATTTTTTGCAACTCATGCCGTGCGTTAATACGAGTAAGTCGTGACAGTTGTATTGGTTTTATTATAGCCTTTCATATTTTCCTGGAGATTCTAAACCTCATTGCTATCTCGTCTCAGTAATCGATGTAGAAGCTTAGTGATAATACCGAGAACCATCTACCACATATACTGATAAAAAACTTAGAGTGTGTTTTTAATATAAAGGAAACTGATATATCCGAGGACCATTATATCCGTATCCAATAGACTTAGGTATGTCATCCGCTGACCCGCTCCTAGCAAGTATAGTGGATTATATGTCTCTCCTGGTGTGAGAAGGCCCTGAGTCCAATAATTGGGAACGTATTGAGGGCTTAAGTAAAGGGCAAAACCGGACAAAATGCCGCCCTCTCCCACTTATATCAGACGAGCAGGGAAACACCAAAGCGGCATTGTTTTACTGTGGAGATACCAAAAATGCGCACTTAGCGTTTTGCCTGCACCTTCATTGTGCGTACTGCCAAAGTGTGGTACTCCAAAAGGCTTGTTCCCCAAAATCTATAATTTAACGGTTTACTACGTACGGGTAACCGGTTCTTCTGGGCAAGCGCGCTTTAATTTAGTTCGCAATGACGCTTACCATTAGGTGAATTATTGTGATCAAGCGCAAACCTAGATAGGTGCAAACCTAGTGATTATAACCTTTGGATAAATATTGACTCTCTCTTTACCGTTTTAGAGGAAGACTTATGAAAAGTTCTGTTTGAGGCCGTCCCTATAAACTTGCCGCCTAGGAAACTCCCGGCTTGCCTCGCCCTTGATCCGATACTGGTACCAGAGCCAACATTGGACATGTATCCTGCCCATGACGTTCTATATTAAAGTATATATATACTGTTGCGATCAAAACATTTTGCTTAATTTAAATGTTTTTCCGATTTTTCATTCCACAAATTCCTCTTTATTTATATATTAAAAGTCATTGACATATCTTATGATAATTAAATAACATTTATTTGACCGAAATAGATTATGAGACCGAGCATAACATTAATTTACATAATTATCCTTTTAAAAATGTAATATTTTATGATTTACGTTGCGTTTAGAATAGTCGCGAAACAGATGAATTATCAAGATAAATCCATTATTAAAAAAATATATGTTTTTGCGACGTTTCATATATTTGAGACTAAAGTATCTGCTAAGGCAAAAAAAAAATTGAAAATCAGTCGAATCGCAATTGGTCGGTTATTTAAAAAAAGCTAATTTAAATAGCCGACCAATTGCGAATCGACCTTGCACTTGGAGGGTTCCATACTATTCTGTAACCTAGAAAATATGTCAAAAATTACGTAAATATGGGAGCCCCAAATTACGTCTATAGTATGGGAGCTCCAATTTTTTTATTTTTTATTTATTGTTATAGCAGTAACAGATACTCTGTAAAAAAATATCGTCTATCTGTCACGGTTCATGAAATAAAACCTGGTGACAGACAGACGGACAGAAGTAAAGCGGAGTATTGATTATTATAGGGTTCCGTTGGTTCATTACCCAAAAAGTTTCAATGGGTCTTCGCTACCCGTCCTTTTTTTTAATACATGGTACGGAACCTATCTACGGAACCTATCTTCTTCTAGTTTGACTTGCACTTGTCCGGTTTTTATTTTGGTAGTCATATCGTTAGTTGAAGTTGTAAATACAAGTCAGTAGACTAGACTCGGTAAAGGGTAAAAAATCGTGACGTGTTTTTTTTTGTACCTAACAACTACTAAGGACATGTATTACATAACAAAATACAAGTATTCTATTTCTAGACGACAAATTGGAGTAGTCTTGACAGCTTCAGTACGTAAAGTTTTACTTATACAAGGTAAGGTGGAAAGGATATAACTTAAAAAGATCCAAGAACACCACCCACTTTTTTTGCCTCCACCTTCATTGTGCGTACTGCCAAGGTGTGGAATTCTTTGCCAAATTCCCTGTTCCCTGATAACTATAATCTAGTAGTTTTCAAGGCAAGAGTGAACCGGTTTCTTCTGGGCAAGCGTGCTCCACCTTAGATCGCAATTTCGCTTACCATCAGGTGAACTGCGATCAAGCGCAAGCCCATTATGAATAAAAAAAAAAAAGAACAAATTAATTTAATTTGAGGTTGAATTTTAAAGAGAATAAAATTATGGTAAACAAATTTTGAAAATTGAAAAAAGTGGATTTGTGATCAAGCGCAATTTCACATATTAAAAAAAGTCAGAGATACTCTGAACGAAAGTGGAGCATACCTAGACTGGAATTACTGACTTTCGAGGATGCTGCCGTTAGGTGCTTAGCAAGAGATTTTTAACTCGAGTTTGGTAGCAAACCAGCCAAGCATAAAAGAAAATGCTTTATCACCGCGCGCGCTATGATTTATTCGCAAAATTTTCCATCACCGAAACCTCAAGCCCATAAGCAGGGATCAAATCCACGCAAAGCAGAACGTAAAACAATCGCATATCCGACTGAGTTGTCATCTATACCAATATTATAAAGAGGAAAAGTTTGATTGTTTGTTTGACGCGAATAGGCTCCGAAACTACCGGACTGATTTGAAAAATTTTTTCACCGTTGGGAAGCTACATTATCTCCGAGTAACATATGCTATATTTTGTTTCTCTTTGCTTCTTAGATTATTTTAGAGCCCGTGCGAAGCCGGGTCAGGATGCAAGTCGTTTCGAAACTTATTTCAAGTGAGCCTGTATTTAGTTATACTGGTATTTAGTTATAGCAGACATATTCGAAGGTGGAAACTTTCGATTTCTAGTACAGGTTTCAACCATACATTGTACTTGTAAAATACATACTCATTTATACATGAATTAAAAAGCGAGTATGGCTCGGTGGTAATAACGTCTACTTTTCAATCAGACGGCCCCTGGTTCAATCCCGGCTTTACACCAATGACTTGTTTTTCAAGTTATGTGTGGATTTGCACTCGCTTTACGGTAAAGGAAAACATCGTGAGGAAACCGGCATGTTTGAGGACCACAACATACGAAGACGTGTGTCATCCGCCAACCCGCACTTGGCCAGCGTGGGGATTATGGCCTATATCTCTGTCCTCGTGAGAGAAGGCCCCGAGTCCCAGCAGTGGGAACGTATAGTGGGGTGCTTATGCTTTATTCTTGCTTATACATGAATAGACAGACTAACCGACCGGTAAGGAATATACTTTACTTTTTGGTCAACAACCTGTCCATACTAATAAAATATTACCTTTGTTACTTTTCGTTGTCTAACGTTTTGGTATAAAACTTACTTTAAGATTAATCGGATGGCTTGGGTAGGCTGGTAGCAGTAAATGCACAATACGTCTCCTGCGGGTTGTCAGTGCAGGTCTGACTGCCCCCATCATAGAATGAGAATAAGGTATAAAATTGAGCCGCCCTAATCAGAGGCCCTAGGGCGGCTAGAAATCTCCCGCCACCCCAACTTAGCCACTTTAGCATATACGAAGAAGAAGAAGAAGATAGAAATTGAGAGAAAGAAAAGTGTGTGTAGAGATTAAAACGGCTTACTAGATAAAGATTTTACGTGTTTATAGTTAACTTATAATATTTGTACATATACCTTTTATGTTTAGTAGCATGATAGCATCATAATTATTACTATATTTGAAATTTTCAACGTGTAATGTTATTTAATGTAATGTCTGGCATTGTAATTTGATGGAAATTAATTAATTTTTATTTAATAATAAAAAATGAATGGTGGATTAAGTTCTTTTCTATCGAACTCAGTTTGCCAAACAAGTAAATCCGCAACTCAAAGCTAGTCTAGTAGACGGTCGGCAAAAAGTAACCGGCCAGCAACTGGAGGTATTATGTATAATTTACAGCTCATTAAAACTGATTACAAAGGATTGTCACCAATGATACTATCCCACTTGAGGGCGCTTAGTGTCGCCCCTCTTCCGAAACAAATAAGTGATTCATCACTCTTTCCGCACAGTTCACTTCGCACTTATTTCATGTGAAAATATAATGAACACGATCCTTTGGAAAGCCTTTCCTTTCTTTAGATTTTTTTTCAGAACTTCTGTCTACAGTTAGTTCAAAATGTTTAGTAATCCATAAATAATCAAAAACGACGCTATCCCTAAATCACGCATAATAATATATCGAAGCTTCCTTATATAACCACATATTGTCTAGTGTGAATACGTGTTTTAAGTTTAAAATGAGTTCAAACATATTGTAAAACAATCTATTTTGTGTCTTTAATTGCTAGGTTTGTATGTATATTTAATGTAAATAACAGCATATGAGTAATTTAATGTGATATATCTTAGTCGGAAATAAATAATGCTGGAAATTCAATCAAGAATTACAGTAATTATGATAACAACGTGAAAATTAAGACAACAACATCCCTTTGCACCCTCTTGTCCTGGTCTACCACACGGAGACATTATAACTCTGTCCTTTGCTTGCACCCCGCCCCGCGCCCGCAGAGGCGAACAGCTAATATGGCACACTCCTTACATCGTCCATCAAGTGGAATATTATCATTGACTGTCAGAAACATTGACTCGCCGATGACTTGCATTTTGGACCGGTCAGACAAGGAAGCGCGCAAACTAGGCCAATGTCTCCAAGGATTCGACTCTGTACTGCTTAATAATTATAAATTAGTATTTCATTAAGAGGTTCATGACTCACCGTCTCATTAAAAGTAACGCTTTTATCAAAAGGTTTTGCCATGTTTGGACAGAATGTTCTAGTGCTCACTTTGCTAGTTACCACCCTAAAGTTACAAAGCGCTTAACGGTGTGTTTTGACAGCTTCTTTGACAGTTGGCATTGACATTGACAATCCAAAATTGGCATGCCCCACTTTGAGCCAAAATATCACTAAATCGTATTGTTATGCACCCTGCTGGACAAAAGCCTAGTTGTAATGAATAAAAAAGTTCTTCAGCGGAAACAATAACCAATTTTTGAATAAAACTTTACAAGTAGATTGAAACCTTTTTTTTAATTTATTTTATTGGGTGAATATAACTCCAAATCGACTGTAGTCGATACATAATATTGTTTTATACGGTAGAGCGCCTTCAAACATGTTTAAATTGTGTGTTGTATATTTTAATCACAAGTACAAATTAAAATTTATAGTCGTAAAACCAAGTCAAAGACCCCCGTCGATTGAAAACTCAAAAACGATCAAGCTAAAACAAAAAAATCAAATTTACATCTTTACCACAAATAAATGCATACGAGTGTTAAACATACGCAAACCAGATGTGGTACAAAGGTACAAAGTCCAATAATATTCCTTTTATTCGAGGTCGACGAAAATGTGTTATTTTTTTCTTATTTTGGATTTTATAAATACGGACTTCGAACCGCGCGGTACCAAGCGGTGCCGACCACCGAACTGCTTTTCAACATTGTCAAGTAGTAGGTACGAGTATACCTATATTTTGTCTTTAACTGCACTTACTTTTTCTACATACGCGCTTAAAGGTCGATGTCTTCGGAAAAGTTGTGTGGACAAGTCGATAAAAATAATAAAACAATTATTGTTTTTATTTATTTATTTTATTCATGGGCATGTCATAAGAAGAGAGGAGAAGCATGTGACTAGGAGAAGTATGAATATGATTGTACAAGATAGTGGAAGTAGAGGACGACCTAAGAAGATGTGGATGAATTGTGTGAAAGAGGATATGAAAGAGAAAGGAGTGACTGTAGATATGACGGCTGACAGAAGAGTGTGGAAGCAAAAAACGGGCTGTGCCGACCCCACATAGTGGGAAAAGGTGAAGGCAAAGAAGATTTATTTTTTTTATTCGACTTCTTCCCGCCCGGGGTTGGCTTACAAATTAATTATAAGCTAAGACTTTTCTTTCTTCTTACTTCAACTTTTGCAAAGTAAGAGCGGCTATTTTAAGAAAATTAAATATGCGCCATGAAAAAATGTCTTTATAGTTTTGCGTTTTTTTATGGTTGTCTAGAAGAAAACTCTTTTAAATTATAAAAACTTTAAAAACTATTTATCATACATAATATATATGATAGTTCAAACCACTTATTTTTTAAGATCTTAAATGCCATCGTGCTTTTTTTACACCGCTTATTAGGTATTTGACCAGTGGGGCGCATAAATACACAAGTTAGTGGTACTATGGCTTCATGTGGAGTATGCCTAGTCTTAAAAAAACTCTTAAAGAGACTGCCAGAACACACTGTTAGGTGCTAAATCTTAATTTAAGTGCGGTTTAAGCTATGAGCAGTTGAAATATTCTACCAACATGATATAGTTTTCACGATAAAATCCGGCTACAAATTCTGTAAGTAGACTTAAACTAGAAGAAGTAAACTTACTTTAGAATAATATTATTTTACTTTACTGTACTGCTAGGATAAATGTACTACACTAGTATAGTGCGGTTACATGCTGATTGTACTGTAATCTACATATTAATAAAGGTATTCTGTTTTTTTTTTTTTCACGATAAAATCTTTCACAAAAAGTATGGGAATGGAACCCGCGATCGGCAGCAAGGAAGCAAGGTGATAAAAACCCGAGCTGCCAACGCATGAAAATTACGTATCTCTTCAATATATTAACGAACATTGCCCTCAAAGCTTCAATGTGTATAAACGACTGACCGAATTATTGCACCAATTGTAGTCGATTAAGCCCCAACGCGACAAACATTTGGCAGTGAGATGTGTTGAAGATATCATAAAAGTCCTAGTAGTGAGACGCCTGTAGCTCGGCTTGTTAAAGTGATCTGACACGATCATCGAAGCTAAGCAACGGTCGATACGGACGGTGTTAGAATGGGTGACCATACACAAGACTCGTTTTTCAAGTGGCATTTTCATCTGGCGCTACGGTGGGTCGGATGACACGTTAAATTATTGGTACCGGCTGTTAGTCTTAGTACATACAGTCTTCAAGCCAAGTCAGAGGCCTCTCCTCAAAAAACTCCACAGACAAGAGCCCAGCTCTTAAATATTTAATGAATGAATGAATGAAGTAATACATCGAATATTTTTAGGTATCGTATTATATATTAATGGCGCCAAACTGTATGCACTATTAGACAGGTAAGTTGCTAACAAATTTATGCAGCCTCTTTGATATCTAGTTGCTAGGCATGTTCTAATTTAGACCAGATAATAGCTAACTGGTATGGTTAAGCGCCCAGCTGATTAAATGTCTAAGTTCCAAAGTTAGAACAGACATGCGCAATAAAACTGGTACCTATAATATTGTTTACCTTAGAACTGTTTTCCTATATAAAGATGGTAATGAACTTGTTCACATATGATGCAACTTTAGTAGCACTTTCAATAGAAACAGGTTTTTGATGGCGCTTATTCTTTATTGAACATAAAAATCATACTATTCAAGCTAAAATAAAAATAGTGTGCCATAATTGTCAGCCTTATCGTCGGAAAATGTTAAATGAAAAGTTAATAATCGATATATTTACATGCCATATACCAATATTATAAAGAGGAAACGTTGCATTTTAGTTTGTTTGTTTGACGCGAATAGGCACCGAAACTACTGGACCGATTCGAAAAATTCTTTCACTGTTAGGAAGCTACATTATCTCTGAGTAACATAGGCTATAGTTTGTTTCTCTTTGCAAGTTATATTATTTTAGAGACCGTGCGAAGCCGGGACGAGATGCTAATGTACAATATAATATGAGTACAATACAATACAATACAATGTAATATGTAAGTAAGGTATAAAAATGAAGAAAGTAAAAATACGTGCCAATATATACCTAAACATAACAACGAAAACTAGCATTTAATCTACAGCATATATTACTTATTATTTTAATGAGCCTATTTCGTCCCATTAAAGAGCAAAGGCCTCTCTATCCTCTTTCCATTTATCACGATCTGTTGCTATTTCTTGCCAGTTTTTAAAAACACTATAGCATATAAGAGTAAAAAAATAAACGTCAAATAAACGTTTACTTTTTCCATGTCAAAGCGAAAAATGTAATTTAAATTGCAATTTTACGTGTGCTTTAATGTATGTTAAAACATACCCGTAGACTTATACTTTTTCGTTTTGATGTCTGCGCCATTCAAAATGTAATTTATTTTTAGAAAAAGGATTATGAGTGTTTTTAAATTTAATTTTAAATATATTGTCGGAAGTATTAAAATTGGAGTTCGTTCAACTCTGTATTCTTAACTACAAACAAACGTAATGTGTCTCATTCTTTTTACGTCTAACTTGTAATGTATTGCCTCTGATTTTTTATTTTAATAATAGGCTTGACCATATCAGTTCAGAAATAATAATATATGAATACAGTTGAATGAATGAATATATGAATACCTTGAATACAGTAAACGAATAACACACAAGTATGCAAATTTATATTAACAAAGTATTGTTATCGTAATAATATTAATTTACATTTTCAATACAATAATGATTAAGATTTCTTGCCGACTACATAAGTCGAACAACATACAAATCAATAGGTACCTACTTATACGAAAAAATATCAGAATTACATGCTCTGACACTAATTAGTACCGTTAATACGTTCTTCCCATTAAAGCTTGACATTTCACTAGCAAAGCGGGTAACGCAAGTCAGTGTCATTCTGGCCTTAGGTGGAGCATGCCTTGTCAGGAATAACTGGCTCACAAAAAAGCTGCCGGAACACTGTTAGGTGTTTGGCGATAGATTTTTCGACTTAAGGGTGGTTGCTAGCCAGGAGAGCACTAGAAAAGGCTGCTAGGCTAGAAAAGACATCATGTTATGGTTTCCTAACGATGTTTTTCTTTCACAGAAAGCTTAAGTTATATTTTTTCTATCTGTACTGTCCCTCTCCATTCCTGGTTGCCTGGTAGAGATCACCATAGGTGATAAGGCTGCCTTTGTACTCTATGTGTAAATATTTTATTTCCTTAATTTAAGCTGTTTTCTTATGTGGTTGTACAATAAAGTTATATTCTATTCTATTCTATTCTATTAAGTTCATTTGCGGGGATCGGGGATGGGCATACTTTAACCCAGGATTAACACAGGGTACTTTTTATACTGGATAAACAATGGACGCAGCTAGTCTAGCATAAATAATCAAATTGTAATCATAATATTACGAGTATTTGTGCAAAAATATATTCGAGACTATGAAGTATTTTTAGTGCTTTTTGATTTATTGCTCGCACAGTGTATAACTAATTTCAGATAAAAAAATACCTATTAGTCAGTCTTGTTATTGCGTTTCTCTATACTAAGAATTATTATATAATTAGTATTACGTTTTAACTATTACAGAAGTAAACAACGAGCAAAAAACCTGACCTTGACATACAAAAGCAAAACAATATTACATTTCAAAATGTGCAGACTTTGACTAGACTTGTTTTGGACGCTTTTTTATACGTCTATAAAAAAAAAGAATAACACATATAATAATTAATATATCGTCGCCGTAGTTGGAAAATTAAATAACTAACCAATTTCGTGAAATCGACTTTTTTGCATTATCATAAAGTCCAATTCAAGCGGCATCTTTCTGTTTCACTAAAATTGTAATATCTTAATTAATCACAAAATAAACTACACATAAACATTACAACACACTGTAGTTGGAAAAATAAATATCGAATATAAGAGAATAATTTAGCGAAGGAAAAGAAGCTAACTCTGCAATAATTAGCTAACTACACCCATGCGTCAATTCAAGAGCGAATAAAGTGCATAAAGTCTTATGTTTAATTTTCCCTCGACACATTTATTCTCTATTGGACCAACACGGTCTCGAAAAAAGTTATTAAAAGCAGTTATGTAATATTTCGTGTCTCATGGAATGTGATGGTTATACAATTATGTAATTCTTGTGTGATCCACAGTAGCACACAGATGAAAGTACCACATTTTTAAATGACAGTATTGTGCAGTATTGTCACCCATTCAAAGACTGGCCGCATGGACCGTTGCTTAGCCTCGATGTTCGCGTCAGATTACCTTTGTTAGCCAGACTAAGGGCTGCTAGGACGAGCTAGCGGGAAGAAGCAGAATAGGTTTTTGAGTTATTTGGGCATTCCACTGGAACATCAATTACTTTTAAGATAAAAAGTAACCTTCAAGATCTAGCCTACCTCCATATAAAATTTTAGGAAAATCAGTACAGCTAGAGGAAGTAAAAGAGATGTGTTATCCGGTGCATCCCACGGGAACAGTAATTATTTTCGGAATATAAAGTAGCCTATGTAGCACATAGTCTAACCTATCTTTATCCCAAATTTCATCAATATCTATTGATGAAATTTAGACAGTACAGCCGTTCGAGCGTGAATCTGTTCAGGCGAATAATTAACCTAACTTTTTATAGTTTCCTTCGATTTCCCTGGGAAGCCATTATCAGATCTTAACTTGGTGCCAATGGGACCATTTAAGGACTATACTCATTCAATTAAACGAATAATTTTGAGAATCGGAACACAAATGACTGGGAAACATACATAAACAAATATATGCAGTCGAATATAATATAACCTCTTTCTTTTTGAAGTCGGTTAAAAATACTACAAATTACTTTTTCAGAATCATTTCATTCCATTGTTCATCATTACATTTCATTTCATACTTCATTCACATTCTAAATACATTATTAATAACATTACTCATGGTTTTATTTAAAAAAAATCAATACAGTTTTAGGTCTCTCATTCCTGGGCTAAAAATCCTATCTCGCATGTCTTTTTCCATCTCGGTTCGCCTATTTTTGAGCAGGGCTTGCGGAATAGCTAGAAAAAACAGATTCTGATCTCACGGGCTGATCAGTTCCAACACCTGCCGGCACACGTCTCTATGGTTCTCATGCGGGCCTGCTTCGGGATGCCCAACTTGACTTATGTCATGCGTACGGCGCCAACATGGAAGCTCCCAAAGGAGGTCCTTCAATTTGATGGCAGTTTGAAACGTGTGATCGAGGATCGGCTCAATATCAGTCTTAAAGGAGCAATGGTGCCAGGCTAATCTGCCTGTCCAATTCAGAGGTCTGGGTGTTAGGTAATTACAGGAGTGCGGTACCATTGCTTTCCTGGCATCAGCTTATGGTGTCTCCGGGTTGGTTGGGCATATTCTGCCTGAATGTGGGAACTCGTTCACCATCCCTTTTGCATCAGAGACGCACGATGTCTGGGTAGCGATGCATCCTGGTGCAGCTTTGCCAACGAAGCCCAACTCACAAAGGTGTTGAGATGATTTATCAAGCTCCTACATCCTGTCTCGCATGCGCGTGTGGGTCTCAGGAACCGAGTTGGCTCGCCTCAATGCCGCTACTAAGCCGGAGTCCGGAGCCTGGCTGCATTCACCTCATCTGGACACACTGCTGGACGACGACTCTTTTAGGGTTGGCTGCAGGAAATCGACTCGGTTGTGTGGTTTGTGAGCCCCACGTTTGCATCTGTGGCGTGAGAGTAGAGGCGTATGGCTTACATGCTCTTAGTTGTTCCCGGTGTGCAGGACGCAGACCTAGGTATCATGCCATTAATGAAATTTTAAGGAGGGCTCTAAGGCTAGCCGCAGTTCTGTGCGTGTTGGAACCTCCCGGCCTATGGCGCTCCGACGGTAAACGGGCGGATAGACTTAAGTTGATTCCTTGCCAGAAAGAATGCTGTCTTATCTGGGCATGCTAGGTAATCAAGGTACTCACGAAAGTAGCATTTGCGTGAGTACCTTCGCATCTTGCCATCTATTCAAAGCGTGGCTGGTGAAGGTGTGGAGGCGGCTGCGCTCAGTAATCACCAGAAGTATTCTGCCCTGGAATCGGCGTATGAGTTTGTGCCTTTTGCTGTTGGAATAGTGGGGCAGTAGGGGGAAGAGGCAAAAAAATCTGTCGTAGACATTGGGCGTCGTTTGCGTGAGAAAGGGCGAGACCCGGGGGCTGGGCAGTACCTAAAGACAGCAAAGTTCCCTTGCCATACAGCGGGGAAATGCTGCGAGTCTGATGGCCACGTTTGGGCGAAGGACTTCGATGATCTTATGTTTGAATATTTTCTTTTTTATGTAAGATATTATTAATAATAAAAAAATTTAAGAATCTGTTAAAACTTAATTAGTAATTAAAAATCAATACTTAGAATTGGGTTGGATAGCCTTAGTAATAAATAAATAATAGATCGATTATAAACTTTCCCGTTGGAGGAAAATTAAATAAGTGCTTTTATTATGGGCTTTTTATATATTAATGAAAGATATTGGCGAAGTAGAACTAAATAACTAACATGCAAAACTAAATAATTACATAAAATATTAAAATTTTGGGCGAGGAAGAAATACATAGTGTCAATTTTTTGCTTTTCTCACAAACGAATCAATTAAAATAAAATTTCTTTGAATGAATAACTAGATGCTTTATCAATCTTTAACATATTAAAATTTGGACAGCAAAATTGTTTTTCAAAAAAAAGTTATCATCATTTTTGTTGCAAAAAAATAGTAAATCGCGTTTTTCTCGCAATTTTGATTTTGTTAGTTATTTAATTTTCCAACTACGGCGACGATATGTGTACAGTTTCAAAGCAAAACAACTTTAATGACTTATTGCATTGCAAACTATTCCTTATGCGAAATGTCCATGCAGTGCAGTGCCTTGATAAGTAGCACTTAATTCTAATTCTAATTCTAATTTGAAGTGGGGGTGATGAGACCTGCACTGACATCCCGCTAGGGGCGTATTGTGCATTCCCCCCTTACCAGCCTACCCAAGCCAACCTGTTCCACCCCTGTTGCGTCAGATTGTCTGTTTGTCTGAAGATTAGCACTGGAAGGCGAACTTTCATCTTGAGCTGCTATCATCAGGCCGTAACTCCCTCTGGTTTGTTTGGTTGTCTTACAATGTAGTAGCACGTGTTCTACTGTTTCATTTTTCTCCAGACAGCTCTGACATAGAGGGCTGTCCGTCGCCCCTATTTTACGTTGGTGGTAGTTGAGATCACAGTGGCCGGTTATGATGCCGACCACCATACGTAGATCGCCTCTTGTGAGCTTTAAGTAAAAAGTAGCACTTAAGAAACGATGACAGTTTAGTCAGGCATGCGGCTGCCTCACGTCTCGAAGATTGGGGGTTCGATCCCCGCTAGTAAATTGGAGCGTTAAGTGAGGGAAAACATCGTGAGGACGCCATTGCATATGGTGGTAGGGCACTTCCTAGATACTTCTTTAAGATGGTTGCCTTGTTAACAACCAGCTAAAAGAAAAATAATTGGCCAAGTGTGAGTAGGGCTCGCGCATGAAGGGTTACGTACCATTGGGAGCCACATTAAATATTTATTTTATTCCAATTTTATACTGTTATTTTTGATAGCTAATATACTTTTATGTATTTTGTGAAAACTTTAAATGTCTAGTCATTGATATAATACTGCAAAAAAATACGAAAAAAACACGTTTATTGTATGGGGACCCCTTTATATTTTTTGTATTTGATGTTATAGCGGCACGGGAAATACATATCTTGTGAAAGTTTCAGCTTTCTAGCTATTACGGTTTCTGAGATACAGCCTGGAGACAGGCAGACAGACAGCAGAGGCTTAGTAATAGGGTCCCGTTTTTACCTTTTAGGTACGGAACTCTAAAAATCTGTTATCTAGCGATGTATTCCGGCAGACTCCTTGAGAGCCAGATATTCCAGACTAGACATGGTCTATCTATGGCCAGAGTGTAGTTGATTCGTTTGGCCACGTGTCTTGCTGGACAATAGCCTAGCTGTACAGATAAAAAAAAAAATTTCAACAGTTTCTTACCAGGAAAAAATATTTTTACTAATCATCTTCCTACTTAATGTTTATACCAACAACCAGTAAAACTCACCTAAAATCCTTCAAAATAACCCATAAACATTATATTATCTTTGACTCAATCAGTTGACGGAAATTAAAACGGTAAAATCAATTCTATTGTAATTTATGAATTGATTTGCTTATGTCATAATAACAATATAGAGCAACCGTTAATAATGTTGCATCATAAAATGTTAATTCGATCGTTCAAGTTAATCGATCCTTGCATTTGTTCTAGACCAAAAATAGTGCTGCGATATTGGATTCAAATCTGGTTCTAAATTAATACCTATATCAATATCTATTGCAGATGTATATTCCGAAATAGAACAGCTAGTGGCTGAACCTAACATGATAGGTGAAATGAAAACCTACAGACTCCGCTGGCTTGGCCATGTGGAGAGAATGGAAACGGATCGTGCAGTGAAAAGAGCTTACCTGGGACGAGCAAGCGGTCGTCGACCGGTTGGACGTCCCAGGTATCGCTGGATAGACCAAATGGAGGAGGACCTGCACAATCATCAGGTCACGCAGTGGCAGGAGAAGGCACAGGACCGAGAACAGTGGCGTCTCCTAGAATCGAAGGCCAGGATCCGATTCGGGTTGACGCACCAACCCAGTAAGTTTAGTTAGTACCTATTTTTTTTTCTTCCTTGCTCTGTCATATATTATTGTTGGTAGGGTAGGCACAATAAAAATTTCTTCTTCTATTTTCCTCTATCAGCCGTCATCTCTACACTCACTCCTCTTTCTTCTCTCATGTCCTCATTCAACACTCCATCCATGTCTTCTACGGTTAGCCTCTTGCCTTTCTTCCTTGCACTCCCTTTGCCATAGACCTTCCTAGTTACATGCATCTCTTCTCTATGCATCACTTGCTTATACCATGCTAATCTTTCACACTTTTATATCTCACTCACTGCATTATACTTTCAAACTTAGTTTAAATCATTATTTTTTTTTGTATGGTTATTATAGTTTTAAGTTACTAGAATGTAGTTTTCAATGAATGCAACAAGCTGCATAATAACATTTTCACAACATGGCTGTTTCTAATGTGTTTCTAATTTCACAATATATAAATAGCAACTGCAATGGAACATATTTTTTATTGCTGTAATTTACAAGTGAGTTATGGCTATACGTTTACGTTTTTTTTTTGTGAATAAGCTTTTTGATTATTTATCTTTTAAATTATTTTAAGTATTATTTGATACACACGTGTATTGATAAACAACTTATAAAAAATACACTTGTGTTTTAATGATTTTCGTCATTGGATCTCTTAAGACCCTCACCCAACAACGGCTCGGCTTTCAATGGAACCTCAGTTGTAATCTGCAATATCACACACTTGAATCAAAATTTGTACCTAACATTATTGTTTATTTATTATTATTTTTAAATTAATAGTAATGGGATACTTGAGATTCATACTTCATTTATTCAATAAAATACACATTTAATAAATCTACCATTCAACATTAGATCGCTATATTGCAAAGTGTTTTGAATTACAACAATTATTTAAACAAATGTGTGCTAAGAATGACTAACTATTATTTAACACGTAATATACGAAAATAATGATAATTGCTCAATTCATTCATGTAGATCGAGATTGTAATTAATTTAATTACAATGTTTATTATAAACAAGTACTAAATTCATCGCTGCATCAAAATAATATTTGAAATTGTTTCCCATCACTAATTATTATTACTATTGTTAACGCAAGTAGTGTTCTAATTGAGCAGTCAATGTTTTATTGACGATTATAATCTGTCCATTTTTTTCAAGTGATCTGTTTATAATGATAATTACTTGTAATTAATTGGTTTAAAGAGTAAATGGCGTGCCATTGGAATGTTGCGTTAATAATGTAATTAAATCTATATTTGTACCTATTTATATAATTGGCCAAATACGAGTCGAGCTCGCGCATAAAGGGTTCCGTACTATTTTTGTATGGGAGCCCTTCTCAAATATTGATTTTATTTAATTTAGCTACCTACTATATACTATACATTTACGTAGCAAAAATGTTAGTGTTAGTGTTAGTTATGTAGCAAAAAAATACGAAAAACACGCTTTTTGTATGGGGATCCTTAATATATAATATATATTTTTTGACGTGACAACGTCTTAAATTAGGTTGCGGCTGGGAGTCACTTATGAAAAAGTGTAACGCCCGGTAACGTTACGATGAGCCACCGAACGAGAGAGAGGCCCGCCGAATGCCTTGCGTCTTTCTCCCACTCAACTATGATCGGTCTGCCGCGCGCGCAGCACGCGGCAGACGTTGTCACGTAAAATCTTCGCCCGTAAAACCGACTTTACAGGCAACCATTTTTTTAGTATTTGTTGTTATAGCAGCACGGGAAATACATTTTTTGTGTAAATATTACCTATCTAGCTATTACGGTTTCTGAGATACAGCCTAGAGACAGACAGATAGAGAGACAGGCAGACAGCGGAGGCTAAGTAATAGGGTCCTTTTCTTACCTTTTAGGTACGGAACCCTAATAAAACGTGTATTTGTATTTCTGTGTTTATGTCTAATTAGTCAAATCTTAAGATAACTAAATTTAGCCCACTACCAGAGAGCAGCGTACCCAGCAAGCTGGCAGCATTACCACGTTGAGCGGCAATGCTGATACGTAGAACAGATATTAAGTAAGCGGAACGTCAGACTGAAGCTAATTATTTCTACTTTTTCTTACTACAACACTATTACAAAAAGTAACCAGTTAAGTTATTAGTTAACAGTTATTTCTATAAATAATTATAAGGCGCTTGTTCTTTGTGAAATCTAGTTATTTCTATTAGTCATTTTATAGCTCTTTGTGAAATCTCTAAGTAGATTTACGTTCCCTTATTAACCAAGGAAACCTTAGACGCAGGTAACAGCCGGTAGTGGTTGCAAATGTTATTTATATTCGATACACTTACGTTACATTACTTGACCAAGTTGAGTAATTGCGTCTATTTGTGGTGTGATGTCTAGGTTTTGTTTAACTAACTACAATTAAAACTATTTTAATGACTAAAACTTTGTAATATTTTTATTTTGGATAGACAAGCGCTTGATCGAAACTCACCTGATGTTAAGTGATGTTGCGATCTAGGGTGGCGCGCTCTTACCTAGAAGAAACCGATTCACTCTCGCCTTGAAGGCAGTGAGGTTATAGTTCAGAGGGAACAGGGATTCCGGCACAGAGTTCCACTGTTTAATGGTCCGCACTATATATGTGGAAGCGAAACGCTTCGTGCGGTTTTTTGTAATTTCAACTGTATAGCGGTGTCTCTTAGCTGTCTTCCTGCTCGTCCGATAATGGAACTTTGTGAAATGTTGGATGACTACCTTATTGCTCTAAATAGGTCAGCTCAAAAAAGAAACTCAAAATCCTACTAATGTTATAAATGCGAAATTTTATGTGTATGTTTTTTTTCATGTTTGTTACTTTAATAAGCTGAACTGATTTACCAGAAATGTATCGTGACTTACACTTTGGATTAACACAAAGGCTAATTTTTATCTCGGAGCAGCTAGTAATCAATATATTTTTGACAAACTCGTAAGCAAAAATGTTGGTTTAGTAAGAAGTTTTTAGTTTATTATAGCTGCATGTATTTGTGTCAAAAAAAACAATAAAGGAGTAACCTGAATATTTTTTTTTATTTCTGATAAACAACTTTCAAATTAGTTACAAAATATTACATCATGCACTCGTATTTTGTATTTAGCACTTATCAGTTATAGGATCTTAGTACTTGTAATAACTTTTTTAAGGAAACACACAACCATTGAAAAAAGTTCTTTACAAACAACTTGTCTAAATAGAAAGTTCTTGATAAACAACTACTAATTTACGATTTTTGTAAATTCTCAAATAAAACCACTGACACGAAAAAAAAGGAGTTGAGACGACCAAAAGTTTACAAGGTTATTGGTAAATAAAGCAAACTTGTAAGGGTAGCCACAGATTGAAAAGGCAAGCTACTTTGTTTAATGACTTTTGAAAGTCCACGAAAAAAATCAGCTGTTCCATACACAAATTTTGTCAAAACAAATTTAATTTTCGTAAATTTTCTAAAGTCGTTTAACAAAAAATGTTTGTCTGTACGTATTAAAGTCGCACTTAAAAAGGTTTTGCGCTAGTTAACAGCACCTCTGTATAGCTATTGTTATTTTTCACAACTTTACAAAAGTTGTTGGTCAAGTTATATATTTGAAATAACCATATGAAAATTAATTTGACATAACTCAAAATTTTACGTGCTGCTAAATATTTCTTGACACCTAAACTATAATTGTAAATAACTCTAACTTTCAAAATATAATAAAGTTGTTTGTCTAGACAAGGTTGTTTGTATGACCAACTTTAGAAAGTCGAACATTAGTTACTAGCAACAAGTTTCACAGCTTTGATCTCATTAGTCTTACAAACAAACAAGAGCCAGAATAATCCTGACACTACATACAAAGTTTCTATAGTATAGCTCAGAGCAAACACCGGAGTCAGGCATCTTGCTAAAATGAGAACAGCCATGCATCGAAGGGTCTCGTAGAGAGGAGCTTTCGGTGAAGCATCCAAGATCATTCCAAACACAGTGAGAGAAAGCAGAATGTAGATGACTAGAATTGTCACGGTGGTTTGTGGTAGCACCTGGAAAGGAAAAGTTGGATTAAAATCTGTCTCAAAGTTGATGTCAGTATACTACAGGCAAGATCACTCGATACTAGACCCCGGCATCACTAAATAATTATATTGTCGATGACCCCGTTAGCGTAAAGGTTACCATGCCGGACTGCTAATCAGAAGGTTCCGGGTTCAATTCCCGGCCCGGTCAACATCTTTGTGCTTAACTAAATTTGTTGGCTGTGGGTCTGGGTGTTAAATATTATATGTATTTATATATAATATATGTATGTATATGTAGTATATCAGTTGTGTCAGAAACCATAATACGAACTAAAAATGGTTCAGTATGGGGCTAACCAGCCGTGTGAGTGTGTGTAAAAAAAAAAAATTGTGGTCAAGCGCTAGTCGTAGGGACACTGGGTATCTAGTCACGGAGGGTAGCGGGATCCGAGGCACGGTTCTCCGCTGGCCGACCGCAGGTAGTAGGGGACCCAAGTAGTGAGCTAGCTACTCATGAAAGGCTGTCCCGCCAACTAGCGAAAAATCCCGGGGATGCGCCATCGTGCCGGTTAGCGACCGGATGAAAGGGCCCGATGGACATCCCTGGGGGGGCTCGGGCGTCCCCGCAGTCTCCGGACTAGCTCCCCACTGGTGTCCTTTACGTTTCATGTATCTTGGTAAGCATCGCGAAGCCTCGTCCCACTGCCATCTCCCCACCGAACTCACTCACGCAAAAATGAAAGTAAGGAAAAAGAACAGGGTACAACAGCGGACGCACTCCCTTTCACTCAAAGTGCACCTCTCCAACATACGAGGTTTGCACTGTAATCTCGTTGCGGTCCATCACCACCTTGAGACCGACAAACCTGCTCTCTTATTCCTTACGGAGACGCAGATCAAATGTCCATCTGATACGGCGTACTTGCAATACCCCGGTTACACCCTAGAGCATAATTTCAAGGCTCGGGCAGGGGTTTGCCTGTACGTCCGGGATAACATTTGCTGTCAGCGTCTCCGTAACCTTGAAAATCGCAGTTTCTCTGTCCTGTGGGCGCTTGTAGACACAGGCTTAGAGAAAATTCTCTATGCCTGTGTCTATCGTTCGCACAGCGGTGACCAGGAGACAACCAGGCTCACTGATTATCTCAGTGAGGCAGCGGACACGGCTCAACAAAAGTACCCGACAGCCCAATTAGTGTTACTGGGGGATTTTAATGCACACCATCAGGAGTGGTTATTCCCATACCGGGACACAGACCATGCTGGGAGAGAGACGAGAAAGCTTGCTTTAACGTTAGATCTCACTCAGCTGGTCCAAGGTGCTACTCGGGTACCTGACGTTGAGACGCATACACCTTATTGCTTGGACCTTCTGCTGACAACTGATCCAGACCGGTACTCTGTGGCGATTTCGTCGCCCTTGGGTAATTCCGATCATTGTCTGGTGAAATCTGTATCCGTTTATTCCCCATCTGACCCGAGCCCTAAGGGCAGTCGTCGGATGTGGCGATACAAGTCAGCAGATTGGGATGAGATGCGGTCATTTTTTGCATCTTATCCTTGGCAGTCTGTTTGTTTCTCTTCTGGTGATTCATCAGTCAGCGCGGATGCCGTGACGGATGTACTGCGACTGGGTATGGAATATTTCATACCTTACTCAGATGTACCTCTGTCCGACAAGGCTCGCCCTTGGTTTGGGCCTCAATGTGGACGTGCTGAAGCACTGAAACAAGAGGCATACCTTGCCTGGGTCGATGCTCGACACCGCAAGGCTAGGAATATTAGCCAGAAGAAGAAAGAATTTAACAAGGCTGCCAAGTCCTGCAAAAGGGTTTTACAGAAGGCTCGCTTCGACCATATTAGCCGTGTAGGGAACAAATTAGCTTCTTACCCCGCGGGTAGTAAAGCATTTTGGTCCCTGGCCAAATCGATCGAAGGGAACTTCTGCCGCCCTTCACTGCCTCCACTGCTGAAGCCGGACGGTTCGCTGGCTCACGCAGCAGTAGAGAAAGCCAACTTATTTGCTTCTCTATTTGCTGAAAATTCACGTCTTGATGCTGGTGGCGCGTCGCCTCCGTCATCTCATGTCTGTGCGTCAGTGATGTCTGACATAAAGATACGCCAGACTGAGGTCCGGAAAGCGCTACGCGATCTAGACGTGAATAAAGCCAGTGGTCCCGACGGTATTCCAGCTTTAGTTCTGAGGACCTGTGCGCCTGAGTTGGCTCCTGTGTTGACACGTCTTTTTCGGCTTTCTCTTGAGACTGGTAAAGTGCCAAGTTCTTGGAAGCTTGCTAATGTGCAGCCCGTGCCTAAAAAAGGTAGTCGCGCCGACCCTGCTAACTACCGGCCCATTTCAGTCACGTCCATACTCTGCAAGAGTATGGAACGTGTCTTGAACCGCAGGCTCCTGGCATACCTAGAAGCGAATGACCTCCTTAGTGACCGACAATATGGCTTTCGCCAGAATCGGTCTACTGGGGATCTTCTAGCGTATGCCACACACATCTGGAGTGAGGCTATTGAGAAGTACGGAGAAGCACTTGCGGTTTCTCTGGATATTTCCAAAGCCTTTGACAGGGTCTGGCACGACGGCCTTATTGGCAAGCTTTCCTCCTACGGCCTGCCTGCTGGATTTCGTGATTGGATATCGGACTTTTTGAGGGACAGATCTATACGGGTGGTCATTGATGGCTGCTCGTCGGATCTAATGGCGATCAATGCCGGTGTCCCTCAAGGGTCGGTGCTCTCTGCGACATTATTTTTGCTGCATATTAACGATCTGCTAAGACCTGGTACCTTTGGGTATGCAGATGACAGCACTGTTGTAGAGAGCTACATATCCACTGCACGAGCCAGTGAGGCCGAAATCCGGTCTCATAGGGAAGCTATGGTTGAGCGCTTAAACTTGGCTCTTCAGGCAGTCTCCGAATGGGGCGATGCCAATCTAGTCAAGTTCAATGCCGCCAAAACCCAAGCGTGTCTTTTCACTGCTAAGAGGAGGCCTTTTGACCTGGCCCCTTCCTTCCGAGGTGCAACCGTATCGGTTACCGACAGCTTAGAACTCCTTGGCATAACATTGTCTTCAACACTGAATTTTGGCTCCTACATCGAGAATATGGCTCACGTAGCAGCCAAAAAGCTGGGTATCCTCTCGAAGGTGCGAAAGTACTTCACGCAGGAACAGCTGCTTATATTATATCAAGCACAAGTTCGATCATGCATGGAGTATTGTTCGCACCTTTGGGATGGATCGGCAAAGTACCAGCTTCAGGCGTTGGAGTCAATTGAGCGGCGTGCAAAAAGGCTCATAGGCAATGACAATCTTTGCAAGGCAAAGTTGCAGAGCCTAGAGCACCGCCGCATTGTTGCCAGTCTGTCGGTCTTCTATCGGTTGCATTTCGGCGAGTGTGCGACTGAATTACATGAAGTAATTCCCCCCGCCCCCTTCCACTATCGGACGAGCAGGGAAACGCCAAGGCGGCATCGGTTTACGGTTGAGGTGCCCAAGGCACGCACAAAGCGTTTTGCCTCCACCTTTGTTGTCCGAACCGCCAAACTTTGGAATTCCTTGCCGAATTCCCTGTTCCCCAATGACTACAATCTAGCGATTTTCAAAGCGAGAGTGAACCGGTTCCTTCTAGATAAGCGCGATCCACCGTAGACCTCAATATCACTTACCATCAGGTGAATTGTGGTCAAGCGCTGACCTATTCAGAGTAAAAAAAAAAAAAAAAAAAAAAGTCAATTATCTTTCTTTTCCTCTATTTTCTAACACTGCTGCTTAGCCTCGTACTAAACCATTTCTAGTTTGTATTATGATTGCTAACACAACTGATATACTACATATTTTATGCATACATACTCGTGAATACTTTGCGTAGGTACATATTTACAACCCGACCGACAGCCAACAAAATTAATACATTACAAAGATGTTGGTCGTGCTGGCAATCGAACCCGGAATCTTCTGGTTGGCAGTCTGGCATGATAACTATTAGCCAGCCAATAAGGTTGTCAAAAATTTAATATCACAGTCCAGTACTCTTGAGTTACTCCAAATTCACAATCCTTAAGAAACAGAATTCTTACCAGATGCATCAAGAAGAGCTGGTAGAACCCATACAGCACCAAACCGTAGTGGAAAAGGAGGTAAGCAGTGCACCAAGTTGGGAGGACCACGTTGTATTTCGGACGAGTGTGGATGGCCGGCTGAAAGTAATAATTATACTTTATTCTACTAATCCTACTAGTATTATAAATACGAAAGTTTGAATTTAAGTTAGATACTTTTTTACACTGAAACGGCTGAACCGATTTCTCTTAATTTGATGTGAGATAACCTAACCTAACTCACACCATTAAGAAACCAATTAAGAAACTTGAGCTACTTTCTATCCCGAAAACAATAATTGTGCTTCCCGCGGGATTCGCAAATAACTTCAAAATCTATGTTACTCCTTCACGGTCCAACGGCTGGACCGATTTTGATGAGATTTACTGTGAAAATAGGTTAGACCTTGGATTAACACATAAGCTACTTTTTATCCTGGATTAACTACTTTTTATCCTGTATAAACTACTTTTTATCCTGTATAAACTACTTTTTATCCTGTATAAACTACTTTTTATCCTGTATAAACTACTTTTTATCCTGTATAAACTACTTTTTATCCTGTATAAACTTGTTTTTATCCTGTATAAACTACTTTTTATCCTGTATAAACTACTTTTTATCCTGTATAAACTACTTTTTATCCTGTATAAACTACTTTTTATCCTGTATAAACTACTTTTTATCCTGTATAAACTACTTTTTATCACGGATTAACTTCTTTTTGTCCCGGGCTAACGTGGTTAACACCGCGGAGCCCAGTTAGTACAAAGATATATCTTACGTCTTCCTTCATATCCCTGAAGCGCACGGAGAAGCCAGGCTTCCAGCTTGGTCTGTCCAGCACTGCTCGTAGCTTGTGCATCCAGTGCTCGTAACTCTTGTATCTTACCACCACGTATTTGGTGTAGAACGTCTGGAAATTTAAGCAATCGGTTTTCGTTTTTTATAGGCGCGCTTCGCTTTCAGGCAGAAATTTGTTTACGTGTGGGTGCACCCTGCTGAATACGATCAGTCTAGCGGTAAGATGAAAAAAATACTGAGCATAGTTCAAGGTCAAAGAATTTATTGCAATATTATGTCACTTTGCTTCTTCGTCTTAGTTGAAGAGAACAAGAATGATTTTAACTATAGTTGAATTAAGGAGAAGGCCAAAGTCATGTTGTATATGGAGGTCAATGATTTGGCCGAAGATAGATGAACCTGGAAAAAAATCCACAGACAAGAGCCCAGCTCTTAAATATTGAATGAATGAATAGTTGAATAGATAATAATTGATAGTTAATAAAAGAAAAGATATAACAAAAAAAGGATAAAAATACATTTATTAACAAAATGAAGATAGAGTAGTAAGGTCAAAACTTTAAAAGCCAAAGATTAAAAATAGATTACACGGATAAAACCCAACTTTTAAATAAATAATGAACCAGCAATCCCGGCAAAATCCGTTTCGACACAAAGTTGAAGTTTTCCCTAAATTTTGTTTGCTACAAACCTCACAGAGCCCGAGACCTTTCCAACGATTGAAAAACCGTAGCAATCGGTTCGTGTGTTCTGGAGTTATAGCGTCAGGAAGCAAAACCCGACTTATTACACGCTTTATGTTAGCTTCACCTGTATGTTTGTTTGTAACCGACTTCTTTGGGCGCGATTTTGACCCACTTTAAACGGCCAGATAAGCTTGTTTTTTAGTTTAACTACTATTATTATATTATAGATGAAAGTTACCTGTAAATGTAACGGGTTGAAGGAAGGTTGTTGGTAAATGAGTCCGTACACAATCCTGTCTCCTTCCATCTCAGGTCGGAACGTGCCGAACAGCTTGTCCCAGATGATGAGCACTCCGCCGTAATTTACATCGATACAGTAAGGGTTGCTGCCTGTAACACGTGGGAAATAGATATTACTTTTTTTAAATAATAAATAAATACACACTAAATATACACATTTAGGACACATTTCACACACGGCTGGTTAACCCCATACTGAACCAAATCTAGTTCGTATTATGGTTGCTAACACAACTGATATACTACATATACATCTTAATATATATAAATCTCGTGTCACAATGTCTGCCCTCAATGGACTCCTAAACCACTTCCGATTATAATAAAATTCGCACACCATGTGCAGTTCGATCCAACTTGAGAGATAGGATAGTTTAAATCTCAAATTATAGTCGCAATTTTAATTTATTGCTATTTGTTGTCTGTTATTATCTGTTAACTCCAAATGATTCTAACAGATGTCGATACCTTTCGACTGGGTTGAGTAAGTAATCAATAGATGGCGCTGTACCCCTAAGTGAGGCAAAACAACGTTTGCCGGGTCAGCTAGTATTTTATATAGATACATATTTAACACTCAGACCCACAGCCAACAAATTCAGTTAAGCAAAAAGATATTGGCAGGGCCGGGAATCGAACCCGGAACCTTCTGATTGGCAGTCCGGCATGGTAACCCTTACGCCAACGAGGTGGCCAAGTCAAGTTTGAAGTCTAGGTTCCTTCTAGGCAAGTGTGATACATCATAGACCACAGTCAAACTTAAAATCAGGCAAGCTACGGTCAAACGTAAGCCTATTTATTTATCGTTAAAAAAAAAAAAAAAAAGTTAAGTCGCAGATAAGGGCAAGATCTTTATTTACAGTTTTTTCGCTAGAAATCGTAAACGGTAAAGAATATCAACAAAATAGCTTAAATGCCGTCTAAAGAACCATTCTTAAAATATTTTTACTTATTTTGGTACCAATTGACTTATTGGACTTTTTTTTCATATCAGACTTATCAAAGTTTAATTGGTACCGATGTACTAATTTTTGATATTTTGTACCGGTAACAATTTATAGTGAAAGAAAGAAAGAAAGAAAGAAAGAAAGAAAATAAGTTTATTGTGCACAAAACAAAAAAAAACATACAATAAATGATGCGAGTAGATAATTATAACTAATAGTATGTGCACAAAAGGAGCAAATTCAGCATAATGCTGAGACCACTAAGTACTCCAGCACTGATTTTCAATTTGCTCCTTGACACAATAGTGTTAAAACATAATTTTTATGAGATAACGCAAGTGGGCTCCAAATATTGTGTACCCGATCGTTACTAAGTTCTCGTAACTCGGGAACGTTTGGGAATTTTAGGCCAAGTGTTGTTTTTAGATAAATGGAAAATTCTTTATTGGACTTAATATTCAATACAGAATTCAATTTAAAAAAATAAAAAGGTTAATTTTTTATTCTAGACTAGCAATAATATTTATATTATTAGTTTTAACACAGTTCCTGCGTTAATTCAGGATCAAAAGTATGATGTCTATGTGTTGTTGATCCAGGGTTAAAGCTATCTATAATACCAAGTTGTATTTAAGCCAGTTAAAACGTTTGAGTGTGAAGTTGTAACAAACATACACCCACAAACTTTTGCTTTTATAAATGTTATTTATTACCATGATGAATTCTATGATGGCTAGGTGTGTTGAGGATGTATTCCAGCGGTCCGAGGCTCTTGATAGACTCCGTGTGTATCCAGAACATGTAGAGGTAGCTGAACTGATGATGCATCACGAACTGTGCCGGGGGGATCGCCAGCGCCAGGGGGAGGTAGAATATCTGAAACAAAAAAGAAATTTTGCTGCAATTTTATTCTAACTGCCTGTGGTGTTACTCGTTTTATTCAGGATTAAAAGTAGCGAATATGTTAATCCAGGGTCTAACCTTATTAATAAATAAATAATATAAGGACACATTTTACACACGGCTGTTTAACCCCATACTGAACCAATTCTAGTTCGTATTATGGTTGCTAACACAACTGATATACTACATATACATACATATATATTTTATATGGATACATATTTAACACCCAGACCGACAGCCAACAAATTTAGTTCAGCACAAAGATGTTGGCCGTGCCGGGAATCGAACCCGGTACCTTCTGATTGGCAGACCGGCTTGGTAACCGTTACGCCAACGAGGTCGTCAAAAGTAGCGGATATATTAATCCAGGGTCTAACTTAATTCTACGCATAATTTCATTGTAATCGGTTCAGCCGTTTAAACGCCTGTTGCTCGGCTAGCTAAAGTGATCTGACACGATCATCAAAGCTAAGCAACAGTCGATGCGAACGGTATTTGGATGGGTGACCATGTACAAGACGTTTTTCAAGTGGCATTTTTATCTGGGCGCTATTTGTGTGTCGGATGAGTCGTAAAATCGTAGGTCCCGTCTGTTAGTCTTTGTACAATTAGTCGTTAAGCCAAGTCAGAGGCCTTCGGGCGGCTTGAAAACTCTCAACATCATAGCTTGGCCACTTGGGTCATACGAAGAAAAAGAAGGTGTTTGAGCGTGAGGAAATATAAACAAAAACACAAATTTTCGTATTTATAATATTGTGTGTTTTGGCACCTTCCTTGAAAACCAGCTATTCAATTGTTTATTTCTTTTTATCTCTGTTTTGTGTTGCAATAAAGAGTATATCTCTCTATCTATTCTAGACCAAGCATTCTAAATCTTAGGTCAAAGTGTTGCTAGTTCGTTTGGTTTCACGCCCTACTGATAAAATACCTAGTTTAACCGTGTAAAAAATATCCTTACTGGTAGGTACTTTGTTATAAACCTATTTTCTTAGAAACGCTTTGCGTGAATCTTTGATGGATAACGAAGCTTTGAAACTCAAAGCCCGAGACTTTTTTGAAAAATAAAAGAGAAGAGGTCTCAAAGGTAAAGTTACTAAGTATTTGTTAGGTACTATATTGAGCGTAGTTTTTCATAAAGCAGGCTATAGTCAAGCGAAAACTTAACAATCGTGTTTACATCAGAATATTCTTAGAAAGAGGCGCTGAAATTTTTTGAAATTTCAAAAACTTGAATATAAACTACCATTGTAACGCAAGCAAATTGAAAGATAACATAAATATTATCTAATTATGAATGTGTGTATCTAATAAGTGTGTGAGAAATTAAAGAGTGGGAGGTTAGCGTGGTATGGGCATGTGATGCGTAGAGAGGAGATGCATGTTAGTAGGAGATGTATGGAAATGGAAGTGCAAGGAAGAAGAGCAAGAGGCCGATCGAAGAAGACATGGACGGAGTGTGTGAATGAGGACATGAGAGAGAAAGGAGTGAGTGTAGAGACGACGGCTGATAGAGGAGAGTGAGAGAGGAAAATTTACTGTGCCGACCCCACCTAGTGGGATAAGGCAAGGAAGAAGAAGAAGAAGAATAACATTTAGTGATTATTTTGTATGCTAAAAAGCCCATATTTTTAACCATTTGAAATACTCGAAAAGCCCTGTGTTCATCGTTTCATATAAATAAATAAATAAATAAAGCCATTTATTCCCAGAAACTTATAAAACATATAATGGGTTAGAGAAATCTATGTTAGTTTTAGGTATGATTTTTTCTTCTTATGTTTATTAATAACAAATTACAATAAATTAATATACTATTATGAAGATTCTTGGGGCACCCACATATGGGTGTAGGCCTCCTCCATGCGTTGCCAGGTCATTCGATCTTGAGCTAGCCTAGTCCAGGTACTTCCAGCTGCTTCTACGATATCGTCGCGCCATCGTCTGCGTGGTCGTCCTCGGGATCTAAGATCTTCTGCTGGGTACCAATGAAGGATACGCTCGCTCCATCTGCCGTCAGATGCTCTCGCGACGTGTCCTGCCCACCTCCATTTTAGTCTGCATAACATTTCTACAGCATCTGTTAGTTTGGTCATTTTTCTAATTTCTTTATTTCGCACTTTATCCCTTAGCTTTATTCCTAGGAGGGAACGCTCTGTTGCTCTTTGAAAAATGCTTATTTTGTCCACCAGATGTCTAGTTAGCGGCCAGCATTGGCAGCCATATAGAAGTGAAGGTAGTATAGTATTATCCATTAGCTTTTTCTTCAGACGTATAGGGAGTTTGCTTTTAAAAAAGTTTTTATTCATCCAGTACTTTTTCCAGGATATGGCGATTCGTCTATCAATTTCTTTTGATGTAGCGTTATGGAATGATATTGTTTGACCTAGGTATATATACTCATTGACGTACTGGATGTCCCTGTTTGATTCAATTGGAATTGGTTCTCCATTAGTCATGATTTTTGTTTTCGTCATGTTCATAAAAAGACCAATTTCTCGGCTAGCTTTATCCAGCATGTTAATCATAGATTGTAGAGTCTCGTGATTTTCAGCAAGGAGCACAATGTCGTCAGCAAATCGTAAGTGCGACAATCGTTCACCGTTAATATTCAGTCCGTAGTTCTTCCAATCTAGAGTTCTAAACATTGTTTCCAGGATTGCTGTAAAAAGCTTTGGAAAAACTGGATCGCCTTGTTTGACTCCTCTTTGAATGCTAAAGCTCGGTCCAAGTGATTCCAGTTTTAATTTTGCTGATGCACCATCGTATATGACTCTTAGTGTGTTTATGTACTTATTATCTATCCCTTGCTCTTCCAGGCTTTTCCATAAGTGGGAATGTAAGATAGAGTCAAAAGCTTTAGTATAATCAATAAAGGCTAGGTAGAGCTCTTTATTGTGTTCGTTGCATTTCTCTATGCACTGAGTGAGCGTGAATATATGGTCAGTAGTTGAAAACCCTTTTCTAAAGCCCGCTTGCTCGCGAGGTTGCTGCTCATCCAATGTTTTTGTTATTCTTGTAAGAATAACTGACGAAAACAACTTGTATATTGTTGGTAACAAGGTGATAGGGCGATAGTTATCTATCTTACTCGGATCTCCTTTTTTGTATAGCAGGGTGACTATAGAGCTTTGCCAGTCTTGCGGAATGAGTTCTTCAGCTATGATTCTGTCAAAAAGCTTCGCTAAGTGACGCGCTAGCGGCTCTACCATGGCTATAACTACATCTGTCGTTATTCTATCTTCTCCTGGGGATTTGTTTCTTTTTAGCTTAGTTATCGCATGCCTCAATTCCGACTCCAGAAAGCTTGGAATTTTCCCTGTAGCAGTAGTTATTGGTTTTTGAATTTCAGTACTAGAATAGAGCTGCTCGTAGAAATCTGTTGCTACTTTCAGCATGTCCTTTCTGTTTGATATTTTTTGACCTGTCGGTGTTGAGATAGATTTGATCCAATCTTTTTTACTGTCAAATTGCTTTTTTGAAAGCTTTGTAGAGCTTCTGGTGTCGAGTTCCTTTTCTATGGTTTCAATTATAATCCTTTTTCTATTACTAAGAATTTTCTTTTTTATTTTCTTGTGTAAAGTTTTGAGGCGATTTTTTTGTTCTGACGACCTTGGGTTAACTTTTTTAAGCAACTCTCTTTCGTTTATTAATTTCTCTATATCACTAGTGATTATGTTTTCTTTGACTGCTTTACATTTTGGTAATTTATTTATGCAATGTTTTATCGCTTTTACTGTTTTAGTATATGTCTCATTAATACTAGTGGAGCAGTCAATAAAAGGTAATTGAGCTTCTATTAATGATTTTAAGGAATCAACTTCAATTGGATTGTAGTTATTACACTTCTTTCCAAAATTGTTTCTGTTTTTCTTTGGCATATTTTGTAAGTAGTATGTAAGGCGTAGCATTCTATGATCAGTAGAGAACTTAGTTTGTATAACTTCTAAATTTCTTACTTTTTCTTTGTGTTTTACCAGTACATAATCTATTTCATTTGTACTTTTGTACTTTTTCACGTTTCATATACAATCATTTAATATTTTAGCTTTGGTGGTGTATATACTCTTTAACCAAAGTTAGTAAAGTGACTATTACACGACTAATTATAACCCTCATATTTTTGTTAAATATACGTATTATGTTATTTTCTTTATTATTCTAGTTCATATTGCAATAAATATTTTATCATCACCCAAAAATTCATATCAACATACGACTAAGTTGAGTGCCTTACTCGTATATTGATATGGCCATCAATATAGCTGCCAAACATTGCCACAAATGTAACCAAAGCAAGTCAAGGGAGCATGCCTAGTCAAAATAATAGTACTAGGGATCTCCGTTCACGATCGTACTTGGTGCAGAGGATAGCCATTGCTATTCAGCGTGGAAACGCAGCTAGTATTATGGGCATCTTTGCACCAGGTACAATAACGGGTCACGGGTTGTCTTAACATGTTTTATTTTAATAGTGATTATATTTACATTTAGAATAATTCGTACATATGAACTTCATTTTCCAAGAGAAATGACAATATTAAATACAAATTATAAATGCACTAGCCGATAACTACAAGGTTATATAATAATACTCGTATGTATAGTTAGATTTTTAAATTGAACAATGGCGGAGTTATTTAAGGATACATTGAAATTCAACACTCTATTATATGCATAATTTAGTCTTTTCAAAACAAAAATAATAATACACAAAACAATAAAACATATTTTCAAAACAAAAATAAGGTACATAATGAAACTACGCGCTGAAAATATTAAATTTATTCGTTTTATTCCATTACTAATGTATAATAACAAATTCCAGTTACTACGTTATTGCGATTATCAGTCGTAATGAGATAAGGCAAACGAACTCAACAACTCATTGCTAATTAAGTTACGTAAATTGACTGATAATTTGGTAAATGACGTAAAAAAATTAAATGTGTGATTTTTATATTACTACTAGATATTTTATCATTCGTTAATTGAACATGAATTGAGACTTTGTGAATCGACAAAATAGGCAGTATTATGTTTATCATTATCATCATTATGTTTTATTGACGACCTCGTTGGCGTAAAGGTTACCATGCCGGACTGCCAATCAGAAGGTTCCGGGTTCGATTCCCGGCGCGGCCAACATCGTTGTATTTAACTAAATTTATTGGCTGTGGGCCTGGGTGTTAAATATGTATCTATATAAAATATGTATGTATGTATATGTAGTATATCAGTTGTGTTAGCTACCATAACATGAACTAGAAATGCTGCAGTATGGGGTTAAACAGCCGTGTGTGAAATGTGTCCTAGTATTTATTTATTTATTTATCAGATAATATTATGCTCTGAAAATGTGTGCTGAATAGTGGTAATGCATTTCGTAGTGCATGCTCACCCGCAGGTTGAAAAAAAAATCCAAACACCTAACGGTTTGTTCCGGCAGACTCCTTGAGAGACAGTTATTCCAGACTATGCATGCTCGACCTGTGGCCAAATTGTCGCTAACTTATGTGGTTACACGCCTTGCTAGTCAAATGCCTAACTGTTAAGAAAAAAATAAAGAAATTTAAATTGTACTTACAAATCCGCACCACCCTTGCAAGATCGACTGCCTGATTCCAACTCCCATGTTGAAGTCCTCCGAGGTATGATGGACTTGGTGCTGGGCCCACAGGATGTGGATTTCATGGCAAGCCCTAAAATATGCTTTCCAATAAATTTAAACGTAAAGATTTTGTGAAAGTAATCCCTTTTATTATTTAGGTGAATGTATGAATATGGAGCTTGCAGAATCGTTATCCATTGTGTAAAAAGTAGTAAAGGTATTTTAAATTTAATATGTAGGTATGGACAAAAAATTGATATTGTGTATTGTATTCAATGGCGTAGAATGTTTATTTGATGAAATTTATTTTAATCAAACCTGGGGCCATCTGATTAAAAAGCTTTCCCACCGAGCCACTCTCGCTTTTTAGTACAATACATATACACGCTTCCACATATTCCCTTATTTTTGTACAAACAACCCGTCCCAAAATAAACATACCTGTGCATCCAATAATAACAGAAGTCCACCCCTATAGCTGCTAAGATCCAGGTGGAGGTCTTATCCCACGGTAAGTCCACAAGGCGGTAGTTGGAAAAAATCCACGTGTATGCATAGGACTCTGCGCCGCGCCAAATTAATCTGTAACATTAGGACCAGATAATTCTACAATTAATACTACTATGATGGCTCGCTAACCCAAAAATGGATCCTGGCCTCCGACACCAAGAGACGCCACTATTCTCTATCTTGTGCTGTCTCCTGCCAGCCTGTGGCATGAAGTGCGCTCAGGTCTTGCTGCACTAGGTCTTCCCAGCGATACTTGGGTCGACCAACCGGACGTCGGCCAATTGGTCGTTCCAAGTACGCTCGCCTCACAGCCCGATCCTCTGGGAGAGGATCGGGCTGTGCGGCGAGGCCACATGGAAAGGATGGGATCCTTTCCATGTGGCCGAACCAATGGAGCCGTCATTTTTTTTATTTTTAGTATTTGTTGTTAAAGCGGCACGGGAAATTATAACTATAGATAAATTCAGCTTTCTAGCCCTCATGGTTTTCAAGATACAACCTGACGAAAGACAGACAGCGGAGGCTTAGTAATAGAGTCCCGTTTTTATCTTTTAGATACGGAACCCTAAAACAATATTTTTAACATCGTCTCGAGACAGAAACGTGATGCATATATAATCAAATTACTGATGAACTTTACAATTTTATTACAACCATACTTAATACCAATTAATATATTTTATTTTTATTCTTAGCTTAAAACACATGTGCTATAATCAAAAGGCAAACTTTAAGGCGACATTTGAGACTCTATTACGACCTTGTAAAAAATATTGATGTAGTTAAAATATACCTTATAGAGCGTACCATAGCAGCGTCGGTAGCTCGGCTAACTAAGATGATCTGACGCAATCATCAAGGTCAAGCAACGGTCTATGCGGACGGTGTTTGGATGGGTAACCATGCACAAGACTGTCGTTAAGAGTGGCACCGTGAGTCGGATGACAAGTTAAATTTTAGGCCACAGTAGTTGTACAAGCAGATATTTATATGAACTATTTAGAGTTCAACGCTATTTTTTATTTCACATGAAAACTGATTTTATTGTGGCAAAATTATACTATAGGACTAAATTTCTCAAAAACGGTCGGTCTATCACTAATAAAATACGGAATGAGCGATAGCACTAAGTCCCAGTAGTGGGATTGTATACTAGGCTGCTTATTCTAACGTAGATAGATAGAATATATACTCTTTATTGCAACACAAAAGGAAATAAGAAAAACAAAGAGAAAAATAAATAATCAACTTATAAGTAGTGCTACAAGTGGCGGCCTTATCTTTTAAAGCGGTCTCTTCCAGGCAACCAAAAACCAACGTACATAGTGATATGCTAACGTAAATAAATAAAAAACTTTGCCTTACCTGCCCCCTTCCAGAAAAATGCCGTTGGAAATGCTTGTGATACCATCATTCAGTCGGATTCCTTTCTTTCCTTCCAGCTTTAAAACTATATGCTCCAAGATCATAAACATGAAGAAGTATGGCCATGACTGAAACAAAATAAAAACATTGCGGTAGACAGCTTTTTAACCGGACGGACCCTGGTTCGATCCAATGACTTGTTTTAAAAGTTAAATGTGGATTTCAAATCGCTTTACGGTGAAAGAACACATCGTGAGGAAACTGACATGTTTGATGGGCCATATCCGAAGACATGTGTCATTCGCCGACCCACGCACTTGGCTAGCGTGGTTGATTTTGGCCCACATCTGTCTTCGTAAGAGAAAGCCCGAGTCCTAGCAGTGGGATTGTATGGTGTTGCTTATGCAGAACATTTTCAGTGTTTGTCTGGCTAGCTAACCTAAGTTGAAAAAGTCGCCAAGCACCAAATGTTATAATGGCAGCCATATTGAGATTCAGTTATTCCAGACTAAAAGAATACTGTTTTTTGGCCTGAGTGTCACTAGAACGTTGGATAACGCGCCCTAGTGGAAAAAAGAACTTAACTGTAAAGTGTTCAAAAAAATAAGTTCTAGGCTGTTCAGGCTTCAAATTGATTGCTAAAGTTGGTAGTAGTTATTAACTAAAAGTTAAGTATTTAGTTTCCATCATCATTTTTACCGGCGATTAAAACCTTGTTTAAGGGAATTACGAGGGATGTCAAATCATTAGCTCGTCGTCTCGTCTTTTAAATAAGAAATTATACTTTTCTAAATAATAATAAATATCCATTTTTAGGTTTTTAGAGATATAGATTTGTGGTAGTAAAATTAATGATCTTAAGTTATCTCAGAAAAAAAATCCTTAATGGTTGCGGTCAACAAGTTGTTTGAATTATTTTTTAACAAATTTGTTTCGAATATTTGTGGTTAGATTTTATGAGATGAAGTGAATTTTAATTATTTACTATGTTTTACGACTTTTTCTCACATGGATATAAAGTTTTGTGGTTTATTCAATTAAATAATTGATTGTTACTAATTAACACTGGAATGTTTTTAAACGCCTGTGGTTTGCAATACTTTTTCCATATTAAAATGCCATCAAGGCTTTACACATATTAAAATTGTTATTTTATGTATGAGTTATATCAATATTATAAAGAGGAAAAGTTTATTTTTTTGTTTGTTTGACGCAAACATGCTCCGAAACTACAGGATCGATTTGAATAATTGTTTCACCTTTGGGAAGCTATATCTTATATTATTTCGATAGATATAAATAAAATAATAACTCTTTATTGTGCAGATAATAGGTGCAAATCAATATAAAAATATGTAGTTACCTAATGAAATAAAATTAATTGATATGCTTACCAACCTAATTTACCATTTCTTTAAAAGCGATTATATATATTTAAGCAATAAGAAAATCCCATAACTAACTTCTGATATAAAAACGACGGTGTTTTATAAGTTTGATTTGTGGTTGCCTGGAAGAAATTGCTTTTACCAATAAGGTTGCCTAGAAGAAATCGCTTTTAGCAATAAGGCCGCCATTTTTGGTACTATTTTTAAGTTTCTTATGTTAATAATTTAATGTGGTAAGTGTGTAAAATAAAGAATTTATTTATGTATTTATCAATCAAAAGGGCTTGATTATTTAAATAAATATACTGTTAATTTTAAATTTAAGGTGGATGCTATCACAAAATGCCGTGTAGGGTTTTTTTTAATTTTTGATTTAAACTTGTTACTAGTTAATGGCTTATAGTAATTAGTTAATACATACATAAACAATCAGTAAAGACATTCATTTTATACGTTACTTATAATAGTAATTATATACTCATTTATAGTGACTATAAAACTCAATAATAAACTGTAATATACGAATACGAAATATCCATATTCTAATAGATTTCCATTCTGATAAACTTTCAAATGCTAAGTGGGAGGTACCATTGAACTCTATCGGTTCCAGGTCAAGGTGCTTGAACTTTACGCAAGTCGACCCTGCGATAGTAATTCGTGGACTATTTCCATAATAAATTAATTGCCTTTATTATGATTGCAATGCAATCATTGCTTTTACTATTAGTCGGGGAGCCAACGATGGCAAAAGTGCACGTTTGGGACTTATTCGATTATAAAGTATGTAGAGATATAATAACATGAACGAAAGTGTATGAGAACTATGTTATTTTTTTCACTCACTGCTTATTAAGGTGTGTTAATCCCATACTGAGCTATTTCTAGTTTGTATTATAGTTGCTAGCATACATAATATTTTGTATAGACAGATATTTAACACCCAGACCGACATCCAATAAATTTTATTTCTTTCTTTCTGCAAACGAGATTGTGAAATGTTATCCTTCGATGGAAGGCACTACTAGGTATTTATTTCAGATTTAAAAAAAATAGCAATGATTTTTTGATTTATGTTTGTTTTAATCGTCAAATAATAAATCACAAAATATGCTGAAACTTTCTTCTTGAAGTTATCTATCTTTTTCCACAAATTAGGCTGTTACTCAGCGGCAAAGTTTGAATTTTTGAGATAATCTCACTTTCATGTTGGTACATTTATTGTCAGATTTTTTAGTATACATCCTTTAAGGACATCAATAATTTACATTAACTTATCCAGACTATTTGAATTATGTCTGCCATACAGCTTTTTTCGTCTTTAATATTGATAAACCCGCCAACGGGGAAAGCTTGTAATTGATGGAGGTACTCAAATGGGTTCAAGGTATTTCATACATCTTAATTTGACGCACTCAAGAAACTGTAAAAATCCCCTCTTTGGCTCCCCTACTATATTTTGAGCCTAAAGTTTATGTGTCTATGGCATCGTTGCTCCAGAAAGCATGAACCGATTTTGATTTAGTTTCTTTTACTTGAAAGTTTAGTTTCTTTGCATGAAAGTGTGATAGTTGATGTGTTGAAATAGACCCAAAATGGTGGCTACCACAAAATATTGATTCGTTTCAGTTTCAAAGTAGCTTGAAAGTAGCACCAGTGAGTGAGAAATTAAAGAGTGGGAGGTTAGCGTGGTATGGGCATGTGATGCGTAGAGAGGAGATGCATGTCAGTAGGAGATGTATTGAAATGGAAGTGCAAAGAAGAAAGGCAAGAGGCCGACCGAAGAAGACATGGATGGAGTGTGTGAATGAGGACATGAGAGTGAAAAGAGTGAGTGTAGAGACGACGGCTGATAGCGGAGAGTGGAAGAGGAAAATTTGCTGTGCCGACCCCACCTAGTGGGATAAGGCAAGGAAGAAGAAGACGAAGAATATTGGATTTGTTCCTATTTTTACGTGTTATTTGCGATTATATTTTTAATCGATTCGTAACATTTTTTTCCAACTCCGATTAATTTATGTTCCAGTTGAATGATCGCAGTGAGACAAGGCCAGCCCTACTATACTAACTCTTATTATCTGTGTAAAACACGTGAGTCAAAACGTGATGCTTAATAAGATGGCTTAGGAAAAAAAGATAAAAAAGTTAGAGGGAAAAAAGGTCTTCATCCAATTATCACAGTTTCTAGGCAATTGGAGCAATCTGGTAAAAAGTTACTGCGTTACTATATAATAGCTACGATGATAATTGTGACTGTATAAGTGTATAAGTACGTACTGGTCACACGTAGGTATATATATACATGCATATCTATACCAATATTATAAAAAGGAAAAGTTTGATTTTCTGTTTGTAAGTTTGACGCAAATAGGCTTCGAAACTACTAGACTAAATTCTTTCACCGTTGGAAATCTATGTATGTATATTATCTCTGAGTAACATATTATTATGTTTCTCTTTGCTATTCAGATTGCGTGCGAAGCCGGGATGGGATGCTAGTACTTTATAAAGATACCTACATATTTAACACCCAGATCAACAGCCAACAAATTTCGTTCGTCACAAAGATGTTGGTCATGCCAGGAATCGAACCCGGGACCCTAGGTTGGCAGTCCGTCATGGTAAACGTTACGCGAACGGGGTCATAAAAAGCAAGAATTTTTTTTTTTCATAAAAAGTGCGTGTAACTCTAGTTTGCTTTTTAATCTGACGACCTTCGGCTTTTTCTACGTTTGATATCACTGAAAATGAACCTACAACAACCTTTATTTTATATAACGAGAGGGCTCGTTACGAAGGGTTTGTAATGTGAGACAAGAATTTATGTGTATGCGAAACCCGCATGTAATAAGATACTAGGTACTTATGGGTTAGACTGAAGTGTACTAGATGGTTCCAGTCTCCCGGCCTTATGGCGCAAGGAGGGAACACCTTGGTGGTTTTAGTCGGTATGTGTCGCCACTCTGGCACCGAGTCCGACATACCCCGCCACCTCCCCCTAGGATTGGCGTAATATGGCATAATATGCGTTACTGCATTTTCTCTAAGTCAAAAAAAAAGTACTTATGGGTTGCAGCCGGCAAAATCAGAGAAAGGAAAGAGATAAAGCGTTTACATCTCTAATTTTCTGTGAGTTTTGAAAGCCCAAGTTTAATTTGAAAGCCCAAGTTTCAATCAGTCCAGACTTACTAGGCCAGGTCTTAGTGCAAGCAGTCGTTAAGCCAATTCAGAGGCCTTCAGGAGGCTCTCGACAACAAAGCTTGGCCAGTTAACTCATACGAAGAATGAATGAATGAATGTCATATATTTTCCAATAAGTCACAATGATATTACATTTCGCTTATAATACTAAACTTGAAATTTGAATCGTCATGGGATGTCATTACAATAAATATTTCTCAGCTGTATAGGGGCTTTGTCATACATAATAAATAATTAAAATCAATTCATACAGAGGAAGAAGACAAATAAGAAAGAATTTGAAGAAAGTTAAAATAAATATTTATTTACCTGAACATAAAAATTAGGCACTTCCTCTTCTCGTTGAAACACAGTTTCTTTAGGATTAATCAAATAAAACATACGCCCCACACCCTTAACAAATTCTTCAGGGTCTTTCAACACTGACCCATTACTATAAAACACGGATTGTACCATCTTGACCTTATGCACAATAATACGCATGCTCACCACTTCTCATGACATATATATATAATAAAAAGCCAACAAATAATTGAGAAAGCCATTAAAAGATATTATAAACTAGTGGACATTTTTCTATGATAAAATATTTTTTAATAATGACATGCTGTTGTGAAATTTTGTGCAACTGCGTGGCAATCTTGACTTAGCTGCGGTATAATTACGAGGCACCTCGAAGAATGTGATACAATTTTTTACACAATTATTCTTTTACACACATTTGGTGGTAAAATAAAAAGCTAGTGTGTCTCGGTGGTAGTAACGTCTGCTTTTCGATCAGACGGCCCCTGGTTCGACCCCGGCCCTACACCAATGACTTGTTATTCAAGTTATGTGTGGATTTGCACTAGCTTTACGGTGAAGGGAAACATCGCGAGGAAACCAAAGACGTGTGTCATTCGCAAACCCCACACATGGCCAGCGTGGTGGATTATGGCCCATCTCTGTCTCCTCGTCAGGACAGGCCCGAGTCTCAGCAGTGGTGACGTATAGTGGGCTGCTTATCATCATCATCAGCATGTGTCTTCCCACTGCTGGGTATAGGCCTCCTCTCCAACACGCCATACAGTACGGTCTTCAGTCAGTCTCCACCAGCTCTTTCCAGCGTGCCTAACGATGTCATCTGACCATCGGGCTGGTGGTCTGCCTCTCTGTCGTTCTCTGCCGTTCCTCGGATACCAATCGGTGACTGCTCTGGTCCACCTAGAGATTTCCCTACGCTAGGGCTTAGGCTAGGGCTGCTTATGGATAAGTAAAATTGGATAATAATAATGCAGACGTAAACATGTATAAAAATAAATACACATAATTAATTTTCATTTATTTCAGATTTTAAAAATTTTGTTATCGTTTATTTCTTTATCTTACACAATATGTTTACCATCATCATAATCAAAATCGCCAATCAACTGGAAATGAGCATTCGCTTTGCTATCACACACACGTATTTTTAAACAATCGCGGCTTTTCACTTTGTTTTCTTTCATTTTTAGTTGCAAATTAATTATTTACAAAGAAAAAAAAAATTGGTACTTTGATATCAATCAATCACTCAATTAACTTACCGATTTTGTAATTAGATGTGTAATGCAACAAAGATTCTATGGAATAACTTATGTGAAAACATAACTAACGTTTTTAATATTTTTTAAGCATAAAACTAAATTTTGATAATGAAACAATCAAAACTTTCACAGATTCTAGGCCTAAGAATAAAGACGCAGATGAAAAATAATCTTGAAAGGAACCTCAGATAGGTCTTATTCATGTCACTGATTACGAGTCTATTCAAAACGAAATACGTTTTTCAAAGTGGGTAGTTATTAAAATAAATATAATAAATAATAGCTGTTAAATCTCTAATGCCAATTTTGTTGCCAGTTGTTATGGCGTGCGTGAACTTGCAAAAGTAAAAGCAAAAAAAAAGTATTAAAAATTATAAACTTATGCTTAAAACACAAAACGTGCTTATTTATTTCCGTTATGATAATAACTTCAGAAGTAAGAAAGTCACTTTTTACAAATTCAATATCGGCTTGAATAAGTAAGTATTGTTGCTGTGAATAAATTAGCGCCATCTATGCAAAACTACTGGAACCACGTTCTTAGATAGAACATGCTTTGCCTGTGAATGACGCATTACATTTCAAGGTTTTCACACAGTTGTCTCACGACTAACCGGTGCGTAGTTTTATGAGATTGTAATAGGTGCCGCTTCTAAGCAATGTTATGTTATTACAGGCTATTTGCTAGTTTTTATTTTCAGGAATGGTTTGTCTGGAGGAATTTAATAATTTAAATAATATTTATTTTATACTCGCGGCTTAAATACAAACAATAGTTTCTTCTTCGCCTTCTCTCCGTTTGAGCTAAGTGGCCAAGATAGAATACGAATAAGAAGTTTCCAATGAAATAAAGTTTTCGTTTCGGCAAAATTCTATCCATGGACAAAGTCTTTCTTATTGGTTTTGTTAATTATTTTAGCCAATGAAATCATTTGTTAACGTTTAGAAACAACTAATAGGCTAGCGTAGAAGCATTTAAAAAAGAAAAAAAAGGCTGTGACAAAGGTAACATTTATTAAAAAACGGTATTAAAAAAAGTATAAAAAAAACGGTAGGCTGATAAGAGAAGAAAAACATAATAATAATTAAAGCCGAAATAATTCACGGGCATTCTAAGTTCGAGAAAGTGAAATTGGGTGAGTTTTTTGTGTCTTTCTTTTTGTTTGAGCTAAGTTTTCCAGCTCTGGTGTCAAGAATTTTCAAGCCTCCCAAAAGCCTCGAATTTGGCTTAACGACTACTTTCTTTAAGACTAACTGGTGGGACCTACAATTTAACGTGCCATCAGTAGCAGTAGCTCACGGTAGCACCGTGATGTAAATGACACCTTTCAAAAGACAATCTTGCGCATGGTTACCTATTTAAAGACTGTCCACATTGACTGTTGCTTAGCCTCGATGATTATGTCAGATCACCTTAGCTTTTTTTTTGTTGACGAGGGGGAAATCTTCGACAAGATACCTGGCTACGATGGGGCGCAGCCAGGTTATGTGGGATTTGTACCCACTAAAACCCCCCGGTAACCTGCCTCTGTGCTTAACGGAGGTCTTTGGGTTCTTCCGGGAAACACTCCAGAGACCTCCTTGCACTGCGCTGTGGCCCTTCCCGGATTGTTTCACCAACCACGCGACGGTGACGGTCACGCAACGCCGTCGTCGTTCAACCCGGACTCGATGGAGCGGGTGTCGGAACCCCATCTCAGAACACCTTCGAGTCTGATGCCCCTTTTAGTCGCCTCTTACGACAGGGACAATTCCGCAGCCTTATTCTTTCACACAGGCTGCAGGGTTAAGATCACCTTAGTTAGCCGAGCTACAAGCGCTACAGTCACAGTAGGTAAGTCTAGTACGATATAAAATTTACAGCTTATGTATAAAATATATAGATAGAAAGCAATCAGGCTTCTCAGTAGGTTATTAGTGACGGTGGATTACACGGCACGGGTCACAGGTTCGACTCCCGCTTCATTACACTTTGACTATTAATAAGACAATAACCAGGGGGATTAACTAGTTACATACCTATAATTTTTCCAAGGTGAGTCATGTAAACTAATTAAATTACCTACATCATGTAATAATGACGGTATAAATAGTTACTATTTTTTTTATTAAGTACAGCTAAGCGTTTGACCGGCGAGGCAAGAAAGCAACACTCTAGCCTAAGGGGAAGCATGTCTAGTCTAATAACTGGCTATCAAGGAGGTTGCCAGAACATCGATTGAATTATTTTTTGAACACTGATAGATTTATTTTTGATCAGTTTCGCTAAGTCGTGAGGTTACGTTTTTGTCAAATGATATTTATATTGATATCTAGATATTTTTTTTTAAAGACACAAACGTATTTTAATTGTGTGCCACAATTGAAGGCCTCATCGCTAAAAGCAATCTCTTCCAGACAACCTTTGCAAGAAAACAATTAATAAACTACTCAACGTGGACGTAGTGAAAAAAAAGAAAATAATAATTTACATAAACTAAAAATAATATTTATAATTTACAATTTATGGTAATACATAAAAATATACATAAAATATAATAACACATAGAATACCATTTAATCTTATATATAACATTTCCATGTCACAATGTTAGTTTTATCAAATTTTATATGCGTATTCAGTAGGTCTGAGAATCGGCTACTATCTATTTTTAATTAAGTTTGCTGGGTCAGCTAGTAAAATTATAAATAAACAATTGTTAATTAAATGATGGGAAATAGATAAATGCTTAATTTTGATTTGTAAAAAAGTATAAAAAAAACCAGTAAGTTATGTTTTATTAAATTGATATTAAATTATTATTGCTTGGCATATTTTTCTGAATAAATTAAGTATGATAAATGTCGCTGTATTAAATATATGATTATGAATTGCCACTTACATTGTATACTGGACTACTTAGCAGTCATGTTTTCAAATCAGTTATACAACGCTTTAAAATGTAATTATTAAATAAAATTTAAAATTGAAATCTGACTTATTAAACCTGGCTTCGTTCCCGTAATGTAAAAGGGTCCCGTTGGTAACCCTTTTACAAACACTTCGCTATTTATCTGTCTGTAACCAAGGTTTTTACTAGAAATTTTTCACAGATAATGTGTTCATTACGACACTAAAATGGTAAATACTAAAAACAGAAAAAAATGGCCAAGTGCGAGTAGGACTCGCGCATGAAGGGTTCCGTACCATTGTATACATGGGAGCCCCCCTTAAATGTATTTTTTATTTTAATACATGTGTCAATATTCTGTGCATGTAAAGAGGGTCTATCAAATATCGTCATAAAGATCGAGTAAAAAAACTACTTAAATATTACGTATGTTGTATGGGAGCCCCCCTCAAATATTATTTATTATATTAAAAAAATATAATTTAATTTCATAGATACTATAAATTTATATATTTTATATAAAAAAACAGTCTAGAAGCCACCGTTATAAATATATAGCAAAAATCAAGTTTATTGTATGGGACCCCTCTTTCATATTTTTTATTTTTAGTATCTGTTGTTATAGTAGCACGGGAAATAAATATCTTGTGAGAGTTTCAGCTTTTACGGTTTCTGAGATATACCTGGAGACAGACAGACAGACTACTGACTGGACAAGTAGTTCAGACAGACAGCCGAGTCTTAGTAATAGGGTCCCGTTTTTATATTTTTGGTACGGAACCCTAAAAACGAAATATATTTATAATACCGTAAGCAAGAGCGAGTGTGGTAAAGACTTTTTGATTGGCAATCCGTAACCTCCAATCCGTTTTTTTTTACATATAATAAGCTTGCGCTTGACCACAACTCACCTGATGTTAAGTGACATTATAGTCTAAGATGATAGTCAGTCTAAGATGAAATGCGCTTGCCTAATAGAAACCGGTTCACTCTCGCGTTGAAGACAGTAAGGCTGTAGTTCAGTGGGAACAGGAAACTCCGTCAAATCAAAACATCTATTCCCCTGTACTAGTAATTCTACCGATTAACCAGTAAATGTTTCACCCCAACTGCCTCTTGTGATCCATTTCCCACACAATTGGCCGCTTCCCATAGGGAATTGCTGAATGCTGGTTAAAAATTAAAACCCTCATTATGTAGAAGTTCTACGAGTACACTTGCATTTTATGATGACAACGCTACGTGACGACGTTTTTTTATTATTATTTATTCATTACAGCTAGGTATTTGACAAGCAGGGCGCGTAACCACTCACGAGTTATTCGTAACTACACTCTTGCTTAGAAGGAGCATGCTTTGTCTGAAATAACTAGCTGTCAAGGAGCTGCCGGAACGGAAACTGGAATCCTACAATTTTTTTTTATCCTCCTACCTCCGATTTACATGTCGTAGACCTATTTTACACTATTTTACCTTTCATACCAGTTCTCGCTTGCATGCCTCTAGTACTTGCATTTCTTTTTTTCATTCTCAGTTTTAGTCTAAATCTGGCTAGGTACTAACTTAATTATCTAATTTTTACAGGGTTGTGGGATGGATTAAATATACAGATAATTGTGACTGTCAAATAATAACAGACAATAATTAGCAATAAATTAAAATCGCGACTATAATTTGAGATTTAAACTATCCTATCTCTCAAGTTGGATCGAACTGCACATGGTGTGCGAATTTTATTATAATCGGTTAAGTGGTTTAGGAGTCCATTGAGGACAAACATTGTGACATGATTCTCACTTCTAGGATTATAATATGTACACTAGATAAGTTGAGTATGTAATTAATTACTTGTAAATAAAGATAATTTAAAAACAAAACATTGTGACACGAGATTTATATTTATTGAGATTAAGATATAATCCTACTAATATTATAATTTCTAAAGTTGTTGTGAAAATTTATGTTTGTTACTTTTGCGCGCTCTAACGGCTGATCCGTTGTAGATGAAACTTGGTACAAATAAATAAATAAAATTAGAACGTTTCACACACGGCTGGTTAGCCCCATATTAAACCATTCTAGTTTGTGGTATGGTTGCTAACACACCTGATATACTACATATACATACATATATGTACATACATTCTATATATATCGATACAAATTTAACACTCAGACTGACAGCAAATTTAGATCATCACAAAGATGTTGGCTGTGCCAGGAAATGAACCTGGGACCAAGAGCATGGTAACCATTACGCCAACAAGGTCGTATGCAGGTAGCTTATACCTTGGATTAACATATTAGTTAAATTTTGTATCGGTATAACTCAGGTAACTCCGCAGCCAGTCTCAAATAAGTTGCAGTCACAAATAATTGATACCGGACTCCAAAAAGTTTATCAGGTTAGTTTCGTATGGTGCAGGTTTTATGGCGAAGCCTCCTCTGGGAGTAACAGTCAGGCTATAAATGCCTTAATGCTACACAGCTGCTTCTGGATGCATGGGGTTTCCCAGTTTATGGTGGTTGTTAATTAATTTGGATTTTTATTGCTCTAGGTTTTTTTTTGACAAATCTCATTGCACAACATGTGAGAGATACTCATATATTTTTTTTAGATTTGTAACGTGTTAAAGACATTTCAAATACTAAGTCATTTACCTAATCAATATTTAAGAGCTTTGTGGCAATAATATAACCTAGATCTAGTTGTTTAGTAGTATTGGTAAGCCATGTCAGAGGCCATTGGGTGGTCTGAAAACCCTCAACTCTAGAGTTTTAACACTTAGCTCTTACGTGGAAGAAGAATTAGAATTGTTTAAATAAATATGAAATTAATTTTACAATGATCTTTGAAAAAATTAGATAAATTAAAAGTGATTTTTATTTAATATATTGATAGGCTATTTTCCGCGGAGCTTTTCTTTTTCAGATATCTGACCTCCCTAAACGACGTAATTTTCGCCTTGTCCTTAACTTGGTCTATAAATGAGTTTTCTGGGTTTTCCTCTTGCTGTCTTTAAATATTTAATAGTAATTTTTTTAAAGTAGATTTTACGAGTAAAATTTCTTGGAACATCGTTTGTTTGATTACCTAAACTGATACTTCTGCATTATGAACTATTATTACATTTTTTTTATATTAATTAATCCCTTTATCCTTTGGTCATGCCATTACGCGTAAACGGCTGAACCGATTTCACTATTGTTTGTTGCGTTTGTTATTGTCAAGAAAAAGTTCTTATGACAGATAAAAATACAGCGGGGTGTAGTTAGTGAAAAAAAGAAAAGTCCTAAACCTACATCTTCTTCTTCTTAGTCGTAGCTTCATTACTGAAGGTCGTGTCTTATACGGAGTATCGATCACTCGGTTAACAATGGTCTTCCACTGTTAAACCTACATATATCTATATAAACATATTGGACCAATTTCTACCAATGGAATATTTTCATTCCTTCCATAAAATAGTCTAAAGTTTTGTGAGTATGTTTTATGTTAGGTGTAAAAGGTGAAAATGGCGATCCCGTAGTTTTATGGTGTGAAAGATACCAGCAGTAAAACAACCTGAATAATCTTAGACTAAATAAAATCTGGCAGTATCTTTACAGTATCTTGTAAAGTTTGAAGTATGTTAAACTATTTTCTTATTACTTAGCTTTACTTTTTTGATTGCTTTGTTAACCTAGTAGTCTGTGCCGCAGATTTCAAGGTGTGAAGTCCCGTGTTCAATTCCCGGAACAAGTATCTCAAATGGTGAATAAAAACAAAGTAAAGTTTTAGTAAAAATTAAACATTGGGTATTCATATTAATAATATTGAATAATTTAAAACTATAATCTAGCGGTTTTCAAGGCAAGAGTGAATCGGTTTCTTTTGGGCAAGCGCGCTCCACCTTAGATCGCAATATCACTTACTATCAGGTGAATGGCGATCAAGCGCAAGCCCATTAAAAGTAAAAAAAAGTAAGTATAAGTTTGACGTGTCTTTGCGCGCGTTTGATGTGCCTTTGTGTATTTATGGTTGATGAAAATAGGCCCAAGATGGCTGTCTAACCAAAATGGCAGATGTATTTTTCCCCTACATCTGCAATATGGGTATATCAAATGACTTGTTTGGTAGAAAAACATTATGATACATTTCAATTACAACATGGCTTCCACTCAGCGAACTAGAATAAATAGAAAAGTAACTTGACCGGAAAAATGGTTCCACCCCACCGCGGTATTTTACGCGTGTAAAAACCGCGGTGGGCGGGGCAAGACTATCCGCGCGCACGCGTTAGTTGGTCAGGCACGTAGCGGCTAGTATAGGTAGCGTGATCTTGATGCGACCAATCGCGTGCGAGCTTTGTGTTTGTGTGTTTCGTTGGGATAGCAGTATAATTGTGTGCGTAGATGGAACCAAATTCTAAGCAGCAATTGTATGGAGTTACTCTTCCGTTTATTCTAGTTCGCTGCCTCACCTTCAAATTGAAATCCTGGATTTTATAAATTTTGAATACAAAACTTGTTTATTATTTCATGTCTAATATTTGTTAAATAATGATATAAAACCTTGTTTTGCTAGAATAGTTTAAGTGAATTTTTCATTCAGAGCACGACTTTCACGCGCCATCGGAACTCAAAATATTTTCAATATCACCAATGTAGGGGAAAGTATTTGTGAAATTAAATTGCAGATAATATATTTACAAATACGCGGGTAATAAAGTAAACTTTATAGACTTTTTGATCACCACATTATGTTACTTGAAAGTTCTTATGTATGCGCTAAGTAGTCAAGCTCTGAGTTGTTGTAGAGTTTTAAATTTTTAGCATCCGACTAAAAAGCGAAGATATATTGCCGTATTTGTTTGTTTGCGGGTGTGTGTACACACACACACAAGTTTTCATCTGGGCGCTACCGTGAGTCGGATAATAAGTTTAATTGTAGGTCCCAGTTGCTTGTATTAGTTGTCGTTTGGATTAACAACTGCTTGTCAGCAGTCTTTAATCCAAGCCAGAGGCCTTCGGGCAGCTTGAAAACTCTTGACGCCAGATCTTGGCCACTTGGCTCATATGAAGAAGAAGATTACGCCAACGAGGTCGACAATGAAATACGATTATGCAAAATTTAAGATAGAGTTTATTAAGAAGCTATAAGGTTCCTTACCATCGTTATTTTATTATGTATCTACAACAGAGTGAATCAAACAAATTATTCAAAGCAAGTCAAGATGTTAACTAGAAAGCCGTTTTGTGAAACCTATAAATTCAAGTAAACCTCAACTGTTGACGTACTTAGCAATATATATTCATGAGGATCCCTCTACAGTTTGTGGAAAGGAGTTTAAACATGAGGGAATAGTTTAGTTTAAAACAAACACTTTTGAGTTTTCTTTCGACTGGAAAACCTGAGGGGAAGCAATATTGGTTTCTTATATTTTTACTGGTTTTAAAGGGATTTTAATAACTGTCATCGAATTAGAAGGATTTTAAATGACTGTCACTGTTATAGAGTTGACTCTGTTACAGATGATTACAACAAATAAACATAAATATTTGATAACATATACTTATCATTTCCCTTACGACAAACGTGAGTGTTTGCTACATTTTGTAATTTTTTTAGAAGACGCTTGATATTCACAGAATATTCAATTCTATATTACGATCTTTAAAAATTAAAAGATATAACTATTTATTCATTTAAATACCTGTCACAATTTATAGTTAATATGTCAACATTAATTTAAATTTGTTACGAATTACTTAAATCTAAATAAATAAAGCGAAAATTAAAAGGATATAAATTGAAATGAATATAATATAGTTAAGTGGACTCCCATACAACAGCGTTCTCGTACTTGGCCAATATTTTTTACATTTAAAATCATTACACAATACACAATTCATTCATTCATTTCACATTACACGGTACACAACATTAAATTTAAAACAAAGTATCATTATCAATTTTACGACTAAAGACCTTAATGAGCGACGGAAATTGCGTTTACGTACCGATAGATGTGGAAAGCTCATTAAATATTATGATTCAAGATCTTGACAGTAAAACACAAGGACTCTGCAAAGAAAATTAGACTTAAAACCGTTTAAAATAAGGTTCAGTTTGAGCGAAATGTAAAGTTATTTGATATCCTGCCAAAAATGTTGAATCAATAAGTTAGTCTGCAGGTTTTCAAGGAAGAAATGTTTTGGTAAAGTTCAGACGCTAATGACGTGGCTTGCCCTCGAGGTTAGCTAAAATAGCTAACGACAATTGATGCTATTCACATTGATAATGATCTCAACTGTGGCGCATACCAAATTTCATCAAAATCAGATCAGCCATTTGACCGCGAAGAAGTAACAAACATACACACACACACAAACTTTCGCATTTATTATATTAGTAGGTTTATACTGACAGACAGGCATAATAAATAATAAATGTTTTATAGAATTTTAGATAATAACAGATTTCATAGAAACTTTTGGAAAGTCGGAAGGTCCTTAAAATAATTTCTGTAACGCAGTTCAATGTCAAAGCAATAAAGAATAGTGGTGGCGTGTTGGGGCGCCATAAGGATTAGTTCATGCCTAAACTTGAGAGCTTTCAAGCATTGGTGACATGGCTGTTTTAGGCGGCTTGCGAAGCAAACTAGCTAATTTCTGAAAATTCCTTAAGGGGATTGAGAGCTACTTTTTTCTTGTTGACAAGAGGGAAATCTTCAATCTAGATACCTTCTTACAATGGAACGCAGCCAGGTTATGTGAGATTTGTACCCACTAACACCCTCGAGTCTGACGTTTGAAAGCTACCTTGCATATTTTAAAAATCCATTAAAAACGTGCGTTAGTTAAAATCGCAGCCCTAGATGCTTTCAATGTTATTATCTATTATTTAGTGTTTTGAATCGTTACAGTTACTTTCTAAAACACGATCACGTTTTGATCGATAGTTTTATTTTATATGTGGTCGTTTTCTCAAAATTTTAAAATGGTGTACTTAGTCCTTCTTATGCCAAATTTCTACTTATTTTTTCTTCGGGGCCAGGCTCTTCATTAGAAAAAAAATTCCATTCATTTGGCCAATTTTGCTGTCATTAAGATTTAAGTAATCGTCCATTAAATGTTTGATGAAGTCGGAGCTTACTTTGAGGCGGAAAATGGCTTAAAAGATTTTTAATGGATTTTGTGATGAGCAAAACGTTTCATTATATGTGCTTCGACTTTTTTTTTCATTTTAGTATTAGGTATATGAAAGTATTGTTTGACAGTGTTATATCAGTTGGCGTAAATAAAAAAAAAGATTATTTTAATTTTAAAATGAACATATTTTATTATATGTGTCATGTAGCTTCTTTGGATGTTATTATTGCTTTTCTAAATAAGGACAACGCTTGTTTTTAACAACAATTTATTTAATGGTAAATACTCGAAGAAGATACCTAATATCATAATACCTAATATATTAAGGAAAATAGCGTAGTGATATGAAATGAAATGAAATGAAAATGATATTCTGTAACCAAAATATAAAAATAAGAGAATTAGTCGTATTTGTAACTGAACCGAACTTTGAAAGGTTGGAAGTAGCTTTATTACAAACATAAGAATACATAAATCATTGCTAACTAAACCTGAACAAGACCAGGGGTAGAGGAAAAGGTGCCCAAAATGCTGTCAGCATTGCCACATTGGATAGCAAATGCTTAGTTTGTGACTAAAATAAAAGCCAGCATTCTGGACACCCGAAACTTTTAGTCGTATTCCTTATTGACTAGAGTTGTAGTTTTAATAGCTACTGATCGAGTCTTTTCAAAGACTAAAAAATATGATGATTGTGCTACTCTTGTCATTATGTCAATTTAAAACAAAGTGGTCAGTTTAATAATTATTCTGGTTTAAAAAATATTACTTACAGAAATTGCACTAAATTTAAAATTTAATAAAAAAAATCCTTCTGTTCACTGCGCTTACTACTTAGCAAAAATGCATGCACACTTATCATGCGAATAAAACTACCGCAATGTTGCAAATTTAGCAAACGGCACAGAAATAATTTTGCAGGTTATATTGCCCCTCGCAATAAATTTAATGCAATGGATTTGAAAATTGAAACTTTTAGATATTCTGAAACTTTTTCCGTATTTTTGGAACGAAGTTCTTTATCGCGCAGAGTGAAAGGGGGCTAGACGAAAATAATAGTAGGTAGTTTAAAAAAACTTACAAACACGCTTATCTGGCCTTTTTAAGTGGGTCAAAATCGCACCCAAAGAGCTCGGTCACAAACAAACATACAAACAAAAATACAAAAATATGAAATAATTTTATTAAATTAGTGCATTGTCATCGGTCCTCAATAAATCTACAAAGTTTCAACGAAATCTGGCCGTTTAAAGTGGGTCAAAATCGCGTCCAAAGAAGTCGGTTATAAACATACAAACAAACATACAGGTGAAGCTAATATAAAGCGTGTAATAATAATAAAAATGGAGGTGTTTGGAGGAGGCCCTTGTCGCAAGAAAAGCCGTAAATATAAGCATGTTAATAATTAGTTTTAAGTTAATGGTGTAATCAGCAATAAAGGCTTATTTTATTTTTATTTTTGTATCTTTATCTTTATCACTAGGCACATTGTCAACAAGAGTAATAATAAATAATGACGTAAAATAAAATAATTTATTCATACGAGCTGAACTCTCACGAAACTCTGTCGAGTCGTGACTCGAATAAGCGAACTGGAAAAACGAACGGAGAGTCGGAGTGACTTACACTTATTTTTTTTATATATATATTTCAAGTGGGTACCAAAATTTGACATTTGACATTTTTTTTTACTCATAATGGGCTTGCGCTTGATCGCAATTCACCTGATGGTAAGCGAAATGGCGATCTAAGGTGGAGCGCGCTTGCCCAGAAGACACCGGTTCATACAGGTGCTAGAAGATTATTTCATAAACACATCTTTTTAAGTTTCCTTACCTACATTAACTTAGACAGATTTATATAAAGTAAAAATACTACACCAAATTGTAATAGAAAAGAAACAATTGGATCAGTCTCATGCCTAAAGGACTAATCTCAACGGCATTACTAAATTTTAAAACTTTAAAAAGCGCAAACTATTAACTTATTGACCATCCAAAGGTTGCCTGGAAGAGATCGCGAAAGAGATCGCTGGAGAGAAAGCGATAAGGCCGCCAATAGTGGCACACTATTTTTTGTTCTTAATTATTATTTTATCTTTAGTTTTAAGTTTGTGTCCAATAAAGTATTATCTATCTATCTAACTTTTTCGTGATAATTCGGTACATACTTGATTCACAATGTTCACTTATTTTTCACTTTAAATTATGAAACAAGAACAAATATCGCCTTGTACTGGGTTTTCTTGTAAAAATCTTGAAAATGGAATACAAAATTCCCGGGTTAGTTTTGTCGTAATGTAATATTTATTTTACTACCGATGAGGTCTGTCGGTGCGGTTCTATAGCGCATGCGTAGAACATTTAGTAGTGAAGGGGTAAGATATACTTTTCATCGATAACTACTTCACGGCCGGCATCGATATCGCTTAGTTACAATACTGTGAGTTAACAAAAGTTTTAGGAAATTTATTTAAAACCGCCCAGGTAAAAAAAATATGACAGAATAATAGTAACATAATGAGAAATCTTTTTTCAAGATTTTGTTAATTTATCCTTTACTTGTAACTAAATGGTATGTATGAAATAATGTCCTATGTACATCTTAATCACTGTCTTAGATTAAAAGCAAAAACTAAATTCAATCCTCAACTTCGTAACTACGCTTTCGCAATAGGCTTGACATTTTAAACCATACATGAACGTTGCTAAACTTATATTAAATAACACTACTACCATCAAAAACTAATTGTATTGAAAACTAAAACTATCCGTATCATATCGAGTATCGACATATCGAGCAACACTCAGCCCATCCCTATCGCCCAGCACAGCAGTCACCGGCAGAGCGCGGCGGCCGCGCCCGTCCCCTCTCCTTGCACATAGCTCCTCAGTGCAGTGCTGCTTGCCACAGGATTCTAACACATGTGGCTAACCAGCGTAAGGTTTAACATCGCGTGGCACAAGCCCGGGTAGTTCGCGCTTCAACCTCTTTTACCGTCGGGATGACGCGGTAAGTCTATTGTTGGTTATTCTTTTTTTATTTTTCAGCGATTTCAAAAAAAGAACGATTCTTTTATTGTCTGAAAAGACAGCATTTTATTTACATTGGCTAATCGAAAAAGTCTGGTTATTGCGTATGTAGAATTCGAATTTCGAATAGAAATTTTACCGTATTGTGTAATACTTATTTTAAAGAATATTCGCCGTTATCGCTTTTTTACGCACTTTCTTAGACCTACGGTACCTTTTTCTCAGTTTATAAAAGGCCGGCTTTCATGAAAAGGCTTCCGTTTTCTCGGTCCTTTGTGTTTTGACGTCGAAAATTGAGTCATTGAACTTTTATCTTTGTTGGGAACGGTGGGACTGTTTTTAACTTTTGCAGATAGCACTTTAATATTTTAGGTATAAATTGTGAAATGTAACAATTTAAATCTCCTCCAATGGATGTAAATCGTCATTGAAGATGGCTTGCGTTTTAAATTGGAGTCGACATGCAACGCGCTTACCTAGATGGAACCTTTTCAGTCCTTTCTTTGTCTCAAGTTCTGTGTTTTACATATTTTTAATATGCTTCCAAAGTTTAGGTTACGTTATTATTATTTTTTCAATTAATTTACAAATATCCTTTTGCACATACAGAATAAATGGCAAAAGGTGATAATATAATGTTTGTGGTGTACAGTCTAAATAATTGTTTTGTGTTTATTAATTTTATTAACTTTACATTTAAAAGGAAAATTCCAGCTAACTAACTACTACTACTAACTAAATAACTTAAATGATAATATTAATAGTTGAAAAACTTATTAACGTAATTATACTTACTGTAATGTTCTTAAAATTATAGGCTTAAAATAGGGCTATTTAAAAATTTCGACGTATATATATACTCACTGTACTTAAGCTATCGTAAGGCACAATTAATTAATTTTAAACTTATATGCTAAAAATGTATGATATGATATATAAGATACTAAATATTTTAGTTGGTTATACAGAAAAAAATGAATAATGTTATATACTTTTTTATTAATTCTATAAAATCTTAATTGATTATGAAATCAGGGATTACATATTTATCTGAAATAATTTTTTTGAGTTTGGATTCGACATAAAATAATTTTTACTATCTATATTTCACGTACTTGCGTTTTTATGGCCTCGAAACTGTCTGTCTGCAAGGTATAGTTTGTCATTACAAGTATACTGCATTGCGAATACCTAATGTAACAGTTCAGTTCAATGCCTACAATATAAAATACGCAGAAATTACTAGTGACATCAATTATGCCAAGTTTTCAAATAATAAGCTTCAACGTAAGGCTGCAGCGTTGCTTAACATCGTTTAAACTGTGTCCAACAAACACAAAACTATTAAAAAAAAAAACAAAAAAAGTCTTCTTTACGCTCAAATGACTGACCTGGTTAGTATACAATTTTGTTTTGAGGTATCTTAAACCTCGGAATAGCGCTTCTATTTATTCCGGTTTAAAAGCGATCACATAGTAGGGCGTAGCTTAAAAATCCATTACTGTATGTAATCTGCTAGAAAAAGCGAGTGTGGCTCAGTAGTAAAACACGCCTGCTTGTCGATCAGATGGCCCCTGGTTCAATTTCGGCCCTACACCAATGACTTGTTTTTCAAGTTATGTGTGGATTTACGCTTTACGGTGAAGAAAAACCGCAAGCTGAGGACTGCAAAATCCGAAGACGTGTGTCATCCGCCAACCCGCACTTGGCCAGCGTGGTGAATTATGGCCTGTAACTTTCTCTCTCTAAGTGAGAGAAGGCCCCGAGTCCCAGCATTGGGAACGTATAGTGGACTGCTTATGTTATGTATGTAAAACAAATGTATTACTTATACCTACATACAAGTATATTATGTAGGGTATGCAACCCCATAGCGCGTCAATGTGACGCCATGCAGTCTATGGAAATGAAAACATACGGCTAGATATTGTATCAGCTAATCGTTTACGCTTAATTTACAAATGTTCAGAAATAAATAATATTTATTACTTATATTAATTAAATAATATAATATAAATTATAGATTGAAACAAAAACAAAAAACAAGCTACGACGACCGTGCCAACTAAAAAGTATTATTATTAATTATTTATTTTTATATTAAGGTTAACAACAATTGCAATAATTAATCAAGTTAAAACATTATGCATAGAATAAGAATAATTGAGAAGTCTGTTAATGAATTAATGATGCCTATGATAAAAAACCGATTTGGAAAAAAGTCTAGCAACGACAACCAACCCTTACATGTTACAAAAAAGTTTCGTTTTCCGTTCGTTACTGAAAAAAAGAAACAATAAAAATGTCTTCATTAAAATATAAATTCGATATAAAATCCATGAACCGACCTATTAATTATGTTGAATTCAGTATTCGGAAGATCATACTACTGAGGTAGAGTAATCTAAAACTGAACTGAACGTGTGGCTATCCTTCTCCGCCTCCCCCTTTTCCTCTTTGACGACCTCGTTGGCGTAAAGGTTACCATGTCAGACTGCCAATCAGAAGGTTCCGGGTTCGATTCCCGGTGCGGCCAACATCTTTGTGTTACAACTAAATTTGTTGGCCGTGGGTCTGGGTGTCAAATATGTATCTATACAAACATATATATAAAATATGTATGTTTGTATATGTAGTATATCAGTTGTGTTAGCAACCATAACACATTACTGTAAATGTAGTATGTATAGTTTAAATAATTATGTAAATTGTCTATGTGTACACAATAAACTATTTTTCTTCTTTCTTTCCTTTCTTTCTTACAAACTAGAAATGGTTCGGTTCAGTTCAGTTCAGTTCGTGTGTGTAAATAAAAAACCTATTACAAGCAAGGCGTCCAAGCCTTATAAAATATGAAGAGGGTTTTGGTTCATGCAAAAGCATCTCGTGCCAAAACTACGTGTTTTACTCGTATTTTTACGTGTCGCCACACCAATACAGTTATACTGAGAAGTTTATAGTACTAAAACAGATGACATTTGAATAGTAGTCATATATTTTCTTGCTTATCAGATGAAACCTTTTTTCTTGCTTTGCAGGTAAAACTACATAAAATTTTAACCTTTTTTTAACCCTGAGACAATAAAAATGGCGTTTTCATATATTTTACTTGGCGTGTGTGTGTATGTTTGTAGCATGGTAGCTGCCAAACGGATAAACTGATTTCGAGTTAGTTTTTTTTTATTTTATGTATAATTTCTTGAAAAAATAATTATTATAATTCCTGACTATTTCAGCAATTTCGTTGCACAATAGGCATTGTGCTGCATGCGGCATGTACAATTATTGATAAATAAAAAAAAAAAACAAAAAATTATAGTACCAGGTTTTGACCGACGCGAATAGAAAAAAATAAATACAATGACGAATATCAAATTCAAAATGGTGGTAACCTGAAATGTAACTAATTTATTGATAAATAAAATAACAAGAATTGTAGTTTTCACCCGAACTTTTAGGCAAATGCATGAATAGAAGACTATAAAAGAATGTCAAACATCAAATCCAAGATGGCGGCAACCTGAACCGATCAACTAAAACAATTTAACTCAACAGTGTGTCGCGCCGTTAACAACCGTTATACTACCCCGTATTTTTCACATAACATGCGGAAGGGTCATGCGTTTTTCCCTGGCACGGTTCCAAGTGGAGGAATCTGGCTTCGAAGTGCAGTCTAGAACATTGTGATTATAGGAACTGTTGCAATTAGGCTAACTTTAAATAGCAGGCAGTTTGCCCACTCGTTTCTGTAGTTGTGATGTTGACTTGAGACAAACATGAATAAATTAAAAATGTTGAAAATCCTTGACAGTTATTTGCTGTTTTTATTGTTATTTTATTTATTTGTTTATTAGTCATAATTAGCACTGCTTACACGAATTACACCATGAATGATGATGAGATATGTAGCACGCTTACCTATACTAGAAGGAACTGATTCACTCTTGATACTTGTTTTAGTTCTCATGTTTTTTTATCAGGCTTATACACGTATCAGTATGATCGTACGAATACTATATGTAAATGATACATATAGTTATTTGTCGGACGTTCAGTTTTAGATTACTCTGCCTCAGTAATATAATATGGTCTTCCGAATTCTGAATTCAACATAATTAATGTGTAGTACGGTCCATGGATTTTATATCGAGTTATTATTTCAATTAAGACATTTTTATTGTTTCTTTTTTTTAAGTAACGAATAGAAAACGAAACTTTTTTGAAACATGTAAGGGTTGGCTGTCGTTGCTAGATTTTTTGACGTGACAACGTCTTAAATTAGGTTGCGGCTGGGAGTCACTTATGAAAAAGTGTAACGCCCGGTAACGTTACGATGAGTCACCGAACGAGAGAGAGGCCCGCCGAATGCCTTGCGTCTCTCTCCCACTCAACTAAGATCGGTCTGCCGCGTGCGCAGCACGCGGCAGACGTTGTCACGTAAAATCTTCGCCCGTAAAACCGACTTTACAGGCAACCATTTTTTTTTTAGTTTTCGTATAATAAATACTATATGTATCTTATACATATAGTATTTGTAAGATAAAAATCAAATTTCTATTTGCCAAAATATTGACATAATTATATTCTTTTTCTAATACACTTAGAAGTTTTTACAAATATCTTCTGGAGTTGTTCTAAAAACAATTCACAATGTTCCTCGATAATAACATCGATGCCATTAAAATATTAAGACTCCATTCTCCGCCGGGTCTTCTGACCTACTTACGGGTTTTATCACAACTTCCTTGTTTATTATCTTTTACATTGAGAGAAAAAATAAAAGGAGATAAACAATATAAAAATATAGGCAAAGTAAAGACGCTTTTAGAGAAACCTTCATAATAGGTCGCATTATGAGAAATAATAGAATATCAAATGTATTCATAAAGTGACTAGTTGTTGCCCGCAGCTTCGCCCGCGTGTAGGTAAATTTTTTTGCGAATCCCATTTCCCTGAATTTTGGTTTGCTTACTCAAAAAATACCTAAGTCTAATTAATTTACATTTGCAGATTTTCAGATGGTACCTCTCCTACTTACATTAAGTTATTCTATCATTTGATAGTGATGGATTTTTATAGCCGTCTTTTATGGTCAAGGGCAAAGTTGATGATGCCTAAACGTCTAATTGTCTTTATTCGTTTTCAAACTCACTATTTCGTGACCACAGTTTTAAGGCAACAACCAATTTACCTAGTTGAGTTGATACTATCAATTCCGTTTAGGAACAACTTGTAGGCTTTTCAATATAGCATAGTGATGTATGATGAACTTTACCTGATTATTACATAACTATTGCTGCAATAGGAGCTCGTATAAAGCTGAAAGCTAAGAGTGAAAACGACCTGGATACATTTTGATGTTAAAAAATCTTTAAAAAAATGTTGAATATTATTTATTTTATTGAAAATATATTGCTGGAAAATATACATCAAATTGTTTGTATATTCAATCAAATTAAATATTAAACTATAAAACACGATAAAAAAGGTCTCTTGCTACGTGAGAGGTAAAATATAAAAAAAAAAACTTTTTCTGTTTATTTATAAATTTTCTTGAAACAATGTTTGATTCACCTCTGAGATAACCAACTGTTAACCAGTTCCGTTTAATTTTTTTTACGCTGAATAGGTCAGCGTTTGCTGCCGACGTCTACGGTGGAGCGCGCTTACCTAAAAGGAACCGGTTCACCCTTGAAGACCGCTAGGTTACAATTAGGGAAGTAATAATTCAAGAAAAATAGTAAGTAATGATCAAAAAGTTTGCGATTATGTTTGAAAAAAAAAACAGTAAATGTAAATTTTCACCCTTGTAATATAAATAGCCTAAAAAATAAATTTGTTTCAAACGAGTCTCTTTACGTCGAATAACGTTGAGTGAGATTTTTGTAAAACATCGATTTGATCAATGATACATTTCTGTGTATTATTAACATTTTGTATGTACCAGGTAATTTTAAAAGAATATCCTTCTAATATAATAAATGCAAAAGTTTGTTACTTCTTCAAGCTCGAACGGTTGAACCGATTCTGATGAAATTTGGTGTGAAAATAGGTTAAGACTTTGGATTAGCACAAATATTACTTTTTATTCCGGATCAACTTCTTTTTATACCGGATTAACGTAGCACTGCGGGACGCAAATAATAAGGATATAAAATTGACATTCATGTGACCCATTTTTTATATATTTAGCTGAACAACAAAGTTCACTGATAACGCTTTAATGTTCAATATTATTGCACAGCGGGGTTACAAATCTCTCCCTCTACACGTGTCCCAAATTTCGTAGCAAGTCTACGAAAAACGTAGCTTCGTAGCTTCTCTACGGTACGGATAAAGTTGTCCTAAGCACCGTCGATAAGCCACCACACCCAAATCCCTTGTAAGGAGCTACCATTCGTCTCGGAACTCCTCGCACTTGGGGGATTACATTCCCTAAACGTTGAGAAATGTTTGAGGAAACGATCTTGTGTTGTGTTGTTATCTTTCACAATTTTGGATAGAATTTTTATTACAGCGAAAGTACTCGTATACTATAAATAGGTATTTAATTGTATCTTCTATCTACAAAGGATTTCGGCAAAGTAACGCCTGAGTCAATAGGTTATTTAGAATTTTTATTTATCGTCGCTCTAGGTGTTAGATATGTATCGAAATAAAGTATTTGTGTATGTACATATATGTAGTAAAATAAGGCAAAGAACTCAAAAAACAAGAACACAATGCTGTCATTTGTCTCTCTAGAATATCAAAAGTACAGGTTTGCAAAAAATATATAACTAATGAAGCTCCTCCATCAAAGAAGCACCAACAACGAAAACAAAAACAATAACGACAATAAAGAAAATGTGAAACAAAACATATAATGCTAAATAATAAGTAACGTTTAAAAGAGGTCTTCCCCAAGCCGGTTGGATTGCGTGGGGAAAACTGACCAAAACCCCTCAGTCTAGAACACAATATGTTTTGTATTGTCTCTCTCATCCATCACAGTCTTTGGATGGGTGACCATGCATATAAAAATGTCTTTTAAAAGTGGCATTTTCATCAGGGTGACACTGTGGTTCGGATGACATGTTAAATTGTAGGTACCAGCTGTTAGTCTTAGTACATACAGATGTAAAGCCAAGTCAAAGGCCAACAGGCTGCTTGAAAACTCTTGACATCAGAGCTTGGCCACTTAGCTCATACGAAGAATAAGAATGCAAAATAATACCTCTATTTATCACAGACCCAAGCCCAAAGTAAGCTGTACTAATGAGTAACTGTTTCTTGTTAACAAATTTTCAACAACCGCAGTAACAAATTATCTGTTCTCTGCAATCCCTAAAATAAATAGACGGTTCCTTTTACAGCTTTAAAGCGCGGGACAATTTCTCCACCAGGAGGGGAAATAATGTCTTCCTTTTTGCTAGTACTTTTATTTCAACATTTTATTTTAACCTGCGTATTAAGTTATATTTTGGTAAATTTCTTAAAAATGTTTGCTAAATCATATTTCTTAATTTGTTATAAAATTTAACTCAACATGATTACTTACATTATTTTTTCTTCCAAATTAGACGATAGTTTGTCCCCTGCTATATGTCTATCGAAATTTACTCGTATGTGTGTATCATCATATTTTTATTTGAAAACAACGGTTACGTTTTAGTGGAAATATTTTTAGGGGAAATTTTTCCTTGTTACCATGCTATTAAGGTGGATTTCCACTAAGAGGTAGAAAATGGTGGAAAAACTGTAAGTCCTAGTCCCGTGCTAGCCCCGGAGAAAGATTTTATTTTAACATGTGATGCTATGGGCAAAATCACGATTTTACAGTTTTTTTACTTTAAATCGTAAACGGTAAAAATGTTGAAAATTAGCTTAAAGACCGTCTTAAGAACCACTTTACGAATATATATGTTTACTTATGTTGGTAGAATGAAATAAAGGCTGTTAAAAAAAATAAAAATATAATTTTTCGATCCAGTTTTGTTTCTTATTGAAAAGTTTGATCGGTTCTATACAATTAAAGTATATTTTTTTGTTTATTTCATAATCAAAGTAATTTAATACCTAACATGTTATGTCAGCGTACTTTATTGCAAATTTTACCACTCATTATTTAGTGTCGCATAGCATTTGAACATCATTGTATTACGAGACGACTTTAACTTCTTATTCTTTGCAAACATCTTTAATATTACGATTGAATACATAAAAATAAGTTAGGAATCTCGTTCTTTTGCTTTGTAGGCTTTAGCGAATTCCGAAACGAGAGTAAGACAAATAAACGCGAAACATTCCAAACAAACGATATTGCGAAATGAAACCGGGAAAATGTTCGGAACTGGGATAACTTTATTTATGCTGAAAAAGACGGCTCAGTTTCCGAACCTTTGTATGTGATTATTTGAATTTGTAAGAACAGATTGTTTTGCTGATGATTATGTTGATTTTAAGTACTGTAACAAGCATGACATAGGCCGCCCGTATCAAGCCGTAAAATAGTAACTCCGCTCGCCAATAGATGGCGCTAAGTGAAAAACGACGCAAGCTGAATCGCGCATACGATATTTTCGTAGCGTACGTGATAGGCCGCACAGCTCGGTAATCTATTCAATCAACTTATATCTACTATTCGCCATTTTGCGGCGGCGATCATATTGGACTTATTTTCATTAAACAAACCTAAAAAAACCCCGAAAAATACATATTTAAAAGTAAGTTCAAACCTGTTCATTCGTTTGGGAGCTACACAGACAAACACCCTTCAGATTAATAACACTCAGTCGTATTTGTATCAGTGGTTAAAAATACTTCACAATTTCCTTCTAGTTTTCCTTAGCACGCTGGCATGATAAACCTAGATATGATATAGATATACGTTAGATCAATAGTATTATTACTTGGTGCCTAGGCTATGCTATCGAATCCTGCCGTTTCCAGGCAACAAGCCAACTGGGGCGAATCTCTATTATAGGAAGATATTTGCTAAGTCTTCTAGCCTTATTTTCTAGGCAATAAAGTCGAGAATAGCGTCGATTTTGTGTTTCAAAGCCCACAGTCTCGGACGTGAGGTAGATGGACAATTTGTTTGGAAATATGATATAACTACAATCCGTTTCAAATGCCATGCGACCAGGTCAATGACGTCACTAGATTCTTTTGGTACAATTCTCTAAAAAATGCGCTAAAATATAGTAGTTTTTGCAACTGTCATATAATGAAGGGTATTAAAACACGAGTGTGAGTTTATGAATTGAGCGCAGCGAGTTTCATAATAGTAACGAGTGTTTTAATACCCGTGTTATATGCAGTTGCATACACTACTTTTATCTTCACAAATGCAATTTATCAAACAACAAGAGTAAAAATTCACGCGTACCTGTATTGTCAAAATCTAACCAATGAGAGCGCAGGTTACAAAAATATTAAATTTTTTGTAGGTAATGATATTATCTAGAAACGATTGAGCTTTTAATTTCAACATAGTTCATTGTTAATTTAATATGAATTTATTTCGAGATGAATCCATTGCTGTACTTCAAGAGCTTTGCTCAAATATATGTATATGGCGCGGTTAAACTCGGTACAAAATCGCCTTCATTTCTATTTATTTCTAAGATCGCAACGGTTTGCTTTGGCTGATTCACACACACTTTTACAGATCGAAGCAACAAAATTGATTTTACGTTCTAGCTCCATATTACAAGATAGCTCTAAAGGTTCTAGTTATTTTTCCAGAGCTGCCATTTAAAATGTAACCTAGACATGCTATTTTAAATACATGCAGACTAAACATACATCTCGTCTTTGACATCCCACTGCAGGGCTGTTGAATGAAAGTGTCAAAGTTTCCCCATTCAGAGATTCTGAATGGTCTTACCGCGATGTTGGGGGGAAGGGGGGTTATGCTATTTTTATGTACTGAGCGATGGAAAAGGTCAAGGATTTAGTGTTTGCTAGGTATTTTTGGGAGACTTGGAGGAAACCTGATGATTTTTTTTCTAAACTTTAATCTTATATCTTTTAATGAACAATTTTTGTATATGTTTAATTGGGTATTTGAAAAAAAATATTTTTTGTGATAAATAGAAAGATTTTGAAGAAAGATTATATTAGTTTTATACCAAAACTATTTTTTTATTATTATTTTTTTGCAATAATTCAAAAGTTATTTCAAAATAAAAATTAATTTTTGAATCCAGTACCGAAGACTCCCGAACAAACCCGAGCGCGTGTGACGTCATCATGTTAGTTTTATTTATCACAATTTTTTTTTTCAAATACCCAATTGGAATCTCGAAATCGGCTCCAACGATTTTCATTAAATTTAGTATATAGAGGGTTTCGAGGGCGATAAATCGATCTAGCTAGGAATCATTTTTAGAAAACGTCAAATTAAAAAAAGAACTGAGCAAAGCTCGTTCAACCAGGTACTGTTATTATACTAGCTGCGCCCTGCATGTTATTCGCGTTAATCCGGGACTAAAGAAGTTAATCCGGAATAAAAAGTACCTACATATAAGTGTTAATCCAAAGTCTAACCTATCTCTATAGTAAACTAGCTGACCCGGCAAACGTTGTTTTGCCTCACTTAGGGGTATGAAAAATAGATAGTGTAGCTTATATGACACGTTCGTAGATTTACCATAGCAGCGCCATCTATTGATTACTTACTCAACCCAGTCGAAAAGTATCGACATCTGTTAGAATCATTGTGACTGTCAAATAATAACAAACAATAATTAGCAATAAATTAAAATTGCGACTATAATTTGAGATTTAAACTATCCTATCTCTCAAGTTGGATCAAACTGCACATGGTGTGCGAATTTTATTATAATCGGTTAAGTGGTTTAGGAGTCCATTGAAGACAAACATTGTGACACGAGATTTATACATATTAAGATTTTTTCAAAATTGGTTCATCCGTTGGAATGTACAGGGTAACATAGATTTTGAAGTTATTTGCGTATCCCACGGGACCCACGATTGTTTTCGGGATATAAAGTAGCCGATGTGTTAATTCAAAGTCTAACTTATTTTCAAAACAAATTTTATCAAAATCGGTCGAGACGTTTGAGTGTGAAGAAGTAACAAACATGTTTACACACTTACACCAACTTTCGCATTTATATTATTAGTAGGATTTTGTAGCTTATAACAAATATTTTGCTAAGGACCATTAAAAGCTTGAATAAAATCTATTATTTCAAATTCATCGTAGTTGTCAGTTTGTTCCTGAAGTTGTATAATTACCCTAAATTTTTGAATCTGCTTCTGTGTCATCAATCACTTGTTGTTGTTAGCATACTAAATCATGTATTATTATATAAAATTTCCATATGTTAATTACCGGCGTTACCGTACTTCTCCGAAACGGCTTTACCGGTTTTTACCAAATTTTATATGCGTATTCAGTAGGTCTGAGAATCGGCTACTATCTATTTTTCATACCCATAAGGTAGGTAAGGTTTGTACACCCATATTTATCCTTAATTTTTTTTTTTTTATTTTTAAAATATGGCATTAAAATACATACAACTCTTTAAATTTTCACTTTTTTTATTACTAAACCCTATTTTCCCCAGTTCCTATTTTAACCCGTTCGTAGAGTTACTACGTTGACTCTGTTTCCCAAAGACGATAATAGATGGCGCTGTATTGCCTTAAAACACGCAAACGGTGTGACGTTCAATGTTTATGACATGTTTATTGTAGCTGTCATATGACATACTTTTTTATTGTGTTTTAGCATAGACAAAAGAAAAAAAAGACGGAGGTACTGTGTGACCGCATATCGCCGTCCCCGGAGAATAAAATGATAACTGCCATTATCTTCATTTTAGTGTTATTCCATTTTTGATATATGTGGGTGCTGATACATCTGCTGAATTTTTTTCGTGATTTTAATACTGTTATTTACGGAAATATAAAATATTACAATGTTATTCGATTATTAGACCCATGCCTAAAGTTACAAGAATATAATTGTATTGTAATATTATCAAAATATTTTTAAACTTATAAGTATGACAAACAGTCATGAAGTTATATTCTCGAAAAAAATATTCGATTACATAATGATAATAGCAGTTATCATTTTATTCTCGTACAAAACCATCCGTGCACTTCGTATAATGTTCTGTTAGTAAAACTATTCGTGGTGCAAACATATTGTCATGCTCTGCTTTCACTTAGAAGTGACGGTAATAGTTTGAAATGGCAGCTACGAAATTGGCAGGGATTCCCGCGAAGTGTTATTGTTTATTTACCATACCTTTATTCATCACTTATTCAAATATATGCAATCAAGGACAATAAAACAGAGCTGTCCTCAAAAATAAATCAAAATAAAATATTCTATAATGACAATCAGTCGTCCTCCCCATATTATAGTACTATTAATATACGATGTTGATGAAAAAAATAAACAACACCATCTAATGAAACCATTGGTTCAGATGTAACATCCGATAATACTTCCGATAATATATTTTCAAAACAAACGGTCACTGATAATATGAGCAAGATAATTAATCATCAGGATCTAAGTTAGGAGAAGAAAACAATGAATTTCACAGTCTAGTAGGAATAAAAGACCAACCCGAAAGGGGTTCATGTAGTGCCAGAATTTTTAGACAAAACAAGCATAAAACCTTAAAAGCGTGAAAAGATAACTCATGAGCAGTCAGTACAAGGAATGCCTCGTTCAACTGTTCAGTTGTCTTTCACCTATTATTTGCTCTTGCATCATGATAAGAAACAATATTATTAAAAAGGTTGCACAGTGGTTTCACACCCTCTCATCAAAAGTGCACTTCTGTAATATACGGGGGTTGCACTCAAATCTCGCTTCTGTCCACCACCATCTTGAGACCATACAGACCTCACCTATTGTTTCTTGCGGAGACCCAAATCAGATGTCCGTCCGTCGTGTCGTACCTTTCCTACCCAGGGTACACCCTGGAGCACAACTTCAAACCACTCCGGGCGTGTGCTTATACGCCCGTGACGACATCTGTTTTCGGCGTCTCCGTAAATTTGAAGATCCCAGCTTCACGGTGCTGTGGGTACTGGTGGACACAGGCGTGGAGAAAATTCTCTATGCCTGTGTCTACCGGTCGCACAGCGAAGATTTGGAGACAACTAGGCTCATTGACTACCTCAGCGAGAGGGTGGATAAAGCTCAACAGGAGTGCCCGTCGGCTCAGCTTGTATTATAAGAGACTTTAATGGCCATCACCAGGAATGGCTGTATCCATACCTAGACACCACCCATGCTGGACAAGAGACTAGGAAACTTTCTCTTACGATAGATCTCACCCAGCTGGTTCAAGGAGCCACACGGGTACCCGACATTGACTCTCATACACCTTATTTCTAAGACCTGCTGACAACTGATCCAGACCGATAATCAGTGGCGATTTCATCGCCACTGGGTTTTTCCGACCACTGTTTGGTGAAGTCTGTATTTGTCTTCTCCCTGCCAGATCCTAGCCCAAAAGGCTCTAGGTGGCTGTGGCGATACAAGTCAGCAGACTTGCATGAGATGCGATCTTTCTTTGCATCCTTCTCTTGGCGGCCTATATGCTTCTCTTCTAGCGACCCTAGTGCCTGCGCTGGTGCCGTGACTGATGTGTTGCGTAAGGGCATGGAATGTTTTATTCCTTTTTCTGACGCATCCCATCATCATGCAAGGCTCGCCCATGGTTTGGGCCTGAATGTGGTGAGGCACATAAACATCTAGCGTACCAAGCTTGGGCTGAAACTCGGCAGCGTAAGGCGTCTGATATTCGTGATAAAAAGAGAGCTTTTAATAAGGCTGCCAAGTTCTGCAAGAAGGTTATACAGAGGCCCGTTTTGACCATATTGGCCGAATAGGGACCAAACTGGTTTCGTACCCGGCGGGTAGTAAAGCGTTCTGGTCCCTAGCCAAAGCCGTTGAAGCTAACTTCTGCCGTCCCTCGCTACCGACCCTGCTAACTACAGGCCTATATCTGTAACGTCCGTACTCTGTAAGAGTATGGAACGTGTTCTGAATCGCAGGCTCCTGGCATACCTAGAAGCGAATGACCTCCTCAGTGATCGACAATATGGCTTTTGCCGGAACCGATCCACTGGAGACCTTCTAGTGTATGCCACTCACATCTGGAGTAAAGCCATCGAGAAATTCGGAGAATCTCTAGCTTTTGACAGATCCTCCTACGGTTTGCCCTCTGGTTTCCGTGTGTGGATTCCCGACCTTTTGAGAGAATGATCTATACGGGTGGTCATTGATGGCTGCTCGTCTGATCTAATGGCAATTAATGCCTGTGTAAATTTGTTTGCAGATCACAGCAGAAGTACACCAAATATTTCAGATTTTCTTCCATTTACAATGGATTTCCACAAAGTAACATATGAGTCAATAGGTTATATCAAGCCCTATCCCAAGCCATGTGCTCGAATTGCAAGTGTTATGCACTGAGCTTCTTCTTATAAGCAAGGCTTTGCATGATGATCTCATTAGGCTTTGTAAAGTAGGGTATATAACAAATTAAGTTATCAAGACGCTTACCAAGTGATTTGTGATTTCCAGTCTGATTTTTATTCACTATTATAGAAAATAGCTGATTAGTGTTAACTTGTAATACTCAATAAAAATGATTGCTTATTTTGTTTTGTAAAAACTGTGTCCTTTTTAATATTTTATGTCAAAGCATAACCAAATTCTGAGGCATGATGGTCGAAATTTAATATAATAGTAGGATTTGCGAATACTAACCACACAAAGTTTTATTGAAATAGCTTTTATACAACATAGAGTTAGACAATGATAAGGAGAATAAAACGATATTAATGCATTATCATCTTCAATTGTACCCTAATAAACCACCGAATAAAATGACAAGACAGTGATACAATATCAAACTTTGACTAAAAAGTACCGAGAATAAAATGATAAGTGACATTATACAACTCAAATGATGATTAATTTTGACTAACTTCTTATTTTTTAAATATCTTTATTATGTTATATTATATATGTGTTCTATTGAAGTATTCTGTATGTATAAAAAATTAGCTTTACATAAAGGTAAGAACCATCTGCCTCCGACAAGTACTTTTTGAGATATTCACAAAAACATGTTTTTTGGCTCTCCTGAAAAGTTGCGTTTTTGCAGTTATCATTTTATTCTCCGGGGACGGCGATATGAGATAGCGATATTTTCGGACAATGTTGCCACTTTAGTAGAACTTTAGCCACTTTAGGAAATAAGGGTTAGGGTATACACATAATAAAGAAAAAGACTTCAGATTATATTTCTACGTTTTATTAATTTTTAAACAAAATCAGTTTATTGTACACATTCCTTACTCTTTATTTCCACGCTTCACAAAAACGTCACCCATAAAATGGTTGGAACAAATCCTGGAATTTTGCGTTGATTTCCAATCATAAAATATTATCTACCATATGCTTCTATCCAAATCTGTACAAGTTCAGCATTCGATGGAAATCTGTAAAAAAAATATTAAGAAATATAAAATACTAGAGGTTGCCCGCGGCCCGCGTGAAGGTCGCTTTTCGGGTAACCTGTGGAAAAACTCTATGGTATCCTATTCCCGTGCCAATTTTATGTACACTTTCCTCATTCGATTCCTGAGATCTAGTTAACCTCTGTTTTTAGCTACTTTGGTGATGATGCGAGCGATTTCTCCAAGCCATTATTTAAATATGTAACTAGAATACGTGAACCATTTACTTAAATTCTAATTCAGAAGTATTTAATTTCAAAAACACAAAACTTTCCCTTTGAACTTTAAACCCCGTTAGCATACCTAAATGCACTCCTGGCAAATATTTTTACGAATTTATTTTAACCATCAAAGAAACTACAAACATAACAACTTACAAGACTAACTAACTTAACTTGATAAATAAAGAATTTTCCATACAAACTTTCACCCCCCATTACAAACCCTTAGTTCACCCCTGGCAAAAAAACTTGATACCATTGTTTTTAATTTTACATAAACAATAAATATTCCAAATAAATAAAAAAAAATTCACAACCCTAAGACCAGCCGATTGGGCTCTGCGTTGTCTATAGATGAATGAATGAATGAATGAATAAGTCAGGACAAAGAGTCTTATAGTACAGATAATTATATAATATGGTAACTTCATGTCAAATAACTGGGCTTAACTTCACTGGGCGAGCGCGGTCCACCTTAGATCACAATATCGCTTACCACGAGGAATATTGAGACTAAGCGCTAACCCATTTAGTGTAAAAAAAAGCCCGACTAGCGAGCGAATATTTCGATGGAAGTAGATTAAATTAGTAAAAGGACTGTTTAAGCAATTCACAAGTACAGTGCAAACGGTTTTTGTAAAACTAGGGTTAAAATTGAAAGTCAGATTATGACAACCCTTATTCAATTTCTTGTAGGTTATGTTTTTATTTTGCATTTGCATGTTTTACCACTTTGAAGCAGAACTTTACATCCAAATCAATAGTACTTGAATTAATCCTATTTAATTAATATTTGGATTGATTTTAGAAGATATATTGTATATAAAAAAGGCCAGTACCAACCTGTGAAATGTAACATCACATAAACCAGGTTCTGTTCTATTCTAATAACTCAAAATACAACACTGCACCATTCTGTCGATGTCCAAAACTATTCACCGCGCGAGAATAACACTTACACTTGAATTTAAACGATATTTTTTCGAAAAAACACAAAATTCTCAGAATCGCAGTAATGTTTGACACCGAAACTGCCAAATATGCTGGTGTCAAACAGTTACAGCGACAGAGAGAAAAACAGTATAAGCCTTTCTCTTTCACGCATGTTATTTTTACATATGGCTGTTTCGCTGTTGAGTAAAAGAGATGGAAATGTGACTCCGTCTATTGCCTTCTCTGTCTACGTGTTTTAGAGTTTTTGAATCTGCTTATAATGTCACTTGACATGCGCAGAATATGTCACTAATATGTTAATCTTATATATAAAATTTCAGTGTCAGTGCTTGTTACCGTACTCCTCCGAAACGGCTTGACCGATTTTTTTCAAATTTTATATGCGTATTCAGTAGGTCTGAGAATCGGCTACTGTATATTTAATCCATACGTAGTTTACGTACAACAGAGCGGGACAACCATAGATAGTCTAGAATACTCCCGATGTTTTCGTTCGAGTCTCGAGTCGTTCTTAAACGGATGAACGAACTAGTGAACTAAACAAGGAACTAAGAACTAATTGAAATGTTATTGAACTAGAGAGTGAAAAAGATACAAATCACTGAAGTACTTCATTTGAAGGATTCATTCGTGAACTACGCATGTCTAATTGCCATCAAACCATTAAGGTTTATGATGTATAAATGAAGCAGTTAACACACAAAACGTATAATATATTGTAATCTAATATAATCTCATCATCATCAGCCCGTGTACGTCCACTGCTGGACATAGGCCTCCTCCAAGGCACGCCACTTGGACCTATCCTGGGCATCTTATCTATCTATACTAGTTATAAGACTCTTTGCCCTGATTCATTCATCTATAGGCAACGCAGAGCCCAAACGGCTGGTCCTAGGGGTATGAAATTTGGAGGGTGTATTTGTTTTAGTACGTAGACGCGTATTAAGAACGGATTTTTTGAAATTGTACCCCTAACGGGGTGAAAGGGGGTAAAACAGTTTGTATGAAACTACTATGATTTTAAACTTCTAGCAATGAAATTTGGAATATGTATAGTTTATGTAAAAGTAAAGATAATGGGTATCAAGTTGTTTTTGCCAGGGGTGAACTAAGTGTTTGTAATGCGGGCGAAAGTTTGTATGGAAAATTATTTATTTATCAAGTTACAGTCTTGAAAATCATTATGGTAGTAGATTATTAAATGGTTGAAATAAAATTATGAAAATTTTCGCCAGGGGTGCATTAAGGGAGATGTCATTGGGGTTGGAAATTCAAAATAAAAGTTTGATGTTTTTCAAAATTAGGCGGTGTGAAATTCGGAGGGTGTGTTTTTTCAACCTACGCGCGGGCGGAGCCGCGGGCAACTGCTAGTATTATCTTAAAACCATTAATTAATTATTAAAATCTTATTGAGCTAGGTTATATATTGTTGACAGTAATGCATTTCTTCTCCACTAGTTTTTTCAGTAAGAATAAGCAATTGGACAATACTTGTGGTCAAGCTTTGACTAATTTAGAGTAAAAAAATAAGTTTAGTTACTTCATATATTTGTGTAATTATTTTGTTATTCTGTGTGCTATGTACTTTTTGTCACAATAAATAATTATTTCGTTCACCAGCTTTTTCTTTTTACCTATTCATTCAATTTATCCTATACCTATTTAAAGACATTTTCAAAAAAGGAACGCGTAAATCTTGTTCGGGTGAGTTCGGAAGTCGGATCGGTAACGTTCGGGTGCTACGTGACTGAGGTATTAATATCCCTTACGACGTTATTAGAAGAAGTTTTAATCTAGGGTTTAGATAAAGATTTTGCTTTGGTAACATGGACCTTACTACATGAAATTTAAAGTGCTAGTTAAGTTTTTAAATTAAATGACGATATGCGTTTACTTACTTAGGGTCAACTCACACCGAGACGCGACGCTTATTTTTGTATATGTTTCTTTTTATCTGATGCAGACAGTTCTACAACTACTTAAAACACAATATTTACGCCACTTATAAATAAAAAAATGCACAAACACAAAAAACAACTAAATCAGATTCTGAGCTGCATTGAAGGTCCTCGAAATGCTACCGGCATAACCCCTCTGGATCGCCAAGGAGATTCGCAGCATATTAGCAATTATAAAGCTGATAATAATCAATATTCTTCTTCAAAATCAGCAAACTAATTGAGTTAATCAAACGGCCGAGTCATGATAAACTTAAACATGTTTCCTCTGAAACTTGTGATGTTCTGTTCTGTCTAACAACGAAAACTGGCTTCATTACGCGAGCAAATGCCAATAAACTTTTAACAGACAAGCTTGATAATACAAGTTTTGATAGAACAAGCGCTTCGGGAGTTTTCTGTTTAGGACACAGATAAAATAAGAGTTAGTATGAGTGAATGAGCTGGAATGAAAATAGGATTTTGTTTCGTTCCAGCTGCTGACTGTGAGAGTAGCTGGAATGGTGAAATTAATTTTGGAAAAATTTAAATAGTCAAGCAAATTTCACAGTAAATAAAAAAGCGCTGGGTTTGGTTGAGATAAACTTAAAGTTTTAGTGAAAGGCTAAATAAATACATTAAAAAATAGTACTACACAATTCTATAAAAAAACTAGCTGACCCGGCAAACGTTGTTTTGCCTTAATAATTATTTCTAAATATACAGTAGCCTATTCTCAGACCTACTGAATACGCATATAAAATTTGGAAAAAATCGGTCAAGCCGTTTCGGAGGAGTACGGCAACAAACACTGTGACACGGAAATTTTATATATAAGATAACAATAAAAACAAAACAATAGAACCTATTTTTATTAAAAAATATATTGAAATAAGGATTTGTAGCCACAAAAATCAAACAGCATTTGATCATATAAATAAATTAAAAATTTTCGTCACATTTTGTGCAGTTTGCTAACAGCTCAGAAATTTATTTGTCCAGTCACTTGACTACTAACTGGACCAATACAAATAAGCATCTCCCTTGAAAACGCATAAAAGCTAAAAACTGCGTTTTCAGTTTTCAAATGGCAACCCTGTGTCATGGTGTTGCCATTTCTGCTGAAAAAAATATAAAACGCCGTTTCATTAACAACGTTGTGTGAACATAAAAGTTATCTTAATTGTTTTTGCGCTGTAGCTAATATCTGTGGTGCGTAGTAAAAATGAAGTGGGCAGTTTAAAAAAAATATGGTTTGTTGCGTTTAACTTGATTATTCGTATAACGTTTTGGTCCTTCTTTATAAAAAAAAAATATATCACGTAACGTATGAAAACTATTATTGTCTGCCAAAGTCGATATCAGTAACTTTTTAGGGTTCCGCACCTTATATATATAAACGGGAACCTATTACTAAGCCTCCGCTGCTAGTCTGTCACCAGGCTATGTCTCAGAAACTATAATTATTTAACGTGCCGTATAAAATATATATAACGTAATAGCTACAAAGCTATAGCTTTCTAGCTATCACGTTATATAGCTAGAAAGCTATATAACGTGATAGCTAGAAAGCAATCACGTTATATATACCGGGATCGAACCAGGGGCTGTCTGATTGAAAAGCAGACGTTATTACCACCGAGCCACATTCGCTTTTTGTTTATATTGAACTTAGTGTATTACAAAAGCCGCCTACAATACATAACTATATATAGATGGTATATAGGTATGTATATTGGTTGAACCTAGTTCGTGGGTCATTAGAACTCATTAATAAGTCGCGCATTACGCGTCCCGTCGCTCCCTAGTACGGAGGGAGCTATATTTTATTATAATATCCATCTATAGATACAAATACCTAGCTGTAAAGTTGAAGGTAACCCGTATAGATATGTGGTAACGATTTACATAGAAAGGAATACATATGTATTTGCGGAAAAAGGAACGGTTTTTTTTCCACATTCACACACGGCTAGTTAGCCCCATACTGAACCATTTCTAGCTCATATTATGGTTGCTAACACAACTGATTTACTACATATACATACATGCATATTATATATAAATACATATTTAACACCCAGACCTACAGCCAACAAGTTTGGTTAAGCACAAAGATGTTGACCGGGCCGGAAATCGAACCCGGAACCTTCTGATTAGCAGACCGGCATGGTAACCTTTACGCCAACGAGGTCGTCAAACTACATAGTACGGTATTTGGTTTAGCTATTCAACGAGCCAATGCTGCCAGCATCTTGGGTACTCTGCTATGCAGTGATAGCCTGGATAGTGAGCTTACCTTAATTCAAATCGTAGAGTGTTTTGATTTTTTCTTCTTTCTTTTCTTATTCTTTTCTTTTTATCTTTGAGTTTGAACAAGGTTTAATCTTTTTTTTTGCTTCGTGCTTTTAAAGTAAATTAAAAGAGGAAGAAAAAAATAATACATATTGCAAAAACATAAGATCTAAATGAAATAGAGTGAACCGGTTCCTTCTAGGTAAGCGCGATCCACCGTAGACCTCAATATCACTTACCATCAGGTGAATTGTGGTCAAGCGCTGACCTATTCAGAGTAAAAAAAAAATATAAACACAAATGAAACTTACTTCTTTCTCACGGTTGTTAGTTGTCTGATATAAACTTATGTAGACTGTAAACTAATCTTACACGTGCTAATCTACCGGATGTTGTAGGCACAGGATATTAGGTTATCTATCGCCGGATATAACGGTTAGTGGACTAAACTAACTCATGATAAACTCGTTTAATGTACTCGCGCATGTTTATAAAGATATTCATTTTAAACAATACTTTGACCTCGATATAGACGACCTCGTTACCGTAAAGGTCGCTGAACTGCCAACTAGAGGGTCCCGGGTTCAATTCCCGGCACAACCAACATCTTTGTGATGAACTAAATTTGAATTTGAACTGGCTGTTGATCTAGGTGCTAAATATGTTTTTTTTTTACTCTAAATAGTACAGCGCTTGACCACAATTCACCTGATGGTAAGTGATATTGCGGTCTACGGTGAATCTACCTAGAAGGAGCCGGTTCACTCTCGCCTTGAAAATTGCTAGATAATAGATGCATCGACATAAAGTATTTAAGAATGTATATGTAGTATATCAGTTGTGTTAGCAACCATAATACGAATTAGAAATGGTTTAGTATGGGCCTACCAAGTTGTGTGTGAAAGGTGTCCTATTATTTATTTTATTATCTTTATATTATCTTACTTTAGACAACATGGTGAAATATAGAAACATGGTAAACTGTTCACGTAAGGCATCTTAATATTTTCGCGTAGAAAACGGTCACACTTACTTATTATTAAAAGTTGGAATGAGTCCAACAGTTTCGGTGCTTTCCGAGCACCATCTTCAGGGGCGAGTGTTACACGGACCGCCGCCGACGAGATCCGCGCGTGCACTGCCGGACGTCGAACCCCGCGCCCGCGCCTCAGCCCGCGCCGCGCGTGCTACAGCTCTCTGCTCTCGCGCAGATACCGCCGGCTGGATAGATGATAACTCCTCCTCGTCGCCGGATGATGATGATGATGATGAGAGTATGCTCGGAAACGCACACACCACGCTGACTGTGTCCTGTACTGGATCTGTTACATTGGAGTGGCTCACAGAGTTCAGGACAGGTTTCCAAGAAGGCGCCAAAGTCCAACCACGATCTCGATTGAAATTGGGATGGCGATCAATTTCAATCGCCTCACGCACTTTGCGTGGAACCATAAACTTTTCTTTAGCAAGGACAGACACTTTGTCAAACCGTAGAAAATGGCCATGTCCCGCTGCGTGTTCAGCTACTGCGGATTTTGTGAAGTCCGCATTCTTAACGCTGCGTATATGTTCCGACAAACGTGTAGAGATATTACGCCGTGTTTCTCCAATGTAACATTTCCCACAATCACAGGGAATCCGGTATACTCCTGGCACGTTTCGTGGTTCGTGATCTTTAGGCGACCGTAACCATTGACGAAGTTGACCCGGTGGACGGTAAAAGGCGCGTATTCCATATTTTCGCTGCAGGTAAGAACCGATTTTGTCAGTCACTCCCTTTATATAAGGCAAATATATCGGCGCACGGTCCACTTTAATTCGTTTCTGGCCGGAATTAGTCGCCCATCGCCAACACTGACTCCACTTGTACCCGTTACTCTCCAACACTGACCTCACATGATCTAACTCCTGAGGCAGATGCTGCGGATCGCATAAACTCAGAGCTCGATTAATGAGTGACCTAGGTACAGCTGCTAACTGCGACGGATGATGGTGTGAATCGGCTCTCAGGTACCGATCGGTGTGAGTAGGCTTGCGGTAAACCGTGTGTGACACTGAACCATCTGAATTACGAGCCACCCGCACATCTAAGAACGGTAGAACACCATTCTGCTCCATTTCCACAGTGAACTGTATTTTTGGATGAACATTATTTAGGTGTGCAGTAAATTGGGCAAGCGAATCTTGTGCTAGTATTGCAAAAACGTCATCCACATAACGCCACCAACAGCGGGGTTTACATAAGGCACTCTGTAGCGCTACTCCTTCCAACCATTCCATAAATATGTTCGCCGCCACTGGCGCCACCGGCGAACCCATTGCTACGCCGTCTACTTGAAGATAGTGGTCTCCTTTCCACACCAGGTATCCACTCTTGAGACAGCACTCGGTCCATTCTACGTACTCCGAAGGTAAGTCAGTACTTCGAAAAAGACTCTTTATTATATCAATGGTATCATCAACCGGGACATTAGTGAAAAGAGACGTAACATCAAAACTCACCATAATTTCCGAGGTGGCGATCTTTAGGTCCGATAACAGATTAATGAAATGCCTAGAGTCTTTTACAAAACTATCAGTTTTTCCAATAAACCGCTGCAAAACTGCGGATAAATGTCTTGACATTTTGTAAGTAGGCGCATCAATCTGACTTACTATAGGACGCAACGGCCAGTTGGGCTTATGGATCTTAGGAAGGCCATAGATTTTCGGGGAAGTAGGGTTATAAGGGCGTAGTTTCATTAATAGATCAGCATCGCCACTCGATTGCAAGAGATCCATTACTCTTTTTGTTATACGGGTAGTTGGATTATAGCTGACTTTTCTGTACGTAGAACTATCACTCAATAGATTTCCAATTTTCTGCTCATAATCAGCCGTATCAACAATATCTGTGGCATTCCCTTTATCTGCGGGTAGAACTAAAATATCTTTATTATCACGCAGTTCTTTAAGCGCCCTGGTCTCGCCCCTGAAGATAGTGCTCGGAAAGCACCGAAACTGTTGGACTCATTCCAACTTTTAATAATAAGTAAGTGTGACCGTTTTCTACGCGAAAATATATAGAAACATGGTTGAAATGTGAGTTTTAAATTTCACTTAAAATATTTTATTCTTTGATTTTTAAACAACATTTCAGTTATTTCTCTTCTCGATGAGAAAAAAATGATAGCATTTGAGATTGGTCACTAGTTTTATTCAAATAACTAATTAATGTAAATGGTAAGTGATATTGAGGTCTCCGGTGGAGCGCGCTTACCTAGAAGGGACCGGAGTCAGCGGTACTTTAGCAGGTGAATGCCTAGTCTGGAATTAGTAGCTTTCAAGGAGGCTGGACATACTGAAGCGGCTCTTTTCAGGTTATCCGTTACCTGAAACCCTCTATAATAACTACATAATTCCTTCACACAAAGTTCAAATACTAAAGAAAATCCTATTTTTGTAATACCTACACAATTTTTAATAAACAAACTAATATTAAGATTGTATCAACATTCTTGTTGACTTTGGTCCGCCGCGTGCTAGCTTTCTTAATATTGCGCCATTTATTGAAAACAACAAGGAAATTTAGGCAAGCGTGAAGCTACCTGTTAGGGTTCTGTATTATACCAATACTTACTGACCCGGCAAACGTTGTTTTGCCTTAAAAAAATAAGGGTGAACAACCCTTATCACTTAGGGGTATGAAAAATAGATAGTAACCAATTCTCAAACCTACTGAATACGCATATAAAATTTGGTAAAAATCGGTCAAGCCGTTTCGGAGAAAAATGGTAACTACTAACATTGTGACATAGAAATTTTATATATAAGAACATTATAAACAGGAAAAGTTTGATTGTTTGTTTTACGCGATTAGGCTGCAAAACTACTGGACTGATTAGAAAAATTCTTCCATCGTTGGGAAGCTACATTATCTCCGAGTAACTAATGCTTTATTTTGTTTCTCTTTTCAACTTGGATTATTTTATAGCCCGTGCGAAGCCAGGACTGGCTGCTAGTATTCAATTCAATATAGGTCGGGTTTAATAAATTGCAAAATAATGATCTTTTTTAATTAATAGCCAAGTGAATTGGTATCATTTTTTTTTACATATTTCACACACGGCTGGTTAGGTCCAAACTAAACCATTTCTAGGTATCACTTGGTCTATGGTTCCAAACGTAGGTTTCAATTCAAACTTTGGTTCCAAAGAATAACATTAAAGAAACAACCAGTATCTGGCCAGTTGCCAGGTGAATGTTTTTTAAAAGAACCAGTATCTGGCAGCTTGGCAGTTGATGGGTTATTATTATGGTTGCTAAAACAACTTTTATACTAAACATACATCCATAATTTATATAGATTCATATATTTTAACACCTAGACCGACAGCCAACAAATATAGTTTAGTACAAAGATGTTGGCTGTGCCGGAAATCGAACCCAGAACCTTCTGATTGGCATATATATGATCAGTTTGGCATGGTAACCATTACGCCAATGGGGAAGATGATCTAAAAATATGTTCTGAAGATTCGGCACTTATTTAAATGTAAGTAACTAAAACATCTTTTTAACAAACGGTAAGTAAACAAACCAAATAAGGAACCCTAAAAATGGCATTTTCATCATGATTAGATCAAGTTATTTTGATTCCTTAAGTGAATTAGTTACAAAGTTCACGAGAATTATGGTTGCATGTATAGCTTATTAATTTCATTTATGTAGGTATAGAGTACAAGTTTTGGGTTAATATAATTTAGGAAGAATCACGTTAGAGGGTCTTGTGGCGTGCTTCGTACGTATATCTAGCATTGAACTTACATTTTCTGATGATGATCAATATAACCCTTGTTGAGGCAGTGGTCCCATCGGCGACGATGAACGAGAAACGAGTAGAATTAGAAACTACAAGCGAGTTGGCGATCAGCGGGAAGCGAGTGTAGTTTCGATAATTTTGTCGCCGGGCTATAAGCGAGTGTGTAAATGCGACGAGTGATTACTCGCGCCACTCGCTCAGTCCTGTGCAAACGTGCGTACGAAATGAATAAGATAGAAATGATGAAGCGGGCGAGTCATTTTTGAAAGCTCGTCGCTCAAGCGATAAAACTAGTAAAGCGAGTCGTCGCCGGCAGTGTGAACAGTCAGCGATTAACTATTTGTATGTGCATCTCTTTTATTTACACGGAATGTTATATCTATTGAACGTTTATTGAGCGAGAAAATAGTGCAGAGTTAACCGTTTACTCGCCGTTGGTGGGACCACTGCCTGACGAGGGGGAAATCTTTAACAAGATATCTGGCTACGATGGGTCGCAGCCTGGTTATGTGGGATTTGTAACCACTTAACCCATAAAAAATCTTCTTTGCATGAGATACGTGGAGCCAAGCTCTGGTGTCGAGAATTTTCAAGCCGCCCTAAGGCCTCTGACTTGACTTAACGACGGCTTGTGCTTTTTTTTACTATAAATAGGTCAGCGCTTGACCACAAATTCACTTGATGGTAATTGACACTGAGGTGTACGGTGAAGCGATACTTAGAGAAACAGACGGGACCTACAATTTAACGTGCCATCCGACCCACGGTAGCGACCAGATAAAATTCCACTAGAAAAAACAATAGTATTGTGCATGGTCACCCATCCACGCACCGTCTGCATCGACTGTTGCTTAGCTTTGATGATCGCGTCAGATCACCTTAGCTAGCCAAGCTACAAGCAAAGGTTTTACATAAAATAGCAGTTAAAATAATCTCCTAGTAATGTTCAAGTTCCAAGTCGATCGTAACGTCTAACTTGATGTATACTTGACATGTAAGCGATCTTCACTTTACAACACTGTGGATCTATTTACAGTTATACTCAAATGCGAGAGAGGTTTATGTTTTCGAGCGTTTGTATGTATAGTTTTGAAGCGATGGCAGCTGAGTCGGATTGCGTGCGTCTTACGTATCGCAAGTCGTTGAGTTCGTTACCCTACAATTAGTTCGAGTTTTTGAGGGAGGAAAACATCGTGAATAAACAATATTATTGTGGTAGATAATTTTCCAGTGCTCGCATAGCTAGCAACTATTGTCAAATAGAAACATCTGTCACCAAGGAATTATTCGCTTTATGACAGATTCGCTTTAAAGCAGAAGTACAGACACCTCCGTAATAATTAATCGAACCATTTATTGTTTTTTTTTTTTATCTCCTTGGGAGCCAGTTATTCCAGATTAGCAGTTGCAATGCAGCAAGAAAAAAGTTAATGTAGGATTCGTTGGATTAGAGCATGAGTTAAACGCATATTTTGACGTGACAACGTCTTAAATTAGGTTGCGGCTGGGAGTCACTTATGAAAAAGTGTAACGCCCGGTAACGTTACGATGAGTCACCGAACGAGAGAGGCCCGCCGAATGCCTTGCGTCTCTCTCCCACTCAACTATGATCGGTCTGCCGCGCGCGCAGCACGCGGCAGACGTTGTCACGTAAAATCTTCGCCCGTAAAACCGACTTTACAGGTAACCATTTTTTTTTAAGATAGGTGTTGTTTGAAACATTGTTATTATATTTAGAAGTAGAAAAAAAAAAAACATAAAAAAGAAAACATTTGAAAGTTCATTCTCTATGGCTCGGGAATAAATGTAATTATTTTCGAAATATGCCATTTGTTCTCATAGTGTCTTAACACTATATAGGTTTTTGCTGCGAGAAACGATATACAGTGTAAACTCCATGTAACGTCATTTGATTTAACGACAAACTCTCTAAAGCGTCGAAATCAATTGGCTTTACTTGATTTTGCTTGTATTCCATACAAAAATACATTCTCTTCATTTAACGACCACCCTCTTTAACGCCATAAAATACCTAGTCCTTTCAGTGTCGTTATATAGATACACTGTACTTCGAAGTTGTATGCAACTAGACACGTAAAAAGCGTGTTATTATGTGGTAACACTGTTATTTTGAACCAGAAACACCCCAGCTATTGTACAAGGTCAGATTGTCATGTAAGTGATCTCCGAATTACAAGGTCGCGTCTAAGTGCCGCTATGGATTACACGGTACATTACCGTGTATATTGTTAGGTCATATGTTACTTTGTTACGTCATACCGGCACGACATGGATCTTATTTCGTATATATAGCATAAGCAGCCCACCATACTAATCACAATCATATTTATTGGTAAAAACAATATTTTACAGGTCAATTCATACTTCATATTGAAACATTATAACAAAAAAAGTATATAAATATACATGTGTACATTTAAGAAATTCAATATGTCATATGTATTAATAAAAAATAAAACAATGTCAACATACGAGTACTAATATTATCTTATTTTATAATTTTCAGAAAGTTATTTATATCATAGAGAGTTTCCTTGATAAGCCAGCGTTTAAGTCGAGCCTTAAAGCTACCTAAACTCGTTGCATCGGTCACATTTTCAGGTAATTTATTGTAAATGGTTGGGCCCATAATATGTGTAATACGTTCCCACTCCTAGGACTCGGGCCCTTCTCTCACAAGGAGAGAGATATAGGCCATAATCCATCACGCTGGCCAAGTGCGGGTGACACACTTCTTTGGATATTGTGGTCTTCAAACATGCCGGTTTCCTCACAATGATTTCCTTCACCACAAAGCGATGCGATATGGTTACTTTTCACGAGATTAGACCCTGTGTTCCAGGGTTGGGATCGTATATCGCTAATTTGTGCTAATAAAGTAGTTTAATGATAATTTGTATTTTTTAAGTTTGGTTTTGTTATGTAATTTATGTACTCGTATCTTTATGTGTGTTTAGGTAATCTGGGGTGGGTGATTTGGTTACAACTGTAGTGATATGTATATAATAAATAAATAAAGTATAGTGGGCTGCTTAAGAGGAAAGATGGTTGGCCACCTTATACGACATGACAATTTCATTAAAAATATCGTAGAAGGAAAGATAGAAGCCAGGAGAGAAAGAGGAAGACCTAGAAGATCATATTTAGACCAAATTAAGGAGAAGGCGAAAGTCATGTCGTATAGGGAGGTCAAGGATTTGGCCGAGACAGAACTACCTGGAAAAAGCTTCACTGACAAGAGCCCAGCTCTTAAATTTTGAATGAATGAATGAGTGGGCTGCTTAAGCTTACATTCCCAATATTATCCTGAAATAAAATTCTCTCAACAACTAAGAGAAGCCAGACGTAGTTAATATAACCACAATCAATACCCTGCCCTGGGGGCAGTAAAATTTAGATGACCTTCGAAAACAGAGCCGACACGAATAAATTATGATATCTGTAATTTTAGGTATAATCGATCTAAAATCTATAGTCCAGTCATTTAAGCTTAAATTAGGTAAGAATCTCGGAATTCGAGATACCCAGCTGTAAGTCTGTAAATACTTGTATATTGACACCCTAAAAGTTGTCTCAAAACCTACATATGGTAGGGTGTAAGCAACTATTAAATTTCAAGGTCAAAGGTCACTAAAATCGGTATTTTGCGCTTTTTTTGGAAATATCTCATTTCCTATGGGTTTTTTGCTATCTGTATGTATTATCAATATTGTAGAATACAAAATTTTCTACAAATTTTGTTTGAGAAAAATTTGTATACGGTGAACCGTTTTCGAGATAGAGGGCGGAGAGCCCGCGGTCACAGCATCACTTCAGGTCAACCGGTGCCTCTGGTCGAAAACGCGCCATATATAGTTGATGAACTATCGATAAATTAATGATTATAAATATTTGTCAATTTTTATTAACTATCATATTATATTTTATCATTTTTTTCCTAACCTATCCACTTTTTAATCAGTATTAATTTATTTAACAACACTTACCAGCCCATGTAATTGCAGAATTGTTAATGAAAATATAGGAATTATATTTGAATTTTAACCTTATTAATATTTATAACTTCTTACATGATGAAAAAAAAAAACAAATAAATTATGAATTAATCTTTTAATTAAAAAATATCATTGAATACATTTATTTTTTTTGAAAGTAAAGAAATGGAATAAAAGGTACAAAAACTACAATTTATAATTTTAATCATCTTCTTCCTCTTCATCGTCGTCTTCCGGCTGCTGGTAAATTTCAAACTGGTCTTCATTATCGTCTTCAACGACATTTGTCTCAAGTTCTTCCATGATTTCGGGGTCAAAGGTTCCATCTTCGTTAATGTCGCTCTGATATGGTACAGCATTGAGACAAGCTTGCCCATTACATTGGCCACAAGCTAAAGAGCATTGCAAACCCGCTTTCCTGCATCCGCATCGCGAACCACAACCACTCTTGCAGTTGCAGAAAATTGTATTTAGCAAATTTTCTGGAGCAGGTGGTAAAATTGTCATGATAGGCTCCAGAAAATCGTTTCGCATTGGCCAACCCCATACCTGGGGTTCCAAATCATGTCCTAACCAAGTTTGAACTTGATAATATACACGGTTGAAATGTTGATGAGCACTTGTTGGACATTATAGACTGCCAATAAGGTTTGAGTTCCACTCTCTAATAATCTCTGGGCCGAACAAGTGTAAATAGGAATATAATGAAATTATAATTTAAGTTTTTCTCTTAATTATTTTTTAATTTTAGTAAACGGTTATCAGTATTATTGAACAGATCTAGATTTAATGCACGAAGAAAATGATAAAATATAATATAATAGTTAATAAAAATTGACAAATATTTATAATCATTGATTTATCGATAGTTCATCAACTATATATGGCGCGTTTTCGACCAGAGGCACCGGTTGACCTGAAGTGATGCTGTGACCGCGGGCTCTCCGCCCTCTATCTCGAAAACGGTTCACCGTATGAACATTTTTTTAAACAAAATTTGTAGAGAATTTTGTATTCTACAATATTGATAATACATACATATAGCAAAAAACCCATAGGAAATGAGATATTTCCAAAAAAAGCGCAAAAAAACGATTTTAGTGACCTTTGACCTTGAAATTTAATAGTTGCTTACACCCTACCATATGTAGGTTTTGAGACAACTTTTAGGGTGTCAATATACAAGTATTTACAGACTTACAGCTGGGTATCTCGAATTCCGAGGTGAACTTACTATAATGACTGGACTATCTAGGTCCAAACGTATGAAAGAAGAGAGGCCTTAGCGTCGAGACGTTGGAGATCAGAAACCCATACCATTTTCTGAAGACCATCCGATCAAAGCGACGCGTGACCAAAATGTTGGTGTAGTCGGTCATTCAACGTAGTAAAGCTGCCAGCATGATAGGCATACTACCTCTTTTTAGTAAACTAGAGTATTGACCTTTAAATTTAAGTTACTTAACTGAGGCGAATATAAATTGCTTATTAATTTTGGCTAAAGAAAACATAAGGAAACCGTAGCACTTTGGTAGAGATATCAAATTAATATACAATTACATTTACTACAAAATAAAGTAAGATACATTTTTTGTGTTAAACTTTCACAAGCTTAAATTATGGTTTTTCAAAAAACTTTTTGTAATCGTATTTCAAAACTGTAACGGTTCTTAATACTGAATTAAATATAATGTCATGAAAAAAAATCGTAGCCTTATTTCTCGTTTGCGTAGGATTTTATGTGATTTTTCAAAATGCTTTATTACTCCCATATCTATCTACCTTAAATATGTTTACCTAATCCTTAAACATTGATCTACCATAGGATACCTACCGTTGGTATTGCTCCTTTGATCCGTCCAACCCCCTTAATTATTCCTCTGCCTTCAAAGCCAGATGTGAAACGGGTCCTACCCAAATCAAATCAGGTATTTTATCGATATTGGTGAATTTCCGAAGCCGTTTTCGAAAACAAATTGTAAGTTTGAAGTGTTTAATTTTACTTTTTTTTATCCTTAGAAAATATTTTAAGAAAATAGTATTAATTTGCTCTGCCAAATGTTCTAATATGTTCAAAAATCGCTGACAAATATAAAAGAAAACGATATTTTAAAACTATTCATTCATTTTCATTAAAATCGGTTTTAGGGGAGTAAAATTTATGTTCAGTTTAAAATTTACTTCAAGCCGCTGTTTGTGTTGTTTATATACTAGTAAATAAAAAGAATAAAATAATATTCTAAATGCAAAAGTTTATGTGTTTGCGTATGAGTGGGTGCCTTTTTACATTCAAAGAATACTTAATTATATATTCACCTCAAAAATAAATATAAAACAAAATTTACTTCTAGAGGGGGCACCCATAAAACAATGGTACGGAACCGTTCATGGGCGAGCCTGATTCGCACTTTACCAAATATTTTAAGTAATATATTTTAATGTACAAACACTTGTTTTGTACTGTCTTACTATTTGTTTTGATTGCGCTAAAAAACCTTTATTAAAATCTCAGCTTAAAAATACATGAAATATGTTTGTAAATTTAACAAAACTTTTATAAATGCATAAAAGGCTGCCCTTAGTAAAGCTTGACTCAGGTGAAGGGTGCTTAAGACGAATTGCTCAGGTTCTCTCAGCTTATTTAAGTTCAAGGGGTCTAAGCACCTTTGGAATTGGACGCAGGCGAAAAAATACGGCTCAAGAGAGCTTTGGGGTAAGATGGGGCAAAGCTCTTGTATTAAGTTATGACAAGATATTTTTTTTCGTTTTAGCTGAAAGCTTTTCATTAAAGTTTGTATTACTCATTCAAAAAATATACGTTTTAAGTTAATAATGAAAATGATAGTAATAGCTAATGTTTTTTTTAGTTTAATTATCTTTAATGCAGTACAATTCCAAAAAAACTATTACTACTACTAAACTATACTGAACTTAGTTAACTAATTATTTAACTTTACTACTATTAGCTCAGCTCTTCATAATTATATTATGTACTTTTTTGCCCTGTTATTAGCCCTCGTTTTTGAGTGCCCAGATTACGAATATATTTATAGAAGAACTCAAAGTGCTCACATTTGATATTATATATCTGCAAATTTCATCACTATATCGTTAAAATTGTTTTTTGCAAAAAAAATCAAAGCAAATCTTACAATATATTTAAGCACATAAATAGACAAAAAACATTTTAATATCTAGGGCAAACAAAGTCACTGTTGACCAGAAAAGTAATAAAGAAATTAAAAAATATATATATTATTACATTATTAGGTGACAAGTATAAATAAAAAATTAGAAAACCACTGTCATTTTGTTAGGGACGGCAATCTGGGATTTGGAATTTTACAAAGAAATTTTAAAAAATATCACAATATATTTATTCTACTAGTCAAACCTTGGACTTGAACGATTTTCCTGATTATCAAAATAGCTAAAAACACCACCAAGTTATAGGCCTATCGAACAAAAAACCTTACCTATATCGGTTCGGAGATACAGCGCCACGGACAGGCACTCATACGCATCTTGAGGTGGGTCCACTCGGACTGCGGACAGCGGCCTGGGCGGGGAGAGCAGCGGCAATGCGCGAAGCGGTCCTGCATCCCTGCCCCCGTCGTGAGATGGGACACCGTGAGGTTTTAGTCGGTAGTGACGGCCCTTCTGGCCGTCGAGTCCGACATACCCCGCTCGCCTCCCCCAGGCTGTAGCGGGAGATGCGTAAATGCATTTCCTCACGGAAAAAAAAAGCCCGCATACGCATATATGAAAAATGAAAAATATTTATTAACTAACTTATTACTAGATTACATATTTTCTTGTGACTACTTAACTAGGCAAGGCCTGAATCTAAGTAGTCCAATACAACCTGTTTGCATTTTAAAATAAACTTAACCTCTAACAAGACAGTAAAACAAATAAAACATAATACAAATAAAACAATCAATACGAAAATATTACAAACTAAGACTTATCTAATAATTTAAACTAAGACTTATCTAATAATTTTAAAAAGATTTTCTGTTGCTACGTAAGACAGTGTTATTAACCATGACTGTATTAAGACTTTGGCATCCAGCATTTTTTTATTTCTAAGGTTACAAGCTTTGATCACGTTACTGTATACGAAGGCATTAATGAAGTCACCAAATCGTTGAGCGAAACATGTGTTGACGGACGGTAAGGGTATTCTAAAAGTTCGACGGCTAGCCATCAAATCGTAATCAGGTTTAGATATAACTTGTTTGTGAACCTTGAGAGCGATTCTAAGAATAAACAATTGACGGACACTGCAAACACCTGACTCTTCGTACAGGTTTACTGTAGGGTATCTGAAGGGTTTCCGAAGCATCACTTTTAGTACCGCTCTTTGTGCCCTTTCAATTTGAATTAAGTGTGATTTGGCCGCACTACCCCAGCAAGAGATGCAGTACATTAAGAGCGACTGGCATAAGGCATAGTAAACACCGAAAAGGGTAACCCTGCACGCTGCATCACGAAGATTACGCATTATGCTAATGACCTTTCTAACTCGCCCAGACAGTATGTGGATGTGTGTTTTAAAATTGAAATTTTCATCTATGTGGACTCCAAGGTATTTAACGACTGGTGAACGCCTTAGAGACTCACAAGAGCATAAACCAGAAACAGTTTCTTGACAAGAGTGCACTTTAATATGAGTGTCAATCAACGGCGCAGAAGCTGCGGTTTTATGAAAACATACATACATGGTTTTCTTAGTATTAAGGGTGAGAAGATTCTGTTGTAACCATGCAGAAAGCTTTGACATGCCCTGTTCAGCAGCGAGGGCTACGTTGCGCCAGTCTGAACCATGGAAAATAACTGCTGTGTCATCCGCGTAACATAAAATTTCAGCATTGGCAATTGAAATATCGTGTATATTGTTAATATATATGAGAAACAGTGTAGGCCCAAGTATACTTCCTTGAGGGACGCCGTAACCAGTGTTGCAAAAGCTCCCGATTTAACGGGAGATCTACTGATTTTGGCCCTTGTCTCCCGATATCCCGATTTAGCAATCCTATCTCCCGATTTTTTGCATTTTCAACTAATGTAAAAATAAAAATGGATGTAATTTATAAATACAATGGAAAAAATATTCTAAATACGGCAACACTAATACTAATAGAATACTATGCACGGGGACTTCCCTAAATGTATTCTTCGCACCACATCCTATAAATAATGACCATTCAACTTCGCGGTATGCTAAAGCAAATTGCACTGAAACACCTTATAATAGAGTTTATTATTGTCTGTGGGAAAATCGATGAAGCCAACTTTGTTCGGGTTGTATGTATCCCGAATCAGGTGAGTACTTGAGTAGTTTACTTGCTAAGTCGGTGAGTCGTTCGTTTATTAATGAATTGTTCATTCGTTATTCGTTTATTGAATTGCATAGGTTGTGTTGTGAACTGTTGTTGTGTTTTACGATGTCGGAGTCCGAATCTGATAATGACTCTAATGATATACCAAGTACTAGTGCTGGAGCTAAACGAAAAAAATACTCGCAAAATTATAAGAAGGAGTGGGAATTAAAAACAGAATGTTCTAATTGGCTAAAAGGAAGCCTAAAAGGAAAAAACTACGCATATTGCCATAGTTGCAATAAAGATATTAATATATCTTCTGGTTTCGATGCGGTTAAAAGGCATGCTGCTTCCCAACTTCACATCAAAAGCGTCAAAAATTTAGCGGTTCAACCTAAGATGACTGGTTTTGTGAATCGAGAATTGGTTCAATTCAAACACCAAGTGAGAGAAGGTATGTTTTTTGAGATCATTTATTTACATAACTACATAATTTGAAATCAATTTCTCATTTTTAGGGTTCCGTACCCGAAGGGTGAAAACGGAACCCTATTACTAAGCCTCCGCTGTCCGTCCGTCCGTCTGTCAGAGGGCTCTATCTCATAAACCGTCTACTGTCTCTGTCTACCTCTTTAAAGGGTTTTTATGGCCCTTCTTGTGCGAGTCGACTCGCACTTGGCGGATTATTGAAAATTATAGTTATTTACCCAATTTAATTACTTGTTTCAGCTGAAATTCGGATAGCTGGTTTTGTTGCTGAACACAACTTGCCGTACGCGATAACTGACCATCTAGGAAAGTTAATAGAAAAAGTTTGTCCAGATTCAAAGATAGCAGAATCTATGAAGTGTTCCCGTCCCAGGATTCAGGCAGTCGTAAATAATGTAATCGGACAAGAAAGCTTCAATACTCTTTGTGAAGATCTTCGGCAGACTAAGTTCTCATTGATAATTGACGAGTCCACAGATAGGAGTACCGCCAAACATCTTTGTTTAGTCGTCAGGTATGTCAAAAATAATCATGTAAGAGATTCTTTTTTTGGACTTATCCCTGTTGTGAATGCAGATGCTTCTACATTACACAAAAGTATTGTAGAATTCTTTGAAAGGCATAGTATTCCATACAGACTAAACCTCATAGGTTTTGCATCTGATGGTGCAAATGTTATGATGGGACGAAATCATTCAGTGATGACTTTATTAAAGGCCGACGTAGAAAATTTGTTTATAATGAAATGTATCTGTCACTCGTTCCATTTATGTGCGTCTTATGCTTGCGGTAAAATACCTCGTTTTGTTGAAGAGGTTATACGGGATATATACAATTATTTCTCTACAAGTCCCAAAAGATCAGCCCAGTTCAAAGAATTCCAATCATTTTGCCATTTAAAGGTACACAAATTGTTACATCCTTGTCAAACGAGGTGGTTGTCGGTACATGCAGCGATATCAAGAGTTTTGGAGCAATATCCGGCTTTAAAATTATTTTTTATTGATGCTTCCCTTAATGACGATGTCACGACAGCTACAAATATATTGAATAAATTAAACGACTCAACAACGAAACTTTTTCTTCAGTTTTTAGATTTCGTTTTGCCAATTTTCAATAAATTGAATCGTGAAATGCAGTCTGAATCAGCAAGAATACATGTTTTGTATTCGCATGTCGCTAATAGTTTAAAAACTCTATTCGATTGTTTTTTGAAAAAAGATTATTTAGACAAAACCGATCTTGAAAATGTCGAATATAAAAACCCGCATAACTTTGTAAATATTAATGATGTCTATTACGGAGCCAATGCCATTAACACTTTGCTTACAGATGAAACATTGACTACTGAACAAATCCATTTATTCAAAACAAGATGCGTTCAATTTTTTATTGAAGCATGTGAACAAATCACTCAGAGATTTCCTCTAAAAAATAATCCGTTAAAAGATTTAGGGGCTATATATCCAGAAAATGTTAAAAAAGGTCAACTTTCGTCAATAGTACCATTAAGTAGACAATTCCCCGATTTGTTAGAGAGCAACGGTTATCAAAAAATTGACACAGAATGGCGTTTGCTTCGTAATACCAAAGAAATTGAGTCGTTCAGTGAAAAAACTGAAGAATTTTGGACAAGCGTGAGTAGTATAAAATGTGGTGATGGCTCACGCATGTTTGAAAACGTTTGTTCATTTGTATTTAAAGTTTTGAGTTTGCCACACTCATCCGCAAATGTGGAAAGAATATTTTCTTCCATTAATTTGATGAAAACTAAACAACGAAATAAACTTTCCACTGAGTCAATGATAGGTCTTCTACACACAAAAAGGTGTATAGGAGAAAATAATCAAAGTTGCTACAACTTTAATATAGATGAGAAAATGTTTACAAAAATAGCTAGTAAGAGATGGTATGAAGACGGAAATGAATAGGTAATCTAGGTGTGGATGTACAATCAATCAATATTGAATAAAGTAGATAGGTACCATACCATACCATCTCCTACTAGCTATTTTTGTAAACATTTTCTCATATGTGAATAAAGTAGATACTTTATTCAATATCCTATTAATACATACATAATTTTAATATATAATTTTTATACTTTACTTTTACATATATAATCCTTTTGTAATTTATTGAATAAATAATTGCATTATTAATAAAACAATACTCTTGTTTCATTCCGAATAAAAATCTCCCGTTTTCTCCCGATTTTTAGCTGGCAATTTTAACGTTTTTTACGGAAACACTTTTGCAACACTGGCCGTAACACATGCTTTCCAAGCCACTGGTGAAGCTATTAATCTTAACACACTGTCTCCGATCCATTAAATAACTTTCAAACCAGTCTAAGGCATGGCCGCGTATGCCAGTTCCTTCCAGTTTCTTTAAAAGTATAGGAACGGAGACAGTGTCAAAGGCTTTGGCTAAATCTAAAAAGATTCCAATACAGGCTTTCCGGTTGTCTAAATGAGTAGCCACAGTGGATGTAAGCAGCGCAACAGCATCCTCCGTACTCATACCTCTACGGAATCCAAATTGTCTGGGAGATAAAAGTTGGTTTGATTCGAGATATTTGATAAGACGTTTATTTACAATTTTTTCTAATAATTTTGAAAATATCCCTAAAAGTGATATAGGTCTATAATTATCGATTAAATATTTTGAACCACATTTAAATATTGGACAAACAGCAGCTACTTTCCATTCCAGAGGGAACACACCTGAAGAAAGACTTAAGTTAAATATATACGTTAGAGGTATAATTATTTCATTACGAATATTTTTGATAAAGGAGTTACTATAACCATCTATGCCAGGCGCTTTCTCATTTCAAAGATTTAAAATTAAGGCTTCGACTTCATAGTAATCAGTCGGGTAAAGATAAAGCGAGCAAGAGGGTGTATTACTGATTTGAACGGTGCTTGCTAGCTCTGCTTCGGTTTTGTTAATATTTGTCAGAATTTGATCGGCTAACTTTTTACCTACAGCAGCGAAATGCTTATTAGTGAGTTCTATTGAATCTTGAGCGTTTGAACAACCATCAAGTGAAAGTAACTCATTAGTTTCATTCTTAGTATTACCTATATTACAAATGTTTTTGATAGATCGCCAAAGTTGTTTAGGGTTATTCCTATGTTGTTTGAGTTCTCGTTCTTCAAATTCTATTTTAACTTTTCTCAAAAGTTGTACAACAAAATTACGATAACGTTTATAAGTAACATCAAGTACTTTGTTATCCGGATCAGCTCTAAGACGTTGGTGAAGTTTGTCACGATGGCGCATACATCTTATTAAGCCCGGTGTAATCCACGGTTTTAAATTGTATTTAGTCCTACTCACTTTTATTTCATGACTATGTTTAGCAACTATTTCAGATAAGTGATTACTAAATGCGTGAACAGCTAGGTTTACATCATTTAAAGAACATACAAAGGACCAGTCTTTGTTTGAAAGCTCCGATTTGATAGCTTCAATATTTCGTTTCATGATAAAACGATTTGTTTTTACTGGTTTAATGTTAGAAATATTCATAGCAGCAATAACCGGGAAATGATCTGTAATTACTGTGTGACAAACCAAACCAAGTAAAGATTTGTGGGTTGGTATGTTTTTCACGTAAACATGGTCCAGGCATATTGAACTGATGTATCTGGTGATTTTAGTGATTACCGGAGTTAGGCCATGTTCGGACATGAAACATTGATATTCGGCCACATCTTCATTACCATCAACATCAAGAATATTAACATTAAGATCACCAGTAATTATTAATGGTAAGCTATCAGAATTTCTTAATAATATGTCTAATGAGCTTAGAAAAGGGGTTAAGGTAGAAAAGGAGGGCGATCTGTACACTCCAATGATATTAATCTTATTGTTTAAACATAAGGAAAGACAGTCAGCCTCATCGATGTCAGGTTCAGTTACTGTGGCCGACCATACGTCTCTTACATAAGCAACAACGCCACCATTTTGATTAATATATTTTTCTGATCTGTAAGATTTGTAACCTGGAATTTCTGGAACTATAGAAGAATTTGACAATCGACATTCGCTTAGAATCAAAATATCAAAAGCTGTATCAAGACGTTTCAGAGTTATAAGAAAATTTGAGAAGTTTTTACTATTTCCGATGCTCCTAATATTTAAGGCCATGAGTTTAAAGTGTTGCTCTTGTACAAAATTTTGCTTACACTCCTCTAAAACAGTTAAGTTTTGACATTTTACATCTAATGTGTCTAGATCTGAGCCAAAGAAATCAGTGAACATCATATTGTACAGCTTAAAATTATATCCAGTATAGTATTGTACAAAAACATAATAATATTAAAATAAGAGTCATAGATCAAAGATTTATAGATTAAGATAACTTGAGTTATAGCAAGTGATTCATAAAAAATATTATTAATATATCCAAGTTTTCCAAAAGTTAACTCACTGATACCTCTTTTGTTAACATGTATGGACAGGAAAATGACAGGAGCATACCAGACGCAAATTAGTGATACAATATAAAACACCGTAATATAAAGAAAAGCCCATAACATACCAGGGCAAATAATACAGAAGCATACGAAGCTAGTAATAGGTACATCTTTAGAATCACAGAGTGTTATGGCGAAACATGTAGCAGAGGTAGTTATTTGGTACAAGTCGACATAAGCGTTTAGTATCCTATGCTTGGCTTTTAGTGGTCGGAAGCGGAAGCAAGCGGTCCAACTCTCTGTGGGATCGTATAGGAAAAGCTGGTTTTCCTTCGGTCTGTCTGACATATATAGTACCGTGAGTACACCAACAGTAAGCATACGTGAGTTGTTTTGAACGTGCTCTTGTGTCTCGAAATAAAATCCTATTTTCCTTAGTCAGTCTTTCGTTAAAGAACACTTTTGAACACTTTACTTAAGTATACACACAAGCACACAAACTTCCGTACAAGCTTTCATAGTTTTGGCGTCAAGAGTAAATATATGGTTTTCAGCGCCGATTCACAAAGTTGCATGTCAAAATCCTCCGTGCATCTATGCGACACAATTTCCAAAGCGTGTTGTAGGAAATAGCAGGTCAAATGGCACGGTGACTCCATGGCAAGGTTTTTATATGCCATAGAACTTTTGCAAAGCGAACAGAAGTTTGTTATAAGGGCTTAATTAATTCATAGAAACATTAACAACCCGCCAAAGTGAGGCTGTTAAGAAAAAAAAAAAGTTACGCTGGAAAAATATATGGTCTGTGGCTGTGCCAAATTGGCACAAGTGAAATAAGAAAAACTTAACGCTGTTCTAAGCCAATTTTGACTTTACATCCCAGGAATAAAGATCTGTCAATGTGTGTATTCCTCACACGACATCAAGTTTTGAATATTTGAACCCGTGGGTCGGATAAGACGTAAAATTGTAGGTTTCGGCTGTTAGCTTTACTACAAACCGTCGTTGGGCCAAGTCAGAGGCCTTCGGGCGGCTTGAAAATATTCTACACCAGAGTTTGGCCCCTTAGCTCATACGAAAAAGAAGAAGAAATATATTATAACTAGCTCATTTAATAAATGAATGCTATAGAAATATCACCTTTAACGTTTAATAATTAAGGCCTTTTCTGAGTGCAAAACATATATTGTGACTTTCAAATTAGATTGGCTGCATCGTCTTAGAATAAAAAAAATAAAGAAACAAACAAAAGAAATTGACACATACAGAGTCTTCGCTGTCTTATCTCGTTCGGTTAGGTTAAAACAACACACCTTATATTCCTCGTTCTAAAGGTCCCTTTTCCGTGTCAGAAATTAAATTATTTTTACAGCAAACTACCGCAACCCTTCCCTAATGTACATATTTGTCTAATGTCATTCTGTGTGACAACATAATGTAATGTAACTAGTGGTTTACCTCTGAAATTTCCTATCAAAATTGTTAGAATTATTTCCCTGACTGTATTTCATGCAAAACCATATATTATATTTACATTAGACAGCGATGACAGCTTAGTCGGGCGTGCGGCTGCCTCACAACACGAAGGTCGTAGGTTCGATAGCCGCAAATGAGATCGAGCTTTCGGTGGAGGAAACCTTAGCATGGTGGTAGGGTATTTTCCAGTGATCGCCTGGCTAGCAACCACACTCAAGTTGAAAAATATGTCGCCAAGTACTTAACATTAAAAGAAAAAAATTAAGAAAGAAATAACCATTTATTTTATGACACGAATAACAAATAAAATCAATACCCAAGAAACATAAAAGATAACATTAACGTGGCACAAAACCGGAAACTTTGTGTTCTGGTAGCCTCCCTGAGAGCCAGTTATTCCAGACTAGACATGTGCCATCTTAAGCTAGAGTGTCGCTAACTTGTGTGGTAGTTCCCGACTGGTCAAATGCCTAGCTGTGTTTTTAAATGTAATTTAGATAGCAACAGTTATCAACTTTGTTTCCAAAGTATAAGCGTCATTGGTCAATTAGGAGTTGGTTAGAGTGAATGTTTGGCCCAATAAACTGTCATATCATCCAAACCAGCTTTAAACACCGCAAATGCTAATTATAAGTTCAAAAAAAAAAAAAGTCCATTCTACTCTTACCATGAAAAAAATATAACTTTTATGATTAATCCTGCTTATATAATAAATGCAAAAGTTTGTGTGAGTGTGTGTTTTAATTTGTTAATTCTTTACACTCAAACGGCTAAACCGATTTTAATGAAATTTGGCATGGAAGTAGACCTTTGATTAACACATAGGCTATTTTTTATCCCGAAACCATTACTGGTTCCCGTGGGATGAGCATATAACTTCAAAATCTACTATCACGCTCCAACGGCTGAACAGATTTTGATTGAACGATGAGATTTACTATGAAGATAGGTTAGACCTTCGATTAACACGTAAGCTACTTTTTATCCCGGATTAACACGATTAACAGCAGTTTCATAAAAATTGTTTCTAAATTATGGCCTCTACTTCATTCACGACATACAATACAAACATAATATAGACATACAATTCTTATTAAATAATCAATCAATCAACCAAATAAAATACTATTTATTTTTATTAGACTTTAAATAAAAAATGTCACTCATAACTTTAAAATTGGAATACCATTAATTGCTAGCCAACATTGGTTCCAACATTCGCCAACCTCACTGGAAACTATTAACTTTTTTCTAATGACCGAAACACACGCTCTCTCGTCTCGAAGGCGCCGCGCACTGCGGAACCTTAACCACGCATGCGTTAAATCCTTCACAGAAAAAACAACCATAACTACTTATAAATAACGTCTATTTTGCTGTCAAGACTTGCCACTGAAAATTTTCTTTGCGTGACAGGCAGAAAACAGCCCTAAGACAAGTGCAATAGAGCTCATTACACATTTTGTTCCTAAACACGGAGCTACTGAAATGTGCTTTCGATATGTCATAGCAAAAACAAGTTTGTGGTGATATAAATAAGGCATGTATTGTATTGTGTCAAATTATGTCGCCGCAAAGAATTTAGGAATAAATTGTGATTGAAAACATGTTGGGTTCAGTTTCGAGGAAGTGTCGTGGTATGATTATTGCGGCATTCTTTCGTACAGTTTAGTTTGTAGGACTTTTTTACAAGTCTTCGAAACAAGGGTTCTAAAATGATCTACGTAAAAGTAAAAAATATAAGAAAACAAAGTAAGCTGAAAAAATAGTTTAGGGTAATTTGGAAGAAAATTAGCTTTTTTTAAATCTTCTTATATATAAAATTTCCATGTCTCAATGTTAGTTACCGTACTCCTCCGAAATGGCTTGACCGATTTTTACCGAATTTTATATGCATATTCAGTAGGTCTGAGAATCGGCTACTGTCTATTTTTCATGCACCTAAGATAAGGGTTATTAACTTATTGACTCAGGCGTTACTTTGCGGAAATCCATTGTAAATAGAAGACAAAATTAAATATTTAGTGTACTTCCACTGTGATCCGAAATCCAAATTAAGGAAAAATTAACTAAGATTAATTAAGATTAACATTACCTATCACAATTCGGAAATTCTTAACTCTACACGTGTTTCGCCTAACCACAAGGCATCATCAGGAGACGCTGACTCTTCGAACGACAAGTCGAAGTCTATGGACGTAAGACGGCTGTGCAGTCAACTGAGCAGTCATTTATTGATAATTATTAAATTATACGTCAAAAATTAAAAAAATGACTATATAAAATACAATCAATATGTAATAAACGTCAATATGTAATGATGTCAATATTATTACATAATAAAATAATAATAATAAACAAGTAACGACACGACAAAACTTTTTTTTTTGTTCGGTATTAAAAAATTCCATCCTTGAATAGAACGTTTCTGTACGAGCCAGTATTTGAGCTTATTTTTGAAAATAATGCCAGTAGATGAATTCGCCGTAATATCATATTATATTGCGAAAAACTTATCTTCATTTTTACGTGGATTTGTGATGTGTCCATTTGCTGAAATACAAAGAACAATAAAAGAACAGAAATATTTCAGTTGGATTGCAGCGTAGGTACCCCGGTTATTGGAAAAGGGATTTTGTTCGGACCAATAGACAAAATGGAAGATTTATATATTTTGATATGAAATATTCGTGTAGCTTGTTTTATATACGAAAAAAATATAGATTTTTCTTTTACTCTTTTGAATATGAATTAAGTTATATTTAACGAATTCATATATTATACTAGAGGTAGCCCGCGGCTCCGCCCGCGTGTAGGTCGCTTTTCAGGTAACCTGTGGAAATATTCTATTGTATCCTATTCCCGTGCCAATTTTATATAAACTTTCCTCATTAGATTCCTGAGATCTAGTTAACCTCTGTTTTTAGCTACTTTGGTGATGATGCGACAGATTAGATCGTTTTCTCCAAGCCATTATTTTAATTTAAATATGTAATTTGAATACGTGAACCATACCACTAAGTGAACCACTTACTTAAATTCTAATTCAGAAGTATTTAATTTCAAAAACACTAAACTTTCCCTTTGAACTTTAAACCCCATTGGCATACCTAAATGCACTCCTGGCAAACATTTTTACAAATTTATATTAACCATCAAATAAACTACAAACATAATAACTTTCAAGACTTTAACTTGATAAATAAAGAATTTTCCATACAAACTTTCACCCCCCATTACAAACCCTGAGTTTACCCCTGGCAAAAAATCTTGATACTACTATTTTTAATTTTACATAAACTATACATATTCCAAATTTCATTGCTGTAAGTTCAAAAACAAAGAAATTTCATACAAACTGTTTTACCCCCTTAAGGGTAGAATTTCCAAAAATCTATTCTTAGTACACGTTTAAGTACTAAAATATATACACACTCCAAATTGTACACCTCTAAGTTCAAAAACACAAAACTTTCATTTTTAACTTTCATCCCCAATGGCATCTCCCTTAATGCACCCCCGGATTTTTTTTTATAATTTAAATTAAACTATTTAATAATCTAAAACCATAACAACTTTCAAGACTTTGACTTGATAAATAAAGATTTTTCCATACAAACTTTCACCCCCCATTACAAACCCTTAGTTCACCCCTGGCAAAAAACTTGATACCGTTATTTTTAATTTTACTTAAACTTTACATATTCCAAATTTCATTGGTATAAGTTCAAAAACAAAGAAGTTTCATACAAACGGTTTTACCCCCTTTCACCCCCTTAGGGGTAGAATTTCCAAAAATCCGTTCTTAGTACGCGTCTACGTATTAAAACAAACACATCCTCCAAATTTCATAACCCTAGGACCAGCCGTTTGGGCTCTGCGTTGTCTATAGATGAGTCAGGACAAAGAGTCTTATAGTATAGATTATGAATATTTGAACTTTATATAAAAAAAATATATTTAATTTAAAATATGAGTTTTTCGGATTGCTAATAGTAATATCAATATGAATATTCTTGGAATTATTCTTTAGATGTTACAAAGTTATTTCTTTAATAACTTTTACTCTTAGAATTTACTATTTATGAATTACTCTAAAGAGTAATTCCAAGAATATTCATATTGATGTTATTATTAGCAATCCGTAAAACTCATATTTTAATTTTCCTTTTTTTTATAAAGTATTTCTTAAATAACTTTGGACGTATTTTATTCTTAAATATAAACTGCAAACGCGAGGTGAAGCCCATATCAGCGTCTTACTACGATACTTAAATCGTCTTAGAAAGGAGGTGTATGTAATATCATTGATTTCAATATTTTATTTTAAAATAAGTACAGGAATTAATACCAAAACTAAATCATAGACAACATTCTTTACCTCCTATGTACATATTTTGCTCACTCCGTGACTCTATTCCTTATCTGGAATGGCATTCCCATGTCAGCGTCTAATAACAATGTTATTAGACGATGATGTTATGAAACTAAACTATAGATACATGTCTACATACAGACTTTACTAACTTACATAATATAACGTAGCTTTTTCAAATAAGATAAAAGTATTTTCTTTATTACACAATAAGGTATTTAACCAGTAAGGCGCGTAAATAGAGTTAATAGGTACTTTCTAGGTAAGCGTGTAACATCGTAGGCCATAGTATTGTTTAGCACCAGGCAAGCTGTGGTCAAACGCAAACCTATAAGTTATAAAAAAAAAACAAGGCAGAGAGAACATGCCTTTTTTTAACATGGAGGAAATGCATTTACGCATGCTCACCAATCCTCGGGGGAGGCGGCGGGGTATGTCGGGCTCGGTGCCAGAGTGGCGACCACTACTGACTAAAACCTCCACGGTGTTCCCTCACAAAGCCGGAAGGCTGGTACATGTATGTACTCTTCAACCACCCCAGCAGCAGAGAGCATGTTTAGCCTGGAATAACTAGCTCTCAAAGAGGCTATGAAACACACCGTTAGGTGTTTGGGGACAGATTTTGATCTTGAGGGTGCAAGCAATTGCTGGGCAAGCGCTTTCCACTTTAGATCAGAATATCGCTTACCATCAGGTAAATTGCGATCAAGCGCAAGCCAAGAAATTGTAAAAAAATACCTCAAAGCTTGAAGATTTTAAAGGTACCAAGGTTTAGGTAGGACATTATAGGTATCATAAAAAAATACTTTATTCTAGAAGCTAAGTGATACGTAAATGGTTTTTTGGTGAATATTCATTTCCCGTAAAAGTATTACAAAACTATCATATTACATGTTTTTTTTTCTTTTTGAAAAAGGTTCTTGAAAGGGGCTACCAAGCCTCATTTTAGAGGTTAAGCGATTTATAATGGTAGCCCCGAGGGTGGTATTAGGGAGCTAGCGATATTCTAACATTAATCATGTAATTTGACTTGACTTGAGCTAAATCTGTTCTGAATGGCTGAAGAAATTCATTTGCGTAAGAAACTGGCTTAAAGATAATAAAAGGAGTCTTATTTTACGAGTTTTAACTTTGTTTAATTTGTGATTTGACTTTTAAAAAAGAAAAATGAAGTTAAGGTTATTTATTTTGTATATAGGTTTGCGTTTGACTACAGTTTATTATTTGTCTGATTGGTTCCAAAATTCTCATAATCTCATGATTGTTTTTTACAGGTTCTAGAAATCATTCCTCAAAATAAAGCATCATAAAGTTATAAATTAATATTTGTATAAATGGCTATTACTCATGTTTATTTTATGTTTGTTTTTTTTTAATCTTGTCAGGTTAATACCGACAAAATAAACGTATGGTCGGTTTTTCAAACATAATTCAAATATGTCTTACAAAAGTTTTAGTACAGTGAATTTATACATTATTTATGTATTGCATATATATCTAAAAAAGTCGAAATACAAAGTTATAACGTATTGCTTGAAAATTTACGACAACAAAGTTCCTATGCCTTATCGAAAAAAGTAACTTTTTCCGCAGTAAATCTATTTATGAACTCCCCCTCTTAATCTTATCGCGATCCCCATAAAGCCTACCATAATATCGCTTACCAAAATGCCCAATAACCAATCGCAGTTCAGATGAAGCCATAAGTACTTGACCCTACGCATAAACAAGCCAAATAGGGCTTAGCGCTGAAATTAGCTACATCCGATCGACCCTTTCATTGCTTTCTTATTGAAATTTCATCTCTACTACTTCGGAAATAGAATCCAAATACGCACAGCGTCCGATTCAATTTTCTCGCCGGCAATTATAAAAATAAAATGTTACGTAGCTCTATAAAAAAGGTTGGATATCTTTATTTTAATACAGAAGGTCTTTGAGGGTATCTATTTTGGTATTTCTATTTAATGTCGCAGCAAAGATTTCTAAAATCTATTTTATAGAATTGTCCATTCTATTTATTGAAGATCTCGTTGGCGTTACTATGCCAGACTGCCAACCTAAGGATCCCGGGTTCAATTCCCGGCACGGTCAACATCATTGTGATGAACTTAATTTGTTGGTGGTCGGTCTGGTTGTTAAATATGTTTCGATATAAATCATTAATGTATGTATATGTAGTATATCAGTTGTGTTAGCAACCATAATACAAACTAGAAAAGGTTTAGTATGGGGCTAACTAGCTGTGTGTGAAATGTGTCCTAATATTTATTTATTATTTTTTCTTATGTCGATTTCTTGGCTTAGGTGTCCCCCAATCTAAGCTAGAGTTTTCTATTTCTTGCTAGTCGTCGCTATTCCTACTCATGTCTCTTCGTAAATAAATCAACCCACCTTCTGTATGGAATTTTCTACATTAGTAATTATTCATAAAATATAAAAATTGCGATTCAAAATTTTGCATGGCTGACGGTAAAAATTGTGAGCCAACTTATACAATTAATTATACAATTATGCAATAACACCAAATTGTACCTATTTTGGAAGAAATAAATGATTTGAAAATTATTGTACAACCTGATTCATTGACGGAAACATTTTCGTTTCCTCTCTCTCTCTCTTTTTCCACACACATTAGTTTAAGCAAGCGAAAGAGCATGCATTTTTATTTGTTTTCTTTATTTACACGAGCTTTTCAAACGTTTTGGGTTTTTGTATCTGTATGTTTTTTTAAATACACATTTGTTTTTAACATTAGATACATAAGCAGTTTACTTTAATGTATAATACATTTTACTTCTATTCTTATTTGACTCTGTATAATTAGTTCTTTAGGTCAAAAAACCTTTTACATACATATTTATAAATAACTAGTTTCCCGTCCCGGCTTCGAACGAGCTCTAAAATAATCTGAGTAGCAAAGAAAAACAAATATAGCCTATGTTACTCGGAGATAATGTAGCTTCCCAACGGTGAAATAATTTTTCAAATCGATCCAGTAGTTATAGAAGTCAATCCATTAGGTAAAGAAACAGTCAAACTTTTCCTCTGTTTAAACTTATATATAAAATTTCCGTGTCACAGTGTTTGTTACCGTACTCCTCCGAAACGGATTGACCGATTTTTACCAAATTTTATATGCGTATTCAGTAGGTCTGAGAATCGGCTACTGTATATTTAGAAATAATTATTAAGGCAAAACAACGTTTGCCGGGTCAGCTAGTATTAGTATAATATAAGCAGTTTACTTTAATGTGATATACATTTTAGTTATTTTCGTATAGCTATATACTTCGTTCTTCAGGTTAGAAACCCTTAATATAATATGTATTTATATGTATAAATGTATTGTCACAAAGGCTAATATTTAAGTATTTGACTACGTGCCTTGAATCACGTTCTCCTAATACGATTTTAAAGTGCGTGACACACGCACATTACAGCTAAACACTGAGGGAAGTAAGAATAAATCAATGCATTCTGCAGTTCATGGTACCCGATTCCGGATTATGGAAATTAAAAGGGAAATTTTGTGGTTTAGTTATTATAATGGCTGAGGTATTTTTGTAGATGTAGAGTTTAAATCGTGACATGATTATCGACTACATTATTATTATTATGTTGTTATGACTGTTATGTCAATTACTTTCAATATATTTATTGTTCATATAGAACCTGTGAGTATATTACTTATACGAATAAATAAGTATCAATATTATAAATATATGTATGTGTTTTTTTTTTACACATTTCACACACGCCTTGTTAACCCCATACTGAACAATTTCTAGTTTGTATTATATGGTTACTAACACAACTGATATACATATACATACATCCATATATTATATAGATACATATTTAACACCCAAACCGACAGCCAACAAATTTAGTTCAGCATAAAGATGTTGGCCGTGCCGGGAATCGAACCCGGAACCTTCTGATTGGCAGTCCGGCATGGTAACCATTACGCCAACGAGGTCATCGTCGATGTGAGTATGTTTATAACTTCTGTGCCCTCAAACAGTTGAACCTATTTTGATGAGTATTACTATGAAGATAGGTTAGTCTTTGTTTTAACACATGGGCTACTTTTTATCCCGGACTCACTTCTTTTGTCTCAGATTAACGGGGCAACACCGCGGGGCTAATAGACTAATAAATATAATAGACGCTAAACCTCTTGTTGAAAATCGTACTATATAATTCTTCTCGTGTATCATTCGATACATGTAGCGCCATCTATTCATATTTTCTTGAAACGACTTCACTCGTGTCACGCAATCTACTATCGTTATATCATTATGCGACTGTAGAACGTTGCGGAAATTGACAGCAGCTAGGCTGCACGCTCGATTTGCAGCGCCATCTAGGTTTCATCTATAATTATGGAAAACTTCTGCGCCATGCTTTATTGTATAAGAATCAGTAATCTTCTCTAATGCTCTGATCCATGCTCATCAAAAAAAGACGAAAGAGGTACTACATATCTACAAGACGTGCTCTCAGTGCCTTATTTGCGCCCAAAATTCGTTTACAGAAACTTGTTAGATACTTACCAAGTTACTAACCAGTTTATCCCGAGATATCCATCTACCGCCCGCCATTACTGTGATAGTCGGAGATCTACCAAGTTCCATTAGTATGCGTCCCTGCAGACCTTCTGTAGCTTTCCTATTCCGTATAATAAGATTAGGGTCCGGTTCACACTAATCTTCACAAAATATAATCAATAGTTAAACATAAGTATAAACAGCTCAGTAAACGTGAACTTTTAACTAAGTAGAATACAATTGTTAATAACTACCCAAGAAGATTTCATGAGTGGGAACAAAAGTGATCAAACTATTTTTAAGTGTGATCACTTAGTTTCAATACGATCGCGTTCCAAGAAACTGTTTGTAATCATTAATCATAGTTTCACATTTTTCGTTTCATAAAATCAATAAAATAATTATGGTGTTGTCAGTGTATCTATTCCTGAAGAAGACGTGGATGAATTGTGTAAAGGAAGAAATGAATGAGAAAGGGAGTGAATGTGGAGATGACGGCTGATAGAGTGGCGTGGAAGCGAAAAACAGTCTGTGCCGACCCCACCTAGTGGGAAAAGGTAAAGATAAAGAAGAAACCAGTGTGTCTATTCTTCTTATTATACTCTATGTAGTTACGCCCTAGTGAGAATCCTTAAGTACGAATCCTCATCCTCCCACAGATTACGGCAAAGTCCGTCATAATGGACTAAGAGAATTCGAATCTAATTATCGGCTGCGCAGATAATTTCGTCCGATTTGCGTTATTTCGTTCCGTAAGAAAGGTCTCGATTTGATGCTAAAATAAAATGTATGTAAATGTAGTAATATCGTTAAGATAAAAGCAAAATCTAGATTTTACGGTTTTTTAAACGGAAACAAAATCTATTAAGAGGTTAGCGTAACCAGGTAACTTATCTTACCAATATATTAAGAGGGAAAGTTTGTTTTTTTTTGTCTTTTGACGCAAATGGGCTCCGAAACTACTGGATCGATTTGAAAAATTCTTTCACCTTTGGTAACCCAAATTATCCCTGAGTAACATAGGCTATATTTTATTTATCTTTGCAACTTAGATTATTTTATAGCCCGTGTGAAGCTGGGTCAATCTGATAGTTTTTTGGAAATTGGTCCAGGCGATGATTCAATCTAAATATTTAATTGGATGCCTATGCTTAATTGATTACAGTAAAATACGTTATTTAATAACCCGTGGCACGGCCTGAATGTTCAAAATCAAATTTATTTATCCAACCAACTTAACTGTCGGTTTAATAAAGTTCCAGAACTATTTTGGTGCCTAACCGCCGCGCGGTAAACCGGGCCTCTGAGCTTGACCTCTATACATTTTTAAGCACTAAACCGATTTTCGATAGATAGATAGATTTTAGATAGGCACTAAAATTTTGTGATGCTTCGGAAAATAAGTATCAAAGGCGAGGTCTAAACTAACTCCATAGAAAATCAATCATTTAAATCGGTATAGTTAATAAGACGCGAAGGCGACAAACCTAGTTTGTTAAACTTTAGTATCTATTTGAAAACAAAGCATATATTATTATATTTGTCAAAAGCATGAGTATAGTTATACCTAAACTTAAATTATCTATACTAACATCATAAAGAAGAAAAGTTTATAACCTTTTGACTCAGGCGTTATTTTGCGAAAATCTATTGTAAATAGAAGACAAAATTAAATATTTAGTGTACTTCCGCTGTGATTACAGTTAAAATAAATTGCTAATTTTGTCATCTAATAATAGTTTGAATGTTTGTTTATTTGACGCAAATAGGCTCCGAAACTGATACGAAAAATCCTTTCACCTTTAGGTTAGCTATGAATCTTCATTATTCCCGAGTAACAAACATAAGCTATTTTCTGTTTCCAAAAATTTAAGAGATCCGTTCTATAATGTTTTACGATACGACTGTTTTTTTAATAGAAACAATAAAAAAAGTTACATTTGGACGAAACTTCTTTACTTACCCTTTTTTAGATTTATTGGATAACCGAGTCGTCCCTTTTAACGGACCACTGGTTACAAGTAAGTAGAAGAGAAAAGAACTTTCTAGAACCTTTCGAAAAGTTGTTCGGAACAAAGGACGTAATGAATTGCGTCTCACCTTGGCTATAAAACTTTAACGCTGCCTCTTCTTGGTTTGAACTTCGAAGTTTGTGGTTCTTTCTCTTTTGAAGAAGATAGGTTGCTATAAGGTTTTGTTTATTGCTAACTGCGTGTCACGGTGTTACTCCCGTTGATCCGGGATTAAAAATAGCCTTTTAATTAATCCAAGGTTTAAGCTACCACCACACCAGATTTCATAGATAGTTTAAATTAAAAAAAATACTTATTTTAACCCTTAAATGGACAATGTTGTTTTTAAACAACATACTAAAAAGCACACATAAAATTGATCTTCATATTTTTGTCATGTAGTTTGACAACACTCACATTATTGCAAAAATGTATAGTAAATTGATGCCTAGATTTTTTTACTCATTTTTCCTACACAGTTTAACACGTATATTTCACAAATATTTTTTTAAAACGTGAAATAAAAATCGTCCATAGTGTTTTTAAAATTATTTTCTTGTATTTTGTTAAAGAATAATCCATTTATCTGTCTATCTACTTTAACACACTTACACATAATTAGTAAAAAGTAGAATTGAATTATCTAGCTAAGGTTTTGATTTGTTTCAGTCCTTATGTTCAGGTTAGCGTTCTAAGTATAGAATTAATTGGCGCAATAATACAAAGGAATCTTTAATACAAATAGCTATTATAGGATTTAATTACGAATAAAGCTATTCTTGAATTCAAACAAAAAAATAAGGTTTTTCTTCTCAGAATCAGGTAAAAAATAAAATAAGAAGGACCCGATCTAATATTAGAACGTTTTTCTTTTATAAACTTTGAGTAGTTTAAGCTACTGTAATAAAATCATCTATAATACTGACCTTTTGTCACAACTTCGAGTTTCTTCGACTTTAATTTGACTCTTATAATATAATCGACTAATATAATCACCACAGTATAATAATAATAACAGTGCTTTGGTGAGTTTTTGTCCAAACTACGCGTATGCGCGCATACTTGTGTTTCAAACAAAATTCATATGCGTTCCATTTTCAAAGTTTGAGCCACATATTCGTAAATGGAACGTTTAGTTCTGCCAAGTGAACACTTAGGTCACATGCCTCGTGAAAGCCTAGAACCTAGACCTAGATATAATGTGTAAAGCGTTTCTTCTGTTAAGCTCTGTCTACACTATATCTAAATTAACCTTCCTGAGGTATGTATTATTTTTATTAAAAAACTATTTTTTGCAACTTAGATACGAGTAAAAAATAATATTGATGCTACTTATAATGGTTTATTTTAGTATTTGAGCTAATTAATTTAATAATAATTTTAAATTTTAAGAATTCATGTATTTCTATTATTTTAACAGTTGTGACATATTTACTCTCAAATCTACTGTAATATAAGCAGCAAAATTTCATAGAATTACATTAAATTAAGGTCGCCAGTGCAAGTTATTTCATTTATCACTGATGTTTTGACTGATGAAAATTATGTTTATAACTTCAATATCACTTTTAATACAGATATTTAATTGCACATATTAGGGTTTAAAAAAAAATTTGTGAAACTTACACACACACCATAAATTGAAACATCCGAAAGGTACATATAGATAATCTTAATTATATAAATCTCGTGTCACAATGTTTGTCCTCAATGGACTCCTAAACCACTTAACCGATTATAATAAAATTCGTACACCATGTGCAGTTCAATCCAACTTGAGAGATAGGATAGTTTAAATCTCAAATTATAGTCGCAATTTTAATTTATTGCTAATAATTGTCTGTTATTATTTGACAGTCACAATTATCTGTTAACTCCAAATGAGTCTAGTTGAGTAAGTAATCAATAGATGGCGCTGCTATGGTAAATCTACGAACGTGAGGCAAAACAACGTTTGCCGGGTCAGCTAGTGTTATTTAGATTACCTTTATAATTATATTATTATTTTATTTATAGTAGTCGTATGTTAACGCTATTAGTTTATGTATGAAACAATACTACAATAACACATCTATAGGTATCTAATATGCATAGTGCGTACACAGCACATGTAGTCTCAGCCTATATTGTAGCTTACAGCCTCTGAAACCTTCACAAAGGAGGCTACCCGCATTCATTTGCACATTGATGGACCTCGGGCCCGTATGTAGGCTGCTCTACAATCTACATAGGCACTTGTATGTTTTCTAGTGCTGAACAGAGCAAGGGTATCTTTCGCAGAATAAATAAATACGAAACTTAAAGTTAAAAACATCTTACAACATATCAAAAGAGTAAAGATCGAAGGAGTGGATTTCGAAGATAAAACAAGCATTAAGTAGAATTTTAAACAACCCTCAATACACAATTATAGAAAGAAAGAAATAAGAACATTTATTATGCACATAATAAATTTACTACTTATATATAAACACAAATAAACTTTATTTGTGAACAAAAAGTGCGGGTTCAGCAATGCTGAGATTAGGTACTCTCAACATAATGCTGAGTTTAGATACTCTCAGCGTTATGCTGAACCCGCGCCTTTCTTACTTACAAGGTACTCAAGCGTAGATTTTCAACCTACGCTTTTATTTACTTGTTTATTATTATTTTTATTTATAAGTAACTTGTAAGTTCTTGCTTCTGCGCCCTCTGGTGGTTTGTCACTGTATTTTTTTTAAACGAGCACATTCTAAATCCCAGCTATTCCATAATAGAAGCTCATTTTACCTGTGGTTGTATATAATAAAGTTATATTCTATTCTAATCTCTGTAAGCCGTGCCAAAATGGAACTATTCATTTGTTTTTACTCTTTACACTACTACTACACTACTTTACTAACTTATTTGATATTTCACCGAAAGTTAGATCTTATTGACGGAGATTGAACCCACAACATTCGGAAAGTGAGGCAACTGTAGCCCGACTGAGCTGCCATCGCTATAAAAGTTTGTTACCACTTCGCGTTCAAACGGCTAGACTATTTTTGATGAAATTTGAAATAAGCTAAGACCCTGGATTCAATAACATTATTATTTCGGATTAAAGCGGGTAACACCGCGGCGCGCGGCTAGTTATCATATAAACCTGAAGTCAGCAATTTCCCCGTTATGCAAAGCGTTAGTTAGCAGCTGTGGTGAGACCGCATAAAGCGTACCCGGCTTTCGTAAGTGAAACCACCGCATTGTTTACTTACCCACTTTGGTAAACTATTGTACGTTGAGTTACAGTACTGAGGTACAGTCGAGAACACAAGTTTGAATTGAAAATTTCAAAATATATTATTTTTATACGCTAAGATTTTGTGATGCCAACCATCTTGTGGGATACCAACCCCACCAAGTGGGATAAATCAAAGAAGAAGAATGAAGAATATTTTGAATAGTGTATGTATTTGACAAATCAAGTCTTGTTGTGAAAAAAATATGTGATTCGTAATTTTGTAGTGTTAAACTTGTCTAGGATCTTTTTTTCGTCAAACGTAGCTAAGAATATTCTGGACAAGACACACCTTTAAAAATCTATATAAAATAATTTCATCCAAAATATGTGATTCGTTATTTTGTGGTTTCTATTTTCGTCAAACATAGATAATAATATTCTGGACAAGACATACTTTTCAAAATCCTTGGTAAAATAATTTCAATTTTAAAATATTCCTATCACCGTCTCCTCACAAAATCTTGGTCACTTATGTCTAATGAATTAATGAATGTATTTTATGATAAAGGTATTTACCGGAATTCATCAGTGAATAAAATAGTAGTTCAAATAAAAAAAAAATATATTAATGTTTAGTCATAACGATGTCAATTTTCAATTTCAAATAATTTCTATATTAGAATTAAGCTAACAAAAAATTTAATGACAAACATCTTAAATGTTTTTCGGGCGACTGTACGTTTTCTGACTAGTTTGATGTAATTGTTTGCCAAAGGTAGTCCGTTAAAATAACAACAACTTTGGATAAATTATAACAAGCAAAGTTTACGAGTTTGCGATAGAGAGGACATGCAGTCTGTTTGTATGTTATATTTATTTATTATATGAACTGTGATAGTTTCTATGTTGACCCATAGACAAAGTTATCGCACAAGCCGATTCGCTTCGCTTCGACTGTTCTTGTGAAGTGCAAAACTTTGGAATACTCTTCCTGAATCTCTGTTTTCTGAGAAGTACCTTTTTTCACCTTATATCTAGCCACTTGAGCGTCCGTGGGTACTACAGTGCCAATTTTTTTACGGTTATCTGTTAGTGGTACTACAGTGCCACAAACTCGAAGCGTTCGTAAAAATTTATTTATTTATAAACGTTTGCGTATCTGTGGCACAGCTGTAGTATTTAATGTTAAGAAAGAATCATAGATGGCATTACAACCTAGTTTTATCCATTTTGATGCGCCATTTTATCGATAGAGCGATTTAAAAGAGACATATTTTTTCTCTGTGAGTGAGCGATTGCTGCTGAAGAAGAATACTTTCGTTTTATTACTTTATTCTTTAAGTATGATGTATTTTAATTTTCTAGACAAAATTCTCTTTACAGTGATATATAAATATCATAGCGATTCATTCTCCAAAGTTTATAACTACTGTTCGTGAGTAAACATGACTGGTTTTGTTGTAATCATTATTTTTTATAAGAAATTGTTAGTTCAAAGTATATATTTTCAGCTATATTGTTGCCTTATTGTATTAACTATCTAGCAGTAATTTTTTTTCGTAATCACTACTTTAATTTTCTTTCAACAAACGTTTTTACCGGGACAGGTCACTCGATTTTTTTGTACACTCATCGAGCGATAGCGCCGGACAGTTAACGCACGTTATAGTCTACTAGCGCGGTCTGTCAAGTGGCTTGTAATTTTTACTAATTTCAATTTGTATTTGTCTCCAGGCATTCACGTGGCATGTGAGGGGGCGCTGCGGGCGGCATGCGAGGCGAGCGCGCGTCCCGAGCCGCGGCCTCGCTCGCCGCGGCCGCGACGCTCTTCGCGTTCGGCTTGCCAGCGTTCGCCGCGCTCGAGCTAGCCAATGGAGGGGGAGGTGAGCGATATGAGCGTAAAAAGCGAAACGAGCGAGTTGAGCGTAAAAAGCAAAACGAGCGAGGTGAGCGCTCGAACTAGGCAATGGAGGGGGATGTGAGCGAAATGAGCGTAAAAAGCGAATGGAGCGAGATGAGTGTAAAAAGCAAAACGAGCGAAGTGAGCGCTTGAACTAGGCAATGGAAGGGGATGTGAGCAAAATGAGCGTAAAAGCGAGATGAGCGTGACAAGAAAACACTCTGTGAGATGCTTGGTAATAGATTTTTTAAATTAAGCTAGTAGCTAGGCGAGCACTTTCCCTAAAATGCCCTACCGCTTTACAAAATTAAGCATTCTACATAATGATAATTATGTATCTTATTCGATAATGAGTGACTGATATGAAAAACGCAAGGGAAACAATAAATCGAGAAATTGATGCAAAATGAAAATTATAAACAGAGTACAATACAAACACCTTTCCTTTTCATCTAATCTTTAAGATTGTAAGTATTTTACCGGGACAAGCGTAAGGCGGTGACAAACGGTAATGAGTAAGTATGTAAATGCGCAAACATATGCATAAATAGCAGTTTCACCTTCACCTTCTAGAATTTACTTTTACAAATAGGGAACGTTATGTTCGTTTGTAGAACAATCTGACTTTCCGGCAAATTCAACTAAGGTTTTTTAAAGTGAACATTTCTTTAAACAAAGTAAAAAAAATACAAATGATAAGTTATTCCTATCCGTCATCCAGTAGTAACACGTTACGATGATATTGCAACAGGCTAGCCTTAATGGTTTTTCTCATAAGCCACTGGTACATACTTTGCCCCAAATTTGCCTTTGTGAAAATTCATATACAAAAATTTGTCATGGGGAAAATGCCTAATATATTTCTTTTCGAGGTTCTTTCAGACGAAAGAACTCAACGTTGACCCAAACACTTCTGTTTTTGGCTTTTGGTAAATATATTGTAGTATACCTGAGGATAAGCAGCCTACTACTATACGTTCCCATCGCATGAGGAAATAGATAAAAAAATTAAATATGTTCTATATGTCTCTAATTTTGATCTCATTTTCGAAATTTCGATACTTTGTCTGTTATAGAATTAAAAGCCTGACATTAATTTGAATCAAGCAAAAAGATTTTGGGATTTCTGTCTTTTTTTTATGTGCTATAATTCTTCATTAGCGAAAAAAGGAGCATTTAATCCATCAACGAAGAATTATTATTCGTGTGGAAGGTAATTATGGCGCAGTTCATATGCGACAAACTGCGGTTCGTTGCACTATTGATTAGACGCAGCGAATGGTATTTTTTTATCAGGTACTGAATAAAGTGAATAAAATCCTAAACCAAGTTGTCCCTTAAAATAAAAAATTCGAAGCGGTATAACTTTGCCGCAAGTTTTATGTTAGTTCAAGTTTGCAGTTGTAAAAGCCTTGAGGAATATCTTTTACTTGATTCAGATAACAGTATTTTTTGAAAATTGTAAAAGATTGCTATTGAACGGTAAAATACAGAATCTCACTGAACTGATGAAAAATTACAATATTTTAGAGATAAATTGTCCACCTTTTCTTAATGTAGCGTTCAAATAACTATTATCTGCTTAGAAGTTTACTCGTTTTTTTACTCGCTGCTTAAAGTTTTACTCGATTGTAATCAACAGAAAAGAAGAATATTACAGCGGGCTAGCACATTAAAGAGTAATAAATCCGTGGCGTTTTTTTTTTAGTTTTCCTCTGCCGCGTCGCTTACACTTTATAGCACGGCGAAGTCGAGATTTTCTTAGCTTCTCAGCCTGTTTGAAAAACTTTCCTCATCTACTTTAGTTGTGAGATACTGATGCAAATTTTTCACGAGTTACCGCAACTTGTATTTAAACAAAAGTATACCTACATATTTTATCTGCATGTATACTTTAGTTCTCAAGCACAAGTTTGCCTTCGAAAGTTTGGCAAACAGCAGAACAGTTTTAGAGAATATGTGCTCCGAAGCGATCCTTCAAAGGTTGCGTACGTTACCAATATTTTTAACAGACTGCCTGTCAACAACTCTGCTAAAGCTCTGCTCGTGGCGTCTCCGATCCAATTGATTTCCTCCAATTGATGGAGAAATAGGAAAAAAACAGTCTGTCTGGATAATGTCTTTGTGATTCCAGCGGATCCATCTCAGTCGGGGCAGTACGGCGACCGGTGCTCCGTGCCAGCCGAGTGCCACTTCCCGGGAGCGGTGTGCGATGAGGTGCAGAAAGTGTGCCAGTGCCATCCCGACACGCCCGTCACCAACTACGTCGACAAATGTGGGAAGCGTGAGTATTTTTGTCTTACCTAGTACACCTTTTCTTTTATTGACAAGGGAGATATCGTCAACAAAATACCTGGCTACTAAAAGTTCTCCTGTGACCTGCTTCTGTGTTTAACGGAGGAAACATCTCAATAACCTCCTAACACTTTAGCTTCTAGGCGTGTAACCACACCAGTTAGCAAAACTCTGGTCTTAAATGGAGTTTAACTGGATCTTGAAGAGACTGGCAAAACACCAATACATTGCTTGGCGACAGATTTTTCAACTTAAAGTTGGTATATTTAATTGATTCATTTTGACCCCTCGCACATTCTTTTGCAAGTGTTGTGTTTTGACAAGTCGGCAAAAAGTGGTGGTTTCACTGAATAGGGTGAATTACTTTTTCCTACGTTTTGATAGTTGCTGTATATTAGTAATGTTATTTTAGTCTCTTACTAAAAATGCAGACAAAATAAATATAGTTTAATCTCGTTTTTACATAAAACATAGACTTTAATTAAAATTTCTTTTTTTTTAGATTCTATCTTTTCCAGTAACTATAATATAGTTCTTTCAAATGGGAGTGATTTTTGTCCAAAATCAAATGATATTTGTTACTTTTACATGCTGAGTCACTTGGTTTTATTGAATTAGCTAGTCGCTGCCAATAAACAACGCAAAATCCAAATGATCGACGACTTCATTCGAATTAACACAAATAACAAGATAAAGCTAACAACAAGATAAAGCTGCTAAGCTGCCAGTTAACAAACTGACATCTTTATCGAGTTTACATTGTAGCTTGGTTTTAGCTGCCGATACCGATTTATCCACGTCACAGCAAATTATACATTCTGAAGCAGGGGAGTTGGGTTTGACGTTAAAAGTAATATTATATTGACGTTTATAATAACGTCAAGAAGATATTAAATAAATGTGACTTGCCCTGGTACCTATTTAAATCAGATTCACTTTCGTCATAGCAAACGAGCGTTCTAAAACATATACCACAGTACAAGCACATCATACAAACTGTGATTTTGTAAGTACTGACACAATAATTATTATAACGTGTATGTTCAGCGTTATTATTCTACACAACATTAACTTAATTATGCTAGATTTTTCTAGGCAAACAGCGCCTTTAAAAAACTTACGTCTAGGTACTCCTGGTTATAAACTATTTCTTATTTAAACTTATTATGTAACAATTATCTACTAGTGTTCTATATTTTAAATTTAATTAGTTCGTAATTAAATTTAAAAATATAGAATACTAGTTTGATTGTTTATAATAATATGATTGTGTTAATGATTTTTGGTAAGATTCAAAGCCTATAAAAAGTTAAATAAATCATACTTCGTAATTGTATCGTCTCTTAACAAAATGACGAAGAGAATTATTCACAAAAGTAAGAATTAGTTACTGAGTCGAACGCTTTATCTAGATCCATTACTGTTGAGCCACATAACCATTTAAAATAACATAATTTAACGGCTATTTCTTAGGAAAACTGGTACAAAGTTCGTTGTTGCTTAGTCATTATGTACAAGTTAAAGCTAAATGTGACTCACGATACTAATAAACTAAGTGAAATGGAAACTTACTTACTCTATGAATAATTACAGGTTCCATTTAAACCGAAAACATTTTCTTAGACAATGTTATGTAAAACCAAAAAAAGTTATTTACACTAATACTTTCTACTAAAGATGTTTCAATAACAGAATAGAATTCAATAACGGGTACGAGTATATACATATGGAACAAACATACGCACAAATTTTTACCATAAACTCCAGACACACATTCCAAAATCTGACAATATCAACTTTTATGGCTTAAATAATTGCGTCATAGTTATTGTTTTTTTTTTTAGCAAAAATGTATATACGAAAACATATATTACACGTATCTTGCCGTTATGGACGAGTATGTTAGCTGAAATGATATGTAACATAATATTTATACCATTGTTACAAATTGAGTCAACGAAATTCTGAATTCGATACCGGGTTTGCTTTGATGTTGTTATTACAGCGGAATTTAATATATATTAGTCACGTTAATTCTCTGTTTGTGATACCTCATTTGAAAACTCGTAAATCCTTTGTTTCGGAATTACAAAGGTTGGGGTTCGACCTTTTCGGATAAATAATTAGAAGAGTAGTAATCGGCTTATGAACGTAGTTTAAAGCACTGAGTTTTCGAAAGATACTTTTACTTTGGTAAAAATTATATTATTACTTATAGTATGCAAATTAAAAATACTTATAGTAGCAAAACATAATAAAAAAAATATACTTTAATTTTGGACTATGTTTCATTAATATGATTATTGAGTAGGAGAGTTGTAAAGACACAAGACTCAAGATTTTGAGATATTCTTGCACAATTCTAAACACGAAAGCCGGTCTGAAGTTTTACTAAAAAAAAAAAAAAAGAATTGGCTTAACGACTAAGTCTAACAGCCGGGACCTACAATTTAACGTGTCATCCGACCCACGGTAGCGCCCAAATGAAAATGCCACATGAAAAACGTCTATTTGCAATAGCAATGTTAATTTAGAGACCCTCGCACACGGATCGTAAGCTTGGTCGTCTTGTGACGCGTATCACGCGTAACGTATCAACAGGGCGCGCCGACTGCTTCATGTGGACATTTTTCATTCGTTTTTTAATGCTTTTGCCTTACGCACATATGACCTGCTAACGCAACAACGTTGTGTGCGAAGACCCTGTATAAAACAAAGGAATTTTACGCTTCGTCCACGTAAACTCCCATGGTAAAACCCTCATCGATCGATGCAGACCCAAACCTGCAGCGGCGTGAGTCTCCTATGTCGATAGCAAATACTTTTATAGTCGGTGCTTTCTTTATTATATTTATTAATAATGATAATTTATTGGCTTTAGATACATAATAATTACATGATTGAACGAACCATAGGTGCTGATATACTTTGACTGTTTTTTGGCCTCTCCCGCAGAATTTAAATACAGTCAATTAAGGCATACGTATTTTTACGAGGCATGATTAATTTAATTAAAATTGAAAAAAAAAAACGCTCCACTGCAATCTTGTAAATTGAGATCTCAAAATGCTACTCAGTGATAAAAATATCATTGTGATTCTAAATAAGTATTATTCACGCGAAATTACTCAGCAAAAATAATAAAATGTGTAACATAAATAGTATAATATTCGTTTAAAGTTTCTTTTTGGTGTTTCTTTTTTGTTATTTGACCATGAGACTTAAACCTTTCGTTTGCTCTTTCATGGTATTTTTACTGTCAAAAGTGTCGTACAGCCTTAATCACGTACTTTAATAACAATTATTAGTCCTGCGCTTGGGTGTGACGCCGTTAATTTTGTGGGGAAAAAATTGGAACGTGAAATCATATTTATTTATTAAGCATTCATACAGGCTACAAACATACATTTTAAAGTTAGAAATACAATGAATAAATAAATGAATACTAGGACACATTTCACACACGGCCGGTTATTTTCCCCCATTCAAAACCATTTCTAGTTTGTGATGATTATGGTTGAACAGGGAACGAATCCGCAATCCAACACAGAGCCCTCAGCATGGTAGTAGTTCACTTGTGGGAATAAGAAATGTATAATAGTTCATAGTTCATTTATTCATGATAAAAATTATCACATGTCAGAAATTATATAATACGAGTAGTACACTCTAAGTACTAAATATGGCATCTTATTTTTATATATACTCGTAAGGCAACACAATTTTAAAATATTGCTTTTATGGTTACTTAACTTTATTATTTCTAAAATAACTAAACTATATCTAAATGCATCTAATTCAGTAACTTGGATCTTACCAATTTGAGTCTCAATTTTACAATTTAGTTTTATGTTATTTTGTTACTTATATTATTTCTATAATACGAGTAATTAAGACTATTTCTAAATATATTTAGTTCGGTGACTTGGATTGTACTAATTTGAATCTTCTTGAATAAAACGATCTATGAAAATCTATAATATATCTATAGAATATCCTATTTCCAACTAATAAATGCAAAGTTGTGTGTGTATATGTTTGATACATTTTCACGTTTAAATGCCTGAAACTGGCTTGTTCCAGCTTTCAGTTCATGTTCCAGTTGCCGACTTGATAATAAACCATCGAACTGGATATAACTTGATAATTTACCATGTTTCTGCTGCCGACTTGATAATAAACCTTTAAACTGGATTTAACATGATACCTCCCCATGTTCCAGCTGCCAGTATAAACGAGACGTGCATGTTTAACGAGCAATGTGAGGATGTGGACTTCAAGACGGAATGTCGCAACGACCGTTGCACTTGCAAGTTCGAAATGGTACCAGAATTCTCCGTCGACGGCGCTGTTGTATGCAAAGGTAACTTTTATATACAAGCTTAGTGAAACAATAGTAGTTTAAAAAAATAAAAAACACGCTTATCTAGCCGTTTTAAGTGGTTTAAAATCGCGCCAAAAGAAGTCGGTTACAAACAAACATACAAACAAAAATACAAAAATATGTAATAATTTTATCAAATTAGTGTATTGTCATCGGTCCTCAATAAATCTACAAAGTTTCAACGAAATCTGGCCCTTTAAAGTGGGTCAAAATCGCGCCCAAAGAAGTCGGTTACAAACAAACAAACATACCAACAAACATACAAACATACAGGTGAAGCTAATATAAAGCGTGTAAAAAGTAACCGCTAAGGTGATCCAATGCAATTGTTAAGATTAAGTTAAGGCATGATGATAATATGGACAATATCTTAAAACTACAGTTTAATCGCTTATTATACGTATTAGGACACATTTCACAGATGCCACGGCTAGTTAGCCCCATACTTAACTGTTTCTAGTTTGTATTATGGTTGCTAACACAACTGATATACTACATATACTCGTACATATGTTTTGTCGTTATAAATAATAAACGGTTAAAATTATTGACTAAATAGCTTACCGTCTCAAGAATAATTTTAATGCCAATCAGATGCATCAGTATCTCATAAACTGTGAAAAAAACAAAAAAAGAAAAGCTGAAACTAGACAGCTAAAATTAATAGATATTGTGTAATTTATGTTATTGCTTTAACAAAAAAAGCATATTAAGGAGGAAAATGTGTTTTACCATGCCATTTACTTTAAGATAATGCTCCGGAACCCTTCATGCGCGAGCTCGTACTTAGCCAATTATTGTGTTACCTTATGACTGAGTTTAGTGTTCTTTTATTCATCTTACTCGGTTGAGCACTAGCTATTAACTCTGTTATGTGTCTAGCCAAGTACTTTAAAATTAAAATTTGCTCTGGGCTTTGGAGAGCAAAACTTGGATCACCTGAGTTCTAGATACTTGAACTTAGGTCACATATGAGTACATAGTAATTGGAATTTACGTTCTAATTTACATTTTGGTATTTTATAAATACGCAAATGTAAAGCTGAAATATTAACAAGTTTTTATCTAAATACTAGAAGTATCCTGTAGGTTATCTCTCAAGCTTTGGTAATTGACTTGTAACTTGGGTGTTATCAATAAATTATTTGTATTTGTAATTATAGTCCCAACATTTGCAAGTAACGCAAAGAGTTATAAAGTAGCTCAAAAAAGGTTCAACCAAATTTCAACAAAATCAATTCAGCTGTTTGAGCGTGAAGAAGTACTCTTAACAAATATACACACACACACAAACATTCGCATTTCTTTTACACAGGCTTGCCTAAAGTGAGGTCCAGCGGCAAACCAACCTGCCCCATATTATCTCATTTCTGTCTTTGATCCAGTAATGGTGTATATACAATGACATATTTATCCTTAAGTACCTAAATAGTTCAATAAAAATACATTTGATTAGTTTTTTTATTGTCAAATTCAAAATGACTTTATTACAACAATAATAATATTGTAATCCAAGAAATGTGCACCCTGTACTTAGTTAATAATAATAATTTGATTCGATTATAAAATTCGTTTATTCAATTACGTAAACCGCTTTTGAAGTAGTGCTTAAATTAAATTTAGAACTGACCATCACTTCATTTTCCCTTAATCTGGTCTCGCCACGTCTGGTCTCGCTACGAGACCAGATTAACGGTCTGATAACTAGTACGAGACCAGAGGCTTCTATATTATGCACCAATAAATAACTTTTTTTTTTATTTGTAATCGATTTTGATGAAACAATTTGTTTTCCAGCGGAGATCCAGAAGGAAGCGTCCGTGACGACTGTGGACCCGGCTATGATTGGCATTCTCGTCGTGATGGCTCTCATGTTCATCATCATCTGCGTCGTTCTGCGCCTCTTTGCTAGGTAGGTACCTATACTATATACAGGTAGGTAGATAGGTCACTCATAGCCAACTTTACCCACTGCTGGGACAAGGGCCCTTCTTTCAAGAGGAGATACACTAAGAGTTTTACACTTCTAGCTAAATCGGTACTATATGAATTTCGAATGTTAAACTTTTTAGTAATAAAAAAAAAACCAATGCGTTGCAGTCATCTGAATAAATGAAGTCATAAATCATATGTTTTAATAACTGTTATAACTTTTTAACAGTTGTAACTCATTATTGTATTCCTTGGATATATTATAATTGTACCTTAGTGTACTGTAACACTCAATAGGTTTCCCTAATACCACTAGGCGCAACATAAAATTTAATGTTTTAAGTCATAAAATTTAATGACTTAATTACTAGAACCGTTTCATTAGTAAAATAATAGTAAAACGTATAATAACTCTAGTTTAATGGCAGGTTTTAGTTTAAAGTTTGTTGCCTTGCTGTTTGTAGCTTAGATTTTTTTTTTATGATTTCGTGTATTATGTTCCTAATGTTCAATCCTATAATTAAAAATCGGTAAGATTTGTATTATTTTTATTATTACACTCAGAAGCACAACATTATAAAATTTTTAAACGACTAATTTTCAAAAACTCAACTATAGAGCGAATTTTATGTAATCTTGTTTAAGAACGTTTCTTAACACTAAATTAAACATAATAAATTAAAAAACAGTCAGTCCGGACTTTATACGATTTTCCAATCAATGTTATTTTGTCTCTCAAAGCACCGAATTTTGTTTACTAAAATAGCAACTTGTGTGTTTCAGCGCTAGATGGCGCGAGAATCGCACCATCTTCAACACTCCCAACCCTCGACTCATGAACGTCTCCCTGCTGAGGGACTCTAAACTGCTGCATTCTCAGGTGACAGGCAATATTTTATATCCTGATAGCATAACTCGCGTAATAAAAAACATTAGACAGATCGCTTCCTTTTTCTTACACTTTTTCGGTTACACAAGTGATTGCAAATTCCCAAACGCTCAAAATTGCTACAAGCTTGTTTTTCAGACATCGGAAATCTTCACTTTGAATAAAGCCAGAATTACCGCCAGTTTTCTCCCGAGGTTTGTCTTCACCGTAAATAGAGTGCAAATCCATACACAACTTGAAAAACAAGTCAATTTGATTTTCAAAGCCGAGATCAAACCAGGGACCGGATATCAGATTTCCGATACGCACACGTTTTCCCAGTGACCCGTACTTGCTTACGTACGGGTAACATCTTGTTACACATGATACACATCTTGGCATTCTATTTTACTACTATTTTAATACCCAAGTCTCAATATGTCATATGTCTTGGAACTTGCAGGACCGTCGCGGCTCTCGAGTTAGCATGAGACCTCCATCAAGACAGACCAGCCAACACGACCTGCACAAACCACATTCACCGATACCAGGTACTTTCTTTTCTTCAAGGCTTTACAATTTTATTAAACGTAATTAGTAGATTTTCTAATATTATCGATGTGATAGTTAACTGGTTGAAAGTTGAACAACTCTAAGAAGATAAATAATTTAATCAACCTTTACACGACGCGTTTTTTTATCAATTCAGCTAGACATTTGACCAGCAAGACGTATAGAAGGAGGGGCATGATTATTCTGGAATTACTTATTTCAATGAGGCAGCTTGACTAAGCAAACACTAAAATGCTCTAACATTATACGAAAACCTCAAGGGAACGCAACCTTTATTAAGTTTAATAAAACCCGTAGTAACCTAATGGTGGTGGTCGTAGATTCATGTATCGTAGAGTTGTTCAATTTAATTTAAATACTTACCGAATCTGCTACTGTGGTCTAAACTGTATGTGTTAATAGCTTCGATGTTTAAAAATACTTCATCAATATTAAATGTATGTTTACTTCCTCAAAAATATCTAACGAGCTATGCTCACATATATAGCTACATGAATGGAACGGCACCGTTTAGGTCATTTGTAAAAATGCAATAAAATATATACTATGTAACATACTGATGAATTAGAATATAAACTTGTTCAAAATATCCCAAATTAAGTTATACTCATAATAAAACAAGTTTAATTTTACAAATAGATAAAGCTCTTTCAAAAGACTTTCGTTCGAGAAGTTTAGTCCCCAATCCAAGTCAATGTATTCGCCAAGTCTTATGCCGCTGCTGACTTGACATGTTTTCGACCATTTACATTGGCTTCTGGGTCCGCTTTCATCAAATAACATGAAACGTATAAGGTTGACATATGTCCCTAAAAGTCATGTTGACATTTTATGTCGCTTTGAACCAAAGTCAGAAGCGAATATAATTCGTTTTGAGGCACTGTTCCCTAAATTTCGTCTATCAAAATTATTGGATTTAGCATTCACTAAATTAGCAATAGCCATTTTGTTTACATTAATCATCAGAATACAGAAAGAACCAGAAGCCGCGTTCATCTGTAATAGCGAGCTACACGCTGTGTCCAAAAATCAAAACAATGCCCCCCGCCCGCGTCACTTCCCACCCGCGTAATGTTCTAGCTCAGGCATTATGTGCCCGTTTTTAGGGTAAAATTTGGGAGTCCAGGAGGTGAGATAATAATAGAATAAAAATTGTCCTAATCTATATTATATGAACATTAATCTTAGTATAAGTGTCAAATCATGTATTTGTTCCCTTGTTTTAGACACTTGTGTTGTTTTCTGAAACCAGAGTGGATAACATTACGAAAATGGACAAAACGGTGCCGTTCCCTTTAAACCAGCTAGAAACCTAAATGCTAACATTCATAATTATTTCATGTATCAGCAGCACGTCACCAAAACCATCAGCTACACCGAAAGCCCTCAGGTTACATTTGATTTTGATTTTGCTTCTTAGTGGCTGTAGGACACTAAACACAGTAAGGTGCTTTGTCAATGCTGTAATATCTTCAAATGGGTGATACTAATTAAAAAGTTTGGTCCATCTAATCACACAAAATGTAATAAACCTTTCCGCATGGGTCATAAGCGTTGTTGTCTTTTGTCGCGTTTCTGTTCTCCTCCAAGAGTCTTATTCCTCATTACTGAGAATCGTGGCTCTTACGCAGAAGTGGATCTTCTCGGAGAGAATTCTTGGGCTAGTGCAAAGAAGTGAATGCTCAGACCCTTCCGTGTTTTAATACATCATCATCATCATCTACGGCCGATTCTATCCCACTGCTGGCTGGTCTCTCTCCTGTCATTCATTCCATTTGTCTCGGCCCTCTGCCAATCTAGTCTAGGTTAGACCCGCGACAGCTGTAATGCCTCTGAGCCATCTTGCCGCTGCACGACCAACGTGCCACTTCCCAAGCCTAGCCAATTGTGTCAGTGTTCGTCCGCTTTCAATATTTCAATGAATTCTTCCTGTTTCTTAAAGTCATAATTTCGTAAATCAAGTTAGTAATAGTATAATAGTCTTTTATTGTGTGTGATTGGATGGAATCAAATTACACTGATAGAAAACAGTTGAAAAGCGTCACAAGCATGAAATTTTAGTATGGAGTGAAATGGTAGGAATGCAAAGAATTTTCTGTAGTGGCAATAATTTATAAGATTTTGTTTGCTTCGCAACTTTTGAATTGTATATTCGGCCATATTTATTTGGTTGACAACTAAACAGAGTGACTTCACACTTTCACGTTTAAATATACGACATATAAAACAGGTTAGTTTTAGATATTGAAGAGTGATTGCAATTTAATTGTTTATTCTTATAGAAATGGTTATAATTGTATTTAAGGACATTTAATCCAATTGACGTTGAAATATCTTAGCGTTCTTAGTTAACTTAGATAAAATAATTATTTCATGCGATACCTTTGCAAACTTAGCAAACATATTTCAAAATAATAAAATTTTAGTCATAAGCATGGTCATTATTAGATATAATTTCTTCTCAGATTTCTTGTAAATATAGACCTTTTTAGTACCTTACTAAGAGAAATATAACCTTAGTACCTACCTAAAAACTTTATTAAGATTGAATATGAAAATCTTGTTAAACTTGGTACGAGAATACATTACCCGCAAATAGTAGCTAAACGAAATAGTTTCTCATAATAAGCTAAAAAAAGCATGTCCTTTTAGAAACAAACATGCCATACCTTGAGCATGCTTTTGCTATGTTGTTGATCTGACATGTATTATTTAATAGTGTATTAAAGTAAATGTTTGACATTGCAGGGTCTCGCCGAGGGTCTCGAGCGAGTAGTGGACATTCCGCCACATCGCTCCGGTCAGCAACTCTTCGCTCGCCTACCACACCAGGTCCTACTTCGGTGACCGTAGAAATACGCGCTCCAGACAACTAAACAAAAGACGATAGCACAAAGATTAAACCTACGGTATCGATACAAAAAAATGATGTAACAAACGAAGTACAGACTTCAAAACAAAACATTCGTCACAAATACGTTTTGTATACTCAGTCCAACGTTTACAAAATTTGTGATATATATTTACCAGTCGTTCAACACTAGGCTTATATTCAGTAAAAATAATTCATGCACCGCAAATTATACTATAAACATTCATAAAAAAATATTTAGCCACTTAAAAAGTGCCTCTAAATCAAGACACATAAACGTTTGAACCTCATATATTTTCAGCAATAGGCTTAAATGATGAAATGAAACTAGAAATAAAGCAGTTACAAGTTATTTTAAATTAGATAGTAATATCACGTTCACAAATCAGAATATTTACGCAACAATTTAGATGTAGAGCACAGTTTAATATTTTAGTGAGTTAAGATAGGTTTAGGAACTTTAGCTTTTTTAGCGTTAGAATGATCGCTTTTTGGCAAGTTTCTGTAGTTCAATAGTTTGGAAGTCGATTACTTATAGATAAGTCTAATGTTAATTCTCGTTTCGATCTTCTTTTGGTGTTAAACGAATGCTAGATTTTGTGATTTCCTGCCTTAGAATTAGCTTACATATAAGCGTAGAACTTAAATTCATTTACGGGGACCATCTCTCTTTGCGGGAGTGATCTGAGTTTCAGAAGATGGGATATAAGGAGGAGGGAAGCTTCGACGCTGCTTTCTATAACTATAAGACTTTTAACATAAGCCTTAGAATTAAGGAGCTAATTTCTTAGCTTTTCTTTAGTACATTCTACGAGAGAGAACGTTGTGAGTCAGGTGTAGGGTTAGTTCGAGATTTCACTAAAGTTAGTTTTTTACTTCTTTTAAAAAAACTCTGTGTAAATCGGGGAAATTTACACAAAGTTTCGACGTAAGTTGTTACCGCACTGTGCTTCGACCAATCTAAATGTTTTTGCAATGCGCACAAACTGTAGAGACAAGTTACTCCGACAAATCTTTGTATCTTTAGGACTCCAATTAAAAGTGTGGTAAAATATTAAATTAAATTAATGTAACCAATCATTTTCATAATCCGTATCGGGTGTGCTTCAATTACGGGGAAAATTTGAGGTAAACTCGATACAAAACTCTGTCATTTTCCCATTTTAACTTAAAATATTATATATTAATTAATATCATTGCAAAGAATTACTGATATAAGCTATCTTATTTAAATGTTTTTGGAAATAATGCTCACTTCGTGAAATGTACTTCGAACACTGTGCTAATCATATGTACCTTAATTCTATGCTGTAATTATTTAAATATATGAACTTTTATTATAACTTATACTTCCGAATAGTGTTGTTTTATTTCATGGACTTCGAATCCACCATTTTTTAACTGGGAACTTTCATTCTAAAAAAAAAACTTATAACTTTCATATACATTTAATGTATTCATTTCTTTTTTACGCATTTGGTTTTCTTCATTAAATTGTATCAACCAGTTTTGTTTATTTAAAGTAAAAAAATGTAATTCGAGTATTTTTATAACTGAATAAATATTATTTAATAAAGTAAATAAAATTAGGATCTACACAAAAAATAAAAACTTATATTACAAATAACCTTTACCTAAGTCTGTGTCCGTATGTAAGATGTTTTTCGAAAAATAATTTTCTTTCTATAGAAAAAGTGTTATTTCACCATAACAAAAATGACCATAAATGTATATAGCATCGTATATTATTATGCGTATCTAATTAATACGTACCTGACCAAGCTCCTTACAACTAACGCCATCTACATTTTGATTCTACAACTAACTTTCAGTAAAGCTTACAGGATGTACTACGTCACATTAAGGAAATTCCTGTTGAATGAGGATGGATGAAGGAGGATTCTGTTTCAGCTGTCAGCACTAGAGGGCGCAAAATAGTATTGGTCACGTTAAAAGGAAAATATTAATAAAATTAGTATTATTTTTCATTGCATTGACATTTGGAATAATCAAATAACTATGAGTAGTGAATCCTCTACAAACTATTCGTAAATTTTTGACCTAGCTCAGTTTAAAATGTGACGGTAGATAAGGCGGTCAGACTTAAATTTATTTACCTCTTACTTAGTAACAAGTTATATATTATTTATGTATTTGAATTCCCATAAACACTTATGTTATTACACCTCGTCATTATGTTCTTTCTTTGTGTTCTTTCTTGCAATTGGTTGCCTGGAAGAGATCGCTATTAGCGATAAGGTCGCCAGTTAAGGCACTAGCTTTTATGTATTTTATGTGTTTTCTGTAAATTGTTCCATTTTTTTTGTGAGTGTTTTAATAAAGTGTTTATCTATCTATCTATATTTTTAAATAACGATTTAAAAACAAAACAAATTTTGAGCTTGGGAATTCTCTGACTGAGGCTCTTTCTGTAGTTCCATCTTGAAATCTTCAAATCAAGAGTAAATAGGTTATTTCGAGATAAGCGTTACAACTTAAATGTCATATCTGATTCAGGCAAGCTGTGGTCACACAAAAACCTACAACACACAAAAAAATTAAAAAAACTAATAGTGTTTTTTTTTTACGAGGCCACCATCGGAATACAAAGATGTAAGTATATGTATATTTTTCTCTAGCTTACTACAACGTAGGCCGCAGCGCTGCATGACATCAGACAAGCTGTGGTAAAACAAAATCCCTCAACTTACAAAAAAATAATTTGCAAAATAACTTACAAATAATAATACTTTAAAACTTGGTACTTTAAAAAAAAATAAAGATTTTAAGTTTTCTCTTTACAAACTGGATCAGCTAACTGGCATTTTTTATGACACGAGTGATCTCTATTCCCTTTTTAAAAATAGTATAGTACAGCGCTATTCAAAGATTCGAGTGCTCTATTTCCAGTCCATTTTCCTTAGAAGTTGAGAAGCAAATATCGCCCTCCTCTACACACTGCATACCTAGACGTGCCTATAGATCTGTAAACAAGCCCCAAGCATTGAATGTGAGTCAAGCAGCTTATTCTCCAACTAGGACGCTGGAAAGTTGGAATATTTTAGCTTCGCTTGCATGGATCTTAGGAAATATGGCGCTATTTTTATTTTACGCTTGAATTGCTGTCGTGGTTGGTTTTAAATTTTAACAAGGTTAATAAGATGTATGTGAAAAATGTGGCAATTTTTTTAAAGAATAAATGAATGGTTGTAAATTATAATTCAGAAAAAAATAAAATTTAAATCCACCAAAAGTAATTTAGAAAACCACTCCGGACAGAACCTGACGGAAAGGTACCCATGACGCTCGTGGCATTGCCGCGTTGTATGGCTATGGATAACCTTTGCAGCTTTGCTAAATTATGAAGGTAAAGTATATGTTAGTTTTGAATCTTTTTATTATGTTGTTTATTACCTCTTTTACTATAAATGGGTTTGCGCTTGATCACAATTCATCTGATGGTTAGTGACATTATTATCTTAGATAGAGTGCGCTTACCCAAAAACCTGCGCACGCTTACATTCTTATTATCATTTATTTTACTCTACCACATTACTCCGTTAACTTAATAGTTAACAACGGAGTAATGAGTTTGTTTATTTCTTTAGAAATAGGTTCTCGATTCATCTACATGACTGTATTTTGTCTGTATCCACTCATAACTTGAAAAATAAGTCATTGGTGTGGAGCCGAGATCGAACCAAGGGCCATGTGATTGAAAAGCAGACGTACCGACGTTACCACCGAGCCCTGGGATCAAATATATACATTTTTGATCAAAAACCGAGCCACACTCTTTTTCGTTAATAAATAGAAGTAAATAAATAAAAAAATACTATATATACAAACAAACAGGTGTAAATAAGTCTCGCACAAACTGGCGCGTACTTCCAAACTTTCTGCAGTTGCACTGTGTCATCTCGCAAGTTATTTCTACATACACAGGGTTAGTAGTGAAACAAGCAAAACTTTTATATCAACAACGAAGTATAAAAAATAATTGGCCAAAGTAGGGTATCTATTTTTATAGATTGGCCATTTGTGGCCAATTGCGAGTAAGCAATGGCAAAAAAACACGTTTGTTGGATATTAGCGTGGTTACAGACAGACAGATAGAGTGTGGTTCGCTGGGAAAAAGTCTGCTTTTCAATCAGACGGCTGGTTCGATCCCGGCCCTGCACCAATGACTTTTTTTCAAGCTATGTGTGGATTTGCACTCGCTTCACGGGGAAGGAAACCAACATGTTTGAGGACCACAATATCTAAAGACCTGTGTCATCCGCCAAACCGCACTTGGCCAGCGTAGTAGATTATTGCCAATATTTATCACCTAGCGAAGGAACGCCCCGATTCTCAGCAGTTGGAACTCTGAGAATATAAATAATTAGTGTACTATCGCTAATGACAACCTCGTTGGCGTAATGGTTATTATGCCAGACTGACAATCAGAAGGTTCCGGGTTCGATTCCTGGGCCGGCCAACATTTTTGTGCTTAACTAAATTTGTTGGCTGTGGGTCTGAGTGTTAAATATGTATCTATATAAAATATGTAGTTATTATGTTAGCAACCATAATACAAACAAGAAATGGTTAAGTGTGAGGTTAACAAGCCGTGTGTGAAATGTGCCTCAAAATAACTTTTTTTTTACTTTATTTGTTTGTACTGGTAACCCTGTAAGCCAGTGTTATGAGTTGACTTTGTGTTTACCTTATTTATTATTCAGTGTTGCCCACAGCAGCGTTCATTATACTCCGCACCGGTTTTGAAGTTTTGCTAGTTTTGTAACTAGGGAGTCTAGTTTCCGATTGTGGGCGCCGTGCGGGGGTGGTTTTAGGGTTCTTTGTTGAGTGATTGGAACCTTTTATTATATCACAGAATATAAGTAATTGACAGAGGTGTTGATCAAAAATTTGTTATATCGTTTGCTTACTGGTAAAAAATGGTAAATGCATATTTCAATGAACGGAGTCCGAGTAAAATCTGAAATATGTATGTCCTTTTACTAGCCATTTGACAGCAACAAAGCGCGTAACTACACGACACTCTGGCCTTTTCTTTTGTTGACGAGGGGGATATCTTTGACAAGATATCCGGCCACAATACGGCGCAGCCAGGTTATGTGGGATTTGTATCCATTATAAAATTGTTTTAAAAAACAAACAACCGACTTCAAAAACACAACTAAAAAGGGAAAAATAATTTTAAGCCTAAATCAAATCAAGAATATATAAATAGAATAGGAGAGTTTATTTCATGTACTTATAATAAACTATTTGCAATTTTTACTAATCCTGTATTCTTGGAGTCGGTGCCAGCAAAGAAAGACAATTGAAAATAGTTTTAATTTGTTCTTATTAGATGGCACCGACTTCAAGAATACAGGATTACTAAAAATTGCAAATAGTTTATTATAAGTACATGAAATAAACTCTCCTATTCTATTTATATATTCTTGATTTGATTTAGGCTTAAAATTATTTTTCCCTTTTTAGTTGTGTTTTTGAAGTCGGTTGTTTGTTTTTTAAAACAATTTTATTTTTACATTTTTAGTGGTTGGTAATGATATTTTGTTTAAGTTTTAGCTATGGAGAGCCAAATAAACTTCACGATGAAAAAATTTGGCGTGTGCCAGGCAGGCAACCAATTGGGAGCAAATCGAGCTGGATGCGAGCGAAGCGAGCGCGAAAATTTTCACCGTATTTGTTCGAACCGTTTGAACATAAAGAAGTCCAAAGCAGCACAAATTACATAATGTTTGTTGTGTTAAAACTTACTAGAACCAAGTGCGAGTGAAAAGAGGTGGATGCGAGCGAAGCGAGCTACGCGCGAGCGAAGCGAGCGCGAAAATTTTCACCGTATTTGTTCCAACCGTTTGAGCATAAAGAAGTCCAAAGCAGCACAAATTACATAATGTTTGTTGTGTCAAAACGTACAAGAACCAATTGCGAGCGAAGCGAGCTGGATGCGAGCGAAGCGAGCTGGATGCGAGCGAAGCGAGCTATGCGCGAGCGAAGCGAGCGCGAAAATTTTCACCGTATTTGTTCGAACTGTTTGAGCATAAACAAAGCAAGCACAAATTATGTAATATTTGGAGTGTCATAAGCCCAGAACATCCTGAGGGAAATTCGAACGAAGCGGGATAACTCCTAGCGAAGCGAGCGCGTAAATATTTTTCTTATCCGTTCGAGGGTCTTGTCTATTAATATATCAAATTTTACAGTTCCTTCTTCCACTAAGTATGACCCAAGTGGCCAAGCTCTGGCGTCGAGAGTTTTTCAAGCCCCTGATTTAGTTTGACCCCTGCTTGTACTAAGAGTAGTGGTCCAGGCCCAACAAATTAACGTGTTATCCGAAGCACAGTAACGCCCAGATGAAAATATCATATTTTTTTATGGAAGTCTTGTGCATGGTTACCCATCCAAAGACTGGCCGCATGGGCCGTTGCTTAGCCTCGATGTTCGCGTCAGATTACTTTTGTTAGCCAGGCTGCTAATTTTATAAGCGAAATCTGTATTGCCGTATGAGCGCGAAGAAGTAAAATAGGTTATCCAGTTATTTGGGCTTCCCACGGGAATAGCAATGACTTTTAAGATAAAAAGTAACCTTCGTGTTATACAAGGTCTAGTCTACCCCCTATATCAAATTTTAGCGAAATCAGTGTGTCATGTGTTATTTGGTGCATCCCACGGGAACAATAATTATTTTCGGGATAAAAAGTAGCCTATGTGTAAACACATAGTCTAACCTATCTTCATTCCAAATTTCATCAATGTCAGTACAACCGTTCGAGCGTGAAGAAGTTAAAAAGATTTATATGTTATTTAGTGCATCCCACGGGAATAGTATTTATTTTCGGGATAAAAAGTAGCGTATGTGTTAACACATAGTCTTACCTATTTTCTTCTCAAATTTCATGAATATCAGTACAGCCAAACGAGCTAGAATCTCTCTTCATGCGTAAAAATAACCTAACTTTTTAGGTTTTTCTTCGATTTCCCTAGGAGCCCATCATCAGAACCAGTTTTGGTGACAATGGGACCAATTCAGAACCATACTCTTTCAATTAAAAAAAGAATTTTGAGAATCGATCCACAAATGGCTGAGAAATCGGTGAACATACATAAAAAAAAAAAAATACATACACGTCGAATATATAACCTCCTCCTTTTTGAAGTCGGTTAAAAACCCTCCCGGTGTTCTGCCTATGTACTAAACAGACGACTCCGGGTTCTTACGGATCTCTGGCTTAAGGTGGATAGGTAATACCTAGTCTCTTATTACTGGCATTCAAAGAAGCTAACATCTAACACACCGTTAGATTAGGCTAGAATTAATGTTACGAAATCAAGCGTGCTCGGTCTTAGGCTGTATCCTCACAATTTCTATGCAAACCATCAGTTAGTGGGAGCCGCCATCTTAGATTTATTTTTGTAAAACGTAGCTAAGCACACTTTCGATGAATACTATTATTTAACAATCAAGACATCCGTTTGATAACGATGCCGCAGACTAATACGCACATAGACTCTTATTGTTGCATACTATTGACGAATTTCTTAACAATAAACATTTTATTTCTGCATGCAAATAAACCGGCTCACTTCTCATGTGTTGTGATACTCGAACAAGGTCCATTATGAGATACTTACTTTTAAATGTATAAACACCATAATTATGTAACTATAATGAAGCAATAAATGTATTTGACTTTGACACGTCCAGGTTAAAAACCAAAACCTTAAAACAACAACAAAGGTTGAAAGCACTAAAATCTCCACCGTAGTAGAGCTACAGAACCCACTCACGTGCACTGAGTTTGCTCCTGCCAAGTCTATTTGTTCATAGCAAAGGTATTATCGCATTCTCTTTTGACGTTGGGACTTTGTCCTGAAAATCTTTTGTTGGAAATAAAATAGCTACTGCGGGTGGTTAAAATAAATTTGCTGCAAGTTTTTTGAGCTAATAAACACGAATTCTCTCTGGTTACCGGACTGCTGACTAGAGGGTTCGATTCTTGGCACGGTGAACATCTTTGTGATGAACTAAATATGTTGGATGTCGGTGTGGGTGTTAAATATGACATCTTTATAGTATTAATGTATGTATATGTAGTGTATCAGTTTTGTGAACAAATACAAACTAGAAATGGTTTAGTATGGGGCTAAATAGTCGAGTGTGAAATGTGTCTTAATATTTATTATTATTATTTCCACTATTTACCCTCTGTTATTTTCTAAAATGCCATTTAGTTTGTAAGTCAAAATTGTGTTTAGTAGAGGACAACATATGGGCTGCAGTAAAATAATGGTATTTTCCTCTGTATCAGTATCTATATCAGTTTTTTTTTATTTTGAAAGTTAAAATATACGTATACAGCTATAAACACAATTCTGTAACTATTTATTAGTATGAAGTACATTTTTGCAGCACTCATTTATACGCGTATTTTATTTTGATGTAATTTATCCTGGTCAATTTTATAGAAGTTATATAAAGTTAAAATATATAATATGTAAAGTATGTTGGAAACTTTCAAATTTCAGGCGCCCTCTTTCTGTATAAGATTGCATATAATGTCAAAGATTATGAAAAAAAATCGCATGGACCGCTCTTGTATCCCTCCGTAAAGCCTCTGTAGGTTTAAAGCTTATAAAAGGTATGTTTTAATTCATTTTAACTTCAGCGTTCTTAATTCAAAGTCTAAACGTCCCAATCACACCCAAAATTTGATTTATCCAATCGTAACGACCAATCAGGATTATTCGATTGCGTATCCAATAAAATCAATTTCCTACAACCTAATTACACAAAATTACACGTTGTTTAATTAAAATCTACATTCTAATTTCCTATCATCGTCCATACAAATTAGGTATAGACTTAGTAGTTTATTGACTAACTATGATAGTTAGTAGTATCATAGATAAAGTATATGTAGTATTCTACATAATGGTAGATATTCTAACAAACACGATTATACTAAATTTAAGGTAGCCTTGTCACTTTTCATCATTAGTGACTAAAAAGAGAGGACACGATCTGAATCATACTAAAATTTCTTAAATTTCGCGTTAAATATGGTAAACGTAGAAAGTTTTTGAGCAGATGTAAATCGGTGCATTCTAAAATCGCCTAACTTTCCATATTTGAAATAATTTTAGTTGATTTGTCTTTGTTCAGGTCGTGTCTTCTCTTTTTAGTCACTAATGATGAAAAGAGTCAGTGCTACTTTAATTTTAGTTGAGCCGTGTATACGCCAAAATTGCCAACAATTTGTTGAAATTTGAAACAAACAATAGTGTTACTGTATTTTTTTGCGTTTAGTTTATATAGGTTTACATTTTGTATTTTCATTTCTTCCCGTTAAATTCTTCTTCGTATGGGCTAAGTGCCCTGGTTTCGAGTCTGGTTTTCGAGTCGAGAGTTTTCAAGCCGCCCGAAGGCCTCTGGCTTAACGTCTGCTTGTACTAAGACAAACAGCCGGGACCCACAATTTAACGTGTCATCCGACCCACGGTAATGCCCAGATGACTTGTGCATGGTCACCCATCCAAACACCGTCCGCATCGACCGTTGCTTAGCTTCGATGATCGCGTCAGATCACCTTAGCTAGCCGAGTTACAGGCGCCACTTTTTGTGAAATAATTATCATAGTTTGATTACCGGTGGGATGATTTAACTGGTGCGTTGTGCGTTTAACCTATAATGGTGTCCTATGACCAATCAATGCGCATTTTTCTCTCTGACTTTAAGTGAATGGTAACTGGTATTGGATGGGTAATTTATGCAATTGACCAATGAATTATGTATGGAGGTCTGATGAGAATAACGATCTATGAAGCTACTACTGGATCACATGGAAACGGGTGACCAAATTAGTTATGACATAACACTGCTCTACAATAAAATACTTGAATTCCCTGTTCCCCAATGACTATAATCTAGCGATTTTCAAGGCGAGAGTGAACCGGTTCCTTCTAGGTAAGCGCGTTTCACCGTAGACCTCAATGTCACTTACCATCAGGTGAATTGTGGTCAAGCGCTGACCTATTTAGAGTAAAACAAAATCAAAAAAAATACTTTTCAATTTGTTGCCCTGGATATCATCGAAAATTGTTACGATAATGTTAAGTACCCTAAGATTACGAGCATATTAATATGAGCTCGAGCTCGATACGTATTTTTATGATTTTCCGTTTATATTTACACAAAGAACCGAAATTAGTTTGAAAGTTTAACAAAGCTAGATTACATCTTACGTTCATCTAGTACTAAATATGTCATGAAAAATTAATTACAAATTTTATTTTTATTTCATATAACTGTTATGATTTTGGAAATTGAATCTTGAACATTTTATCAGATTTTTTTTTTCAAAAGAAATCTGAGCTTATCTTACAAAATTATTGATAGTTTGAAATTTTACATTAATAAACCCAAAAACTCTTTCATATCTAGGGCAACAAAACCACTGTAGAATTCGACTATAATTTTAGATAAAATTAATTTTTTTTTTCAAAATAAATGTAACACGTGATAGCTAACATGGGAAATTATATTATTTTATAATGCTTTGATATTATTCTTAATAACATGAAATTAACAGATTTGCTTGAAAAAATGACAAAACGAATTTCCAGAGAATGAACTACACTAGCAAAATCGTAAAAGAGTGTCAAAATAAAAAAGAGCAAAATTCCGCAGCCAACTAGATTCTCTCTATTTCGACTCACACGAATGCCATCGTAACTCCCTAAACAAGAAAAAAGCTCGACGTTCATATATCACCTAAAATAAGTCGTCCCCTCTATGGTAAAGATCCACTAAGCTATAAGGCACTGGCCACACTTTCGATTGTTTTCTGCCGTTTTTCAAACCCTTAGACCAAGTATTATAATAATAAGTTTACGAGGTTACGATTGTCTTCTAACTCGTCTATATAACAAAGATAGATAGGTAGCTCTACAGAATTTTCAACTAGCTTTATATTAACATTTTAGAAAGAAAGAAGAAATGATTGAATTGAATTGTTGAAAAACTTATACAGTGTTAACTCCATGTCACGTCTCTCGATTTAACGACAAACTCTCTAAAGCGTCGAAATCTATTGGCTTTAGTTGGTTAAGGTTATATTCCATACAATGATATTATATTCTCTCCATTTAACGACCACTATAACGCCATAAATGCACAGTGACTCTATATGACAACACTGAAGGGTCAGTGTTGTCATATAGAGTTTATAATGTACATAAATTTTATTTATTAATATCACGAAGATCTCGTTTATATTAACTAGCAAAATTACATTTTTTTTCTACATTTCATTCTTTCAATTTTGTTTGCATGGTGTGAAAACATTATATAGTGCGCGCTTGGCTAGCAACCAACCACACTCAAATTAAAAAATCTGTTGGCATGCACATAACGGTGGATTCCGGCAGCCTCCTCGAAAGCCATTTATTCCATACTAGGCATACTACAACTTTGTGAAATATATTTCGAACGCGCGCACTAATCTCGTCGACGATGGTCCGTGTAACACTCGCTCCTGATGATGGTGCTCGGAAAGCACCGAAACTGTTGGACTCATTCCAACTTTTAATAATAAGTAAGTATGACCGTTTTCTACGCGGAAATATTAAGATGCCTTACGTGAACAGTTTACAGTGTTTGTAAAAATATGTTTGTATTTTATAACTTAGGGTCCGTAACTTTGAATCAATATCCGTACTACCGTTTTTTTCATGCGTGAATGCGACATTTAGTGTAGTTGCGACAAAACCACTAATTGTCGCATCCACTCATGGTAGTGCGTTTCACCCTTTATTCGCTCCCGTAAACCGACACCCGCGAGCGTAACAAGACATATGAAAACGTTGATATACGAATAAAAAAGCCTTCGACATCGATTTGGGGGTGTTCTATCGGAAATTATGTGTGCAGGAGGATCGGGCGTGGGAGGGGAGGACCGGAATCCAAACCTTAGGCACATTTAGGGGATTTTAGATAAAGAAAAAATACAAATATAAAATAGTTTTTTTTGTGCCTACATATTCAATACAAGCATTCCATATGCTACTACTAATAATGATTCATTCTTCTTCTTCTTCTTAGTTGTAACTTCATTACTGAAGGTCGTGTCTAATACGGAGTGTCGATCACTCGGTTAACAATGGTCTTCCACTGTTTCCTGTCCTCGGCGGTCTTTAAAGCTTCGGCAATAGGTAGGCCAGTGAGCGTCTTTACGAGGTCTGACCAGCGGGTAGGAGAGCGACCTCGTGCTCTTTTTCCGTCAACTTGGCCAACTACCACGAGCTTCTCGAGGCAATCAGGGTTTCTTCGAGCGACATGTCTAAAATATCTGAGAATTCGCTGGTAGCAGAGAGTGGAAAGCCTCGTGGTTATTCGGAGCTCACCAAGAATAGACACATTGGTGCGGAATGATTTATTCTCATTCTACTGAATTATTGTGGAATTATTATTAAAGTTTCACCACAATTCCACAACGAATGTTTGTGGAAGTGTGGTGCCGAGCTAGGTCTCCTCAGAGATGCTAATAATAAAATATGTCATAGTATATAAGGCCGACTGAAGAAGACATGGATAGAGTATGTGAATGATGACATGAGAGAGAAAGGAGTGAGTATAAAGATGACGGCTGCATTGCTGAGACTTGGGCCCTTCTTTCACGAGGAGAGAGATGCTTAGGTCTACCAAGGCGTCTGTAGCTCGGCCAACTGAAGTAATCCAAAACAGTAGATTACATAATAAATAAAAAAATAGTTATACACTTACATACACCTATGTTCTTCACTAATTTTATTACAAGATATACAAATTACAAGGTTACAAAATAATGGATTTACAAGCTGTCTTATGTGTTACAGTATGCAGTTGCACTCTTGGGTTTGTTACAATTATTGCTAGCAGTTGGTTTGGATCACAATGAATTAATGCATAATTTAATTAAAACCATATCATCGTTTTTTATTTTATTTTGTTTTAGGGTTCCGTACCTAAAAGGTAAAAACGGGACCCTATTACTAAGCCTCCGCTGTCTGTCTGTCTCCAGGCTTTATCTCAGAAACCGTAATAGCTAGAAAGCTGAAACTTTCACAAGATAATATGTATTTCCCGTGCCACTGTAACATCAAATACTAAAAATAAAAAAATAAAATACTAAGGGTCTTCATACAAAAAACGTGTTTTTTTTCTCCTTTTTTGTTATATATCAATAACGGTACTATGCAGATACCTAAAATTTTCACGGAATGTACAAATGTAGATCACCTTTCAAATTAAATTATGAAATTAAAGTAAAATAAATATTTGAGAGGGGCTCCCATACAACAAACGTACGGAACCCTTCATGCGCGAGTCCAACTCACACTTGGCCAATTTTTTTTATAGCCACAAGGTTGACATACAATACAAAATACAGCTCAATGTACAAATTCAATTGACATCCCCAGTCTCGAGTCGATTGTAACGTAGATAACATAAGTACACACTCAAAATAGAAAGATGATATGCGGAATGGAGTAACATTATCGCGATCCATTGAATGCGATCAAACGATGACATGTTCAAGGAAACGCTTCATTTTCATACGTCTTTCTTCAAAGGAACTTTTTTTTTTTATATATAGGCTAGTCACTTACGGTGGTGAGAATTTATTTGTTTGACTATGTGTAATGTGTCTACTGGTTTTGAATTTTCGTGATTTAATAAATCAACCAAAAACGAAAAAAGGAAAACATAGCCATGGCAATAAAAAATAAAACTACAGACCTGTTCTTTTATTCTGCTTAAATATTCTCATGGTGGTTAATTTATTTATTGAATTTAATTTAAACGGTCCATAGACCAATTACTTAATAACATACGAGTAAATTTTATAAAAAGAGTTAATCATAAATCTGTTGTTTCATTTTACTAAAATAACCTCATGGTGGTTAATTTATTTATTTATTGAGTTTAATTAAAACGGTGCATAGACTTATTACTTAATAGCATACAAGTACATTTTATAAAAAGAGTTAATCATAAATCTGTTGTTTCATTTTACCAAAATAACCTCATGGTGGTTAATTAATTAATTTATTGAGTTTAATTAAAAGGCGCATAGACTTATTACTTAAAAGCATACAAGTACATTTTATAAAAAAGTTAATCATAGTCGTAATTAGTTCCATTAATTTAAGACAATAATCATCACGATACATAAAATTGTACACATATTTAAGTAAAACTTAAAGTACTACAAATCTAATTAATATGAGTCATAAATTACATAATAATTTTAAAATTCAATACGGTTTTGTGTCACGTAAATGTTTTTTATGTATTGTTTTTCTTTGTTGTTCGTGTCACATAATAAAAGATTCTTTCTTTCTTCTTCTTTCTTCCAAATTATATAAACTTAACCTATTTCTTTCGGAAAACCAAACTGGATATTGAATTCACGGTAGCTTTACAGCTACCGGAATTATAAATGTCCCTCGTCCCTCCATAGATTACCCGCTTGTACTCATAAATTTTGTTTAAATAATAATAGTTACCTACGTCACCGTACTGACTGCGGTCCACGGATGGATTTATTAGAAAGTTGGCGAAAGTTCCAAATTGCAAATTTGGGATTGAGCTTTTAGCGGGGACGTTATTAAAGCTTTTTTATTTTTTAGTATGGGAGAAAAATATTATATATATGGAAAAATAAAATATTTAAAATTCTGCGTAAATTATAGGGAAAGATTTATTTCAGTTTTATTATTATTGATTCAGTTTTAAGGCGCAAAATAGCATATTTTGGTAAATTCTGCTCAAATGTAATTGTTTTCATTATCTAGAATCGGTAGAACTTTTAATTTCAATATTAATAAGTGTCGATTTTATATGAATAAATTACGTAAAATTCTTTCGCGTTTCGCTCAAATAATATTAATAAAGTTAGCATATATAAAATTTACCATCTTTTTCAAAAAATCGTTGTTTCTTTTAGTTTCCGACTGTCACACCAGTGTCTAAATAAAACTTTTTTTTATTTTATATTTCTTTAGATCGGTTTTTCCAAACAGAGAAAGTTGGCACAATAGCTGATTTAATTACCACTCGCAGAGATCAAAGAGCGTCGTGTTGGAGAAGTAAGTTTACACCGAGACGGACAAAAGGACGTATCAAGGGTGCTACTAGGGATTTTAATATTATTTTATTTCAACATGTCACAATCGAGTTTAAATATTAGAAACTAGCGAGCACGCATCATAATATAATATTAATAATCCGATTTATGGAGCGCAAACTTGGTCTTTGACAGAAGATCAACAGTTCGCCCTCGGGGTCTTCCAAAGAGCCCTGGAGCGCAGTATCCTTGGCGTAAAGCTGTCATATCGCACTCGAAACACCATACTGCGATCCAGAACACAAATACCTGATGAGAGGCGAAAAGCTGCAAATTTAAAGTGAATTTGGGAAAAAATATGGGAATAAACAGATTTGTTCATATTCTGTGGGAGAGACCATCGGTGCTGAATCATAGTTTGATAACTAGTTCAGCACTGATGGTTCAAATAAAATATGTACCTTCTGTATCCTATGTCAATAAAGATATATAATTATTATATTCCTAGCAGAAATCTCTCCTGTTCTTAAGAATGAAGCAAGCGATGAGTCTCTGCTTTTCCGCTGCATTTTTTTTATACATCTGAATTATTAGATATTGGTTCTTCTTACCTGTGTAGAGATTGTAATTTTTATTTGATTAGTAGTGACGAAAGGTTATATCTGTAAAAAAGAGGCGTCAATTAACCGAATTTTCTTTCATGAATTTTGAAAACCGGTTATAAAAAATGTTATGCAAGTCATATCCTTATAAGAGAGAACTAATATACCAAATAGAGACCAAAAACATAAAAAAGTTGACTTAGAAAAACAGACCTCAATTAGTAGCCTAATCGCTTTATTCAATCTTTGAATAGAAAAAAATATATAAAATCCATTCGAATAACAGAGGTAGCTTCACAAACACACCAGACTCAAGGTACACTTTGTAACACTATCCATTGAGTTATTCACTTTGTTTAAAAAGCTTGTTTGTTGTCTTGTACTCTTTTTAAAACATTTCCTCTTTCTCGTTCAGCTTATTTGTTTGTATGTTACATTGCATTCTCACTTTAGCTGTAGCGTCCTTTTTTAAATGGTGACTTAGTTTAAAAGGAAGGGTTTCTTATGCTATGTAAGATAAAATTAGTCAAAAATGGCGGAGTACGTATTTTTTCTCAACTATTTCACGTCATCATATGGGTGTTGAATGAAAAAAAAAGCGTGACTAGTAGAATACACTTACTAGGAAAATTCTAAATATAAGAATGCTTTGTATGTATTTTCTGATTTATAAGTAAGGTAAGGCATCTCTGCTCTGCTTGCTAGCAACTTCCTTCAAGCTTAATAATCTGTCACATGTTCTAGCCTCTTTGAGAGCCAGTTTTTTTCAGACTAGCAGTCTGTCCCGGCTTCGCACGGGCTATAAAATAATCAAAATTGTGAAGAGAAACATTATTACTCAGGAATAGCAGCTTCCTAATTATAGTAGCTTCCTAACGGTGAAAAGTTTTCAAATCAGTCCAGTAGTTTGGAGCCTATTCGCGTCAAACAAAAAAAAACAACAGTCAAACTTTTCCTCTTTATAATATTGGTATAGACTAGTCATGCTCCTTCATTTCGCTACTTCTGCTTATCCCTGTCGTTAATCCGTGAGTTTACTTGCCTTGCTGATTAAATGGTTAGCTTAAGGTTAAAAAATGCGTAAACCAAAAGATGTATGGAAAATTATATACCTATCTAGATTTCTGGGAAACTTTCCTACTAGAACATTCATCGACACCCACTACAGTGTACAGTAAAACAGTAAGGAACTATTCACGCGTACGATCGCGGCACCTACGAGAAGTTCTGAGAACTAAACCACACCACCTACTCGTACTATCGCGCGCTATGCAGTGTGTTCCTTGCGGTAATAACATGAGATTAGATACTGTTTATATATTTTTTGGTAAGTAATAAGTATACTACCACCGCCCAGTGGTAAGTGTAAGATGTCCTATGACTTGTAAGTAATAAATATCCAATGAGTAATGTACTGAAATCCGTCGACGAACGAAAGTTCAAGATGTTGGATTAGTAGTGATGCATCTAAAATGGAGCTGGGCAGGCCCTGTGGTTAGAAGAAATGACGATAGGTGGAGTAAAGCCGTCACCGAGTGGTGGCCGAGAACTGGCAAGCGAGGATTTGGTCGTCCAGCGGCGAGATGGGTTTACGACATCACTGAAATCGCAGGGCCTACCTGGACGAGAACTGCACAAGATCGACGCAGGTAGCACATGCAGAGGGAGGCCTTTACCCAGCAGTGGGATAAAAAGGGCTGTGGATGATGATGATGATAAGTAATGTGCAAAATAATACAGTGTTCTGGTTTTAAAGGCGAAATAAATTCGGCAAAATTATTTATCATCTAGCTGCGCCCCGCGGTAATATCCGTTTAATTTGTAACAAACTGGACTAGTTAATCCAGGATTTATTTGAGCATATGTGCTGGTCTAACCTTTCTTCATAGTAAATCTCAAAATCCGTTTAGCCGTTTGAGCGTGAAGAAGTGACACACATACACACTTACTTACAAACTTTTGCATTTATAATAGTAGGATTAAAATCCAAATTTAATGTCAAAAGTATTAAACGCGTCATCGTTAACGCAAATCCCCACTTGAAACTGTGAAAGCGGCAACAGTAAGTGCACAAAGACTGAGCAACCATTACCCGGGACCCCTGACACGCGGAGAGAGCATAAAGGTGTGTTCATCATAAAAGTTTTTGTACTTAAATAGCGACTACTGTACAGGATATCTAACAAATGCATAACAAAATTTCGTCTCGCCAAATCTTGACTCCATAGTTTGGAGCACCGGCGTAAGGTTGCCAGTCTGTCGGTGTTTCATAGAATATAACTCGGGGAGTACGCAACAGTGTTGCATAATATTATACCACCATCTCCCTTCCATTACAGAACGAGCAGAAACTCAGCGAAGAGACCTAGGTATACAGTCGAAATCCTTAAGTATCGCACAATCCGATTCGCGTCCTTTCTTGTGAGGGGTGCAAAACTTTGGTATTCTCTTCCTGAGTTTCTGTTTCCTGAGAAATACCACCTGGGGTTCTTCAATTCAATAGTTAATAGGTATTTTCTAGGTAAGCGTGTAACATCGTAGACCATAGTATTGCTTAACACTAGGCAAGCGGTGGCCAAACTCAAACCTGTTGTAAAAAAAAGATAGAAAACGAAAACCACGCTAGTAAGAATAGTTATACTTTGGCACCAATCAGACTTATCATAAAGAAAAAAAAATTGGTTCAAAAAAATTAATTTTAGATTTTTTGAACCAGTTTCCATTCATAAGTCTGATTAGAACTATTATAAAATTTTTAGACTGATTCTTTAGACGGCTTTTAAGTTATTTTTTCGATATTTTTTAACGCTTACGATATATAACGAAAAAACTGTAAAATCAAAATTACCCTCGCCTTCGCTCTAAATACTCTTTGATTTAATCACATTTTTTTTTATATATATTAGGACACATTCACACACGGTTGGTTAGCCCCATACTGAGCCATTTCTAGCTCGTATTATGGTTGCTAACACAACTGATATACTACATATACATACATATTATATATAAATACATATATTTTAACACCCAGACCCACAGCCAACAAATTTGGTTAAGCACAAAGATGTTGACCGGGCCGGGAATCGAACCCGGAACCTTCTGATTAGCAGTCCGGCATGGTAACCTTTACGCCAACGAGGTCGTCAACTTAACTTTTAATTAACTCAAAAAATCGTTATTACGTTCTCTGAAAAGAAAATATGTTTATATAGTTAACACCATATGAACATAGCCTACCTGATCTTAGAGCTAGCGTTCTGAGAGCGTCGGTAAAAAGTGCGAGTGTGTAAAAGGTGTGTAATACAAAAGCTGCAATGTGTTAAAGTAAGTAAAAAATCATAAATATTTTACTAAGCAAAAAACCTGGCTTATAATTATAAAACTAAAAAAATGAGCTTAAACTTTCCTCTAGTTTTTATAGTTCATTTAAAAATAACCCAAAAATTATAAACATATATTAGGACACATTTCACACATGGCTGGTTAGCCCCATTCTAAACCATTTATAGTTTGTATTATGGTTGCTAACACAACTGATACTACATATATAATTATATACATAAATACTGTATATCAATACATATTAACACCCAGATCGATAGCTAACAAATTTAGTTCATCACAAAGCGGTTGGCCTTACCAGGAATCGAACACGGGACCCTCTATTTGGCAGTCTGGCATGGTATAGTAATTCATTATTATATTTACAACGATTACACTTAGAAAAGTCTGACATTGTAAGACTTTTTATATAAAAAAAATCACGCAGGCCCGAAAAAATATTTCAAAACATCGCCCCAATTATTTACAACCAATTTAACACAAAAAAAAACGAAATGAATCATTAAAAATACGAGACATTCCCCTAATCGCAAGCACCGTCGTCTTAACATAATTTCGTTACCATTTATGTTTTCCCTCCAATTCAAAATTTCCAAGAAAAATACCCGCTTTCATTTCCTAATTGGGTTTCCTGTGTTATGTGACCAATTATCCGGTAATTTCAGCTTCAACCGTCCCTCAGTGTTACATGTTTCAACCGAATTATGTCAACATAACTTTTCACCCTCTTTTTCAAACTCAGTTAATTTTAAATTGGTTGCAAATAAACGTAGGTAGGTAACTCACAATGAGGTTTGATCGCTGAAGTTTGGTATTGTGCGATTTTTTATTGTTTGGTTTGTGTATAAACACCCGTGTCACTTTAGTTATAAACTGTGCGACTAGATGGCGTTACTACCTTAGCTTTACTTTTCTGAATCGCGGTGACGAGTGTTTTCTCAGATTCACATTGTGTGTACGCGTCAGTAAAATAGAGTTTAATCTAACAGTGAATAATTAATATACATAAGAAAGAGTCTTCTAGTCGGCAGTCCGGCATGGAAACCATTACGCCAACGAGGTCGTCATAGATTATGTTATAATCAAATCATATTGGACGTTCACTTCACATACCAATATTGTTATATTTATTAGTAGCTATTACCCAGCTTCGCATGGGCTATAAAATAATCCAATTAGCAATTTTGCAAAGAGAAACAAAATAGCCTATGTTACCTAGGAACAATGTAGCTTCCCAACGGTGAAATATTTTTTTAAATCAGTCCAGTAGTTTCGGTGCCTATTTGCGTCAAACAAACAAACAATAAATCAAACTTTCCTCTTAATAGTATTGTATTTATTACAACATTGTATTATTGTGTTACAAAGCTGTATCATGTCCGATGCGGCGGAGAAGCATTATATCCAGCTCAGTGGCTCAGGAGACGTGAATCAATATGACGATCTAGATATCTTAGCTAGCCTAGATTACCTATATGTTACAGGAGTGATTGAAATTTTGTTAGACGTTTGGAAAAAATACTTGTTCTGAAGCTTTGAGTCTCTATACATAAAAAATCAAATGTCAATAAGACATAAAATAAGAGACCTTAGGTGTCGCCAAACATCTAACAGTGTTTTCCGGCAGCCTATTTGAGAGCCAGTTAATACGAATTTGACATGCTCCACCTTAGGTTCAGAGTGGGGCTGATTTGTGGGGTTTTATGCCCTGCTGGTTAAAGCTATCTGTACTGTGTACAATAAAAAAAGTTATTTGCACGAAACAAACGGTCACACTTACTTAAAAAGTTCCTTAAGTAAGTGTGACCGTTTGTTTCGTGTAAAAAGTTTTTTAAGTAAGTGTGACTGTTTATTTCGTGCGAATATTATATAATATGCCTTACGATAACAGTTTACAAAGTACAATAAAAAATACTTTGAATCTCTAGGCACTAGACAAATGACGTATGTGATTCAGTAAATCTGTCGTTTTTCACTCTAATTTACTTAAACAAAGAATTATATGAATTTTAATTAAGAAATAAATCTTATAATCCCATAACGATCTTTTGATTAAACCATTTGATTGTTATTATGCATCAGGTGAATTGCGATCAAGCGCAAACCCCTTACCAGTAAAAAAAAAATGTTTGTATATTACTATACCTACGATTGGGAGAATTCATCGGCTTCCGTCATACAGTTCTGAACTAGTTCGGAAGCCTTCGGATTTCTTTATATATTTGTAATAATTACTTTGTCAAATAAATAAATTAGGTATTTTTTGTATTTTGTATATTGGCGGACATGTGAGCTAAGTAAGACATTTTTGTTCTTGTAACTTTGCAAAATGTCACTTTATTCACTTTTCCAGCCACACAATATCATTGCAATCGTAATCTTAGATCCGTTGAATAATTGAGTTCTTATCTTACCATGTCACGATCTGATTGGCTGCGTCATTGTTATATAATTAGATTTATAGTCAACTCTCGTTGTTTCAAATTGCGATAACTTGAACCTCTCTTTAATTGACCTCGTTGGCGTAAAGGTTACCATGCCGGTCTGCTAATCAGAAGGTTCCGGGTTCGATTCCCGGCCCGGTCAACATCTTTGTGCTTAACTAAATTTGTTGGCTGTAGGTCTGGGTGTCAAATATGTATTTATATATAATATGTATGTATGTATATGTAGTATATCAGCTGTGTTAGCAACCATAATACGAGCTAGAAATGGTTCAGTATGGGGCTAACCAGCCGTGTGTGAATGTGTAAAAAAAAGAAAAAGAAAGAAAATATAAAATTATCAGGAGTTCCCTTAAAAAAAATCGACTAAACAAATACATTTTCAGTACACATGGTAATTAGAAAAAAAAGGTGACAATACGACGCGTTATTTTGAACTCATCGGCGCTAAACAATCGACAATTCAAAGTTGCAGACACAAAAAAGATTGAAAGCTTGCCAAAGTTGCAGCGGTAAATAGATTATGAAAAAAACTCAAACCTGTATCTATCATCGTACACAAGCTTTTGAATTAGTTTATTACACACATACGCACGAATTTTTTTTTGTGAACAGATTATATTAGAAATTTGTTTCATAGGTCGGATGACACGTTAATTTGAAGAACCCGGCTGTTGGTCTATAGACAATTAAGCTGGTAGTTAATTAAAGTAGCGCCTGTAGTTTGGCTAACTACGGTGATTTGATGCGATCATTGTGGTCAAACAAAGGTCGATGCGGATAGTATTTGAGTGAATGACCATGTACAAGTCTGTAGTAACAAAGTAATATGCTAATTTGAGCTCTACCGTGGGTCGGAAACGCGTTAAAGTATAGGTCTCGGCTGTTAGTCTTGGTACAAGCAGTCGTTATGCCAGAGTTATGTCAGCGTCCTTTGGACGACGTGAAAACTCTCTACACCAGAGTTGGCTACTTAGCCCCTAGCTCATACAATGAAGAATATGTTCTATCAAAAGGTTACAAAAAGTTTTTAACTATTTGCGATTTCTTACTTACGTAATATTTTAGGATTCCCGGTTGAGTTGAGTTGAGTTGAGTTTAGAATTATTGGGTGTCTACTGTATATACAAATACATAAATATAAGCAGACATGGAGCAAAACACGTATTCTGTCGATTCATCGTGCGTTCACAGACCGTCGTCAGTCGTTTGTCAAACTCGGCGATCCATCTTCAACGATCATTCGTCAATGAGTCGGTGGCTATTTGAATGTAGAATGGCCGTTGTTCGAATAAATGTATGAGCAAAATAATTTTCTTATTTTAAGGAATGGAAAAAATATTTTTGCTTATTATGATCGTGTGTGTTTGTTTGTATGATTACCATACACTAAAATTTGGAAAGGACAAGGGCACGTACACTAAAGCGACAAACACAGCTGGATTGATATTTCGAGAACATAGTAGGGTTAAGACAAAACTAAAAAATATAATAATATGCAAAATCTTTAGAATGAAATTTGAAAGAAAAAATTGTTACACTTGTACTTAATTTTGTATTGACTTACAATTAAAATTACAATACAGAATATTTTTGACGTTGTGGTCGATAAATTATCTTTAAACCAGAGCTTGCAAATATTTTATACATTATAGGAGTTCGATGCCGAGCGTTTCAGAGCCATGAAGAGGTCTCCATATATATAGAGGTATCCAGAAAAGAACATATTGTGATAGGAATTAAATATGTCATAATGATACAATAAAATATTACGTTTTTTTTTTCAGATAATGATTACTATTTACTATATAAACATTTATTTTTGTGAAATACAATTTTTTTTTCCAAATCGTGACTATTTATTTCGTTTGTTTTAAGTAGAAGACAGTGTCTCCCTATACCATCATTGCCACACCAGAAATCGGTTTTTTGTGCGGCTATAGATGTTTCACAACAAAAAATTCATTCTTTCTTTTGTGCGTCATCTGCGAGTACCGACGATCATTCGTCAATGACGCGCACCGCCGGAAGCGTGTGTCGACTCCGTTTGCAATTCTGATACTTACTTGTTTAGTTGTTTGTGTGCGCTTGACTAATGACCGCTTGGCAAATTAAACAAAAGTAAACATAAATTAATGTAAGCATAGATAATGGCGGCGATTCATCGGCACACACAACTAAACCTAATTTAAAGAAGCCCCCCGTCTCTTTTCATCTTAGGAGGCCAGAAAGAGACGGCACGCTGTGCACCATAGTCAAACCATCTAAAATCACGTCAAATGTAGAAAATATAGGCGACTTTAGTCCGCACTCATTTGTATCACCTCTAAAACTGCCTGCACATTCCATATTTGACGTAATTTTAGTTGTTTTGTCTGTGGTTCAGAACGTGCCGTCTCTTTCTGGCCACCTAAGATGAAAAGAGACGGGGCTTCTTTAAATTTGGTTTAGTAGTGTGTGCCGCTGAATCGCCACCATTATAGCTGAACCGTCCAGTATATGTTTTTACTGATGAGACTCAGGGCCTCTTCTCACAAGGATAAGATTTAGTTAATAAAAGGATTCGTCTCAATCCACCACGCTGGCAAAGTGTAGTTTGGCAGATTATACATTAAAGATAAAAATAAGTAAAATATCTATGGCACTTGTCAAGTAATATATATTAGAAGTTATTTAAAAAATTGTATCTCCGTATTTTAAAATTACATTAAATGTAACAAACTCATTGTATATTCAGTTATCCTAAAAGAAGATTTCACTAGGTGCTGAGTCAAGAAGTCAAGTACAGAGAATGTGCGTTTATTTTTATTCTGGTTTTGGCATTATTTACTTAACGAGGCAGTTTATTAAGGAAAAATATTTTATTATACTTTCCTTGTTTTTTTATTTTGACTTATAAGACACCTTCTTTTTTTTAAACAGTCCGTTTTTTCTAAATGTATTACTGTACAAAGTTTTTCTCTACTTGATTTGATAATCCAAGCTTATCCTCAGTTCATTCTTTGCAAAACTTTGACGAACTCGTTGGCGTAAAGGTTACCATGCCGGACTGCTAATCAGAAGGTTCCGGGTTCGATTCCCGGCCCGGTCAACATCTTTGTGCTTAACTAAATTTGTTGGCTGTGGCTCTGAGTGATAAATATGTAGGTATTTATATATTATATGTATGTATGTATGTATGTATGTATGTATATGTAGTATATCAGTTGTGTTAGCAACCATAATACGAGCTAGAAATGGTTCAGTATGGGGCTAACCAGCCGTGTGTGAAAGTAAAAAAAAAAACACAATTTGTTTCCTGCTCAAATTTCTGACACTCCACGTGTTCAATTTTATTCGTCAACAAAAAAGGAGAGTTGTTCAATATTTTTACTTCCTCCATCATCTAATCTCTCGAAGCACCAAGCACATGACGTTAATAAACTTTGGAGCCGCGTAAAAAATTTACACGACCCATAATACGAGGTAATACTCGCATCTGGTATTCCAGGGGAGTCCGCTGAACTGCCTCAATCGGTACGTGCGTACTTACATACGTATAGATACATGAAAAAATCTTTATTGGACAAAAAATACATGAAAATCCTGCTATTATTATAAATGCAAAAGCTTGTATGTGGGTGCGTGTGTATATAATTTATTCAACTTCAAACGTTTGAACCGATTTTAATGAAATTTGATATGAAAATAGGTTAGACCTTGGATTAACACATAGGTTACTTTTTATCCCAAAAACAATTGTGGTTCCCGTGGGATACGCAAATAACTTCAAAATCTATGTTACTCCTTCATGCTTCAACGCGACGGCTAGACATTTTTATTAGATTTACTATGAATATTGACGAATGATCTTGGATTAACACGTAGGCTAATTTGTATCCCGGATTAACATTATTTGATTAACGTTGGTAACACCGCAGGGCGCAACTAGTTTTAAAAGAAAAGAAAAATAACAATAATATCTTGATTTTACGGTTTTTTCAATTTGAAAATTGAATTGACCGTTTACAGCAATTATAGATTTATATAGCGAATCTTTATGTAACGATCTTTATGTGTATTAAATTAAATAAAAAAAAACTTTTTATTTACTTTACTTTAAGTGTGCCATAATTGGCGATCTGAAGTCAAAGCATCAAGATGAAAATAACACTTTTCACACATCAGTCTCATGCATGGTCTCCCATCCAAAGACTGTCTACATCGACCGCTGCTTAACCTCAATGATCGCATCAAATCACCTTAGTTAGCCGAGCTTCAGGCGCTACAATCCGAGTCTTATACGCATCAAGCCATCTTGATATGATCTAAAATTCTATCTCAATGTAGATACAACAGTAAACAACGGATTACTGTGTCAGGATGTTAATTGCCGTTGCATACATGACGAGAAGCCTACAAACAGAAATTAAATCGAATTTCCTGGTTCAAATACAGAATAAATAACAGTTTTTATAGAACCTCCCCCTAATTTTGACTTGTGAAAAAGTGCCCATAATGCTGGCTGCATTGCCGCACAGGATAGCTGGATATCCTTTGTACTCGTACCAAGTACGACCCAGCAGCGCCAATCAGTCTCGGCCAGCCAAAAAAATAAAATAATATAATCACAAAAAATTTAATTTTTTTTCGCGTAGAAAACAGTCACACGGTCTACTATTATTTTTACACGCTTTATATTAGCTTCACCTGTATGTTTGTTTGTAACCGACTTCTTTGGGCGCGATTTTGAACCACTTTAAACGGTCAGATTTCGTTGAAACTTTGTAGATTTATTGAGGACCGATGACAATACACTAATTTGATAAAATTATTACATTTTTTTGTATTTTTGTTTGTACGTTTGTTTGTAATCGACTTCTTTGGGCGCGATTTTGACCCACTTAAAACGGCCAGATAAGCGTGTTTTTTAGTTTTTTAAAACTTCTATGATAAAAATTGGAATGAGTGATCTCGTCGGCGATGGTCCGTGTAACACTCGCCTCTGATGATGCTCGGAAAGCACCGAAACTGTTGGACTCATTCCAACTTTTAATAATAATGCAAGTGTGACCGTTTTCTACGCGGAAATATTAAGATGCCTTACGTGAAAAATTTACAATGTTTAATTATAATTTTAACAATTTAAGTATTCTTTGTTTAAAATAGCTTCTTTAAATATTTAAGAACTATAAACAAAGAAACAGCAAGCAGTGAGTACTCGTTGTTTAGCAACAGTCAAGTTAGTCAGTCGGGACAGAGTGTAATATCCTCTAGTGCTGTGTACTGAGGTTTGGGGTTTAGAGTAGTTTAAAACGTCACACACGAGCGTTCGGTGGCGTTGAATAAAAATTAAAAAATAAATCATAATAGACTTAGTAGTAATACGTTTGCTACGTGCATATTTCACATCCGCTTAGCCTTCGGTCGTCGGAAAACCTTCTTAGGCTTTTAATTCCTAAGCACAACAGTACTTTTTTGAAGGTTTATTGACTGTGCACGCCGTTAAGTTGCCGAATACATTACCGGAGGATGTTAAAAAAGCTTCATCTTTGAAAATATTTATCAACAAATTTAAAAAATATATCTTTATCTATTTCTTCTTGATGATAAGTTAATTTTATAATATAATGTTTGGTCGTACATTATAACACTTCGTCTCTGAGTTCTTTCTATGTGTACATTGTAGGAATTGGTTGCCTGGAAGAGATCGCTTTTAGCGATAAGGTCGCTAGTTAAGGCAGTTGTTTTTAAGTACCTTGTTATTTTTTAGTAAGTGTTTTAATAAAATGTTTATCTAGTATATATCCAGTAATATATTACCAAGTCTTTTTTAAGTGTTTAAGTAACCTGTATGAGTGTAGTGTGACTTGCGTTTAACGTATATTATTTATGGCCAATAAAGTTCTGTATGTTTCTGTGGATTATTTTATTATTGGATTTTTAGTTAGATCTGTTTATTGTGCTAACTTATGTACTACATAATGTAATGACTGAATGTACATTAGAATAATTTTTAGTAAAATAATTTTTTGCATGCCTTAATAGGCGAGACACATGGTGAGACTTATCTTCATAACATTCTTTTCGATTACTATGTATTACCCGTGTATTGCAAAATCAATTATTTGAATTTGAATTTATATTTGCACGAACAAACGGTCACACTTACGTATGCTCGTCTCCGTTAATGACTTTTGTATGCGTCAAAACGCGTTGGACGCATCATATAAAATTGGACGAAATATACAAAATATTGAGCGTAGTTCAGCTGTGATCTAAAATCAAGCTAAGATAATGAACCAAATAAATCTAAATATTATACTAAAAACATAACATATTACTCCTTCCTATTTTTCGTTTAAGCTAACTGGCCAAGCTCTGGTGATGAGAGTTTTTAATTCTGTCCGAAGCCCTGTGACTTGGCTTAAAGACTGCTTGTACTAAGACAAACAGCCAAGACCTACAATTTAACGTGTCATCCCACTCACGGTAGCATCCGGGTAAAAATGCTACTTTTAAAACAATAATCTTGTGGATGGTCAGCCATCTTTTGACTGACCGCAGCGACCGTTGCTTAGCCTCGATGATCGCGTTGGGTCACTTTAGCTAGCCGAGCTACAGGCGCTAATTCTAATTTGAAGTGGGGGTGACCTGCACTGACATCCCGCTAGGGGCGTATTGTGCATTCCCCCCTTACCAGCCTACTCTACAGGCGCTACTAATTGCATATGAAAATTATTCAATGACTAAGTGTTCTGTTTCACAGCATACCAAGTCGCCAGTCTGCAACGCCCTAACCAAGACCTTATTTGCAGCGTAGCCGAAGACAAATACCGTACAAGATCGATGTTTATTTGGGAACGGGACACTCGCGTGGCCCGCCATTGTTACAACATGAATACCCTATTGACAGACCCTCACCGAGTTAAGCTCTGCAAATATTAAATTGGCTCTGCATTGTTTTGTATGGTTCAAGGGCCTGTGTAAATGGGGGAGTTGAGTTTCTTAACAATTGTTCATTGGAGAGTTATTGTACTGTTGCCAAAGATTCGCAAAGTTTGTTGGGCCTGATTGTTTACGGATTTTGTTTGTGTAATTTTGGAATTACTAAGTGTTCTGTTTGTTCTAAATCTGGGTTGTGAGTGGTTTGAAAGATATTTAGTTTGTTTTTAGGGTTTCCTTACTTAAAAGGTTAAATGCCTTCGCTGTCTGTCTTTCACCAGGCTGTATCTAAGAAATCGAGATAGCTAGGAAGCTGACATTTTCACAAGTTAGGTATATATTTTTTTTGTCGCTATAGCAACAAATACTAAAAAAATGTGAATATTAAGGTACAATAACTGTCTTTTTTTTTCATATATTTATGCTCTATAGACAGAACTACCTGGAAAAAACTCCACAGACAAGAGCCCAGCTCTTAAATATTGAATGAATGAATGCTCTATATCAGTAATGGTAACAGCTTCTTTTTACACATTTTACACAAAACTGGTTAGAACCACACTAAACCATTCCTAGTTTGTGTCATGGTAGCTAACATAACTGATGTTTTCACATGCACATTTGAGTACATACAAACATACATATTTTAAAAATACACACATTTAACCCCCAAACCCACAGCCAACAAATTTAGTTAAGCACTAAGAGGTTGGCCGCGCCGGGTATCGAACCCGGAACCTTCTGATTGGGAGTCCGGCATGGTAACGATTACGCCAACGAGTTCGTCAATTTTATTTCAAATCATTAAGTTATTCTCAATACAGGATAATGCAATAAATTATAAATAGTATAAACTAGTATAACAGACGGACCAATATGAATAGCTCTGCGTGCTTGTGATTTGAATAGTACCGCATTGAAGATGTCTTTGCTTTCAGGCTAGCGAAACATGGATACGAAACGGTGCAATTATTTGAATTTAAAGTGAAAACAAAATAGTTAGTTCGCAATAAAAATTGCCTACGTATTAATCCAGGGTCAATCCTATCTTCACGGCAAAGTTTTATAGATAACTGTTTACAGATGTTTGCGTGAAGCAGTTACAAACAGAATATTATTACATATTTATTTATTGAATAATTTTGATTATATAATAATTAATTGAAAATGAAAAAATGACGTGAAACTTTTATTATCAATAAATAACTATGCATAACCACACAAACTTAGCATTCTTCATAATATTAGCATGAAATATATTAACCAACAAATCCAAATAATTTGTGAATGATATATTCACAAATCAAAATTTGAAGCCTTCGTTAGCATAATGATTACCATGCCGAACTGCCAACCAGAGGGTCCCGAGTTCGATTTCCGGTACGGTTAACATTTTTTTGGCTGTTTGTGTGGTCTTTTTTATTCCTTCATGCTCCTACGGCTTGGCTGATTTTGATGAGATTAACAATAAAAAGGGTTAGACTTAGGATTAGCACATGCCTACTTTTGATCCCGGATTAACTTTTTTTGTCCCGGATTAAAGTGGGTAGCACCACGAGGCGTAGCTCGTTTTTTTTGTATACGTATTTGCTTTATAACTACTTGTCTCAAACCACAGGTTTATCCATACAATTATCATCGTGGCTTGCACCATTGAATATATTGGCTCGGTTCGTAGCCGTTATCTCTGTTTATGTTTTGTGCACGTGTCTACTACTGCTCTACCGCGTATGACTCTTACAACATGTTTGGTTCTGCACTGGGTACTGTGTATAACTGAGCATATTGGAATACTAATGAAATTAGTTAATCAATAAGAATTATAATAACTACTACCTGTCCCGGCAAACGTTGTTTTGCCTCACTTAGGGGTATGAAAAATAGATAGTGTAGCTTATATGACACGTTCGTAGAGTTACCATAGCAGCGCCATCTATTGATTACTTACTCAACCTAGTCGAAAGGTATCGACATCTGTTAGAATCATTTGGAGTTAACAGATAATTGTGACTGTCAAATAATAACACACAATAATTAGCAATAAATTAAAATTGCGACTATAATTTGAGATTTAAACTATCCTATCTCTCAAGTTGGATCGAACTGCACATTGATGTGCGAATTTTATTATAATCGGTTAAGTGGTTTAGGAGTCCATTGAGGACAAACATTGTGACACGAGATTTATATATATTAAGATAAGATTGATTGCAAACATATATCTGTAGCTCGGCTAGCTACGGTGATCTGACGCGGTCATCGAATCTATGCAACCAATCACAGATGGGTGACCATGCACAAGACTGTCGTTTTACAAGTGGCATTTTTATCTGAGCCCTTCCGTGGGTCGAATGACACGTTAAATTGTAGGTCCCGGCTGTTAGTCTTAGTAAAATCAGTCGTTAAGCCAAGTCAAGGCCTTTGGGTGGCTTGAAAACTATTGACACCAAAGATTGGCCGAGAAAAATCTTTGCGATGAACTTAATTTCTGCTGTCGGTCTGGGTGTTAAATATGTATCAATATTAATTATTTATGTGTATATGTAGAATATCAGTTGTGTTAATTACCACAATACAAATTAGAAATGATTTAGTATGGGGCTAACCAGCCGTGTGTGAAATGAGTTGTAATATAAAAATAAACAAGTTTATTTGTTGTATTTACAACTTAACCGTTAATGTCCACCTTAATCCGTTAATCCTCTGGTACAAATACTGTTGCTAATACGAGCTTATCTTGAAACTTCAGCTCTGCTACAAGAAACATTTACTTGATACTAATGCGCTTCGCTTTGAAACTTTAATGAGTAAAACCATTAGTATACATTCGAAAAAGCGAGTGTGGCTCGGTGGGCAAACTTCTGTTTTTCAATCAGACGACCCACGTTCCCACTACTGGGATTCGAGGCATTCTCTCACGAAAAGAGAGGTATAGGCCATAAATGCTGTCAAAAATGCTGACATGTTATGTAAGGTTTCGCTTTTTCTTATTCAATTAAATTTAGTCGATTTAATCTTTTAATCGATTATTATTTTTGAGCGCGGCAATTAAACCCTTTTCTCCAATTGGTGGATTTCTGACGAATCGGGAAAAGGGTTGAGTGACGCGTTTTGCAAGGCGACGTTAAGAGAAAGGCTGGTGTGAAACGGCAGTCTTGCTCGGAATATCAAACTGTAAAGACAAGAAGTGAAAATAAAAGAAGTACTGACTGGAATTCAAGGGTTTTTGTTGAAGTCCCCAGTAAATAGGCACCTACCCGTTAGGCAGCTCATAGTAATAATTTTTTATTATCAATAAAGAATTATTACTTACTTTCTTTTTTTTATTATTATGTTAAATATGTATTTATATATAATATGTATGTATGTATATGTAGTATATCAGTTGTGTTAGCAACCATAATACGAGCTAGAAATGGTTCAGTATGGGGCTAACCAGCCGTGTGTGAATGTGTCAAAAAAAAAAAAATTGTGAACTATAGTCAACCACGCTGGCCAAGTGCTGGTTGACGGATGTCACACATCTTCAGATATTGCAACGGTCGGTTTTTTATTTGCCTTCACCGTAAAGCGAGTGCAAATCTAGACATAACATGAAAAATAAGTTATTGGTGTGGGGCTCAAACCGTGGGCCGTCTGATCGAAAAACAAACGATATCCCGAGCCACACTTATGGAAATACGTCTGCTAAATTTATCAATTCAACTCAATTATTAAGCTAAGCAACGGTCAATGCAAACAGTGTTTGGATGGGTGACCATGCACAAGACTGTCATTTTTCAAGTGACATTTCTATCTGTGCGCTACCGTCGGTTGACACGTTAAATTTTAGGTCCCGGCTGTTAATCTCAGTACAAGCAGTCGTTAAGCCAAGTCAGATGCCTTCGGGTGGCTTGAAAACTCTCGACACCAGAGCTTGGCCACTTAGCGAAGAAGAAGAGTAGTTACAAACACGTCATTAAATAAAAAAAAAATATATTAGGACACATTTCACACACGGCTGGTTAACCCCATACTGAACCATTTCTAGTTCGTATTATGGTTGCTAAAACAACTAATATAATACATACACACACACATATTTTATATAGATACATATTTAACACCCAGACAGACAGCCAACAAATTTAGTTCAGCACAAAGATGCTGACCGTGCCAGGAATCGAACCCGGAACCTGATTGGCAGTCCGGCATGGTAACCATTACGCCAACAAGGTCGTCATTACAAACACATTTCCACTTCTAGGTTTCTTTATTAATTCTCCAAGAAAAGGAACGTTCACGAAATGATTCGATCATAACTCGTGTTGCGTGATGAGAAAAGCTCGCGGGTCGCGTGACCACACGAGTGGTCGGTGAGCACTAAGCTTTAAGCTTAGGTGAAACCAACGCGTTCAGTAGGCCTCTTTTTAGGAGGAGGAAATTTTAATACAAGATAGACACAATGGGGTAAAATCGGGTGTGGGTGGGGTGGTGAGTTAATGCGAAGAGCGGAACCTCACCCCGCCCTTTCCGGTGAGGAGGCCATCGTGAGGCTTTAGTCGGTAGTGATGCCCTTCTGGCATCGAGTCCCACATACCCCACCCACCTCCCCGGGTGTGGTGAGCATGCGTAAATGCATTTTCTCAGGTAAAAACAAAATGGGGTAAAACCGGGTAATGTGCGATTACCTTACCCTTTAAATGTATTTAAATATTCTTATGTAACGATGTTCGTGTATATCATTTAGGGTAAATAAAAATATATGTACTTTTCTTATTTTTACTTTAAAACTCCCTTGGTACCCAGCGCCGAAGCCTGTTGGTTGGAGTTAAGGTTCCTGGTTCTTCGGTGGAAACAACATTTTGATGTATTTCAGTGTGAAGTCGGGCTCGGTGCCAGAGTGGCAACCACTACCGGCTAAAACCTCCACGGTGTTCCCTCGCTCCGGCTAAAAAAGCCTTAAATTTTCCTATATATAATTTCCAGGTTTTTCGTTGAGGAGCCATCATACTTAAGCGTTTTTTTTAACAATGGTAAAGATCTGCCACACTTTCCATGTCCAATTTGCATCTATTAGGTTATCCGGTCAATTTAGTAATTTGAAGGTACATCAAATTCTGCTGATATGCCTTAGAACAAGTTTAATTGAACGTTCAAAACAATTTTCAACTTTTCGTTTTTCTTTGCGTTCTATTATACCTAATGTTTGATAGAACTAATGAGATTGAATAAAATTGTTTTTTTAGATATTATTTTAACGATACAATTACTCTAAAGTCGTTTTTTTGTACTAGATGGGTTCGCGCTTGATCACGATTCACCTAATGGTAAAATACATTCTGATCTAAGGTGGTACGCGCTTGCCCAGAAGAAACCCGTTCACTCGTTCTTTCCTAAGCGCATTCGAAAAAAAGGTTCCATTCTTCGCGTCCGTAGCGGCGTCTTCTGTGACTGACCAATCACACGCATAGATGTGGTGACTTCACTACTGGTTTGTTTGTAAATTTGTAAATAGAAACTGATCATCACCGCAGCCGCAAAATGACCGCGTTGGTTTGGTCAACACTTTACGCTTACGAAGAAAAGTAAGACTTAGAATAGAGAAAAGATAATCTAGGTAAGAGATTGGATGATTTCCACATGTTAGTAATTAATAAGACGAAGAAGCCCTTCAACCAATGATGGAGGTAATATTTTTATGTTTTAATTTACAGTCTAGTATTTTAGCACCTCTGAAGAGAGCTAGCTCCTGCAAACATAGGGTATCCTTCTGCAGGAGGCTATATAATTACTATGTATTATTATAATATGAATAAACGTGATTATGACAGAATCTAAGAACAAAGAAGTGTAACCGCTACACCAATTTAAATACTTTTTAGTATAACTAGGAGAAATAGGACCAAGAATAAATAGGTAGTGCAAAGAAAAAGGGCAAGAGGTCGACCAAATATAGATAATTATAGATGGAGTGTGTGAATGAGGACAAAAGAGAGAAAGGAGTGAGTGAAAAGATGACAGCTGATAGAGGAGAGTGGAAGAAGAAAATTTGCTGTGCTAGCCCCACTTGTTGGATAGGCAACGAAGAAGAAGAAAAAGAAATCATAAATCAAGCAAAATACCCAAACGAGTATTGCTTATGAAACGTATGAAATACTTAAATTTTTAATTATTTTTTAACGAAACGGAAAATATATTTACTCATCCAAACATCGCATTATCGCTTTAAATCAAGCGAAACCATTCGACATTTTCCCCGTACTAAAAACTGTTTCAAAAAGCTCTTCATTCCAAAATGCTGCCATCGTATATTTTTCGCACAAAGTCGGTATCAGTCGGGTATCTCTCAAAGCGCTGAAAGAGCGAAATTAACGGTCCAATATGGCAACATTACAATCGTAACATTAAGGCAGTTATATTACCTCGTGAATTACTGCTACGTTACTGCCAAGAGAAGGATTGGGCCGCCCTTAAATGGCAATATAGATAGGTATAGAAATGGAGTAATTGTTCACAAATTCTTTGTTTTTAGGGTTTCGTACCCAAAGTGTACTCTTCGGACACGATTACTAAGAATTTGTCCGTCCATCGCTCTGTCACCAGACTAACCATGAATGCTGGAGAATTGCAACTTTCACAGATGGTGTATTTTTGTTGTCACTATAACAAAAAATATTAAATATAATTGATATTGAAAACGTGCTTTCGTGCCGGAACATACAGAATAGAACCCTTTGTGAGCACCTGTTCAATTATTTGAAGCAAAATGGTTCCTAATATAACTTTCATAAATGAATTTCATTAATAGAAATTAAAGATTAATGGAAATAATAGAATAAAAACAAATTAATCCTAAAGCTGCTTTGCATAATATCATTAAAGTGAATGAATATTTTGATAGACAGTGCTGCTGCAGGTTTTTAAAAGTATTTGTTTGAAATTTAGTGATTTCTATAGCTCAAATTGGTGAAAATTTAACTAATAGAATCTCTTTAAAATCTATTTATTAAAAAAATGCAGTACGCAGCATTTTATATACAACTCCACCCTTCGGGTCCATTCTTCTTAGATACAGCGTTAGTTACGACCGAGATAGCTTCGTGATGTACTGAGGTTCACAATTTTTGGAAGGTTCTGTATACGGACCGCAATCTTTTGAACATAAATTTAAGATGTAAACATTTTTAGGGATTCACACTATCCGTAAGACTTATTAGCACGACTAACTAAGGTGATCTGGCGTGATCATCGAGGGACGATAAGGCAGTCTTAAAGTGCTGACAGACACGAGACAAGACAAGATACAATACTATATTTTATAGAGGTGAATTTATATCTAAGCGCCACCAAGGTCGGATAACACATTTAAAGTTGTTAGTCTTAGTGCAAGTAGTCATAGTTAAGCCAAGTCAGAGACCTTCGAGTAGCCTAACTTGAGTTTATATTAATTCGTATCAGCAGTCAGCAGAGGTGCCTGACTGAGTGCAGTGGCAGTATGAAATATGGAATTTGTGACAAACCGCAACAAGAGCTTATGCCGCTCACCGATAGATGGCGCTAGTGGTAAGCTTAAGCAAAGCTGACTCGCGGTGACGTTATTCTCATAACTAACGTCGACCTTCACCGTAAGTTGCGACTGCGACTTGTCATATGCTCCATATTCTATACTCGTTTTAACATTATTAAAACTAGACAACCGCTATTTTTTTAATTTATAAACTAAGGCTTGATATTTTCTTAAAAATTGCACTCTTTGTATAAAATCTACCTTCCGAACATATTATTGACTGTGGCAGACTTATCTGTCCCTTGCCAAGATAATCCCTCACTATGAAACTAAAGTCTGGGCAAAGTTGACCATCGCTGCAATACGGGCTCAGTAAATAGCGATAGGGGGAAAAACCTTTCATAACATGTGAATGATAGTTTTGGACGCTAAGCTTAGAAGAGCGTTTGAATAGCTGGGTCTTTAGAATATAATAGCTGGTTAAAGACCGGATGGTTGTACACCATTCAACGAGTTCAAAATTTAAATAAAATCTGATGGAACATTTTAAGGTGGTGGACATTTTTTTTATACTTAAATTGAAAAGGAGTTTTGTTGGTAACCGACTATGCCACTCTTATAAGACTTAGTAAAAAATAAAAATCTAGTAATGGTAAATTTTGTTGCTAGAAATTACTTTGGTAGTGCAATTTGTGTTGATAATAATAATAAATATTGTTGTAGATTATTTTTACGCCAGCATGCGCAAGAGATGCACATCACTGGAGCGCAAAGTCCAGGCTAGGCCTAATAACAACTTAAAAGTATTCGGAAATCGCTTTGACTGTCACAACATGAACATGAACCATTGCCATATTATGCTTCATAAACTGTACTGTAAATATATGTATATTTTTCTGTGACATTTTGACGACCTCGTTGGCGTCATGGATACCATGCCGGACTGCCAATCAGAAGGTTCCGGGTTCGATTCCCGACAGAGCCAACAACTTTGTGCTGAACTAAATTTGTTGGCTGTCGGTCTGGGTGTTAAATATGTATCTGTATAAAATATGTATGTATGTATGTATATATAGTAAATCAGTTGTGTTAGAAACCATAAAACGAACTAGAAATGGTTCAGTATGGGGTTAACCAGCCGTGTGTGAAATCTGTCTCAATATTTATATTTTATTAATTGAATTTACTTTTGTTTATCTACAATATTTACTTGCTTTGAATTTCTATGATTTGATAAAAATAGTCGAAATGAATGGTATTTGAATTTGAATAAGTTGTTAAAATCCCCGTAACCGGACTAATCTTAAGGAGAGTACACACATGTTAAATAGCCATTAGTATACATATGTATGTGCATTGTGGTGAACACGTTTAGATAGTTTGCATGAGCCCCAACCCTGGCTTTACATAGTAATGGCCAATGGCCGAGCGAGGTTCACTGCTGAATTCAATCGCAGGCTTTGACCGCTCACCTCAAATCCTACGAGATGTGCCTGTTCTGATTAGTGCTAGCGCACAGTCAGACAATAGTTGATGATGTAGCCTAGTTATTAAACCAATCAGACATTTGTGGATGAGTTTGTAGCTTACTGCCACTTGCTTACTGTTAAACCAACTGAAGACTTTTTTGTAGTAACCGCTGTAATTAATAGCAGATCAAAGTCAAAATTGGAGTAACACAACGTTAATGCTTCTATCTTCTTGGTTTCCTATTTTTTTTCACCGAATGCTCGAGCTTATCGGCGAGGGTCAAACCCACGACATAGAAATCACAAAGTGGCTCGTCTGATCGCTACCAATGATGGCTTTCTATTGGGGGAGATTGGACAGGAACTTCAGACTTAAGGACTGTTCAAAGTGGGGTCCTGACAGTCCATTCAAATTGGGCCAGGGATGGTTGGCAGTTCTTTGCCACTGTGGATGTTGCTGAAAAGCAAAAGTTAGGAGGGTACCAGTGTGTTTCCACAGAAGAACCTGGAGTCCTCCATCAAGCATCAAGGCTGGGGGCCGAGCGAGTTTTAGTGGATAAAAATCCCACATAACCCAGCTGCACCCCATTGTAGCTGGGTATCTTAATGAAAATTCTCTCCCCAAAAAAAAAGAAACACAAAGCGGTTGAATGCCCGACTCAGCTGTCATTGCCTAAAAAAAAATTTTCAGGCATTTGTTCCTGTGTGCAGAAACTGCAATGTTAGTATAGTTGTAGTTTAGAATCGTGTCTGTATAAATCAGCATGTAAGGTAGGATTTGTGGGCCGTAGATTGATTTGAAGCTTCTGTTGAACTAAAACGTTCCAGTTGGTTTGTTAACATTATTATTAGCAGCTTTCCGAACAGTAGAACATGTGAACAGAAACTCTCAGAACTTTTTTCGTACCAAAACTATTTCGTAACTATTTATTTAATTTAAAAATTTTATTTGATCGCTATATTAAAAACCAATAAGAATGACCTTAACCTTAAGTAGGTAATAAAAAATATGATAACTATGCTAAAAACCGTCCGTAGGTATCTTACTGCTTTCTGGAATACATCCGATTATAACGTAGGAATTTATCTGTCAGTGACCACAATTGGTTAAAAATGTTATATACATATATAAATCCACTTATGTTAAAAATTATTTTATAAATATTACTATTATCTAAATCCAGCAACAGAACCTAATCCCACAAAGTCTCATGGTTTAACCATAATGGCGAATGCTCCTCTATTGTTGTGTATTTTCTAAATTAAGCTATAAGTTCTTAATGAGTCTACCTTGGATTCAAGAACGTTATATTTTTCTTTATGATTGCTACGTACTAGGAGCCTTGTACACTAGTATGTAACTGTTTTGTAAAATTATGTTAATAAAGATATTTTAAAATTGAATTGAATTGAATAAAAATAACCTTAACTAGGTAAGCTTATTAGTCGATGGCGATACAGCGTCCATCCGATATAAAAAAAACCATGTGTACCGTATGTGTATTATGTGTATATGTGTAGTCGTTAATGTGTAGGCGTCCTTCGCTCACTCAACCAATAAAGTAAAACGTAAGACTACGAAACCTTATACTTAAAAAATAACGTCTGAGGCTTTCGAAGCCTCTGACTAATATGTTTTTTTTTAAGCGGGTGTAAAAACAGCATTATAAAGAGTTTGGTAGATCGGCTCCTGCGGTCTGCAACGTACCGACCGACAATGGTTGGGTATTGCCACCTGAAATTCTAGTTTTTTTATTTATTACTTTATTTACTAATGTATTTGTATCGATTATGTGTCTGCAATAAAGAATTATTATTATTTAATTTAAATGGGCTTGCGCTTAATCACAATTCACCTGAATGGTAAGCGATATTGTGATCTACGTTGGAGCGCGCTTCCCCAGAGAAAGCCAACCGTTTCCCAGGGCATTTTTAATATTGAGTCAACGTATGTAAAGGTTTAATTAATCCGCTCGAGTCAAAAGACCGACTACGCTCATATGCATTGAATATCAAGTCAATACACACTCTGCTAAATGGAGCGACATACAGGTAATATGATTGCTGAACTGCTGCTAAAATTTGCTTTAGTGATCGAAATTAATAGTCGTCATTATAGATATGAATGCTATCTAGTTTCTTGCATATATATAAGCAAAATTATATTACAAAAATCAATAAACCTGTCAGCGTGACAGTATTAGGGCTACTTTTCACTCTTCTGTTGTCCTTCCCCAGGTGTAAGTAGTTTTCTTTCTCTCTTTTTTTTTCCCATCCATCATTTATAAGTTTCACTCCTTTCACTCTTAAGACATTTTTCACACAATCCGACCATAACCGAGTCATTCTTCTTGAAAGAAACTATGAGTTAGATTTAGAGAGTCAAAAAGTATGACTTACATATTTAAAATAAAACAGAAAAAAGAATCTACGATTTTAAACTTTTTAACTTAGCTTAACAAAGAATCCCGATCATCAACAACTAGTTTTTTTCCACTGCCCTAAGACTATTAGGAAAAGTTTAAAAAGCAAGTTTAAGTTAAAAAGCAAAAACCAAAATATCAGGGATGTTTTTGAAGAACTTTCCACCAAGTTGTTAGAAAAACTTGCTGTTAGAATTTACAGACAGTGTGTCTCAAAATTTATAGTCAATCTTCGTTATTAAAAGTGGTGGTAGGTGAGAACCGTCGGCGATTAATTCTGCATTCTAAACGAAGCATGCATCGTCGAGTCACATCGAGCGAAACCGTAGATCAAGAACTAGGTTAATGTAGAAAGAACATGTAACTTGCTTGATTTCTTTTACAGATTCACGATGCTGTTCAAATGCCATGCAACCTGGATCTTGACGTCACTAATAATGTGTGGTATTAATATAATAGTAATACAATTTGCAGAACATGTGACGCTGTAATATAAAATGTTTGAATTGTAGTGACAATAATCTAATTAATTATGAATGAATGAATGAATGAATTATTAATTAATGTCCATGAAACTAGGTACAATAGGTGTCATATTAGCTATGAACCACCTGGGAATCAGGTACAAAAAAAAACAACATAGAAACCTGGCAGTTCACATATTAAACGAGTATAATTGTGTAGGACTTCTAACTATTAAAAATGTCCAGTGCAATAAATTTAAACATAATATTTTGAACCTCATTATTGTTAAAAAGGGTTTTGGCCAAATTGAACCTAAGACTACCATCCCTTTAAGTTAGTCAGTTAAGTTAACCTTTTTTTCGTGCGGAAATGCGTTTACGCTTCTCCCGCTACAAGCCTCGGGGAGGCGGGCGAGATATGTCGGACTCGAGGGCCAGAAAGGCCGTCACTACCGACTAAAACCTCACGGTGTCCCATCTCACAACGGAGGCAGGGATGCAGGACCGCTTCGCGCAATGCCGCTACTCTCGAGTTAAGTAAGCCTAAAGACTCATATGAGTACAATAACTAATTCAACGAAGCAGTGGTTATGAGATAAGGGGTGAGATCCGCGGGCTGGGAAAAACTTGTAGCAGTCAATTTCTCTCGCGATTCAGCGAGGAAATGCCGTCAGCCTGATAGGTACGAAAGGCGAGAGGCTTTACATACATACATACGACACTTTCACACACGGCTGGTTAGCCCCATACTGAACCATTTCTAGCTTGTATTATGGTTGCTAACACAACTGATATACTACATATACATACATACATATTATATATAAATACATAATTAACACCCAGACCCACAGCCAACAAATTTAGTTAAGCACAAAGATGTTGACCGGGCCGGGAATCGAACCCGGAACCTTCTGATTAGGAGACCGGCATGGTTACCTTTACGCCAACGAGGTCGTCGAAGAAATAAGATCGTTTTTGACGAAGTCTTTTAGAAAATGTTTCTTTTTTATTTAAATTAGCTCTGTATAATGACAAATATAAACTTGAAATTTTACCCAATCAAAAACCGTAACAGTAAATTTAGCCAAAAATATTACTTGACTTTGTAAAATGTATTCGAAATTCAGACACGCATCTTTAAACACGCCGCTTGTTAAATCGAGGTCAGAAGGGCACGTCAACAAACAGCAATTTGCATAGTAATGAATGAAGTAGACGCTTCAATGCCGGGAATATTTTGTATCTATAGGTAAGTTTGGACAATTTGACAACCTCGTGGCGTAATGGTTACCATGCTGGACTGCCAACCAGAGAGTCCCGGGCTCGGCCAATGTCTTTATGATAAACTAAATTTGTTGGCTGTCAGTCTGGGTCAGTTTCTTTAGATATAAAAATACATATGTATGTAAATGTAGTAGTGTTAGCAACCATAAAAATTGTAGTATGCGGTAAACAGCTTTGAGTGAATATTAGTAACTAACGTACAAGTGTATTTCAAAAAAAAAAATACTCACCTGGCTAGCAACCAACCTCAAGTTTATAAATCTGTCGCAAAACACTTAACAGTGTGTTCCGACAGCCTCCTTGAGAGCCAGTCATTCCAGACTAAGCATGCCCTGCCTTAAGCCAGAATGTCACTAATAGGCAGTTAGGGAGCAAAATAACTTATATTGAAAAAGCTAGCGTAATTGATAAGGTTACAATTGTTTAACGTTTTAAAATTTAATTCCCGCTTCTCCATTCCACTACAGAACGAGGGAATGGAGAAGCGGGGTATAGCGAAGAGACATCGATTTACTGTCGAAGTTCCGAGGATTCGCACAAAGCGTTCTGCTTCGACCTTCATTGTGAGAACTGCGAAGCTTTGGAACTCCTTTCCTGAGACTCTTTTTCCCGAGAAGTACAATTTGGGGGTCTCCAAATCTAGAGTAAATAGGTTCCTTCCAGACACGCGTGTTACATCTTAGACCACAGTCAAGCTTAACATCAGGCAAGCTGCGGTCAAACGTAAGCCTATTTATCATTATAAAAATATATAATTATTATTTCCTATTCAGTCTAAAGAATCGCTAGAGTGCCAAACACTATCAAGAATTAGTTCGATAGTTTTAAATTCTGAAAATTAGTCGTTAAAATTTCCCAAAGCAGTCCAGATGCGTCTAATGTCTTCTTGCTTGCCTAAATAAAATATGAGGTAAATAACTTTTTTATCACTTTATTTAATCAAACACAATATAGAACACATTACACTTTAAAGAATACTAAGAAAAAAACACCTTATCCAAATCACGAGTTCCTTACAAGACAGTCCAGATATCAAAGCGTAGACACAAAACCTTAACGTCAGAGACATACGTTGTACTATGTAGTAACACCAAGCAAATTTTCTCAGAGCGAAATGTTATTTTTGCTATTTCAAAACGGAAATTCGCTGCAATCTGTAAATTGGACTGCCTTTCGGAACACGCGTTATTGTTTCGTACGGGCGTTATGTGCCACTTTTATCAAATTACGTCGAGTGTATTTGTAAGACGTAGCTATCTTCCTAGGGTTCCGTATTCTAACAGGACCAACGAGATCCTACTTCTTGGCAATAGGGTTTCTATGTACTGATTGACAACGGGGTCTTCCCCTGTGCGTCTATCTGTCATCAGAATGTATCTCGTGAACCGTGATAGCAAATTATAAATATTTAGAACAGGTGCCGTATTTCTGAATCGGAGTTCTGAATAAATAAATTATAATAGGCGTTAATAAACATATACTGTATCATTTTTGACTGTATAATTATAAATTTTTGTTTATATGCACAATGAAAATACATAGTAGGTAATTGCAATGAAAATTGTTATTGTGACTATTATGTATCAAAACGGCAAAAAAACATAATATCTGTTTTATATAAATATAATTTTTTATTTATTACGCATGAAAATTGTTTAATTTTTAAAAATATAATTAAATTGTTACACAATATTGCACATATAGTACAAGCATCTAAAAATTTATATTGTATCAAAAGTAAACAAAACTATAATATGGTTTCTCCAAGTGTAAAAGACCCCAAACATGACTAGAAAATATATTTTCATACAATTTTATTTTATTTGATTAATTGGCGAGCATTATGCTACGTGTCCATATCACATTGAGTTGAAATTTTATTTTTCACAGTTCACTTAATGTCCACTGTTCAATGTCAATGTTTAAAGTCCACTGGTGCACAGATCACAGGTCCGCAAGAGATTTGTTTGTTTTCTGCAACCAGCTATCAAGCCGGTTTTCAAAGCTGTTCACTGATGTAGCACTGACCACTCCCTTAGGCGACATATTCTAATTATGAACCACTCTGTAGCTTATGTTTAAAGTCCACTGGTGCACAGATCACAGGTCCGCAAGAGAATTGTTGGTTTTCTGCAGCCAGCTATCAAGCCGGTTTTCAAAGCTGTTCACTGACGTAGCACTGACCACTTCCTCAGGCGACTTATTCTAATTATGAACCACTCATTAGCTTAGTACCTATACGAGTTTAACTTCCCCTTTTGTTGAATATTCCAAAGACACGTTGCGAGTTCACTGATCTTACTCTACAACATTTAATGACTTTATTTTCGAGATAAAAGGCTTTCCCAGTCGATACTGAAAGGTCAAATTTACGACTGGGGACAAAATTCTAACGCTTTTTGTGACGAATTTTTGCGATGTGTTGACAACCGAAAGGATGCCCATTTTATGGACCTCTATTCTATATATGCGAGTTCAAATCTATTACGACGAAGATAAATTGAAGAAAACCTTTGGCTTTTTGGACTGGAACTAACCTTTTACTCGACTGCGAAAGAAGATTATGTTTTTCGAGCGTACATATGAATGTGAATGTTTTTTTTTTTGTTGCTATTACTATTTAGACCAAATTAAGGAGAAGGCGAAAGTCATGTCGTATAGGGAGGTCAAGGATTGGCCGAAGATAGAACTACCTGGAAAAAACTCCACAGACAAGAGCCCAGCTCTTAAATATTGAATGAATGCTACGAAAGACGGTGAAATTGACATACAAAAAAGCATGTATTGAACCAAGCGAGCCCAGTCTCCGCATAAACTGGCCATTTATCTGAATGTTGGCTCTAACGTGTAAGATCTAATTTTGAACCAACGGAACTTGGTCTACTACTAACTTTTTTTTTCAGTTGTTCGTGATTTTTTATGTATGGTTCCCATAAAAAGGGAGAAATTTTCTGATTCACTTTTTAGTACGATACAATGCAATTAAATACTATTTTTTAAAGAATTTGTCAATAAAAATAAGGTTTGTCACGTAATTCCTGTGATATGTGGTCATAAAATCAATGACAAACATAGTCATAAAACAAATGACAAGTTTTAGAAGTAACATATACAGCATAATAATAATCATACAACATTTTTAGTTTTGAAAATTGCATTTAACAGATAATCATGTTTTTGTACTTTGCATCGTATAAACTGTTATCGTAAGGCAAATTATATATTTCCGCGTATAAAACAGTCACACTTACATTATTATTATAAGTTAGAATGAGTCCAACAGCTTAATAATTTAATATTAAGATGCCTTGCGTGAACAATTTACAATGTTTATATTACTTATATTGTACAAACAAACGTATTTTGTCATCTTCAGAAGCAATAATATTAACTTTGGATTACTTAACAATTCTTAAAAATAAAAAAGTGACACAAGTGAGGACATTTTATTGCAATAAAAGTATGATAGTATTTTTTTTCTTTTTAAGTTAAGTTCGAACCGCAGCTGGGTAATATTTTTACAAATTCAATTTATTACATACATAATTCAACCGAACGAAAGATAACTTGGTCATGATTTTATATATCACTGGGTTTTTGTTATCTTTACTCTATTCCTTTTTTTTCTTGGAAAGGGTTATTGAGCTTTGCACGGTGAAATAATTATCAAAATATTTTAAGCGCCATACAAATCTTATAAAAGCTACAATTAGCTAAAAAAATATATTTTTTGTAGCACCTGTTCCTAGGCTCAATTAGGTGATCTAACGCATTCATCGAAGTTAAGCAACGGTCGATGCGGACGGTGTTTAAATTCAAAAGAACGTCGTTTTTAAAGTGGCATATTCATCTGGGCGCTACATTGGGTTGGATGACTTTTTAAATTGTAGGTCCGTAATACGAGCAGTCGTCAGGCCACGTCTGAGGTCTTTGGGTGGCTTGAAAACTCTCGACACCAGAGCTTGACCACTTAGCTCATACGAAGAAGAAGAAGAACAGTCTTTGTCTTTGGATGGGTGACCAAGCACAAGACTGTTGTTATAATATATAATACAATATAATACAACATGGTGGTTTTCAAAACAAGAGTTGACGTAAAGATTACCATGCCGGACTGCCAATCAGAAGGTTCCGGGTTCGATTCCCGGCATGGCCAACTGGGTCTGGGTGTTAGGTATGTATCTATATAATGTATGTATGTATATGTAGTATATCAGTTGTGTTAGCAACCGTAACACACACTAGTAATGGTTCAGTAAGGGCTTAACCAACCGTGTGTGAAAAGTGTAAAAAAAATACCAAAAGATTTTTTTAAAGTAACTTGATTCAGTTTGTGAGTATGTCAAAGAAAAGTAATATGCATAAATTCCAAGTAAATTTCACTTTAAATCTATCTTATATGAAACCACAGGTACGCCAGACTAGAGGCCAGTTACCTTCAGTTTATACTTTGATTAAATTCTTTGGTTAATAACATTGTGAATGTATTATTGTTTACAATTTTAAACGAAAATTTCGCTCAAACAAACCACGGGTTTGGGTATTTGGTTTGGTTTTATTATTTCATTTTATTAAAGGATTGTTTATTATATTATTATTTATTAAAGTACATATTTTTTATAAATTACTGGCCAAGTGCAGGGAGGGCTCGCGCATGAAGGGTATCATTGTTGTATGGGAGGCCCCCTAAATATTAATTTTATTTTTATTTTATAATTTAATTTGATAGCCAATATACATTTATGTATTTTGTGAAAAATTTAAGTGTTACCGCTACCGTTATTGATACATATCACAGACAAAATATTATTTTGTCTACATATATCTCTCTCTCTCTCTCTCTCATATATTTGTCTTACATATATAGCAAAAAAATAAGAAAAAAATACGTTTATTGTTTGACCGACCCCTTTTAGTATTAACATTTTTTTTAAATTTTAGTATTTTTTGTTATCGCAGCACGGTAAATACATATTTGTGAAAGTTTCAGCTTTCTAGCTATTACGTTTCCGAGATACAGCCTGGAGACAGACAGACAGCGGAAGCTTAGTCATGGGGTCCCGTTTTTACCTTTTAGGCACGGAACCCTAAAAAAATAAAACTAAAGGAGAAAATGAAGAAAATAAGAGTGTGAGTAAATATACGTAAATATATAATAATATGATTCTCACTTTTTTTGCTAAAGCATCTCGTTCCTTACCTAACCTAACCGTCAGAAAATTTGCGAAAAATTTAAAAATTTTAAAATTTGTATGTATTGTTCTAAAAACTGCTGCACACATCCATATAATATTGCTAATGCCAATTTTAGTACTAAACAGATTTGAAATAAGAAAAAACACTTTCAAACAAAACACACAATTGAATAAAAATTGTAAGTAAAAAAACACACAATTTATTTTCAATGGAACATGCTGTATATTAAATTTAAGGTTTGGATTCTATATGCGCCCTAAAGGCATGTTAAATAGAGTTAGATGAGAAATAATCTAATCTCAAACACAGACAGCCAATTTCGGGTAAGATTTGTAAAGCCAAGTTTTACTCCTTGATTGGGTTGGGTTTATTTTAGTAAAATTCGTAAATTTTTATCTTAGCTTTCAAGTGCATGGTTAGGTTTTAGTTACCAAAGTTTATAAGTTATATAAAAGTTTATGTAGTATATTAAGTCTTTTTAAGGTATAATACGATGTAGCGCCTGAAGCTCGACTAGCTAAGGTGATTTGACGCGATCATCGAAGCTTAGCAACGGTCGATGCGGACGGTGTTTGGATGGGTGACCATGCTCAAGACTGTCGTTTTTCAAGTGGTATTTTTATCTGGTCGCTACCGTGAGTCAGATGACATGTTAAATTGTAGGTCCCGGCTGTTAGTCTAAGTACAAGCAGTCGTTAAGCCAAGTCAGAGGCCTTTGTGCGGCTTGAAAACTCTCGACACCAGAGCTTGGCCACTTAGCTCATTCGAAGAAGAAAAAGTGATGTAAAATTTGTTTGAAAATTAAAAAATCCATAGAATTGTGGCATCGTGGAGTCATTTTGTATGCAAAATTATTTTCTTAGGATAAGCTAAGTTTTTTATCTAGATTCAATTTATACACCAAGCATAATTACTCGTATTTCACTATCATTTACAGCTCTCTATCATACACTGCTGAGCATAGGCCTCCCTTTGTATTCGTGTTTTTTTTTACATATACGGCTATTCATTTGACCAACAGGGCGATAACTACACGAGCTAATGATACTCTTGTCTAAGATGAATCAGGCCTACTCCAAAAAAATGCGTTTTGAGGAACCTGTCAGAAATTGTTAAAAGGAAAGGTTCTTGGAAATCAAATTAGTTATTAGCCTCACGGCATCACGCCGTACTGGCAAATTAAGTGGCAATAAAAATTTTTTAAGGCGAAAAATTTCGCTTTACATGCTAAACGGTAAAAAAATAGCTTAAAGACAGTCTAAAATACTACTCTAAAAATATTTATACTCGTACTTATTTTGGACTTATGAATTAGAAATAAAAGTGGTTTAAAAATATAAAATTAAATTTTTCGATCTAGTTTTTTTTTTTCATATCGATAAGTTTTATTGGTACCAAAATAAGTATATAAATATTCTTGGAGTTGTTCTTAAAACGATTTTTAGCTATTTTTTATTATTTTTACCGTTTACAGCGACAAATCTGTTAAATCAAGATTTTGCCTCTATTTTGCGTGTTTTTATTTGCTTCTAAATGTAACTTCACAGATTGAATCTACGAATTACTGCACAATTATTCACCTATGGAATAATCATAACTAAACACTGCACAACTCGACACAAGCCTTCATAATAATTGGCATTCGATTAAATTCCCAATCTGTTTCACGGCGCGCCTTCGGATAAGGCCAAATTGGATATCCGATGCAATATCAAACTTCGATGTAGGGACGTCGACTAAATGCGATGGAAATCGGCTTTTGTGACTTAATTCACTTCTATGTTGCTTTGTAGTTGATGAATGTACTGGCGTAAGGTGAATACAGACTTACTGAAAATTACACAGAATTTAACATAGTTTATTTATTTAATTTGATTTTATTACACGCTTTCTATTAGGTTCCCCTATATGTTTGTATATTTGTTTGTAACCGACTTCTTTGGGCGCGATTTTGACCCACTTTAAACGGCCAGATTTCGTTGAAACTTTGTAGATTTATTGAGGACCGATGACAGTACACTAATTTGATAAAATTATTACATTTTTTTGTAATTTTGTTTGTTTGTAACCGACTTCTTTGGGCACGTGTGATAAGTGATATGCGTGTTTTTTAGTTTTAAACTATTATTAATATTTTAATTTGATTTTATGTTACTTTATACAGTTGAATTTCACGGCGTGTGATGATAACAGGCTTACTGAAAATGTCTTCTTTTTTTAGTTCTTTGATATATTTATTTGATAGGAATTTAATCAAAGTTGTTTTGTACAGATTAATGTATTGACGTAAGATGAATATAGGCTTACTAAAAATTTCACAGAATTTAATTTAGTTTTTTTTTTTTACTTTTAATATTTTATTTATTTTAAATTGTACAGACGGATGTCACGGCATGTGGTGAGTACAGGTTTACTGAAAATGTCGTCTATTTTTTTTAGTTTTTCGATTTTTTTATATGATAGGTATTTAAATCTTTGTTGCTTTGTAGTGACGTATGCTTTTCCGTAAGGCTTTTTTATGTTTAATTTGACAGTTTGCACTTCGGCTTAAAATGGAGCATGCCTATTTTGGAAAACCAAGTTATAAGCCAAGTCCAAGGCCTTCAAGCGGCTTGAAAATTCTCGACACCAGAGCTTGGCCACTTAGCTCATACGAAGAAGAAGAAGATCCGATCGAAAAAAATTCCACTTATATTTTTTGCTCATTTCCGTTTACCGTGGCAAAAATAATTTTCATAGAAATTGGCCAATTTAAAAAGGCTTCCTAAAAAGCGAAAATTACATATGTTTTTTTATTAGAAAGGGTCAAAACGGTCGCAATAAAAAACGATTTAGCCATACGGTTGTCGGGCGAGGGTAGGCTAAATATTAATGGGAAATGAGTGTTATTTTCAATATGGCACCCAAAATGGCTAATATATTTATGGGCAGATAGATAAAGTGTATATTATTATACTACTAGCTGACCCGGCAAACGTTGTTTTGCCTTAAAAATATATAGTAGAAGATTCTCAGACCTACTGAATACGCATAAGAAATTTGGTAAAAATCGGTCAAGCCGTTTCGGAGGAGTACGGTAACTAACATTGTGTCATGGAAATTTTATAATTCTCTCTTCTTTAATTTTAAAAAGAAACAGTAAAAGACAATTAACTTATAATTAGTGTACCACCATTGGCGGCCTTATCGCTTAAAGCGATCTCTTCCAGGCAACCTTTGGATGGAAAGGAATTTTTATAAACGACTAAAGAAGGACGTAGTGTACAATAAAGAATAATAAAAAACATACATATAATATTAATAATCTTATCTTAATTTATATAAATCTCGTGTTACAATGTTTGTCCTCAATGGACTCCTAAACCACTTAACCGATTATAATAAAATTCGCACACCATGTGCAGTTCAATTCAACTTGAGAGATAGGATAGTTTAAATCTCAAATTATAGTCGCAATTTTAATTTATTGCTAATATAATTTGTTATAATTAACTGTAAGTAACCTATCTATATAGTAATTGAATTATCAATGTAGTAATTCGTAAAAATGAAGTATCTTTTTGTACGTGTAACTCCTAACCAAAAAGAAACCTGGCAATAACTAATCTTAGGCCTAAATTACTTTAAGTAGGCGACCATACGTTTTTATCAAATCGCTAGTGCCTTGAAAATTCGCAAAACGGACACAACCGTCAACGACGTCTGCCCTTACGCGTCTACCCGCGTTCGGGTCGCGCACTCAGTGATGAGCCACGCCCCGTTCGCCTGGCGCCGCTGCCGGTATTTATCACCGAAACGGTATTTATCGCCGAAATTGCTATGACTCTGCATTTTAAATCTGTGATATCTTCGAAAATATTTATTTAACTTACATGCTGTAAAAAGCCATATTGATCTTTATTAAATGCACAATGTATTTAAGATACTTAATTGGATAAGTATTAATACTGTATTGCTTAAAATCGCTTCGTAAATAAGCCATTATTTCTCGTACAAAGTAAAGGATAAAAAATGGTTATTGTGGGTTATTCCTGAGAGATAAACATATACCATCAGGGACATTTTTGTAGACATTTTTAAGTTGTACAATACTGTAATAAATTGTTTTGATCTATCTTGTAGGATTCAGTCAGCGTTTGCAATTTAAGCGCAAAAAATGTGCTTTTTTTAAAACCTCAAAAATTGTAGCCTATGTGTTATTCTGATGTATAAGCTATAGCCTATGTGTTATTCTGATGTATAAGCTATAGCCTATGTGTTATTCTGATGTATAAGCTATATTCAGTAGTTTTTACGTGAAAGAGTAACAAACATCCATATATCCATACATCCATACTTACAAACTTTCGCCCTTATAATAGTAGTATGATAAGTTTTTATACGGGCCTGTGAGTTAATGAGTTAGTAATAATTTACAATGACGTTGCTACCGTGAACTTTTATACTAAACAAGTTGCGTCCCACAATGGTAACCGCGTTAATTCTGGATAAAAGCGGTTGATCCGGGATAAAAAGTAGTTAATGTATTAATTAATTCTTATCATGTCACGTGGCGTGGCGTGGCGTGGCGTGTTAGTCGGTTCGCCTGTTAAAGCGTGAAGAAGTAACAAACATACCCACACCACTTACAAACTTTCGCATTTATTATACGAGTATTATTAGGATGAGGGTGACAAGACCGAGACGAATGGCGTACACGAAGGGAGGCCTATACTCAGCAGTGGGCGATAGAGGGCTGAAAATGATGATGATGATGATTATTAGGATTGAGAAACGTATTTCAATTCATCGCAAATCTTTAACAGTCAGTATTTGTCTATTTGTATTTAAAAAGTTAAATTTTTTTAACAAATCCAGCTTGCGTTTTGCTTTTTGAGTGTTTTTTTTAATATATTTTCTTTTTGTGAGTGTTTCAAATAAATCATTTTTCTATTTAAATCTAAATTAAAGATAAAATTTATCGACATGACATACCAGCTGTAACCTCATTTATTATTATTAATATTTTCATTAGACTTGAGTGACGGAAAGTTGAAAGGTCAATAAGGATATATAAACCTATGAATTACCCTGAACTTTTCACAGATTTTGTTGATAGAAAGTAAAATTTCTATGTAGACACGCAGAGCAGGCCTCATAAAATGTCCAACCCTTTGGTCCTGTAAGTCATAAAATGACGATATTTATATTCATTCTCTTCCCAAGCACATAAAGTCTCGTTGCCTGGGGAATCAGTGACCTGGATTGCCGTAGGTGTAAGAAAAACTACTATATTTTATACCTATACTTATAAATATTGTAGTGAGTAGAAATATGTGTACCAAGTGATATTTATTAGGGTCATATTACATACATATACGCATGGCTGGGGCATCTGCGGCCAGAGCCGGATTTTGGTTTACGTTGCGGTTAGAATGAAATTATGTGTTGAACGATTTATTTGTTAATTGTAGGTACCTAATTATTTTTTTTACTTTCAATGACGTCACTGGAGAATATTAAACTGGCTGGTTGTTAGCGTAATTTTTGTAATTCAGCGCAGTAATGTGATGTTATACGCGTAGTATTTTCAGTTTCAGCAAGCTATTTGTTCTGATCTCTTGGCTGACAAACGCTACTTTCAGGTGTTTGTGTATTTCTACATTTGTGGTACATACCTGGACACTGTACTAATAGTCCTGTAGCGACTATAGCTTGGCTAGGTAAGATAATCTGTCGCGATCTTCGAAGCTAGGCAACGGTCGATGCGGACAGTATTTAGATGGGTGACCATGCAAAATACTGTAGTTTATTAAAAAGACATTTTTCTTCTGGGTGATACCATGAGAAGGATGACATGTTGAATTGTAGGTCCCGGCTGTTAGTCTCAGTACAGGCAGCCGTTAAGCCAGGTCAAGTGACTTTGGGCGGCTTGAAGACTCTCGACCGGTGTATAGTCCATAGAAAACTTTACCATTCATAGCAGAAAAAAACATAAATAGGTTTTACAAATTGTAAAAAAGTCAAAACAACAATGTAATGTAGAGTACAGCTCTGACATTTCTAACATTCGTATTCAACGCACGGTCTCGTAGGGCTGCCCCAAATACGCGGGACGTTATACCCTTACCTTAACGTGTGACCCCTATCTTAATAATGCCCACTCTAAATATTATAACAACAACAACCCTAGTTGTAAGCGCTGGATTAAGGCCTTGTTATTATAAGACAATGACGGTAAATGCTACGTCACTAGTGCGCAAATAGCATAGCGCCCGTAGCTCGGCTAGCTTAGGTGATCTGACGCGATCATCGAAGCTAAGCAACAGTCGATGCGGACGGTGTTTAGATATGTGACCATGCACAAAACTGTCGTTTTCAAAAAGTGGCATTTTTACTTGGGCGCTACCGTGGATCGGATGACACGTTAAATGTAGGACCTAGCTGTTAGTCTTAGTACAAGCAGTGGTTAAGCCAAGGCAGAACCCTTCGGGCGGCTTATAAAACTCTCGACACCAGAGCTTAGCCACTTAGCTCATACGAAGAAGAAGAAGAAGTGCATAAAATGTCATTTTACGTATGACTGTTTTAAAGTTTATGGTTCAAAGTTTTTACTCTATGCTGGGACATCACTTTTACAATTTAACTTTTCGTTTAACTGTTTAACTGCTACGTTACAGATTAACCTCAAAATCATGTTTCTGTTACGCAAAAAAAATCATAAGGTGAGTGGTCAAGCGCAAGCCTATTATGGGTGAAAAAAAAATACTTGTATTTTTTTGAAAGCTGCCACTACTATTTTCCTATTGATATCACTAATATTCAAATTTTATTTTGTTTGGACTAAGTAACTGAGTTTTGGTGTTGCAAGTTTTCAAAACCAAACTCCCTGACATACAGCGTATTTTGCTTATTTTACTACGAAATTACCCGGAATAAAAACGGCTGAAAAAAATTAATAATTATGGTTGTATTTTATTAACTAATAAGTGTCAAGAGACATTCAATTTATAATAACAGTCTGAATCACAACCATTTACTCGGCTATTATACGTTTCCATTATCCAGCACGACAATTAAAAGCACTCTAACAAAATTAGAGCAAAAGCTCGTATATAAATAAGCTCCTACCGTCATTTCATCGCAAAACTGCCAAAAGCAAACACAGATTTCAAGAGTAAAACGTATTCGACGATCTCCATTCCGAGCCCACGTTTTGGGAATTTAATCCTCCACTCGGAATAATGCTTTGATTAATATCTAGTTATTAATCATCTGTGGAACTGAACTATTCAACGGCCGCGCGGGAATTGCCTGTTCCAAATTTGAAATTTGAAATTAGAACGTTAACAATATGGCGGCCGTGCGTACGACTGAAATGCGTTTGTTTTCTCCCAACGGGTTCGTCGCGTTTGTTTATTTGAATTTCGAAGGTGTCAAATGCTCGCATTTGATTTTAGATTACCGTATTATGTTGCCATTTTCAACTGAAAAAATATATCAAACGATTCGTTTATTATTTTATATCAGATTCGCGGTTATATTTATTATTAAGTAGATGCAGCCTGCGGTGTTAATCCTGTTAATCCGAGACAAAAAAGTAGCCTATGGGTAAGTTCAGGGCTTGTTTCTCCTATACAATACACAGATAGAAACAATGTTTAATTTTAAGATTGAAAAATGAACTGAAATAAAAATATGAAAAAGTTTTAGTGTACTGGCTAGCCAAAGTAAGCTCATACATATTTCATCTTACTGAAGTTATACGAATTTTGTTTACAAATATTTCTCTCAGCAAATTCATAACAAAAATAACACTCTCAGACTTTATCACTTCATTTTCTAGCTGCAAATTCTAATCCCAAAATATTGCTATGTTGTTATTTTCTCCAATTTTACAAAACTTAGAGAAACATCATTTTGCTTCATTGCGATTATTTCCAACTATACGGCTGCGGGGTTGCCAGTTCGTAAGGTCAAGAATCCCGGTCCTCATAACTTTACCAACAGGGTCTTGTGATACTAAACTTACAAGTATTTTTACAGATAACTAGTATGCCACGCCAGTGTTGCCTTTTTGATAAATTATCATCATTTTAAAGCCTACTATTAAAAACTACCCTCATCGCGTCAATCGTCCCGTCACAACAACGCCGGTTCGAGACTATAAAAGTAGCCGCAATTGCAGTCGTCAGCCAACCCCCACTGTCCGGTGTTGCCCCTCAGGCCAACAGCATTGTCAATACCAAAAAAAAGTCGTCGGACAGTCGCGCGCCAGCAGCCGTGGTAAAATCATTATTGTTCAGACAGTAACAATGCTCTGTGGATTTAAAGATGGAGGCCACAGCTTATAACCAAACACTTCGATTTTAATTTCACAAACCTTCATTTATTTTAACGTTAGAAATCTGAGGTTAGGAAATAGTGATAATAATCTAGCAACACGGTTTAGAGATACAGTAAAGTGACGCATTTTCTATAGATACACGCACACGCTCGATAGTTTTAGGACTTTATCGTTACTGCCGATTGATGGCAGTAACATGACAACACATCACTTCAGTTTTATGATATCGGGACTTCATTTCAACATAATATATATTTTTTGTTGACAAGGGGGAAATCTTCAATAAGATAATTATAAAAAAAAAACTTCTTGTAGAACTGTATCGTGTCTGTAGAAAAAGATAAAAGAGACATCAGTATATAATAATTTACAGTCTACGACTAAAATACATCACACAGCTAATTATTTTTCGCAGTAAAATTTATTTCCTTCTATTAATTGCCATGTAGCGTTGACAGATTATATTTTTATTTTATTTTTTTATGATGGATAGGCAAGTGCTTGATCGAAACTCACCTGATGTTAAGTGATGTTGCGATCTAGGGTGGCGCACGCTTGCCTAGAAGAAGCCGTATCACTCTCACTTTGAAGACAGTGAGGTTATAGCTCAGAGGGAACAGGGATTCCGGGAAAGAGAAAGGTCCGCACAATATATGTGGAAGCGAAACGCGTCACGCGGATTTTTGGAACTGCAACCGTATAGCGGTGCCTCCTAGCCGTCTCCGCTCGTCGTTATTACAAATTACAGGACTTGTAAACTTTGTGTAACTGGTCTCTAGTACGTTTAGAGCAAAGTTGGAGTTATATCATCTTGGTAGAGAGCGAAATGAGAAAAGTTATTGTACAGCTGCAGTTTGGATGAGTGTTGTAGCCGCGGGATCACGGACTTGTTCGTTTGTTTAGGTCCAAATCCTAACTATGTATAATATCGTCCCGTTTTCGCACAATCTATAAATAATCTAAGTAGCAAGGAGAAACAAACTAAAGCCTATGTTATTCAGGGATAATGGTGGCGATTCAGCGGCACACACGACTAAACTAAATTTAAAGTAGCTGTATCTCTTTTTATCTTAGGTGGCCAGAAAGAGACGGCACGTTCTGAACCACACACAAAACAACCAAAACCACGACAAATATGAAAAATTTAAGCGGTTTTAGAGCGCACCAATGTAACTTACCAACGGTTGAATTTTTTTCAGATTCGTTTCGGAGCCTATGCGTCAAACAAACGAACAAAAAATCAAACTTTTCCTCTTTATATATTGGTATATGGATTCTATAGTATATACACGATTAGTTTATAGTAAATCATAAAAATTATGTTTTCTATACATTTTATGAGTAAATGAACTTTTTGTATGGATGAAACACTTGATTTTAATTTCTAATTTTATTAATTTTTTTCGACTATTTGTCACAGTAATTTTTGTGTTTGTAATTCTATGACTTGAAAAAAATGGTCGAAATTGAACTTTTTCAATCAGTTTATACTAAATGATAATTAATTATGTTAAACTAAATTCGTCATAAAAAAATATTGTTTACCGAGCCAACAATAGTAACTATCTTTAAATATTATTCACCTTTTCGATATATCTAACTGTCTAAGTTAGTAAATAAATATTTATAATTTTTTCAACTACCCAGTCCTCATTTTTAGCGTTTCGTATCCAAATGGTAACAACGGCAATTTATGACGAAGTCTGTCCATCACTTTATAATTAAATAATTAAAAGAACGTGATTTTGAATTGTTTCTGTTCATTTTCATAATGGTACGGAAGCCTCCGCGTAAATACGGCTCGTATTTTCTCAATAATTTTACATAAAAACCCCAGAAAAACAAAAAGCAATCACCGTTCTTAAATTAACTTCTCAAAACTTAAAACCACACAAAAGTTTTCCATCCTCAAAGAGACTTTATTAAAAACCTAGATCGTCTTTACGAAGAAAAAGTTTCCTATACATCAAAGAGTTTTACATAAAAATTAGAGCGATCAAAAAATTTGATAACAAAAAATTGGCAAAAACATTAGCACAATATATAAACAGCGCATGAGCAGCGCACTGTTTGTTCCTACTGCTGGAACTCGGAGCCTTCTCTTACTAAAAGAGAGGTAGGCCATAATCCACTACGCTGGCCAAGTGCAGGTTGGCGGATGACACACGTCTTCGGATATTACAACAAACGTGTCGGTTTCCACACGACGTTTACCTTCACCGTAAAGCGAGTGCAAAGCTATCCAAAACTTGAGAAACAAGTCATTGGTGTGGGACCGGGATCGAACCAGGGGCCGCCTGATTGAAAAGCAGACGTTATTGTCACCACAATCGCTTTACAACGCACCGTTACGCGAATATAATTCAAATAAAGTTAACGTAGCTAAATGAAATCCTTCATAATGGAATCCGTTCTATCGCGTCAAGTTTTAGTAAGCTTAGCTGTAGTAAAAACCTCATAATCCATTAGATCCAGCCACCAAGGTCGCAACTTTCCTCATTTTCCACTCTGGCAGCGACCGCGGCCCGCGGTCCGTTTACAAAAACTTGTGCAATCACGTGTCCGGGCTTGTTAGAGGTGCTTTGTTACTAATAGTTTGGCTGCAGTCTGTTTGTATAGTAAAACATATGGTTAGTTCACTGCGAAGTTTCTTGGATAAATAGCAGTCTAAGGAATGTAATCCTAAGCCTAAGATGGTTTTTTAGTCACTGCTAGGTGATAGGGTCATAACCCTGCAGCCTGGGTGAAAAAATAAGGCTGCGTAACTGCCCTTGCCCATCGTAAAAAGGGTATCAGACTTGAGGGTGTTCGGAGAAGGAGTTTCGATACCCACATCAGACTCCAGGGTGGACGATGGCGGCTTCTGACCGTCGCCGTCGATGGCGGATTGTCCGGGAAGGGCAATACAGCGCAGTGCAACGAGGTCTTCAAGGTGTTTTCCGGAAGAACCCGGAATCCCCCGTTAAGCTTATAAAGGCAGGTGCCGGGGAGGTTTTAGTGGGTACAAATCCTACATAACCTGGCCACGACCCATTGTGGCCGTGTATTTTGTTGAAGATTTCCCCCTCGTCAACAAAAAAAATATTTTCATTTATATTATAATAATAACAGGATGAAGAAAAAGCTAGTATCTGAATTCACTATCTTCGTATAATACCCAATGTTTGTTGGGTATATAGACACGGTACACGAATCGATCTAAGTCTGCGTCCACTAACTGTGTACCAAGTGGGAGATTTGTCAAACATCGCAACCAGTTACTTGTCGTGAACGTTCTTCAAGCAATTGATGGAACTAACTACCTGTTACGTTGGGTTTTTGCCACAGCTTGCTAATCAAAGTCAAATCGCTTTAATTATTAAATGTAATACAATATTATTTATCATAAAACATGTAGTGTTCCCTAATCAGGGCGTCGCAATTCTGGTTTGAAGCGAGCCGATTTAAATTGAAACATAGTCGATCACGAGCTGGTTTTATATGTTTAAAAACGTAACCACACAACAGTTTTTGTCTTTATTCAATAAATATTTTAGCTTCTTTTGAGGAAGCCATTTAGAGAAGTCTCATACCTTCAGCATTTGTTTAGTTTTCAACCAGTACCGTGCAAACACCATAAATATGTTTTGATTAGAAGCAAACTCACAGTTTATTACATAATTACAAAGTAAAATTCACAGTATTATGTTATATAACATGTTATTTTTAATTGACTTTTATTGAATAAATGAATTTGAAACTTTTCGACTATCTAAATTCACGGTTCGGTGACTTGCTAAGATAAAAAGTCATCCAAAACTCCGGGTGGCCTTTGTGATGCCTACCTGCCACTACCCATGTGACTGGCTCTTACTATCACTCTTCTTCTTAGTAAGTAATAGAAGTTTAGTATTATAAGTGAAATGTTTGTGACTTATTGGAAAATAAATATCATTCATTTATTCATTCATTCATTCATTCATTCATTCATTCATTCATTCATTCATTCATTCATTCATTCATTCATTCATTCATTCGTTCGTTCATTCATTCATTCGTTCATTCATTCATTCGTTCATTCATTCGTTCATTCATTCATTCGTTCATTCATTCATTCATTCATTCATTCATTCATTAGTTCGTTCATTAATTCATTCGTTCATTCATTCGTTCATTCATTCATTCGTTCATTCATTCATTCATTCATTCATTCGTTCATTCGTTCATTCATTCATTCATGCATTCATTCACTCATTCATTCATTCATTCATTCATTCATTCGTTCATTCGTTCATTCGTTCATTCGTTCATTCGTTCATTCGTTCATTCGTTCATTCGTTCATTCGTTCATTCGTTCATTCGTTCATTCGTTCATTCATTCATTCGTTCGTTCATTCATTCATTCATTCATTCATTCATTCATTCATTCATTCATTCATTCATTCATTCATTCATTCATTCATTCATTCATTCATTCATTCATTCATTCATTCATTCATTCATTCATTCATTCATTCATTCATTCATTCATTCATTCATTCATTCATTCATTCATTCATTCATTCATTCATTCATTCATTCATTCATTCATTCATTCATTCATTCATTCATTCATTCATTCATTCATTCATTCATTCATTCATTCATTCATTCATTCATTCATTCATTCATTCATTCATTCATTCATTCATTCATTCATTCATTCATTCATTCATTCATTCATGCATTCATTCATTCATTCATTCATTCATTCATTCATTCATTCATTCATTCATTCATTCATTCATTCATTCATTCATTCATTCATTCATTCATTCATTCATTCATTCATTCATTCATTCATTCATTCATTCATTCATTCATTCGTTCAGTCGTTCGTTCGTTCGTTCGTTCGTTCGTTCGTTCGTTCGTTCGTTCGTTCGTTCGTTCGTTCGTTCGTTCGTTCGTTCGTTCGTTCGTTCGTTCGTTCGTTCGTTCGTTCGTTCGTTCGTTCGTTCGTTCGTTCGTTCGTTCGTTCGTTCGTTCGTTCGTTCGTTCGTTCGTTCGTTCGTTCGTTCGTTCGTTCGTTCGTTCGTTCGTTCGTTCGTTCGTTCGTTCGTTCGTTCGTTCGTTCGTTCGTTCGTTCGTTCGTTCGTTCGTTCGTTCGTTCGTTCGTTCGTTCGTTCGTTCGTTCGTTCGTTCGTTCGTTCGTTCGTTCGTTCGTTCGTTCGTTCGTTCGTTCGTTCGTTCGTTCGTTCGTTCGTTCGTTCGTTCGTTCGTTCGTTCGTTCGTTCGTTCGTTCGTTCGTTCGTTCGTTCGTTCGTTCGTTCGTTCGTTCGTTCGTTCGTTCGTTCGTTCGTTCGTTCGTTCGTTCGTTCGTTCGTTCGTTCGTTCGTTCGTTCGTTCGTTCGTTCGTTCGTTCGTTCGTTCGTTCGTTCGTTCGTTCGTTCGTTCGTTCGTTCGTTCGTTCGTTCGTTCGTTCGTTCGTTCGTTCGTTCGTTCGTTCGTTCGTTCGTTCGTTCGTTCGTTCGTTCGTTCATTCATTCATTCATTCATTCATGCATTCAATAATAAGCGTAGTAATGTTCGAGTTAACTTTCGACCTAACGTAACATTATCGAGCGAACTAAAAACCTCCCACTGAGCATTCTGAATCGTTCGACCTGAAAGCTTTTTGCTATGATTTGTGGCGATAGAGAAATGGTATTTTTTCCGCTCGCAGCGATTTTGTGGTTTAGCTTTGATATTTCAGTACATAGCTGCCGTCATCTGAATAGCATAGTGTTATTGACCGGAGGAGCGAAGCGAGTGAAATAACTGCATAAAGTGGCCAATGTTTCTTTCGCCCGTATATTTATAATCTATCTTCTTCTAATCTTCTAAAATATGAAATTTCCATGTCACAATGTTAGTTACCGTACTCCTTCGAAACATCTTGACCAATTTTTACTAAATTTTAAATACGAATTAAGTAGGTCTAAGTATTGGTTACTATCTATTTTACATACCCCTAAGTGATAAAAGTTGTTCACCCCCAAATCCCTTTTATAATTTTTTTTTTTATAACGTTTTTATCCCCAACCCCTATTTTTATGGCTATTTTAGTAATTTAATCATCATATTAGTAAGATAAAACAACTACTATGGCGAGTGTGTCTCGGTTGGGAAACGTTTGCTTTCCCTGGTTCGATTCCGGCATTACACTAATGACTTGTTTTCCAAGTTATATGTAGAATTGAACTCGCTTTGCAGTGAAACAAAACACTGTGAAGAAATCAACATGTTTGAGGACCACAATATCTGAAGACGTGAGTCTGCCAACCCGCACTTGGCCAGCGTGGTAGATTACGAACCCAAGTCATGGCAGTCAGAACATATCGTGGGGTGCTTATTCTTATGCAAGGTAACGACTAATGAGTAAGATATATATGACTGATACGTCAATATGTTAACCTATAGGTACATAAGTTCATACTTGTATGCTAATGACACCGATAATTATAAGATATTTATACCTCACTGTACCTTTAATATTGGAGCTTCCACGCGTGAGTTCGGTACAATCACACACAACTGACATGGCCATGCAATAAATATCACGGCTCGTTAGCAGCAGACCTGTTATTATAATAATACGGTACGGTCAGCAAAACAATTTTATTTTTCTATTAGTTATTCATTTTTATGTAATGCCTAGAGAGGGGATGCATGTGACTTAAAGTATGGATATAATAGAAAGAAGTAGCGGAAGTAGAGGTTGACCATAGAAGACGTGAATGAATTGTGTGAAAGAGGATATGAATGAGAAGGGAGTGAATGAGTCATAGAGTGGCGTGGGAGCGTAAAACAGGCTGTGCCGACCCCACCTAGTGGGAAAAAGCAAAGATAAAGAAGAAGAAGATTATCTGAAAATGTCAAATTCAAATCAGACGATTTTTAAAGCGTGGCGCGACGTGCACCAGAGTGCGAACCGCAAATGACTGTGATATTTTAGTCACTTTTATAGGTATTAAGTTTTATTTAAATTTTCATTTCATTTTATTTCATATGTAAAATGGGTGTATATCTGAAATAAATGGAAAAAAAGTACTCACGTAGCAACAGCGCTAAATCCTTCAGAAGAATCATCCATCTGGGTTACACAAATTACAGGCGCTAGCCGAGTTTAGGACCCGATGCGATACCTAACTGCATACATAGCTACGTACTAAAGACAGCATATGTATATAAAGTAATCAATATTATTGTTAGACTCTTTGTTTGCAAAAACAACAACGCTCAGAACTAAGTTTAAGTGTAGAAAACCGTCAACAACATTTTAAAGCCGGCCATTTTGGATTTCAAATGACATAATGTTTGTGTTCTATTTGTCGTGCCCTTTCTTTTAATACAAATGTTGAGAAAGTTGTGAAAACACATGTAATCCACCATTTTGTGGCAGCGGCCATTTTGGACCGGTTCTGATCGAACATAGCTTAGAACACTTTTGAATAACACACCAATTTACGAAAAAAAAACTAAATTGGGTCAAACAGATCTTTATTCTAGAGATTAAAAATTTTGTGTAACATCACGTTATGGTTTTGTGACACAACAAGTATTCTAATCTAAGTGTAATCTTGGCATAACTATGGACAATGTTTCTAAATAATCATACCCATCCAATTTATTCTATCATCCGTGGTAGGACAGTAGGACAACAACCATACCTCAATTTAAACAACCCGCAGCAAACATTAAAAAAACTACTCAAAATAAACGTATTCATAACGGTAAAAAAAACTATCACTCTACCAGAGTGCGTATGAAAAATTAAATATCGTATGCGACATTTTTCAAACAAGTTAAATAATTTATGAGATCGCTCCGCACGGGACACCGCCGCTAAATCTCTATGGGAGAACTCGTTTACTCAATTCCGCGACAGCTGTTGACCTATATCTTGCTGGATTTTGTTGGTGACCACAGATTTATAACGAGAGAACGGAAAATCTTGGCTTTGAGGCCAAAACCGTATGCTTAGCGAAGCTGGAAGAGACATGGTGATTTAGAATTTGTGGGTCATGCTTGACACTTACTTGCTTAATAAAATTGTATGCGATTGTACGGGCTAAAACTTATGATAGTTCGTTGAGGCTTGGTACATATTAAGCTTGTGATGTTACATTAAAGCAGCTGGATTTAAAATCTTATTTAAATATAGAATTATATATAAAACCAAGCGAACGAAGCGAGCAAAGTTTTTCTGCATTAACTAGACTATTTCGCATTTGTCTGTCTATCTATCTTGCTTCTCGTGTAGATACCGTTGTCGTTATTTACTACAATTTGCTGACTCGCAGCTTTACTAACATACAAGTTAGCTACAGAGTTCAATAAGTATAATAAGCAATAAGAAAGTAATATTTTCATAACTATTATATTGCATTTTTATTTATCAATACAACGTTTTACCAACGGTTAGGTTCAGATTTGTTGCTCACTTAACATACTCGTACTTAGCTTCCTCAAAAGCTATTCAACCAAGACATTTCTGGCAAAACTTGAACTGAACATACACATATAAAAAAAAACTATTTAATATCATATCTTTACTTACACAATTCAATAATTTACTATACCAACAATTTAACTCTCTTTATTGAACAGCATGGTTAACAGTTCACAAACTATCAAAAGCAAAATTATTAGCAATTACTACACAAATTCATATTTAAGTAAAACTTAAGCCCGAACTTAATGCTCATACGTCCATAAAAGCCACTCTACCAAGGTTATAACTCCACGGTCAGTGTTGGGTACTGTGTGTTAGATTTTCATAAATATTCATTGTCGTTATCGTATGGAATGGGCACTGTGGCCGTCGATGGTTGGAGCTTGGGACCTAGGGCTTGGAATATGTTGCCTCTTCACATCTGCAAACTGCGGAGAAAACATTTTTTGTGAACTGGTGAAAATTGGTTTTCTTTTGTGCCTTTTTGGTGCTACTTTTGCTAGAAACGTCTTGCTGTCTTTCCTAATTCCTGTTCCTACAATTTTTTTGTACCTTTGTGTGTGTAAGTGTGTATTTGGATGCCCTTATGAAATAATATATATTAAATACAGTGTAAGCTCCATGTAACGTCACTCGATTTAACGACAAAATCCCTAAAGCGTCGAAATCAGTTGGCTTTAGTTGGTTTAGCTTGTATTCCATACAATGATACATTCTCTCCATTTAACAACCACTCTCTATAACGCCAAAATCACAATCCCTTCAGTGTCGTTATATAGAGTTTACGCTGTATTTTAAATAATTTATTATTTTTCTTTAATTTCTATTTAACATGTTCTTTCATCTGGGAATCTAAGTACAAACATAGACAGACTAACACACACAAGCTTATAATTCGTCTTATTTTAGCAGTTGGGAGTTAAAAAGACTACACCAAGCCCTCCAAAGTGAAAACTTTTTCATTAAAGTAGAAACCTTACGTCCAACATACTGGAGCTTCTCAATTCCGCTGCTCGCTTAATCCGTTTTATTTTTAATTACGTTGCGGACGCTACCCGCCACAGAATACTGCGTAGTAGCTACGTGTATAATTGCTGACGTAGGGCTTGGAGCTACGGACATAGAGTAAAATACATTTATATTAAAAAGTTTTTAAGTAAGTTTGTTTCAACAAAAAGCCATGTACAAAATTTTCAATTACATTATGATAAATTATTTTTGAAAAACAAATTAAATATACTTGCTTACTTACTTTACTACTTCGATATGTTTGTATGTTTGTCTGTGGCATTGTAGCTCTCCATCAGATGAGCCGATTTTTATTAAAGTCGCCGTATTTTTTTAAATAATATCAGGCCAAGATGGGCCCCCCTATTTGTCACAGCTTTCTGAATGTGAGTATCAAATGAAAAGATTTTAACCGATAATAATAATATAATGGAATAAGCACTGTACACTATGGTAAATCTTAAATCTAAGATTACCAAATCTAAGAAACCTTCACAAAATATGACGTGGATAAAAAACAACCTTCACTTGTAGATATCATAAATTTTGACAGAAATAGTTAATAGTAAATAGAAGCGTGCCAGTTATTTATTAAATTATGTATATTAATTAGCCATGGACGGCATGGACGGATGGACAAAACTAAATTATAAGAGTTCTTTGTCGGACTAGGGAACCCTAAAACCTCTATGGTTCCAGTGCATTATGCGACTAAAGACCCATTATTTCAGTAGTCTGTCAATTAATTATAAAGCTGACAGTGCGGTTTAGAACAGGTTGGCTTTGCTGGTGATTGTCTAAGTGCAATTCTAATTCCTGTGTTTGTTGTTGTCGTGTGGAAGCTATTTGTATTAGGTAAAATCAAAATCGGTTCATTTGTTTGGGATATATGCACACACATTCAAGTCAAGTTAAGGCACCTCTTAGTTTTAGCGTCGGAAGATAAAAACATCGAAACTAATTGGCATAACTCATGGACCAAACCTTTCCCTGTACTACACAAATATTGAAACATTAGAATCAGTAGAAAAAAACTATCATAATAAATCTTTCTTATTTAAAAAATAACTAAAGAAAACATAAATTACGCTTTCCGTTCCTCTGTCTGTCTGTTTGAGTCCAGGCTTTAATTAATGAACCGAGAGAGCCAAACAGTTGTCTTATTAATGCTTATTATTCCTATCAATAACAAATACCTTTATAATCTATCTATCTATCCAAGCCTATAAATCAGCCCGCTACAGGGCAAAGGCCTCCCTACCGTCCCTCCACTTTTGTCTGTCCTGGGCAACGGTCTTCCAGTGTGTGTTGTGTGTGTCGAGGTCGTACCGCCATCTCATCTTGTGCCGGCCGGGACGCCGTCTATTTGGTGGGTTCCATTCGGTGGTGGTTTTTGCCCAAAATGTATCCGGTATAAATATAAACCAATTAATTACATAATAATCCAATTAATTACATGACATATTTTGAAAAATCTTATAAAATTCTTAATGATAGACCTATGCATTTTCAGTAATAATAAATAGCCTTAATTCAGTGTCAAAAAATTTCAGGATGACTAAGTAAAATTAGTTAAATACGAATAGTATTATTCATTAAAAAATTGTCATATTTAAAAACAAAAAAAAAATGTTGTGCTTCTAAACGTAGTAAAGATATTTCAACAAATCTTCCTCTTTTGTCGGTAATGATATTATCTACAATTAGTAGAGCTTATAATTTCAATATTTTTATATCGTATTATTTTTTTTCATGAAATATCCACTGCCGCACTTCAGGCGCTTCGCTCGAATATGTATGGCGCGATTAAACTCGGTACAATAGCGCTTTAAAGTAAATAAACAGAGAACTGTGAAAGCTATTCGCCGCAGGTCAGTCTCGAGGTATTGCTGTAAAACACTTACTCTACCATTAGGAAGAGCACCTGCCTCACAGACCCCTTTACTTTTTTAACTAAAGTTAGCTTTTTTGCTTAAAATAATTAAAACATATCGACAGGTACAGTTATTTCTTGAAATTGATGTTTAAAACAAAACAAACTACAGATATCCCATTGATTGTAGCGCTTGTAGCTCGGCTAAGGTCATTTGACGTGTGAGGTTAAGCAACGGTCGATGCAGACAGTCTTAGGATAGATGATTATGCACAAGACTTTCTTTAAATAAGTAGCATATAAATCTGGGCCCGGTCGTGGGTCGGATGACATATTAAACTGTAGGTCCAAGATAGTCTTAGTAAAAGCAGTCATCTGGCAGCTTGAAAACTCTCGACACCAGGTATTGCTCACTTAACTCATACAAGAAGATTGTAGACAGCTGATACAAAAAAAATTGCGTCATCACAAAAGCTTGTTTTATTTCACAAAAACAAACTGACAAACAAAAAGCCGCTCTACTTGTACAAAACACTTGGACGATCACAACCGCTACAAATCCTATTACATTACTGTACTACACTTTTGTACGGGATTAGAAGAAAATATGAACTGATAGGAAAGATAGGGGAGAGGGGATAAGGGAGAGGGAGAGAGGTGGGGAGAGTGGGAGATTTGATGGGATTCGAGAACTGATAGCTTTGTCGTTCCACTGATATGACTCGAGATCAACGATGTTACAATGGAGGATTAAGTTTTCGATACCACTCAATAGGTTTCTTGTGTTATTGTTGCTACTTCGAGATTTGCTTTGCTGTGTTGGTATCAAGAAATAAATAAAGACGTGGAAAGAAAGAAAATAGACCCTCTGGAGATGTGGTGCTGGAGAAGAACGCTTAGAGTTTCCTGAACTGAGTTCCGAACATTTTTTTACACGCTTTCTATTAGCTTCACCTGTATGTTTGTTTGTAACCGACTTCTTTGGGCGCGATTTTGACCCACTTTAAACGGCCAGATTTCGTTTAAACTTTGTAGTTTTATTGAGGACCGATGACAACACTAATTTGATAAAATTAGAGAGTATCCGAATATATCATTCCGAATCTTATAAATAATTTACCTTCTGATTTAAAAAATCGAGTAACACCGCGTAATCTTAAATCATTATTAAAGCGGTACTATTTAAATGACGAGATTTGGTATAACTTGGAGCATCCTGTATGTCAGGTGCAGCAGGCGAGCGCGCGGGGTGTCGCGGCGGGTGGGGGTGAGCGATAACCAAACTGGTTTGGCATATCGCGCCCGCGCCTCAGGTGACGATCTGCGCGCTCATTTCATTTCATTTAAGCTTAACTATTACTTAATTTCTTTTTCTTTATGTTACAAACCTGCGAGAATCATTCGCCTTGTTTAAATTTATTTTAATTTTTAAGGTGAATTTATATGTTAAATATAACTGGAAACAATGTAAATAAATAAATAAATAATAATAAATAATAATAAAATAACGGTTTTCTATAAAAATCGTGTTTTTTAGTTTTTTTTTAACTATTATTTATTTTATGTTAGGACACAATTCTTACACGGCTGGTTAACCCCATACTAAACCATTTGTAATTCGTATAATGGTTGATAACACAACTGATATACTATATACATACATACTTATTTTATATAGGTAGATATTTAACACCCAGACCAACAGCCAACAAATTTAGTTCAGCACAAAGATATTGGCGTTGCCGGGAATCGAACTCGGAACCTTCTGATTGGCAGTCCGGCATGGTAACCATTACGCCATGCCTAGTCTGTAATATCTGCCTCAAAAAAGCTGTCAGAATACACAACTGCTTCGTGATAGATTTTTTAATTATGTATATTTTTTAATAATGTATATGTATGGTGTCTTCTGTGTCTGAAAAACACGTGTTCTTTCTTTCTTTCTTTAATTTGAGGATTATAACTAACCAGGCGAGCACTAAGAAAAAATTACAGATACATATAGTGAGATACAGATAATGTGTACAATTATTATTGTACATACATTAGGTACAAACTAATATGTTCTAAAACTAGTATCAAACCTTCGAAGATTTCCACTAAATTGGGACCATTATAAACTATGCTTTTCAAATTTAGGGCACATTTCTATTAATTCATTCGAGGTACATGACCAAATTCTTGCTCGCTGAATTAATTAAATTTCGTACCCAAATCTTTTCCCAAAGTACTACGAGTACGATTAATGTCCCTTCACTATAATAGGTTCTTAATCAAAAACAGGGTCTGAAAGTAATTTCATATAAGCTGATTATAAAAGGGCTGGCTAGACGATATCAATTCGCATTAAGCCTAATTTAAAAAGTAATTCGTAGTAAATCGGGTAAGATTAGGTCCAAAGTTAAATCAAAATATTATTACCCTGCGGCTTAGGATTTCATTTAAAAAGACGAACCTTTTTGGTTTGAAATTAAAACCTCATTCTATTTTTGAATTCAGCTTACAGTTTTTAGTTGACTTTGAACGGATGTCACAAGGAGGTTTAGTAATATATAATCTTGTATTTTATTATCTATGGGATGTCCGAAAATAGAGGCGACATTCGAAAAATTGCTTTCTCTGTCTACGCGAAAAATACATTTCAAAAAGAAGTGGAGCAAAAATTATATTATTGACCATAATATAATTTTTGAATTTTTTTTAATAAACATTTAGAAAACTTCGGAAAGCACATTTTTTTCAGGGCCATCTTGGATTTGAATTTATAATATGTAATAGATATACGAATAATAATAAATATTTATTCACGTATTATCACCGCGTCATAAACAAATAGATCGATAAACAGTTTATTAAAAAACTCACAATATAGAAAATTTATTACAGAAAACACCTAAAGTATTTAAAAGCCTTTAAGTGCCTTAATTGGCGACCTTATCGCTAAAAGCAATCTCTACAGTCAATTATGGTCATATAAGGCAAGTCAAATTACAAAAACAATCTGTTATAATGTCGGTATTTAACTGGTCAAGCTCTCATCTTCTTATATATAAAATTTCCATGTCACAATGTCAATTACCGTACTCCTCTGAATCGGCTGTACCGATTTTTACCAATTTTTATATGTATATAGCGTATTCAGTAGGTCTGAGAATCGACTATTATTTATTTTTTATGGCAAAACATCGTTTGCCGTGTCAGCTAGTATTTAAAAAAATTTCAAACGAGGAAGCTGTGATAAACTTAGCAATTTAACATCCATCTTGAACTGATTTTCATTAAAACATATCCAAAAGCCCTCCAGGCTACTACACCTTTTAAACATAAAAACAAAACTAAAGCAAAAGTGGTTCTTTTGTTTGTGTGCAGCTGCGATGCCACAGAAATACACACATAGACATTTAAAATTTATAAAACTCCGTAGTTTTAGTGACGAGGGATATATGCAAACAAGAACTTACATAACAAAAAAAACTTACCTAACATAAACAAAAATGAAACCCATTCGCAGAACGACCATACAAAGCGGCGTAAAAAGAGTCATTCGTCATATCTGGTCGCCATTTTCCAAAACTTAAAAAGTGACAAAAAAGCAGTCGTTTCGGTCAAAAACTGCAATCATCTCTACACATTTCGTCTCGACACACAACAGCTGGAAGTGGGCCGATTGCACTGGATTTTGAACGCTCCTACATATTTTTAGGGGTCCGTGAAATTATATGAGCCCTGAAGAAACCCTCGTAATACTGAGATTTTTCAAAGACGGACTGCTGAATTTATAATTTAATAGGTACGTATTTACTATTAAACTAACTTTTAACTAGATGCACATAAAAAGCTTATGACAGTTTTTTTAGCAAACTACTTTGAAGTGACAACAATTCAGACTAGGCATTCTAGAGAGTAGCTTGTGTGATGATAGTTGTAAGGAATGAAAATAAAATAACTCTACGATTTTCTTTTCCTCTTCGTTTCTTTGTCATATCTGACCATTGATAAACAACTTCAAAAAAAAAAACAACTGAATGAATAATCGTGGAAGAGGGTTGAAAATTTATATTAACTCTCTATTAATATTTTGCCATTTTTTATTTTATATCAGGAACCTTTAATTATACCTATAAGTCACTCGCGCTTTGAAACTCTCTCATTGCGGTCACGGAACGGAAGCGAGGGAGGTACATACAGCCTCATGTAGCTAAAGCCTCGTAGGCTTCCATAATTAAAATGTCATTTAGAATACCTAACATCAGTAACAATGACCGTCGGGTGGCTTGAAAACTCTCGACACCAGAGGTTGGCCACTTTGCGCATACGAATAATAAAAAGATCAGTGACGACCTTATTGTCTCCATGATAATTATTCCATGCCGGACTGCCAACCAAAAGATCCCGGTTTCGTTTCCTGGCACGGCTTTTTCACGATCTTTGTGATGAACTAAATTTGTTGGCTGTTTAGTCTGGGTGTTCAATATTTTTAGATATAAAATATGTATGTACATAATTATGTATATGTAGTATATCAGTTATGTTAGGAACCATAATACGAACTAGAAATGGTCTAGTAAGTGGCCAACCAGCCGCCGCTGTGTCAAATGTTTAAAAAAGGTAATATGCTTAAACGAATTTTTAAAATAAGACGTTAGTTTCTGATTTTAAGTTTCTTATCTCACTTTCTGTCCTTTTTTTGTCACTAAATATTCCAATAAGGCATGCAGTGTATAAAAGGTTATATACGCTTATCTAAAATGAACTTGTTTACTCTAACCTTGAAAATCGCATTTACAGACAAAAGGCAAATGTAGCATTAGCCCACTATACGATCCCACTGTTAAGACCCATAACCCCACGCTGGCCAAGTGCTAACCTGGATAAAAAACGTCTCCGGATACAGTAGTCTTCAAACATGGTTTTCCCTATATTTCCTTGACCTTAAAACGAGCAATTCCACACTTAACGTCCAGGGGCCGTCGGATAAAAAAGCATTTCTCCCCAACCCTACTCGCCTCGCAAAGCAATAGAGACAAACGTATCAGGACAAAAAAAAAACTACCTATCCATATCAGTAATAGCAGGTTACTAAATTACAACACTAAACTAAAACTCGATTCTAGAACATTCAATACACGATTCGAATAAAAAAGTGTATTCGAATACAGCGTGAACCTATGAATGACTGCGGTCCGTGACGGTTCAGTAAAATGCAGCTCCAAACAAAGCAAAATGCCACTGTTTTAGTGAGGGGCCCGTGGTTAAGTTAGTTACGAGTACTTTCAATAAAAAATATACTTTAAACTTTTAGAGATTTAAAAAAAAAATCTACCAAAGAATTTTGAAGTAGAACAGAATAAAATAGAATATCATTTATTCATCATAAAGTATCCTAATTATTATAATTCAGAGGTTTAAGGAAAGGAATTTAAGAGAAGGAATATTAAATTAATAAGATCACAGTTTTACTTCAAATTAAAATGTCAATATTAATATTAATCGCATAATAAGAACATAAACACAAGAATTTAATATTAAAATCAAAATGAAAATACAATTCATGTAAGCTGTAGATTTTTGACTCCTACGACTGGCCATTTGACAAGGCAGGGCAAGTAATCGCATCATTAACCGACACCTTAGCCTAAAGAGACGTAAGCCTAGGATGGAAGAACTACCCCCGTGGGGGGTAGTTCTTCCATTGTCGAGGCGGGGCGGCTCAGTAACCATGACCTGGTTACCCACGATGAAGCGAAGAGGGTGGCATAATAAAACGAAACCTTAACTCCCAGCCTCACGTCCAGTATCGGTAAATTGCGCTACAAAAGTCGCGCAGTAAATAGTGGCCGGCTACAAAACGGGACAAAAACGAATCTAGTCCGAACGCGAGCGTGACCAGCTTGCTCCTACCACATCACTAATGAGTAGAGATGGGAATTTCTCGAACCGTGGACTAATAAATATAATAGACATTCAAGCTCGTATTGAAAACCGTACTACGTGTATCATTTGATACACGTAGTACCATCTATTCATTTTTCTTGAAACTACTTCAATCAGATAAATGTTGTGTTCGGAGACGTCCGACGATCGTCCGAGATGCATTGTAGCTAGGACCAGTTGTACTCGTACGCGCGTTGTAAATTTCGCTTGCGTGATTCAGAACGAGCGCTTTGATTGGTAGCGGGCGGTAAAGTGTGACAGAGACAACATAGTCTACACCAAGATCCACTACACCGATAGCTCCGTCTACTTCTACTGTAGCTATTACTATTTTTTCTTAAATCTTATTGTATGAGGCTTACCTTCTCTTTAGAAGGGTGGTGTGGCGTGCATCAGAATCAATTTAAGTCATCGACTGAAATGTGCAGGTCACTAGTGATTAGTGGTGTTACCCCATCACTAAATACCCAGAAAAAAATATATGGTTTTCGGTAAAAGAACAGTTACAAAAGTTTTGAAGTGTTGTTAATATTAATTCAGGAATTCCTATTTTATTACAACAATACACCTTCAAATACGCAGCCGTATTTCACGAACCCCAACTCTTAAAATTTAAGTTTTGCCAAGAATCGTACTAAAAGTATTTCTAGAATAAATATCGATACAACCTTTAGAACTCGGGGCGTGACCGGGCTTTTAGTACTGCACTAAAGAACATACCAGGTACACTTTTACTTACACTAATGAGTACGGATGTTTTGCTTTGTTTAACGGAATTATGTTCAGACTTAACATACTTGTGCGAGGAATTGCTATTCGTACTAGAGGTTATATTACTTGTACAATTATTTTACTTAAAAGATAAGTATATTATCTGAATGTATAAAGTAGGGCTATAGAAGTGCAAAGGTACCGACTTAGACGACGTCGTTAGCGTAATGGCTACTATGCCCGTCTGGCAACCACAGGGTCACAGGTTCGATTCCTACCACGGCCAACATAATATTTGTGATGAACTAAATCTGTCTGGGTGTTAATATGTATCGATATTAAGTAGGTATTTATTCATGTATATGTAGTATATTAGTTGTGTTAGCAGCCATAACACAAACTAGAAATGGTTTAATATGGGGCTAACTAGTCGTGTGTGAAATGTATATTTGCTAGTTTATCCTAAAAATGTAATTAGGTTATAATAATTATCGTGTAAAAGACAAGTGGCCGAGTTTCGGTCGAGAGTTTTCAAGAGGCCTGAAGTCTGACTTGGTTCAAACTAAGACAAACAGCCGGAATTTACAGTTTAGCGTGTCATCCGACCCACGGTAGCATCTAGATAAAAATGCCTTTTTACACGCTTTATATTAGCTTAACCTGTATGTTTGTATGTTTGTTTGTAACCGACTTCTTTGGGCGCGATTTTGACCCACTTTAAACGGCCAGATTTTGTTGAAACTTTGTAGATTTATTGAGGATTGATGACAATACAGTAATTTGACAAAATATTACATATTTTTGTATTTTTATTTGTATGTTTGTTTGTAATCGACTTCTTTGGGCGCGATTTTGACCCACTTAAAACGGCCAGCGTGTTTTTTAGTTATTTTAAACTACTATTATCTATATGACAGTTTCTTGCATGACCACCTATTCAAATACTAGAAATCTAATTAAAGATTTTTAAATAATTTCGATTAATACAAAATAACAGAGTTTAAATAAATATCGTATTCAATCACTGGTAAGTAATGAGTTTGCGCCATTACACGGGAAAGGTTTGAAATAAAATTCATAGCTTATGTAGGTAGAGTGATTTGCATTTTTTACATCGAACCATCAAATCGGAATCTCTACGAGTATAATCTTGTAAATTTATGTTTTTCTCGTGTTTGAAAGTATGTAAGTCTGAGTATAGGTTGTTCGTATATTTTTATATTTTTCTTTAATTAGATAGATCTACGCTTGGCCACCAACTCGTCTGATGGTAAGCGAAGCTGTGGCCAAAGATGTAGCTTGTTGATCTAGAAAAAATCTGTTCACTCTCGCCTTCAAAAACCCCATGTTATATATTTCTCAGGAAACAGTAGGAGGCAATCCGTTCCATTCCTTAGCATAATAAGTTCTGAAACTACCGATTTGAACAATCTTTCACCGTTGGGAAGTTACATTATCCCTGAATATCATAGACTATAATTGGTTTCTATTTGCAACTCAGATTATTTTTTTGCCAGTGCGAAGCCGGGACGATCTGCTAATATTGTTGTGTATTTACATCAAAGGAGTTATAAAAGATTATTCATCTCTCAAAGCAAGTTTCCTCTTGAACGAGTTAATCCGCTGGGACATTTTAGACTAATTACTTTGGCACTAATTAGAGGTCTAACCTGTACATTTAACAAAGTACATTTTAATCGCCAGAGGCGTGGTGGGTTTATCATGGAAACACTTTGTTTGGCTTTAGAGAAAGTCTGATGTTCTGTCGCATTTCTACTATTATAATAAATTACTTAACGTTATGTATTGCGTACGTTTACGTATAATTTTGCTGTATGATGTGCCATATACAAGTGAAAAATAAAGATTATTTTTAATATGTTTTTGATATTTTTGAGTTAGTATTTATTTATTCTATTTTGTATGGCTAGTATAATCATTCTGTTTGTATAATTGAAGGCACTGGCTTGTAACACAGTGCATAGTAGCACAGAAGCCAGGGCTACCTTTTAAAATGTTACTGTAAATTTGTTTGCTTCAATAAATATATGTTTGTTTGATTGTTTGTTTGTTTGAATATGTAATAGGTTTACGATAGATCGCAGCTTGCCTGATGTTAAGCAGCGCTGTGGCCTACGTTGTAGCACGCTCACCTAACCTTTAACTCTCGATTGGAAAAAGAAAAAAAAACTCCAGACAGACATGATCTTTGGTGGTGGCTATCTTTGATTTTAAATGTATATTAGTGTACGTATTCTACTTATGTAACTTTCAACTAACCAATGTTTAGAACAAAAATAACTAAATCTAAATCGGTTTCTCCATTCAGGAGCTATAGACACACACACACACACACACAAACTCAAACATATAAGCATATATAGGACACGTCAAATTTATGGTCTTTACGTGAAGAAACAACCTTGTTTTTTAGCAACTGTCCTTTCCAAACTATTATGAAACTATAATTATGTCAGCCGTGCTTAAACGACTAGTATAATGCCGTTAAGTTCTAAACACTTTTTTTACACATAAGGCTTGCGCTTGATCGCAATTCACCTGATGGTAACCGAAATTGCGATCTGAGGTGGAGTGCACTTGCCCAGAAGAAACCGCCTCACTCTTGCCTTGAAAATTGCTAGATTATAGTTTGACTAAGACAACAGCATTTTAGTTAATATAGACGACAGATACGGTGGTTAGACGAGTTCTGGAGTGGAGACCGCGTACCGGCACACGTAGTGTAGGACGTCCTGCAACGAGGTGGAGCGATGATGTACGCAAAAAAAAATGGTTGCCTGTAAAGTCGGTTTTACGGGCGAAGATTTTACGTGACAACGTCTGCCGCGTGCTGCGCGCGCGGCAGACCGCTCATAGTTGAGTGGGAGAGAGACGCAAGGCATTCGGCGGGCCTCTCTCTCGTTCGGTGACTCATCGTAACGTTACCGGGCGTTACACTTTTTCATAAGTGACTCCCAGCCGCAACCTAATTTAAGACGTTGTCACGTCAAAAACGGGCAGTGGGTGGAGACGAAATGCTCAGGATAGGGTCGCGTGGCGTGCCTTGGGAGAGGCCTATGTCCAGCAGTGGACGCTGACGGGCTGATGAAGATAATGAGACGGCAGATATAGTCATGCGACTAAAATCGGAATGCTACCTTTATTTACCGTCGGCTGTCTGTGTCTAGTTACGCAATGAAAAACAGGAAGCCGTCGGTGCACGTCGCGTGACCATTAGTGTCCTGCAGGTGTCAGCTTGCGACCGACACGGTAAACTCTCACTACGGTGCAATTTAGAAAAGTATTTCTGCTTTTGACTCCGTTTTGAAAAGGTACCTTAAATAAGAGAAAATACAAGAAGCCCTCTTCTGGCAACCAAAAGCTTACACAGCAAAAATAGCTTTTGTCAAAATTTAGATTTGAGATAGTTTTAAGCCTTTGAATCTACATACATCTACTTGTGTAAAGTCACGACAAAAAACTGCATGTAATTAGTTTTTAAATAACATGGTATTATTATTTTTTTTTCTATACAAACATTATAAAGAGGAAAACTTTGATTTTTTGTTTGTTTGACACAAATAGGCTCCGAAACTACTAGGATTTGGCGCGTAACTAAGAGTCGTCTGACCGAAGTTGGCTAGTCTGGAAATACTGGTCCTCGAGTTAGGTTAGTCTTGGATTTGGCAACAGATTAAGGGTGGTAGCTAGCCAGGCATTTGATAATGATTTACCTAACTCATTTAGTTTCATTGTATTTCCTTACGTTTGTCTGACATACATGTTTTTATTGATATCATCTGTCATCTTTTTAAACAAAATAAAAACGACTGAAAATTTTCATTGAATAAGTTAATTTTGAAAGCCTTAAAAGTCAAAAAAGTAGATTACGTCTGATAGAGGAGAGTGGAAAAGGAAAATTTGCTCTGCCGAACCCACCTAGTGGGATAAGGCAAGGAAGAATAAATAGCGGAAGTAAATTGGATATTTCAGTTTTTCATCCAGCTATTTTGCTGTGCATTGCTGCTAGTGTATTGGAACCCTACCGTTGGACAGTTGTCAACGCGTAATCTAATTCTCGTCTCGTTACGTCACACCGTTGTGACGCTAAATGACGTCACAGGACGCTCCGGAACGTTGTTTTCGAAAATCAAAACCGTCATCGGTCTAGAATCCGGACAGGTCTATTAATGAGCTAGCTTTTCGGATTAGAACATTAGAGAGTTGTTTTGGTTTTAATTCTACGAGTAAGTATATGTATTTATTAAGATTGTTTACTATTTAAATTGAATACTATGAAATTAAATAATGTAAAATGGAAGTAGTTTACGAAACTATATTATATGAAGGTAACCTGAAGAAAACAGCACTTACGGCACGAGACTAGTTCTCAGTGTAAGTGCTGGTGGCCATATCAAATCATTATTAATGTTCATTTTTATAATATTTGTTTTCTTTAATATATTTTGTAATTATTTGTAATTATCTGTAATATTTTTGCTGTAATAAACAATTTGAATTTGAATTGTGAGTTAAGCGATCCAAGTAGTTCGTCTAGTAATTTCATAGCCAGATAAAGAACAACTTAGAATATAAGTAGCATTTTTTTTAATAATTGATTTGTTATTTAGTTTTTACTTAGTTTATCTTATGCTAAGCTTTACTGTTAGTCAAGCTATTCTTTTGTTGTGTTGTACTCGTATATACATTTAATTTAATTTTAACATAATAGGCCAAGTAACGCTATCAGTGGTACTGTGACTAAATATGGAGCATGCCTAGCCTGGAACCATTTGCACTGAAAAATATCATAACACATCGTTAGGTGCATGCCAATAGATTTTTAACTCGAATGAGATCATTTGCCAGGTGAGCACTATAGAAAGATTGATATATATAGAAGACAAAATTAAATATTTTTTTATTGGGTTGATAATAATAGGAACAAATAAATACAAACAGTAACAATAATTAATTATAAATCATATCCTTATCGCTAAAAGCGATCTCTTCCAGACAACTTTTCGATGGAAAGGAGTTGAAAGGACGAGAAATTATTTTTCGTTTTTGATACAATATCTTGTATAAACATTCTTTTTACCCTTGTAAGATTTGCTTTTGACAGCTTGCCTGATGTAAAGCTGCGCTGTAGTCTACGAAGTGGCACGCTTACCTAGAAAATACCTATTAACTCTACTTTTGAAGACCCACGGATGGACTCTCAGGTAACAGACACTCAGGTTTAGAGATAAAGACTACAAGAAAAAAGTTTTCTGTTCACTTTTAACGAAAGCACGAGATAAAGGTTCAAACCTTCATCTTGTCATTCGGCTGTAAACGTATATCCAATACTTTATTGAAATAACATCGAATTACGTCGACTCGTAAACGTACCTGAGACTTGATGGGATTATTTTATTGCCATATATTTTATTTGTTTACTACGAACGGGAAATTTGTGTTACATGGATAGGAAACACATTAGTAAATATGTATGTCGTATTATGTATGTCAGACGGTCCCTGGTTCGATACCGGCCCTACACCAATGACTTGTTTTTCAAGTTATGTGTGGACACTCGCTTTACGGTGAAGGAAAACATCGTGATGACCACAATATCCGAAGACGTGTGTCATCCGCCAACCAGAGCTTGGCTACTTAGCTCATACGAAGAAGAAGAAGAATTTAATTGACACACTTCAAAGCAATTCCACCAACATTAACAATAAATACTAAGACCCCATCCCATTATAATAACATGCTTTCAATGGGCTTGTCACAGCCTATTTGTTTTTCCGGAACCTTTCCGGTATCGTGTTTACGATCCAGTAAATAAAATTTCACCAAACGAAATGGAAAAGTATTTTTTAGGTTTTTGTATAAATGGAGTACCAATGGGACTCTATATCTAGACTTAGCTGTCTCTCGGTCTATCTGTCAATAGGTATGTATTACCCTCAGAATACAGAAAGAACGTTATAACAACAAATACTGAAAAAATAAATTTAGGGGGTTCCCATACAATAAACTTGTTTCTTTTTCGTATTTTTTTTTTGCTTTATATCAATAACAGTAGCTGCTAGACACTTAAAATTTTCACAAAATATATAAATGATAGCTATCAAATTAAATTATAAAATTCAAATAAAATACACATTTGAGGGGGACGCCCATACAACAATAGTACGGAACTCTTCATGCGCAAGTCCAACTCGCATTTGGTTTATTATTAGAATTGGTTTTGATAGCTATAGCTATAGGCGAGCAGTGGTATTTAAAAACGTCTTGTTTCAGTTAAGTGTTTTTTAAATAGTTTATAATCTTCATATTACCACGACAATAATGTTTGGAAAACTGTAATTAAATAAAAACCTTCAGGAAATTGGATAATCGTTAAGCTATTTCACTGACTCCCAAATCTATCATGGAATAGGATTAACAGCGCTGCCCTTTTGCGGATAATTTAAAATTTTGTAATATATCGTCTATATCCCACATCCCAGTGGGGTATTACTGGGATGTGCTAGTAAAAGCCCGCGGAAGTGTTTATTAAAAATTTAATTAAAAACACCCTGTTTGCGTCTAATCTTTGCGTTTATTTTTTTCACCTCATTTATTTTTAATGGTATCGTGCTGGTGGTATGTTTTTGGGAGATTTAACGAGAGAAAAGATTTATTAATGTTTTGTTTTTTTTTTATGGTTTGCTAAATTAATAGCTGTAAGACTTTTGGACGTACAAAAACAAAAGAAAAGGTTGCCACTAGTCGAAGGCAAACAAGCTGAGCTAATTAAATTTAATATTTCCTTAAGTGAAATCTTACGACAAATCATCTTAAAAACCTGCCTTCTAATTTTGATTGACCAGACTAGTATCCGGTTACCATAAAAACGTTTGGTCTTTTTTGTTCGAGATAAGTGGCCAAGCTCTGGTGTTGAGAGTTTTAGAAGCCACCCGATGGGCTGAAGAGCAATCAACAGCAGGGACCTACAACTTAACGTCTTATCCAACACACAGTACTCAATCTAAAATAACACTTTTTAAAGCATAATCTTGTGCATGGTCACCCATCCCAAGATTGTCAGCAGCGATCGTTGCTTTATCGCGATGATCGTGCCAGTTCAGTTCTTTCAGACTTTTGAATATAATTCCAAAAATTTTAATAACAAATAAGAACCATTTGTAACTTTAATTTTCAATCAAAACTTTTCCCAAATAAGGCAACACCATTGAAAGGCAATCTTTCGCATTTGACAGCAAACGTAATTTCTAACTCGGACTTATAAAACAGTGGCGCTGAACATTTAACAAGCGTGTACTCGCAGCGCAGATTGGTCTGTCAGCCTTTCCTAAAGTCCACCTTGCTCAGCGCAACTTCAAAAATCTTAATTACTTCGCAAATACCAAGGAGTTCAGACACATACCTAGACGAATTTAATAGAAAAACTTGCCTCGGTTTGAATAAATTGCTAAATTTAACATTAATTATGTAATATATTCTATTCTATTTAAGTTTATGCGTTACAAACTACACAAAGGGAAATTAAAGAGTGGAAGGTTAGCGTGGTATGGGTATGTGATGCGTAGAGAGGAGATGATGTATGGAAATGGTAGTGCAAGGAAGAAAGTCAAGAGACCTACCGAAGAAGGCATGGATGGAGTGTATGAATGAAGACATGAAAGATAAAGAAGTGAGTATAGAGATGACAGCTGATAGAAGAGAGTGGAAGAGTAAAATTTGCTGCCGACCACACCTAAGTGAGGTCAGGAAAGGAAGAAGAAAAAGGCACTGAAATAAAAATCTGAAAAATTCTAAATGGACATGAAAGAAAAAGAAGTGAATATAGAGATGACGGCTGATAAAAGAGAGTGGAAGAAAAAAAAATGCTGCCGACTCTACCTAGTCGGATAAGGTAAGGAAGAAGAAGATGACACTTAAAAAATATTAAAAAAATTCAAATTCCGAACCTATATCACGCGCTTTCTAAACCAAACCAAACACATTCCAAGCTCCACGCAAAATCCTGACAGAAAGTCCGAACTTGTAGAGTTAAATTAAAATGCTACAATTTACGGGCGGTAGGTAATAAATTCCACCTTCTAATTGGCTGAGCGGACTTGCTGAGGCCGTAAACTGTTTTACAACTCAATACGCTGCTTTATTAAATAGTGGAGGCGCGATTTCTTTTGTTTGGAAGGGCGAGGTTGTGAGACTGGGCAAATACTGTGGCTTTACGCGCTGGAAAAGAAAAACATTACATTACATTATTTACATTGTTTCAAGAAAAATAATATTTAACATATAAATTCATCTTAGATATTAAAATAAATTTAAATTAGGCGAATGATTCTCGCAGGTTTGTAACATAAAGAAAAATAAATTAAATAATAGTTAAGCTTAATTTAATGAGCGCGCAGATCGTCACTAGAGGCGCGGGCGCGATTTGCCAAACCAGTTTCGTTATCGCTTTCTTACATACTGGAAAGTACTCCGTATATACATGATCCCTGATGTTGCACTCGTAAATCCGGGATAAAGAGCCTAAATATCCATATCCAAATCTTTTGCAATCGGTTCAGCCACAGAAAATGTATCAACCTGTGGGTTGAGCGTAGAAACTTTCACAATCAAAATATTAGGTATGTATATTCTTATTTATTATTCTTAAGTACAATATATTCTTCTTGCTTATTATAATAGGTTCGAGTTATAACTAGATAATATTATAATAATAATGTTCTTGATTAATAATGTCAAAAACAATAAAATAAAATAATAAAGACTACATCAAAGCCCTTTCACAATGTATATATTAACTCTTTATTAGGCAGATAATAGGAACAAGAAAACATAAAGAAATAATACTTAATAATTTTCATCATGCCATAAACGGCTGCCTTATCACTAAAAGTGATATCTTACAAGCAAACTTTGGATGGAAGGAGTTACGGGCTTACTGGTCATGGAGATACAACTAGTGTAAAATAAACTGTCAAGATGTATTATATAATTTACTTTATCGATCGTTTGTGGCGTTCCTTGAACTTGCCTCATTAAATTTCCATGGAAAAGGTCAAGTAATTGAAAAACCTTGTCGGTTAAACGATATTTCGTAAATATTTATGTATTATATAATGTACTAGCTGACCCAGCAAACGTTGTTTTGCTTCACTTAGGGGTATGAAAAATAGATAGTGTAGCTTATATGACACGTTCGTAGATTTACCATAGCAGCGCCATCTATTGATTACTTACTCAACCCAGTCGAAAGGTATTGACATCTGTTAGAATCATTTGGAGTTAACAGATAATTGTGACTGTCAAATAATAACAGACAATAGTTAGCAATAAATTAAAAATATTAAACTATCTTATCTCTCAAGTTGAATCGAACTGCATGCACATGGTATGCGAATTTTATTATAATCGGTTAAGTGGTTTAGGAGTCCATTGAGCACAAACATTGTGACACGAGATTTATACATATTAAGATATATAATGTACTTACTAGATACGTGATTGGTGATTTGCTTAAGCTTTTGTTAGTACTGAAAACAAGCTTTAATTTTTTAAACTTACAGTTATAAAATACAAAGTTACTGGTTAGTTTGCGCTTAAAGTTTTACATTCATACGCGTTTCTCACGCACGACCATAAAAGCTCAGGTTAACTTTAGTAATTAGCTTAGATTAGCTTACAGCTTTCATTTATTTTACGAACTTAGTTACTTAATGCTCTGCCTAAGTCCAGGTACAAGTTTTATGTAGGCTTTTTAGATTAAGACCCTATATGGGAAATAACTTGCCTCTGGTATTTTAACTGGCAAAAACTGCAATTTGCAACTTGGTTTGAATCCGCCCTTCTTTTTATTACTCTAGTAGCGCCTGTAGCTCGGCTAGCTAAGGTGATCTGACGTGATCATCGAAGCTAAGTAACCGTCGATGCAGACGGTGTTTGGATGGGTGACCATGCATAAGTAGTTTTAGAAGTGGCATTTTCATCTGGGCGCTATTGTCGCCCGGGTAAATTCGGGTCGGATGACACGTTAAATTTTAGGTCTCGGCTCTTAGTACAATCAGTCGTTAAGCCAAGTCAGCCTTCGGGCGGCTTGAAAACTCTCGACACCAGAGTTAATCACTAATATGTCGGCCGTGCCGGGAATCGAATCCTGGAACCTTTGGTGAGCAGTCCGGTATAGTAACCATTACGCCAACGAGGTCTTCAAAAATAAAAGCCAACAGCTCACCTCATTCAACTATCATTTACTACGCAGCAAATAAGTCCGATGATCACACCTCTGAAACTTAACGAGCATAAGAATTAGAGCCTTGGAGGGTTTTAGGCTTTACTCGTGCTGAGCAGCTATCTTACTTCATTATTTATATTCATACTAGCTGACCCGGCTAACGTTGTTTTGACTTAAGTAAACATTTAAGTGTGAATAACCTTTAACACTAAGGTGTATGGATAAAAGATAGTAGCCGATTCTCAGACCTACTGAATAAACATATAAAAATTTGGTAAAAATCGGTCAAGCCGTTTCGGAAAAGTACGGTAACTAACATTGTGACATGGAAATTTTATGTATTAGATATTTTAGAAATCTAAGTGAATACTCGTATTTTGAACATAAATTTACAATAAATTCTAAGGGATTAGTGATAATAAAAAAAAATATGTAACATATGTGCTTGATAAAGCGTAAACATAGCTTAATTTAATGAGCTTAGTAAAACGTAAACGTAGTTTAATTAAATGAGTTCTAAGGAATATGTGATAATAAAAAATATTTGTAACATAATTGTGCTTGAAAAAGCATAAACGTAGCTTAATTAAATGAGCATAATAAAATGTAAACGTAGTTTAATTAAATGGGTTCTAAGGAATAAGTGATAATAAAAATATATGTAACATATGTGCTTGAAAAAGCGTAAACGTAGCTTAATTAAATGAGTATAATAAAACGTAAACGTAGCTTAATTAAATGAGCATAATAACACGTAAACGTAGCTTAATTAAATGAGCATAATAAAACAGTAGTTTAATTAAATGAGTTTAATAAAGCGTAACGTAGGCGAAGTTTAATAAAATGTGCTCAGTATTACTCATTTTATTTAGATGTAAATGTGTAATAGGTCTGTCAGTCTATTTCATTTATTTACCAATATTTTAAACTTCTTACCATAGAAAGTAAGTTGTTTTCGATGATTCGTTCTGGACATAAACTTAAACTTATCTCTTTTTTAGTTTTTCGTAATCAGTATATTCTTTTTAGATTTATTGCATAGTCACTGATCCAAAAAAAGACTGCGTCAACCTATTGACTTTGTTGATCGCATTGAATTACCTCAAAAGGCTGAGTTGTAGATGCTTCACTTGAATAAAATCCTTAATTTCACGCGCTATAGTCCTTTCAGATATTTGATGTTTATGTCGGGGCATTAAGGGGGACGGTCAACAAATTAAGAGGATACCTTAGCCGACGTCTTAAGGCTGTATTCGTGTGGATACGACTTAAGCAAAATATTAACCAAATACGCGTACAATGGATAAAGGTGATCAGAATCAGTTCGGGTGGTAAATACATATGTATCGATGTAAAGTATATATTTTTACTAGACTATTATATAAATGAAAAACAGTGGATAAGTATGAGGCTAACCAGCCGTGTGTTACTCGTATGTATATCTACATACTTTGCTTATCTCAATTTAGTTTCAAAACACAGCAGAAGTACATTAAAAACTTAAGATTTTTCATTAACAACAAAATTCTGCAGAGTCAAAATAGCTAGCACATAACCCTTTGTAATTGTGGTAAAAAATTAAGTACATAATAAAATATATGTTGAACGTCAAATTCAGTAGACGTTTGTCGTTCAACATCTATTTTCTTCTTCTGTCCCGTTCTATAGAATATTGTGGATAGGCTGAGGTTTTGTATAACTAGATAGATATTCTCTTTATTGCAACACAAAAGGAAATACAAAAAAGACAGAAAAATAAATAATCAACTTATAAGTAGTATAACTAAAGAGGGGAAACAGAAGAGATCGGGAAAAAAGAAGAAAACGTCAAACGTCTACTACGTTCAACATCTATTTACTTCTTCTTTCCCGTTCTCTTCTCTTTTCCCTCTTCATTTTCACAAAACCTCATCCTATCCACAATATTCTGACCATAACGAGCGACGAAACAGTCTAGTTTAACACTCTATCCGTTTATTGTTCGGCATTCTGCTCCAACGCTGTGGATTAATTTATTCCGACACCACCAGATAATATTAATAACACCCCCGCCCCTCTACCCTTTCCCCCCGGGGGAGGTAACTTATACCCCTGTTCTGCCCCTTCAGTATTTATTTGTCGGCTAATAATCCGCAGACTATCGCGGGAGAAAATTGTTTTCTTGATAGCCTGTTAACACGTTGACTCAAATAATGGACGGCGTTTTCGGTTTACCTGCGCTGTGTATTGTTATTTATTGGAACGAAGTTGCTTATTGCGCGTTGTGTGACGGAAAAAAATCTTACGAAAAGTTGTCACGACACTTTTTGCGCACGGTCTGGCAACGTCGCATTTTCAAAATTTGTTCGGAAGTCAAATACGGCTATCGATGAAAGTATTCACTAATTGACAACAGCGCCATTCGTTTTAGGTGGAGTTGCGATTGAGCCTACTGATTAAGTTTATATACATTATATTTGTTAGTAATAAAAATATATATATATATAAATGACAATTCCTTCACTAATTAATCGAAAAGAACTTCGTTCCATCCAGGTGTTCCTTGACACCGCTCAAGTTTTTTCTATATTGTTCAAGATATAAATAAATAGCTAAGTACCAGCCGGGTCATATACGAACTCGCTACTTTTCTTTAGAAGTCAATCTAGTCAATGGAATTCAATGTTACAATTCCATGGTTTGAACTCGGAAAAGTACCTTTTATTAAAAACGTGAATGTGAAAATGCGCATAGTATTCATTTATTAAACAGATCAAATCTAAATAAATAAATAATACTAGGACACATTTCACACAAGCTTAGTTAGCTCCATACTTAACCATTTCTAGTTTGTATTATGGTCGCTAACACAACTGATATACTATATATACAAACACAATTACTTTATATCGAGACATAATTAACATGCAGACCGACAGCCAACAAATTTAGTTCAACACAAAGGTGTTGGTCGTACCGGGAATCGTACAAAAATCGTAAAAAAATGAAAATATTAAAGGAAGTTCCCCATACAATAAACGTGTTTCTAACGGTAGCTGCTAGACACTTAAAATTTTCACAAAATACATAAAAGTATATTGGCTATCAAATCAAATTATAAAATTAAAATAAAATAAATATTTTAGGGGGCTCCCATACAACAATGGTACGGAACCCTTCATGCGCGATCCCAACTCGCACTTGGCCAGTTATTTAATTAATCTGTTGAAAACACAGACAAATAATAATAATAATAATATATTTATTCCATAAACCTTAAGCTATACACATTAATTTTCAAATTGTTACATATGTTAGATCAACTTATCTTAAGTAATAACTACAGCTTACATTCAAGTTTGGATATACCAGAGCTTGTGTTAGTCACTGTGACTGTTCAATGGACCCCAACCTAGGCGTGAGCCTGTATCTTGGCGGTCCGATTTACCTTTGTTACATGGTATGAAGTTCGCGCTAATTTACTCGTAGTTAGTTACAATTATATAATTCAATATATTTATGATTCTACTATTAATATTTTCGACCTTATTTTTGTTTAAAGAGGTAACCAGTATTATCCTATACGAGGTAGCATTAACGAAAGCTTTTTTCGTAACGTATCCAAATGAAAAAAAAAACAGTATCCATTACTGTGATTTATTTGATTATTCCAGAACTAAGCAAATTATACGGAGCGTACAATGGGTAGGGATGTACCCGAAATGTCACTGTCGAATGTTATTTTACCATTTCCTTCCATTCACGTTAACTTCATTAGGTTTCTTTGTTATTTCGGGGTTTTCTGAAATATGTTAAAAAAACTTAATTTATTATTGAATGATTTGCTATTGAAAATGTTTTTTTTTTTAACTTTATTTACAAAAATAAGTTTGTAGTTACAGATATTTTAATTAAACCTTTAAAAAAAATTATATGTATATGGAGTCTTTTAAAGAGGGTTAAATGGGTTAAATACTGGCAGCATTGCCACGTTGAATGGGAATACTTTGCTAACAATAGTTAGTTTTTACGAATGAGAATGCTAAAAAACAAATTTCGTATAGTTGTAGGGTTTTTTATAATGCTCGTTTGGCATAGCAACAAAACTCAAAAATTGAGAAATCTTTCACCAACCATTAGCAGTGTGTTCTGGTAGCCTCTTTGAGAGCATGTAATTCTAGACTAGGCATACTCAGCCTTAGAACAGAGTGACGCTAGCTCGTGGCCACGTGATCTGCTGACAAATTCATAGCAGAAAAAAGAAAAAATAAATAATTCAAAATGATTAATGAAATCTCAATTATATTAAACGATGTGACTATTTTTACAAAGTTGCCTGTACAAATAGCTGGTCTTTTAGCCTATATTAAATCTAAAAGTATTACATACAAAGAATATCTTATAAAAAAGCCAAAAAATCGGTTTGTGAGTTTCTAAAGGATGCAAAAGCATGGCGTGAGGACATGGTGGAAATTTGTATCTACTATTAATGTTAAGTTTATTTTATTGGCGATATTTGACTTGATTATTTAATTTATTCAATTGGTTATTTGTAATGTACATTTTTTTGACATATGACAATAATGTGATCTACATATTTATTTACTTTTATAAATATTCTTATACATATTTTTTCTCATATAATTTAGATGTTGACTTTTTACAAGTGTCATAGCTGTTGTAATATATTATGTGAAAAAAAGAAATATGTTGAATTGAATTGTTTCCCTTGGTGAAAATCTCTAAAACCTTAAAACCACCGTTGCTTTTTACAACACATGCGGAGAGCTTAATGTTTCATTTGTGCGAAACCTTCACTGTGCCTACATCAATGGCCACTTAAGGAAAATTACCATCGACTCGTGAAACTTAACGTGCTGTGAAAAGTGCCTTTTAAATCAGCCTTTAGCTACTAAGACATCAGTAGTGCCGCTACTATAAGATTTTTCGAATGCGCATAAGCATAAGTGGCCCAATTTAAGTTCCCACTGCTGGAATTACAGGTAGAGAAAGGCCCGGCCTTCTTTCACTTGGAGAGAGTTAAGTTTTACGAATGCACAATACTACGAGTACTTAATTCAAACACCATTTATTTCGACTAAATTTAGAATAGTTAAAAGCAGACAAAACTAAATATTTAGTGTACTTCCACTGTGATCTGAAACCCAAATTAAGATAAGCTAAGGTAAAATGAAAATATTAAAAAAAATTAGGTGTGTTCCTCCGACAGACCACCACACCTCCACTACAACTCACACCAGTAAACTGATCCCTAATCTACCCTTCGAATACAACGAATCACTCCGCGTGGCTGGTCTCCTCACACGCCGGAACAACCTGAAACATATAATTCTAATATTAACGTTGTCTATCTCAATTTCGACATTCTTACTCAACACGTGTTTTGCCTTTCCATAAGACATCTTCAGGAGGTGTTGAATCGAGGGATTGAAAGATCTTTCGATCCGTCGTTTGAAGAGTCAGATCAGACCGGAAGTACAATAAATATTTAATTTTGTCTTCTATTTACAATTGATTTCCGCAAGGTAACGCATAAGTTAATAGGTTTAAAAAGTTTCTGTATAGTATATGTATATATAATAACTTACTAATAGTTTAGTGCAAATTCAAAGTTATCTTCTTCATTCTCAGTCATATACCGCCCACTGCTTAGAATGAACTAACAATTATGAAGCACTGATGAAGCACAAATTTAATGTGAGTCTTGTATTTTTTCCAAATTATTAATATTAACACAGTACTTAATTTGAATAAAGACTCATCTTCGTTTACATTATTTTCTATTAATATTACGAAAACACTTAATTACGAAGACCATCTTATAAGGCGCTTCAGGCGCTTTAGATTTAAGCACGTATTTACTATTTTAGAAGATGCTGTAATGAATATTGTAATCTTAACGTGGGTGACATTGGCTATAATAAAAATTAATTTAATATTAAGACCTTTACATATCTTCTAATATATGAAATTTCCATGCCACAATATTAGCCATACTCCTCCGAAACGGCTAAACCGATTTTTACCAAATTTTTATATGCGTATTCAGTAGATCTGTGAATCGGCTACTATCTATTTTTCATACCCCTAAGTGAGGCAAAACAACGTTTGCCGGGTCAGCTAGTTATAATATATATATCATCCTTATTTTTTTGATATCATATGATATTACTTTACAGTTTTTTTTCACTATAAATTGTAAACGGCAAAAATATCGAAAAAAACTGCTTAAGCTTGATTAAAAACACATTTTAAAAACATTAATACTTATTTTTATACACGAAAAACATTTATTCAGACGTTTAATACAAAAACATAATTAAATCAGTTCACAAAAACAATCCCAATTATCATACTCGTAAATCAAATTGTTATACGAAATATTTATTTACATAGAGTTTTTAAATTAATGTACCCATTGTTGTGTCAACACAAATTTACCTAAACAAAGTAACCTCGAAGGCTTTTTCTAAAAAGGTTTAATTTCATCCGCTTTTTCTGTTTTCAAAAGCCGAATTTGTTGAAAATAATTTCGTCCAATGAAAATATTTTTGCTGTTTCGTGGAATTATTGAAACAATTAGTTTGATCGTTTTTAAATCAAACTAATTGTTTCAATTTTAAACACCTTACTAAAACTGCCTCATTACTTGAAATTTGATAGTAATAAAATAAAATAGACAATACGCATTTAATTTATTTTTGTTATTTCACTAAGCTTAAACACAACATAATATATTACTTAGTTTCAAATTGTAAATTACTTTATTAATGTTAGGGTCAGTGTATCTTTATTATTTTTGATTAATTGATTACAGCAGCGAACTAGAGAAAACGGAATAGTAACTAAATAATATTGCCGCTTATTGAAAAAAATTACATGGCAAAGTTGTAGGTAATAAAAAGATCTACAACTTTTGTCTATGCAATTTTTTCACATAACCTCAACATTTAGGTAAAAAATTCAAATAACCTAGCTTTTGGTTTTTTTATTATAACTTTTACAAAACTTACGTTATTATGTCCCAAATACACTGTGATTTATTTGATTTATATGATTTAAAATATTTTAGTAACCATTCAAGAGGCACAGAAAAACTTCTTCTCATTATAAAATTGTTTGTATAAACAAAAATAAAGTATCTTATATGATACTGCTTGTTTGTGAAGCTACCATAATCCCGATATACGAGTACTGTTACTCAGTTCGGGTTTGGTGGCAGCTCAAACAAGCATCGATATTTAGTACTAAGTCTAGTTCCTACTTATTAATATTGTAAATTCTTTTCTCGAATAAAGTTATTTTTATGTTTATGTTTATGTTATGTTTTAAAAATGACAATTCATCATCGGCACACAAGAGAGAGGGTCCAGAGTATCCATTTAGCATGCAGTCTGCGGTCACAATAGAACGCTCCGCCAAATGCTTGTACATGTCCGCTGCAGGATGTCACACTCATTCTGTAAGTTTATTTATATCTCGTTTCTCTATTTATCGTTTTCACTCGTATAGAGTACCAGGCAGTGTTGAAAAGCTTCATAAATATTCACATGGTAACTAAACACCGTAACGATGACTAATGCAAAACCTTTTGAAATAGCTTTCAGTGCGTCTAGACTAGCATTTGTGTTGCCACTTTTAGAAATTTCTGGAAAAAAACAACACATATCTATATATTATTATGCTTCATGCATAAATAAGTATTGAATTGTATGATTTTTTGACATTTAAATGTTACTATAGTTTGAAAATATTTTTTAATAAATTTGACAATTACAACTTTGATATTTATTTTTGTATGAGAGAACCTAGTTAATTAATTGATGGAATAATAAAATTGTTTTCGTTTTTATTTTTATTTATTGTATTTTTGCATGTTATTTACTAAATATTATATGTTCGAAAATAATAAATCTGTTGATACCATTAAACCATGTTTACAATACATGAATCTGAATCTGATTTTTTTTTATTGATAAGAGATAGGTTTGTGTAGAGATGCGGTTTTTTCACGTACTCACAAATTTTTTTGTTATATTTTAAATTAAGGTAAAGGCACCTATTTCCGCGGTATTTTCACCAAAACTTGAAAGGATATTGAATATTAGGCATTAACTGAACCTTTCTAACAGATTGGCTATTTTTATTAGAAGCTTTATTGTTTTTCCTTTTTAACTAGACTATATATTTCATAATTAGGTTAAACTTTGTATTTAAAATTAAATTAAATCTGAAAAAAGTCCTAAGCACCGAATTCCGATGTAAAAATCCTTATTCCGATGTATTTGGTCCTTAATTCCGAGTGTACAAAATAGAATCGGTAGGAATGATACATGTTGTTAAAAAAATTTACTTATTTATTAACATTAATTATTTATTAATCACATTATTATTATCAATATGGCTCCTAAAGAGCTATATTGAACTGTTTGTTACAATTTGTTACTGGACTTCTTAACAATGAGAACTTTTTGATCCGTGTAATAGCATTTTGGAGATTGTCTTCTGTATATTTTATTCTAGGCTTCATTATCATATAACCAAAAAAAAAAATATTATTATAATAAAAATTAAACAAAGAAGTGCGCTATATACAACGTGTTGCTTTGCATTCTCGCCAAATTTGTAGAGGTAAGTATACTCCAATAGCTAACCATGAATAAACGATGGCGCAACCTTGAGATGGAGAAAAAAAACATCTGTTCCATACAAAAAATTCGTTGATCGTCGACAAAATATATGAAACAGCAAATGACTTTTTTTTTCGATTTCAAGGTTGCCCATAGTTTATTCGTGCTCTGCTAGTGGAGTAAAACTACCTCTTCACATTTGCAAAGCAACATGTTGTATATTAATCAAATCTATCCAGTAATACAAACGTCTTAATATAGGGCTCTCTGCCAAGCAAGGCATTATGTAAAATAATAGTAATAAGTACATACATTTGTATTTGAAAATTATTCATAAACGTTTACCGCTATCTTTCTTAGTTTGTGATAGTTACTAATGATTATGATAGGAGAATAGTAATTTTTTTAATTTTTATTTAGTTTTTGCATTTACTAAAACTAAATAAAACTACATTGTTACCTGCACAAGTTGTGAACACTCTGTATTTTACTTGAGTCTTTGCCGCGGAATTACGTGCGTATAGAACCTTATCCCGACCTACTGTATATCGGAATAGCGTTTCATATGAAAAAATCATGTTTCCTAATTCCGAGTACTAAAAAATGTATAAATTTTTCATATTTTTTATACAGAAAAAATTTTATTTGCAATATCGTCGTAAATATATATATTACTTGCTAACACTTATATTAGGTTAAATATGAACTTTAATTTTCTTTCTTATCTTTTCCATACAACGAATTAATAAAATAGGTAAATAAGTCATCTATTACATGCTATCATTAGTGAATGTGATGCAAAAACTTACCTCGGAAATAGATTTTAATATTCATTTAATATTTAATTTGTCAAATCCAAACTGAGATACCCTTAATCATAAAAACAACCCAGAAAATCAAAATATAGATCATGTCTATGAAATCGCTATTCCGCGGTATAAATCGTAATTAGGAACTGACTAAAATATTTAGCACCTAATGCCGAGGTAAATTCGAAATACATTTGGGGCTTAATTTACTCAGAAAAATGCACAAAAGTTAAGTGTTTTAGATTAAAAACATATTTTTTAAATAGTTTAACACAAAGAAGTAAACACAGAGTACAAAAATAACGAGAAAAACACTATTTAAAAAAACATGGTATTCACGTGCACAGGGTCCAAAATGTATGAAGCTTGCGTTTGAGCCAGCTGCTGTCGCTTTTCTAACCGATTATTTCAAACTGTTTACACATGACACCACTTTTTTGATGATATAACTACGCAAAGATATATTATCTATTGAATGGAAAATCTTGCATTAATTTTCATTAATTAAATCTCTTGTGAGCGCTATTTTTCTAAATACCTCGGAATATGGTGCCAATTCCAGAACCCCTCGGAATAAGGTGCCTTTACCTTATAATTTTACTCTGAATGAACTCTGTAATGAAATAGTTTTGTAGGTGGATCTTGCAAACATAATTTTCACAACAATGTTAGTTCGATATCAATATCTTCATGACAAATTTCTACACAAATCAACGTAAACAAATAAATAAGTTTGAATACTAGTGTAGTTTTTAATTCAATTTAGTTTTATCCCACGGTTAATTATTTTAATTTAATTATATAAAATAAAACTCTAATATGAAATAAGAAAAAACTCACTAATTTGCAAAAAATGTACTGAACTACGCCAATACCTTTAAAATCTATGTTACTCCTTCACGCTCCAACTGCAGGACCGATTTTGATGAGATTTACCATGACAATAGATTAAACCTTTGATTAACACATAGGCTACTTTTGATCCCGGATTAAGTTCTTTCTTGGATTCACGTGAGTAACACCGCGGAGTACAGCTAGCTTAATAAATAATCATTAAAACTCTATAACAACGTACACTCACGATAATCGTACCTAAACAAAGGGCTTGTCTATAAAATCATTAAGCTCCAATTTACCTTTGTGAGTCACCCTCCACGTTGCCTCAATTAGGGGAATTGGGTTGTTATGCAACTTTTTTACATCCTTTCGTGAATTTCAAAACGTATTTACGCCAGGATTCAGAAAACGTGATTTTTTTGACAAAATTTTTTTCGGTTAATTAATATCAGTCACCAAATAATTGGCCAAGTGCGAGTTGGGCTCGCGCATGAAGGGTTCCGAACCTTTGTTGTATGAGCCCCCCTTAAATATGTATTATTATAAAATTTTATTAAATTTAATTTCATAGCTAATATGATTTTATGTATTTTGTAAAAATTTAAGTTTACTTACCGTTATTGATATATAGCAAAAAAATGCGAAATAAGCACGTTTATTGTATTTTTTTTTCTTTATTCTTGATAGGTTAGCGTTTGAATGGGAACCCTTCTTATTTTAGGCAAGGGAAATACATATCTTGTGAAAGTTTCAGCTTTCTAGCTATTACGGTTTCTGAGATACAGCCTGGAGACAGACAGACAGCGGAGTCTTAGTAATAGGGTCCCGTGTTCACCTTTTAGGTACGGATAAAAAAAGGCTAGTGGTAGAAAGTTGACAATTTTAGTTTGATGCTGAGGATGGTAAATAGGATTTGAAGGAGCGAGTTCGGTCTGGATAGTGGTATATATTTATCTTAAAATAACAACCTTCTATCTCCAAAAAAATCAAAGTATTAAAAAGTTTTCAAGCCATTGCGTTACCATACGAATACATTCATATAGATATATGTACATACTAATATTTATTTGTAATATTTCAATATAATTAAATAAATTATTATTCTCCTTTTAGTATAATTATATATATAGAGAGAGAGACTCCAATTACAGTCAGGCATTTGATCAGCAGGGCGCATATCCACATGAGTTATAGACACTTTCTCTCAATAATTATTCTCTTATTATTATAATTATTCTATGCAGAATAATACAATTATTTTGAAATCAATATCTGACATAAAACCACCCGCTGGTGAATTTATATGCAAATCCGAATCACATATTGTGCAGCTAAACTTCCAACCGCAATTTGCCTTCAAATTTGGCAAAGTTTCAGCAAAAAGTTTCCTAACAAGATACCTACGCAAGTACCATATTTTACAATCTTTACATTTCTAACGCTGCCGAGTAACACACCGATGCGAACAGACAAACGTTACACCGAATGTTCGTAGCAAGGCATATTACGAATACCTGGAGCTCGGCTATGGTTGCTGATGCGATCATAGCGGTTAAGCAACGAATCAAATCAAAATTATTTATTAACCTTATGACTACTTTTATCATACACGGCACGGCACTTTCAAATAACATTTTATTAAAATTATATAATTTTTAGAACTAAATTACAATACTTAAGATTAATAATAAAATTACATAATGAAAATAAAATTAAAATTAACATGCGATCGATGCGGCCAGTCTTTGGATGGGTGACCATACAAGACTCTCATTAAAAAAAGGCATTTTCATTTCGGCGCTACCGTAGTTCAGATAATACGCTAAATTAATTTTAATTATTTATTTGTAGGGCTCGCTCGGCTGGTAGTTATAGTACAAAACAAGTCATAGTCATTAAACCAAGTACAAAAAAAAAACTAGGCACCTGTGCCTAGGTACTAAATAATATCGTTCAAAAATTGTGTTTGTAAGTACAAATATGAACGAAAATGAATTTAAAAAAAGGTTCAACATTATATGTCAGTCTGCAAAACTCCGTGCCCCCAAAATATGCCAAAATCAACCCGAATAAAGCAATCACGCTGAAACTTTTCGAGAAATGTCAAATTAAATTTTCAAAATGTCGTCTGTCGTAATCGAGTCACACAGATGTGAATGCAAGGAAAGTTGAGAAAGAAAATACATCTTAGCTTGTTCAATTTAATTTTTTGTGATACTTAAAATATAAGGTTAAGATTTAATAAGTCAGGTGATAATTGTGAGAACGAAGCGATAATAGTCTATCATGTTGCTGGTTCGATATCCGCTAATGAGCTGGAGCTTTCTGTAAAGCTCCATTCGCTTCGTCTAAGCTTGGCTAAGTGACCAAGCCCTAATGTCGAGTTTTCAAGCCCGGTTGATGATTTCCGTAGGTAATACTAATTTTTAGCTAATTTTTAGCTGGCTACGATGGGGCGCAGCCAGGTTATGTGGGATTTGTACCCACTGAAACCCTCCCGGTACCTGCCTCTGTGCTTAGCGGAGATCTCCGGGTTCTTCCGGGAAACACTCCGGAGACCTCCTTGCACTGCGCTGTGGCCCTTCCCGGATTGTTTCCGCTTACGCCGCGACGGCAACGGTCACGCGACGCCGTCGTTCATCCCGGACTCGATGTAACGGTTGTCGATAAAGATGGAGCATGTCTAGCCTGAAATAACTGACTTTTGAGAAGGCTGCCAGAAAACACAGTTACATACGTTCTTGATGACAGATGTTTGAAATTTAGGGTGATTGCTAGCTAAGCGAGTATTAGAAAATGCACTACCACTATGTTATGGTTTCTTCATGATGTTTTTCTTCTACATCATCATCATCAGCTCGTCTGCGTCCACAGCTGGACGTCAAAGGAAATAATCACAATAAAAAATAATTAAGAATAATAAAAAAAACACAATCTATAGAAAAAACATTAAGGATAACTATATTCAAAACAGCTTTCCCCTCTGAAGCACTAGTGGAATTTTTTGCACACATAAAAAAACATATAAGTATTATTGAAGGTTAAATGAAACTTATGAATAATTAAATTTATTGCGATTCACGGTATATTTACATATATTGTATTTGCGGAGTTGTTTAACTATTCTCTGACTTTGTCAGAAGTTCGTAATAGAGTCTCAATTTAGTTTAGAAATTAGTACTCAACTATTTTGTTTCTAACTTTACGAATTCATTTGGTAATAAGTTTGGAGTAAAATTTTGCCATATTCTGAGTTTATAAATTAATGAATGGAATGGATTTAATTGGGTTCCTTACCAAAACGGTACTAACGGAGAGTACAAAAGTTTGTCTGTCTGTCTATCCGTCATCAGGCTGTCTCTAATAATCCATGATAATCGTACTTAGAGATTTAAAATTATGTATAAATTATAAAATTATAAATTATTAAAATAAATTTCTCACTCGATCTCCGTCACTGCTCTAGCAAGAATACTATAACTGGAATAAAATAAATATATTAGGAATCAATATGTAAAATAGGTATGAAAGATTTCTTAGCATTATTTTTGTTGATCTTAATAACGACAACTGGAAAAACCGTATTGAGTTTTATCTTCTATTAAATAAAACGTTAATATAAATATTAAAAAAAAACATATAAGAAACTATACAACGTATAAATAAAACGGTACGGAACTCTTCATGAGCACGCAACAACTCGCTCTTTGCCAAATATTTCATAATATAAGATTCACACACACATTCATAAAAAGATAAATTAAACAAAATAAGATCTACTTTTTATTAATCTGAACATACATCTTAAAATATTCTAAATACATTTTTTGGTAGCCAGGTATCTTGTTGAAGATTTCCCCCTCGTCAACCAAACAAAAAAAAAAGGCATGCATCATCTTAGACCGGAGTAGTTAGTAAAATGCGTAGCTGTAAAAAAATAACATAAGTATATAAACTATAACCGTGGATATAACTTTACGAAGTTTGTAAACTTTGTAGACAACAAAGAGTATCATTGGTGTATTAGTTATAATACTCTAGAGGAGTGACTTTGAAAAATTACTTTTATACGCTTAAGTGTACTCGCTATTTGTGAAATTATTTTTCGCATTCAACTTAGTTTAAAAACTACTCAGTTAATGGTTTGCTACTGAATAACTTCGTCTTTTCTGAACCCAAAATTTAATTCAACTAAATGTTAATAAATTATTTTATTTATTGGCAAGAATATTTTCCTCAAATATTGCTAAGTAATTTCAATCTATATCAATTCAGTATTTGTAAACTAAAGCCAACTCTCCTTTTTTTTTGTAAATTTATCTGCTATTGGTCATTATATATCACTGTGACCAGATAATAAAATAATAATAAGTGGAAAACCTCAAGTGGAAAAATCTGTTACCGAATTGTTCCGGCAGCCTCCATAAGAGCCAATAATTCTAGAGTAGGCACGCTCCAACTTAAGCAGGAGTATAATTATACTATAATATGCTACTAGATAAGGTGATCTGACGCGATCATCGAAGCTAAGCAACGGTCGATGCGGACAGTATTTGGATGGGTCACCATGCACAAGACTGTTGTTTTTGAAGTGGCATCTGGACGCTACCGTAGGTCAGATAACACGTTAAATTGTAGGTCCTGGCTGTTAGTCTTAGTACAAGCATTCGTTAAGCCAAGTCAGAGGCCTTCGGGCGGCTTGAAAACTCTCGACACCAGAGCTTGACCACTTAGCTCATACGAAGAAGAAGAAGAAGACCAGAGTGTCACTTACTCTCTGGTCAAATGTCTAGCTGTGAAAAGTAAAAAAATGCTTTTTTAAAAGTTAACCAATACCACTCCATCAGTAAACTTCATCTGCAACGATAGTAATTTAGACGAATAATAAAGAAAGTAAAGCCGTGCCTCGTTTGGCCGGGCGAGTTGAAAGCCAGTCACGGTTCCAGTCACGCCAGTAAAGTAAGCAATCAAGTCGAGCGTTCGCTTGCCACGTGCCAGTCGCTAGACGTAGCTGACGAAACAACCAGATATAATACACGGGGTGGGTCGGAAATTTAACAATAATATGTTTTTAATCAGAAAAAAACGGATATGGTTTAATAGGTTACATTTCGGAGAGTGTGCAACGGAATTGCATGAATTGAACCCCCGCCCCTTTCCACCATCGGACGAGTAGGGAAACACCAAGGCGGCATCGTTATACTGTGGAGGTGCCTAAGTCGCGTACTAAGCGATTGCGTCCACCTTCATTGTGCGTACTGCGAAGGTGTTGAATTCTATGCCAAATTCCCTGTCCCCGATAACTATAATCTAGCGGTTTTCAAGGCAAGAGCGAACCGGTTTCTTCTGGGCAACCGCGCTGCATCTTAGATTGCATTATCGCTAACCATCAGGTGCATTGCGATCAAGCGCAAGCCCATTATGAGTAAAATAAAAATGGTACTTATGAAAAAACGTATTGTTTTCTATAAACATTGACCGATTTTTACCAAATTTCTATATGCGTATTCAGTAGGTCTGAGAATCAGCTATTATCTTTTTTAATACCCCTAAGTGATAAGGGTTGTTCACCCTTAATTTTTAAAATTTTTTCGACGAAATTTTTTAATTCCATTTTTTTATAATGAATCATTAAAAAATACATACAACCCTAAAATTTTACTTTTATATCATCAATTCCTATTTTTTATGGCCATTTTAGTATTTTAATCATTTTTCATCTCTTCCATAGCCTTTGCTGAGTAATTATCATTTTTCTTACTTTTGTTTCGTTTTAATTAATATAAGGGCCCACCCTGTACAGTGTTCAAGTAGAATTTAATCAAGTACAACACGCGACCTCTCACGCGATGCGCGCGTCGCTCATTGTTAGCAATTACCACGTCGATCCGAATGATTGTGTATTTATATACCTGTGCCGGCCAAAACACGAAACTACCAGACCTTTTTATCCGACTGCCAAGGAAAGTTATAAGTTTCAAGCGTAAATATGTATCTTTAAAGCTATGATAGCACAGCGGGGTTTGCAGTTACCTCATATTCACGAGGGGGGCGGGGTTCGTTCCCTGGCAATGAGTTTGAGCTTCCAATGAAGAAACCTCACTTCCACTCCTATATATAAACTAATGTTCACGCAAATTAGTTAAGTCGTTCGAAAATAAAATATGTAGTTACAAGAAAATTATCACACAGAATCTAAGTTTCGACTTTAGTTTTTGGAAGAATTTTATTGTATAACTTTATTTTAAAATGTAAATACTCGTAAGCGTATTTTATATAAGTTTTTTCAAAAATCTGTATACCCATCTATAATTTTTTTTTAAAACACTTGATGGCATGCGTAAAAATAAAATAAAACTATTCTTTTAATAAAACAGTTAATGATTGATTGGTTTTCTGCATATTAATTACTTTGTAAAGGTACGTACAAAGTAATAAAAAAATATATATTATCTATTTCATGAATTTTACCTAATCATTAAACAAAAATGGAAAAGTTTGTGTGTTGGTTGTGAATGTATCCTACTTAATCATGGTCAAACGATTGTACGTCTTTTTTAAATTTGGTTTTAGATTTAGTTTGGACTTTGGATAAACAAAAAGCTACATTTCATCCGAGATTAACGCGGACAACACCTCAGGGCATAACTAGTTTATTACAAAATATACAAACATACAAAATTTACCGAAGCCATGCATAATTATATTATTAAAAGTATCCTAAGTAAAGTCTAGTAGTTCGACATGAGTGATAAGGGTAGAGACACACCTTTATAGATAATGCATAGCGTTTCAAGCAAGTAAGTGGGGTCATAGACCGAGCCTCGAATTATCTTAAAAATAGCTTGGCATTTAGGTAAAATCCCAGGAAACAATTTCGTAGTTCAGAATTTACACTTATTTTATTATTTACACCAAAAGGAAATAATTATTAGTTTTCTTACGATTTATTTGCTTGCGCCTGATCATAAAACGCCCGTTTTATAAATTAGTCGAATACATGGACATGAAGCTCACAGAAAGATATTTTCGGTTTAAGTTATAATAAAAAAAAAAAAATTAAATTTGACGTTTATGACACTTTCGTGGACGCTTAAATTATATTATATACTAGAGATTGCCCGCGGCTCCGCCCGCGTGTAGGTCGCTTTTCGCGTAACCTGTGGAATAATTCTATTGTATCCTATTCCCGTGCCAATTTTATATAAACATTACATTGCTACGATATCAAAATGAGCCGCATCTGTCTTTCCGCATTTGATTCCTGAGATCTACTCGTAGTTAACCTCTGTTTTTAGCTACTTTGGTGATCATGTGACAGATTAGATCGTCTTCTCCAAGCAATTATTTTAATTTAAATAATCAGAATGCGTGAACCATACCACTAAGTGAACCACATACTTAAATTCCAATTCAGAAGTATTTAATTTCAAAAACAAAAAGCTTTCCCTTTGAACTTTAAACCCCAATGGCATACCTTAATGCACTCCTGGCAAATATTATTACAAATTTATTTTAACCACCATATAAACTACAACCAAAACAACTTTCAAGACTTTAAATTGATAAATAAAGAATTTTCCATTCAAACTTTCACCCCCCATTACAAATCCTTAGTTCACCCCTGGCAAAAAAAAATGATACCATTATTTTCAATTTTACATAAACTATACAAATTCCAAATTTCATTGCTGGGAGTTCAAAAACAAAGAAGTTTCATTCAAACTGTTTTACCCCCTTTCACCCCCTTAAGGGTGGAATTTCCAAAAATCCGTTTTTAGTACGCGTCTACATACTAAAACAAATACACCCTCCAAATTTCACAACCCTAAGACCAGCCGTTTGGGCTCTGCGTTGTCTATAGATGAATGAATGAGTCAGGACAAAGAGTCTTATAGTATAGATTTAGCATTAAGACATATCACATATCCACTGTAAATGACGTACCAAAAATAATCAATGTTATTATGGTTAATGAAACATCTGAATCTGAATCTAAAACGCCTAGTATTTTAAAGGGAGAACTCCATGCATGTCTGCACAGAGGACTATCAGTTATCTGTAGGTGGTTAAAAAAGTGCTAGTAGGTAGTAGTAGGTTACGGTGCATAGTGCACCGTAACTTGTCACGCTTGAGGTTCTTTGGCTGATCATCTACAGTTTAGTTCTGGAAAGGCCTCTCTCGCTTGCCTGCAGTCCTCAATACTAGCCCAAATCTCTTTGTGGAGTTTAAATGTCCATTCCCAGATCCATTGCATTAACTAAAAAATAAACTCACTTTTAGTCTCCAACCCTTCCTCGATAAATCTGCCTGCCATAGCACGGTAGTGATCGCCGCGAAGTTGGTTACGGGCGGTACTCCATTAATATTTCATGACTATCGGCTGTCACTCAGCGGCTTTGTGTGGTGAGCTTCATTACACAGTGTAGGTACCTGTCAGTCACTTGCTCATTATAGGAATATTTATTTGTTACATGATAGACTGAAAGTGTAAAGAGAGAATAACAACTAAAATATTTATCAAAACAATTATAACGTACATAATTACTGTACGTACACAACCCTAAGGGAAATAAAAAAATATTTGTAAATTACCACGGATTTTTTTTGTACTCAAAGAGAACTACGATGAATTATCCAAATTATAAAGTAAACTAAAATAAAACTAACTTTATTTAAGTAACAATAAAATTGAACATATTTTATAGCGCCTGTAACTCTGTTAAGCTTCTGACTTAGCTTATCGAATGCTTGTACTAAGATTAAAAGCCAGGACCTACAATTCAACGTGTTATCTGACCCTCGGTAGTGCCCAGATGAAAAAGCTACTTTTAAAACAATGGTCAACTTCACGGCGACCCATCTAATATCTGTTCGCATCGACCGTTATAACGTAGATAATCATGTTAGCCAGCGCTACAACTTATACAGGATCTACTTTTTTTAGATTAAAATAAATCGCTGCAGTTTGAACTGTACCGTCCAAATGTAACGTTTTCTTGTTTAGTGTATATCAGTTTTTAAACATTGTAAACCATATAATTATCAAAACCATCATACAGGTCAATATAACTACTATTATATTACTAAAGTTAAAAATTACATGGAAAAAACACACACACACACACAATAAAAAACACCTTACAAATAGTAGATTAAATATAAGTCAGTGTCCGCGGGTAAGGTGCCTAAAATGCTGGCGGCATTATCTCACTAGATCATCTAGAGAAGCCAAGCTTATACGTTGGCCGAGGTAAGCGCCACTCTTGGGTCATTTGTTCTGTCCACCAGCCGTTTGGACAGATCATTTAACATTATTGTAACTATAAAGAAACTTAAAAACGATTTAAACTAATAGTTTTCCACGTAGACATTCTGTTACTTCATCTGTAACATACACGTATTCCCAAACATGAAACAAACGTACTACGATTTTACCATTCAAAAACAAAAACATTTCTTTCTCTCGTTCTTGGATTCAAACTCAGTACCTATCACTTGACCAATAGGGCCGTCTAAGTAGTAGTGTTCTTATTATAACTCAAATTAGCAATAAAAATTCTTCCTTTTCCCCAAGAAAAATATTTGAATACCCTTAAAAATAATTACACAAAATATTTCATAAACTTCACGAGTCTTTTCAACTTGTCAGGAACGCTTCAAGAAGTTATTTTAAAAGAAACACAAGCTCTTTTGTTCGTAAGGCAAATTACTTTCTAAATATTCCAAAGACATCGATTAAACTTCGCCAGATTTCCCCAAAAAATGTTCGATACAAAAAAATTCGCCTAAATATCAGAAAGATATCGCTAAGTGAGTGGAACGAAAATAATCTTTGCTTATCTAAAAGGGAATATTCAATTTCTAAATAATCTTCTGCGCGCACAAATAATTGTGCCTATTTTATATTTTCTCTTATTTTTCTTAATCTTGCTGAAAATCCGCTTACACGTTGAAACCTTTGTAACGTAAGTAGGGAAATCTCGTTCATACGAGTTGGTCTAGTGCAAGCACATGAATTTGGCACATCGCACGTAAGTTAAATATTGCATTTATGCTCAAATTACTCAATTTAATTCAAACGCCCTGTGGTCCTACCCAATTTAATCTGTAGTAAACATTGATACTGTTCTATTATAAATTGGCCAAAGTTTATCGAAATTGGTCCAGACATTTTTGGCAAAAAGAAATCGAACAGAAAGAAAGAAAAATAATGTTTAATCACGAAGTGAAGAGGTACGTTAATCACGACGTTCAAATGGCTGAGCTGATTTGGATTAAATTTAGTATAGACATAGTCAGCCTCTAGATCAACGCATAGACGCGAGTGACACCCCGAGGCACAGTTGGTTGGTTAATAAAAATCTCTTTTTTTCCAATTTGCAGTTTTACTTGTCTCCAACTAGAAATGCTTGCTTCAGGAGAGCAGTTTTATTCGAGATTTACGTCAAAATAAAAGGCGTTTTGTGCTCTACATAGGTAGGTACTACAAGATTTGTAGCGCTCTAAATTGTCAGCTATCAGATAATCATGACTTTTGTATTCTTTGTACTTTGCAGCTTTCAATAACGTTTTACGATCACAATTTTTGTTTCTATTTAAAAAGGCTTAGAGTCAGGTTTGCTTGTGGAGATTTGCGAATGTGTTAAAGAAAATCTGTTTGTGTTTTTATTTCAATGTTATGATTGAGTGTTAAATTATTAATCACATCTAAGTAGACGTGGATGTTTTGTAATAGGTAGATTTTTACAAACAAATGTAAGTTTCACAGATATGTTTTTTTTTTAATTTAAAAAAATATCTCAATATGATATTAAATCAAATAAAAAAAACACATTCAAATAAGCAAAAGCCTTTTTTTATTACATATTTTTATTTTATTATCCTGCTACTTTCAACCTGCTAATATCTCAAATTCATTTATTTTAGGCATAAAATCCGTGTTTTAATATTACATCACTAACATGACGAAACCAAAAGCTTGTTATTAACTTAAGGTTTATAAGCATACTTTGACTTTGATCATTCAATATACGAGTACACATAACACAAAAATAAAATTAACTAAACAAATATCACAATCTCAAGATAAACAAAAATATCAAAATGTCACACACAAGATAATACAAACTAAATAATATAATAGATACGTTAATAATAACATACAATACAAATAAATTAATAAAAACAACACTAATGCTGTCAGAAATGGAATACAAATAACGAATAAAAGGAAAAAAAGGTCTAAATACATTTTTAGTTGAATCTGAAAAACCTGCAACAAATAATTGGAATTTGATATTTGAAACTGACATACAAAGAAAACCATTAAATGGATTTCAAATACATGTTCCAAAACAACGCTTGGCGAAATGCGAGTCAGTTCGCTCGCACACAAAGGACTCCGTACCATCTATCCCATTATTAAAATTAAGCAAAATATAAGATACAAAAAACCCGTTTATTGTATACCTAATATTTAAATTTTATATTTAGTATCTGTTGTTTGTGAAATTTTGAGCAATCTTGTTATGATGGTTTATGAGATACAGCTGATGATAGACAGACAACGAGGTCTTGGTAATAGGGTTCTGTTGGAATCCTATGACTATCGCAAAAGTGCTCAGAGCTCAAAAACGTGCAATTCGGACTATGCTGGCACTAAAAAAACGTACTTCAGTAAGAAAGCACTTCAAAACTAATAAAATAATGACTGTGGTATCACTTTATATTTATCACTGTTTACTAGAAATTTATGACGAGAAGGACTTACTGGCGTCGAATAATAAATATAGTTTTAGGAAAACGGACCATAAAAAACCAGGTGTCAGATTAGCCAAAGTACAAAAACAAGGAATGTATAATAAAATAATGATGTTTAATAAACTACCCCGTCAAGTAATTGAATTGCCACACGCCAAATTCAGAACAACACTGAAACATTTTTTTCAAGACAATCCACTGTACTCCTTAAAGGAATTCATGACTATGCACCTAGTGGAATCATTGTTTAAGTTGACTGAATAGATTTTGTATAGTTATATTTAATTAAATTTATAAGTAATAATGTATGTGTAAGTAATAATGTATATAATGTAATTGTTTATTTTAAATCCAATGTAAATCTGAATGTAATGAATGACTTGCCAAATGCGACGAGATATTGTAAGGCCAATAAATTATTTATCTTTTTCTTTATCTCTATCTCTATTTCTATCTCTATCTCTATCTCTATCTCTATCTCTATCTCTATCTCTATCTCTATCTCTATCTCTATCTCTATCTCTATCTCTATCTCTATCTCTATCTCTATCTCTATCTCTATCTCTATCTCTATCTCTATCTCTATCTCTATCTCTATCTCTATCTCTATCTCTATCTCTATCTCTATCTCTATCTCTATCTCTATCTCTATCTCTATCTCTATCTCTATCTCTATCTCTATCTCTATCTCTATCTCTATCTCTATCTCTATCTCTATCTCTATCTCTATCTCTATCTCTATCTCTATCTCTATCTCTATCTCTATCTCTATCTCTATCTCTATCTCTATCTCTATCTCTATCTCTATCTCTATCTCTATCTCTATCTCTATCTCTATCTCTATCTCTATCTCTATCTCTATCTCTATCTCTATCTCTATCTCTATCTCTATCTCTATCTCTATCTCTATCTCTATCTCTATCTCTATCTCTATCTCTATCTCTATCTCTATCTCTATCTCTATCTCTATCTCTATCTCTATCTCTATCTCTATCTCTATCTCTATCTCTATCTCTATCTCTATCTCTATCTCTATCTCTATCTCTATCTCTATCTCTATCTCTATCTCTATCTCTATCTCTATCTCTATCTCTATCTCTATCTCTATCTCTATCTCTATCTCTATCTCTATCTCTATCTCTATCTCTATCTCTATCTCTATCTCTATCTCTATCTCTATCTCTATCTCTATCTCTATCTCTATCTCTATCTCTATCTCTATCTCTATCTCTATCTCTATCTCGATCTCGATCTCGATCTCGATCTCGATCTCTATCTCTATCTCTATCTCTATCTCTATCTCTATCTCTATCTCTATCTCTATCTCTATCTCTATCTCTATCTCTATCTCTATCTCTATCTCTATCTCTATCTCTATCTCTATCTCTATCTCTATCTCTATCTCTATCTCTATCTCTATCTCTATCTCTATCTTTATCTTTATCTTTATCTTTATCTACAACCCTTCTTCTTTTTTGTATGAGCGAAATGGTCCAGCTCCGGTCTCGAGAGTTTCCAAGCCACCCACCCGAAAGCATCTGACATTGCTTAACGACTGCTTGTACTTAGACAAACAGCCGAGGCCTACAATTTAACGTATCATACGACCCACGGTAGCGCCCAGTTGAAACTACCGCTGGAAGAAACGAAAGCACTTTGCATGGTCACCCATCCAAACACCGTCCATATCGAAAGAAAGAAAGAAAATTTATGTATTGTGAGAAATTAAAACAGATGACAAAATATAATAATTAAAATAGGACTTATAATAATAGAGGACATATCGACAGTTGCATAACTTCGATGATCGAGTCAGATCACTTAGCTAGCCGAGCTACAGGCGTAACGAAACCCTAAAATGAGTATTCGATGAGTCGGAAAAATTCAATTACATAGCTATCCTGGGGATGCATAATGGACAGGTGGGGTCATGGAACGTGGTAAATCTAATCAAAGTTTATGGCGCCACGGCCCCGCTGCCGTCTGACCTTTGACACCTGAATTCCAAGTCGCAAGAAGTGTTTGAGATAATCCAGTAGCTGGAACTATTAGTAGGTGGAACAAAATAAAATATGTATCAGCAAATGTTTAATTCTGACTTTGTCATTCTTGATTATCATTTGACGCAATAAATAATGAATCAATATTAGTATGTTTAGTAAATTTGTGTGAAAATCAAGACACGACCTAAGTAGTATAGCACTATTACAGTTACGCTTATTTACGGTAACGAATACCTACTTTACTTAAGTAAACATTAATATACCCAATAATAATTTAACATTTATGTATGCATTATTTATTTGTACAGTGTATTTTTCTAGTTAAACTCTTTCATTAGATATTAGTTTGAAGGAGTTGTAAAACAATTTGTATTCAGCGGCCATCTTGAGACAATCTAATCAAACTCAGCTAAAATACTCTTGACTCATTCACTATTTAAACAAAAAAAAAAACAAAAACGTAGAACTTATAACACGTTGTCATTTTCCTTTGAGCTTAAATTATTGGTAGAACAGGTGTAGGAACCAAAAAAGGTCGCCAATTGGGGAAAAGAAATTGGGTTGATCGAGTTTAATTGGGGAATGGTTCCAATAAGAAATACTGTTTACTTACTATTTATTTCACTCTTATTATCAACTTTATTTTCTCTCATATTTTTGTCTCTTCACGTATGTTCTGTATTTCTGTATTTCTGGAACCCAGAATTTTTAATCACATACTTACTCAGCCGTATCTTTTTAAGATCACCCTTCTTTAATCTTGCAGGGTCTATCCAGTAACTACCCCGATCTAAAGCAACTAACCTTGAAACGCTAGAGATCAGTGGCACCTCCGCCAGGGATCAAATTATTTGTTTTCCCAATTACATTAGCCATTCTAAAAGGAACCGTAATGAATATGAATTGCAAATTGTTTCTTGGGTCTTGTAATGAATGTCACTTTTGAATTTACAAATGCAAATACTGTCACCACCCGACAAGATGTTTTATAGATTTAGATACGACCAAGAAATATAGACGGATATTAGATGGGCCATCTCAAATAAAGCCGGTAAAATATAGCCGTGATGGAGTTCTTAACTTTTATCATCCTGACATGACTTTACTAGTCACTTGCACACACCACTGAAGGACGCATCACTCACAGCACGAGAGACAACTCTCAGTGTGAGTGCTGCGCGACTAATAGCCCTACACCAATGACTTGTTTTTCAAGTTGTGTGTGGATTTGCACTCGCTTTAGTGAAGGAAAACATCGTGAGGAAACCGGCAAGTTTGAGGACCACAATATCCGAAGACGTGTGTAATCCGCCAACCCGCATTTGGCCAGCGTGGTGGATTATGACCTATATCTCTCTCTTAGTGGGAGAAAGTTCCGAGTCTCAGCAGTGCGAACGTATAGTGGACTGCTTATGCTAAATGTAATTATTTCGTTGTGATTTTTTTCATGGCATTTTAATAGCTTTGTTACAACGCCACTGTAATGAAATGGTTCAATTTAAACTAGGATTGCACTATCAACATTTATATGAAACGTAATAAAAATTTCATTCATACTAACGCGGTGGCACAAAATGGTTTTCGCACGAAAAAACATAACAAATTGGGACATCCAGACGATTTGCATTTTTCATTTAAATTGGTAGCGGAATAGTGGAGTGGTCGGTTTGAATATAAATAACTGGCTGGTTAACGATGTATGATTAGATATACCGTAGCGCTTGTAGCTCGGCTAAGGTAATCCGATGCGAACATAGAGGTGAAGCAGGTCGATGCGGACGCTCTTTGGATGGGTGACCATGCACAACACAGTCTTTTAGAAAAAGGAATTTTCATCTGGGTGCTACCGTGGGTTGAATGACATGTTAAATAGTAGGTCCCGGCTGTTAGTCTTAGTACTAGTAGTCGTTAAGTTGAGTCAGAGGCCTTCAAGCGGCTTGAAAAATCTCTACACCAGAGCTTGGCCACTTAGCTCAAACAATGGTGAAGAAGAATGGATGATTTCAGCAAATTTAAGTAGCAGTTATGTATAAATTTAAGAATTAATTAAATCATACAAGCGTGTTAACCAAAATATAACAATGTTCTCATTAGAAGATGCACCAAAATTATCAACACAACCTTAATACGCGTCCAACAAATTATCCACCTTAGCCTTATCTCACGTTCAACAACGTAATTACCTCAACCTGAACAAGCACCTAACACAACAGTTACCACAACTTAACATGCGCCCAACAAAAACGTCACCACAACATTACAGGCGTCCAAAACAATAATCACCTCAACCTTAACACACGTTCAACAAAATAGGCATCACATCTTAACAAGCGTCCGACGTTATAATCATCTCAACCTTAACAAGCATCGAAAACTGACCCTCAGCCTTAACACGCTTTCAATAAAATATTAACCTTAACCTCAACATACGTCCAACAAAATAGTCACCACATTTTAACAGGCGTACAATCTAACAATCGCCTCAACCTTAACAAGCATCCATATCATTCCCTCAGTCTTATCACACGTCCAACAAAATAGTTACAAGATCTTAACAAGTACCAACGTAATAATCACCTAAATGTTCACAAACATCGAAATTATCTTAACACGCGTTCAACAAAATATTCACTTTAACCTTATCACACGTCCAACAAAATAGTCACCAATTCTTAACAAGCGTCCAACGTAATAATCACCTTAAGCTTAACAAGCATCGAAAACATTCCCTCAGCCTTAAGACAATTTCAACAAAATATTCACCTTAACCTCAACACGCATCCAACAAAATATTTACCACATCTTAACAAGCGTCCGACGTAATAATTACCTCAACCTTCACAAGTATCGAAAACATCCCCTCAGCCGACAATATGTTCAACAAAATATTCACGTTAACCTCAACACGCATCCAACAAAATAGGCATCAAATCTTAACAGGCGTCCAACGTAATAATCATATCAACTTTCACAAACATCGAAATCTTTCGATCAGTCTTAACACGCGTTTAACAAAATATTCACCTTAACCTCAACACACGTCCAACAAAATAGTCCCCACATCTTAACAAGCGTCCGACGCAATAATCACCTCAACCTTAACAAGCATCGAAATCATCCCCTCGGTTATGTAAATAAAGTAAATAATAGGTTAAAAATTTGACTAGGTTAGAATGATATTAAGAACACCAAATAAGTTATGTAAATAAAGTAAATAGTAAGTCAAAGTATACTAAGATAGAATGATGTTAAGTAGGATAGATGATATCAAGTAGGATAGAATTATATTAAGTAGATTAAGATCCCCAAAAATCAATCTGGAGAGTAGGACAATTAATTTAATATAAAAAAAACATCCCCTCAGTCTACCTACACACGAATTTGTAACATTATGTTAATAAAGATTTATTATTATTTAATATTATTATTATTTAACACAGGTTCAACAAAATATTCACTTTAACCTCAACATGCGTCCAACAAAATATTCATCACATCTTAACAAGTGTCCGACGTAATATTCACCTCAACCTTAACAAGCATCAAAATCATCAAAAGTCTTAACACGTTTTCAACAAAATATTCACCTTAACCTCAACACGCGTCCAACAAAATAAACAAGAGCTCGCAAAATATATGTAATGCCATTACGTAAATAAAATCATTTGCGCGAACCCTTTTGCAATTTAGGGAAGGTTGATCAAATTATTCATGCCCATCAGAACGGGACACGTCGCACGAATTGTGTTAAATTTTATTAGTTTTCATGATATTGGACTGGCCGAGTTTTTGGACGTATCTAAAGGTGTGGTCGGATGGAAACAAAGTTTGAGATGAACAGGGTATATTATTCTGTCTATAATGGATTTCCGAAAAGTTATCTCATCATAAATATACCCCTTCATTGTTGTAACACACAACCCATCGGTGTCACAGATTTGTTTGGAGTAATTTTTTTTTGGCACTAAACATATTGGATCTGGTGTGACTGCATATTTTTTTGCGTTTTTAAATTACAATGTCTAATTATTTTTTAAAAGAAAAACTTTATCCGTAGCATCAAGCAACTTAAAGTTATTTACTGTGCCAGTTTCTGTAGTCAATGTTATTTTTTTATTCTTGATAGGTTTGCGTTTGACTACATCTAGCCTGATGTTAAGCTGCGCTGAAGTCTACGGTGTGGCACGCTTACCTAAAAGATACCTATTAACAGCTCTAACCTATAACCATTCAGGAAACAAATGAAAAAAATAATAATATCTTAAAGTGCAGGTCGGTCCGTGTACCTACATAAAATTTAATAGAAATTAAATTAATTATATCTTCCAATCAATACAATAACATGTGACAATAACTACCTGTTTTATATCAAAAGGAGGTCTTTCAATCTAGAGTTAATAGTTTAAATTTTCTTAGTTGGCATGCAACGTTGACCATAATGTAATGTAACTTAACATCTCACAACCTGTGGTCAAACTAATATGTCAAAAAAATACATTTCTTTTATGCGTCTCCTTCGATTTACCTAAAACCTGGCCCTGATCCTGACTTACTTAAAGAGATTGAGAAAAACCAAAGAAACAATCTGGAATCTGTCAGAAAAATCAACAAACTATTCCGAAAACCTGAGAATCACTAACAAATCGCGAGCGTTTTCTAGTTTTAATCAAAAATCGTTTAAAAAACAAGTAGCGGACCTAGCACCTTTTTTTTACACACACGGCTGGTTAGCCCCATACTGAACCATTTCTAGCTCATATTATGGTCGCTAACACAACTGATATACTACATATACATACATACATACATATTATATATAAATACATATTTAACACCCAGACCTACAGCCAACAAATTTAGTTAAGCACAAAGATATTGACTGGGCCGGGAATCGAACCCGGAACCTTCTGATTAGCAGTTCGGCATGGTAACCTTTACGTCAACGAGGTCTTCACTTACATAATAATATGTACTCGTAGTTATAATAATAAAATGAGAAGTTTCAGTTTCAGTTTATTTATTTTGTACACAAAACCACTTATCGTATATACGAGTACACCAAGTCTTAAATTATGTATTAGTTAAATTTAGGCTATAAGTAAGAACTAGGTATTTAAGACAAGGGGTGCACTGAACTCCACAGAAGGTTGAACCTGTGTCGTGGAGTTCAGAGTTCCAGTAAAATAAGATAATGTCCAAATGAGGGCTCACAATAATCCGAAAAGCGTTAAGCAGTCATGACTTTAAAATCCTAAATAGCAATTAAAACTTGCTTGACGACACGGTCGCCCTGGGATTATCAAAGTTAAATCCCTAGCGGTGAATTCAGGGAACTTCCTAATGGGGAAGTGACGTCAGTGTAGAGGACTTTGACTGTCGGAATATATATGTTTGTTTTTTGTATGCACTTCCTATGCTATTTATGGCCATGCACATTAGATATCTTCATATTGATCTATATAATAACAGTACGTTAAACTTGAAGTGAGCCAGCGTGTCGAAAAAGAAGACTGCAGGTCACCAAGTTTTTCGAATTAAGAACGTGCATATGACCTTCCCTAAAATGTTGACCTTTATAACTATCTAGAAGACAAAATTAAATATTTAGTGCACTTCCGCTGTGATCCGAAACCCAAATTAGGATAAGTAAAGGAAAAAATAACTAAGATTAATTAACTAACATTAATTAAGATTAATGTTACCTATCACAAATAGACTCTTCGAACGATCAGGAGATGTTGACTTTTCGAATGACTCACTTTCGATTCGTCGTTCGAAGAGTCAACATCTCTTGATGATGCCTTGTGGAAAGGCGAAACACGTATTGAGTTAAGAATTTCCTAATTGTGGTAGGTACGTTAATCTTAATTAATCTTAGTTAATTTTTCCTTTACTTATCTTAATTTGGGTTCCGGATCACAGCGGAAGTGCACTAAATATTTAATTTTGTATTCTATTTACAATGGATTTCCGCAAAGTAAAGCCTGAGTCAATAAGTTATTTATAACTAACCTTTTGCCGTTCTGTTCACATTTTTCTTCCCCTGCTATCGATAATAGTGCCACGTATGATATAATGAAACAATTCCTAGAAACCCGACAGCGATACAAGCCGCCGTAATGTAACTAATGGAAAACCAATGACTGCTCATTAGTAGCGGTGAACAAGAAAACCGTTTTTTTTTTACATTTTTGTTTGTTTTTGGCTACAACTTGACGGATATAAAGCTACAGGGGCCGTCGGATTAAAAAGTAGAAGTATTTCCCTCCGAGACACACTCACTCCATACATCAACATATGTTTAATTATTATATTATTATTAGTTTTTCTTCTAGGTGGGGTTGGCACAGCAAATTTTCCTCTTCCATACTCCTCTATCAGCCGTCGTCTCTACACTCACTCCTTTCACTCTAATGTCCTGATTCACACACTTCATCCATGTCTTCTTCGGTCGGCCTCTTGCTCCTATTATTAGATATTATAATTATTACAATATTCATATCACAATAGCGAGAAATCTCTAAAGCTATCAAACTAACTTCCAACTATCGACTTTCTAATATTAAAGCGATAAACATCAACCCACATATGAGGATATGTAGTACCACTGATATATTTTAGTTCATACAAAATGATTTAAAGATTGAGCGTTCTCTTTTTATCAATAAAAAAACTTTCTTGCAAATGGTGAGTAAGAGTTTTATTGTTTTAACCTGTCAAAATATATGTCGTACATATAACTCTCAATATTTTGTCATTATCTTTAATTTATAGATTTTACTTATGGTAAAAAATAATAAAGGTGTTTAAAACATATACAATGAAGCACTCGGATCTTATGAAATTAGTTTTCGTTTTTCCTAATTATTCTGTTATTATGATTACATAATTGAACAACAATTAGCAATTTAATAAAAGCATAGCATTTCATTATCATATGAACTATAACCTTACTGTCTTCAAGGCGAGAGTGAATCGGTTTCTTCTAGGCAAGCGCGCTTCACCCTAGATCGCAACATCACTTAACGTCAGGTGAGTTTCGATCAAGCGCTTGCCTATCCATCATAAAAAAAGGCTCTGTTAAAAAAAAAGCAAATGGTGCTCGATAGGAAAAGTCTACTTTTCAATCTGACTGCCTTTGGTCCAATCCCAGCGTTACACCAATACCTTAAAATCCGAAGCTATGTATCATCCATTATTCCACACTTGGCCAGCATGGTGGATTATGGACTAAACTCTTTCAAGTGAGAGAAGGCTCCAAACCCCAGCAGTAGTTACGTATCAATAAAGAAAAAAGATAAATAATTAATTGGCCTTACAACACCTCGTCGCATTTGGCGAGTCACTCACCCGCTCTAGACTCTTACTATTTATAATCACACATATTATATTAATCACACCATGTACATAATCATTTAGGGAAAATATTTTATTATGAATGGCAACCTCGTAAGTATAAGGCCAAAAAAAAAAAGCAGCGAGACTTAACTACTCTATTGTACACTTTGTTTTGTTTGCTCTTTCTTGTCTTCTGTAAAACTACAATGTTTAAATTTATTGTGTTGTGAATCTTGTAGGTATGTGTTGTCTATTCTAAAAAATGTGTTTCAGTATGTACTCTAACGGAGCGGGGACAACTGCGGCTCGGTAAACAGGCTCCAAGGAGACCCAGCACGAGACACAGTTTTTCCCACAACGTACAACAAAAAATAATTCTTTAAAAACTTAGCACTAAGTCATCATGTACGTACACCTAAGTTTACTACAAATAAATTTATCTTTATCTTTATCATTCATTACATTCAGATTTACATTGGATTTAAAATAGAACACTACATTATTACTTATATTAAAATTAAATTAAAGGTTACTTGAATTTTTAATATTGACTAAATAGATTATAAAAATTATAATCTATTCAGTCAACAAATAAAGATTCCACTAGGTGCATAATCATGAATTCCTTTAAGGAGTACAGTGGATGACCTTGAAAAAATTGTTTCATTGTTGTTCTGAATTTGGCGTGTGGCAATTCAGTTACATGATGGGGTAGTTTATTAAACATCGTTAAACATCTAAATACGGCTACTTATGCTACTAATCCGAAACTTCATACGAATAAATGTTTCATACAAATACGTACAAAACCCAGCCACGGGACGGTGCTACAAGCCTGACTACGCAGTTACGCCGAAAATCATAAGAAACTGTTGGCCAATATAACCTAACCCAAAGACATACGACATAGACCTAAGCTTGCGGCTCACGTACAAAAACCCTAACAATAAATACCTGTCCCGTTTATGGGCGGGACACGTGCAATTTGCTTTAGCCGTAATTTGACGTACGGCGGTAATGGCTCATGTATATGATGGGCAAAGTTGTATACGAGACTTGTAAAGGGCTTGTGTCTTGTAATGTGAGGTGAAGACATTTTGACCAACTTAGCGTGGGCAGGGGGTAATGTTAGCTGGCCTTTGACACAATAATTAGAGTAAAAATAATAAACACTTGCCATTTACTTACAAACCATGTGAAAGACTTTTTTTTCTTTGTATGACCTGAGTGGTCAAGCTCTGGAGTCGAGAGTTACCAAGCCACTAGAGAACTTCTTTTGACTTGGCTTAACGGCTGCTTGTACTACAGGCTTGTTAGTATAACTATAAATTGTAAGTAAATAAGGATTATGGAGCCATCCAACCCACGTTAGTGATTAGAATTAAATGCAACTTTTTAAATGTTTGTATTTTGCGTGGTATTCCTTTCAAAGACTACCTGAATCCACCATTGCTTAATCTTTGCTTGATGATCGTGTCAGATCGCCTTAGACATAGCTACGGGACTTTCATATAAATTTAAAGCACAACTATAATGGACTAACATTTGACAAACGGCATTCATATCAGGGCGTTTCCTTACTTCAAAGGAATCTTAAGCTATATAGGTCCTGGATGTCAGTCTTAGTGCAATAATTTGTGTCATAGTCTTTAGAGCGGCTCAAAAAGATTCGACACCAGGGTCTGGCTACTTAGCTCATATCGATATTGATGAGACAATTCCTTATGAAATTAATTAACATACTTAATCATATTATATTGTAACAATAGTTTTCAATGTATCCAAAATTCAACCCAAATTTTCCACTTACTGAAGCTTTTACCACAAACACAGAAACCAGCTTTAAGGGTCTCATGCAAAACACCAAAATCTTCAAAAAAATCTTATACACCCCCATTCCTTTATTACGAAAATCCGAAGGCTTTCAGGCAAGCCCAGCATACGTGCCTAGCGCGTCCATTACAGTCATAAATGAAATCACGTCTAATATAATTTACATAATCTGGCCGAATAGTTACAATTTAGGCCCTAAACTTTTTTATCCGGCCCTTTTGGGTACGCAATGCATAATCTCGTATCCCTAAGGCGATGACACGAAAAATTCAATTACACTAACTGAGCAATTCGCGCGTTCTAATGTACGACGGGGTGTGTTTGTATTGGGATAGTTACTGGAGCGAGTTACTGGACTCTTGTGAGTGACTGGAATAAGAGCGCTTAGGTTGGAAATTGTGGTTAATTTTGGTCCTGTTTACGATACGGTATTAGTAGGTACATAATTAGAAAATATTTAAAAAATACGTTCTTGTATTTTAAAACAAATAAATAATAAGTCGCATTTCTAGCACAGCTGGTTGGTCCATTGCTAAACCATTTTATAGTTTGTATTATGATTACTAACACAATTTATATACTTCATATTATACTTACGTAAATACTTTATCGATATAATTGTATTTAACACCCAGAACGTAATCAAAACTAATCTAAGTTACAAAGAGAAACAAAATATAACCTATGCTACTCAGGGATAATGTAGCTTCCAAACGGTGAAATCATTTTTCAAATCTGTCCCGTATTTTTGGAGCATATTTGCGTCAAACAAAAATGAAACTTTTCCTCTTTATAATATTGGTATAGACAATCTTAATAACTATAGTTATGTAATTAACGGGCAAAAAACATAAAATTAAAAAAAAACATACACACACACACAAAAACGAATGAGCAAAATACTAATTAATTTGATTTGTTCCAGTAACTATCATGTTTTATTCAGTACCTAATGTTAGGTACCTACAGAGCGGTGTGGATCTAATCAAAGTTTACGGTCGCCTCGCGGTTTTTGCCGGGTTACCTTGATTCGGGTGAGAGGATAGTGTTAAAGAGAAACGGAAACAAAATAGAGAACAATAATAAATAATTTCAGTTTTTCTTTTGAAATAAATCAAATATAATATTTACAACTTGACTTTTGAACAATTTATCGTTATTTCTAGAGTTAAAAATTACATGAAAAAAATAATAATCGATTTTTAATTTTAAATACCCTCGTTAATAAATAATTAATAATAGGATATATTTCACTCACCGCTGGTTAGCCCCGTTGTAAACCATTTCTAGTTTGTATTATAGATACATACATAAATACTTTATATCGATACATATTTAAAACCCAGACCGACAGCCAATAAATTTGATTCATCATACAGATGTTGGCCGTGCCGGGAATCAATCCCGGGCCCCTTTGGTTAGCAGTCCAGCATGGTAACCAGCACGCCAACGAGGTCGTAATTCGCCTAAGGGATGGCGATTTAGATGTATGTCTACGTAACTAAATGTTTTCTTTTATGTTTCTTGTGTATTATTTTTTGTTTTTTTTTTTTTATTTAGTGTCACAAAATAAATGATTCTCTCTTTCTTTCTTTCTAAAAAACATACTACATATTATGGATAGGATGGATGCACCAATAAATAATTTTGTATTTGTATTTGTATTATAGATAAAAAAAAAACTAGTCACGTTGCTCTAAAAATATCTTTGTTTGTATCAACATTTTTTGGACCAAGGAATAGAAAACACAAAATACAAAATCATTTATTGATAACACCAAAGTTACAAGTCAAATAATATATTATCAGTACAAAAGTATATGTATGTATCAATGTCAATTTTCAATTATATTCTAGTAATATAATTTCATTACAATAGATGATATTAATCAAAATGTCAATTTTCACTACTAATTCTAGTAATATAATATCAATACAATAGTATATGATATGAAATAAGACATTAAAACGCTATATCTTATCACCAAACAACCCATCTCACAAAATTTATGCTAAATCACGCCAACCAATACAAGCTGAATTACCTTCTTTTCTACAACTAAAACGTGTCGGAGATTTTCCTGTAGGCTTTAAAGGTAATGGATATTCGGGAGTCAATTTGTTTTAATACGTTTACAATTAGATTTTGTGTTTTATTTGTTTTTTTATGTTTCTGCCAATGGGTTTATTTATGGGGATGTAAAATTGGTATACATGTTATTTGTCGGAGTGTTTTTTTATGTGCATTTTAGGAGGGGGAGGGGGGGTTATTTTCTTTTATTGATTTTGGATATTGAAATTGAAAAGATTTTGCTTTTATTGTTTTTTGTAGGCACGCGCTTGTGAATGAAAATTTCACTCACATTGAAAAGCAAGTTATGTAATAAAGTTAAAATCAAGATAAGTCATTTTAAGGGTTCCGTACCTAGAAAGTAAAAACGGGATCCTATATTTACTAAGCCTCCGCTGTCTGTCTCTCTCACGGCCTTATTTCAGAAACCGTAATAGCTAGAAAGCTGAAACTTTCACAAGATATGTATTTCCCGTGCTGCTATAACAACAAATACTAAAAATAAAAATAAAAAGGGTGGCCCCCGTAAAATACAAGTGTTTTATTCCTATTTTTTGCTATATATCAATAACGGTAAGTGCTAGATACTTAACATTTTCACAAAATACATTAAAGTATATTGGCTATCAAATTAAATTATGAAACTAAAATAAAATAAATATTTAAGGGGGGTTCCCTTACAACAATGGTACGGAACCCTTCATGCCAGAACGCAACTCTCACTTGGCAAATTTTTAACTATACGTAAACTGATTTGCATGTTTCTCGCACATTTGCTTATGAAAGAGCATAAGTAGCCACACGCTTCTACTTCTGGGACTCGAGGCCTTCTTTCACGAGGAGAGAGATATAGGCCAAACTCCAATATGCTGGCCAAATGCGGCGAATAACAAACGCCTTTGAATATTGTGATCCTCGAACATGTTGGTTTCTTCACCATGTTTTGCTTTACTGTAAAGCGAGTTCAGATATATCTTGAAAACTAGTCATTGTTGTAGGGCTGGGGTCGTACTTGTGAAAGAAAGTGGATTTTATTTATCAAAGCCTTGGTAAATAAAAAAAACTTCACTATAGCTTTTTCAACAAATATAAACTGTTAAGCTTTGGCTCCTATACACGTGTGTATAATCATAGAGAATACAATAAGAAGATACAGTATGTTTACACTAGAAAATTGTCTATCATCTTTAATCCTATACATTTGTAACGTAACCACGTCATAGTGTATCTTCACTATTAAACAAAAACAAGGAACATTTCCCAAAAAATCACGCAAAGAAAAGCGCTTCAAGTTAAGGCGAAAATCGGGAAAACCGCTTTCATTTCCTCGCATTTATTTACAACCATGTTAGACAATGCCCTCTGAATTGAACGGCGAACAATACAAAAGACATTGGATTTAGGATTTGCAAGATATAATAATACTACTGGCAAAGAGGCAGATAATGCTGATCTCGCTGTAAAGAACCTCAAATGGCGCAAGTATGTAGACCAATTTAAAAAATAAGATACTTATTTGTGCCGTTTAGAGTATAAACTGACATTTTTATCTGAGCGCTACCGTAGGTTGGATGACACGTTTAATTGTAGGTCCCAGCTGTTAGTCTTAGTACAAGCAGTTGTTAAGCCAATTTAGAGGCCTTCGGGCAGCTCGAAAAAATCTCGACAACAGAGCTTGGCCACTTAGCTCATACGAAGAAGAAGAAAGGTAGAAACTCTTGGATCATAGGAAGCGAGCGCCTTGGACTTTTACAAAGATCTGTCAGATCGTATAACCAAATCGCTTCGTGAACAAATGTTGGCTTGTACTTTGCCCAAAACATACCACTAATCAACAGGGTAATGCAGCCTTCGGCCAGCATTTCGGGCACGCTGACTAATTCAGTTTTTTTTTGTTTATTTTCGTTACGTGCAGGACCAACTTTGGTTATAACTGAAACTGTATAACTTCACTACTCGAGAAATAATATACAAACAAACAATTGCCAGTAAAATTGGCTATACAACCCAGAGACGCCATCCGCTTCGTTCGTTCGGTTAGTAAAACAAAAGAGCAATAAATAAGCTAATTTAATGTGTTTGGTCTAAGTTAATACGTTAAACTAAGACAAGTATAATTACTTGTTGGTGTTGGTGTTAAAACGCGGAAAGTTTATTTTACTATTAAGTAAAATAAACTTTCTGAAAAAGTATGATAAGCAACAACTTATATTATTAGCGACCCGACTTCACTCCCTATTCTACGGTCAGTCTGTATTTTTCCCTCATCTAAATCTGAACAATACAATAAACAAGCTTCCAAAAAAGGTCGTTACATCTTTTACTTCCACCTCACTGCCTTCCCATAATTCTCTTTTCAAACCTGACCGGAAGTGCCTACCCCTCCCCTTATTAACAATGTGCCGCCGTACATTCGGCGCTTCCGGTACCTACTTCCGGTTGCGTCTTTGCCCAGCGTGTGGTCTTATTGTTGTAGCTTTCTTACTATTGTTCCTAATTTTAGAGTTGTTTTTTTCTAGGAACGTCATATTTTGTGAACAAAACATTTTCGGGTCATTTTTAGGGTACCGTACCTAAAAGGTGAAAACGGGACCCTACTGCTAAGCCTCCACTATCTGTCTGTTTGTCTAAAGGCTGTTTATCAGAAACCGTAATAGCTAGAAAGCTGAAACCTTCACAAGATATGTATTTCCGGTGCCGCTATAACTACAAATACTTAAAATAAAATATTAATTAGATATCATACAATAAACGCGTTTTTTTGCTGAAACCGCCAACTTTTCAATCCACCCTCGTAATTTTAAAGTAGTTTTTTACTCGATCTTTATAACGATATTTGGTAGACTCTCTATAGTTTTGAATTTTGTATTTATCTTATAATTTTTGTATTCAGTGATAATTTCAATTCTTAATTGATACTATTTTACGGACCGAAAGTCTGAAATAAACAATTTGAACTTGAATTAAATTAAAAATAATATTTTAGGGGGCCTTCCTTACAACAATGGTACGGAACCCTACATGCGCAAGTCTAGCTCGCACTTGGCCAATTATTCTTTTTATTTTCATTTTAAAACAGTTTCATTGTTTGTGTTGGTAGTATATTACGTAGCCTTGACTTTTTAATAAAAAATGTACTAAATTTAAGTTATGAAGTTTCTTACGTCGTAAATCTTAATAGTACCTAAATGAATTCATTACAAGCTTTAAATAAAACTATAACCTTCGAGTGTGCATGCGAAATTTTCAGTTATTTTAGAACAGAGACTTATAAAATTAATTGGATTGAATTTTTGTCTGTATACTAAATTTTATCATTTCATATTTAATACCAAAAACTTAGTTTTTAAAACTTATTGAAATTTTGCACACCTCATATGAGGTAGCCTACAAGGGACACTTCTTAATATTTTCCATGTTTATAATATTTTACCTGTGGCTACACAAATAAAGTATAATTAATAATAATAATAATAATAATTTATTATAGCACATAACGGCACGGATAAAGTACACTTCACAGTGCTAGCCTGCTGCGACTGCAGGCTAGCAAATTTCATTAAAAAGATTGATTATATGGGAACATTTTAAATCTAATCTTTTGCGACTTTTAAACGAAAACCGAACTTTTAAAAGACATTATCATATTTTTTCCGTTTCAACTTTACTTACTTTCGTACTGACAAAACTGACTAACAAAACGAAAACAAACCGTAGTCCTGTCATATTATTTGTGTATATCTATGCAGGATTTTAAAGTATTTTTTAATATGCTATTTGGCTCCCATAACGCCATAAAAACTTGTTTCCAGATAGTATAATATCGTTACAATGTAATAAGCAGCATCTTAACTCAATCTTCTTCGTATGAACTAAGTGGCCAAGCTTTGGTTTCGAGACTTTTCAAACCGCTCGAAAACCTGACTTGGCTTAACGACTATTAGGCTTGTACTATTGTTAGTCATAGTACAAGCAAAATAACAAGTAATAAGTTTGAAAAATGCCTTAAAATACTATATTGTAGCTGGGACCTACAATTTCACATAACATCCGATCTACGGTAGCGCCCAGATAAAAATGCCACTTTTAATCATTCAGACCGTTTTATGCATGGTCACACTTCCATATAGACTCTCAGCTTCGATCGTTGCTTAAACTCGATAATCGAGTCAAATCTCCTTAGCCATTCTAAGTAGAGTGTTGCCTCATATTTTTTTTAAGTTCCTCGCTTTCTTCCATAAATAATTCTATCCAGTTTACGTGCTAGCGACCGCTACGAACAATCTACACGAACCGGTTTAAACTAGATTTATTATCTCGGGTTATACACCTGCTTGTTAGGTTCGGGCTTTTTGCCTGCATTGAGGGTTTATTATTTTATCGAGTTAGAGGAAGGTTTTACATGTAACTTGCCAATAAACTTTTTTTCAGAATATAATAATAGGCTTGCGCTTAATCGCAATATACCTGATGTTACGTAGCGCCTGTAGCTTGGCTAGCTAAGATGATCTGGTCATCGAAGGTAAGCAACGGTTGATGCGGGCGGTGTTTGGATGGGTGACCATACACAAGACTGTCGTTCTTAAGTGGCATTTTCATCAGCGCTCTACCGTGGGTTAAATGACACGTTAAATAGTAGGTATAGTGTATATCTTTCTTCTTTTGACCACAGCTTGCCTGACGTAAAGCTACGCTGTATTCTACGAAGTAGCACGTTTGCCTAGAAGATATCTTTTTACTTTACTTTTGAAGACCCCCAAATGATACCTCTCAGGAAACAGAGACTCAGGTAGCGAGTTCAAATGTGAGTTACAAATGAAAGATAGAATTTCTGAGTGGAAAACATAGATTATAACAATGACGTAAGATTGGCTTTATAAGTTTCTGCAGAAAAAAAATGATTACCAAACTGTCGTACTGAAAAAAAAAGAAAAAGAAAAAATAACACAAACCTTAAATATTTTTTAGTTAAAATAAAATGAAGATGGTTTGCGCAATACAGTCTGACTATTATTGACAGCTCTTTTATTATTGAGCACCCTTAAGTCATATCGATAACAACATCAAAGCAAACACAAATTACAGTTGATTGCCCTTATGGTGCACACGATGCTTCCCATACTCCATGTTTGACAAACTAGTAGGTAGTCTTTAACTGACCGAGTGTGCAAAGCGTTTTTGCAACTACTTGACCAATTTAGTTTACTATGTCCGAATGTAATATAATATATTATATAGAGGAAATGTTTGATTGTTTGTTTGTTTGACACAAATAGGCTCCGAAACTACTGGATCGATTTGAAAAATTATTTTACAGTTGGAGCCACATTATCTCCGAGTAACATAGGCTATATTTTGTTTTTCTTTGCTACTTAGATTATTTTAGTTCCTGTTCAAAGCCGGGACGGGACGCAAGTATATATACGAGTAGGTATTGTATGATAATACGTTTGATGTTGTTTGATGTTTGTGTTAGAGGCCGTAATTTGGAACTAATTTTCGCAAAAGTTGCTGTCAATGATTTTTCATTTTGTGACAAAATATATAATAGGTAGTTTTGTTAGCTTTTCATTTTGAGGATGGTTACTAGCCAAGCGTACACTAAGCAAAGCCTTTCTACCATGTACATACTCATTTTATTTTTGTATCCATATACCGTAGTGTATATATATATAAAATAACGTTACTTAGATTTGAACTAAGCGCTTCGTCTCAAAATTCATAGTGAGGACTGCGAAGCTTTGGAATTCTCTGTCCGAGGCTCTGTTCCCTGAGAACTTCAAACTGAGAGTGAATAGGTTCCTTCTAGGTGAGCGTGCTACAACGTAGGTCACAGGGCTGCTTAACATCAGGCTAGATGTGGTCAAAAGCAAACCTAAATTTAAAAAAAAACTGTCAATAAAGATACTTTATTCCATATATTTGCGACAACCGTAACTTGTAAATGGTCACCCATCCCTTTAACGGTCAAGTCATATACCCTCTATCGACTCGCCGCAATAGAACGCGGGCCCGTACTAAGCAAACAGCGGCTATAATTTCGATGGCAAAACATCACGTTTTCAATTTAGTTCGTGCTCTTACAGGTTTCCCATTATTTGTGGCCCAATTATTGCTTTAGGGGTACCTACCATTTAAAAAGTTGCTCGGGTTGTTACTATTGTAACTAGAATCTTGGTTTTTCTGCTCAACAGACTTATGCTTGCTAGCTTACGTTTTATGCTAAGATTTACTGTTGTCACCTTCTATTCGAAAGATGGAATTATATAAATACATAATATATATATTAATTTCCTATTATTGAAATATTTATTTGTGATTCGAACCACTAAGAAACATACATAATACTAACAACTTAACAATTTTTATCTATGCTCATACTTTTTATTCACAATTTTGCATACTAATCCTAAAAATTATTCTTTTTATTTTTTTGTTCTGTTACAGGGCGCGTAACCTCACAAATAAGCGACCCACTAGCCTAGGTGAAGCATGTCTTGTCTGGATTATCCGGCTCTCGAAGAACACGCCGCTAAATGCTTGGCGATCGGTTTTTCATCTTGAAAGTGATTACTAGCTAGACGAGCACTGAAATACGCTACCACCATGCATGTTCTTAATCGAAGTGAGGGCAATGAGTCTTGCACTAATATGCTCTAAGCGAGTATGGCTCGGTGGTAATAACGTTTGCTTTTCAATTAGACGACCCCTAGTTCGACCCCGGCTCTACACCAATGACTTGTTTTTCAAGTTATGTGTGGATTTGCACTCGCTTTACGGTGAAGGAAAACATCGTGAGAAAACCGGCACGTTTGAGGACCACAATATCCGAAGACGAGTGTCATCCGCCAACCCGCACTTGGCCAGCGTGGTGGATTATGGCCTATATCTCTCTCGTAGTGAGAGAAGGCCCCGATTTCCAGCAGTGGGAACGTATAGTGGGCCGCTTATGCTATGCTTTAAACGGTAGTAGGACCCCATCGCGTGACTACGCTGATTATCACCACATAAACACGAGGCTAAAGGCTGCTACCTTTTACTGCATGTACCTTTACAACTTTTTTAATCGGCAACTGGAAATTTTAAGGGAAATTCCATACAAAATATAGTTTATGTTTTGTTTTGCGGATTCGTATATTAAGAGCTTTTGCTGAGGTAGTAAAAATAAGAGTACGAGAGTATTTTATTTAAATAAAATAGTTTAAAGATTTTCACTGTAATAACATATCTGATAGATATTAGTATAATAAAATAACATTAATTCGTTATTATTATTTTGCTTTTATTTTTCAGCTAAAAACATAAATATTTTTATCGAATTAAACGACAATACAATAATATTTGAAACTTTAGGTGCTTTATTAGTGCTGATTTAGTAACAGGCTGTGTACACCAATGGTCTCTTCCAATCGGACTAAAATATCCCAAACAAATATGATTAATTCTTCAACTTGGCTGTAAGGGGGTAACAAACAATTTCACAACAATCTATCCGCTCCTTAATATGATAAAATAAAAACTTGGTTTTTTGGAGAAATATTTCTAGAGATACTCGTAACTCATTTGTTTGTTAGGTCTTAAAAAGGAGCCACTGGAAAAGTTTAGGTCTACATCTTGGGTAACGAATGAGAGATGACCTCGGGGTCGGGACCCAAACAATGGTGGAGTCATATTTTCGACTGGACCACCAAAGGCAAAGATTGAGCTGTCTGGAAGGATAGAATATAGGCCTTTGCCCAACAATGGGATACAACTGAAAATAACAAATAGAAGTAATTCTTCTAAAAATATTTTATATTGTCATGATTTCGGTTGCAAACATATTTACAATAAAATAATATCTTAGCCTATATGTCATTGAAATAATTGACCAACATAATGTTCAAATGTCATAAACGCTATTTATTGATATTTGTTTAAATTATTATCGGTGAGCATAAAAGCTGCGCGCGATTGCCGCAAGCGATGCGTGCCATAATCTACCCGTTGTGATTGGTCGAGTCAAATGCCCGTCTATGATTGGCGGATTCACTCTCGACAATACAACGACGAGCAAGAGGGTGTTGCGGGGAATAGCACAAGGCAGACGCTGGAGAGACGGCTTACGAAGAAGACATACATTGACTGAAGTACTCGTACTACGCGATCATCATAATATCAACAATAAAACATAGAAATATCAGATCCGACTAGCAAGCCCCTGACGACCCTCAAAAGAGGTCGAAAACTTCACACCTAATCATACTTTTTCATCTCTTGGGAAAGTTTGAACCGGATACGCAGAAAATGAAATAAAAAGTAGTTTGGTGGAGTCATAGATATAAAAAGAAAAATATTTTTATGTACATGGTCAAAGTAAACTCCAGCAGTTTTTTTTAAGTGACCTTTTGTGCATACACTCATTACCATATAATATGTATTGATTAAGTGATTGTTTATGTACTTGATATGTGCATAGTACCATAACTTTTTTTCTTTGATTAATCCTATTGAAAGTCTTTTATTTTAGTAATAGATTACATAACCAAAACACGACTACATTACAAATTGATAACTTGATAATAAATTAGAAGTAAATGCAACACATATTAAATCTAATTAAAACAAACCACTGTAAAGCTGGAACACCACACACCATACCTATACATAAAGAAGCGCAAACTCAACAGCGGGGATCGACCTCTCACTCTGCAAAACGTAAGGCAACCGCGCGCCTGACCAGGTTGTCATCGTTTCAAGAATATCATATTTTTTAACTTTTTTAAAGTTACATGTTGCCTTTAACAGGACTACCATTGTACAACTAATTGAAATGATTTGAAGTTTAAATAAGATATCATAATTATATCATATCATTTTCAGATATATTATAGTTAGCTATATTTAAAATAATACCCCATATTTAAGCTTTGACATTGAACAACTCACTTTAACACCCGGTTATTATTTATTAAGAAGCCGGTTTACGTCAGAGCTGCCTTCTATACATATTTAACACAACATCCTTTTCACCGTAGTTAAACTTAACTTGTATTAAATACGTTGTTATTTTATTAAAGCGGTAAATAATCAAAATTAGCATATTTTGAACAATCTTATAAACCGCTGCGTATATGATACAGTTATTTATCTTTAATGTTAAGAATCGTTAGAGTTTTAAGGCAGGTACATTTTTAAAAATGCTTTAAAATTCTGCGCAAATGATATGTCCACGGTTTTTTCAGTTTTAATTCAGTGTTAGAGATTATTGGAACTCCAAAACGCGATTAAATTCACTCAATTGTTTTATCGTTTGAAAAAATGTCGTTTTATACGACGATTAAAATTTTATGCTTTCACTATTTTAGTGAATATTATTATAATACTTAAAAGTATTCATTATTTTAAATTCTTTATTACATTCAAAAGCACAAAATTTTTAAATTTCAAAACGACTACCTATTAAAAAAAATGGTTGCCTGTAAAGTCGGTTTTACGGGCGAAGATTTTACGTGACAACGTCTGCCGCGTGCTGCGCGCGCGGCAGACCGATCATAGTTGAGTGGGAGAGAGACACAAGGCATTCGGCGGGCCTCTCTCTCGTTCGGTGACTCATCGTAACGTTACCGGGCGTTACACTTTTTCATAAGTGACTCCCAGCCGCAACCTAATTTAAGACGTTGTCACGTCAAAACTTTCGAGGAAAATTCACGAAATCATTTTTAAAACTGTAACAATTATTGACAAAGATTAAAAAAAACGGTAAAAGCCGCAGCCCTATCTATTATTTACGCAAGATTTTTATTTTTATTTTCACAAAATATTTCTCCAATAACGCTATTTTACTCCCATATCACCTTAAACACGGCCATGGAGGTATGATTGGCTGTCAATCAATGTGAACGACGGTCAAACTCGTGTCCCTAATGAGGCTTTCAGAACTTTGAATTGGGGGCCTAAGTATAATATACTACTTCTCATTAATATGTAGGTATTACTAGCTATGTTTCCCAGGTTTACTCGGATAATATGACGTTATATGTAATAAAGATAGATAGATAAACACTTTATTAAAACACTCACAAAAAAAAATACAGAAAACATTTAAAGTACTTAAAATATTGTGCCTTAATTGGCGACCTTATCGCTAATAGCGATCTCTTCCAGGCATACAATTCCAAGAAAGTACACAAAGAAAGAACTAAGAGACAAGGAGTAATAGAGTAAGTGCATATGTGAATTCGAATTAATACATAATATATTTTAACAAAATTATTATACAACCAAAACATTAAAATATAGTACAATAAGAGAGGTAAATATGTTTGTTTTACTATATTATTAAAAGTATGTATGTATGTACAAGCAGTCGTTAAGTCAAGTAATAAGCCTTCGGGCAGCTTGAAAACTCTCAAGAGCAGAGCTTGGCCACTTAGCTCATACGAAAAAGAAGAAGATGGATACATAATAAGAAACCGAGATAGTAAGAAACATTCGTGTCGATCTTTGGTAATTTATAGGTAAATGAAGAAAATAGTAAGATAGAGTAAATAACCTAGGCAGTAGGAAAATTTCATAATAAAAAGGTGTAAGCTGTAAGTTAAAATTACAAAAACTATTAGTAATCTTTTCAATTTGTTAAACAAAAAAAATATTTGCCGGTTTTGTGACACGTAATTATGGTCCTTAGTATGTTTCTTGTGTATGTGTGTGTTGTACGCGTCATAAAATAAATATTTCTTTCTTTCAATATCGTTTATTTGTAATATAAACCTGTCAGCACCTAAAACATCGTAAGATATTTTCTAGTTTGTTAAAATCTAACTATACACTTTTGTTTATCCATATAAGCAATTTTATAAACTAAAATATAGTAAACAAATTTCATCAAGTAAATATCGAGTCTGCTTTTGATTCAGACAGACAATCCAATTTATTTTTCCAACAAATACAAATATTCAGACTTAAAACTAGAATAATGAAGCCAGACTTTACCAACCTTACTGAAGTACCTTAGGCCATAAAGACCAACCTCTTTATTGAGAAACTCCGCTGAAAAGAGCCTTTAAATTACTCGCGAAGTACTGAGTGTATTCAAGTATTCATAATCCTAATGGCTATAAGTTTTCAAGTAATTAGAGTTCGAATTAAAAAGCAGTAAATAATATCAAATTCAAAATATTGCGGGTTTTTTTTAATTTTTACAGCTAGGCATTTCTTAAATATCGGGTAAGCACGTAATTTAGCGACTCTCAAACCTAAGGTGAAGAATACCAAGTCTGGAATAACTATTGATGAAACCTTCAAAATCTGAAGCCACATTGTGCGTATTTACGGTTTTTTTTAAATCTTAAAAGAATTTTAGTAAAAAAAATCTGATATATTTTATCATAGAACAAATTCATACAGACATTGATGATTATAACTAGCAAGAGTTAATTAATTCAATCAATGTAATTAACTAATTAGCGTGTAAAGGATTGAATGCGAAGCAATACACTGATTATCTATTGTGTTGGTGAGATTAATGCTCTATTATAGCATAATATTGTAAATGCTAGGTATTAGCATAAGGTGCCCGCTATTCATTCTCACTGCTGAGACTCGAGGTCTTCTCTCACGAAGAGAGAGAGTATAGGCCATTCACAACACTAGCCAAATGCGAGCTGGCAGATGACACACGTGTGGGTTTCCTCGCGATGTTTTCCTTCGACGTAAAGCGAGTGCAAATTCACACAGCATGAAAAACAAGTTATTGGCCTAGAACCAGGATTAAAATAACTGTCCTACTGAAAAGCAGACGTTTTTCCACCAAACTATACTCGCTTGTGTTAGATACTAACCAGATTGGTAGATTAATAGTAATGTGAAATTAAACCACAAAACATGAAAAACAAGTTTGAGGCTTAGGACCGGAATCGAGCCTTGTGCCGACAGATTGAAAAAGAGGCGTTTTCCCACCGAGCCTAACTTTCTTTTGTTAACCAGATAGTTAATAAAATAATACATTTGAAATTGAACCTGAATAATGCTCATTATAATTATACACTGTATAGTAATAATATATTCAATTCTATTCTTATTCTGCCGTGCCATGGAGTGCTCCACGGTAGAACAGAACGGCTTCTTATACAAAAGCAAACATCAGAAATTGGTTTTTCGCCATGGGCGGATTTTTGTTAAACATAATGTAATTTATAATGGTGCTATTTTCAATAACTGTGTATATAGTGTATTTAGTGTATAAAGCTGTGAATTATTTGTAACAAATAAATAAATAATTTTATCTGTAATCTGAGAGCTTAGACTAATTGCCATCGCTTTAGTTATCGTTTTATTTCGATATCGTTCAATGTGAAATGTATGGGAGTGACGTATATTGTATGTCTACAAGGCGTTTCGATAGCTCACGCCACATTCATACCTTCCATGTCGTTCAACTAAGATGATGAACTGACTGAAGCTGCAGTCAAAATAAATTATTTCTAAATACTAAAAATATGATAAGGTTCCTTTTCAATTTACTTATTCCCTATTTCCCTTGGTGGATAACAAACATATTATATACATAAAAATTAAATCTACGAAGTTTTTAATGAGAAAGAATATGTATATTTAGAATTTTAAAGCGACTTAACTATGTAGGCAAGTAAACCGATAAATATTCGCAAGAAATCTAATTAACCTTGTTGATTTAAAACATTAATTAACCCCAAGGTAGAAACCATTTTCTACTGAATTATGGAAACGTTTTATTTATGTTTGAGAAGATTTCAGCCAAAGAAACCTTGTTGAGAGTTATATCTTATATATTATCATGCTAAATGTCTTTCCTTTTTAGGTTAATTAAGACTTATTTATGTAGATCACGTTTCAAATTAGTGCGTCCTTTATTTTAAAAGAATACCTTCACAAATTTTGTATTACAAACAACTAAACTATTTAAAATAGATAGATAGATAGATTAACTCTTTATTGGGCAAAGTATTGGTACAAATTGTACAAGGTACAACAAATAAAAAGTAACAACATAAAAAGATTTACAAAGTCTTGCAATAAAAGAAATGAGTTATTTTTTTATGTAATGATGTTAATTGCACGCCTGAAGGCAGAATATGGTGCACTTTTTCTTTGACCAAATACCTGTTTGTATACTACAACTATATTCGCATTAAATTAATTGAATTTGATTTTTTAGAATGGAATTTGTATTCCGACATTAGCCTCCTTGAGAGCTAGTTACTCCCGACTAGGCATGCTCTATTTCGTTCCCTGTTAGTACGTTGTAAAAAAATACAATTTACATCAATTCCCCAGAAACAAATTAAACCCGTTTTAACACATCTGTGGAGTCAAATTACAAAACAGGTTTTAACCGAACATCGAAACCAAAACACAACAAACTCAAATCCTATCACACAAACTATGTAAATGAATTCAAACCAAAACACCTCTCAATCTTGTGGGGGACCAGCCGCTGCCAAGTCTACCAAGTAAAATCTGAAAACAACTATAAAACAATTGATATAGCAATAAGAAAAAAATAGATAGATAATTCTTTATTAGGCACAAACTTTTTTAAAACTAACACTAAAATAAAGACTAAGAACAAAAATATTGTGCCACAATTGGCGGCCTTATTGCTTAAAGCGATCTCTTCCAGGTAACTTTTGGATGGAAAGAAGTTAATAAACGACAGCAAGAGTCTTTTCATTAGGTACTTATATTGGGATAGTTGTCACCCACGTTAGTCCTGGATAAAAAGTAGCTTATGTGTTAATCTAGGGTCTAGCCTATTTCCATACCAAATCTCACTAAAATCGGTTTAGCCAATTGAGTGCGAAGAAGTAACAAACAAACACACACAAACACACAAACTTTCGCATTTATTATATACCTAAGTGGGATAACCAAGTCAAGAACACTCTTAACATACTTTTCAAAAAAAGAAACTTAATCTAAATGCGTTTATCATTTCTATATTATAAAACACTATGGTGTTATAAATGTCAATTGTTTTCTATTTTTGATTTATCCATATCCAATAACTATTATTTACATTCAGCAGACTTAAGCTCCAAGCCGCATTAGTAGGCTGTGAAGTGGAAATCGTCGACAACCCGAAAAGCCTTATCGCAGTAACGCCATCATTAGTGCGACACAGGTTTACAGATCCTGATTACTCGCATCAATCTAAAGCCAAATGGCTGGATGTACTGACAGTTCCAAAAGTAGGTCGTGTACACACGGAATGTTGAAAAACAGTTCTTTGAAATTCGAACTATGTTTACTAAACTTATTGCTTCTGGAATAGGAAAGAATATAAGACTGAGTTCAATGTAAACTAAATAACAAATTATGTTTCAGTTTAATTCTACAAAGGGTTTGTCAGTTTACTCTTTTTTCCTGTTTCCATTAGTTAGTTTTGTGTGTGTCTTCAATTTAAGGTAAATATCTAATTGTAATATAAAGTTTAGTATGGTGTATTAACAAAAGCAACAAATGGCTTATCGCGGATGAAACTGTAACCCTGCAGCATAGGATCGAAAGATACTTAGCACGGGCATAGTATATCTATAACGAACCACAGATAGTTCATATGATCATCATCATCATTATCAGCCCGTAGTCGCCCATTGCTGAGCATAGGCCTCTTTTCTTGTACGCCAGTCATCTCGGTTTTGCGCTGCTCTCATCCATGTCCTCCCTGTGATGTTACGGATGTCGTCGACCAGCTCATATGATACTCTTTACAATTAGCACCTTATTCTTCTTCGTATGAGCTTAGTGGCCAAGCTCTGGTGTCGAGAGTTTTCAAGCCGCCCGAAGGCCTCTGACTTGGCTTAACCACTGCTTGTTCTAAGACTAACAGCCGGGACCTACAATTTAACGTGTTATCCGACCCAAGGCAGCCTCATTACTCTCATATGTACGTACATAATTTAAAAGAAAAAATATTTTTGTATTTGTATGATAAAGCGCAAAAGTATTAATGAATTTCTGCATACTTTTAAAATCGTATATTCGATCTTAGAGCTTGCCCAGTAGATTGAGTATCGAATGATAGTACACGATTTTACTTGTAAATTATTTGAAAACAAGCTTCATCCAAAGCTTACGAAGAAGGATAATAGAAAAGACTTACTGAAAATACTAGCTAGATCTGAACACAAAGTAAAAGAAGGAAAATATTAACGTCCTGTTTATACGCTCCTTAACTAGTGAGTTGTAAACGAGGCTTATTCGCCACCTGAAAAGCCGTGTACACTGTAAGAGCCTTGCAAGTCATTCCGCGCTGCGCCGCCGACTCGAGCAGACGTGCCGCGATATCGCTCCGGCATCAGATCGCGAGTGCGTGAAACAAATACAGTGCTAAAGTTTCGATCCTGTGATTTATTAGACTTTTTTGTCGTGAAATTCTGAATTTCTCATTCCGCATTCCTGGTACCCGGAACTTCGGTGGAATACGCAATGTGAGGACCCTTTTTTTTCTATTATGCTAATAAGATTGTTGTTTTTTTTTGCTCTGAAAAGGGTAAGGTTGGTTCGTTAATGGAAGCATTTTATTGGGACTTCAATTCGAATACGTACGGCGAATGGGTTTTCGTGATTTTATTTGCGGTCAGTCGATCGCCAAATTGGAATTTGTTACGAAATCGGTGACGAGACATTCTATTCTAATATTCCTCCTATAAATGTTATTTTTTCTCAGTTCATTCAGAATATTCAGAATATTACGAGTATTATTATAATAGTATATATAATCAGAATATGAATATGAGATGAGTTACTGATTTTCCATTGGTTTTTAATCTACTCCTGATATCTTTAACTATAGAACGTTTGTTACGAAATTGCCGCTACGTTTTTTCTTCTTTCATGTAAGTTTAGTACCCAAGCTCTAATGTCGAGAGTTTTCAAGCCAATCAAATGCCTTTTCCTTGGTTTGCTACTTTTAATAATAGTAGAAGGTCTACGGCGTAGACATGCTACGAGATCATAAATTAATCTTACCAATCTCTTACTATATTAACGAATGCAAAACGTTCCAACCTTCCTTATTTATAAATGAATTATTTTCAAATGAATAGGTTACAAAATGGTTAATTCAGCGAAATAAAAATATAATCTAATGGCGGAATCAAGCAATGACATTGATAGATCGCCTAATTATCTCAGACATTTTTACGCTTTGTCGGTCGGCCAAAAAGGTCTACCACTTATTTTTTGTTAGGTCATCAATTCGAGGAGATGGTGCAGCGGAATAAATTGTAAGGATCTTAATTCACTTGGCTGGGAAATACTAACGAGTTTTTCTTGGACGGATTGCCAACCGTACTTTTTAGAAGCAATTTTAATTTGATTCGGTATCGATCATAATCTTCAATGTTAAGACCAGTAGAGCAGGTAACCAAATGTCTGGAATTATAGGTTTTCAAGCAGGCTACCGGAACCCACCGTTAGATACTTCGCGAATTTTTTTTAACTTCATCGTAGAAGATACATTAGAAAATGCTATACAGCCATGCCAATTGGTAAATTTATTTGTACCTCTGTTATCGCACGAAAAAAAATACCTACTGTTTCAAGCGTGTAGGACCCGTTAGTCCCATAGATCAGTGCTGGTTGCTCGCAGCATTATGCTGGTTTGACGTCTGGTTTCTATCAGTTTAACTGGTACTCTGTCTAGTTTAAAATACCAACAAACTATCAGCACTTTTGTAAAATGTTTATTGCCATTACTAAACGCACTTTTTTTTTAATTTTTTAGGGACTCTTATAATGACGTCAAAAAACATATATGTTTTCTTATATTTATGTTCATAGTGGCTAGAATATCATGTACACTGATATTGCTGTTTAAGTTAATACGTATTGAATTAATAAAGGTATTCTGAAAAAGAATTGAAAACGTATATGTTTGAACATTAAACGGAAAGGGATGTTATGACCTGAGTCGTTTTTTTGAACTAAGTTATTATTTACTAGCACTTCATCCCGGCTTCGCACGAGCTCTAAAATAATCCAAGTTGCAAAAAGAAACTAAATATAGCCTACGATTATGTTACAAGGAGAATGTAGCTTCTTAACGGTAAAAGAATTTTTCTAATCAGTCGAGTAGTTTCGGAGCCTATTTGCGTCAAACAAATAAACAATCAAACTTTTCCTCTTAATAATATTGGTGTTATATGTAGATTAATTATGTATTTATTATTATATTATAACAGTCTTGGTGCGTTACAACCACTTTAACTGTTATCTTGTTAGGCCAAAGATCATGGCTGACCTCTTGATTATATGCTATAAATTAACCCCAGCTTTAACCGATTTTTCCGCCACTTGTATTAAAAAAAAAAACAGTAAAAGCTTTTGTTATATGAGATGAAAATAACTGATAATACGCTGAAGTTCTTTTTTATTGTGAATTGTTCAAAATTCACCTGATGATGAGTGATATTGAGTTCTACAGAGAAGCGCGTTTATCTAGAAGAAACCGTTTCACTCGTGCCTTAAAAATCGCTAGATTGTAGTCATTATATACTATTTTGTATATGAAAGTACTAACTAACTACCTAGGAAGAAGTACATTCTATTTCCTAGAGCACATTTTTAACTTAAATGGGGTGATAATCCAGGCGAGCAATAGAAAATTCACTACCATAATGCTACTCATTTTCTATTCTTTGGTTTCTTCACGATGTTTTCAAACACTGAAAACTCGAGTTTATTAGCGGGGATTGAATCCATGACCTGTTGGACTTAACAAAGCCGCACGCCTGACTGAACTTAGTAAAATAAAAAATAAAAAAGTCATAATTGTACAGAACAGAAAAAACAAATTTTCAAATTATTATTTTTTCTTCCTTTTCACTCTTCCCTATTTATATCTTCTTATGTTTTACATGCCGAATTTGCCTTAGCAGCATTCTTCTCTGTCCCTCTCTGACTAAGCTTATTTTGCGTTAATTTTTTTTTATCTTATTTAAAATACTCGTAAAGTACACAAAGCTATTTTAGCATTCTGGCTTTGAACACAAACCATAAAATAAAATGACCATTGTAACTTACAAACAACGATTCAAAAACTAACATTACCGCAGAAGTTGTCTGTACCCTCAAAAGGCCAGTTTCTTTTCACGACCAATCGCGGGCCTTTCGAGATATCTTTAAGAAGATTAGTGCCTATTATTTTCCCATCTCGTTTATTAGAGGCAGAGGTCGAAAGGGGAAGCCCGGGGAAACTTAGGGACAAGACATTGCTCTGTTTTAAGTTGTATGCACACTTGGTATTTATTTTTCATATCGCCGCCTGAAGGTTCTGTGATTTGGCGTGACGTCGATTATCGCGTGTGATCACTTTAGTTAGCCTTTGCCGTTAACCTTTCCCTTCCTTTAAATGTATTAAGAAGTTTTCATCCAAAAAAAAATGAGTGTTCCTCGGTGGTAATATAACGTCTTCTTTTCAATCACGGCCCCTGGTTCGTTTCGAGCCCTACACCAATGACTTATTTTTCATGTTATGTGTGGATTTGCACTCGCTATAAGGTGAAGGAAAACATCGCGAGGAAACCGGCATGTTTGAGGACCACAATATCCGAAGATGTGTATCATCCGCCTTCCCGCACTTGGCCAGTGTGGTGGATTATGGCCTATTTCACCCTTCTCATGAGAGAAGGCACCGAGTCCCAGCAGTGAGCAGAACGTATAAGTGGGCTGCTTGTGCTTGTGCATCCGAAATAAAAGGGATTTTTTCGGTTTATATTATTTTTTTCTATAATTATTATCCAAGTAGTAATAATAATAGACTAAACTTTACTTTTTTCACTGTTGTCTTATAAATAATGAGAAAATGAGGGAAAAAATTATTCTACGTTTTGAGTTTTTCTTTTCCCAGTGTAAACGTTCCTTTATCTCATTGGAAGGTCGTTTCAGTATGTAATGTGCCCTTTTTGCTCTGAAGCTCTTTAACGGAGGCTTTTTCTTGTGCTCGCTGGGAACGGGTGATGGAAAACTTGTTTTTGTTTGACGGGTAATGATTGTTTGGACTGATGACTGGAAATAGGTATTTGTTTCTTTTACTGGTCTTTTTATTACTGTTTTTTTTTATTATTGATAGGCTATAGATAGGCTTGCGCGTGACTACAACTCAGCTGATGTTAAGTGACGTTGCGGCCTAGAATGAAGCGCGCTTGCCTAGAAATTCAGTCGCGTCTTGAATACGGTTATAAATTGGAAAATTTATTTCCATTTATTTCGAAAAGAAATGAATGAAAATAAATATATTAAATTATTTGTTTGACTAAAAGTAAAAAAAAAAAGGAAAAATGTAGCTAATCGCCTGTTGTTTTATCTAACAAAGGTGGCACATTACCTAACTTCGCATTAAAATCTAATTACCGAGACAAAGCTATAGTCTATGCAGACGTTTTTTGGATGGGTGACCATGCATAGGATTGACGTTTACATATGTGCAAACTATTGTTAACAAGCAGATCGTCCCGGATTAGCAAGGGATATAAAATAATCTTAGTTGCAAAGAGAAACAAAATATAGCCTATATGTCTCTATGGAACAATGTAGCTTCACAACGGTGAAAGAGTTTTTCAAATCGGTCCAGTAGTTTCGGAGCCTATTTGCGGCAAACAAACAAACAAAAAGTCAAAATTTTCCTCCTCGTAAGTTATACTCGAATATCTTCTTCTTTTTATACAAAAAAATTCCATGTCACAATGTTAGTTACTTACGTACTCCTTCGAAACGGCTTGACCGATTTTTATCAAATTTTATACGCTTATTGAGCAGGTCTGAGAATCGGCTACTATATATTTTTCATACCCTTAAAGGAATATAATATATTTTTATTTTTTTGACTAAATTTTGTTTTATTTATTTATTTATAAAATACATACAACCGTAAATTTTTACTTTTTCATCACCAACCCCAAAATTTTATGGCCATTTTAGTAATTTAATAATTTTTATCCCGCTCGATGATTGATCAATTATATTGTTTTTAACTGTACAAGGCAAAACAACGATTACCGGGTCAGCAAGTTATAATAAATTTTATTATTAATAGTTATTCGAAATTTATTAGATACAGCTCAGACTCAGTCTGTCTATAGACACTTAGTAAGGTAAACATAAACAGAAATTTAATAACGCAATAACAAAAACAACAATTCCATAAAACGTGAAGCGTCGAACTAAACTTAACTACGTATGTACACGAAAAGATAAATTTAATTAACTCCAAGTAGAATACAAACAGACTACCAATTTTCTTGTAGATTATGTCAACACAGGTAAACTTTACTGCCAACATAACAAAGTTGTTAATCAAGTGGGTTAAATTCTAATTACTCGCATATTTATATAAAATCTAAATTGATAATATTCACATATGTGTACTATAATTATTTGTAACAAATCCATTCTCTCATTATAATTAAATAAACCAATGTATTTTTAAATATCAGGACACATTTTCGCACACGGCTGGTTAAGGTTTGTATTATGGTTGCTAATACAATTAACATACTAAATACACTTACAAAAATACTTTATATCGAAACATATCGAAACATTCTGACCGACATCCAACAAATTAGCTCATCACAAAATTAAAAAAAATGCTTAAGATATTATGTTAAGTAACTTTAGTAGAAAGATCTATAACAATAAATACACATACAAAACAAAACACTACGCACACTCTCAAACAATCTAAACCTTGAACTTTATTTTAAAAACTTTGCTTTACACGTCATTTGTTTCTCGTGCGGTATAGTTTTCAATAAATAGCCGTTGTCACTACACCCAAGAAGGAAAACTAGCTTTCCCAAACTCAGGGAATCCTACTAAGAAGGCTAATCTCCAAAAATGCAAACTTCAATAAAAACTAACTCTACACTAAGGTTTTGTATTTATTTATTTCCTAACACATACATTTTTTAAAAAAATATAAAATTTGCATAAAATGAATTCTCACCTTATAATAACTCACCTCTGTTTCACTATGGTTAACATAACAAATTCTCATCTTTTAATAACTAACCTCTGTTTTACTGTGGTCAATATAACAAATTTTCACCTTATAATAACTCACCCCTGTTTCATTGTGGTTAATATAACAAATTCTCACGTTGTAATAACTCACTTCTGTTTCACTGTGGTTAATATAACAAATTCTCACCTTATAATAACTCACCTCTGTTTCACTGCGGTTAATATAACAAATTCTCACCTTATAATAACTCCTCTCTGTTTCGCTGTGGTTAATATAACAATTTCTCACCTTATAATAACTCACCTCTGTTTTACTGTGGTCAATATAACAAATTCTCTCCGTATAATAACTCACCTCTGTTTCTCTGTGGTTAATATAACAAATTCTCACCTTATAATAACTCACATCTGTTTCACTGTGGTTAATATAACAAATTTATCAAACAAATCCGTAGTACCAACATGAAGAAAACAACGAACAAGCTTCAGAAATTCAATATTGAACTTGGTTTCAAATCAAATTATGCCAACCGACGCCCAAGTTTCGCTCGTCAAAAAGTTTTTATATTACATCTCATAGGAGTGCGTGTTTTAAATAGTTTACGATGGGAAAAGATAAAATTTATGTCTTATTTGGCAACATTTTTATAGCCCCAAACGCGGGAGTTTTATTGATTGGTAAAGTCAATAAAATATGAAGTTCCAATAGCTTTATTATATCACTAGCTGCGCCCGTCGGTTCTGCCTAAGTTCAACTAATGTAAAAATACTATCTTACTTTTAATTTGATTCAGCCAATTAAAAGTGTAAAGTTTAAACATATTCATCAATTAATAAAGTCAATCTCTTATTTATAAAATTTCCATGTCATGTTAGTTACCGTACTCCTCCGAAACGGTTGACCGATTTCTACCAAATTTTATATGCGTATTCAGTAGGTCTGACAATCGGCTACTATCTATTTTCCATACCCCTAAGAGATATGAGTTGTGTTCTCTTAATTTTTGTTTACGAAATTTATTGTTTTAATATGGCAATGAAAAATACAAACAAGATTAAATTTTTACTTTTTTATCACAAATCCCTATTTTTTATGGCTATTTTAGTAAAAAGGCAAAACAACGTTTGGCAGGCCAGCTACTCTAATATTATGAGTACAGTATGAATCTGAAACGAATTATCTATCGCACATATTTAACCTGAATACGTCACACTATCTTTTCTTGCTTTTCGCTGTATTTATAAGTTTCCAGTATATTAGCCACACTAGCAACGCTTGCATGTGGACTCACTAGCTCGATAGCTGTACAACATGGTTCTAGGCAAATAAATCACAACCCGGCGTATATTGTACCTAGTTACCTCACTCGTTATAGAAGGCTATAACCAACCAAGCGCGTGTTGGAATCGCGCACGAATGGTTCCGTACCGTTATTTATAATAAAAAATGGCTCAAAATAACGGTTGATGTTTGGGAGACACTGATAACGTTTTTTAATAGATTCAAATATAATAATATTCAAAAATAAGAATGTTCCAAATACTTACAACGTATTTCTAGAGAACTGTGGGCTGAAATAAAAAAAAAAAAATGTTTTGTAAATCAAATGTTATTTTATGTTAAATTTATTATAATTTTTTAATTCTCATAAATATATATATATATTTGACATTTTATAATTGTATTGTATTGACATTGTAGGTATATTTTCTTTAACATGTGTCTTTGTTACTTGTAAATAAAGTTATTGAATTTTGAAAAAAATATAAACCAGATATTCTGAATGTTGTTTATCGCGTCGTTTTGATCAGACGTATAGGTTAATCGGAACATTTCTTTGAATGATGTCTGAACTACATATATATACATAAATATTGTATATTGTTACATATTTTACAACCAGACAGACAACCAACAAATTTATTTTATTGAATCGAACCCGGGACCCTGCGGTTGGCAGTCCAGCATGGTAACCATTACGCCAACTAGGTTGCCAAAATGTTGATTCAACTCAATAATCATTATAAATTCAATGATGATATAAAATGTTGATTAAACCCAATAATATAAGGGAATATAAGAAATATTTTAATCATTATAAAAGCTAAGCCTTTTCTTTAGATTCAATTATCTATCCACGAGTTATTGAACACAGAATTCGTTAAACCATCGCTTTAAGAAATTTTAATCAAGTAAACAAAACAATAGGCAATTGTGCTGCGGCTTGGAAAATGGATCCTAATTCCGTTGTTACGTTCCAAGTCTGTACTAAGCAAAAAATAATTATCTCAAAGAACTTTTTTCAGTAATTCTTTACGGTAAGCGTTGGTAAAATAATTAGATATCACTAAAAGGGATAAGACATTATCTAAACAGCTTTTCTTCTTCTTCTTGCTTTCTTTCACTAAATGGGATTGGCATAGCAATTATTCTTCTTTCTCTCTCCTCTATCAGACGTCATCTCGACACTAACTCTTTTCTCTCTCATGTCCTCATTCACACACTCCTTCCATGTCTTCTTCCGTCAGCTTCTTGCCCTTCTTCCTTGCACTTCCATTTCCATACATCTCCTAGTATCATGCATCTCCTCTCTACGCATCACATGCCCATACTACGCTAACCTTCCGATTTATTTAATTTCTTACTCACTCATACTTTCAAACTTCCTCTAATGTGCTCGTTCTTTATATAGTCTATTCTTGTCACTCTACACATCCATCTCAACATTCGCTTCTCTGCCTCATGCGCTCCTCTTTTATGACCTTATTTAGGTATAAAGCAGTTATTTGAATTAATAAAATCGGGGTAAAAATGTTCACCGTCACAAAAAATTCATTAGAATTTTTCGCGAATAACCAAAACTTTTAGGTTCATGTGAGCTGCTTTTTAAAGGTTTTATAATAGTTATTAGTAATCCTTTATACGCTTCATTAAGCAGAATATAAAAATATTAGAAGTTTTATTGAAAATTGTGTTTGAAACCTTATATTTGGGTTATTGCTAGACGAAATTGAAAGTCATGTAACCAATTACAGTTAACAAAAATTTTAATTATTTTCGAAGCCATTTCAGTCCCTAGAACCTTTTATACAAACAGTCTCAAATTATCTTTTAATTAATTTTCATTGATTGTTACAACAGTTTTATTAATATACTGTGTTTTAAGGTTTCGGGTCGTTTATTGAATATGATACGAGTAATTGTAGGCATTGCTTACGTAACCGTGTTTTTGTGCACATTTTTTTATCTGTGACTAGCAGACCGCCCCGGCTTCACACGGGTTATATCCTTTTGTTACACATTTTATTAAGAATCTCTGATATTTTTGGAAACAAATTATATCCTATGTTAACCGGGGATAATGTAACTACTAAACGGTGAAATAATTTTTCAAATCGGTCCAGTAGTTTAGAAGTCGATTCGCGTCAAACAAACAAACAAAAAATTAAACTTTTTCTCTTTACAATAAATTATATTACTCGTATATAGTATAGATATATACCACATTTGACGACAACTTTCTTGATGGAAAGCGACGGTGGGGCGGTAAATTAAGCGCGCTAAAATAAATGACAACTAATCGATCTACTCTTGAAGAAACTACTTTGGGTTAAGTCTGTTGGAAACAAAGGACCTTTCTAAATTTTTTTCGAATTCCACTCAAGTTTTCTTTCGAGCCACATGAATCATCTTAGCTTCTCTGCTACTGCCGGTCTTGAAAATGTATCATTTGGTAGTTATGTATGTATATTTATTTAGTATATTAAGTATGTTAGCAACCATTACAGAAACTAGAAATGGTTTAGTATGGGGTTAACCGGCCGTTTGTAAAATGTGTCTTTTGAAAACAGAATGATTTATAAATATACTCGTAAAGAACAAAGTACACGTAGTATTTTTGTAAGAAGATCAGCATTTTGTTAAAATAAAGAACACGAATAGCAGAGCAACCTTTTTACCTTTGGAACATAAAACCAATAACAATTTCAGTAAAATCAGAATGCTGTGTAAATATTGCATATAAAGTATACTTATTACGAAAAACCTTACGTCTGGATCAACATAATAAGAACGAAAATAAATATAGATTTTTTTTGTCTGAAATGAAAACCCACATAGGTACATCTTGACTGAGCTGATATACTCATATTGCTTTGGTATAATCTACGTATGATAATCTTTATTTTAATTTGTGTACTAATTATATTATTTTTATACTATAAATTATATATTTTAAAATTATAAAATCAAATCTATCATTTATAAAAGCTCCAGTTGAAAGATACAAATAATCATTTGATTTATTTGTAGTTAATTTTTTTTTTGTTATTATTAATTGCGGTCTTATAATTATTCAAAACCAAAAATATCACAGAAAAAAATATAAAAGTAACGTAGTAGTTTAAAACTATATTAAATGACGTCCAATATAAGATAATATTTATATTAAATACACTTCAATTAAAATAAAAAATAAAAACTGCACAAACACGAAAAACAACTAAAACGTTAGTTAATTATAATATTTGCAATCCTTAAGCGATGATAGCTCAGTTAGGCTTGCGATCACCTTACTAAGGTCCCTTAACGTGTGGCATCGAACTCTGCCAATAATTTGTGATATCTTGTGAAAGATATCATTGAGAGAAAACCATGTCATGATGGAAAACTGATTACCTACCATAGTCATGTCAAAATTATGTCCACAACCATTTTTTTATGACTTAGGGTTGACAGCGGCTTGCCATCAGGCAAAGTAAAAAAAAAATCGGGGAAAAAAAAGCATGTATGTATGTAGCTTCATCAGTTAAGCTTGACTGTGGTCTAAGATGTAACACGTTTGCCTAGAAGGAACCTATTTACTCTAGATTTGAAGACCCCCAAATTGTAGTTAACTATTTAACGGAATGTTCCGGCAGTTTCATTGAATGCCAGTGATTCATACTAGGCATGCTTCACCTTCAACTAGATTTTGACTTCTTACGAGTAGCTCACGTAAACCGCGTTTGTCTAACGTAATAACGCTATGCGAAAATATAACGCAAAAAATCTCTGTACTTTATTAATTGGTTTAAATATTTTATTCTACTCTCTTTTTATTTTTGCCACGTCTGTTTAGTTTCAAACAAATAGGTGTAGACTTCACCTTAGACTGTATTGTGTTTTTGACCTCTAGCGTTTGGTGCACCCAGACAATTTGCAGTTTAGAAATTAACTTTGCGAACATCGAGTTAATTCTACTAATTGAGGTATAAATGATGCTATGCTAATTAGTTGTCTGCGTCTCTTGTAAATAATTAGTAAGCAGAATCATGGATAATACCTATCTATTTATACATAAACTATAATGCACACAAAGCTTGACATTATCGGCTAGAGACCTAAATAAACCTCTCTATCGTCATCTACTTAATGAATCTAATTATTAATTTATTATTTTGTATTTTTTGTGAACTATAATGTATTTAATTAAATGAAATAATAATATTAGTATTAAGTTACAAAATTGTAAATAAATGAAATCAACTTATAGACTAACGTTCAAGGGCATCCAATATTATAAATTAAGTTACAGAATTGTAAATAAATGAAATCAACTTATAGACTAACGTTCAAGGGCATCAAATATTATAAATTAAGTTACAGAATTGTAAATAAATGAAATCAACTTATAGACTAACGTTCAAGGGCATCCAATATTATAAATTAATTCAAATTTATTTATCGCAAAGTCACATACCATCAGCTAAAACTACATACAACACAAAAAATAATTAACTTAAATATAGATAGCTAAGAAGACAGATATATACCTAATAAATTTATTCAAAGCCACATGTAAAACCAAAGCTAGTATAATAACTAGTGGTAAAATCTGTACACCTAACAATGTAGTCAATTTACCTCAGATTCGGTGAAAATCGACCTCAGAAGCTTAAAACTTCCCTATTGTTGTGTTGAACAAAACAAAACTTTCCAATTTGTTTATAGTTCGCTGTTTAATTCCAGTGAAATTGTTTTGTTCAAAAATTGAGTAAGTTTGCGTGTGAAGCTATTTGAAAAAAAATGTTTTTTATGAATCAATTTAAAGTATTTACTTTTTTTTAATTTAAAGTATTTACTTGAAATTGATTCATTAGACGAAATCGTCTGATTACTAGTAAAAATATTATATGATAAAACAGTGCATTTACCTTGTTTTACCAATAAGCAGACGATTTTTATGTGTGTATAATAGTAAAACAGGTGCGTTAGCAACCATAATACATAATAGAAATGGTTTAGCATAATGCTAACTAGCCGTTAATGTGTAACAAAAAAATATAATTAAATTTTCAGGAAAAATACCGTAAAACTATTTCTTATCAAAAGCAAGCTTCACTTCTGACTGACTTTGCTAACTGTTGTGCAGAATCGGATCTCGGTTTTCCGCTGCACTTTTTCTATGACTATTTAACTTGCCGAGGTTTACCTCTGCTAACTAACAAACTTGTTAGATTTGTAACAAAGTACACTTGTAACCGTCTCTACGCCGTAGACTTGCTACGCTGTAGCACTGCTACGAGTCTGCGAGAGAATGTGCTTGTTTACGATTTTAATTTTAAAAGTTTAGACAAGCCTTGTTAAGTTTTCTTGTTAGCTTGTTGCTTGCTCTAATGTATAGACATTAATTGGTTTGTAGTAAACGTATAGCGACGAAAGCGAGTGTGGCTCGGTGGTAATAACGTCTGCTTTTAAATCAGATGGGCCCTGGCTCGATTTCTGCCAATGACTTATTTTTCAAGTTATGTGTGGATTTGCACTTGCTTTGTGGTGAAGGCAAACATCGTGAGGAAACCGACACGTTTGAGGTCCACAATATCCGAGGAAAGTGTCATCCACCAACCCGCACTTGGCCAGCGTGGTGGATTATGGCATATATCTCTCCCCTTGTGAGAAAAGGCCCCAAGTTCCAGCAGTGGGAACGTATAGTGAACTGCTTAAACATAATGCATGTAAAGTAATTTTTTTTTTTTATTTTACTATGAAAATCCAAATTGCTGATATTTGTTTCAATATCCTAAAGAAACCGGAAAATGTTTTTTGTAACGTAAAAGGTATGATTACATTGTAACATTGAGAAAATGCTTTATTTGTCCAGACCACAAACATTTCATTTCTGAGTGGATTTCTGTAGAAAACTGATCAATGTCGATTGATTTGGTCAACAACAGAGCACACAATATGAGTAGAAAATTATTGTCCTTCGCCTAAACAAATACCTTTAAATTGCTTTTGTATAAACCAAGCAAATAACAAAAAAATTGTTTACGGTTCTCGCTTGAAACACGTGGTTATAAGCAATGAACTCCAAATATCAAATAACCAAAAATAAAAATGTATTTTGTTTAAACGTTATTTCAATAATTTATTTGATATCTATATATTGTCAGGCACAAGAAGTGTCGGTCGACCACTCGCACGTTGGGTCGACGACATACGAAACATCGTGGGCAGGACATGGATGAGGGTGGCACAAGACCGAGACGAATGGCGTACACGAAGGGAGGCCTATGCTCAGCAGTGGGCGATAGAGGGCTGAAAATGATGAATGATGATTTGATATCCAAGATTTAAAATACAAACTTGACACTACTACTTGAGGTACACCCGGAACGAAGTTCCTTATCGATTTTTTTATTATTTATTATTTACAAAAAACCTAACCTCAACAAATATAATCGTCATGACACCACACTGTTCAATGCGAAATAAATAAATATTAGGACACATTCACACACGGCTGGTTAGCCCCATACTGAACCAATTCTAGCTTGTATTATGGTTGCTAACACAACTGATATACTACATATACATACATACATATTATATAAATACATATTTAACACCCAGACCCACAGCCAACAAATTTAGTTAAGCACAAAGATGTTGACCGGGCCGGGAATCGAACCCGGAACCTTCTGTTTAGCTGTCCGGCATGGTAACCTTTACGCCAACGAGGTCGTCATTGTATATCAAAAATTGATTTTGTTTAAAACTTCCCTAATTTACAATGTTAAAGACACTCTTATGTAAATAAATCTTGTTAACATTCCCAACTCGATTTCAAGAGATGGCTAAATTAACAAATCAAATAAACGAGTAAAAGCGGGGTCAGTCAGCGCAACTTTTTCCTCTTACTGTTGGCGTCACACTTTTTTTATTCGGCATGTCAAGCACAACAAGCCGGTTTGTATTACCATCATGTCACAATTTCAAAAATGGAACAATTATAAAACAAAAATGTGGCCTAGTGCGAGTCAGACTAGCGCACGATGGGTTCAGTACCATTATTAAAAGGAAAAAAAATCTAGTATTTTGAATGGAACTTATATTTTAATTATATTTCGTTATCCATTTTGTATTCACTTACAATATCCATATCATTTATTTAAAAGCTGTACACATATAACCATAAACCAAAACAGAACTAAATTAAAATGAAGAAGTGATTTTGAGCGTTTCAAAAAAGGCCCACAAAATACTAGCGGCGTTACCTCTCTGGATTGCCAGAGAGAACTGTTGCATCAGAAACTCTCGAAACGAGAATTCTGTCCTCTCTCCCTCATTCAATGAAATTATTTTTACTATATTTGTTTTTTTTTTTTTATATTACACAATCTTTCATTCTTTCTTTTTTATTTTAATTATGACGACAACAGACTTGCATCATCAGTAAAACTTTCAATAGTCTATCACGGTTCATGATTTACATACGGGCAAACTGTGGAACTAATTGCCGGAACCTATCATCTGAATAACAACCTTAATGTCTTCAAGGCTAGATCGAACCGGTTTTTTTTCTAGGTAAGCGCGCTCCATTGTAGATCGCTATATCACTTACCATCGGACGAATAATGGTCAAGCGCAAGTCATTCAATGTCATTCGTAAAAAACGGACAGATAGATAGCAGCTGCAGAGTCTAATAGAAACCCCTTGATACGCTTTGGGCACAGAGCCCTAAATAAGGATTTGTCATATTTTGTAAATTATAGTAGGGGAGCCGAAGAGGGGATTTTTTAAGTATCTTAAGCGCGTTAGATTAAGATATAGGGGGAACCTTGAACTCATTTTGAGTACCTCCACCAAATACAAGCTTTCCCGTTGGTAGGTTTGTCTGTAATAACGAATGAAAAAAAATTTATACTAGACATATTCCATATTGTCAGATTAAGTTAACGTTAATTATTATTGATGTCTATTATAGTGTATATTTAAAATTTTTACAAAATAAACGCAACGCGTGAAAAAGTCAACTTTCAAACTTTGATGCCTACTTAGTAACAGTCAAATCAGATTATCTGAAAGGGATAGTGTATTCATACTAGTAAACTTATAATTTACCAATTAATAGAAACATAATTGAAAATATCCATGACTAATATATATTCACAGGCGAACTAGACAAGTCCTACAGCTTTTAAGGTTCCGTACATAATAGGTAAAAAATAGGACCCTATTATTAAGCCTGTGATATCTGTCTGTTTGTCGGTCTATCTATCTGTTTGTACGTATCTCAGAAATCGTGATAGCTAGAAAGCTAAAATTTTCATGCGTTATGTATTGCCCATGCCGCTTTGACAACAAATACTAAAAATAAAAAATAATATTAAGGGCTTCCATGCGTCAACAAACGTAATTTGGACCATTTATAATGATAATGGTACGGAAACCCTTTATACGCAAACCAAACACACCCTTGGCCAAATATTTCATTCTTTAATATATTTTTTTTATAATCCAAACGCGCTCGAGTAAGTAAATTTTTAGCTTCCTTGGCTCCCCTACTATTATGAAAACTGACAAAAGCAGAGCGCACTTATTAAGGCCCGCAATAAAAGTGTGCAGGACCGCTTTTAATTTAATCTAAAATACTTGGGAGGACGAGAATTAAAATTAATCTTGTTATTTCGAGATTTAGCACCAGGAAAGCTGGGAAATGTAATAAGCGTCGCGATTTGTACCGTTCATTTCTACGAAATGTTTTTCGCTTGAACTCTCGGGTGGTTTATCTTTTTTTCTTATTGGTGGAGGAAAAATGACAACAGATTTTTGGATTGTTAAAATTTTGTTCTAATTTTATTTGTCAGTTTTGCTTTCGCTTTTTTACAATGGGGGTCGCGTTTGACCGTAGCTTGCCTGGTGTTAAGCTATGCAGTGTTGTACGGAGTTACACGCTTACTAAGAAAATATCTCACTAGTTTAAATTAACTCTAGATTTTGAAGCTTAAGATAATAAATAACAGAAAACAGAGACTCAAAGAGTGAATTCCTAAGCTCTTCAAAAATATTGTGAACGAGTTTTTTATCACGTCAGAATTGTTACTTATGAGGGATTGTGTTAAGGACTATCTTCTAGCTTATATATGAAAATTATTTTCTACCAAATAGATAATGACACCTAAAATATTGCAAATAGGTTTTATTTAAACTCATTTTTTTGACAAATAGTGGAAAAAACAGAGATTTATAAAAAAATACATGTTTTGAGTTCATTTATCTTTAACCTCTTAATTAGCTGTAAATTATACCTATATTAACAGCGGAGAACTTAATTAACTTAGATAAACGATGAACAACAAAACTTACCGTTAAGCCTTGTCATTAAGTGCATTAAGGACTAATTTGGTCCTAAACTCAGTACGCTATAATTAGGGACGTACGGTACCTTCATTGTATAGAAAACCTTGTCTCGAATGACAGTAGTGATGGGAAAAGGTGTTTAGTTTATTAAAAGCCAGATAACTTGAGATGTCTGTCATTTGCGTGGTACAAAAAGCGTACCTTTAGTGATTTTATGAATAATGTAACTTCGGATATACATAGAAAAATCAAATTTAATTTAAATCATTTATTGCTAAAATTATTTGTCTTTGTCTTCCATCTTAATATATATTTTCAAATTAAATTAATATAAAAAAACACTCCTCTGCCCCCCAAATGTGAATGTGCCCATCACGCTCGCTGCATTAGCGCGCTGAATAACTATGGCGAATGAATTAAAGCAGGACCCATCGAGTGATATGATCAACCCTACACTCTTTATATTTTTAATTTTATTACTTATTACTAGCTTTACAATTAAATTACTTACTCAGAATGAAATTTACGATAAAAAATAAACCCCGAAAAGGTTCAACCTGAAGACCTTCGCTAAAAAATTATATGACAAAAATAACACTACTCGCAAATACAACATAGGTACTTAATACATTCTTATATACATATGTATTTTAATTAGCGCCTGTACCTCAGCTAGCTAAGCTGATCTGACGCGATCATCGAAGCTAAGCAACGGTATATGCGGACATTCTTTGGACCTTTTGGGTAACCATGCACAAGACTGACTGTTTTCAAGTGGCATTTTTTTGCGGCTTTTTTGGGTCGGATGACACGTTAAATTGTAGGTCCCGGTCGTTATTCTTAGTACAAGCAGTCGTTAAGCCAAGTCTGGGTGATTTGAAAACTCTCGACACCACAGCTTGGCCACTTAGTTCATACGAAGAAATCTAATCATTTTTTTTTCAGTTCAGTTACTTTATTATCCTTAAGTTATATACCATTAAGATAACTAAGTATTGTCATAACTTAAATAGAGTATTTCTACACATATAAATCTATAATATACATACGTATGTTTAGTTTCTGGATGTACCTCATCACTATTTGGCGTCAGCGTAAAGTTACCAAATCAGGTTAATCATTACAGATGCCGGCCACTTTACCAATTATATCGGTGCCCGGTCGAGGTGTGTTGTACTTCGTAATTGGTTTAGTTGCTCGCTTACTCTTCAAGTGGCTAAGTTTGGTTTAAGTTAGTTCTAGGTACAGAGTAATAATCGGGTAACAACGACTGTTACGTTTTAAGAAAAAGATAATATTTAAGTTTAGAAATAAGAAAGTCATGTAAAAGACGTTCTTTCTAAGTAAAATAATTCTTATAATTTTTTTATTTGCCAATGTAGATCATTAATTCAATTTGTAATCAGGACCTTATATAACCGTTTGTATTACTGCTAAATGCAGAAAGGACAATAATCATATAAAGTAATCCGCTCCTTTGCTTGTTCACCCTTTTAGAAAAAAAATATCATATAACTAGGCATTTACATACGTCCACCGAAGCGCCAACCTAATATAGATTTTAAGTTTGTTGGTTATTTTAATGTATCTTATTTGGAACTATGGGTTTAATGTGTGCCTGTAATATAGAAATTTTATTTTATTTATTTATTTTTCCAGGTAAGCGCGTAACCACACGAGTAGCAACATTCTAACCTCAAGGTAACATGTCTTTTTATTTATTTTTTTAACGTGAGCAAATGAATTTACGCATGCCCACCACGCCCGGGGAGGTGGGTGGGGTATGTCGGGCTCGATGCTAGAAGGGCATCACTACCGACTATAACCTCACGATGGCCTCCTTACCGGAAAGGGCGGGATGAGGTTCCGCTCTTCTCATTAACCCACCACCCCGCCCACCTCGGCTAGCCTGCGAGACTCTTCCTCAGGGTATAAGTCCCCTGAAGAGGAAAGGCCACGGTTACTGAGCCAACAAACAGCCAACAAATTAAGCTCATCACAAAAATGGTGGTCTTGCTGAGAATCGAACCCCAGGACTCTCTGGTTGGCAGTCCTATATGGTAATCATTACGCCAACGAATTTTCCTTTGTAAATCTGCCTTAATAAACGAATCATATCTGTACTTGCCTAGAAATAAACAAATATAAATTGCAACAAAGAGTGCACACTTTTATCCAACCCCCTTTTAAAAGAATAAAAAACCTTACCTCAGTTGCGTCAAACAAACATTATGTAAAGGTGTGTACACAAGGTAAAAGTATTTACATAAACCGGGCATAATGGGTTCAAGCCGTTAAAAGTACGGGCGGAGTCACTTATGTGACACCCTGATGGGGACATTACGTGAGGGGAGAGCTTTAAGGGGACTTTTTGTGATATGGGGATGAGTGACTTGGTTCCAGGGAGGCTATGAGGAACCTGTAGGTCTTTTTCTTTGTATATGTATTATGTTTAATCGCTGCAAGCAAAGTCGGTTAGTGATTTCAAAGCGCCTGTAGCTCGGCTAGCTGAGGTGATCTGACGCGATCATCGAAGCTAAGCAACGGTCGATGCGGACAGTGTTTGGATGGGTGACACAAGAATATCGTTATTAGTAGTTCGATTTTCGTCGGTAAGACTCTAAGTTTTAAATTTTTAATAAAAACATAAACATTATATTCATGAGTATTTTTATACTGCATACAGGTGAATTCTGATCAAGCGCAAACACATCGTAGTTTAAAAAAAAAATGAGCAAGTAGGAAAATACAACAACAAACATTGTGCATGGTGATAGAGCATTTTCAGATAGTAGCTATAGTGCTTGTCACCTTCAAGTTAAAATATCTGACACCAAGCACAAATATCGCTTTCCAGCTGCCTCCTTGAGAGCCAGTAAATGCAGACTAGGTACGCTCCACATTTGGCTACACTGTCGCTAATTCGCGTGGTAAAGTTATAGCTGTAAAATAAAAAGAATATCACCGTTAAAAAATCCCGACTAAGCTAAAAAATTGACACACCGCGAGAATTGAACCCGTTACCTCGGATTTCGCAGCTTTGAACCACTAGGCTATTGACGACTTGGATTATGATGCATAGAATTATCCTCAATAGAAACTAACCAAGTCTAAAGTAATTTTCCAAAGAAACATGAAAAAAAAAATGTAGTTACTAAAATGATCCCGGATTAAGATGGAAAATATCCATAAAGTTATTTTTCATATTTACACCAATATTTGTATAATTATGAAGGTATTAATATCATAACGAATTCAGCCACAAACAACTTTTCATCCCGGATTAAGCTGGTACCAGAGTAACAGAGAAGGGAACAGTCAAGTAATGTATTATTTCACAACAGAGATTAGACCGAGTGAACATTTTCCTAGGAGCAATGAAAGTTTAAACCGATAACACTACGGATTAATGGAAACGTGAACCCACCACTTATCTTGGAAAACTTCTATTACTGATGTTAAGAGGGACTGACTATGATACACTACGCATTTTTCTAAATAACAAAAAAATACTTATGTTTCATATTATCATATGTATCTATCTACTCGTATATAAATAACCCAGGGCCAAAATAAAGGGCCAAGTGGCGTGCCTTGGGGAGAGGCCTATGTCCAGCAGTGGACGAACATAGGCTGATGATAATGATCTATATAAAATATGTATGTATAATATGTAGTATATCAGTTGTGTTAGCAACCATAATACGAACTAGAAATGATTCAGTATGGGGTTAACCAGCCGTGCTTGAAATGTGTCCTAATATTTATTTATAAAATATGCATTACTTCTCTAACATATTTTTTTTTATTATTTAACTTTTTTAAACATACGAAGTTAGTATTTAAAGAATACAATTAATATTTATTTTATAATAACCAAATAACTAGCTCCTTACGAAACTGTCTAACTTCTTACATTAAATAATGTACCATAGAGTGAAATAATTTAGCTTTCAGGTAAAATCAAACATTTTGCTAAATCAAACAGTCAGAACCTACAATTTGCTATGTCATCCGAACTGAAAAAATACTTAGATTTTAATTACATCTTTTTGATAACCGCGTCGTATTAAGATATGCTAAGCTTTACTTTGATATCGTCACATAACTAAAGTCAAATTCAAAAGTGGTGTTAAAATCATGATGGATCAGTAACAATCTTAGAATCCTACTCAGAACTTTGAACTACTGCGCGAAAGTTCAGTTTCTATGTACTTACTACTCACTAATGTGTTAGAACAAACTTATTATCCTTGTTTCACATAATTCTAGCAAATAAATATTAAAATTTGGTGTTTCTTTGTTGTTGTTATGAACAGTTGACATTTTTTCATGAGTTAATATTTAAATAACTTATTGAGTCAGGCGTTACTTTGCGGAAATCCATTGTAAATAGAAGACAAAATTAAATATTTAGTGTACTTCTGCTGTGATCACAGCAGTTAATATTTAGTTCTATAAAAACAGATAATAAGAATAAGTACATTGACCTCCATAAGGCTTTGAACAGTTTGCACAATACCCTGTATAACTGTAAATAGTTAATTGAGTTTAAACTTTAATACAAAATCTACACAAACTGTTACCTATTTGCATGTTAAAAAGCAAAAGGGTAGAAACGAGAAATTTTCCCTTTACAAATTTCTCGAAGAAACGTTTCAAGGGCATTGTTATTCAGCAGGCTGTGCCAGAGAGGGGGGAATGGATTTTGTCAACAGTTGTTTGAATTAACATAAATATCGTGGTTTAGTTAGACCTTCAGAAAAGGTTGAGAGCACACCGCTGTTATAAAGTACCTATTTTTAATTTCGTCTATACCAATATTATAAAGAGGAAAATTTTGATTTTTTTGTTTGACGCGAATAGGCTCTGAAACTTCTAGGCCGATTTGAAAAATTCTTTCACTTTTGGGAAGCTACATTTATCTTTGAGTAACATAGGCTGTATTTTGTTTCTCTTGCTACTTAGATTATTTAAGAGCGTGCGAAACCAGGACGAAATGCTAGTTGCTTATAAAAGCGACAAATGTTGCTTTTGTATGTAATATAGCAAACTTACAGGATTAATCTTAAGTGTAAGTTTACCAAATTCTATCAAAATTGGTCTAGATGTTCGAGCGTGAAGAGGTGACAAAATACATATGTACATACTCTCACCTTTATTATATTTGTAAGAAGTTACTTTGTTTCTAAAATTATACCTGGAACTTTAATTCTCTCGTGAGGAAACTAAAAGAAGCAGAAAAAAAAGAACTGATTGGCTAGTCTATATGATATATTTGGGATTAGTAAAAAAACAGTCTTCTAAACAATCGCCGCGGCTTCAAACGGGCTATATATGAGCTTGTGTTGTTGTTTTTTTAAACAAAATATAAACAATGTTACTCTGGGATAATGTAGCTTGCCAATGGTGAAAGAATTGACGACCTCGTTGGCGTAAAGGTTACCATGCCGGTCTGCTAATCAGAAGGTTCCGGGTTCGATTCCCGGCCCGGTCAACATCTTTGTCCTTAACTAAATTTGTTGGCTGTGGGTCTGGGTGTTAAATATGTATTTATATATAATATGTATGTATGTATATGTAGTATATCAGTTGTGTTAGCAACCATAATACGAGCTAGAAATGGTTCAGTATGGGGCTAACCAGCCGTGTGTGAAAGTGTCCTAATATTAAAAAAAAAATATATATCAAATCGGTCCAGTGGTTTTTGACCCTATTCGCGTCAAACAAACAAACAATCAACATTTTACTTTTAGTAATATTAGTGTAGACTTGTTAACAACAATTATTTAAAATCAAATTGGACAACGGTAGAACTTAAACGCTTTTAATTTCAACATAGTATTATTCTCAACGGCTTTTAATAGAAAATTAGGAAACCAACCCAATTTAAAATACTTTCGTTACTTACTCATTAATATTTTATCATAACCGAAGAGTTTTTTTATTAAAGAAAACCGACGATGAAATATTCTTGTTGCCAACTGTTATTGTATCTTAAATTTATTTTTAAATTGCGTATGCAATAATCCTGCTATTTTGCTGCGATTACTTTTCGAGAAATAACCTTGAGATTTTTTCCCGGATCAATGATGTTTTTAGTATCGTTATATCGACTGTAGCTTGGCTAGCTAAGATTATACAAAATACTGTTGTTTTTAAAGTAGCATTTTCATCCAAGCGCAACCGTGGGCCGGATTACATGTTAAATTGTAGGTCCCAGCTGTCTTAGAACAAGCAGTTGTGGCCAAGCCTTCGGGTGGCTTACTTACAAATTAACGTGCCATCTGACTTAAGGTAATGCCCAGATGATAATGACAATTTGAAAACGACACTCTTTTGCATGATCACCCACCCAAACATCGTCCGCATCTGCTGTTGCTTAGCTTCAATGATCGCGTCAGATGACTTTGTGTAAAAGAAAGGAAAAGACGCGTTTAAGTGCCAGATGTTAACATTCGTGATTATGACTTTAAACAAATTAAAAAAATGGTAAAATGTATAAAATTGCAAGTCAGATATTAATTACATGCCTTTAATTTCTTGACTTAGCATTATCTTATCATAAGAGTGCAGGAAATACTGTTTGAACGTTGTATCTCAAACAATGGCCTACGCCTCAGCTTCAAAGAATAAACGACGTTTTTATGCTGATCGTAAAAGATTTAGCCAAAATCGTTTCGAAGGCCCGTCATTATTGTAAGTTATTACCGTCCCTATTGCGAAGTCATAGGGCTCAAAATTGATTGATCGTTATGTAAAGCAGTTAGAATTAAGCGCGGGGCAGATTTCATGGGTCGTATTAAAATGCTGGTTTTACACTCGCCTCTGATCCCTATTTAATGTTGCTGGTGATAAAGTGAATGATTTGTTTTAAGTTTTGGACAACTGAAAAAAAAACGTCTGTACGAAAATAAATTGCCAACATAATTAGATATTTAGCTCAAACGATATTAAAGAAACCTCAAAAAATAATAATATTAGCGAACAAATACCATGGTTAAAAATACAGGTAATGTATGTAGTAATAATAGTTGGTAATAAATAACAAACAAATATTAGGACACATTTCACACACGGCTGGTTTACTCCATACTGAACCATTTCTAGTTTGTATTATGGTTTACACAACTGATATACTACATAAACATACATACATATTTTACATAGATCAAATTTAACACCTAGACCCTCAGCCAATAAATTTAGTTAAGCACAAAGATGTTGGCCAGGCCGGGAATCGAACACGGAACTTTCAGATTGGCAATCCAGCATGGTAACATTTACGCCAGCGAGGTCGTCAAATGAAATATTAAGAGCCCATTTGGAATAAGATATTTCAATAAAATTGTTTTAAAAAACAAACAACCGACTTCAAAAACACAACTAAAAAGGGAAAAATAATTTTAAGCCTAAATCAAATCAAGAATATATAAATAGAATAGGAGAGTTTATTTCATGTACTTATAAAAAACTATTTGCAATTTTTACTAATCCTGTATTCTTGGAGTCGGTGCCAGCAAAGAAAGACAATTGAAAATAGTTTTTTTTAACAAACATTAATTTGTTCTTATTAGATGGCACCGACTTCAAGAATACAGGATTACTAAAAATTGCAAATAGTTTTTTATAAGTACATGAAATAAACTCTCCTATTCTATTTATATATTCTTGATTTGATTTAGGCTTAAAATTATTTTTCCCTTTTTAGTTGTGTTTTTGAAGTCGGTTGTTTGTTTTTTAAAACAATTTTATTTTTACATTTTTAGTGGTTGGTAATGATATTTTGTTTAAGTTTTAGCTATGGAGAGCCAAATAAACTTCACGATGAAAAAAATTTGGCGTGTGCCAGGCAGGCAACCAATTGGGAGCAAATCGAGCTGGATGCGAGCGAAGCGAGCTATACGCGACCGAAGCGAGCGCGAAAATTTTCACCGTATTTGTTCCAACCGTTTGAGCATAAAGAAGTCCAAAGCAGCACAAATCACATAATGTTTGTTGTGTCAAAACGTACTAGAACCAAGCGCGGGTGAAAAGAAATGAATGCGAGCGAAGCGAGCTATGCGCGAGCGAAGCGAGCGCGAAAATTTTCACCGTATTTGTCCCAACCGTTTGAGCATAAAAAAGTCCAAAGCAGCACAAATTACAAAATGTTTGTTGTGTCAAAACGTACTAGAATGAAGTGTGAGCGAAGCGAGCTATGCGCGAGCGAAGCGAGCGCGAAAATTTTCACCGTATTTGTTCCAACCGTTTGAGCATAAAGAAGTCCAAAGCAGCACAAATCACATAATGTTTGTTGTGTCAAAACGTACTAGAGCCAAGTGCGAGCGAAAAAAGATGAATGCGAGTGAAGCGAGCTATGCGCGAGCGAAGCGAGCGTGAAAATGTTCACCGTATTTGTTCGAACCGTTTGAGCATAAAAAAGTCCAAAGCAGCACAAATTACATAATGTTTGTTGTGTCAAAACGTACTAGAACCAATTGCGAGCGAAGCGAACTGGATGCGAGCGAAGCGAGCTATGCGCGAGCGAAGCGAGCGCGAAAATTTTCACCGTATTTGTTCGAACCGTTTGAAGTCCAAAGCAGCACAAATTATATAATATTTGGAGTGTCATAAGCCCAGAACATCCTGGGGGAAATTCGAACGAAGCGGGATAACTCCTAGCGAAGCAAGCGCGTAAATATTTTCCTTATCCGTTCGTGGGTCTTGTCTATTAATATATCAAATTTTACAGTTCCTTCTTCCACTAAGTATGACCCAAGTGGCCAAGCTCTGGCGGCGAGAGTTTTTCAAGCCCCTGATTTAGTTTGACCCCTGCTTGTACTAAGAGTAGTGGTCCAGGCCCAACAAATTAACGTGTTATCCGAAGCACAGTAACGCCCAGACGAAAATATCACATTTTTTTATGGAAGTCTTGTGCATGGTCACCCATCCAAAGACTGGCCGCATGGGCCGTTGCTAAGCCTCGATGTTCGCGTCAGATTACTTTTGTTAGCCAGACTATAAGCTGCCGATTTTATGAGCGAAATCTGTATTGCCGTATGAGCGCGAAGAAGTAAAATGGGTTATCGAGTTATTTGGGCTTCCCACGGGAATAGCAATGACTTTTAAGATAAAAATTAACCTTCGTGTTATACAAGGTCTAGTCTACCCCCTATATCAAATTTTAGCGAAATCAGTGTGTCATGTGTTATTTGGTGCATCCCACGGGAACAATAATTATTTTCGGGATAAAAAGTAGCCTATGTGTAAACACATAGTCTAACCTATCTTCATTCCAAATTTCATCAATGTCAGTACAACCGTTCGAGCGTGAAGAAGTTAAAAAGATTTATATGTTATTTGGTGCATCCCACGGGAATAGTATTTATTTTCGGGATACAAAGTAGCGTGTGTGTTAACACATAGTCTTACCTATTTTCTTCTCAAATTTCATGAATATCAGTACAGCCAAACGAGCGTGAATCTCTCTACATGCGTAAAAATAACCTAACTTTTTAGGTTTTTCTTCGATTTCCCTAGGAGTCCATCATCAGAACCAGTTTTGGTGACAATGGGACCAATTCAGAACCATACTCTTTCAATTAAAAAAAGAATTTTGAGAATCGATCCACAAATGGCTGAGAAATCGGTGAACATACATAAAAAAAAAAAAAACATACACGTCGAATATATAACCTCCTCCTTTTTGAAGTCGGTTAAAAAAGAAAATATTAAAACCACCCATAACTTAATTTACTTCCTCCTTTTTAAAAGTCCGATTTCAAATGTTATATAACAAGGATATAGTTTCAAAATTCATGACGCTATCTCGGAAAAATCAACGTTTCTATTGTTCCTTAGAAGAGAAAGAACAAAGTACTAGAACAAAAGGTTGTGAAACTATACAATGAATATGAAAAACAATTGTTTTTCACTAGGCACTAAGACTAGTCTGCTCTAAATAAAACAACTAAACTTCTTCCATTCTCTTTCATCTTTACTTCAATGTAATAGATAAAAAACGTCAAGAAAAGAACTACATACAGAAATATATAGTAAAGATAATGGTTTGGAAAATTTTGTTATATGGATGGATAAAATTATCAATAAGGTGGTGAATAATATGAGTTTTAATGTATCAATATGATTTGCTTCACCCAATGGAGCTTCCCAATTTAATCCAGCCTTCAAGACGAGATAAAAGAGACTTTGAAGATACTTTAACTAGATCTAAATTTAGCATTGAGTAATTAATTTTAAGTAGTCTTAGCCATGCCCTAATACAGGGAGCACATTTCTTGTATATTTGTGTTGCTAATAAAGAAATTTGAATTTGAACCTAAAGATGTAAGAGCGCTCAACCATAGACCTTAATATTGAATTGAATTGTTGTCAAACGCGGACCTTATCAAAATAAAAAAAACTAAAAGTAGCTTTTGGGTTAATCCCAAGTATAAGCTATGGGTTGGGCAGGACACATTGCTAGACAGAGTGATGACAGATGGACTAAGACGTCAACGGACTGGAGACCAATGTTAGGCAGGAGAAGTGTCGGTCGACCACTCGCACGTTGGGTCGACGACATACGAAACATCGTGGGCAGGACATGGATGAGGGTGGCACAAGACCGAGACGAATGGCGTACACGAAGGGAGGCCTATGCTCAGCAGTGGGCGATAGAGGGCTGAAAATGATGATGATGATGATGATAAGCTATACCTAAATTCAGCCGTTTAAGCCATAACAAACACATACCAACAATTGTTACAACATAAGCATTTCTGATGTAAAAATCCATCCATTCATCAAACTATTTCAATAAAAAAAGCGTATAATAGGGCGTATAAATTTCATATTACAAACTTTGAGTCACTAAGACATCAATTCAAACCGAAGATGTCGTAACCACTCCGAATGACAGCAAACTTTAAATTAGCGTAACAAATGACCACTTCATCGCAACTGTTCCCACTTTCTTCCAACTTGTCTCACGGCACTTCCGAGAAGCTTAAATTATAAATCATCAGAACACAAACGCACCTGCGTCGCTGGACGACGGACTACCTAAAACATCCCTGTTTATTTAACATCAAGGGACTTACTTAGGCTGGCTACAGATGTTTAAACTTACAAAATACGTAGATTCTTGTTTTACTTTTTTGCAAATATTAAATCAAATATTTATTTACAATGCCATTTGAATATTATGTACAAACACTAAGACTAATAAACTACTGATTTTAACTGATATTTTTACTTTTGTTTTGTACAAATAAATGAAAAAATCTTAATTTTACAAAAAAAAATACTTTGAATTATTATATTCTTGGTTCCACCTCTTTTATTATAAATATTTCTTATAGTCATCGACAACAGTTATCAACAATTTATATGTATCAAAAGAGCGTGTTCCAATATATTTTTTAATAATTGTTATCAAGTTCACATAAACTTTTATGATCCGCATATAAACTTCAATTCTAAAAAACAAAAACAAACAAACAATTTCGCAAAATTATTTTCCGGTGGAAAACCAGACTCATTTATTTATTATTTTTTATGTTTCGTCAATATTTCCTTAGCACTGTACCCAGCCTAACATCAGATTGAGGCTGAAATATGACGGAAACTTCTGAGTAGACGTAAAAAATACCTGAGTCCTTTGAAAGGGAAGTTTTACAGAGTAATGAGGGTAAGTGATAATGGTCCGTGTCGTTTCACTTTTATGAAGACCGACATCAAACTTCTGGAGGAAGTTTGTCAGTTTCACCACGGAATAGAAAATAGGTTTGGAAAAATTATGGACTACTCTAAGTATTCCAATCTGGTTTTTAAGAGTTCCGTACCTAAAAGGTCTCGATACTTCAAGAACTCAGTATCAAGCAGCGACTGTTTTCTGCAGTGCAGTCGCGTATCCTTAACTTTTTTGGACACATTTCTCGTCGAAATAACAATTCCATTGAGCGCCTTGTCGTACAAGGGAAAGTAGAAGGCACCAGACCGCGCGGAAGGTCACCCACGAGGTGGACTGACCAAATCAAGGCAGCAGTTGGAGGCTCCTTGAATAACTGTAGTCGGATGACATCCAGCAGGCAAAGATGGCGAGATGTCGTGACGCAAATCATTTCTGCCCCCTCTAGTGACCCTCCATGACGATCACGACCGCTCTGACGAGAGCGTCACGAATAAGAAGAACCTAAAAGGTAAAAACGGCACTAGGACTCCGCTGTCTGTCTGTCTGTCTCCAGGCAGTATCTCAGAAACCGTAATAGCTAGAAAGCTGATACTGTCACAAGATATGTATTTCCCGTGCCGCATTAACGACAAATACTAAAAATAAAAGTCATCGTGTTTTATTCGTATTTTTTTGCTATATATCAATAACGGTAGCATGTAGACACATAAAATTTTCACGGAAAGTATAAAAATTTACATTACCTTTCAAATTATATTATAAAATTAAGAAAAAAAAATTGTGCGTCTCCCATAATTGGGCATTCGCGAGCCCAACTCGCACTTGGCCAATTATTTACATTATTCAGCAAGGCGTTTAACTAAAAACCCCTTGAGTCAGGGACTTTCTGGGTCGATGCTGGATTTGGAGCTCTGGATTTCAGGTGAAGCATACTTAGTTAATTCTGATATTTCTGACTCTCGAGAAAGCTGGCGGACTAGCCTGCCCTGTTATGAGCTTGAAGAGGCGCTTAACTTAAGGCACTCAACATAAGGCGCTATTTTACCGCGTACACAAATTAGAACAAAGCGCCTGCCATCCGACATTGGAAATTGCACGAAATACATTCATATAAAATGAACAATTATCAATATTGAAATTTTAAGCTCTATCGATTCTAGGTAATGTACAGAACAAAGAAAGATTTATTTTAATTTCTCTATGAGAAACAGAAGCACAACAACATTTATATTTTAAAAACGACTATTTATCAAAAAAATAAACTGTAGAGAAAATTTTACATAATCGTGTATTGGAACTTTAACAATTCTTACACTGAAAAAACTATATAGCACTATAATTTACTTACAGGTACACAATAGGATCTTTCAAAATATGCTGTTTTATTCTTTTTTTGTTGACGATGGAGATATCTTCAACAGTTCAGTTTCAGTTTGAAAATTCTTTATTTCGCATAAGAGAAATAATTATTACAACACCAGTGTAATTATAATCCTAGTGGCTGTTTTTGCACATTGGCTTACAAAACTTTTAGTCAGGTATCTTCAACAAGATACCTACGACCTAGCTTCGATGGGGCGCAGCCAGGTTATGTGGGATTTGTACCCACTAAACCCCCCCGGTACCTGCCTTTGTGCTTAGCGGAGGTCTCCGGGTTCTTCGCACTGTGCTGCGGCCCTTCCTGGATTTGTTTCCAATCCGCCAACGACGGCGACGGTCACGCGACGCCGTCCGCGTCGTTCACCCCGGACGCGATGAAGCGGGTTTTGGAACCCTATCTCCGAACACCGTCGATCCTCATGGTCTCTTACGACAGGCAGGGTCAATTCCGCAGTCTTAATCTTTCACCCAGGCTGGAAGATTATTTTGTTCCTAAAGCGTCTTAAGTATGGTAAATAGGTGAGAACTAAAAATACTCAATTTCTATGCAATCTATCCATTAATGTAGCTGTGCTTGTGATAAAAAGCTCGTGTTTCTTTGTTCATAGGACGAGCTGTGCCTGGAGTTTGTTTTAAGGGTTCTGTCTGTAGGGCACTAACGGTATCGTATTACAAAAACCACGTTCCGGTCATCTGTCAGTTAGACTCCGCAATTTTGCTAGAAATTTGTTTGTTATTACAGCATCAGAGCGTAGTAAAAATCGACCAGTTATTTAATAAGATCGTTTAAACAGTGTAGGCATTTGAATGGAATATATAAACATACATTGTTTAGCTTCACCAGTTGGGTATGGGCATTGGAAAATTAAATATTAAAATATTGAGCTAATATTAAATATTTTATAAACTTACTTCTCTAGTCTGAAATTCTGAGAAGTAAGATAAAAGCGAGTTACTAGAGTTTACAATTTAATTTATTAATTTCGTGGAATTTTCATATAAAATGCTAATATTAATACAAATAATATTCATATAGATATATTAAACATAACTTTATTTACAATTATCTCAATTCACGGAAACTGCTACTATAAGAATGTAAATTGGATGGAATATAAATTTGCGTCCACCTTCATTGTGCGTACTGCCAAAGTGTGGAATTCTGTGCCAAATTCTCTGTTCCCCGATAACTATAATCAAGCGGTTTTCAAGGCAAGAGTGAACCGGTTTCTTCTGGGCAAGCGCGCTCCACCTTAGATCGCATTATCGCTTACCATCAGGTGAATGGCGATCAAGTCACCCATTATGAGTAAAAAATATATATTGGATATTATCATTATCCTCAGCCATTCTTACCCCACTACTGGTATAGGCCTCCCTCTGCATGGACCACCTGCGTCGATCTTGTGCAGTCCAGGTAGGACCATCTACTTTAGTGATGTCGTCAACCCATCTCACTGCCGGATGACCAAGTTCTTGCTTGCTAGTTTTCGGCCACCACTTTGTAAAGGCCCTAAATTATTAGATTTAGAATTGAAAATTGACTTTGATACATATCATATACTTTTGTAATGATATCATATTATTTAACTTGTAATTTTGGTGTTATCAATAAATGATTTGTATTTGTTAAGTTCTTACTTGTGTAATTTCTTAGAATCGGTTGCCTGGAAAATATCGTGATATGGTCGCCAGTTAAGGCACTAGCTTTTAAGTTCTTTATGTGTTGTCTGTAATTTTATTTTATTGTAAGTGTTTTAGTAAAGGGTTTATCTATCTATCTATATACTTACCAGAGAACAATGTGCCCATCATGCTGGCAGTATTACCGCGTTGTTATGCTGATTTGTTGTGTCAAGCATTTTACACGCTTGAAAGATTTTTTATATCAATTGTAAATTATATAGCGTTGCTATACAAAGAGGCAACTCGGCTGGCATTTTAGGTACTCTTCTCACTGGCACTGGTTTATTAGATTAGATATACTTTTAATTTAATTAATTTTTGATTAGATTTACATTAAGTATTATTCAATTTGTAATGATTAATTTATCCGTCTATAACATTTTTGATGTAAAAAAATAAATAAATATGCAAATCATTTGTAATTAACTTATCTACTGATCGATAAAGGTAATGTTTGCTTTTGGTTGTTGAATTATTGTAAATTATATATTATATCTTCTTATATATAAAATTTCCGTGTCACAGTGTTTGTTACCGTACTCCTCTGAAACGGCCTGACCGATTTTTACCAAATTTTATATGCGTATTCAGTAGGTCTGAGAATCGGCTACTATCTATTTTTCATACACCTTAGTGAGACAAAACAACGTTTGTCGGATCAGCTAGTTAATTTATAAATATGTATGTAGCTATAATTTCATTCAAAACAGCGTGCGATTCAATTTTTACGAGTAGAAGCAACAGTTACAAGTTACTTAGTTACTGTAGTAGCCCCATCCAAAAGCCAATTTTCATAACAAACATTTTTCTAAGAAACCATCTATGGTATAGATTTCAAAGGTTTGATATTATAATAAGGGATGAATCGGTAAAATGGCCTGCAAAAATGTACTTTGGAAATGGATATTAATTTTAGTAAAAGGAATGAAGGATTCCCTTTCGTTGGTTTGTTTGAATATTTTATTGATAAAACGGTTCTTTTAGGGTTGTTTTACCCGAAGGGTAACAATTATAGAGTCCTACTACTAAGGCTCCGCAGTCCATTTCCGTCTGTCCATCTAAGTGTAATGAAGCGAAAGATTGAAAAACTGGGGTTGTGGTTAGAATCTTAATTTACAACATATATTTCGACCCATGAAAATTAAGCGACACACCGTTTGCGCGTGTTTTTCTAGTGGCGCCATCTAGTATGAAACTTAAGAACTATCTATTGAACCATATTGCACCGAACACTTAGCGCACGATTACATTAAATACCTAAGAAGTATACTTGTGATATTTACTAGTTCCCACTTAGTAAGTCTACTCAGATTACACATATTATGAACCCAACTGTGTACACTAAACTACCTCGCAATGTTATTGAAGCACCAAGTTTTGGTAGCTTTAAAGCTAGGCTTAAACACTGGCTTTTCGAGGAAACTCTCTAAGAAATTTATGAATTTGCAAATTTACAAAATTAACTAAACATTGATAATGAAATTTTATTTAAATTAATTTCTTTTTGTTCGTAAGTTGTACATTATCACTATCATTATCAGATCATAGCGGAAGTACACTCAATATATTTTTTTTCTTCTATTTACAATAGATTTCCGCAAAGTAACGCCTGAACAGATAAAGGTTATGTAAATTATATGTATTCTATAATTATTTTTGCTATATGATGTGTACAATATTTATAACAAATAAATATGACTGTGATATTCTGATTATGGGACATATAAGTCTATTGGTACAAGTAGTGGTAAGTCTTTTTACTTTCATAAATATAATGTACTCGTACTTCGTCACTTTACACACGAATACTTAAAAATGATCTTTCTCAAACGGTTTTCTCAGTGACCTTTAGAATGGAGCAATTTAAAAGTCAATAGATATTTTCATGGTTAGCCACATAAAATATGTGTGTTACAAGTATCCTCAAACTATGGTTACTACCCTAACTTATCTACCTTAAACTAGTCTTAGCCTGCATGCTATAAATGGTATTGAAAGAAAAGTACTTCTTATAATTCAAGATACATATTATAACTTGTATACGTATTTTTAATTAAGGACAGCTCAGATCAACGTGCAGAACCGCAGAGCGTAGGTTTGATCCTTGACAATAAAAAAAACTTTAGCTTTCGGACGGAAAACATCGTGAGGAAATAATACCACGGTGGCATAGCATATTAAAGCTTGCTTGGTTAGCGACCACAACCAAGATTAACAAATATGTTTGGCGACATATTTCGATTACACATGATAGTGATAAGGCTCTTTGAGAGCCAGTCATTCCAGAATAGACATACTCCACTTTCGGCTTGCTCCACTGTCGTTGACTCGCATAAATACGCGCCTAGCTGATCAGATAATATACCTTTTCAAAATCACAATCAAAATCTAATCATTTATTCACAGAATACATCAATTAAAAGATGTTTCATGTGATTAAAATATATAAAGTTAGCTTTATACGAGGGTAAATCAAAAAGTTCTTAGAAGTGCATATATATGAAACCTTTTTGGATCAAGTTCGATATTCAAATTAAAGAGTGTCTATCACACTATATTTATGCAGACTGTCACTTGTTTTTGTCAGTTCGTTCGCATGTAATAATTTTTTTTGTGCAACGAGTTGCTAAAAAGTTAAAATTATGGATAAAAGTGAGTTACGTGCGGTGATAAAATATCTCAGTTTGAAAAAAATGTCTATGAAGGAAATTTTTTTGGACATTCAGCAGACATTAGGGGGTGATGCTGTATCCTATTTTACGGTTGCGTACTGGGTGGCTGAATTTAAAAGAGGTAGATCAAGCTGTAAAGATGACCCGCGTTCTGGGCGGCCTTCAAGCTCCGTTACAGAAGAAAATGTCAAAAAGGTTGAGAATCTGGTTTTGGAAGACAGAAGAATGACTATAAAACATATAGCTGAGATCCTAAAGATATCTTTTGGTAGCGTTCAATCCATTTTAATTGATTCACTGGGGTTCAAAAAAGTGTCTGCAAGACGGGTGCCACGAATGTTAACAGACGAAAACAAAAAGCGACGTTTGGAAATTTCCAAGCGTAATCTCGAAATGTTCCAGCGTGATTCGGATAATTTTTGCCATCGTCTTGTCATCATGGATGAAACGTGGGTCCACCATTTTGATCCTGAAACTAAAAGACAAAGCATGTCTTACTATAATATATTTATGTTGGCATAATATACATAAAAATATAGATAAACTCCGTTACCTGAAAGCTCTTACCAAAAACAGACTAAAAAATTCTAAAAACGTATTTCGTGAAACCACTCTTCGGTTTTTACGAGTAAAAGGCTAGATAATTTAAATACAGGACCCAAAATTGAAAGGTTGCCTTTTGATCCTAATTGGAATCACTCTTATTTTAGAGATTCTCAAATTTCAGTGAAATTCTCTTCACATTCGGCCGACTGAGCTGTGTGGGTGGAGCCACTTGGTGGGATAAATTGTTTAAAGTGATTTTGATTTTAAAACTTCTTTATTCACGTAATAATAATAAACATAACATACAAAGTTAAGCATAGCCTACAATATGTACAAACATAATTTCTAGAATACTTATCAGGCTAAACACCTCTTAAAAGTTTTTAATATCTTAATGTTAGTTATAAAAGTCGATTGATTATCATATTTATACAGTACTAAGCAGCATACATAATTCTAAAAAATAAATCAATTAACTTATTGTACCAAGTTCATTTTTAAAAAGGTAAAATTAAATTATGTTAATAGGAAGTAGTAAGATATTAAATTTATTAAAAAGCAATAGGTAATGCCTTAAATTAATTTGATCTAGTATCTATATTATGTTTGGTAAGTTTTTTTTTCTGTTTAAAGTCTCTGCTTGAATCATCATACATTTACTTCCATTAAATAACAAATACTGGTATTTTTACAAGATTTATCAAAATAATGTAATGAAAAGTCCGCAATGGTATGTATACTCGTATGTTTTTCTGAAGTGTATTTAGTATTGCACCCGTGCTAAGCCGGGGCAGATCGCCAGTAATGAAATAAAAGAAATTTGAATTTGTACTCCGCGGTATTTACAATTCCATTCCAAATACATATGTTTAAGCTTAATTTGGTTAGATTGATTGCCCGTTTTATGTTTAGGTTCGTTAGTAAAAATCTAATTAAAGTAACACATTGATTACGCCGCACGTGTTTTATTTTATTTTTCGTTTCAATCAGGTGGGTTCTTTATTTGATTGGCTTGATTAAATGACCTAAAATGTAGGGAAATAAATTGAATTTTATAAAACAAAATACCCTTCGCCTGAGATAGGTACTTGGTTGGTCTGACTTAGTTTTATTCTATAATATAGAATAGTTCTATGGCTCCCGTTCACACATTGTTATTTTTAAGTATAATAATATGATTTTTAGTTTCTTGGTACTTTTCTGTTCATTTGCTACCATAGGTAGCAACAAATTTGACATAATATGCTATTTATCGTCTTAATTCTTTCATTCAGAAGCATGCTTCCGCTAATTTTGGCTCAGCGCTACACAAACAACTTATAAGTTTAAATATTCTTTTCTATTAAGTTACGAGTATATCCTGTTTCATTAAGAGTGACTATAATAAATATTTCATTATAATAAGATAATACAACACAATACAATACAAGAATAGTTTATTGTACACCAAAAACAAAAACATAACAAAAACAAAGCAGATTCTGCAATTTCGTTACACAATAGGCGGCCTTATTGCTTGTAGCATTTTCTTCCAGGCCACCTTTAATAGATAATGTAATGAAAGTACACTTAATCAGTAATAAGATCTAGTGATAATGTAAAGCAGGTTTTAAATTGCATTCGATATATTAGAACTTACTATTGCTACCATATAATTCAGTAGCCTCCAAATCAAACTACCCAAACACAACAGGTATCCGAATTCCCGTAAATGAAGGCTTTCACCCGAGGCTGTACAAATAATAAATTAACCAAAACGGCACAGCCTAATCGCTGCAATCATTCTTCCATACAGTGCTAGTTTGCATGACAACAAGTCCTTTAATCGAATCGAAGGTAAACCACTTAACCAAATTAGGGTGAGTGCTTTAACCTTACTAGTTGAGTGTTTGGGAGTAGGTAATCTGCAGAGTAACGATTTTTTTTAATTATAGCATCATTGACGTTTTTTGTTTGAGTAGTCGTGGCAGTAAGGTTGGAAAAATACAGCAAAAGAAATTAAGAATACGTCGCTTTTTTGTTTACAAATAAAATGAAACTCCTGTTTTGACACAACCGACAGAAAGACAAAATTTTGTCGCCCACTACTTAATGATAATAATAATGTTAATTATAATGACTAATGTGATACTTAATAGTGGTTAATAATGACTAATGCATTTGTAAACCATACTTGTAAATATATATAAAAAAATACTTTCGTGAGTAGATATTATAGCAGTAACGTAACACATAACAGTTTCACTAAATAAAGAATTTATTATATTGCCATATGCAGGCATAGCATTTTCATGGTTTGCGAAGAGGATATTGGACAGAAACTAGACAGTAAAGAAAAAAAACTAAAGACTCATTATGAATTATTTAAATTTTTCTCTGCCAGTTAGGTCCAGTTAATAACATAAACGTAAATAATAACACCATTTAACATCAAGACCAACAGCCAACAAATTTAGTTTATCACAAAGATGTTGACCGTACCGGGAATCGAACTCGGGACCCTCTGGTTGTCTCTCCAGCATGGTAGCTATTACGTCATCAAGGTCATTACGTGACATCAAATAAATAACGATCAAGAAATTGTTACATTTCTCTGTCACATTATCTACTCGCGTAAGAAGCTTGTATATTCAGGGATCAAAAATCCGACCCAAGATAATCTAATTGTAAGTCTAAATAAAAAAACGTAGCTTAGTTACTTTTATAGCTAAATTCGGTGACGTTGTGTATAATTTTGTAATTTTTGAAAAAAATATTGTGTTAACATGGACTAACACAACAAAAACATGGAAAACAGGTAATTGAAGGGTAAATTTTTACTATTAAATTTTTGATAATACTTAATAAATTTGCGCTTGGTCACAATTTACCTGATATTAATCATTGTCATGTTTTAAGGTTTTTTCGTCAGACTTTTTTTAGTGAAGTAAAAAGTAAAAGTAAAAAGCCTTTATTCTACTGCATTACATTTTATATGTAAATATGTACTCGTATCATGTTAAATATTAACCAGCCGTGAGTGAAATGTGTCCTATATAAAAAAAAATCAATTACACAAACAAAAACGATGGATAACCAAACTTTTTGTTTAAATGTGTTCTATTATTTATTTAGTATAGTTTTTTTATTATATTATTTAGTGCAGTGTCCCAGTTTAGTGAGACTAGGCTGTTGAAATCTAATCCCACAAGCAGCGGCAGAGGCTCAAGTACCTATTTGTCTGTCACAGGCCTCTGTAGAGGGTCACCGCCCAGTAGTCGAGTTTATTTGTCCTGTCCTGGTCAGTAGTGATGGAAAGACGATGGTTTAATCGAATAAAAAAACAATTGGCTTATTCAATTTTGATGACGAACATAATATTTTAATATTTTTCTGTAAAGAACACAAAAGTGTTATCAATAATACTCTGTTTTCAAGAATATGTGGTAAAGATAATCTGCTAAGAAGAAAAACTACAGCAAATTCTACGCTTCTCGACCTATATTACCATATTGAAAAATGGTTTTCTGTTCTTCCGGTTTATATATCGCATAAACATTATTTATACACGTATGTAGTATGTACTTTTTCTCGTTGTAATCTCATATGTATATTGTATATGCTAGGTCATCATATTTGTTAAAAAGTTTAGTGAATAAATAAAAATTAGGACATTTCAAACACGGCTGGTTAGCCCCATAGCCGAACCATTTATAATTTGTTTTATGGTACGCAACTGTCATAGTACATATATAACATAGAAAAATACTTTATATAGATACATATTTAACACCCAGACCGACAGCCAACAAATTTAATTCATCACAAACATGTAGATCTTGTCGAGAATCGAACCCGGGACCCTCTGCTTGGCAGTCCGAAGTCGTATTTACAGTTCGAAACAGTACCATCTTTCGTAAAATATGTAGCAGCCATTACGGGTACATTGTAAAACTGTAAGGGCCAACCGACAGGCCCTTGGTTAGTTGTGTTTGCGATCTCAGTTAGACAAACTATGTTCCCTGTGAGGTTTGCGGACCACTTGGTGGGGTTAATGTTTATCGCATTGCGTACTACGTTACGTTCTAGTGTCGTAGTTTTGGGATTCAGGCGAAAACTTCATTTAGCCTATTACATGAAGCTACAAAATCTTGATGTAAAAATTAATTAATTAAAAAAAGTGCGAGATGGATTCGCGCACGAAGGGTTCCGTACCATTGTTGTATGGGAGCCCCCTTAAATATTTATTTTACTTAATTTTTTTATTAGATTTGATAGTTAATTATAAATGTAAATAATGTTATTGATATAATATAGCAAAAAAAGGGAAAAAAGACATATTTATTGAACGGAGACCCCCCTTAATATTTTATTTTTAGTATTTGTTGTTATCTCTGAGATACAACCTGGAGACAGACAGACAGCGGAGGCTTAGTAGGGTTCCGGTTTTGTGCGGAACCCAAAAAACCTGATAAAACGGTATCTTCGCTCACAAATCAGAATATGCAAATCCTCGTTGACATAACGGCCATTGAAAAATATATCTCCACTTTGATTTGTGTGCGTCAATCCGTCCGTATTGAGTGTCAACCCTGTTTCAAACAAATTTTATAGCCCTTCAAAGGGGTAAAGGGATCAAATAAGGGTGGATTCACAAATTGCCAACGTTGCAACCGACTTTTATGAAATTACTAGTTGGTATTTCATTTTTTTCGGTTTTTAGAGTCAAAAAAATTTAATACAGAAGGTTCCGGGTTCGATTCCCGGCCCGGTCAACATCTTTGTGCTTGACTAAATTTGTTGGCTGTGGGTCTGGGTGTTAAATATGTATGTTTATTAAATATATATGTATGTTCGTTTGTATACGTAGTATTATATCAGTTGTGTTAGCTACCACAACACAAACTAGAAATGGTTCAGTATGGGGTTAACCAGCCACACCAAACACCAAGTATTGGTTCAGACAGAATAAATTCAATGAAAAACTTAATTAACAATTTTTACTAACATTATAAAAGCAAAGGTTTGTGTGTATGCTTGTAACTTATTCACTGTCGAACGGCTGTACTGATACCGATGAAATTTGATATGAAGATTTGAGCCCTGATTTAACACAGCCATGTGATGATGCAATTGCATATTTCACGTTCTTATGAAAAATTCATAAAAAATAAATTCATTCATAAATAAAATAAATAAATAAATATTAGGACACATTTCACACACGGCTGGCTAACTCCATACCGAACCATTTCTAGTGTGTTATGGTAGCTAAAACAACTGATATACTACATATACATACATGTTTTATACATAGATACATATTTAACACGCAGACCCACTGCCAACAAATTTGGTTAAGCACAAAGATGTTGGCCGTGCCGGGAATCGAGCCCGAAACCTTCTGATTGGTAGTCCACACGTTTCACATCCACACAAAAATAAATAAATACCTAGTACTGCAAATTATTTGTTCAGCTACTCACAAAAATATGAAGGTAGTTTTACTCCAAGCCGGGCCGGGTTCTCTCACAATGCGTTCCTTCATAAAGCTCCCTTTACAATCATTCAGCGCACGAGGCAGGTCGTAACTTATTCGTATTTTTCGAGTGTGCTCAAGTGGTTTAACCTTTCCTTGGAACACAATAAAACGCAGTCACTCGGCCCGCCCGACGCTCATAAAAGCAACACCTTTTGTTAGGGCCTCTTCCATTCTGCTTCTAGATCTGGCATTCTTTCTCAGCGGTGGTTCTCATGGTGATGATGATAATTAATGTTTTAACAACAACAACTAACCCCTGACGCAAAATTTTGTGGGATTTGACAATTATCATAGTTAATAAATAAATACAGAAATATAAGCACACATTCTTCTTCTTCAGTCTTCTCCCTTCCTCCTTATTGAGGAGGTTTGGGCACTGCCCTCATGGATTCCATCTTTGGCAGGGTTGGGCGCTGAGTCCGCTAAACTTAGGGGAGTTGTGTCAGGGTGCGAGACTGCGAAAGACCGCGTCTCAAGCACACCTGGGTCCGATATGGTTCCGTTGGCCTACCTTGGCTTTGTGGTTCTCCTGAGAGACATAGTTTCCCTTGTTGCCGCCTAGAACATTAGAACAAATTTCACACACGGCTGGTTAACCCCATACTATACCATTAGAAATCGAACCCTCAGTCCCGGGTTAGTGTATTGTACCTACGTATATTTCTAATCGGGCCATTACGGCTATCTTGTAAGTATTTTTACACAACATAGCTTAAGCTAAGCTATGTTTGATGACACACTTTTTTATAACAAACAAAAAAGTAAATTATTTTGATTTTGATTTTGCGACGGTGGTCAAAATACGATTATGAAAAATATGCAATGAATATCTGATTCTTTAGCTTGATTGAAATAATATTATTGTGACTGTAAAACTTGTATTTTTCATTTAATTTAATTAAGATTGCATTAATACAAGTATAATTTTGATCAAAATACCTACTAACATTTATTTTGACGGGAAAGTTCAATTGTAACACTACAATTAAAAATGTATTTGTTTTGTTCCAAAAAGTCGCGTAGGTGTAACAAACTTTTTACAGTTTTCAAGATAGGGGTCTTGAAAAGGTAAAGCCTCTTCTGTAGCTGTAAATGTTGCCAGATGGGCGGCTCGTGTTTTGTGTTACGCTTTATGTCTGGTTTTGTAGATCGGCTTCTTTCGTACAATGTTCTAGAAGACACTGTAATTTTCACAACACTTTGCTGATATTTATATTTGCGATCTTTATTTTAATTTATAGTGTTGATTACTAATTTCTACCACTGTAAGAGATAACTTGGGATCTGGAAAAAGTAATTAATGCTTTTTATCATCATTATCAGCCCGTAGTCGCCCACTGCTGAGCATAGGCCTCTCTTCTTGTACGCCAGTCATCTCGGTTTTGCGCTGCTCTCATCCATGTCCTTCCTGTGATGTTACGGATGTCGTCGACCCAGCGTGTTAATGGTCGATAGACGCTTCTTCAAATGCTTTTTATAGGTTTGGAAAAAACACTGAAAATGGTTTTATTTTATTTTTATTTTTTTCATTTTATTTATTAAAAGCTGCGCCCTGCACTGTTATCCGCGTTAATCTGGGATAAAAAGTAATCTTAGTGCCTAAGTCCAAGGTCTAACCTATCTTCATTCTGAATTTCATCAAAATCTGTAAAGCCGTTTGAGCGTGAAGAAGTAAAAAACATACACGCAAACTTTCGCAATTATAATATTGGATGGCTTGGATGACTCAGTATATGCTAATCAAAAGCACCACAAAAGACTAGCGTATTGCAAATTTCATAATTGGACAAGCATCAAAATACTGGACAAAATACTGGTATAATTCTAGATCAGCTTTTCAGCATTGATATTAAATGCAATAATGCTGCCAGCACGCTCTCATCAGGACGCTGCCTTCTAATAGTGGGTTTTTCCTTCAACTTATATATTTACAAAACCCTTAATACAAATTCACTTACTTTTTGTTCTAAGTCAGTCTGTTGTAATATAAAAGAAATACGATACTTCAAACCTCCAAAGTCTCACTTTTAAATATAATCTCTTAAACAAAAAAAAAAAACAGAAATAATGATCAAAACAGAAACAAACTTAGCAAAGCGGTTTACAACGCAGACCTTTATAATTATAGCCGAGAGCTTGGTACAAAGGAATTAAATTCAGTCAGTAGTTATGTAAGCGAGGCAGGCTCAGGATACCTCATTATCTTTCACACAGTTCGTTTGAGCTTTCGCCAGCTGCCGCGACTGTCTTGATCTGACATTGTAATATAGGTCCTTACACATGAAATTGGTGTTTTTCGTACTGGCCACTTTAATCACAAATTTCTCCTCTTTGGTAAGGAATTCCAAATTCAAATTTGTACAGCTATAGACTCATGTATTTGTGCTTCGATGATCGTCATTCATTTGTTTTTTTTCTTCTGTTTTTTTTTCTGTTTACGTCACTCATTTTACAAAATGGAAAACTTAAAAAATCACATTATTTACGAGTACGAGTTCCGCCGTGGCACTAGTGCTGCGGAAATAACTCGACCTCTAGCATAGGGTCATATAAACAAAACAAAAATACAGTAAATCGAAATCTCAAAGTGTCGCAGAAGCCGATTAATTTCGACCTTCCTTGTGAGGAGTGCATAACTTAGGAATTTCTTCCTGACTCTCTGTTTCCTGGGTACCATCTGGGGGTCCAAATCTAGAGTTAATAGGTATTTTCTAGGTAAGCGTGTAACATCGTAGACCATATTATTAACACCAGACAAGCTGTAGTCAAACGCAAACCATTATATAAAAAAAAATCATAAACAACTTCAGAAGCCCTTCGAAATGAATTAAAGTCTAACTGATTTAACCATGGTTTTGCTTTTGCAAAGCCACGGTTTAATTAAATATCAAAAGATGTTAAATATCTTTTGCACAAATATTAAAATAGGCACATTATAAACAAAATAAAAGCTTTGTAACAAGGCTAAACACAGCGTCCAAACTATTGATCCTGGTTTACATCACATTATACAAAATGCTAAAAAATTTGTATATTAAGGTCAATCTTCTACTGGCTTTTAGACTAAGCTTGGTAAGTATAGTTTTAAGTAAGTTTTTTGTTTTCTTTTGTAATTTGTACGCATAATCTTCTTGTAATAAATATTCTTTATTCTTTTTCTTCTTATTCTTAAGCATAATATATTATTTTTGATTCACAACCCAGTCAGTCGCTTCCCTGCACAAGTTCGTTAAAGCTAGTCGTACACTGGGGGACGATCTATGTAATGGGCCTAAATATTTTGGCCCCACAGTTATGGCGATGCGGACTAGTTTATATCTATTTTGTAGCCTTGTAATGTTGTAATTGGAAGGTTATTGTTACTCCTACGCAGCGGGGAAACGTTATGGCTGTGTTTGTTAGTTTGAAGGTCTATTTTTGTTTAGGGAATAACTTGAAGTTTTGTTGATTATTTTCACTGTAGTCAGCCTTAGCCATACATTAAATGAATCTTTGGGTTTAAATTTTTATCCTTAAGATCAATTTTTATACATTTTGCATGGTAGTAGGCATTTTCTAGCGCTCGCCAGTCTAGCTACCAGTTTCAAGTAGAAAAATCTGTCGTCAAACACCTGTTGGTGTGTTGCGCATCCTCGAGAATCAGTTATTCAAGACAAGACATGCTCCATATTAGGCAAGAATGATGCTATTTTTTTTATGATGGAATAGGCAAGCGCTTGATCTAGGGTGGAACGCGCTTGCCTAGAAGAAACTGATTTACTCTGGCCTAGAAGACAGTGATGTTATAGTTCAGAGGGAACAGGGATTCCACAGTTTAATGGTCCTCACAATATATGTGGAAGCGATACGCTTCGTGCGGATTAGTAGTATTAATAGATAAATCCCTAAATATGTACAACAAATTCGTTATTAAAATTCTTCTGCAAACTGAGAATCTAAGTAATTACTCATACAGCTTTCATACTACGTATATAAGCCTTCGACAGGGTATGGCACGATGGCCTTATAAGCAAGCTTTCATCGTATGGCCTGCCCGCTGGTTTCTGTGTGTGGATATCAGATTTCCTGAGGGGCAGATCCATTCGAGTGGTCATTGATGGCTGCTCGTCAGATCTAATGGCAATCAACGCCGGTGTCCCCCAGGGGTCAGTACTCTCTGCAACATTGTTTTTGCTGCATATAAATGATCTGCTGATGCCCGGAACCTTTGGGTACGCAGACGACAGCACTGTTGTAGAGAGTTACATGTCCACCGCTAGAGCCAGCGCGGCCGAAATCCAGGCGCATAGAGAGGCCATGATTGGTCGCATTAACCTAGCCCTCAAGGCTGTCTCCGATTGGGGCGATGCCAATTTGGTTAGTTTTAATGCGTCAAAAACACAAGCGTGTCTATTCTCCGCAAAAAAGAGGCCTTTTGATCTGACCCCCACTTTCCGAAATGTTGCCGTACCGATTACCGACCACCTGGAGCTTCTTGGCGTAACCTTGACTCCAACCCTCAACTTTGGTTCGTATATTGAGTCGAAAGCTCAATTAGCGGCCAAAAAGCTGGGCGTGCTCTCAAAGGTGCGACGGTACTTCACACCGGAACAGCTGCTGACTCTGTATCAGGCTCAAGTTCGGTCGTGTATGGAGTATTGTTCGCACCTTTGGGATGGCTCTGCTAAGTATCAGCTTCAGGCGTTGGAGTCGATTGAGAACCGGGCCAAGAAGCTCATAGGTAATGAGTCCATGTGCAACGCGAGGCTTCAAAGTTTGGAGCATCGCCGCAATGTTGCGAGTCTGTCGGTTTTCTATCGGTTGCATTTCGGAGAGTGCGCGTCTGAATTACATCAGCTAATTCCTCCGGCCCCTTTCCATTATCGGACGAGCAGGGAGACGGCTAGGAGGCACCGCTATACAGTTGAAGTTCCAAAAATCCGTACGAAGCGTTTCGCTTCCACATTTATTGTGCGGACCATTAAACTGTGGAACTCATTGCCGGAATCCCTGTTCCCTCTGAACTATAACCTTACTGTCTTCAAGGCGAGAGTGAATCGGTTTCTTCTAGGCAAGCGCGCTCCACCCTAGATCGCAACATCACTTAACATCAGGTGAGTTTCGATCAAGCGCTTGCCTATCCATCATAAAAAAAAAAAAAAAAAAAAAAAAAAATACTACGTATATTTATTATTTTGTTTCTCAATCGTATTTCCCAATATTTTAATAGCGTTAATATTATTATGTCTAATGCTAATAAAAGTTAATGCATGAATTTATAAAACGTATTATTTTGAATACCAATTTAATCCAACTAAGTTTAAATAGAAACCCTCCGCTGTAAAAATAAGCACAACTTGCATAATTCACAATAGTACAAGTAGTTATCTCCTAACTCCTCCATTTCGAATTAAAACTTTCAACCGCAGCGTTTACAGATTTCTTAATCACGCTACCAGCAGATTGCGTAGTTTTTCTTGCCCAGTGTTGCCAGCCACAGTTTTATCTTGGATCTTTTTTCTCCCGAGTTTAAACCCGTTCACGCTTGACCTGTATTTCCAGCTGTCTCCAGTTTAAATAAAAGAAACTCTCTCAGAGGCTTGTTGACTTTGTGCTCAGTCGCCGCTGTAAACACATAGTTCAGTTTCTATTTAACATTTTAGAACGAGGGATTTTTATTTTTCTCGACTGCTATGCTTCGCTTGGTTGTGTTGGTAGCACTGAGGTTCGACGCGAGGCGTGTTTTGTTTGTTTTCAAAAGTAGAATATACGATGCCATTCGAACGGAAATATTGTTGGTTTGAAAAACGAATAGAAGTCTAACTCTGCTAGAAGTTTTACGAATCACTCAGTCTTAATTGTTTATTTTTACCGTCAATTATTATTCGTTATATTATTATCTGTGCAGTTAGTGATATAAAAAAGGTGATTTTCTGCCATTTTATAGCAAATAAACATTATTTTTATTTTATTCTTTTAATCTAATAGCAGTACTATTTGAATTAGGTTTTGGATGTTTTGCCAGGTTTTGGTACTTAACACAAAGTGTTAAGTTCATTTTCTGTTGTCTATTGTAGTCTTTATTTAACTTGACTGAATAAATTATAATTAGTTACATTTAATTTAATTTTAATATAAGTAATAATGTATATGTAAGTAATAAGCCTATTTTAAATCCAATGTAAATCTGAATGTAATGAATGACTTGCCAAATGCGACGAGATGTTGTAAGGTCAATAAATTATATTTTATCTTTATCTTGTTGTTAATATTATTGGATTTTTAGTTAGGACTGTTTATTGTGTTTATTTATGTACCATATAATGTAATGACTAAATTTAAATAAGAATAAGTTTTAGTAACATTTAATGTTTTGCATGCCTTATTAGGCTAAAACATGGTGAGATTTAGCATCATTACATTATTTTCCATTATTATGTATTACCCGTGTTTTGCAAAATAAATTATTTTGTATCTTTCGTTTTTCTTGTACTAGTCATAGTACCGAGACCAGGTAAAGACTTATATATTCAAATATGTTTAACAGTGTTTATTATTTGTGTGCGCAGGCGCAGCGAGTGATGCGGAGTGTGTGCGCGGCGCGCGCGCATCATGTAACGCAGTAACATGCGGCCGAGCAACTTCGTCGTCTACATCACCGGCCTTCTGTGGCTCAATCTCACACACGCTAAGATCGGTACGTGTCTTTACACTTGAACCGAGCCTAACAAAACTCCCCCAGTAAATAAATTCTGAGGGGCCCGTCTAGGCCTCCTTGGTAATCAAAAACAGTTAAAGTAATTGAGAAATTCAGATTCAAATTAAAAATTTTTATTACAGCAAAAATATTACAGATAATTACAAATAATTACAAAATATATCAAAGAAAACAAATATTATAAAAATGAACATTAATAATGATTTGATATGGCGACCAGCACTTACACTGAGAACTAGACTCGAATTGTTACAAGAGAAAAAATAAGCTACCAAAACAATGTCAAAGTTACATTCTTTTGGGTTACCTTTCATACTCTAAATCGACTTCGGCAGGGCTATTTAGGTAATTGATTGCATTCGACAATTTTCTTCGAAAAGTGACGTCTTTTGTAATCGGATACAACAATTGTTATACAGATAATCAGAATCGGACATTATTGACATTTCATTCAGATATGCAGTCTATGTTTTTCAAATAATAATTCAATTTCAAATAACAAATTGCGCGCGGATGCAAATATACGATTTTAGAAAAGGAGCCCAAGTGAACCTGTCATCCGCGATCCGTGATAGATCAGTTCTATTTACGAAGTAAACTTTTTTACTTTCTATGCCAAGCTGAGAGTAAAGATACTTTTTATACGACGAGTATTTAAAGCTTTGTCATCAAAAAATAAACGCATTAGTACTACAAAATATTATTATTTAATCTGATATTATTACTCACTTTTCTTAAAAAAAACATCTACTATGGTTAAATTTCTACTTTTGTAACATGCTTCGTAAACTAACCTCCGTTAGTCTATGACACTTTTTTATGACACTTTTAGAAGAAAATTGTCGAATGTATTCGAAGATTACCTGAATAGCTTTGCTGGCTAACGACTAGCACGAGACCTGAAGGTTCATTATTATTTTTGTGTACCTTTACGTCAGTAAATGTTTTTTGTATATATAGTTATACTAAAATAATACTTATACCACTTTAATAAATTACTTCCTATTTGATAAACACATAGCAACCCTTAGTACGTCATTTCCCTTTGATGTCCATCACGACCTTATCACATAACATAAAATAATTAAAATCAAAGAGTGTTTTAATTGATTTTTCGGAGCCGTTTTGGGACTTCCAGGGCCGAATTTATGTTTAATCCAAATCTGAAAAGGTCCAATCCCTTGACAGATTTCAATTATAAAGCATTGAATGAAAATCAGCGAATAAAATTTCTGCTTATCAAAAGTTTGTTTGGTTTTCAATGGCAGCGATAATTATTTTGAAATATTAAATATCTTTGGAAATACAAAGTGGAAAAACTAGTTTAGTCGGTAAACTAGAAATTGGAGCCGTTTTGGGCTTTGATGATGAATGAATAGATGAATGAGTCAGGACTAAGATTTTTATGAGTACTATAGATTGAGGTTTTTATTTTTTTTGCCATTTTGTGGCTGCGATTTCTTGAACTGATTTTAATGAATCAAAGCAAAAAATACTCCACATACACCTTTCAAACAAAAGAAGCTGATTTTTTTTTGTTTGGGAGTTACGATACCACACACAAATATACCAAACACATGCAGTCACGTCAAACTTTTAACTACCCTTCATTTTAGCGTCACTGGTTAATACACCATTATGTAACTGATACCCAATTGATAAAGTTCTATTTCTTTTTGATGATTTTATTGATGGTCAGATCACTTTAGTTAGCCGGCTAGCTAAACTGATCTGACGCGAAATTCGAAGTTAAGCAACAGTCGATGCGATGTTTGGATGGGTGACCATGCATAAGACTGTCGTGTTTAAAGTGTAATTTTCGTCTGGGTGCTACCGTGGATCGGATGACACGTTCAATTGTAGGTCCCGGCTGTAAGTCTAAGTACAAACATCAAAGGCCTTCGGGCGGTTTCAAAAATGTCGACATAAGAGTTTGGCCACTAAGTTCATACGAAGAACAAAAAGATTGTCGTCATCTTTGCGTGTTATTATATATGTTATCTAAATTAATATTTTTTAATATCTTCGTAATTGTCGTATGTATTTGACAGTTAATTTTATCATCTTTTTACCGCAACGCAACGCAAAATTACTTCCAAACTACGGGCTTTATCAAAATGGAAACTGTAATGTTATTTTAAAAGATAATATATTATGAAAGAGAGAGAGGTAAATGAGAACATCAAAATATAATATTGGGACACATTTCACACACGGCTGGTTAGCCCCATACTAAACCATTTCTAGTTTTTGTATTATGGTTGCTAACACAACTGATATACTACATATACGTACACACATAGTTTATATGGATTCACATTTAACACCCAGACAGACCCACAGCCAACAGATTTAGCTAATAGAGTTTTATTTATCGCAAGTTTCTTAAAGTCCTTCGTAATATTTTTTTCTCAAAGCCACCCTTACCCTTAGTCTACCCTTATTGTGTTTTAGTCAACCTACCTGTAAAGCTAATGCAATTATGATATAAATATTTACCCTCCCCAGCGTTAATTTACCCCAAACTTCCCCAATAATGAACATTTAAGCCGCATTATTTGTGCGTGTCCCGTTTTTAGGCAAAAATGTTAACGCTTTCGTATTGTTTCAGGGTACTTCTGGCACATCACAGATCTCCATTATGACCCTTTCCACAACTCTCCCGAGTTCCATAAAGGTAAGTTATATCTCCCGGGGGTTGGTAATTATATTTACTAAGTAAACCTTGAAAATTGTCTTCCGGATTCTAAAAATAAGGTTTCCGTGGCCGGTTGTCCTTGGCCGATCGATGGTTGCGATTGGTGTGCTAGGAATGTTATAGGCAGAAAGTTCGTATTATGTTTCGTAGCAACGAAAGCGCTAGCAAAAAATTTGGGTTTTTCTTAAAAAATGTTAGGTAAATTAATTTATTATTTACTATTTAGTAACGGTATTCAATTATTTCTATTGCTACTTTAATTAATTATAAATATAAATAATGTATTGAATAATAATGGAACCGAAAATCCGATCAATGGTTGCGATTGGTGTGCTAGGAATGTTTCAAGCAGAAAGTTATTATGTTTCGAAGAAACGAAAGCGTCTATGCTAGCAAATCAATTTAGGTTTTTCTTAAAAAATGTTAGGTAAATAAATTTATTATTTACTATTTAGTAACGGTATTCAATTGTTTCCATTGCTACTTATTAATTATAAATATAAATAATGTATCGAATAATAATGGAATCGAAAATCCAATCTATGGTTGCGATTGGTGTGCTAGGAATGTTTTAGGCAGAAAGTTCGTATTATGTTTCGTAGAAACGAAAGCTTTTAAGCTAGCAAAAATGTTAGGCTTTTTCTAAAAAAATGTAAGGTAAATAAATTCATTATTTACTATTTAGTAACAATTTTCGATGACGAAGTATTCAATTGTTCCTATTTCTACTTTTTTCTATAATATAAAAATAATTCGGGTTTTCCTTCCTGGCGCTATAACTCCAGAACGCGCAAACCGATTTCCACAGTTTTCCATTCGTTGGAAAGATCTTGGGCTCCGTGAGGTTTGTAGCAAACAAAATATAGGGAAAATTTGATATGCGATAAAAATCTAACTACACGCGGGTGAAGCCGCGAGCAACAGCTATTTATTATAAATAATGTATCTTACGCTATGACAAAATTTGTATAATCTAAACATCTAAAATCTATATAAAAAATAAATAAATTGAAAAGACTACGTCCAAACCTTGCCCAACTTTTTTACTTAGTTTATATTTTCAGAACGAAATAAAGCCATAATGCATTTTGTCGCTTTCACATAAATCGACGACATAACATAAATCGCAAGTCGAATCGGGTCATGGATTACAGAATGTTTAAAGATAGGCTTTTTCCCAGCAACAATTACTTGTTTCGCTTCTTCCTAAACTATTCAGCTCTGGACAGATTAGGTACTCGTAGAAGAAGTCTCACTTGTTAAACAAGACACGTGTAGTTACACGCACGAGTAAACGCATAAAGTTCTTAGCGAATATATCCGAATAACTTGATGTATCTGAAAAGAAAAAACATTAGATAAATTAATGTTTTTTCTTTTCATTCTTTTCTTTTCAATTTAAGATAAGCAAAGGAAACAATTTGAGGTGTGTTCCTCCAACCGACCACCACACCTCCACTACAACTCACACCAGTATGCATAATCTACCTTCCTACACACAACGAAATTTCTGACTGAGCTGAGACAAAAAACCTAACATAGATGTTTTTTGTTTCACAAAGTAACGCATTCAATAGGTTTCATAAATAACACCTGAGTAAATTGTTTGATAGAGTTAAATTAATAACACTGGTCTACAGCGGTTTCGTTGCCTTAATACGATAATGTTTTTCGATCTATTTACGCAAATAATTCATAAAACTATCAATAATTTTGTAAGATAAATAAAGGCTCCGATTTTTCCAAAACTGGTTATATTTCTTTAATAAGCTGTTAATTGTTTAATGTCAAATATTTAAATCTAACTAATTAAAATACATTGGTTGAACCAAATTCAAAACGTAAGCCTACGCGCGTTGTAAGTATCCGTTAATTTTAATTGTTTAAATTATATAATATCGATAAGCAAAAATCATGAAAATACGAGCACGTTGAGTAACTATCGTTAGTAAATTCGTAATCTGACCACTTGAAAACGTAAAATGCGCGATGTTATCCAGGGCAACAAAAACAATGTTTTTTTTAGCTTTGTAATTTTGTAAAGTCAAAGTTAAAGTCAATCATTTATTGCAGAATTAAATGTTATGTAACAATCTTTGCTTATAAAACACTTAATAAACCCATGGTCAGGGTGTAGCAATTTCCCCCCCGTGGGGCCCCGCATTGTCGAGGCGTCGGACCGGGGTTGTCCGGCGTCCATTGCACTTATGGTCCCCGAGGTGGTTGCGGTGCACTATGTGCACTGCAAGGGGACTCATCCCCAGAGAAGGAGCCTCGCAGGCTAGCCGAGGTGGGCGGGGTGGTTGGTGGGTTAATGCGAGAAGCGGAACCTCATCCTGCCCTTTCCGGTGAGGAGGTCATCGTGAGGTTTTAGTCGGTAGTGATGTCCTTTTGACATCGAGCCCGACATACCCCACCCACCTCCCGGGTGTGGTGGGCATGCGTAAATGCATTTCCTCGCGTAAAAAAAGGGTGTAGCAATTTAGATTTGGAGCGGGCCGATTTATATAATATCTGTATCTTTCTTTATATGTATCTTTATTTCTGCATCCTCCAGGCTGCAAGCACAGCCGAGGCAACAACGAGCACAGTCACCGTAACGGTCGGCACCGGGACCACACGTGCGACAGCTCCTGGGCCCTGATACAGAGTGCTGCCTCCTTCATGGCGAGCCGACATCCTGAGACTGTCGAGTTTATTCTATGGACTGGGTAAGTCAGGGATCAGAATACTAGAGAGGATTGCTGATATCCATACAATACTGCGTGGCGCGGGATTTTGCCTTAGTTACTTATGAAAGCCCGCCCTTGGGGATTTCCAAAGGGCAATGGAGCGCAGTGTCCTGGGTGTCAAATTGACAGACAGGATTCGGAATCTGCGCTCCAAAACAAAAATTACCAACGTAACCCAAAAGCCTGCACAGCTGAAATGGGATTGGGCGGGACATGTTTACCGAATGTCAGGTGACCGCTGGGCGAAGGTTTGTACTACTTGGGTACCGAACGCGAAACGACCTCGGGGTCGACCCAGACAAAAGTGGCGTAATGATCTGGACGAAAATGACACAAACTGGGCCACCAAAGCTGAAGAACGTGCTTTCTGGAAGGAGTGAGGCCTTTGCCCAGCAGTGGGACACAACAGGCTGAAAATGATAATAATAATACTTATGAAACCTAGATGGCGCTGCAATTCGAGCGTGCCCGCGCGTGCGTGCGTGCGCTGTAATTGCGTAAAATGTTGATAGTACTAGTTTATTAGAATGCGTGATCCAAGTGATGTGATTTCAAGAAAATACAAATAGATGGTGCTTAACAAAATTTTGAGGGGAAGGGTTGTTTGCATCAAAAAAAGTTATTTGTCAAATCAGAGTTAAGCCAAGTAAGAAAACGTCTTATAATGCATAAAAAAGACGATGTTTGAATGTGCATGCACAAAACTGTCGTTTTAGACTTGTCATTTTCATCTAGGCAACCGTGGTTCATATGACTCGGTAAATTGTAGGTCCTGGCTGCCTGTCTTAGTACAAGCAGTCGTTAAGCCAAGTCAGAGGCCTTCGGGCGGCTTGAAAACTCTCAACACTTGAGAGCTTCGCCATAAGAGGAAGTCTAATGTCGACGACCTTGTTGGCGTAATGGTTACCATGCTGGACTGTCAATCAGAAGGTTCCGGGTTCGATTCCCGGCACGGCCAAATCTTTGTGCTGAACTAAATTTGTTGGCTGTGGGTCTGGGTGTTACATATGTGTCTATATAAAATATGTATGTATATGTAGTATATCAGTTGTGTTAGCAACCATAGTACGAACTAGAAATGGTTCAGAATGGGGTTAGCCAGCCGTGTTATTAATACGATACGTTACGATACGATTTTTAACTGTTTATCTTTATTTTTAAATTTTTACTTTTCTGAACACCGTGTATAAAAATTGTACCTACTCTATTAGAGATATTAGATATTATGATATTAGACTTTGTGTCTGATAAAAAAGATTTTATTATTATAAATGTCTAATTAAAGTCTATATGTTCCACAGAGACATTCTATCTTCATCCATGGAGCATCTAAGCGAGGAGTTCAAGTTGGAAGCCGTTAGGAACGTGACAGATATCCTCGGCAGAACATTCAACAGTCAGTTCGTATTCCCAGCGCTGGGACACAACGACCCGCCACTGTCGAGGAGGCTGGTGGATATGTGGATGCACTGGTTACCCACTGAGGCACTCGTCACTTTTGAAACTGGTAAAAAATTAAACATTTTAGATTAAGTAATGTAAAGGTAGGTGAAAATTGGTATAACTGAGATGAAAATTCCAATTATAATATTACTTATAATTACTTTCTTTTGTTTTGAGGTCTGGAAGTTAAGAGATGTTTCAAAAACATAAGTGTATATTAGAACGCTGTTACTAGAATTAAGCATAACCATAGTACGAGTATGTTTTACAAATGGTGTTAAATTACAAAAAGACTCTGAATAATATTATACATATTAATATCGAATTGGAACAATTTTTGTTGCTTAGGTATTTGATTAGCTCACGAGCTAGTGACTCTCTGGCCTAAGGTGAATTAGTAATTAATTAGCTAGCTTAGCCTAGAATGCTTAAGGAGGCTGCCGGTGCACATATTAGTAACATATTTTTCTGCTTGAGGGTGGTTGGTGGCTAGTAGAAAATGCCTACTACCATGCTATGCTTTTATCACGGTGTTCTATTATTCTACTCGTATTAAAAAAAACACAGTCACTTTCACTACGAATTAAGGTGAAGATCTAAATCGTGATTTTACAGTTTTTCGTCACAAATCGCTTAGGGTAAAAATATCGAAGAATTGCTTAAAAGCCGTCTCACTTAGGTGGGGTCGGCAGCATATCTTCTTCTTCCACTCTTTTCTATCAGGCGTCATCTCCACATTCACTCCTTTGTCTCTCATTTTCTCATTCACACATTCCATCCATGTCTTCTTTGGTCAGCCTCTTGCTCTTCTTCCTTGCACTACCATATCCATACATCTCCTCCTCTTTACGCATCACATGCCCATACCACGCTGACTGTTTTTGTGAAAGTAATTCCTTTTATAATTTAAGCGAATATATGAATATGGAGCTTGCAGAATCGTTATTCATGTGTAAACAGTAGTACTTTAAATTTAATAGACACGAAAAACAAGTGCTAATGTGTGTGGTATTTAATGGGGTAGAATATTTATTTAATGAAATTTGTAAGTTTATTTAATTTTATTTATATAATGTTTTTAAGTATTAAGTAATTATTGTAGTATGACTTGCCTTTAACGTATGTTATTTAAGGCTAATAAAGTTCTGTATTTCTGTCTACTGTTTATTTTCTCACTCACTGGAGTTTTTTTTTTAGACTTCCTCAGGATTTGCCCTTATGAATCGTTAAAAATGCTAGGCTGCCTATTATATGAATTAAAAAAATGGTTGCCTGTAAAGTCGGTTTTACGGGCGAAGATTTTACGTGTCAACGTCTGCCGCGTGCTGCGCGCGCTGTTGTTCATAGTTGATCCGATCATAGTTGAGTGGGAGAGAGACGCAAGGCATTCGGCGGGCCTCTCTCTCGTTCGGTGACTCATCGTAACGTTACCGGGCGTTACACTTTTTCATAAGTGACTCCCAGCCGCAACCTAATTTAAGACGTTGTCACGTCAAAAAAACTCAAAGACTCAGTTGTAACTCTTGCTTTCTTACCCAGGTGGGTACTACACCATAGAGCAGTCGCACAGCAAGCTCCGGATCGTGGTGCTGAACAGCGTGGTGTGGGCGGGCGGCGCGGCGCGGACCGACGGGCCGCACCGGGGCCGCGCGCAGTGGGACTGGCTGGAACAGGTGCTCAGCAAGGCCAGGAGGAAAAAGGAAATGGTACGCAGCATCCCCATTCTTTTTTTAAACAAATAATACATTTATTTACCACTGAAAAAAACTTAAACATTAGTGTTGCATATACATGTTTGGTTATGACTTTATATTTTAATAAACATTATTACGATGTATATAGCTTCCACGACCTCGTTGGAAATGCTTACCATGCCAGACTGCCATCAGAAGGTCTCGGGTTCAATTCCCGACACGGCCAACATCTTTGTGCTGAACTAAATTTGTTGGCTGTCGGCTTGGGTGTTGAATATGTTTCTATATAAAATATGTATGTATGTGTATGTAGTATATCATTTGTGTAAGCAACCATAATACGAACTAGAAATGGTTCAGTATGGGGTTAACCAGCCGTGTGTGAAATGTGTCCTAGTAAAAAAAAACTGTTGGCGATGGACATGTGTATGTGTGCGTGAACTGGTATTAGTGTGCGTAAATATTAATTACCGCCGCTCGTCAATAGATTTAGCGACAGTAGGACGCTGCATCGCTTACAAAAACTATAATGTGCGTTTTTCACAATGCTACGATTCTTCCCCAGGTATATCTAGTAGCCCACGCTGGCCCGGGCGTGGAGGAACGTCATAACGCGGGCAGTTCCACAGCAGCCGGTGGCGGCGAGCTGACTCCCTCAGCCAACGCCAGGCTTCTCCACGTCATCAGGGCATTCAGTGACGTCATAGCCGGCCAGTTCTACGGACATCGTCACGCGGATACCTTCAGACTGGTTTACAGTGATGGTGAGATTTCATATACTTAGTCAGGTCATAAGTTCTGTCACATGTGTAATATGAGATAATTTAGACATGTTTAATATTTATGTAATCATTTATATATCAAAATGAACTTAATAAAACATAGATTCTTATGGTAATAAAGTTTATTCAAAATGACCCCCGCGATTACGAATACAGGCCTTCAATCTGCGCGGCCAGTCATCTATTGCGGCACGAACGAGGTCCATGTCAATATCGGCGGCTGCCTTAATCAAGGATGCCTTGAGTGACTCCAAAGCAGGAGGAGGCTTTGAGCAGGCCTTTTCCTCCAAGTGTTGCTATATCTTGTAATCTAACGGACTCAAATCTGGACTGGAGGAGGGCCAGTCTTCGTGCCGGATGAAGGCGATTTCACGCGCCGCCAGCCAGTCTTGTGTGCTTTTCGCTCTATGGGCTGGCGCAGAATCTTGTTGGAATACCCAGGGCCTGTTATTGATCATGGTATGAATAACAGGTTCCACAAGGTTCTTGAGGACTGTATTTTGATACACAACTGCATTCGTTTTTACGCCTTTCTCACAAAAATGTACCTCAGTTAAGCCCCAATAAGAGACTCCCAGCCAAACCATGATCGAGAATGGAAAATTACCTCGTTGGACACGCGGAATACGGTTGCTCGCTTCTTCACTGCTGTGTGTATACACCTTATCATTTTGTTTTTTGTAGCTCTCTTCAATGGTGAAAATTTTTTCATCCGAAAAAAGAATTTCCCGACGCTTTTTTCCTGCGTACCGCTTCAACAAAGCGCGGCATCTCTTCAGTATCAGGTCCATTAAACGAGCGTCCAAACGATGTTTTGTTTTTCTTCGATATGCCCTAAGCCCTAAGTCTTCATTTAACACCCTTTTCACCGTGGTCCTGCTTAACCCCATCTGAAGGGCCAACAGTTTCTGCTTACGTATGGGATTTCTTTGAATTCGCGCCTGCACAGCTTTTATCACTGCTGGAGTCCTAACAGAGCGAGGTCGACCACTTCTTGATCTGTCATCTACACTAGAGTCTTCATTGTATCGTTTTATGGTACGATAAATGAATCTTTTGGTTATATTCAAATTTTTCAGTAAGTCGAAAATCTGAATTGGCGCGTAACCGCAACGACGCAATGCAATAACCCCGACACGGTCTTCTTTAAGTGTCCATTCCATATTTAAAAATGAGGAATATTCTAATAAGTACATATTTTTATTTTCATGAAAAATTGGGAATTCAAATTCAATAAAAAAAATTGTGGCCAGCAATGAAAATTCAAAAGTTTTTATTGTGTGACAGAACTTATGACCTGACTAAGTATATACAAGACTAGCTGTTAACCGCGGCTGCGCCCGCGTGTTGGTCGATTTTTTTTGCAAATCGAATTTTCCCTATATTTTTTTTTTACAAACCTCATGGAGCCCGAGACCTTTCCAACGAATGCATATATGTAAATTAGGTGGCTGTTGTTCTCCATTCTCAAACTGCCCCACGGTCTCACCCGAAAACCTCTTCTCATCAAGAAGTTAATTCGGGATAAAAAGTGTTAACCCAAGGTCTAACCTATCTTCATAGTAAATATCATTAACATCAGTCCAGCCGTTAGAGCATGAGAGAGTAACATAGATTTTGAAGCTTTTGCGTTTCCCACTAGAACCACATTTGTTTTCGGGATAAAAAGTATAAGTGTTATTCCAAGGTCTAAATTATCTTCACACCAAAATTAGTTAAAATCAGTTCACCTGTTTGAGCGTGAAGAAGTAACAAACATACACACTTACACACAAACTTTCGCATTTATTATATTAGTGGGATCTGAGCAGCCACAAGTACGTAATCATAGTTTTCTTGCTAACTGTGCTGTGAAGAGTATAATGTTTTTTTTTGTTCCAGGTCGTCCAGTGTCGTGGGCACTGCTAGCGCCCTCCGTCACTCCGAGAGGCACTGGGAGCATATCTAACCCTGGACTGAGACTTTACAAGTTTGACTCCAATACTGGAAAGGTATGTTAAAAAACAGCTAGAAATAACCTGCACCTAATAGTACCTGTGTACTCATACAATAGTACTTTCTTAGCCGAGTTTGTAATATATAGTAAAAATAATCCCAAATATTATATACATCGCAAAAAAAAACAATTATCAATTCGTCTTTTTATGTCTGTTGTACCATAACTATACCAATTATAAACTGATTTTGAAAAGTATTTTAATATTTTAATATCAGATATTTTTCTAAAGATTTCTTATTTTTTATGAAATTGTGTCGATATTCTGAAATTTAAAGCACTTTCCTGTTTTTTATTTATTATAGTTTTAGTAACCATTTAGTGCAGTAGTAAGGATTCCATTTGCCATCAAAGTACCGTCTTAAAGACATATCTAAGGTCACACATATGTAATCGCATAATAATAATTTACGTAACGTTCTTGTTGTGACTTTGCAAAAAATCATTTAAACAAGCGAAGTCTCAATCATCCATAATGCGAAGTAATTTTTTGCCTTAAGTTTTTCCTCGTTAGTATTAAACTCCATTGCATTGAGTTTTAAATACTAAAGTGAAATTAGCTCTTCATCTTACACTGATGTAGTAATTCCATTCAAAAAACAAACTGCAGCAAACTGAAGCTAACTTTTCCTTCTCAGGTTTTGGATTACACGCAGTATTACCTAGACGTGACGAGCACTAGGGGAGAGATCCACTGGACCGTGGAGTATAACTTCACACAATATTACGGAATAAGGGAAATAAGCGCAACCTCTTTAGACTCCCTAGCAGAGCGGATAAGGAGCCATTACGACAGGGGCGCTTTTGGAAAGTAAGACTATTTAAAGTACATTCATAAAATATTGTAACACACTCCCTCAAAGCATCATATGTAGTTATTATCTGTGTTTTGTTTACCTCTCTGCTCGAATACGTAGGTACAAAAATGCGCATTTTGGTATTACACAATGTTTATAAACAATCTAAATAAACGCCAATACAAATAATTTGAATACTATGAAACAAATAATTTGAATTGCATTGAATTGAAAGTCGTAAGAAAAAGGTTATCATTATACTAAGAAAAGCCTACTTTTAATTTATCCACACCAGAGCTCAGTATACAAAATAAATGTTTTAATATTGATTATATGATCTACGCTTGGAAACAAGAAACTCAGCAGGCATTGCAAAATTTGAAGGTTTGGGCAGGCAACAAATGTGGAGGCAAAACGCTTAGTTAATATATAGTTAAAAGAAAAATATGACAGGTTTTTTTGTATCAATAATCTACCACCCTTTTTTTGAAAATCTACACCTGTCCCGGCAATTTTCTTGACAGCCCGCATTTCCAGAGAAGGCATAATATTCCACCTTAGACCAAAATTACGCTGTCTCCCTGTCACATTCCTTGCTGATCGAATTCCTATCAAAACATATAAAATTGCAGTTTATTACAAAGTCGGTTGAAGCATAGAGATTTACTAGTCGATGCTTCATAGACGCTCATGCTTGATATATGTCCAACCTCTTGTTGAAAATCGTACCACATCATTCGATACACGTAGAGCCGTCTAATCGTATTTTCTTGAAACGACTTTACTCGAGTCCCGCAATCTACTATCATCATATTCCTATGCGAATGCAGCGCATTGCGGTATTTGGCGACAACTAGGCTGCACGCTTGATTTGCAGCGCCATCTAGGTTTTATCAGTAATTATGGCAAACTTCCGCGCCACGCTTTATTGTATTGGACTCAGCAATCCTCACTACCATTTCGTCCCTGATTAAAGTTAATATTTATTTCTTACAGATACATCACAGCTCTCCGGGTTCGTCACGCCCCGGATATAGCAGATTGCGATTCAGCATGCGTTCACGTACATTTCTGTGCTATCACTCGGGCTGACTATCACGAGTTTCGCGCGTGCGTCCGAAACCCGGCGTCGGCGCTAGCGTCGCGCGCGCCCAGCCATTCCGCCGCCATTTTGTTATACGCCATCTTGATTTTGATATCCTCATAGACATTAGTTTGTGTTTGTCAGTAAGAGATGTCACCACTTACAGTGACAGAAAATTAATTAGTAAAAATATTTATGTGGCCTGATGGAAAAAAACATGTATTGTAACATAAGCGGACACTTTTTATACAATATTTTTGACTTGTTTTTCTAAATGAAAAATGACTAAAACTCATATCAAGCAGGCAAATATTAAAGTTTGATTGCGCGAAGACAGTATATAAATTTGCATGTATCTACTTTAAAAAATAACGGCTACATGAAACTTTATAAAGACACACTATTAAAAGGTGTTTTGTTTTTCTTGAAATATTTGACTCTTGTAGGTACTCATAATCTTACGTTCCATGAAATCAATATGATTTTTTTTTTTCTGATCCTAAACTGGTATATTCCTAGCTCGTTTTATAGTAAATAAATAACTAAAATAACAGAAAATATATGTTCATCCATTAAAATCTGTGTTTAATTTCTAGAAAAATTATACAAGTTAATATCAATAATGTATTATTATTTTTAATTAATTTATTTGCACAAACCAATACGTGTCAAACCAATGATAATTGCAAATATAAATAAGGTAATTAAAATGCCTAGTTTTACTTAGCCACACTAAACTCGAAATGAATTAATGATGTAAATATTAATTAAATCGTGGTAAAATGCCACCATTAGGTATTTATTGGTAAACAATTTTAATTAATTAGTGTAAAATACATTATTCGACGCATTATTTTGATAATGTTATTTGATTACAAATCATAAATTTATATACTGAGTGTAATTTAGGTATAGTCTGTACGCTGTTTGCTAATTTGATTGTGATATGATTATTGAAATTTTGTAAATAAAAAATGGTTTTATGAACCGGAGAATCTGTGTAATAAATAAAGTGGAGTATTGATGATACATATTTTGTTTCATTTTATTACCATTAAAGAAAGAAAGAACGAAAGAAAGAAAGAACACATTTATTTCCGACACAGAAAACACATATACATTATTTTAAATTACATAAAATGAACCATTATAGTTATTATTCACAACCATTTTATTAGTTTTTTAACTTCTTCTTCCCCTGCTTTGTATGAGCTAAGTTGCTCAGTTCTAGTGTCTAGAGTTTTCAAGACATTGTATCACCCAGTTGGAAATGACACTTCCTAAATGACAGTTTTGATCATGGTAATTTTATCCAAGGGCTGTCTCTATCAACCGTTACTTAACCTCGATGACGTGTCAGATCACCTTATTTAGCTGAGCTGCAAGCACTACTTCCGTCTACTAATAATATACGAGTACAAATATAATATACTATCTATACAAATAATCTATATTGTACTTAGGCAGGTAAAAACTTATAAACAGATATAAAAGATAAAAGTATAGTTAAACAATAAGCTATTCATTGGTAACCTATGGCTGGGATTCGAGCCAAGGTACCGCGTACTGTAATCCAACATTCTCCCGTCAAGTCACACTCGGGTAAGGTACCTATAATATACATACTATGATGACCTCGTTGGCGTAATGGTTACCATGCTGGATTGCCAATCAGAAGGTTCCGGGTTCGATTCCCGGCACGGTCAACGTCTTTGTGCTATACTAAATTTGTTGGCTGTCGCTCTAGGCGTTAAATATTTATCTATATAAAAGTTTGCAATATGTATATCAGCTGTGTAAGCTACCATAATACAAATTATAAATGGTTTAGTATGAAGCTAACTCTAGCCGTGTGTGAAATATATAGGTAAGTGCGCTTCACCATAGACAAAAACATCACTTAACATGGCAACTAGGTGAATTGTAGTCAAGCGTAGACCTATGGAAAATCAAATCTCCTTCTTCTTTGTACGTACTGAGTGGCTAAGCTCTGGTGCCAAGAGTTTAAAGGCCGTGTAAGGACCTCTGTTTGCTGCACTATTTTATAATACAAGAAGTAAGAAACGTAGCCTAAGTGACTGTTTCAAATTCAAAATTCAAATTTGTTTATTCTCAATTATCAAAGACTCACAACATTGATAAGCCACTAAAATAAAACTTATAAACAATGGGAATGAAATAATAAAATAATACCATTAAAAAATTAACAAAAAATTCATGAAAAGATAACTTTTATGATATGTATATAATACTCGTATTACTAGCTGCGTCCCGCGGTGTTACCCGCGTATCCGGATAAAAAGTAGTCTTTGTGATAATACAAGGTCTAACCTATCTGCACAACAAATTTCATCCATATCGATTCAGCCTTTTGAGCGTGAAGAAGTAACAAATATAAACACACACACACAAACCTTCACAATTATAATATTAGTAGGATTCCTTAAAATCATTCAAGTTCTCCTTAACTTATAAACCTACCTTGAAATTCCATTAACAATAATTCAGCTACCCCTAAAAGGTTTATTCCATACCTGCCCCCACAAGCATAACAATGGCGGCCAAAAAATGGTCAAGAAACAATTTACCTCTCATATCGTCCATTGCGATAAAGAATAAAATACGCATACCATTGTTATAACGAACAAAAGCTTCCACTCCCCTCCCGATATAAATACCTACATTATAGACCCTTCAATATTATATTCATGCAATAACGAAACGCAACATTTGTATGAATATTTTTCTAAGGGCCCGACCTAGTACTAATCTGGGAGGTGCCCCTAAAACCGACGGGAAAATAGGTCATATTGTACCTCTCCTTGAAAGCTGTTTGTCTCGCCATTTTAACTTGGCCCGTGGCCGCAAACAAACGTTCGACTGTAGAGATCCAAGTACGCTGGGCGCGAATAAGTTTATGCGGTACGAATGCCACTCGAATGTACTGAAAGGGTTAAGTTCGGGCGAAAAAAGTGGTAAAACGCTAGTAAGCATTTATGGGTCGGAAAAGGAGGCATGAAAGAGGGTTCGTCACTCCGAAAGCCTTTGTCGTCGAGAGTGACACATGTGAGGGAGAGGTAATGGCCGCAGAATATGGGAAAGAGGCTGGTTGCGTTATGAAGGCAATTTAAAAAAAAAAAACATTACCTTCTGCGGTTTATTCGTCCGCGGAAAAAGCTTTGAGACGTTTTGAGGGAACCCTTTTATGTACGACTGGAAACGGTTAGTTGACTCTCTATTTTCGGATAACTTGTTCAGACTTGTGGTTTGCTTTTTGATTCTTAATCTGCCATTTAAAGTCGAAAATGGCGATTACTGGATTTCACTAAATCTGTTAGTTTTCGTTAGTGCAGAAAATAATAAAAACGTAAAATTAAAGTGTCAGTCTTCTTGTTCTTCGTATGAGCTAAGTGGCCAAGCTCTGGTGCCGAGAGTTTTCAAGCAGCCTTTAGGCCTCAGACTTGGCTTAACGACTGCATGTACTAAGACTAGTCAGGAACTCCAATTTAACGTGTCATCCAACCCACGGTAGCGTCCAGATGAAAATGCCATTTGAAAAAACGACAGTGTTGTGCATGGTCCAAATACCGTCCGCATCGACCGTTGCTTAGCTTCGATGATCGTATCAGACCACCTCAGCTAGCCGAGCTACAGGTGCTACGAAAGTGTATGTTAACAGATTATAGATTAAGGCTGGGTGTCACCAGCTTACTTTACCAGTAACAAAATTTTAAAATACCGGTTAGGCAATTAATGAGTTACACCATCTGAAAAAAAAGTTAACTGACGTCATAACTTTAACAGTAACCGTAGCCACCCTAACTTTGCTTGTTATAACTTGCTGTCAGATGCGTCAATTAACTGGCAGTCTGGATAACTTTGACTATACTAAGAAATATGACGGTGCAACAGATTCCGGTCATTCGCGGTCAATGTAAATTATAGTAAGCTATCTTCAAATTTGACATAAACCATATCTTTAACTACTTATATGGTGGAACTGACCCTAAGATTACTTAGATCCAGGCTTTGTATAGTAAAATAGTCATAAGACAAACTGTAATATAGTAACAAAATAGCAAATAAACGTATGTTATTTTAATTGTATTCCTTCTTTTCAATTACATAATTCACTTTGAAACCTTAACTTCAAACAAATGTGAATACTTACAAACATCAAAATGGCATAAAATAACATTTAAAAAACAATTATTTAAACATATGGCTGTGAACTAATTGTAACTATAACTGATAAATAAATATCTCTAATTATTCATAATCGAGCATAGCGTAAGCATAGCATAAGCAACCCACTAAACGATCCCAGTGCTGGGACTCGGGGCCTTCTCTCACGACGTGAGATATATAGGCCATTATCCACTACACTACTATTTTCGGATATTGTGGTTCTCAAACAGAGTCTTCACGATGTTTTCCTTCACCGTAAAGCGAGTGCAACTCGACACATAACTTGAAAAACAAGTCTAGTCATTGGTAGGGCCGGGATCGAAACAGTGGTCGTCTGATTGAAAAGCAGACGTTAATCCCACCGAGACACTCTTGCTCGTTAAACTTAAACATTAATTAATCAAACAGGCTTTCATATATCCAGACAAAGGACAAATAGAGCGCGCATAATAAGTAGCCCGAATATAACACCCAAACCAACCGTTAAACATGAATGTAAATCATCAATTAACTGGTTATTAATTCCAATATGGTGGAACTGGGCTCAATAAAGCAATTATTTATACATCGTCGCGGTAATCTGCAGCCTTCCGCAATATATCAATCTGATATAGGAAATTAATAGAACGGAACTTTTATTTTGATGAAATATTGACTAATTAGAATATTTGGAAAACAGGTGTACAGAAAGTGTATAAAATCTCCGATACGAATTTTTGTGCTGCTCTTTCGTATATACTTACTAGCTGCACCGTGCGATGTTACCCATGTTAAACCGGACAAAAAGAAGTTAATCCAGGATAAAAAATACTATGTCTTAATCTAAGGTCTAACCTATCTTAATAGTAAATCTCATCAAAATCGGTCCAGCCGTTGGAGCGTAAAGAAGTATCCTAGATTTTTAAGTTATTTACGTATCCACAATGGTTTCCGGTATAAAAAGTAGTTCGCTAGTTGGATTCCATGAAAAAAGGTTTTTGGTATGATTTGTCAAATTCGGTTCTATGAATTTTATCATAAATCTGGGATTCTATGGATACAATAATTCTCATATACGTTATTCAATAATCTTATATGTGTACCTTTCTTTCTGTCATATAATTAGCTGTAATAATTAATTCGTCATATTATGACGAATTTATAAATAAATGAATGATGAAGTCCATGAAAATTAGGTATTACTCGTATTAAAATCATAAAAATCAAAGCTTATTTTTAACCAAATTAAATATTCCGCTAGTTTTTACCCAATGTTTCATATACAAGAAGTTACCCGTATAAACTGGAAATATTTATGTGTTTCTAACCTTATAACTATGTCGCTTATAAAATTATTTTCAAAATTGTTAATGCCATTTAAGCGTAAATGAGAAATACAAACGTTCCGTACCTACAAGGTAAAAAGGGGACCCTATTACTACGAAGTACAAGTTATTATTCTGTGCTATTACTAAGCATCCACTGTCTGTCTTACGGGCTGTATTTTAGAAACCGTAAGAGCTATAGAAAGCTGAAACTTTCACAAGATATGTGTTTCTCGTGCCGCCATAACAACAAATACTAAAAACGGCTAATAATATTAATACTAATACCTCGGCCAACGTATAAGCTTGTAGATCCAGCGAGGTAATGCCGCGAGCATTTTAGGCACCTTACCCGCGGACACTGACTTAGATTTAATCTAATATTTGTAAGGTTTTTAAATTGTTTGTGTGTTTTTTTTTCATGGAATTATATGAATTTAGATGTATTACAAAATACTTAAAATAAAAATATTAAGGGTGGCCCCATACAATAAACGAGTTATTTTCCAGCCAAGGCAGCACGAGAAAACGCTCTAACGCTCTACCACCGTACAATATCGTCATATTAACAATACAACCTCTAAGCTGGTAATCTGACCGCCCTAGTCCAAGTTCCAGGCACTCGCGCTTATTAAATTACCCACATCTCTGGGTGACCTTAGAGGCTTGTAATTCAATTTGGTTCTAGAGTTAATGAGATTCCACCCACGAGGCAGTGCTGCCGTAGATTTGCGTCGCAATTAAATTAGCTGCCTAATGATCTAAGAAAAAGGCTTCTAAGCTCTGCCCTCTTGGCCAAAATGTAAACAAACAGACCTTAAGGAGTTGTTATCCTTCGTTCTTGCGGACGCTACTAGCATAAAAAGGTTTTTTATAACTTTTTGGTCGGAAAAAATAATCAAGCATGTTGTTTTGTTGGTAAAATGTTAAGGAAAAGCGGTTAAGTATTTGAAATACAGTTGAACTTCAAAATATGTTTCTATTTATTATTCACCCTTTCACACATATAAAACAAGTGGGTTTTAGTTTATAATATTTCTAATATTTTCTTTTATGATTTGTGTCTATGTTACTTAATCATCAGTAATTGAAAATTTAGCCGAGTCTTTCTAAGTATCTATCTATCTTTAAATATTATATTATGTTTCTGTTTTGATGTAATACATCTCATACACTAAAGAAGTGGATCTCTCGTTAAAAAAAGCAAGTGGCTCGATGGAAATAACGTCTGCTCTTCAATCTGACGGCTCCTTGTCATACACCAATGTCTTGTTTTCTAGTTACGTATGGATTCGCTATACGGGATAGGAAAATATCGTGAAGAAGCCGACATATTTAAGGACCGTGGAAAGCCTTAGGTTATCATCACGATGTTTTTATCCAAGAGAACTCTTGAACTCCAAACGAATAAATTCATCGGGGGGGTTATTACCCTCATTACTCGGGGGAGTACCATTACGAGACAAATGAGGAATACGAGGAAGATGTTTAGCTTACATCACCAATAATTACTATGTTCTATTTTTATTTCAACTTCTTTTTTATGCCTTTTGTACGCTTACGCAATCGCATGCGACAGCGAAGCGAAGAAAAAACTGTAAGTTGTATGGCAACGTTTTGCATTTGTTATGTCTAGCTCTGCTATATAGCCAGATGAAATAGTTGCGTCCTTTTCGGTACTGTTTTGCAAGTAATTGCGAAATGGCCGTTACACAGACGCAGCCGTTTCGCTAGTGGAGTTTCGCATCGCAAGGCGTTCTGTCAGTGAGGACAGAATTTCGCGTAATGGAAGTCGAAAATATTGAAATATTATTGAATTTGATTCGAAATTATCCCTAGTTATATTTAGTTGGGCATGTTGATTCTAAAAATGCATACAAAAAATATGGCATGGAGGAAAATTCATGAAAAGACGGGATAGATGGGGATTTTCTTGCGAAAGAACTACAGTGTACTAACGTTCTGCAGATGTTTCGCTACCGCAATTATTTTGGAAAAACTCGCAGCCGCATACGAACGCGTAGGTGTACTAACAGCGCTAAAAAAAGACAAATTTATAAATAACACTGGTTATTTTTACTTTGAAATCTTTTCTGGTAAACGAAGCCAACGGAAAGTAATTTGGCGCCTAAAAAAGTTCTAAGTAATTTGTTCCATACTACGAGTAGGTAAATAAGTACCAAATACTCTTCTCGGAAATGTAAATACTTCAAGTATACTGTTGTGGGTTAAGTTTTTTTTTTGTTTGGTCACTACTTTTACACTTATTCAAGGGAAAGACACTTTTATAGACTTATTCTTTTTTTTTTCACACATTCACACACGGCTGGTTAGCCCCATACTGAACCATTTCTAGCTCGTATTATGGTTGCTAACACAACTGATATACTACATATACATACATACATATTATATATAAATAAATATTATATATTTAACACCCAGACCCACAGCCAACAAATTTAGTTAAGCACAAACATGTTGACCGGGCCGGGAATCGAACCCGGAACCTTCTGATTAGCAGACTGGCATGGTAACCTTTACGCCAACGAGGTGGTTATTCGTAAGCTTTTTCGCCATTTTTTATTTATTAATCGTTTTGCGGTAATCTGGGATCTATTAATAATAATCTTTTTTAGGGTTTCGGGATCAACCGGGCCCTATTACTAACACTTCTGTCTATTCATCTGTTTGTTTGATCGTTTGTAACTGTACCTTTATCTGCTTGGAATAGCTCTTTTAGAAATGATGCCGCTATGATGAACATTTGAAAATTAAGAATTATAAATACTTATTTGATGATTGGGGCAGTATAGTTTAGAAAAAATAAAAATAAAGAGACGATCCCCCCCATTCAAAAACCACTTCTTTTGCAATTTTTTACAGATGGACGAGACCTTTCAATCGCGAGCCTAACTCGTACTTGGCCAATTATTTCTGTGTATCTCACTGAATGACCAGGTATGTGGAGGCAACCGGTGCTCACTGAATTGGCTCCGGAAACAGATTGAAAATAAATTGTTGAACCATCAAAGTTGTAGTGAGATATAATAAAATTGTACCTAATTTAATTATTATTCGTAAAGAAGTATAAATGGTATTTAGAATAATTCATGTTCTAATTAAAATAAATCGTCTTTATTTTAATCTTTAATTGTTTATGGTATTTAGAATAATTTATTTTCCATCTTAAATGAATTTTATTTATCTTTTATCTTTATTTCTAGTCAAGTGCCTATTTAAAAGCTTTTCATACGAGATAAAATAACAAAACTGTTGATACCATTGAACCTTTCTATGTAAGTACTTGTAACACCATAATCTGTACAGTTTACAATAAATGAACCTGAATCTGAAATATTGATAATATACTCTATCTACTTGTTAAAACTGTCATCACCAATCCACACACAATTCATCACTTTCAGAGTCATACAAATTTAAACCTTACTCCGATCCGTTAATCAAAAAGGGCCAAAACTAGGGAACAAGTTTGGGTAGGACCCAGGAAGTGACCTCAGAGGTCCCTAGAGTAATATTTCATTACTTTCATGGCATTTTCATTGACTCTGGACACGATTCCGCTTTATCATTTAGTTGATTTGGAACTATGAGGGTCGGGTTTGCCTGGAATATGCGTTCTCGGTTAGTAGTTTAGCCGTTATTGGTTTCCAGTGCCAAAAAATGTTATTTATTGACTATTGGACTTCCGTACCTACTGTTAAATTGTGTGAAAAATGCAGCTTTACTATCATTTGTGGTGTTGAGTTTTGACTTGTACAAAGAAATGCTAAACTAGTAAGTACAATTTGGGGGTCTTCATAGCTAGAGTAAATAGGTTCCTTCTAGGCAAGCGTGATACATCTTAGACCACAGTCAAGCTTAACATCAGGCAAGCTGCGGTCAAACGTAAGCCTACTCAACTATTAAAAAAAAACTTAATTACTATTTACTTAACATAATTACTTAAGTTAAAAAAACTTTGGACTAATTACTTTAGATTTAATTAAATTTTTGATAAGTATGATAATCATTGTTGAAATTATTTGAACACCTAGTATGGTTACCATGCCAGACAGAGGGTCCTGAGTTCAATTCCCGAAACGGCCAACAACTTTGTGATGAACAAAGTTTTTTGGCTGTCGGTCTGGGTGTTTTACATGTATTGATATAAAGTATCTACATATGTATGTACCTATATGTAGTATATCTGTTGTGTTAGCAACCATAATACACACTAGAAATGGTTTAGTATAGAGCTAACCAGCCCTGTATGAAAAGTGTTCTAATATCATATATCAGGGTCAAGGTTATCTTCAAACCAAATTTCATCAAAATTAGTCGAGTCGTTTGAACGTGAAGGAGTAAAAAACATACACACACACCACACTTTCACACTTCCATACAATTTTTTGCCATTATAGGGAGCAGGCTTAAACTTAATTGTTTAATTTGCACCTTAGTAGGCTAGAATTCCAAAACAATCAACAGGACCTTAAAACTATTTACCACCCAATTCTTTCTGACTTTACCTATTCCAACGCAAATTTATTTGTAGCCCTTATTACTAGTGAAATAAAGGCTAGAACAGCAGTTGGGTTAACGCATTTCATTTGTTTACTCCCAGGTCACGACCAGTAGCGGCCGGACATAAAATCAAATCAACCCACTAATAAACCAAAGGCAATCCTGAACAATATAGGCATTGATGAAGTACTGAAGATTGAAACTTTTAGTTTCAAACTCATAATAGATATTACCATCGCATTTAATTTTTTTATTTAAACTAAACATGCAGTTGAGTCAGAAACAAAACTAGCTTTATTTTGAAAGTATCAAAGATGATCAAGTGACATATTTTTTATATATTAAATTTCCATGTCACAATGTTAGTTACCGTATTCCTCCAAAACGGCTTGACCGATTTTTACCAAACTTTATATGCGTATTCAGTAGGTATGAGAATCGGCTACTATCTATTTTTAATATCCCTAAGTGAGGCTAAAAATCGTTTGCGGGTAAGCTTATTTTAATGTATTAAAATAAGCTTACCCGTTAAGGTTTATTTTAATACATTTATTTTTTATTTAATGATGCGAGTGGAGCCGTGGATAAGTGCTAGTATAATTATAAAATGATAATATACAACAGTTTTCATTTTCACTTCATTTTAAGTCTTTACTCTCCGTCCGTTTGTCCGTCTGTATCTCATGAACCGATAAAGCTAATGAATTTTACAGATGATATTGTGTTGTGTGACGCCAACGAGGTCGTATAAGGTGTCACATTTTGATGACTCGGATATTTTTAACGTATATATTTTGTTAAGAGTAGGCGAATCTTGTGTACTTTAACTGTTATACATTTCAGTTGACCAATTTAATATGGCCACCGGATTCCGAAGCGACTTTTTTACCGGTCACAGTGAATTATGGCGGGGAATGTCGAACTTTTAAACAACTTTTTGTAACCGTTCATTCGAAATTTGAATTAATGGTTGCCATTGGTCAACAGAAAATAGAATAAAGGTATATTTTGTAGTCAGAATAGTGTGAGCGTATTCATTTGTTTTGTTATCTTGATTTATATTCGTTTTCAAAATATTTCTTGTTCTATAATTTAAAAATAAATATCTTGTGCCTCTTTAATTTTAAATGCAAAAGTATATTGAATGTATGAAAAGCATTGATGTTTATTTGTTTGCTAATTTTTCACATTTGAATAACTAAACCAATAATAAAAATGAAGCTCTAGTGAAGTGAAAGTGAAGTGAAAGTGAAGTGAAAGTGAAGTGAAAGTGAAGTGAAAGTGAAGTGAAAGTGAAGTGAAAGTGAAGTGAAAGTGAAGTGAAAGTGAAGTGAAAGTGAAGTGAAAGTGAAGTGAAAGTGAAGTGAAAGTGAAGTGAAAGTGAAGTGAAAGTGAAGTGAAAGTGAAGTGAAAGTGAAGTGAAAGTGAAGTGAAAGTGAAGTGAAAGTGAAGTGAAAGTGAAGTGAAAGTGAAGTGAAAGTGAAGTGAAAGTGAAGTGAAAGTGAAGTGAAAGTGAAGTGAAAGTGAAGTGAAAGTGAAGTGAAAGTGAAGTGAAAGTGAAGTGAAAGTGAAGTGAAAGTGAAGTGAAAGTGAAGTGAAAGTGAAGTGAAAGTGAAGTGAAAGTGAAGTGAAAGTGAAGTGAAAGTGAAGTGAAAGTGAAGTGAAAGTGAAGTGAAAGTGAAGTGAAAGTGAAGTGAAAGTGAAGTGAAAGTGAAGTGAAAGTGAAGTGAAAGTGAAGTGAAAGTGAAGTGAAAGTGAAGTGAAAGTGAAGTGAAAGTGAAGTGAAAGTGAAGTGAAAGTGAAGTGAAAGTGAAGTGAAAGTGAAGTGAAAGTGAAGTGAAAGTGAATGTGAAGTGAATGTGAAGTGAAAGTGAAGTGAAAGTGAAGTGAAAGTGAAGCAAAACAGTTGTTTGTCCCTTTAGCATAAGCTTAAGCAACCCACTATATGTTCCCACTGTTAGGACTCGGGGCCTTCTCTCACGAGGAGAGAGATATAGGCCATAATCTATCACTCTGGCCAAGTGTTAACATAGGGTGTACAGAGGAGTGCAGTTAAACTAGCTATCACAGTTTCTAAGATATAGCCTGGTGACAGACAGACAGACAGCGAAGGCTTTGTATTACGGTCCCGTTTATACCTTTGAATTAAGGAACACTAAAAAACCCTAAAATACCGCCAAGTTATAAGTAAATTTAAATTATTTAAGTCATTAATCTTAAGTCATCAATCTTCGACACTCCAATGATTTTAACCATTTATTTATGTAAATATTATCCTACTAATATTATAATGGCGAAAGTTTGTAAGTATGGATGTATGGATGTTTGTTACTCTTTCACGTAAAAACTACTGAATGGATTTGAATGAAACTTTACCACAATATAGCTTATACATCAGAATAACACATAGGCTATAGCTTATACATCAGAATAACACATAGGCTACAATTTTTGAGGTTTTTATTGTGAGGTCGTAAAAAAACACATTTTTTGCGCTTACATTGCAAACGCTGACTGAATCCTACAAGATAGATCAAAACAGTTTACTACAGTATTGTACAACTTAAAAAGGTCTACAAAAAAGTCTGTGATGGTATATGTTTATCTCTTAGGAAAAACCCACAATAACCATTTTTTATCCTTTACTTTGTACGAGAAATAATGGCTTATTTACGAAGCGATTCTAAGCAATACAGTATTAATCCTTATCCAATTAAGTATCTTAAATACATTGTGCATTTAATAAAGATCAATATGGCTTTTTACAGCATGTAAATTAAATAAATATTTTCGAAGATATCACAGATTTAAAATGCAGAGTCATAGCAATTTCGGCGATAAATAGCGCCGAATAGTGTGGGGGGAGCGGGGTAGGTGCGCGACCCGAACGCGGGCAGACGCGTGAGGGCAGACTTTGTTGACGGTTGTGTCCGTTTTGCGAATTTTCAAGGCACTAGCGATTTGATAAAAACATATGGTCGCCTACTTTAAGTAATATAGGCCTAAAGTTAGTTATTGCCAGGTTTCTTTTTGGTTAGGAGTTACACGTACAAAAAGATACTTCATTTTTACGAATTACTTCATTGATAATTCAATTACTATATAGATAGGTTACCTACAGTTAATTATAACAAATTATATTATAAAATATATGAAAGAAAAAATAAACACACATCTTTCACTGAATATTCAGGAACATGAAATTGATAAAGCTCATAGGATCGGACATAAAAAGAGCAGAGGTATTCGACCAATACTTATTTCCTTTACATCCAACTGGAGAAGGAACAGTATCCTTAAAGACAAAAAGAAATTTCCTCAAGAAATATATATAAAAGAAGACTTTACGAAAGAAATACTAGAAATAAGGAAATCTTTGCAGCCGAAACTGGAAGAAGAGAGGAATAAAGGCAACATTGCTTATCTACGAGGGGAAAAACTAATAGTGAAGGAACCAACAGACATGCATCGTGAAAAAAGAAAGAGAGAGTCGTCCTTTTCACCCAACCTAGAGTCCAAATTACAGACTGGCTCATCCTCGTCGACTTCTAAGAAACTTGCTTCAAAGAATGCATTCGATCTTATGTCCCGTCCAAGAAGTAACTCATTAAAGGAAAAGAGCAACAAATAGCAATTAATAACTGCCAACAACCGGAAAGAAGACAGTAACTACAATAAAAACAACATACAACCAACACAAATAAAAACTCCCCCAAGCCGGTTGGTCACCGTGGGGGCAAGAGACCATAACCCTCTAGCTTATAGAAAAAGAAAAGAAAATACTTTAAAAATTGGCACATTTAATGTCAGGTCCTTAGGATCAGAGATAAGATACCTAGAATTGATACATTTGCTCCAAAATATAGAAATAGACATTCTCGGCATAGCAGAAGTCAGGAAAATGGGCTGTAACATTGAAGAACGAGATAATTATATCCTATGCTACAAAGGAGAAACGCCAGGCTTGTATGGAGTGGGCTTTCTTATAAAGAAGAAACATAAAATGAACATAATAAGCTTTACAGGCATATCAGAGAGAGTCGCCGTGCTACAAATGATTTATGAAAACAAACCACTATGCATAATACAAGCATACGCCCCCACAGAAAAGTCATCAGAAGAAGCAATTATCTCCTTTTACAAGACCCTAGACACGGCTCTAAACCAGGCTGGAGAACATGTCCTTCTTATTGGCGATTTTAATGCTCAAGTAGGACATACAAATACCAACGACAGCCTAGTCATGGGCAAGTTTGGATACGGCAATCGTAGTGAAAGAGGTGAGAAATTAGTACAATATGCCCTGGAAAACAAACTATCGATCATAAACACCTTCTTTAAAATGAGGAAGAACCGTAAATGGACATGGTTGTCCCCTGACGGAAAAACAAAAAATGAAGTAGACTATATCCTATCAAATGAACCCAAAAAAATAAAGAATATAGAAGTTCTTCATAGCCTAGGATTCCGATCTGACCACCGTCTTGTGAGAACCACATATCTGCTAGAAAAACAAAAGAAAAGCAGGACAACATTCAGATCACAACCCAAGTCATTGAAAACAACGGACGACATAGACAGTTATTTGAAAAATTTAGAAAATTACATTCAAGAATTTGATTCCGTACTTGAGGACTACGACGTTCGAACACTATATAACTGGATTGAAAACATAATTAAAAAGAGCATGCCATCTGGAGCACCCAATTCAAACATAGAGACAGCTGGAAACATACTCAGCAAAAGTACCAGAGATATGATGTCAAAACGTACAGAATTAATAAAAAAGCAACACAAAACTAAAGAAATGAAAAAAGAACTAAGTTACTTATTCAAAGCAACAAGCAAAGCAATTAAAGCAGATTATCAGCGCCACCGAAATAAAATAATCGAAGACAATCTAGAAAAATTTAGAAGTTCTAAAAGAGCCTACAAACAACTAACGACACACAAAAATTGGATACAAAACTTAAAAAGTAACAATAAAGACACTACAATTAGAAAAGATGTACTAAACAGTGCCACAGAATTCTACAAAACACTTTATAAAAAAGAAAAAAATTACACTTTAAATACCACACATACAAGCAAAAACTCCAAGTCGTGCGAAAAATCCCGTGAAGAAATTGATGCACCACCTATAGAAGTTTTGGAAACTATGAAGCACATCCAAAAGCGAAAAAGTGAGAAAAGCCCAGGACCTGATAATATACAAAATGAGGCTCTAAAAACTGGTTCTCTCCTCCTAGCACGCCCCCTTACTTATATATTTAATAAAGTTCTGGAAACCGGGCAGGTACCAGAACAATGGAAAAAATCCGATATAGTCTTGCTATATAAAAAAGGAGACCCAAAAGAAGTGGGCAACTATAATAGACCAATCAGCCTCCTTTCCAGTGTGTACAAACTATTCACTTCAATTCTACAAAGCAGATTGGCTTCAGATATTGACATATACCAACCGATTGAACAAGCAGGTTTCAGATCTGGCTTCTCCACAACGGACCGCATGCATGTTGTTCAACAAATCATAGAGAAATATGAAGAATACAACAAACCATTATATATGGCCTTTATCGACTACGCTAAAAGCGTTTGAGACAATTTCACATGATTCCATATGGAAAGCCTTGAAAAATTGCCAAATTCATGAAAAATTCATAAGAGTACTAAAAAATATCTATGATGGAAGTATAAGCAGGGTCAAACTTGAATCAAGAGGAACCGATATACCAATTGACCGAGGAGTACGACAAGGAGACCCTCTATCACCAAAACTTTTTATAGCAGTGCTGCAGCTTATCTTTGACAACTTGAACTGGTGTTCGCATGGAATTAACATTAATGGGAAGAGATTCACACATCTAAGATTTGCCGACGATATCATTCCGTTTGCTGAATCAGGTGAAATACTCAATGAAATGATAAATACACTGAGAGAAGAAAGTGATAAAGTTGGACTTCTAATGAACGAAGAAAAAACTAAGATAATGACGAACAGCAAAATCACAAATATCAATGTGTACGATAAATCATTGGAATATGTTAAAAGTTATATTTATCTCGGCAAACAAATATCATTTAGTAAAAATAACGTAGAAGAAGAGATAGAACGTCGGGTGAACATTGGTTGGAAGAAATTCTGGAGTCTAAAAGAAATTCTAAAAGGCCCTTTCCCCCTTCGCCTGAAAAAAATAGTAATGGATACATGCATTCTGCCAACAATTACCTACGGATGTCAGACATGGACATATTGCACTAAAATAAAATCCAAATTAGTGACATGTCAGAGAGCTATGGAAAGAAGCATACTGAAAATAAGAAGAATCCAAAAGATAAGAAGCGAATACATCAGAGCAAAGACAAAGCTAATAGATATTCTTAAACATGCTAAAACACAAAAGTGGCGATGGGCAGGACACGTAGCAAGATACAAAGACAATAGATGGACATCGGAAATAACAATGTGGAAAGGCCCAATAGGAAAGCGAAAAAAAGGTCGACCAAAAAACAGGTGGTTAGATGATATAATTACAATAGCAGGAAAACACTGGAGAACTAAGGCAAACAATAGAATAACTTGGAATAAGCTAGAGGAGGCCTATACCCAGAGTGGGGTTCCAATGACAAAAATTAAATTTAACATATAATACTTTATAATAATAGATATAAATAGTCAAATAAGTTTAAGTAGTTATAATGTTATTTAAGGTTGTTGGAAATAAATTGGGCTTTATTATTATTATTATTATTATATTAGCAATAAATTAAAATTGCGACTATAATTTGAGATTTAAACTATCCTATCTCTTAAGTTGGATCGAACTGCACATGGTGTGCGAATTTTATTATAATCGGTTAAGTGGTTTAGGAGTCCATTGAGGACAAACATTGTGACACGAGATTTATATAAATTAAGATAAGATTATTGATATTATATGTATGTTTTTTATTATTCTTTATTGTACACTACGTCCTTCTTTAGTCGTTTATAAATTCCTTTCCATCCAAAGGTTGCCTGGAAGAGATCGCTTTAAGCGATAAGGCCGCCAATTGTGGTACACTAATTTTAAGTTAATTGTCTTTTACTGTGCCTTTTTTATTTATGTGTCAATGTCAATGTTAGTTACCGTACTCCTCCGAAACGGCTTGACCGATTTTTACCAAATTTCATATGCGTATTCAGTAGGTCTGAGAATCTTCTACTATATATTTTTAAGGTAAAACAACGTTTGCCGGGTCAGCTAGTAAATAATCTATTTTAAAAAATATTCAACTATAAACAATTTTTTATTTTCCATATGTGCATTACATATTAATGAGATTTAACTTTTTTGAAAAAGGAAAGAAAAAAACAAGGTCTTCCCATATCCTAAACCGAGTTTAAATTTTAATATTCAAGTATTATAAAGATATTATATGGCACTTGAATAATAAAACTTCGCCATGGATACGGTCACACCTACACAAAAGAAAATGTTTTCTTCTATATTTTAAATGTCTACCTGTAAAGTTTTACTTTGACGTTTTCATTTAGGTTTATTTTAACGTGAACTTTAAAGTTAAAGTTCACTTTCACTTCACTTTCACTTCACTTTCACTTCACTTTCACTTCACTTTCACTTCACTTTCACTTCACTTTCACTTCACTTTCACTTCACTTTCACTTCACTTTCACTTCACTTTCACTTCACTTTCACTTCACTTCACTTCACTTCACTTCACTTTCACTTTCACTTCACTTTCACTTCACTTTCACTTCACTTTCACTTCACTTTCACTTCACTTTCACTTCACTTTCACTTCACTTTCACTTCACTTTCACTTCACTTTCACTTCACTTTCACTTCACTTTCACTTCACTTTCACTTCACTTTCACTTCACTTTCACTTCACTTTCACGTCACTTTCACGTCACTTTCACTTCACTTTTACTTCACTTTCACTTCACTTTCACTTCACTTTCACTTCACTTTCACTTCACTTTGTTATTTCTGAAGAATCTTCTCCTGATAATAAAACCAACAAAAACCGGAATTTTAATTTGAAAAATACATTCACCATTGGGAAGCTACAAATTATCCCGAGTAATATAGTTTTACTAGCTGACCCGGCAAACGTTGTTTTGCCTTAATAATTATTTCTAAATAATATACAGTAGCCGATTCTCAGACCTACTGAATACGCATATAAAATTTGGAAAAAATCGGTCAAGCCGTTTCGGAGGAGTACGGTAACAAACACTGTGACACGTAAATTTTATATATAAGATTTTGTTTTTCTTTACAACTATTTTATATTTTATTGTGATTTTCAGTCGTCAAATCGCGTAAGTGTGACTCGTACAACGTCGCACATACGCATCGCTAATGAATTGTTGGCAACTTCATTAATATTCTGGATTATGGAAACTTGGGATTAATGCGTTCCAGTGTAATTGAGTTTGCATGAGGCGCGAACGAAACGCAATGAAAAACGTTACAAATTTAATGCAGAGGTGAAGCGTGCTTTAATTACTTTTTGCGAAAGGATTTTCTTGTATTTTTTTCTTTTTTTACTGATTGTAGAAAAACTGTTCACTGTTTAATGTACTGCCGCTGTGATTTGAAGTTGAAGAGCACTAAATATTTCAGTTTTTCACTGATTCATATAACGGAGGTGATTCTGTATTCAACTGTATTATTGTGAAGTCTATGTAATTGGAACGAATTTCATTATCGCGCGTTATGAAAGGGGAAAAAATTCTTACGAAAAGTTGTCACGACACTTTTTGCGCACGGTATGGCAACGTCGCATCTCCAAAATTTGTTCGGAAGTCAAATACGGCTATCAATGAAAGAATTCATTAATTGACAACAGCGCCTTTCGTTTCAGGTGGAGTTACGGTTGAGCGTACTGAGTTTATATAACATTATATTTGTTAATAATAATAAAAAAGATCATTACTTAAAAAAATATATATATTACAATTTCTTTACTAATGAATCGAAAAGAACTTCGTTCCATCCGGGTGTCCCGCGTGACACCTCTCAAGTTTCTGTTTACTATTGTTATTTATATTATTGTTAACTTTATTTATGTTATTTTATTTTGTTCTTTCGTTCGTTCTTTGTAGCTCAATGCCTGAATCTGATCTCTGGCGAGTGTCACTGTAAGAGGTAAATCTTATAACTTAAAATTTAAATAAAATATTGTTTTTTTTTTAATATTTTAAAATATTTTTGAATTTATTTGATTTTGAGCTAATCGTATCTGAATAGATACACATTTGAAAAAATAGCCGCATTCGTCAATTAGCTATATTTTTTATACGCCATTGCAATTTCTTCATATGTGTATGCTATACTTATGAGCCCTACTAATATAATGAGGGTTGTAAAGCCAAAGACCGACAAGTGGCTTGTAAGCTCAAGTGGTCTTGTAAGCTACTTGAAGTCCATCTTGTACTTACTTGAAATCATGCTTGGCTACCAAACTTACAAGTGTGTCGTTAACAGTACATAACATGACTAATACTTGACCAATGCTGATCAAATCCCCAAATATTGTTATTTTTTTATATTCATTCTTTCTAATATCATCATTATCCGTAAATAAATATCACTGTGGCAATTTTTTTCCCCTTTAATGGGAATAGTCACATTATTAAAAGCCGGTGACAAAAAAGGTCAAATATGTTACCGCACAATATTTTTCAAGAATTTAAAGAAAGGACTGAGTGTGGAGATGTCGTCTGATAGAAGAGAGTGGAAAAATATTTACCGTACCGATCCTACCTAAGTGGGATAAGGCAAAGAAGAAGACGTTATTTTTTATAAATCGTTGACGTGTGGGACAGCACCTGAGTGGGATAAGGCAAGGAAGAAGAACAAGAAGTTTTAAAAATCGTCGACGCGTGGAAAAGGTTTATTTTAGTTTTTTTTTTTACATATCACACACGGTTAGAAATGGTTAACCCCATAGGTACCAGGTACCAGCCTAAACCATTTCTAGTTTGTGTTATGGTAGCTAACACAACTGTTATACTTAGACTTCACATTCATACATACATAATATTTTTATAGATACATATTTAACACCCAGACCCAGAGCCAACAAATTTAGTTAAGTTCAAAAATGTTTACCGTGCCGGGAATCGAACCTGGAATCTTCTGATTGGCAGTCAGGCGTGCCAACTATTACACCTACCAGGTCGTCAAATATAGAAAGCTATCTATATTCGTATATTTATTTTTCTAGAAATGGTAAAGCCACCCTGTATAGGCTTTGCTTTATTAACAAGTCAGCCTGTACAGTTCATAAGAAAGTTTCCAACTGAAGCTCCATTCAAATCCCAGCTGCCAGCCAAACTATTTCACAACTTTATGTCTCGCGTCGAAACAAAAAGTGAAAAAGTCATAAATTTCATAACCGTTGTTCGAGTTAGCTCTGTGAAAAAGCCCCCGCTTTCGGCTTTCGAATAAAATTGTAACGATACGACAAAAAACGAACGGGAACGTACGAAGATTTATAAACTTGTTCTCTGTGCTCGGAACCGAATAAAGAAAACATGGGTGTAACATGCAGTATGTGTTTTGAAGTTTGGACAGTTCAGTTGGCTGCATCACGTCCCGAAGATCATGAGTTTGATTTCCGCCAATGAACTTGAGCTTTTGGTGAAGGAAAATATCGTGAGGAAACCAAATTAAATCGAATCAAACAATTTATTTTTACAGTTACTATTTTTACAATTCGTAGCAAAAATGTTTCTTATACCTATATTGTTTTTACATATTTTGAATAAGATGCTACCAGTAATGAGCCTGCATCTCTAAACTAAGCATGGAAGCTTGTATATTAGAGATGCTTACTCCCCATTAGACATGACTGCAATAATTGCGTTATAATCATTATAGATACTAAGTGGTGGGACATTATCTTATGTTCGCATGGCTAGCTGTTAACGCTAAATATATAACTGTGTTTCCAGACTAGGTTCTAAAGTACGCATAATCCTCATTTGGCCGTAGTGTAACTAAATGTTACTTGATTACGCGCTTAACTTTTAAAATTCTATGCTATAACTATTACGTCTAAAAAAACTAAAATACCAACAAAAAACTCGAACAAAATTCTTATATTTTTTTTATACAGTCAACCGCGATTATTTTATCGAAGATACATTTATGTCACACACAAATTTTCGCAAGCGAGTTTTAGCTGCTTATTTCGATCTAAGCAGAGAAAAGGTGTTTTAAAAATTCCATGTTCAAAAAAGGAAAAGAAATATTGAAAAAGGTAGATGCACGTGACCGTCCACCGCATGCAGTTTTTTACACCGCCCATCGAGCGGTATGACTTTTGACTAGATTTTCTCTGTAAAGTTTTTCAGCGCTTTTGAATATTGCTTTTGTCTGTCACTGTACTCGTACCTTTATTATTTTTCATAAAAGAAACTATATAGAGATGGCACTTAACAATTTCTCTTCCTTTGAAAATTTGACATCCAGTCAGTGAACAAGAAAAAAAAGAAAATGAACTTCAATCTAAAACATCCCGATTTCCTAAAAATTAATATAGGGCTGTACGGCAAGTATATTTTTTTTATATCGAAAAAGGATATTCAGCATAGCTTAAACATAAGTTGCCCACAATATGGTCCCACAACTGAGACTCGGGGCCTTTCCTACATAGTTCGAGTCTAATAACCCTAAAAATACGTTTTAATAGCCAAATTTCATAACATATGTTCTGATGACATTTTCAACCAAGTTCCGAAAACATTGATTCATATCAGTAGTTATTTAACTCTCCCAAACTCCCTTTTGATACAAATTCTTCGATAAAATATCTAAAACATCAATCTAGTTTTTGTCTCATTTCAAACCGGAACGAGACCAGAAATGAAAAATACTCGGGTTAACCACAAAGCGCCATATTGCGTTAATTCGACCTTTCGTTATAACGGATAACGCGCGATAAATCGCGGTTTAACGCCGGCCGCGTCGATTCGTTACAGCGTTACAGAGTTGTGCTAATTTCGTTATTATTACGCTTCGTTGCTAAAACAATGTAGCTGAACGTTTATTTCACGCAATTGTACGTTTAAGTGGTAGTTTTAGGGAGGGGAAAGTTGCGGATAAATATACAGCGTAAGGCTTCAAATTGAATTTGAAATTTATTATAAGAATGTAATTTATGATTTGTACCTCCTTAACCTTTACCTTAATAATTATTTTTTGTATATGTATTTGTATTTTTACACTAACAAGCTACGCATTTGACCAGCAGGGCACGTTGTTATTATACGTTAGAAGGCAAAAAAGCGAGACTTTTATCTACTCTGTTCTACACCTTGTTTTGTTTGTTTACTTATTCTTGTGTCTTTTATAACTATCTGAAACTAAAATGCATTTGTGTTGTGTATCTGTTCGAAAAATGTGTTCAGTGTGTCATTTGTGTCACTAACGGAGCGGGGACAACTAAAAAGCGTCTCGGTAAACGGGCTCCAAGGAGACCTAGCACAAGACGCAGTTTCTCCCACAACTTACATTAAACTCCTTTATTAATGGACTATACCTAGTGCTAAGTAAATATGTACAAACACCCATAAGACATAAATCTATCTTTATCATTATTTCATGGGCGACACTCTGTTACAATTATTTTATGAGCTTGAAATACTAAATCTAGATCTCCTATGAATTTGTTCTCCGACATCAAACATCTAACAAAAGACATCTAAAATACGATAAAAATAATCGACTCTTGGAATTTCTTTTAGACTTTATGACCATTAAAAATGTTGTGCGTCTGAAAGTATTTTAAAAAACAACTAAAATTAATTTAACTTGTAGGCAAGTTAAGGTAACTAGAATCTTTAGAGCTCATAATTTTAATATTATGTTTATTGTTTTTTATATTAAATCTATACCAATATAATGTATATAGAGGAAAAGTTTGTTTTTTCTTTGTTTGACGCGAATAGGCTCCAAAACTACTGAACTGACTTGAAAAATTATTTCACCGTTGGGAAGCTACATTATTCCTGAGTAGCATAGGCTTTATTTTGTTTCTCTTTGCAACTTAGATTATTTTATAGCCCGTACGAAGCCGGGGCGATCTGCGAGTATATTATAAAGAAATTAACTGTTGGTTTTATATGAACAATCTAGAACCGCAAGCGCTTTGCTAAAATATGTAAGTAGTGGTTATATTCTTTAATAGTGCCTTAAGATATCTGTAAACTAGAATGTTTTCGAAAGCAACATCCCTATCAGTGGCAATGCAATCCAGTGTAACAACAAAACGGTCGCTGTGAGTTAGACTGTTTAGCGTACTTTAGTGGGGCCTGTGTTTAATTCGTTCAAACGGACAATACTGTTATCTGGCTCTGTTTTATAGCACTGCCTGGTACAATGTTGGTTATTTATTAGAATTGGAGTGGACTGCCTGTTTTGTTAGTTGATTTTTCCAATGTGAGCATGTGTTTGTGATTTTGATTGGTTTCGATTTATTTAGATTTCGTGGTACTTTTATTTTGGTAATTCCGTTTCTAGTTTTATTTTTAGATTCTCATTGTTTGTGTTGTTGAACAAGAACAATAGATGGAAAGAATAGTCACGTAATCTAGATAAATATATTAATAGAATTTGTTCTGTCAATATATTTTTATGGTATAGTTGACTTTCGTAGTTCGCATTCAGCCGTAATAAACAAAACGTCGCAAAACATTGAAATATGTTTACCACAGAATTGGAATTAGGGGTAGAAATTCTTCATTCTCTTTCACTTCCAATGGATTTCTGCAAATTAACGTCTAAGAAAACTTGCTATATATAACGTCAATTTAATTATACAAATTAACTTCAAGTGAAGTAATAAGTGGAAGCTCATTTCAAACATGTTATTTCGTAATTTGAATATTTGTTTTTATAGCAACATAAGAGCTAGTGTGAAAATGTTATCTATTACGCCTCATGTTAGCTGTTGAGCTACATGAATTAAAATCTCGTACCAGACAGCCAAACAAACCGACTGTAAGTCTTTGGGTTCCATTGCTACCATTTAGGCAAGAAACCCTATAAACTCTTTGAATCAAGCTACTAAAATTTACAAGAAAGGAGGTGTAGGAAGACAATGATACACTTAACTTAAACAAGAAGTTAAGCACTAACAGTAGTCGTACTAAGTTTAATATTCACAAATGGAACAAGGACCAGAGACAGAGGCAGCAAATTTCCGAGTGTCTTTTGAACTTAAGTTAGATTCTGACAGGTAACTTAATAAGGGTCTGTTCCTTTGTATATCAGCTAGAATTACTTTTATTAAACAAATTCTGCCTTGCGGCAATTCTTTTCATCGAGTGCATGGAAGTTATCTAACCTACTATTTCTAAAACAACAAAACTCCGATTTTTTTTAAATACAATATAGAATCATCGAAGTCAAACAAAAATTTTGGCTAAGTTTGTATGGGTGGCCATTGAGTGATAATGACAGAGCCTAAACTAGTTTCCAACACTTCAACTATCTCTTTATTCGTATAATATATCAATAGATATCGTTAAATGACCTGAACAAGGCTTTTCGATAGCGAACATCACTTTCATACATTTTATCTCATTTGACAATATAGCGCAATCAAAGCTATGCATAAAAAACGAATTAAAGCGATTCCTGACGCGATGGAAATTTGTCTAGGCGCTCTGGTAAGAAGATTAGTTTGTCTGCAAATAACGTCAAATTGTATTCAGGTTCTGTACGTCACATGACATGAAATGAACGGGAATGACATAAAGATCTAAAAAGCCTTCTTCTTCATAATCGTATGAGCTAAGTGGCCAAGCTCTGGTTTTGGGAGGTTTCAAGCCACCCGAAGACGTCTGACTTGGCTTAACTATCATATTTTTATATATATTTTTCCTTTGAAAATTCAGGAACCTAATTTTTTGAGTTTTAACTCTTAAACTTCCAAATATTTGTTCTATGAAATCCATTAAAAATAAGTCATATCAGTTTATACAACAAAAGAAATTATACAAATTTACATTTCAAATAGGTTTAGTTTTTAATATTATTTTAAAAACACGTTCTCAGTTGAGAAGGTTATTTACCACTTTCATTACGTGGGCAGTGTTAAAAGTAGAAACAAAACAGGTACGGAGAAAATAGCACGTGTATTTTTCGAAGACCAAAACATCAAATGGGTTGGAAGTATATGACGTAGGTGTTTTTAAAAAGGTTTATTTTGAGTGAACTCATGGTAAATGGCTACTAAATATTGATAAGGATTTTATATTTGAAAGGGGTAAAGAGTTTTTTAAACATATTTTCTTATTTGTCGTTTTTGCCCAAATTAAGCTCTAAGCAAATATATTTACTACAATTTTGTATAGAGGCAGAGGCCAGAAATTTATAAATAGATAAGAGTCAAATATGATACCTACTCGTACGTACGTATTCTACAAGTTAGTTTTCTATATTCCACTGAATTAGGGCATTTTCACCAAACTCTTAACAACTCCATCTTGAGAACCAGTTATTCCAAACATGCTTGCTAACTCTGGCTAACTGACAAGAAGGAGGCCCTCCAGAGAGGGGCCTATGACAGGCAAAAGAAGCGTCGGTCGACCATTAACACGCTGGGTCGACGATATCCGCAACACCACGGGTAGGACATGGATGAGAGCAGCGCAAAACCGAGATGACTGGCGTACAAGAAGAGAGGCCTATGCTCAGCAGTGGGTGACTACGGGCTGATAATGATGATGATGATGAAATCTATTATATTTATTAGCGCATATCTCCTCACATTTGACGACCTCGTTGGCGTAAAGGTTACCATGCCAGTCTGCTAATCAGAAGGTTCCGGGTTCGATTCCCGGCCCGGTCAACATCTTTGTGCTTAACTCAATTTGTTGGCTGTGGGTCTGGGTGTTAAATATGTATTTATATATAATATGTATGTATGTATATGTAGTATATCAGCTGTGTTAGCAACCATAATACGAGCTAGAAATGGTTCAGTATGGGGCTAACCAGCCGTGTGTGAATGTGTCCTAATATTTATTTATTATATTTTATTTATTTTCTAGATTTTAACAATAACACTGGTACCTTCTAAATAATAAATTGTCATGAAGGAGAACTTTATTCATTAAATTCTTAGAAGTAAGGAATGTTATCAATTTGAGACACCTGCCGTCTCCTCGGTATTTGTATTAATTTCGTTGTATTAATTGTTAAGAGGATGCTAAAGCACTAATTAATTATTGTTATTATACTAGATATTTTATTTCAACAGTTCTAAAGTTTCAGAATTTGGCGCTTAAAATTTTAGTTATGATTTGTGGTTGAGTTAAAAAGATTTGATTGCCCATCGGAATTTAGAAGTAAAAAATACTACATCAACAAAATATGCCAACAATTAATATTAATTAACTGCCATTTTTATTAAGTTTTGAGTTATTGTTACTAACGTTGCAGCGCAATAGTGAGTCGATAGGAGAATTTCATTTACATATAATGTAGATACGGCTATTATAAAAAATCTAAATCGTAAATAAATCTAACTCTTGCCACATAATAATTCCGATGCCCGTGTAAACGAAATAATATAATCATAACATTGCAAGTTTTTAAATGGGTCTGTAAACTCGTGAAACATTATTTACCTGAAAAATGTATAATTAGTTACGAATAATTCACACTTCGCCATATTACAGCTGTCAACTTATATTTTTAAGTAAATATTTAAAAAGTCTTTGAAATTAAAAAAAACTACCGAAGAACCAATGTTTTCAGACTTCGTTGGCGTAATGGTTACCATACCGGCCTGTCAATCAGAAGGTTCCGGGTTCGATTCCCGACCCGGCCAACATCTTTGTGCTTAACTAAATTTGTTGGCTGTGAGTCTGGGTATTAAATATGCATCTATATAAAAAATAAGTATGTATGTATATGTAGTATATATAAGTTGTGTTAGCTACCATAACACGAACTAGAAATGGTTCAGTATGGGGTTAACCAGCCGTGTGTGGAATGTGTCCTAATATTTATTTATTTAATGAAACTTTAACTCACTGACTAGATAAAGATTTGGACCAAAAGTTTTGGAAATAAATGGGAACATTGGTTTGCACCCCTCACCCCAAAAATAACCAGTCTCCGCTGTCATGGGTAAAAAATGTTTCTACATTTTAGCATTTTGTCCAAAACCATTTTTCTCCTCGGTATCATATTCACACTTCTCCTCACACGGGGCATCGCCCGCTTAAATGAATATTTTATGAGAGGTATCGATTAATGCGATCTATGTGGATTATTTGTCGGCATACCGCCATTAAGGGGTGTCGTTAGGGGAAAAATGAACTTTCGCTCGCGGTAAGGCGGGGGGATTAGATATTTTTAGGTCACCGTTGTTGTCTCATGCCGTTGTAGGTCAAAAGAGTCGACTCATTTATTTAAGGTAAATGACTGTTGTAGTGATTTTTTGCAAGTTCACAAAATATGTTTGATTTAATTTATCAATATTTACTAGTTAAACATAAAATTTGAATCGCACAAAAACTAGACATAATCAATCTATATAATTCTGTTTTTTTTTTGCAAGATTTTTACTAATCACCAACTAAGTTGGTTTGAATCCCCAAATTACTCTGATAAAATGAGAATATTTGACCAACACATAACATATACAAAAAACATACGAAAGTTTCAAAGACAAACAAGATTAAGCTTGACAATAGCTGTGACATTAGCCTATTGTACACAAGAGGCATAAAGCTGTGTATGAACATTACAGACCAGGTACGGCACGATTTCTTTCTAGAAAGCATAAAAAATTAATATAATAAACACCGGGGTTCCCTTTACTTCGATCCACAGCTCGGATCTGTGGATACTTTTATCTCTTCTGAATTTCACAGTGGATCCACATATATTTTTTTCTTGCCATTTAAACCCACTGGTGTCGAATGCGTGGCATGATTAGGTTAAGGCACTAGGTTAAGGGAAAAAAAAGAGGTTGCCATTGCATTATGCAAAGTGACCATAGTAAGCATCGGCCTATATCTACTTTACATCCACAACTACGTTACGCCTAGCATTTTATCATACGTCATAAAGAAAAAAAAACTAGTCAAACCAGTTATCAAACACATAAAAATCCCACAAAAACCAGCATCAAAGAAGGCGTCCGCATCGCACTGGGACGTTTACGGTAAATTTGCCAATGAGATATCGTATCAGGTTCACGCTTGTAAACCGCGCTGAAAGGCCCGGAACTGCCTGAAAAATGATATTTCCACTGAATGCTGGGCTCGGGGCAAACGCTGATGCGAGGGTGGAGCCAGAATGAGCCTAATGAGCTATCTGGAAAGTTCTTTCGAGTTGCGCTTCTGATGTACAGGGCTACTAGTAACTAAAGCGTAATCTTTAGAATAGAATAGAAGAATAGAATATTACTTTATTGTACAACCACATCAAAAACAGTTTAAATTAAGGAAATAAAATATTTACACATAGAGTACAAAGGCAGCCTTCAAAAATCAAAATCAAAAATCAAAATATTTTTATTCAAATTCATATGTACAATACAAACTTATTCTCTAACCCTCAAACTGGACGCATTCGCGCCCGTGCCATGGAGGCTAGTCCTTCCAGTGACTAAGATAAGTACATATATAAAAGTTTTAAGATTAATAGAAAGTGACATATTTCAGGCGTTAGCCTTATCACCTATGGTGATCTCTACCTGGCAACCAGGAATGGAGAAGGACAGTACAGATAGAAAAAAAGGGAGAAAAATGGTATGTTTCGAAAAATCCTATAAAATCCTGCGTTAATGTTAAATAGATTTTATCAGTTTGATTAGCTATGATTCAGTGTTAGGAACCGTTAGAGGTCCAAAACGATTACGTGAAATTATATCGAATGTTTAAAAAATTTCGTTTTAGATTTAAAAATGTTGTGCTTCTGATAGTAACAAAGATATTACAACAAATCTTATTTTTTGTAGTGTATGTTACTTAGAATTGTTACAATTTATAATTTAAATATAGTTAATTGTTGATTTTATACGAATTAAGTGGTAAATTAATCATTTTATCAAGATATTATTTATAAGAAATATTAAAACTTAGCCAAAGTGATAAATGCAATCTGATTTGTTACCCCTCTTGCGTGGCGAGAGCCTTTAGCTTTTGTTCTACTTCTTGAAATGTTCAATATAATCAGCAGTTTAAAACAAAAAATTTAAAACACGCGGCACAATGTATTGAAAAATTACAATTTTCTAGCGAATTTCATACAGTCGTCTTAATTTATATGTTAGTCTTAATTTTTAATATTACTTTCTTAGTAAAATTTGTTTGTCTTGACGTATAAAAATCGTACCTACTATTGGAACGTATTGCGTTGGTTACGAGTAACCCTGTAAACTTGCATAGGTTTCATTTTTCTCAATTTTTATAGTTTTTTTTACTTTACACTAAAAATGCCTTCTACTATAATAGGCATTTAAATTAAATTTATTTACATTGCACTACTATGTTCTGTTAATCTCAGACAAAAGCACTTACGGAGCTCCAATTTAATAGAGAGGTATTTATAATCCTTATTGTCAAGATCTTAATCTTAATAAGACGTCATTGTTTGTCAGATATTAATCATTCTTGAGCCATATCCAAATTCATTGTCGGAATGATTAACTGTACCTGAAAACATATTATTAATATATTTTTCATAATAGGTACGTACAAACAAATAAATAAACTAAGAACATATTATTATTTAATATTATTGAATATATTTATTAATCGTAAAAATAAATATTTCGGATAAAATAAATATTCTATTATACTTTCGGAGATCCCCTGGGATGCACGAGGATCAGTTCCACTTTCAGACATTTTTCATTTTTTTCCGGATAAACAGATAAACATTTTATTGATAATTTGTCTAATTACAGGTCAGTTAAGATGAAAATAGTGATTTATTTTTGTTGATATTATTTGACTCTTGATAAAGTGCATATGATATGGTAAACAGTGTCTTCTGATGTCTCTGGTCCTCCTCTTTATTGCTGAATCTCGCAAAAAGAAATAATATTATATTAATAATGTATTTTCAGATACAAATAACGGTTAAACTATAGATTCTGAATGAATGAATGATTTTATTCAGACAACCAACTGCTATTATTAAATTTCACTTACTTCACGTTTGAATTCCCTCACCCACACATTTCTTCCACGTTCTAGAACATCTACATCGATAAATACAGTCAGCGACACAGTAAATGCATTTGTGTGTTGACACGGGCGGAGCCGGGCAAACACATAACTACACAGATTTGAACTACTGGGTCAACACGACGTGAGGTGATACTGCGTAAATCTTACCGGTTGGGCCAAGCAGTTCACTTTGATTCCCACTTCCATCTGTATTCCATTATTCTTTTTCCCGAGAAGTACAATTTGGGAGTCTTAAAATCTAGAGTAATTAGGTTCCTTCTAAGCAAGCGTGTTTCATCTTAGACCACAGTCAAGCTTTACATCAGACTAGCTAAAAAAAGTCCGAATAGAAGCATAAAGAAAAACATCGATTCACTCTAAAAACTTCAAAAAAATTGAAGAACGTTTTTCACTTCAAACTTCATGGTGAGCACTGCGAGGTCTTGGAAATATTTTCCTGAGTTTCTGTTTTCTATCAAGTGCTATTATTACCTATTAACTCTTGATTTGAAGAGCCCCATCTTCAAATATATAATTCAACATATAATTATATACAATAAATATAAGTAATACCACAGTACAGTTAAACATCAGGCAAGATATACGTGAAACAATCTATAATTGGGTATTTGAAAAAAAAAATTTTTTTGTGATAAATAGAAAGATTATAATATATTAGTTTTATAACAAAACTATTTTTTTTTTTTTTTGCAATAATTCAAAAGTTATTTCAAAATAAAAATTAATTTTTGAATCCAGTACCGAAGACACGCCGACAACTCCCGAACAAACCCGAGCGCGTGTGACGTCATAATGTTAGTTTTATTATACTTTGTATTCATTATTTTCCTATCAACTGCATTGAGTGTCTGAGTGAAAACTAACATTATGACGTCACACGCGCTCGGGTTTGTTCGGGAGTTGTCGGCGTATCTTCGGTACTGGATTCAAAAATTAATTTTTATTTTGAAATAACTTTTGAATTATTGCAAAAAAAATATTTTTGTTATAAAACTAATATATAATCTTTCTATTTATCACAAAAAATTTTTTTTTTTCAAATACCCAATTTCTTATCTAGAATATGCAGGAAAGTATGTGATAGCAGTGCACTGCGCTTACTACTACAACAACGGTGTCCTCACATGTAGCACTTTTTCTCGAACATTCACTGCCAAAATAGGATACATCAGCCATGCAAGAACACATACAGTGAACAATACATACCTGACATTGGAAAACAGCCCCCGTGGCCGAAACCGGTCTAAAAATCGCCATCAACATCATCACACTGCCGTTTCATAAAATATAAGTCAAAGCTAATCTTTTCAGATAATTAAATTGGTAGTCGTCAGTTTCCTAGCCCCATTCCTTCACAGTAACAATAAATAGGAGTGCAATCCAATCGTTGCCGTCGCGTGCCGCGGCAACCTAATGGACTATTACTAGTTTACTGGTGTGCACACAGCCTTATGCTAACCGCGCCATATTATGATGCCCCGAGTTATGCTGCTAGGCTAACTATCAAAAAATTTCAAAAAGGGAAATTATTTCTTAAGTTGACGATTTCCAAATTTGTATTGTTAATTTGTTGAAGTCAAAAGTTTGGTGCCATCTAATCTTTCTTCATACGCGTAATCAATTACCGTAGATTAAATCCCTAAACCTTTATGTTACAAGCACCACTTTAAGTAATACAAAAACTTACATTCCGAATACATACTGGGCTACTATGGTATATAGTGACATAGAAAACTGGACCCAGGACCCAGGTGTGCTTGAGACGCGGTCTGCCGCAGTCTCGCACCCTGACACAACCCCCTGAGTTCAGTGGACTCAGCGCCCAACCCTGCCGAAGAGGGAATCCTTGAAGGCTGTGCCCAAACCTCCTTTATAAGGAGGGAGGAAGAAGACTATAAGAAAGAACATGGAAAAAATAACATTCCCTAGTTTAAATAATAGTAAAGAAATTATTGATTGTAGATTTTTATCTTGACCCATACTTAAGACTTATTTAAAATAAAGTGGCCATTGTAGCACTGCTATACAGGCCACTTACTAAGGCCTAGTGTATGGCACAGTGCTTTTTCTAACTTAACTCTAACTGTTATGTTATACATTAAGTTAAAATTAAGGATGTTTTATAGTTTTTGAATATCATAATCGTTGTCCCGATAATTGTATCGATAAACGGCCTCATATCAAAGAGCCTAGACCAACATCTTGCGAGGTTCTCGCTAGATGGGTGAATCAACGGTCGGATACATAAAGCAGTCATACTCGACACTGCGTATCCTCAAGACTAAACTGTCCTGTAAAGAATTAATATCATTCGAGTAAGTTTTCTTCCGTTTAACCAACTGCAAGGGGACTTTAAAAAGCAAATATCTAATAATATATATTTTTTAATATTAGAACTTATTTCACATACGGCCTCTGACTTCGCTTAACGACTACTTGTACTAAGACAGCCGCTGCAGCCGGGACCTACAATTTAACGTATAATCTGACCCACGGTAGCGTCCTGATGAAAATACCACATTTCAAAACACAATCTTGTACATGGTCACCCATCCAAAGACCGTTGTTTAACCTCGATGATTGCGTCATATCACCTTAGTTAGCCGAGCTACAGGGGTATAGGCATACTCTCACTAATGTCCCTGTATGACACAAAAACTTGTTTTCGTAATACAAATATATCATCCACGAAGCAGTCTCGTAGGAGACGACCTAAATCTCTCATTATTAATGAGGCAAGTTTTAATTGTGCGGACCGCCGTGCGCCAGTGTGTTGCCCAAACATAAAGCTGCCTGTGCATGTAGGATTTGTTGGCAAACTTGCCGTAAGCCAAGGACGCGCGCGTTTGTGGTTTGACTGCGGTTGCAGTACGGCTTGAGGCAAATGGCACGTTTCGTGTTTTCAAAAATATTTTATATTATTATAATTGATTCAGCGTAATTTTAAGTAATAAGTTACGCGCCCTTTTTACCAAACACCTAGCTGTTATAAGTTAAATAACATCCAAGAATAAAAAATAAATAAACATTTTAAGAACATATTTCACACACGGCTGGTTAGCCTCATACTAAACCATTTCTTGTTTGTATTATGGTTGCTTACAGAACTTGCTAACACACATATACATACACAAACACTTTGTAACGATACATATTTAACAACCAAACCAAATATACATTACACATATTTAACACAATAACTAACAAAGTCAGTTCATCAAAAAAAAATTATCCGTGCCGGGAATCGACCCCGGGACCCCCTGGTTTGATAGTTATAATAATAGTCTTCTTTTTCTTATGGCGCCTCTCCAACTTAAGTCAAGGTTGGGAATCAGCGCCCCATACTATTATACAATTCAGCGGCACTATAATGGTCATAGTAGACACTAACTCAAATAGAACAGATTCAAAGATCAAAAAGAGGTACTACTTATAAACTAATTTTTGTTTTTGCCAACTTGCTCGCTATTCATGTACGTCAATGAATAGCCAGCTTAAACTTAATCCAAGTCGATCTCGTCAACGTAATGGCTCTGTATCCTTCAGGTGGATACATGAATACAAAAGTTACTTGGCGACTTTATTAAGTACAAGTACATACTTAGTTAGAAAACTTATTCCGTTAAGTAAATGTTAGAAGATTAATAACTGTGTAAGTGTTTCTTTGTCCGTTTGTAATTAATTAATACGGGTCTTATTAACCTACGGCGCAAAAACAAAGGGGCTGTATAAGTTTGACGTATCTGTGTGTCTGTGTGTGTGTTTGTGTATGTGTATGTGTGTGTGTGTGTGCGTGTGTGTGTGTGTCTGTGTGTGTGTGTGCGTTGATTGTGTATGTCTGTAGCATCGTGGCTTCCGAACGGATAAACTGAATTTGATTAAGTTTGTTTTATTTGAAAGTAGTGTTATATTTTTGTGGCATCCTACTAATATTATAAATGCAAAAGTTAGTGTGTGTGTGTATGTTTGTTACTTCTTCACACTCAAACAGTTTAACCCTTGATGAAATTTGTTATGAAAATAAGTAAGACCTTGGATTAACACATAGGCTACTTTTTATCCCAAAGACATAAATGGTTCCCGTAGGATGCGCAAACAACTTCAAAATCTATTTGCCTCTCTCATGCTTAAATGCCTTGACCGATTTTGATAATATTTAATATGGATAAGTATAAGCAAATCAAAAAGCGAGAGCGAGAACGAGAGTGAAAGCGAGAGCGAGAATCATACCTTTCACAAAAAACCTAGCACTTTACACTAGGTTTGATCTGGATCGTAATTAGCCCAGTGAAAACCTGGTGATTAAGCTGTATCGCTGGTCAGACCTCGTAAAGACGTTCACTGGCCTACCTATTGCCGAAGCTATTAAGACCGCCGAGAACAGGAACAAGTGGAAGACCATTGTTAACCGAGTGATCGACACTCCGTATTAAACACGACCTTCAGTAATGAAGTTACGACTAATAAGAAGAAACTGTATCGAACATGCACGTACAATGTGCCCACGCAAGTGCAGCCAACCAGCGAACCTTCATTCTTCCCATGTCACTTGCCAACTTCGTTATCAGCCTTACCGCTTCATCCGCGGAGACCAAACCTCACCAAGACAAAAATGACGTCACCGTCATCACAGACAAAACCTCACCACGACAAACATGACATAAATGACGTCACAATCATCACACGCAACCAATACAAATCAACCATATGCTACTGCGCCGCTCTCTCTTTCTCACCTACGCTCTTAATTTTATTGAAGAAATATTGGGGACTCAGCTTTTTAATAAGATTATGTTATTTAATTTCTTTTTTGATATTTTTTTGTATTTTTTTTTTGTAAGTTTACAACATTTTTGTTTTTTTCTATCAATCCTACTAATATAATAAATGTGAAAGTTTGTATGTGTGTGTGAATGTTTGTTACTTCTTCGCGCTCAAACAGCTAAACCGATTTTGATGAAATTTGAATATAGGTTAGACCTTACAGTCAGAAGAACTAGAAAACCTTGGCTCAAAAAAAAAAACTTAAATTAAAAGTATATTCTCAATCATAAGAAGAATAAGTCAACGTACTCAATGCAAGGTCCTCGTAGATTATTCTTCTTCTTCTTCTTCGTATTATCTAAGTGGCTAAGCTCTGGTGTCGAGAATTATATAATAGCCCGCCAAAGGCCTCTGACTTGGCTTGTAAGGTATTATTATTAAAATAAAACGAAACCAAACGAAACGAAACGAAACGAAACAAAACAAAACGAAGCAAACCTAACCAAAACAAAATAAAATAAAACAAAAAAAGAATTTTGAGAATCGATCCACAAATGGCTGAGAAATCGGTGAACATACATAAAAAAAAAAAAAAATACATACACGTCGAATATATAACCTCCTCCTTTTTGAAGTCGGTTAAAAATAGGGTTCCGTGTCCAAAGGTTACCAACAAGACTATATTACTAAGACTTCAGTCTGTCATTAGGCCGTATTTCATTAACCCTGATTGCTAGAAAGATGAAATTTTCACTTATCATGTATTTCCGCTGCCGGTATAACAACAAATACCAAAAGTAAAAAAATACTTAGACTGCTCTCAATGATTTTATTTTTTAAATTTATTTTTAAATTATTTTCTCAATAGATATTAATGACGGTTTACAGCTTAAACTTTTCACAGAACATTCAATTATGTATAATTATATTTATTTCTTGAACGTATGTTCAAAAATAAAATACAAAATTATAATATAGTAAAAATGAAAGAGATACTCATCATGTTCATTATTATTTTTAAAGATAATTGTACGGAAGTCTTCGAAAGTTGTGCGACCCTGACATGGCTATTTTTTTCATCTTACAATTCCATATAAAATGAATTTTCAAGTAGCTATTTAATAGTTAATTATTTAATTTTCAATAGTTCTGGTGGGGTATCGCTTTCAGGGTTCTCTATTACAGTGAGCTGTTTATAACGTTTTACATGAAACCAAGACTCTTTGATCTTCTGATTAGTGGGGCTTTGATCTTCAAGCGTAAAATTTTAACAGATGTTCCGCCAAAGGTTATTTTAGGGTCCCGTCCCAAGGATCGTATACCATACGCGGAAATCAGTAGATTCCTTAACTACTCGTATATATTATTAATAAATATAAAATATATATAATGTGATATTAAAAAATATATATCACCTCTATTTTACTTGCTTTACTTCAGAATAAAAGCTTAAGTGTTAAAGTAATCCAAAAATTAAGCAATATATGCATATTTCTTTGAATATAATATCATGTTTTGCTGTTATAAAATTAAGTGCAAATATGATTTAATGTGATGATTATAAAATTATTAAGTGTGAAGTCCAGTCAAAATCCTATGGCATAAGGAATTACACATCTGCTATATTATTATTTTGTACAGACATGAAAAATAAGACCTAGGTAGGTAAACCCTCAAGGAATCATCATGCTGAGTGAAACATATTAAGACTTTTTTCCAGATTTTTCTTGAATTTTCCGCATTGATTTTGGGGTCGGGCCTTTCTTTTTTTTATTTGTTAGACTTGTTATCTTATGTATTCTACTTTTACGTGTGTGTGTACGTAATAAAACATATTAAAATATGTTAAAAATTAAAATTTTAAGGAACATAACATATAACAACAGTGTGTGCATTATTTGGAATTTTACTAAATACTAACACAGATTATCCACACCACCCTTACTGCGACCTATTCGGTAAGGTATGGGAGAAAGCATTTTTGAAATACTTTCAAGGAGTTCGGAAGCTTTGTAAGTGGGTTGTTAATTATTTTTGATATACTTAAGAACTGATTTCAGAGAATTTAGGTTGATTTTGTTACGAGTATACTCGAGGTTGTAGCAAGATTTTAATACAAATTATTTGAATATCATTCATAAATTGAGTTAGAAAGTTTGATTTGAGGATATTTCTCGCTGGAAGATTTTCTAGAAGTTTCTAAGTTACAAAGTTAGCTTGAAATTGTGCCAATTATAATTTAGTTAAATATAATTAGAAGAGGCTTCGTATTAATTATGATATTAACTTTCAGTACTAAAAGTAGACGCAAAGTTTAATTTCTACAGAATTTCAAGGCGGTATACCTAGAAGCAAAGTAATATATTTAATAAAGTAATTTATTTAAATTTTTATTTTAAACATATTAGTTTTACTAAGAAATCTCAGTTCTTTCAACTCTCAATTGCAAGAGAAAATTGAATACTGGCTATTAATATCTTATGTATCTAAAAAGATCCCGTTGAACCCAGATTATCCGACGATCTCCTTCGCTAGGTAAGTATTATAAAAATATTGCTTCAATACGCTAAGAATACTGGGTTGACTGCAAAATTGATAGTTCGTTGGCGTGTTCTAGATGTCTCTAATTTTAATATCTTTAGTGGAACATTTGAAAACGAAACTACAGAGGCGAAGAATATATTTTTAAGCTTTCTGTAAATTTGTAGGTTACACTCAGATGCCTCTATTTCCACTTGAACATCCCGCTACAAAAAGCTTCCGATTTAATTTGTATATGCTTACATTTTGTTCGCTCCTTTCGTAGCGCCTAGCTAAGGTGACGCGACCAGCGAAACTAAGCAGCGGTCGATGCGGACGGTGACTGTCGTTTCAAGTTACATTTTCATCTGGGTGCTACCGTGGGTCGGATGGTACGTTAAATTGTAGGTCCCAGCTGTTAGTTATAGTACAAGTAGTCGTTAAGTCAAGTCAGAGGAAACAAATTACAATTTAAAAAATAAATGTTCCACACACCTGTAAGATTTCAGTCAAATTACAATACATTTTATGTCAAATTAACCAAAGTCACAGAAATAATAAAATTAAATATTATTAAATATATTTTTTGCGCCCTTGAGTTCAACTAATAAGGTTCATTGGAAATTTCCCGTTCTTTCATACAATTTGATCCTTTCTCGGTCCGCCTTTGGATCCATACTTCAATCGCAATATTTCTGATGTAATCGGATAAGAATAATCCCGCGGCGTGTATTGAATATCATCCATCAAATAGGGTGATTTATCTACGTATCCCACAATGCGCCCTTTTGCTGACAGTCAGGTTTACATTGCGCGATACGATTATACAAAATAAGTTACGACTGAATCTCTCTTTCCCACTGTTACTGATAAGTTTACTTAATTTTTAAATTTATAATATTTTTGTTACCAAATTCTAGACAGTAGAACATTTTCCTTTTTTTGGTATAATATTATTACGTTGTACATTTTACGAGTCCATAGATATAAACACTGGGTCGTAATCAGACTATTTAATACATTACTACTCGTAATATATGAAAAAAGAATATCATTTTCAAATGAATGACGTGCAATTTTATAGTTGTGACTTTCGATATTTTATTCAATAATAAAAAAAGACTCAATTTGATATAAAAAAACACTACCGTAAAATATGATCAATTTATGGCAATGGTAACCAAATGTACGTAACGTATTCCGTTTAACGTTCCATTAGAAATATTTAAACGAAAGAGATATTTTAAATCAGGATAACTTTATTTAAATATACAATTTTGTAAACATTCTGGACCTGCTTCTTTTGTGCACAAACAAATTAATACAAATGTTTCATTTTATTAAGTATGTACCATTTGTGCACAATAAACAATTTTATTAATTTATTTCTTTCAATTTAGTGAGAATATGATTAATATTTATTTACTGTTTTGTGGAATGAGGTACCTTAGGTATTTGTTATGTTCATTTTCAAAGCTTAACATGTTACTACTACTAAAACTATTTTCGAATTACTATGTATATGGTTAGAAGTTAATGAGAAAAATATACCTACATACTATTTACATTATTATGAATGAAAGTAAAATTTGAAACAGTTTATTATTACTAGACTTTAAAATACACATAACAAAGTGTATTTATAATATAGAATTACTAGTGTTAGACATTTGTGTTATTTTATTTGGTAAGATTTTTGTATAATAAAAATTAGGACGGTTAGATTCTGTAATTTTTTTAAATAAACTCGATTATTGGCAATTATAAAATTACATGTCAGAAATAAATAAATAGTTACATGTCAGAATGAATTAACGGTTACATAATCAATATAATTATTATGTAAGAATATACACCTATGAGAGTATATATACCTATGTAAGTAGTTATTACAGTAGTAAAGAACTTTAAATCTAAGTAACTATTACATATCTAAGTTTTTCTTGTGAGTGGTAAAGTTTCGTCATTTGTATAAAATGTCTTTTGTCGATCCAGTTTCCTAATTTACTCGCTTCGTTGCTAGAATGTATTATAAAAATAAACTATAATATCTAATTATAGTTTATTTGACCCTGCCATCATGCCGATAGAGTATCGCGAGCAGTAAACAAGGCAGGGGCGCACCACGAGCCTCCAGGCTTACCGTCTTATCCCATAATGTTTTATCGAGGAACTCTTGTACATACGTTCAGTAATTTAGCCAGGGAATACATTTTCGTGAACTGCCGTAATTAATAGCGGGTTAGCGTTTTGTTTGAACATTTTCCAGCTGGTTTCGCCAACGCGCCGTTTTAAGATGCCCGGGCGGGTACGAGTAATTTGGAAATGAGATGTGTAGGCTTAACGTCTCCTATATCTACCTATACATAATATATAATTATATGTATCTCTTACACTCATCCAAGATTGCGTTTACTGATGCTTATATAAAGGTTGTTACCCAAAGGCGGAGATGGATAAGGAGCGAAACATTCATTTCTTTATTCTAAGCACTTTATAAGTGACATATTACAACCGATGGCCAGCCCTTGATAAATTTCAGTCACTACAATTATTAAGCCAATAACAACCAATTATTTAAAAAATGTCTTTGTAGATTGTAGGTCTGTTTAATAGTCTGGTTAACTCTAAAGTAGCATCAAATATCTCAAGTGGCCAGTGACTGTCCCTTAATATAAATGTCTCTTATCCAACCACTGGAAACCGATAGTTAATAATTTAGTTAACAGATATAAAAAGTTACCAAGCTACATGTCAACATATTGTGTTTTTTAAATAAATATGCAAAAAAGTCAGGGTTACTCTAAAGCGGTATCATGTCAAATATTTGAAGTGGCCAGTGACTGGAATCACCAAGTAACTTGATGTCATATCGTGTTTTTTAAATACATTAGTTAAAAAGTCAGGTTTACTCTAAAGCGTCATCTTGTCAAATATCTCAAGTGGCCAGTGACCGTCCCTTAAGATGAGTCTGTGCGACCGTCTACTACCCAGCGACTGATAACCGAGAGTTGACAAGGTACAAAATCAGGAGTCACCAAGTCACTTCTGAACATATCGTGATATTAAAATAAATATACAACAAAAAGTCAAGTTTACTCTAAAGCGGCATCATGTCAAATATCTCAAGTGGCCAGTGACCGTCCCTTAATATGTATGGGTCCATGTGACCGTCTATTACCCAGAGACTGATATCCGAGATTTGATGACTCCAAGTACCTGGACGTCATATCGTGTTTTTTTAAAAACAGAATCCCGAGAGTTGGCTAAATATAAGATATCAGGAGTCACCGGGCCACTTACCAACATATCGTGTTTTAAAATAAATATGCCAAAAAGTCTGGCTTACTCTAAAGCGGCATCATGTCAAATATCTCAAGTGGCCAGTGACCGTCCCTTAATACAGATGAGTCCATCCGACCGTCTATTACCCAGTGTCTGATAACCGAGAGTTGAGAAGGTAGAAAATCAGGAGTCACCAAGTCACTTGTGAACATATCGTGATATTAAAATAAATATGCAACAAAAAGTTAAGTTTACTCTTTAGCGGCATTATGTTAAATATCTCAAGTGGCCAGTGACCGTCCCTTAAGATGAGTCTGTGCGACCGTCTATTACCCAGCGACTGATAACTGAGGGTTGACGAGGTATAAGATCAGGAGTCACCAATTAACTTGAAGTCATCTCGTGTTTTTTTAATAAATGAGTTAAAAAGTCTGGCTTACTCTAAAGCGGCATCATGTCAAATATCTCAAGTGGCCAGTGACCGTCCCTTAATATAGATGAGTCCATCCGACCGTCTATTACCCAGCGACTGATAACTGAGGGCTGATGAGGTATAAGATCAGGAGTCACCAATTAACTTGAAGTCATCTCGTGTTTTTTAAATAAATAAGTTAGAAAGTCAGGTTTACTCTAAAGCGGCATCATGTCAAATATCTCAAGTGGCCAGTGACCGTCCCTTAATATAGATGAGTCCATCCGACTGTCTATTAATCAGAGACTGATATCCGAGAGTTGGTAACGAGATATAAGATCAGAAGTCACCAAGTAACTGGACGTCATATCGTGTTTTTTTAGAAACAGAATCCCGAGGGTTGGCTAAATATAAGATATCAGGAGTCACCGGGCCACTTACCAACATATCGTGTTTTAAAATAAATATGCCAAAAAGTCTGGCTTACTCTAAAGTGGCGTCATGTCAAGTATCTCAAGTGGGCAGTGACCGTCCCTTAATATAGATGAGTCCATCCGACCGTCTATTACCCAGCAACTGATAACCGAGGGTTAACCAGTTAGCGCGCTCGCGGAATTCACTGCGTTTGTCAACGTCGCCCGTCAAATGGAGGCCATTAACATCCGCCGAGAGGAGCGGCGACGATTGCTGACGGAGATTCAGGAATTAAAATTGTTACGAACTCATTTCTGTATTACTTGGAAGGATTGCTCAAGTGTTATTTAGATCTCGTTAAGATTACTATTAAGAACTGTTTTTGATTTGGTCTTATTATAAGATCGCTTTAAGCGATAAGGCCGCCGTTTGTGGCACGATATAAATAATTTAGCGTTGTAACTTTTTTATATGATTTGCACATATTATCTGCCCAACAAAGAGTTAATCTATATATCTATCTGCGCAATAAAGAGTTAATTCATCTTCGAGTAGGTATTTATTTATATTGTTGTGTGAAACGTGTGGAGTTCTTTTTTCATTCGAGGTTCTTCCTTTCCTATTTTATGGGGAGATAGAGAATAGTAGAGTAGAGATTTACCTCGAAGTGACCCACCATTTGAACTTCATATTAATTTATTTCTCTTCTGTTGTTAGCATATTGTAGCGGCTAGCTAATGTGATCTGACGCGATCATCAATGCTAAGAAACGATCGCTGCCGCCAGTCCTTGGATAGGTGACCATACACAAGACTGTCGTTTTAAAAGTGTCATTTTCACCTGGGCGCTACAGTTCGTCGGATGACATGTCACATTGCAGTTCTCGGCTGTAAGTTTTAGTACAAACAGTCGTTAAACCAAGTAAGATTCCTCCGGGCTTGAAAACTTTTGACACTAAAGCTTGGCGACTTAGCTTGTAGGAAAACTGTTGTTAGTCGTTGTTAACGGCCGTGTGTCCCCGTAATAATGTGCGTAACAGCATCACTGCTCCGGCCTGATCCCATCGAAATGATTGCGTCTTTATATAGAGTTATGTGTTTGCGCTGTAATTCACTTCTTTCCTTGTCTCAAGTAATAGGATAACGATGGTAGGTATGTTACAGGGACATATTAATATGATGGCCGGCGGAACCATCGCTACTTTTTACACACTTTTTATTAGCTTCACTTGTTTGTAACCGACTTCTTTGGGCGAGATTCTTGTAATTATGTTTGTAGCCGACTTCTTTTGTCACGATTTTGACTGACTTTAAACGGTCAGATTTCGTTCAATCTTTGTAGATTTATCGAGAACCGATGACAATGCACTACTTTGCTAAAAAAAAACCCAAAAAACATGCTTTATAAAGAAACTAAAAATTAGAAAAAATCTTTTTTAACTATTATTTATTTTAACACACACATTTTTATACATAAAACCATTTATTCATATAGGAATATAGGAAACTAAATTAAATTGAATTTCAAATAACCTTGATCAACTGATATGACTACAAAGTAAAGTACTAACTGGATGGTTAACGTCGATATTTTTAAAGTTTTCTTTTTGTTTTATCTTGGACGTAACATTAGTATTATTTATAGCTAGAATAATACTGCCTATCATAAGATATCATTGAAAAAAAAATGGCTTTATTCAGAAAATTAGTAATATATATGCTTATACATTTGCGCTGCGGTTCACTTTTTATCAAATAGAATTCAAATATGGTGGAATGTAACAGAGATATATTTAAAATCTATAGAATATTTGGAGTATGTATACGTATGTGTATCACCAAACTTTGTCACTGCCGCGATCGACAAATTAACGTGCCATGTTAGCGCAATGATGCAAATTATAAAGAGAACAAAATTACATTATCGTGCTTAACAAAAATTCATAATATTTTATTCAAAAATAAATATCAATTCATATTTGAATATAATATTTATGTATATACGTCGGTAACAAACGAGCTTGCTGCATTTAACGAAAACCCTGTTCCCTACATTAGAATAATAAAATTCTTCGAGAGTAGAGGCTGCTTTCATCTTTCTCAAAACATGGACATACTGTTTTCACGGATGTGTCTAGCACGCACCAATTTGGATCGCAATGTCTTATCATAGTGAATAGTGATTATGTGCACTTCTATTAAGTAGTATAGAAATTAAAGTCAATACGTAAAGTTATTGTTTTAAATAAATTTATCTTTAGTTTGTTTTGTATTTTTATTATTTGGTAAGTAAACGAGCGTAGCTTGGTGGTAAAACGTCTGCTTTTCAATCCGGCGGTTTGACCCCTGGTTTGATCCGGGCCTTACACTAATGGCTTGGTTTTTCAAGTAGAATCAAGTCAAGATACTGCAATATCCGAAGACGTATGGATTTTGGCCATGGTGGTGGATGATGGCCTCTGTATCTCTTTCCTACTCAGAGGAGGCCTCAAGTGGTAACGTATAGTTGGCTGCTTATGCTTAAGCTATCATTTATGATTCAACTAGCAGTGCCCCGCGGTGTTACCCGCGATTAAACCGGAACAAAAAGAAGTTAATCCGAGATAAAAAGTAGCCTATGTGTTAATCCAAGGCCTAGCCTATCTCCACACAAAATTTTATCAAAATCAGTTCAGCCGTTTGAGCGTGAAGTTGAGTGAGGTTGCTAGACAGGCAAGCATTACAAAATGCTCTACCACCATGCAAAAAAAAATTACATGAAGAATATTTCCTGGGTGTAGAATTGAACCAGTTCTAGAGATATACTTTTGTGTAGTGTTCAAGATTAAAGCGGTCCTGTTGAGTAACCGAACGGAAAATCTCAACGAACGAATACCTTAATGTATGCCGTAAGGAATTATTTCCCTATTTATATTTAATATTTGCAGCAAGAATATTGAATTGATATTTTTTTAAGGTACTGGCTTCAAAATTGAAAGTTTAATGTTCGTAATGGTTTAAAAAACTTTTATTTCAAATTGATTACGCATACAGTTGAAAACATTTTTAGTAATTGAGGGAAAACAACAAAACAGTTTATATGGGTTCATGTTGCTAGAACAATTTTTGATCAATAAATATTAAATTTGAGGCACTACAATAAAACTAAACGTAAATTATATTAACACCTAATAATATCTCTGTATATCTTTGTATCTCGGTATATTACAATGTTTAATTATTTTTATTTATTTTTATTTTGTATTTGATAAAACGATTATCTGTTACTGTGCAATTTTTCTTATAAAAAAAATATTAGCTGGGAACTTAATTTTCGTTAAGCAAAAGAATTTTTTTAACTATACACAAAGTGTACAAATAAAAAATAATCAGACATAAAGTCAATACAATCAAAGTTTTTTTAAGGGAATGCGCAAAGTTACCCCTTGATAAAACTAAAATCTAAGCTGCCAAAATAGTATATAACATAAGCTTTAACATAAACTAATTATTACGTAACCTGTCTAAGAATGTGCTCACTAGTACATTTCTTAATGTCTCTATTAAATCAAGTACACTTAGCTCATATGTTTTATTTTCAGCACTAAACATCTTGGATTTTTACACGCTTTATATTAGCTTCACCTGTATGTTTTTTTGTAACCGACTTCTTTGGGCGCGATTTTACCCACTTTAAACGGCCAGATTTCGTTGAAACTTTGTAGATTTATTGAGGACCGATGACAATACACTAATTTGATAAAATTATTACATTTTTTGTAATTTTGTTTGTATGTTTGTTTGTAACCGACTTCTTTGGGCGCGATTTTGACCCACTTAAAACGGCCAGATAAGCGTGTTTTTTAGTTTTTTTTTAAACTACTTTTATTCACGATTATTAATTCGAATGGTTCCGTTCTTTTTAATCTTCTTATGTTATGTGTATTGTCAAGGAGCTGGATAACCTCGACATTCACAATAATATGGTGGTGAAGTTTTCACTGTAATCAAAGTAAGGGAAAGAAAGTATTTTATCTCATGGCACAAAAACCTAGTGACGTCACGTGATGACGTAATTTACGAGGTTTTACGTAAAATAAGTGCGCTCCGACGTAAATAACGACAGATATTTTAATGTTGGACGCTTTACATTTTTAACCTCTTTACGTTAGGGTTGACACTGCTATATCATTTACAGAATATTCAATATTTTATTTTATTTTAAATGTAACCTCTTGTATATGTAATATTTATTCAATTCACAATACATATTATGTCAAATTATAAACAAAGTCACGGTTATAATGAAATAAAGACTTAAAGACTTTGGTTTATTTGTTTTCGCCCTAGAATGTTAAAGAATGTTTTTTTTTTTTAATTTACGAGTCTCTAATTTTAATTCATTGATGTCTGTAATCCTACTAATATAATAAAAGCGAAAGTATGTGTGTGTGTGAGTGTGTATGTTTGTAACTTCTTCACGCTCAAACGGCTTAACTATTTTGATGACATTTGGAATTGAAATAGGTTAGACCTTGAATTAACATATAGGCTACTTTTTATCCCGAAAACATTACTGGTTCCTGTGGCATGCGCAAATACGAGTAACATCAAAATCTTTTTACTCCTTTAATGCTTTAACGCTTCGCTTAAACAGTTGAACCGGATTTGATGAAACTTGGTATGTCGATAGCTTAGACCCTGGGTTAACACAGAGGCTACTTTTTATGGCAAATTAACCGACTAACCCATACCTTTTAAATTAATACCTTTGAAATAAAATAAAAAATATTTTTGATTCATCCTTTTAGGAGTTTCAAACTACGATTCCATAATATATGCTATACGCAAAAAACACACAAAGACACGCTCTACTTATAATACCCCTGCCCCCTTACTTCGACCTTACAAGCGAACTAACACGCCCACCAAGTCGCTCCAATATGCGCCAACATTCTATGGTGACAACAAAGGGATTTGGTGTTGGCGTATTGGAGCGACTTGGTAGCTAAATTGGAGCGAGTTGGTGGTTGAATTAGAGGCGAGTGAGTCGTACGTTCCAGGTTTATAATAAATTTTCTATGTTATAGAGCATTAAGTGTGTGCAACCTTTTTGGATTTAATAAATAATTTATTATGATTTTCTCAACTCTAAAAAATAATATTGTGTCAAATATGAGTTGCCAGAAGTACGAGAAATTACAAAATTAGTTAAAATTAAATTAAAATTAGTAGTCAGTACGAGATTCAAGATTAACAAAAATCTCTACACTTTTTTTAGGAGATTTTAACACTGACGACTTCTTTCGCATACCTTTATCACAGATACAGTAAATGGTACATTATTAGCTTCCGAAAGCGCTAAAGGCCCAAATCGCATAGGCAATTGCGAACATTTCGAACCATCAATAGAAATGTACGTGAGAATAACAGGTGAAATGATATACTCTAAAAATAAAGATTATTTTACTAACATCCCTGATATCGAATATAATTAATAAAAATTATATATATAATATGAATTTTAATTTTTTTTCTTTCAATTGAACAACCCCAAGCAAAGAATATGACTACACAAGTTACTTAGTACAGTAAATAAATAGCATTGATTTTATTAGAGTTTCTTGAAATGTATGCATTTACGAGATTATCCGTTGAAATTACAAGATATTTTACCAACCTTGGTAACAGTAAAAATTATTGTCATCTGGCAACCCTGTACCAAAGTCATGGAATGTCAATCGTGCGTATAATTGTTTGTTTTGTTCCGTATTTGAATTCGATCTCTTTAGTAAATCCGCAATTCATACTAAGAAATTGCTCTTAACTTAATATTTATTTATTATTTTATTATATTATGTCTTCAACGGGACTCGTAAAGTGCAACGATTGTGAATGTGTTTATCATAAACATTGCCTCAAGGTCAAGAACACAATAACAAGCCTGTGGAGATGCGAGAAGTGCGTAGCGAAAAATATTGAAACAAATGATAAATCTCCGATATACATTGATGCCGAACCAATGCCTGGCACTTCCTGTGGGTCTTCACTTTAGTTACCATCTGCCACCTCGGTTTTGTCAGATTCAACAGTACACCAACTTATCAATGTGATGAGATCATTTCGTACCTGTATGCAAAAATTTAGTGCAGAGATAGCTGAATTCCGTATGGAATTTGATAAACTTCGATCTAATCAAAATTCAATGCAACCAGAGCTTGAAACTTGTGTCTACAATGTAAATTTCTTAGATGATCAAGCCAATGAATTAGAAAAAAGATTGAGCGATATTGAAGAATCTGTAAGACATACGTGTAGTGATGCTGTCCTGGCGAGTCTCGATCAATTGAAATGTGAGGCTGTTGGCAGCCGCTCGGCGCCGGCGACCTGGGCCTCCCGCCCGAGACAGTGGCTAAGCAACGGGTCTATTTTAATGAAAAGCTGACCAAATACAACTAACAACTTTTTTATAAGGCCAATTAGGAAAAGATAAGACTAAATTGGAAATATACATGGACACAACATGGCAAAATATTATTAAGAAAAAATTAAGGAGGAAAAGTTTTTGTTTAAGACAGGACAATGATATTCTTCATGTTTTTAATTAATATAAATTATTAGACATACATACTAACTCATTGTGCTTATAAATTAACACTTTAATTATAATGTTTAGGACCAAGATGCTTACACAAGAAATTACACCTAGTTTTTATTTTATACTTATATTACCAACCGATTAACATAGCTATTTAACATATTTTTAATTTATGTTTGTCTATAGATACCTGATATTTAATATAGAATAATTTATAACTATTAAGGATTGAATGGCGGGTGTAAGCTGTGTGCTTGCACTCACTGCAGGCTAGCAATGACAAATGTATGTTATCCGTGCCGTTATTTGCTATAATAATAAAATTGCTATCATTTTATTATTAAAACTGTTGATTAGTTATTTCTACTGCTGTATTGATTAACCATGTGGTTTCTGTACTAACTAAAAAAAATATGTATATTATAAATAAAACTAGTTTAAATGTGTAAATCTTTTGTTAAATCTCATGCCTTATTTTACATTATAATACACCGACAGACACCGCTGCTGCATTAGAGGTGCGGAGAAGATGGTTCCTGTCAAACACTCTCTCGCCAAGTCAGCCAAGCTGACTCATATTATGGGCCCGCGGGTATACAATTGCTTACCCGAGTTAGTGGTGAATACCACCACTACAGCTAACTTTAAAAATAAGTTGAAGGGATGGCTTATCCAGCAAACTTTTTATTCAGTTGATGAATTTATTAATTGTCAAATTAATTAAATAACCAGTGTTATCTTTGGATCCTTTATAATTAAATATATACTGCTTGTATATTAATTTATAATTTGTAAAATTAATTTTATTTTATTATACTATGACTGTAAGAAATATTTTTTTGATGTGTAAACTTGTGTTTATGAATAAATTACTTAGGACTTAATATGATGTTGAAATATTTTATTTATCTTTATTCAGAACTTAATATAAGATGGTCTCTACTGATTTTTCTTAGTTTTGAAGTTATTACCATGTGCTTATATAATAGTGTACTACCTATATTTATGTGACTAATTAATGGATATAAAGGAGCAGGTTGAAAACCAGCGCTGGAGTACCAAGTGTACTTTCAGCACATGCTGAACCTGCTCCTTTAGTGCACATACACAATACACAAGTCATTTTGTATGTCAAACTCAGAAGTCTGTGCACAATAAACAATTTTTCTCTCTCTTTCTAATTGCACCAATATCAATTTATTTATTGGATTACAACATATACCTACCTAATATTGTTGAGTATTAAATAATTTGTAAAAAATTGTGCCATTTAAATAATATAGATATATTCTACTAGTAGCTTGTTACATCATAATATACCTGTTAGGTTTGTAATCTTAGCTTAAAACCATTGTTAGTATTATTAATTTGTCTTTGGCAATATGTATTGGATATATTGGAAGTGATAAATAAAAACATTTTCTATTTTTGTATTTCATTTACTATTTCCTGCAGTCTAGAAAGATAGAAGACACCAGATCAAGTGGAAGGCCACCTACGAGGTGAAGATCTAGTTTGTACCTATGGGACTGGTGTACCATTACGGAGCGAACAGGTCTGCCTCTACTTAGCAAGGGACAAATGTGCCCGAGGATGGACAATGCATATCCTCAGACTACAGGAATAAAGCCTTTTTTCCTGTAGTCTGAGTGCATATCTTGGAGCGATCGCAAGTCCGTTGAAAACTTCGTGAAATGAGCATTGTAATTACTAGTAAAAGGTGGTTACGTGGCAGCGGCGTCACAATAGAATACTGAATAAGTTTAAATAATCATCTTTTATGTTACATACTGAGTACCCCAATTGGGGCACACTATTTTTTTGTTCTTAGTTATTATTTTATCTTTAGTTTTAAGTTTGTGTCCAATAAAGTATTACTAGTGCCGCTGCTTCACCAATATTTAGATAACTACCTAATAGGTACCTACCTAGTTACTTTTACTTACTTTTTGAAACAATAAAACGCTCTGTCTAATAGGTTGTATGGCGAAATAAAAAGGTTTCAATTAGGAGCGAAATAACTGAACTCAATTTTCGTCAATTTAAATAATTTCAATTCGACTTAAGTATGTATGTAATACAATTATATTTATTTACAAATTATTCCAGTCACATGCTATGGTAGTCGAAGAGGGCTTCGTACATACATGAAATCACAATAACAAAATCATTGATTTTTTTCTCTGTATCCTTCTCTGTTTTACTTTGATTGTCTGCTTGTATCTTTCATATTATTCAATACTTAGGTATTGAAGTAATTTTATCATTTTTTAGAAACTACGTATGTAAAGTAACTAATTTATTAATAATAAACACAGTTGACATGTGTTTGAAATTTTGACAGCAGACTTTTTAATTATGTTCCACTTCCAGTTTGGTGTTTTAGTAAATTACATTTGTAGCATAAATGAAAGAGGTTGGTTTGTTTTTCACAGAAGTTGTCGAACAGTGTACAATAAAAGCACAATAAACAATAAAATTAATCATGGGAAAAAGTTTAAACTTTATAAATAATTTAGCGCTTGTTATTACTGAGTTTTGTTTGGTCTAGATAGCCTGAAAACAAAAAAGCGGAAAAAGAGGTTATTCAAGTAAAAAAAAAATAAGTGACACAAATAATATTTATTGGTATTTCACATCTCTAATCCCAGCGAATTATCAGCGACTTATCAGCGATTTAACCGTGGATGGTCGAAGTAAGGGGGCTGTTGTTTCTGCGTCAAGGGTGAAAAATAAAGTATTTGTCTGTGGCAGCCCTGGCGCAAATGTAAATGAATGTGCCGTTCACGGTAACCACGGTCCAATGACGCCACTGTTTCAAGTTTCATTCGAAAAACCAAAATTAAACGCTTACCAAAATGGTTACTGTATTTTAAATCGCTACTTTTACATATCGGACTTTTTAATTAATAAATTTTGCGATGCTCAATTAAATTGTGCGTCTTTTGTATTTGTAGGGTTCCGTACCTAAAAGGTATAAACGGGACCCTATTACTAGGACTCCGCTGTCTGTCTGTCTCCAGGCTTTATCTCAGAAACCGTAATAGCTAGAAAGCTGAAACATTCACAAGATATGCATTTTCCGTGCAACCGTGTTTTTTTTTTATTTTAGTATTTGTTGTTATGTAACAACAAATACTAAAAATAAAAAATGAAAATATGTAGGATATTAATTTTATTTATACCAATATTATAAAGAGGAAAAGATTCATTGATTGTTGACGCGATTAGGCTCCGAAATTACTGGAACGATTTGAAAAATTATTCCACCGCTGAGAAGCTATATTGTCCCCGAGTAACATAGGCTATATATAGTTTGTTTCTCTTTGCAACTTAGATTATTTTAGGGGCCGTGCAAAGCCGGGACGGGATGCTAGTATTTAATTTTAATATTTTGTTATTTATTTTAATTCAGATATTGTTTTATAACGACGTGCTTATTTTAATAATTCACTTATCTACTGTAATTGTACTAATTATTTGGTCTAAAAGTTACAAGCCAAAAACATCATCAGCCTTTTTATCTCCACAGCTGGATATAAACCTCCGTTTCAGTACTTCCTCTCATTGATCCTCATCCTATCTATCTATCTCAATATCAAATGTATCGCCGTATTTTATAAAATTTTAATTTTAATTTACATAATTTGCCCTATTATTATTTTTATCGGTATTTCGTAAATACTGCACCGCAATGTGCAAAATGCAAACGGTGCGGTTTTCCTCGTTTACCACTGATGTTTTTTACGGAAGACCGAACATACCGCATTTTTTTATGAGATTGGTCACCAAATCTCCTGAAGCGATTAAGTGATCGTACATCTTCGGTCACAGATTCGCTTACCATCAGAAGAGTTGATGACCAATCTAATAAAAAAAATGCGGTATGTTCGGTTTATCTATTGATAAACTTTAATACAAAGTGAACATTCTGAGAACACGAGATTTCGAATTTAAGAGCATTGATATATTTGAATAACATATATATTTTTTGAGATGAAAGAAATATTTTTTCCATGTAAAAGAAATCTGAGGCTAGAGTGAGCTTTGAATATACCTAAGCTGTATTTATTTTTAATAATGGCTCAAAATGTTAGAAATGGTAAGTTAAAACCCCAATAAACCTCATTTTTAACGCAGAAATAGTAAACAGTGATTCTACTTCGTAGGTTTATTTAAATATTTTAAGTTATTGTTACTATACTACCGTCCGTTGTAGACTTTCGATCCGTCGTTCGAAGAGTCAACACCTCCTGAAGATGCCTTGTGGAAAGGCAAAACACGTGTTGAGTCAGAGTTTTCGAATTGAGATAAGCAACGTTAATATTAGAATCATATGTTTCAGGTTGTTCCGGCGTGTGAGTCCCAGCCACGCGGAGTGAAACTCCGTTGTGTTAGGAGGGTAGATTAGGGATTAGTTTACTGGTGTGAGTTGTAGTGGAGGTGTGGTGGTCGGTCGGAGGAACACACCTAAAGTTTTTTAAATATTTAATTTTTCCTTTGCTTGTCTTTATTTGGTTTCAGATCACAACGGAAGTATACTAAATATTTCAAAATTTAAATCCGTATTATTCTAAATAAAATAAATAAAAACTACTGTTACTTACAATTAAATTAATACAACTTTTTACAATTTATTGCGTTATTGTAGGATACATTAAGACCAAAGTCTAACTAAATCTAAAACCTCTATGCCGTAATTTGCCGCAAATTTGTGAATCTGATGCTCATTTATACGCATTGTGGCTATAACCACGTAGCGTTATTTAAATAAATTTGCCATTTTAAATTCAGTAATTGGTGGTCATATAATATTTCAATCCGTTTGATAATTCTGCTTGCGGTAACGGGCTTTTATTTGGTTTTGTAATTTTACGCAAGAAAAATGTGTTGGATTGATGAACAGATCAAAACTAGGTTTGTCTAGGACTACGGAACCCAAAAAAACTATCCAATATTGTACGACAATGATGGTACATAAGCAGCGCAATACATACCTACGTTCTCACTGTTGGGACCCGGGGCCTTCGCTCACGGGGAAAGAGATCTAGGCCATAATCTACCACGCTGGCCAAGTGCAGGTTAAGATGGCACAACGTAACCACATGAGTTACCGACACCCTGACTTAAGGGTGAAGCATGCCAGTCGGGAAAACCTGTCTCTCAAGTAGACTACCAGAAAATACTGTTAGGTGCTTGGCGACTTTTCGACACAGATGACACACGATCCGTCCAGATGGAAATACCACTTCTGTCACCCATCCTAAGAACATTTTTTCCGCTTTTTATTATTATTATTATTTTATTTATTTATTTGGAAGTTCTCAAAACTATTTACAAACAGATATAACCAAACTTAACCTGACTTAATTATTGACTTAATTATATGCTACGAAAGTTAAAAACTGTAATTTACAGTGATATTCAACAGGGCAATGGTTATCCAGTCACCTTTGCGCAACCTGGCAATTCCAAGACAATCCCGTTCAGTCGTATTTCATTACGTCGCGTAATCTAATACAGCATTAACATGACGCCACGTAATGCGCTGTCACTCCCATTGTATCGCGTTATAAATGGTCCGACCTGAGCTAAGGTGATGCGAACACTACCACACTTGTAGCTGATTTTATATTATCTTTTTAAAAAAAAAACTAGCTGACACGGCAAACGTTGTTTTTCCTTAAGTACAGTTCAAAACTTTTTTTTTTAACACATTCACACACGGCTGGTTAGCCCCATATTAAACCATTTCTAGCTCGTATTATGGTTGCTAACACAACTGATATATTACATATACATACATACACATTATATATAAATACATATTTAACACCCAGACCCACAGCCAACAAATTTAGTTAAGCACATAGATGTTGACCGGGTCGGGAATCGAACCCGGAACCTTCTGATAGCAGACCGGTATGGTAACCTTTACGTCAACGAGGTCGTCGATTATTCATTATAATGGATCAGTTATCGAGCAGGATGAAAAATGATTAGATTGCACTAAGACTAACAGCCGGGACCACCAATTTAACCTATCATCCAACCCACGGCAGCCCAGGTCAGATATTCAAGTTGAAAGTGCGTGACGAACCTTAGCCATTATTCCACTAGCAACACCCCGGGGCTCTAGTTGACTGACAGTTATATCAGGATTGTTCAATTATAAATCCTTGTGAGACTATTGTATGGAAATAGCGGAGCATTGTTATCAATTTGAGCGTAATACGAAATATTAAAGAGAAAATACGCGTAATAATACCTACTTGCTTTCGAGATAATATTGTCTGGAGTTTATTTGTCTTGGAATATTGCTTTATATTGTTTTCTTTTATTAAATGTGAATATACTTACAGTTGGAAGCGATGACAGTCGGTTGTGTGGACGCCTTAGGTCTACGTAGATCATGAGTTAGATTCCCGCTAAAGATCTCAAAATTACGGTCAAGGAAAACATCGTGAGTAAACCATAGCAAGGTGGTAAAGCATTTTCTAGTACTCGCCTGGCTAACAACCACTTTCAAGTTCAAAAATATGTCACCAAGCATCTAACAAGGTGTTCCGACAACATCTTGCGAGACAGTTATTCTAGACTAGGTTCCAAATCTGTTAACCCTGCAGCCTGGGTGAAAGAATAAGGCTGCGGCGTTGCCCCTGTCTGTCGTAAGAGGCGACTAAAAGGGGCATCAGACTCGAGGGTGTTTGGAGATGGGGTTCCGACACTTGCTTTATCGAGTCCGGGGTGAACGACGGCGTCGCGTGACCGTTGCCGTCGCGTCGTTGGCGGAAACAATCCGGGAAGGGCCACAGCGCAGTGCAAGGAGGTCTCCGGAGTGTTTCCCGGAAGAACCCGGACCTCTGTTAAGTACAGAGGCAGGTCACCGGGAGGGTTTTAGTGGGTACAAATCCCACATAATATGGCCGCGCCCCAACGTAACCAGGTATCTTGTTGAAGATTTCCCTCTCGTCAACAAAACAAAAAAAAAGAATAAAGGTTCCAAATCTGTGCTACTTGGGCTACGCGTTTAAATTTTCAAATGATTAGTAGTGTAATTTAAATTGTACACGCTATGCTGAAATAAATAAATGTGCATTAAAATCTAAAATACGATGATATTTCAGTTATCTTAATTATCAATAGTGGATAATGACTCGTAACAATACTATTATACATTCTCTTCTTTTAACGACCACTCTCTATAACGCCATAAAATACACAGTCCTTTCAGTGTCGTTATATAAAATTAACAATGTATTAGGAATTGATATTTAGTCAATTACCTTAATTCATTTTCTAAATCTTCGATTGATTGATTCATATTATAATATTATAGTAAATTATTTTAGGAACGAAATTTTGCAAAATATTCACACTAAACTTACTCGTTCTTCAGAAAATAAGATTTTCTATCCAGTTTTACTTTACAAGTATCAACATATTTGAGCATGTGTCTAAGCGAAAATTTTGATTAGGTTCTTCTCTGAGATATTACTCATGTCTCAATGTGTTGTTCGACGACAAACACGGCATACGTTAGATGCCTTAGCGCTGGTGTATTTCACAATGACCCTTCGGATACAGCGCCATTCTATCAGGAGAGCATGACAGAATAAGGAGTAAGTTATAAGAGGCACTGTAGTTCTTTGACATTAATATTAAGGCAAAGATAAGGGCAACATTTAGTCCATTGGATAGAATGGACTAAATTAATAACAAAATGGTAGCCAAGAAATGAAAACCACGCTGGCTAAGTGAGGGTTGGTGAATGGCACACGTCTACGGATATTGTGATCCGCAAACATATGGGTTTCCTCACGATGTTTTCCTTCACCATAAAGCGAGTACAAATCCACACATTACTTAAAAACTAGTCATTGATGTAGGGCTGGAATCGAACCACCGCCAGCTTTAAGACTAGACTCAGAGTTTGACTATTAGATAAAACTTATAATATTAATGATTATTTAGAATTGAAAATTGACATTTGATTTATATCGTGTACTATTGTAATGATATTATACTACTAGAACTAGATGTGACAATTGACATTTGATTAATATCATATACTATTGTAATGATATTATATTATTAGAATTAGAATTGAAAATTGACATTGATACATATCATATACTTTTGTATTGATATCATATTATTTGACTTGTAACTTTGGTGTTATCCATAAATGATTTGTATTTGTATTTAAACTAAAAGCCGTCTGATTGAAAAGCAGACTTTTTTCCCACAGAGCCACACTGGCTTTTCGAATAAATCTCTAAAACCTTAACATATACCATACGCCTAACGCTAGCACTAACATGATATTGCTCTCGCCGTATAGGTCCGTTCCTTTTTCATGTAAAACACACTGCTGATCCCAGTTACGGTGCGCTATCGGCCTTTTATTTTACACTCCAAACTCGGCTTGCTGCGGCCATTTTTATTTAACAACCTCCCACGGTCGAGGAGATTCCGTAGAACATACAACTGGCAACATTTTAGATACCGTCGAATGTGTTTTGTCTGTTTTTGTATGCACCTGTTTTTGGGTTGCAATATTTGAATTGTTTCATGTAGTTTATGAGGACATCATAAGTTTCTTGTCATTTTGGAATGTCTGTGATTATATCTATAATTGATATTGTATTGTTGTGTAATATTTAATGTCATGTGTTTTCTTACCATGCCTGATTTAATAAATTTAATATTATTATTCATATTTGAGCCAACTCATTACTTTCATATTTCAGACTAAATAAAAAATAAGATTGAGCTTGACAATTGAAAATAAAACGTATTATACAAAAATAAGTGACCCATATTTTATTATAAACTTTAGGTTCTAACAAACAACTATATATGAATTTTATTAATCAATTTGGGTATTCTGAAAATTTTATGGTTTTTTTAATTATTGTATCTAATTTGCAGTGAAAATCACCAAGTCATATCCCAAACTCCCAAAACATATACCCCATAATGCTACTTACTTTAAGCAATCCTACATATATCTCCAAAATCTAAAATAAGTAGTAATTTATAACCAAAGAAAGGTGTAAATGCTCGCCTGGCTGGCAACCACCCTTTACTTAAAATATATTTCAATTTAAGGTTGAATGCTTTCCAAGCATCTAAAAATAATTATGTTCTGGCAAACCCCTCGAGAGCAAGTTATTCCAGCCTAGGCATGCTCCACCGTAAGCCCAAATGCCACTAGCTCGTGTGTTTACTGTCAACAAGCTGTTATGAGTAAAAATGTTTACTTCACAAATATTCCTTAACAGAAACTTTTTAATGAAACTCGGATTTGCTTCACATTTCTCGAGTCGCCGGTCAAACGCAGATCTACGCGACATAAAAAAACACGTAGAGCTCAAGTCCACTCTAGCATAAACATAAAAACTTCTGAACATCCTACAGGATGGGCTACCATGATATCTAAACCACTAACCTGTTTTTAGGATTACAAAGAACCCTTTTAGTTTCTCTCTGAACGTCATTCCATCTGTCCGTTTATAAAGTTCTGAAGATAAGTTTGGAACCTTTAATACAATGATATAATTATACATCATTATATTATGTTCAAGAAGATTGACATCAGTAATAAACCTGACATGGATCCGCTTAATAATTATTTTTTTGGCATCAATTACCTATATAGTTTGACATGCGATAGTATAATAAGCGACAATTACAATTATTATTTGACATTCCGATTTAAACATTTATTGACGATTAATATGATATGACATTTGTAATTATAATAATAATATGAAAAGATGACAAGCTATGTAAATATGTGCAGATGAATAAAGGCTTTTTTATTTTATTTATATTATGTTCAGTAATTCTCTATTGCGCTGTTTTCAATAGTGTAAAATATTTAATGAAAATTACAAGTTTGTTTGCGTTTGGATATTGTTTATGGTGTTGTACAATAATATATGTAGTTTTTAGTAGGTATGGGTCTCGTACTAGACCTACTACAAAATAAGTAAGATTCGTTATAATATCTTAATTACTATAAGAAACACCTCCAGCCACACCAAGTAGGTTTTGGCACGCCACTAGGATGCGAGGCGGCCATCCACGCTACTCGATCTTTCGTGTTGCGAGAGGGAAGTGACGACGTGCTCATTAAACTCGACATAAAAAACGCTTTTAACAGCGTCAATCGCGGGCTTATGCTGGATGAGATCAGGGATTTGACCCCATCTATTTACCGTTTCCTTCGCCAATGCTACGTAGCCCCAAGCTTCCTGTCCTACGAAAGGAATTGTATTTTGTCCCAGGTCGGGGTACAGCAGGGAGATCCCCTGGGGCCTCTCATTTTTAGTATGGCTATCCATAAAGCCATAAAGACCCTGGGATCTCCCCTTAACGTCTGGTACCTCGACGACGGCACGATAGGTGGGAACCCAGAAGTGGTGGCGAAGGACATCGGAGCGCTCTTTCTCGCACTGCAGGACCTGGGCTTGGAGGTTAACACCGCTAAATGCGAGTTCTATGCTTGTAGCCCAGTAGCCGAGGAATCTATTGGCAGGTTCAAGTCCCTGATTCCAGGCCTAAGATCAATGGACAGTGGTTCCTTCTGCCTCCTAGGAGCGCCTATCCTCCCTGAAGGCGTTTCGGACTGCCTTAAGTCTAAAACCGCTACCTTGACGTCTTTATCGGCCCATTTTCAGCACCTCCCGGCTCATGTTGCTCTGACTCTTCTCGGAACCTGCTTCGCGATGCCTAAGATGACTTACGTGATACGAACGGCTCCGTGTTGGAGGTTCCCAGAAGAAGTCTTAACCTTCGACGATACCCTTAAACGAATCTTAGAGGAGCTGCTGAACGTAAGATTAAGTGGACCTCAATGGTGTCAGGCAAGTTTGCCGATTCGGTTTGGTGGCCTGGGGGTGCGCCGTTTGCTTGAAACCGGCCCCATCGCTTTTCTCTCTTCGGTACATGGTGCCGCTGAACTTGTCGCTCGCATTATTTCTAATGGTGACCAGGTTCGCGTCCCATGGGCCGAGGAGGCCTTGGGCAGATGGTCGGTTTTGTGTCCAGGCGCAGATCCTCCGGCGAAACCAGACTGGCAAAAGAGCTGGGATGACGTGTTGGGTAAGTCACTGGTTGAACGCTGGCGCTCCGAATCCAACGGAATTGACCTGGCACGGATTAAAGCTGTAACAGTCCCTGAGTCCGGCGCGTGGCTGCATGCTCTCCCTTCTCCACACATGGGCACGCTTTTGGATGATGAATCTTTGAGAGTGGCGGCCGCGCTTCGTCTCGGATGTCCCATCTGCGAACCCCATACCTGTATCTGCGGGGCGAGGGTAGAGGCAGAAGGGTATCACGGCTTGAGTTGCACACAGTGCGCTGGCAGGAGACCACGGCACCACGCCATCAATGACATCTTGAAGCGTGCCTTTGTATCGGCAGAGGTCCCGTGCGTCCTGGAGCCACCAGGTCTGTCACGTTCTGACGGCAAGCGACCGGACGGTCTTACGCTGGTTCCCTGGCAAAAAGGGCGCTGCCTAGTGTGGGATGCAACGTGCGTCAGCACATTCGCATCCTGTCACCTCCCCGCTACTCAGCAGACTGCCGGCGCGGGAGCAGAGACAGCCGCCCGAGGCAAACGCCTTAAATACGCGAGCTTGGAACCGGCGTACAACTTCGTACCGTTTGCTGTGGAAACTTTAGGATCATGGTGCTTGGACGCCAAGCTTCTAGTCCGTGACCTCGGACGTCGAATGAGGGAGCGAGGTCAGGATCCTCGGTCAGGGTGGTTTTTGACGCAGCGAGTTTCCTTGGCAATCCAGAGGGGTAACGCCGCCAGCATTTTGGGGACCTTCGGTGCAGCGCGGGGAGCTCATAGTCCGTTTTAGTTGTTTTTTTTGTGTTTGTGCAGTTTAATTTTTATTTATAAGTGACGTGTATTATATATTAATATAATCTTTAATTGGATAATTTTGACTTAAAATGTATAAATATAAGAAACACAATATTTTTTTTATTTTAAAACAACAAATTTAAAAAATAGAACTATCGAGCGAATTTCACGTTTTTTTGTTTTGGAGCTCCAAAAATCGAAGATAATAAAACTGAACATACTATAGCCCTATAATTTACGCTGGATTTTATAGGATTTTTCAAAATATGTACTCGTAATTTTGTTTTCATAGCTCCTTACGTTTATACCTATAGGATAAGTGTGGATTAGGTAACATTTAGAACTCTTAGTATTCCTCTAGAACTATGTTCATAATACTGCTCATCCTAGCTCATGAAAGCCGAGCCCAAAGTCTCAAGGGCGGGCCTGGGAGAGTATATTATAATGTCACCACTTGCCTAGTTTCAAACAAAAAGTTCTGTTTTACGAGCCACGTAAAAATTTAAGTTGGGTGGCTGAACAAGAATGTTTACCGTTAAGGATAATATTCATGCTAAGTTAGCTGCTTTTTAGACGACTGCGGAAGCTGTTTTGTATACCAGACTACAAGTCAGTCCCAGCTTTGCACGAGCTATAAAAGAATCCAAGTTTCGAAGAGAAACAAAATTTACCTGATGTTACTCGGAGATATTGCAGCTTCCAAAAGGTGAAAGAAATTTTCAAATTGGTCCAGTTGTTTCGGAGTCTATTCGTGTCAAACAAACAAACGAACATTTCTTCTTTATAATATTGGTATCGGGTTTTGCGCTTGATCACAATTCGCATGATGGTAAGCAACATTCTCAGCGACAGCCTCAGCGAAAGCCAGTTATTCCAGACTAGGTTCCTCTCACGTAATAATATTTAAAGCTTGGACCATCAATGGAAGTATTAGACAAATTATCTTTTTTGTCGTTACAGGCATTAGGAGACACCCATGGGAATTCTTGGCCAAAAAAGTTAAAATGTCCGTAAACCCCCAATGACGTGGGAAATCCCTGGGAATTTCTAGACATAAAACATTAAAGAGTCCAAAAATCACCATAAATGGAGAAAATCTTTGACGACCTCGTTGGCGTAAAGGTTACCATGCCGGTCTGCTAATCAGAAGGTTCCGGGTTCGATTCCCGGCCCGGTCAACATCTTTGTGCTTAACTAAATTTGTTGGCTGTGGGTCTGGGTGTTAAATATGTATTTATATATAATATGTATGTATATGTAGTATATCAGTTGTGTTAGCAACCATAATACGAGCTAGAAATGGTTCAGTATGGGGCTAACCAGCCGTGTGTGAAAGTGTCCTAATATTTATTTATTTTATTTATCTTTGAAAATTTCTAGACAGGCAAAGTTAAGCCGTACAAAAATTCCCATTGACGAGGAACATCAACAGGCATTATTGGCATAACCTCTAAACACGCCTTAACATTATAGGTAAGTTACATCTAAACTAAGGCAAAATCTCTATGACTAATTGACCACATCTACTAACTTGGGTGGAGAGACCGGAGAGAAACGTAAAATGACGGTCAATTTGTAACGTAGGGCGGATGGAAGCGAGGGCGGTTTGGGCGGGCTCGGGCTGCGTGACGTCACAGCCACAGCACAAGCACAAGTTAAATTGTGCGGCTGTGCACAAAGCTTGTGCATTAAACAAGATGTCGGGACTTGCGTTACGGACGCGGCGTTAGATACTGCGCTACTTTTTAATAATAAATAAAAAAATATCGCATATATTTTTTCTGAATACAACATAGTTATGTTAGTTAATGATAAATTATTTGTTTGATTTTTTGAAGGAGGAAAATATAGTGAAGAAAACCATAGCATGGTGGTAGTGAATTTCCTAGAACTCACCTGACTAGCAACCAACCTCAAGGTGAAAAATTTGATACCAACCATCTAGCCTGATGTTTTTTTTCATGAAGATAGTTACGAGTAGTTATTTATCTACAAATTGTATATTATATAGTGTATAGTTTCCAGATAGTTTGTTAATCCAGCAACTAAAAATATTAACACAAAGCCTTATTTTTAACCGACTTCAAAAAAGGAGGAGGTTATATATTCGACTGAACGTATTTTTTTTTTATGTATGTTCACCGATTTCTCAGCCGTTTCTGGACCGATTCTCAAAATTCTTTTTCTAATTGAAAGAGTATGGTCCTGAATTGGTCCCATTGTCACCAAGTTAGGATCTGATGATGGATTCCTAGAGAAATCGAAGGAAAACCTAAAAAGTTAGGTTATTTTTACGCTCAAACGAGATTCACGCTCGTTCGGCTGTACTGATATTCATGAAATTTGAGGTGAAAATAGGTAAGACTATATGTTAACACAAAGGCTACTTTTTATCCCGAATATAATTACTGTTCCCGTGGGATGCACCAAATAACACGTAAATCTTTATAACTTCTTCACGCCCGAACGGCTGTACTGATATTGATGAAATTTGAGATGAAAATAGGTTAGACTGTGTGTTAACACATTGGCTACTTTTTATCCCGAAAATAATTACTGTTCCCGTGGGATGCACCAAATAACACATGACACACACACTGATGTCGCTTAAATTTGATATGGGGGTAGACTAGACCTTGTATAACATGAAGTTTACTTTTTATCTTAAAAGTCATTGCTGCTCCCGTGGGATACCCAAATAATTCAAAAACCTATTCTACTTCTTCGCGCTCATAATATGGCAATACAGATTTAACTTTGTAAAATTAACAGCCTAATAGTCTGGCTAGCAAAGGTAATCTGACGCGAACATCGAGGCTAAGCAACAGTCCATGCGGCCAGTCTTTGGATGGGGGACCATGCACAAGACTTTCATAAAAAAATTGTAAACAGTGGTATTTTCATCTGAGCGTTACTGTGCATCGGATAGCACGCTAATTAGTTGGTCCTGGATGCTACTCTTAGTACAAGCAGTGGTCAAACTAAATCAGGGCCCTGAAAAACACTCGATACCAGAACTTGGCCACTAAGGTCATACTAAGTGGAAGAAGGAGCTATAAAATTTGATATATCATTAGACAAGACCCTCGAACGGATAAGGAAAATATTTACGCGCTCGCTTCAGTTCGCTAGCAGTTATCCCGCTTCTTTCGTAATTTCCCCCAGGATGTTTTGGGCTTGTGACACTCCAAATATTATATATTTTGTGCTGTTTTGGACTTCTTTATGCTCAAACGGCTCGAATAAATATGGTGAAAATTTTCGCGCTCGCTTCGCTCGCATCTGGCTCGCTCCGCTCGCGATTGGTTCTAGTACGTTTTGGGTCATAGCTTATGACACAACAAACATTATGTAATTTGTGCTACTTTGGACTTCTTTATGCTCAAACGGCTCGAATAAATATGGTAAAAATTTTCGTGCTCGCTTCGCTCGCGCATAGCTCGCTTTGCTCGCATCTGGCTCGCTTCGCTCGCGATTGGTTCTAGTACGTTTTGGGTCATAGCTTGTGACACAACAAACATTATGTAATTTGTGCTGCTTTGGACTTCTTTATGCTCAAACGGCTCGAATAAATATGGTGAAAATTTTCGCGCTCGCTTCGCTCGCGATTGGTTCTAGTACGTTTTGGGTCGTAGCTTATGATACAACAAACATTATGTAATTTGTGCTACTTTGGACTTCTTTATGCTCAAACGGCTCGAATAAATATGGTGAAAATTTTCGCGCTCGCTTCGCTCGTGGTTGATTCTAGTAAGTTTTGGGTCATAGCTTATGACACAACAAACATAATATAATTTGGGCTGCTTTGGACTTCTTTATGCTAAAATGGCTCGACTAAATATGGTGAAAATTTTCGCGCTCGCTTCGCTCGCATCTGGCTCGCTTTGCTCGCGATTGGTTCTAGTACGTTTTGGGTCATAGCTTACGACACAACAAACATTATGTAATTTGTGCTGATATGGACTTCTTCATGCTCAAACGGCTGATCAAATAGGGTGAAAATTTTCGCGCTCACTTCGCTCGCGCATAGCTCGGTTCGCTCGCATTAGTTCCTGGGACGTTTTGGGTCAAAGCTTATGACACTGCAAATATTATGTAATTTGGGATTTGATGTCAACTTCTTGTGAAGTTTATTTGGCTCTTCATAGCTAAAACTAAAATAATATCATTAGTAACCACTAAAAATTTTAAAATAAAATTGTTTTAAAAAACAAACAACCGACTTCAAAACCATAACTAAAAAGGGAAAAATAATTTTATGCCTACTTCAAATCAAGAATATATAAGTAGAATCGAGGAGTTTATTTCATGTACTTAGAAAAAACTTTTTTCAATTTTTATTAATCCTGTATTCTTGGAGTCGGTGCCAGGATAGAAAGACAATTGAATAGTGTTTTTTTTTTTAACAAACAATAATTTGTTCTTCTAAGATGGCACCGACTCCAAAAATACAGGATTAATAAAAATTGAAAAAAGTTTTTTCTATGTACATGAAATAAACTCCTCGATTCTACTTATATATTCTTGATTTGAAGTAGGCATAAAATTATTTTTCCCTTTTTAGTTATGGTTTTGAAGTCGGTTGTTTGTTTTTTAAAACAATTTTATTCATCATGGATTAACGCGGGCAACATCGCGGGATATAGCTATGACAGTTTACTAGTCTATCTTCTATTTTTCACATAAGCTAAGTGCCCAAGATCGAGCGTGGAGAACATTCAAAACGTCATAGGTATTGAAATAAATTATTTAAGCTGCAAGCGCTTTATGTCAAATTCAGAATCAGCAATAGGAGTACTAACAGTTGTTACTTATTACTCAGAATATAGATGGCTATGAGTGGCTCTGTCGGAGTAATAGGGGCTTACTTAACATGCCCACACTCGAGATTAAGATTATGCTTCAATATTCATAAAGTTTAGTGTTGCAGTGACTTTGACTCAATTTTCTGTCTCCGTCTTAGTTTACTTACAAGAATATGAAACAAAAACTGATTTGTTTTTTAATTTATTTTTTTAATTTTTGGCGTTTAATTTAATAATTATCAATAAAAGGTTTATCTTGTAAGTACCGTGGAAAACAATTTATTAAATTACGTATAGATAATTATTTTTTTATTGAATTTATGTTTTTAAGTTTTGATGATAATTTATTTCATCACGATCATTCACAGCTGTTTCTCTCCCACTGCTGAGAATAGGCCTCTTTTTTACATGCTATTTACTCCGATGTTGTGTCAATCGTGTCCAGGTTCGACCTGAGACTGATGTGCTATCGTCGACTTATCTTGCCGACGGACGACCGACGCTCCGTCTTCCTAGCCTTGGCCTCCGATCACAGCATTTCCATTTATGAATTCATAGATATCATAAATAAAATTACATTAATTATATATAGCTTAAAAATCTCTATTCTAAACCTATTCCTCTACTAAAAATCCAGTGGCAGTGGAAAGAGTTCTCACAATGTCGGCCGAGTTGCCTCTCTGTATAGCAACACTATACATTATGTTTTTATTTAGTAATTAATATCATTATCATACTCGTTAAAACTAATTCATCTGGTATTAATTTGCAAAAAATATTTAAGGCACCATTTTGTAGTGTTGGACATTTCGGACCAATTTCCATCAAATATACTTAAGAACACTCCGTGTGATAAATCAGAATAACACAAATTAAAATAAGCTCATCCGTTTGGAAGCTAAAATGCCACACACACACAAACACATACCTACTACCTACACACACCGAGAGAGAGAAACGTAAAACTTATAAAACTGTCGCTTATGCTTTAACCAGTAGAACATTCGGTTAAAAACTAGATCCGCAAACATTACATATTCACAACCAGTCGTTTTACCTGCTGCTACGTATCTGGTTCCCTTATTTTGCTCGATTGATCAATAATAGTGTAGTGTCTTGTGATAGTGTGATTTATTCAATACACATACAGTACCCGATGATAAATATTGCACATCGACCTTTGGAAAGAGACAGTCAACTAATTTCGGCTTCGTATAGAGCGCGATCTCTGTCGCACATTACCTACGTGACGTTTTGTCAATCGTAAAGAATAAAATCATATTTTTTTTAACAGCTCGTCTGTTGATAAAGTCAAGCTCCTACTAAAATAAATACCGGCCTGTTTGTATTTCAAATTCAAATTCAAATTCGTTTATTTACATAAATGACACTTACAGATAATCCAAACGTATCACTTAGACTAGTAGAAAATTAAAATAAAATAAATTACAATACTAAGAACTATTATTATGACTAGGCTTAAATGCTACAAAGATTAAACGAACTATTTACAATTATAAAAATGAAACAAAGAACAAATTCAGTGGATATAAAAAACATATATAACAAATAAAACATATTAGGCACATTGAAAAAAATAATAATAAAATAAACCTATTGAACATTCTCACAATAGTTTAGCGTGCGACAGTGTTAATAATCACGACAAAAGCTGTGTACCCTTTGTCATATTTGGCGCCAAAAAAAGGATTTTTGTCTTCTACGGGCGGTGAGGTTTGATATACCTCGTACTACCACAATCTCTGGAATAGTACAAGGTTCAAAACGACCCGTAATGCAGAAATGGAAAGTACAGATAAATCTGTGCCGCTGGTAACATATTAACGCTCTATGAAGCTGAATTTAGCCGATTGTCTCTTTCCAAAAGTCGATGTGCAATATTCATCTTCGACAGGTGTACATAGATATATATTTAAAAGCTTGAGGCAAAACATTATGGCAAGAAACTAGCAACAGAAGGAGTAACAACAGAAAGCAATATATCATAGTGAAGTGACGTAAGTGCGTAACCAAAGACGCATAACTCATACACGAGTGGGCAGATAGAGATGGGAAAAGGGACACTAAGCTAGCTAACTTGTTGATGTAGTTTTTTGACAGATTTAAGAGTCCATTTTTTACACTTAATCGGCATTTAATCGGCTGGATGCATTACCGTACGATTCCGCGACACTCCGGTCGGTAGAGCATACCTAGTCTGGTATAACTGGGTCTAAAGGAGGCTGCCTATACACACTATTAGCAGCTTGGTCATATATTTTTCCTACATAACGGTGGTTGTGGGTAGTGAAAAACTACTCTACTAAACTGCAAATGCAATAATATTGAAAAAAAATATTTCAAATAAAAAATCGGGTATGAATTAGTAAGTAAGTAAACTTAAGAGCAAATATTAACAGCACTTCATTTCCAGCCATAAAATAGCGGGCCAAATAATTTTATTTATTTATTTTTTATACCTAAATTAAATAAATAAAATATAATATTTCAGGCAACTATGGCCCATAACATATTTTAATTGCAATTAGTTGATACAGTTAAATTTGTTGTTACTTTTATTCGAATATTATTCGAATACTCCTCACTGTCCCATGTCTAAAGCATGTGGGCCGGTGAGACGGCAGGACGCAATTCTCAATAAACATCATCCCTGTTTGGCGTGGATTTATTGAAGACCCAACTTTTCCCGTCCCTAGTCCCTGGAGCCAGTCAGGTAGTATTTTACTGCTCTGATTTTTAGGATAAGATTTACGGTGAGAAACAAATTATCAGTTTTTGGTCAGAAAATAAATAAGATACAGTTTTATTATATCCTTTTCCTGTAATTTAATACGTTTTATAAATAAATTATAAAATTAAAATAGGACCACAAAACTTAATTTAAAATACCACTCCAGACAGAACCTGACGGAAAGGCATCGCTTGTGGCATTGCCGCGTTGTATAGCGATGGATAGCTTTTGCGTTGTGCCAGGTAGGTAGGTTAATATATACATTTATATATTTTGTAAAAAATTTAAGTATCTAGCAGCTGCCGTTATTGATATATAGCTTAAAAATACGAAAAAAATACGTTTATTGTATGGAGACCCCCCTTAATTTCTTTTTTTTTTTTTGTATTTGTTGTTATAGCGGCACAGGAAATATATATCCTGTGAAAGTTTCAGCTTTCTAAATATTACGGTTTCTGAGATACAGCCTGGAGACAGACAGACAGCGGAGGCTTAGTAAAATAGGGTCCTGTTTTTACCTTTTAAGTACGGAACCCTAAAAACTATATCAAAATGCCACAAGCAGAAACAAATACACATATCCAGACACGTCATCCCGTAATATGCGTGAGGTTAAAAAAGAACACAAACTAACAAGTTAACCAATAGCATGCTATCTTACGATTACCATACCACAGTTAATGTGTTCTGTTTATGACTCCGCTAAGTACCAGGGGCCTTGTGGATCCTTCCACATTATAGTTTATAGTAAACCTTCTGGGCCGTTGAAAGGGGTGTACTAAGGACAGGGTGAGGGGCTAAATTATTTAAAATATAAAGACAAGTGAGAGCTCCACTCGCCTCCCATGGGTTCCGTAACACGGGCATATGTGTAGGTAAGTTGGTAGAACAAACAAGTTTTTATTTTTCAGTTTTAGGTACGGATCCACACAAAAAGCATAGTTTTTTCAATACTTATTGTTTTTACGCGTAATGGCGTAGTTTAGATTTTTTATCAACTACATAAATTACTGAGGAAGTTTTCAATTATTTCGATATTCCCTAATTACAAGTATTAAAACTGAATCATTTCCAGAAGAAAAAAACTAAGTTTTGTATATAGAAAGCATTTGCGAGTTCGCTACCTCCCACTTATACTAATTTATTTACGCAAATTTTCGCAATTCAAATGTTTTCTTTATTGACTCAAGTTCAAACAATATTCTTTAGACAGCCAATTTATTTATTTATTAATTTATTCATCAAATTAGCACCGCACAGACGAGTTACACTAATGATAGATTTAATACAATACACCAATTAATACAAATTTAAATGAACTAACATAACATAAAAACAAAATTCAAATAATTTATACACAATCGAAAAAAAAATACTATACAAATTAAAAATGTCAATATAATGTCAAAAAAAAATATCCTTGTCAAATTATTAAAACAGAATTTTTTATAATATTATTGTAGATTTTCTTGTGTATGCAAATTCACAATATTTTATGCAGTTGTTTAAGATACTTCTCCAGCAATCGTCAAATATATCAGCAGCTGGGTTAGCGTCAATGAGCTGATTAAGTGCGGTAAGGGAGCGCGGTATCGGTGACACCTCGTGACTAACCGTTCTGCAACGGGAATGCGCAAAAAGTTTCTGGTTACCGCGTACGTGGTGGTTCGGAACACGCAACCGACACAAACGCTCACAGAGATCAGGTGCATCCACCTTCCCTCGTAAGATCTTACACATCAGAACTATCTGGTCGTATGCTCGCCTGACTTCTAAGGAGTTGTAGCCAAGGGAACCGAGCAGATAGTTCGTGGGATAGAGGTAAGGGTAGTACCCGTACGCGCGTTTGTAAAGGTATCTGAGGAAGGCTTTTTGAACCTTCTCCAACATAAGAGTATATTTGTCTTCATGTGGGGATGCCAGACACAAGCACTCGCTTCTAGTTTACTTCTAACAAGTGCACTAAAAATTAACTTGATCACGCTGATATTAGTAAAATCTCGGGAATTGCGGAGCACAAAACCTAGCCTGCGAAAGGATTCCTTAGCCACCGTCGTAATATGCTCATTAAAAGTAAGCGTTCGGTCGAATGTGACACCCAAATCTTTTATAGTGGTAGATCTTGACATTACGTGATCCCCTAATTTGTAGTAAAATTCAATTGGGCGGCGCATTCGACCAAACGTCATCTCAAAACATTTAGAAACGTTAAATTCCATTTTGTTTTCCAAACTCCATTGATAAATAGCGTCAATATCCTGCTGGAGTCGTATGCAGTCATCCTCACATCTAATTTCCAAAAACAGCTTTAAGTCATCAGCATACAAAAGACACTTTGCAAAGCGGACAACTCTGGGAAGATCGTTAATCATAAGAATAAACAAAAGAGGGCCAAGTACAGATCCCTGACTAACTCCGGAACGCGTGTGATAGGGTTGGGACTCATAAACTCCAAGTCGAACATATTGTCGGCGATCGCGTAGATAGTCTGCAACAAAGACTAGTAGGCTTGGTGAGAAACCTATAGAACTAAGCTTAGCCAGTAATATATCATTATTAACCCTATCAAACGCCTTCCGGAAGTCAAAATATAGGACATCGACTTGACGCCCACTGTCTAGACTTGATGATATGTAGTCAACTAGGACTAAGAGGTTTGTATTTACTAATCTCTTGCTTCTAAACCCATGCTGTTCATTACACAGAAATGGCTCAATCTGTTTGTAAAGCTTTTCACGGATCACATGCTCAAAAACCTTAGCTAAAGTAGATAGTATGGCTATAGGGCGATATTCCTCAACATCTGTCTTATTAGAGGTTTTAGGTATAGGAGTGACCCGTGATAGCTTCCATTCTGAAGGATAAGTACCATTTTTTAGCACAGCATTAAAAATATGACATAACGGATGTACTACATGTTTCCGACCTTCTTTGAGAAACCATGGAGGAATACCATCTGGCCCTATGGAACTGTTGGGTTTGAGTTTTTGGATGGCCGCTGCTACATCCCAGGGCGTAATTTTGTCAATATGAACATAATTACTGGCACAAGATAGGCCATTGCTGGAGATTGTTTTTGCATCAAGTGTGGGTACGTCGGATAGAAAAACGCTTGCGAAATATTCAGCAAATGATTCCGATGCTTGTACACCACAAACTGTATTACCTTTATACGTGACAGTTGATTCAAAACCACCCTTCGATCGAAGACTAGTAATGTGGCTCCAGAATCCCCGAGGATTAGCTTTGATGTTTTGCTCTAAGTCAACAACGTAAGAAGCATAAGCACTAGTGACGCGAGATTTAAGTTCACATCTCAACTTGGAGAACTGCTCATAAGCCTCCTCAGATCCTGTACGCTTCGCCAAGATCCACTTGGGTCAAAAAGTTAGTCCTTAGTGCATCCCTGAACTGCTGAGATTTTAAGTGCTGTTCTGATGTTCCAAGGATTTATAATTTAATTCGTCTTAATGAGGAGCTCTTAATGAATACGTTTATTTATACATGTGGGGATAAGAGGGCTGCGGCTCGTGAAATAAGCTGAAATAATTTTAGGATTTATTATGTAACTACCCGCGCTTTGCAATGTTACCCGTGTTAATCTAGCATGAAAAGTAATTTAGATTTTATTTTACGCCAACATTCGCAAGAGATGCCACATCCCTAGAGCGTAGAGTTTAGGCTGGCCCTAACAACATCTTATAAACATTTGCTTTCATTTGTTTACTGCCTAACGAACTGTACTGTAAAAATATGTAACATTTTATATGAAACTAGCTGACCCGGCAAACATTGTTTTGCCTTATAAATTTTGGATGAAACAACCCTTATCACTTAGGGGTATGAAAAATAGATAGTAGCCGATTCTCAGACCTACTGAATACGCATATAATATTTGGTAAAAATCGGTCAAGCCGTTTCAGAGGAGTACGGTTACTAACAATGTGACATGGAAATTTTATATATTAGATTTATTTTTTAAAGTTCTGTGTTATTATCTATATATTACACCTGATCATCAAATATAAAGGTTTATCTAGAGTAAGTATTACAAAGCTAGATATTACAATATAATCTGAAAGCCTCCTAGCAGAACCTCCTAGCAGAGCCTCCGCCAGCGTCGCCACCGTCACAGGGAATGTTAATTGCTGTCATTTGTACCGAGACACTGACTAATGTTGACGCTTGTCATTTGGAGATTTCAGATTACGCACTACGCCATTGTGACGCAGCGGTATTTATACGCGATTATTATTATTTATTTCCCAAATTAAAATAATTTGCCAAGTACGAGTTGGACTCGCGCATGAAGGGTTCCGCACCATTGTTGTATAGAAGTCCCCTCGAATATTATTTTTTTATTACATTACTTAAAAACGCTGCAAAAGCTCACAAAATTCAGTCTAATTTATATACAGTTTATTGGGATAGAATTTGATAGTTTGACAACCAGAGTTGTGTCATATCAAACAAATTAGTTTTTAAGTTCAAAACTAGATTTCATGAGAAAAGACATGCAGTATGACTTTGATTCCTGAGATTTAAATAATCGAATTTGGCGTAATACAGTGTTATGGTTGTTTTCGTAGACTCGTATTTCAAATGAAATTCGATTATGATGACCTTTAACATACAAAACAAGAATTTCAATCATAAAATAATATCATAATCAATTTAGAACCACATTTAAAATTCAGATTTGGTACAGTGTAAAGAGTCGATATAAAGTATTTATATATGTACTATGTAGCATATTAGTTATGTTAGCCGTGTGTGAAATGTGTATAATATATAAGTTTAAATATATCGAACTTTTTCTCAACACCTAAAAACCAACAAACTCATACAAACTCTAATTTCGCAAGCAAAAGTCTTTGATAAGATACTCGATTTTTATTTGTCAAATTCTCAAAGACGTAGAGAAAAAGCTTATTATTGATATTATTGTTGACATTTGTTATTACTAAATTTATTATTAGTATTAAATTTATTTGTTGTAATATATTTTTTTAATTATTTGAAGATAGAAGATAATAACATTAAAAACTAAAAAAAAAAAACCACTCATAAAATTAATTTAATAGGCCACTCCGGATAGAACCTGACGGAAAGGTACCCATAACGCTCGTGGCATTGCCGCGTTGTATGGCTATGGATAGCCTTTGCGCTAGGTACGATCCGGAGCGGTATTAACTTGATTTTTCTTGTAATTATTTATAATATGGATGACAATCTGAAATAAATAAATGAAATGAAAAAATGACATTAAGATTTAAAACACTGCGTGGCGCGTCGTAGTGCGTACAAATATTCCCACGATCTTGTCTTGAATTTAATCTGGAGGATAGAGCGCGCATCACCGCAAACATCCAAGTAATTTGATCGCTCGTCCGACGTTATTATTAAAAATATTTCATCGCAAAACAAAAAATGCTGTTTCTTCATTACGCTCATTTATTTTAAACCGGCCCGGGGAATATTACTCACGTTTTCTGACCTTCTTTTGCGTTTTATTTTTCCTTTCACAAGGATCAAAGTGAAATTTATCATAGAACGAAACTTTTTGAGATATCTTGTCTGGAAAAGTTTAAGAGATTAAACTTCTAGTCTCCTTAGACGTGTCCTTGGATAGATATCGTCTAGTTTTAACGATGTACGAGTAAAATTATTCACAAAATCTGCGTGGAAAGATAAGTTTAGATTAGACAAGTGTCGATACAAAAAAAAAAATCTTTTTTTTCTTCTTATGAGCTCTGGTGTTGACAATTTTCAGTCCAAAGCCTTTGACTTAGCTAAACGATTGCTTGTACTAAGACTACCATCCGGGACCTACAATTTAATGGGCCGTCTGATCCACGGCAGCGTGTAAATAAAAATGCTTCGTTTCAAATGACAATCTTGTGCATGGTCACACATCCAAAGACTGTCCTTATTAACTGATGCTTGACCTCGATGATCGCGTCAGATCACCTTAGTTAGCCGAGCTGCCCACACCACAGTAAAAAGTAACTTCTCCATTGTCGTATGAGCTAAGTGCCCAAGCTCTGGTGTCGAGAGCTTTTCAAGCCGCCTGAAAGCCTCTGACTTGGTTAACAACTGCTTTACACTAACAGCCAGTACCTAGAATTTAACGTGTCATCCGACCCACGCATAAAAGTACCTTGTAAATAAACTTTTTAAGAGCACTAGGTAATCCACTAACCAAATTTGTATATACAAATATTGTAAACTTGCAAACAAAATCTCGCCTCTCTGTATATCTTTTCTACAAAGCTCGTACAAGAAAACAACGAACTAAACAAGTTTATTCAAAATGTCTTTCACATTTTCTGGAGCTTGGAAAACCAAAATTTCGACCATCACCGTTAGGTTAGATGGCATTGCAATCTCTCTATGAATAAGACCACATAGACCGCTGGACCCGCGGAGGTATTAAACTGAGGATACCGCATCAAGCAAGATAATATGTAAGTACACTAATATGAAATGATTTTAAATTATTTATGTATGTACACTAGCGTTGACTAAACAAAAGTCAACGCTTGTGTACATACATCTATACGATTTTAATAATTTTTTTTTTACACTTTACAGCCAGGCCTTTAGACAGCAGGGCGTGCAACAGAGCATGCCTAGTCTGGAATAATTAATAATAATCTGCTGTAATATATATTTTAATTCCCTTTTTAGCTTCTGATGCCGAGAAAACGTGATATTATGCTCGGAAAATCCAGAAAATCCAACTCAGTCTTAAACTATACATTGGTCTATAGTATGATTATATAGTACTTTGTAAACTGTTATCGTAAGGCATATTATATATTTACACGAAACAAAACGGTCACACTTACTTAAAAACGTTGGATATACGTCCAACGGGTTTCAACGCATTAAGAGCGTCATCATCGGGGACGAGCTGCACACGGACTGTCACCGACGAGATCCGCGCACAGACTATATATTTTTTTATGATTATATATTTTTTTCTCATGCACATTCCTGTAATATTTCATGTCCCTAGCACCTTGTAGCGACTGTAGTTCAGCTAACTTAAGTGATCTGTCACGATCATCGAGTTTAAGAAACTATTGATGCGGTCAAACCTTGGATGTGTGACAATGCACAAGACAGTTATTTAAAATGTGGTATTTTCATCTGGACACTACCGTGGGTCGGATGACACATTAAATAATTATATGTGTAGGCCGTTCGTCTTAATACGAGTACAAGCGGGCGCTATGGCGTTATGTGAGCAGAATAGCATATTTTTAAAAATGTTAATATGTTAATATTCTGCGGAAATGATAGATGATGTTTTTTTTTCAGATTTATTATCCTTAATTCAGTGTTTAGAATCGTAAGAGTTCCAAAACGCGAATAAGTACGTAAAACTCACTTGATAGTTTCATTGTTATGAAAAATAGTCGTATTAAAATTTTATAATGTTGTGCTTCTGAATATCATAAAAAAAATTAAATAAACCTTATTTTTTGGAGATAATGATATTGGTGGCAATTCTGGCGAAAACACGACTAAACGAAATTTAGAATAGCCCTGTCACTTTCATCATTAGTGAACAGAAAAACGATATGAACCACACACAAAACAACTAAAATCACGTCAAAAATGAAAAATGTAAGCGATTTTAGAACGCACTTAATTGAAAGAGTATCACCTCTAAACCTACTTGCACATATTTGTTGTGAATTTCGTTGTTTGGTCTAGGGTTTAGATCGTATATCTCTTTTTGATAATTTATGATGAAAAGAGACAGAGCTACTTTAAATTTAGATTAGCCGTATGTTGGCGTACATACTACTAAACTAAATTTAAAGTAGCCCCGTCTCTATTCATCTTAGGTGGCCAGAAAGAGACGGCACGTTCTGAACCACAGACAAAACAACTAAAATCACGTCAATTATGGGATGTGCAGGCAGTTTTAGAGGTGATACAAGTGAGTGCGTTCTAAAGTCGCCTATATTTTCTACATTTGACGCGATTTCAGTTGTTTTGACTATGGTGCAGAACGTGCCGTCTCTTTCTGTTCTCCTAAGATGAAAAGAGACGCGGCTTCTTTAAATTTAGTTTAGTCGTGTGTGCCGCTGAATCGCTACCATTGTCTAAAATCGTTGTTCGCTTAGCTCATACAAAAAAAGAAGACTTAATTTGGAGTCAGTGCTAACTCCCTACCCAGTCTTCCCTTTCTTACCTCCACAGCTAAACTCCATCTATTCAAGGCTTTGTCGCCAGCGCACTTAAGTGCATTCTGCGGCTATACTCGGCTGATCCTAGAGGCTTTGATAGCGGATATGAGGTCAGAGGAAAGTGCTAAAAACTAGAGTTCAGTTTCAACATTCAACTAGCAGTTTTTGCAAATTGTTTTCGAAGCTTTGTGAGATTTGTTGCTAAGGGATTTGCACATTTTGCATAGTCTTGGAAAGGATTTTTAGAGAATGTTTTGTGGCTTGTGCTTAAGTTTTATAGGTAATCTCTAGTTACATTTATTACGTAAATTTTCATTTTTAGCATTAGAAATCGTATTCGCTTAAAGTTATCTTACAAGTTTTTTTAAAACCAAACGTAAGTCTGAAACAAACATGTCATATTTTAAATTATTTTTAACGATTTTTAATGAATTTTAATTTCTAATATCTGTGTAGTTTTTAGTTAATTTAGTTTCATTCGTATTTAAATTAATCATATATTAAATACCTACAGAATATTTATTTAGTTGTAGCTATATTACATTGAACTAAAACTAAGATTTCCAACGCAAAAAATAATTTTATATAGCATTATTTTACTCTTCAAATGAATTAAATCTTGAAATGGAAACCCAAAAATATTTTTTTTCTAAAAACATTTTTACGAAATATTATTTGATAATACTACTAATTATTTTATAATAATAAAATTTTTATTATAATTCAAGCTATCATTTACTGTGGTTCGTCCTGTTCTAGAAGTCGGATCATCCCATTATATATCTATTCTTAAAATTTATTTACGAGTACAAAGTTAGTACGAACTTTTCAATGAGAGACCAGTGTGACCTTAACAATATTTACTTTAAAAGTCGTAAAAATAATGTTTTACGAGCATTAATCTAGAGTATAAAAAGTCGCGAAGGTTGCGCCGTGCCCTGTAATGGAGTTCCCCTGTAACCCGCCCCTTAAGTGACGCGGCCCTAAACGTGCCCCTTAAGGGAATAAGGTAAACTTCCAATGTGGTGGATTTTAAAAGCTGCGGGACTTTTAGCTAATGTCATGTTACTTATATCCACCTTTATCTATTTGTTTATCTACGAAGATTCGTGATCTTGTATATACATATATTAACTGACCCGGCAAACGTTGTTTTGCCTTAAAAATATATCTATTAATAAAAAGGGGTATGGAAAATAGATAGTAGCCGATTCTCAGACTTACTGAATACGCATATAAAATTTGGTAAAAATCGGTCAAGCCGTTTTGGAGGAGTACGGTAACTAACATTTTGACATGTAAATTTTTATATATTAGAAGATTAGATAGAAGAGATACTTCTTTATTTCTTTTTCGTATAAGCTAAATACCAAGCTCCGATGTCAAAAGTTTTCAGGCCGCCTGAAGGCCTCTGACTTGGCTTAACGACTGCTCGTACTAAGACTAATATTTTAACTAGTTTCTACATATTCTCTTCAAATACCACTATTTTATTCGTAATTTTATGTAACGGATTCTCTTTACAGTAGTATAATATTGGGCATTCTGCCCCACCTTGTTGCTCGGCAAAACTCCGTTTTGCCATCGCAACATCGGTGTTGCAGAATGCCCAATATTATACGTTTGACATGTTGAATTGATTTCAAAAATATTTTTTCATTGTATTTGTCAACGAAATAAATCTTAGAACGCCGTCGTGATAACGCGCTCCAATTCAATGATCGATCATTGAATTGGAGCTCGGCAAATCTCCGTTTTGCCATCGCAACATCGTTGTTGCAGATTGCCCAATATTATACTTTGGACATGTTGAATTGATTTCAAAAATATTTAATTATGATTTATATTCAAATGAGTATTAAATTGATTGCTAATGCAACTTTAAAAACCTACCTACTCCCTACGCTTAAATCATTGCAAATGTACAAAAACAATCGGTTGCTGAAAACAAATTTATTTATAATTATTAAGTATATACATTATCATTTTACTTATCATAAAATCGAGGTGGGTTCTTGAACAACGAGTCAGCGGTCTTGACAAATTTTTGTAGAGTTTTCCACTGCGGAGCGTCGGTGTCGGCTTGGAATTTGATGCGGACGAGCGCCTTCTTCCACAGCTCCAGGGAATCGGAGGAACGCGCGTCCTCCGTCTTGTACACCTTGACATCGATGTAATATTCACCTTCAGTTACCGCTACTCGCCGCTCGCATCCGTTGCCCACTCGATTTACGAAGTACGATGTCAGCTGGTGCTGTCCGTCTTCACCCGCCATTGTGTCCGCGTCTTGGTTTCTGACTCCGAAGATATCATAAATCGTAGTTGGCTTTTTACTGAAACAAAAAATAAAATTAAATGTTAAATTGTATTTATGTTATTATCTTACCACACCGTAACATGAACACAAGTAGGTAAATATCTGGTTTTTGTAAGGTGAGAACCTGACTGCTTATTTAAATGTAAATTAGTATAGCTAGAATATGATTTTGCTTACAGTTGGAGATGCTCAAAGGTAAATATGAAATAAATAAGTACATTTAATCAATACTAACAAAAGCAATTGCCGCAAGCTGAGAAGTTAGTCATTGGACAGGGAAATGATTATAAGAATATAAGTAAAAGTGCTATTTACCTCGGTGGAGCTGAATTCGATGACCTCGGCTTGCGTTTCTTATTGTCGCCTGCGGATTTTGGAGTCGCCTTGTTCTTCTCAATACTTGAAGTTGATTTATAGTAATCGCTCTCAGAGTCAGACCTGAAAAATAAATATATCATTTAGAATACAAATTTTTATTTCAGTAGACATCCATACGACTATAATCAATCACAAAATACATTTACTTAGAAGTCAGACAAACAACAATTTTATGCATCCAATATAAAATGAAAATACAAAATAATGATCAATGCATTAAAATAGTTTTCAAAATGTTAACAAAATTAAAAGACTTTTAAAATTAGTACAGACTTATTTTTTAAAATACGTCAGTGTTATATTAAAAAAAATACCTTATTTTCACTACAGTACTTACATTTTACGAGGTCGGAGTGTGCAGCACAGGAAAGCACGGGAGACAGCTTCTTGGAAACTGATTACTTCTTGATTGCTGGATCACTTGAAGCCGGTGGCAGCGACTTTGTTGATGAAGATGGCAGCGGAGTTCTTCTTTGATCACTTCTTGATTGCTGGATCACTTGCAGACGATGACGACGATTCGTTGATGAATACACACTTCGAATTGAGGACGATTATAAAGCAAAAATCCTAAAACTACTCGCAATATTAAATATCACTCGTCATATAATCAGATTTACTGTAAATACGACTTCTATTCTTTGTCGTATTATCCTCATTCAAAAACTAAAGAATTGCAAAAAATAAGTAACGAACTAATCAAAAATGATAGGGCTGTCACACTAGATATGTAATTAATGACACGTGTAGTATTCAATATGCAAACTGTGGTAATATTATATAAACCTGTTTCTATTGCGAAGTCAATATTTAGTCAAATTAACAGCAATTTTTTTTTGTCATTAAGACTATTACCTCCAACAATTATATTTTTTAATGGCTTCATTGTCCTATCACTACTTACTGAATCAATTTTATTAAAATAATATCATTTATAATCAAGTATTAATTTTAATTTAAAAGAGTAGATCAATAAGTTAATGTGTATGCGATAGCCACCCCTGATCGAAACAGCTTAGCCTCGCGGTAGGTACTTTATGCTGACACTAATTTATACACAATTTCAAGAAATTTCGACACAGTTTCGGTATCCGGTGTTGATTTACCAATCACTATCGTATTACAAAGACACTGATGCGACGAGCGACGCGAAGTTTCTTTATAATATTATAATAATTAATATTTGGTAAGTATTAATACATATTTTATTTTCATTTTATTTTGTTTTTATTCATCGATAATTAATTGATATATATTTTTTGTTTTAGATTTTTGGTGGTGATATCTTATAAGGAGAACATTGGTATACCTAGGTACTACATTCCAATTTCTAAGATTTCGAATGAAAAATCAGGTATTTATTTTTATTACTAACTAATTTTACAACAATTAATCGGATATTTATATTTTAACCAATTTGATTTATCTTTTTGAGCTGTTATATTTCATTGAACTTTATATTCAGTTAATAGTAAACTGTTTCAATTTTCATAATTGATAAAAAATATTATTATTGAAAATTTTATGCATTTCGCAACGACGGGTTCCTGTTAAATACATGACTAATATAATTTTGTTTTGTTTTAGATTGTTGGCGGTAATATGTAATGAGGAGAAACATTCCAAGTTGACTTACAGACCGAATTTGATTTTGGGTCTCTAATGAATAATCAGGTATTTTTTATAATAGTTAACAGTTATAAATTATAATAGTTTAAAATAATTTAATATGTGTCTTTTCTATTTATGTGTGTACTCATTTAATTGTCTATTAACTATAAACATTTTCATATTTGATATAAAATAATCATATTTTCTCAATAATTTCAGGATTTACGGAACGCAGAATGCAAATTCGAAGGCCTGACTGAAGACGACGACTTTAATATAACACATTACTTCTGTATGAAATTTGTGTGGTATGTACCTGCTTGCATTAACCTAGATAAAAAGTAGAATATGTGATAATCCTGATTCTTGGCTACTTCCATACTAAAATTAATTAAAATCTGCTCAGGCTATATGACTGTGAAGAAGTAATAGACTATACACATAAACTTTTATTTTGGCGTTGTTTTAAGACGTATGTAAGTGATTGTGATTTATTTCTTTATATTACATTAGTACCTTTCATTAAATAACGTCAAAATGACTAGCTGCTCGGTGTGCAAAGTATTTATTGACAATCGTCGATGGTCTGGTCATCTACGAAGTAACACTCATAAAAACAATAGTAAAACGCATCTGGGTGACAATGTAGAGATAATTAATTCTTCTTTTAAAGGAAGAATCATAAGCTATAGAATAATGGCGAAGAATAATCAAATTGATAATAATCTTCCGGAAATATTTCTCAAAAATATTAGAAATGATGTAAAAAGTCTTATTGATAACTCACTACAAAAACATACTTCGATTAAAATTAATTTCGAACTTTTTTCGTATTTTCTCTTATTAAAAAATGATAAAAAAGAATTAAAGTCTTTTTATACTAAAAACTTAACCATTCATTTACATTATGACTTCAATTTAATTTTTAAGTCAATGGTAGAGACTCTCTTGAAAAAAATTGAAGAATTTCAGGAGAGAGATAGTGGTTGGTCATTTTTGTGCAATTCATATTTAGAATTAAACATCAATAAATATCAGCCTCTTAGCGGATCATATTTTATTCCTTTGCCTAAATATATTAAAAATAAAAAAGCTTGTTTGAATGTTCAGAATAACGACCAGTATTGCTTTTTATGGTGTATCGTGGCAGCTTTGTACCCGACAAAACATCATCCAGAGAGAGTATCATCTTATCCTCATTTCCGTGATGTACTGAATATCAATAATTTGTCATTTCCTATTTCCTTTCAAGATATAGCAGTGTTTGAGAAAAACAATTCAAATTTAAATATATTTGTTTATGGTTTAAAAAATGATAAGACAATAGTAGGGCCCTTGTATAGATCATCGAACAATAAGTCTAAAACTATACATTTATTATATTTAGAAAATAATACAGGTTCACATTTTTGTTTAATTACCAATTTATCTCGCCTTGTCAGAAGGCAGATTAGTAAACATCATGGTAAATTATACTTTTGTGAAAACTGTTTATTATTTTTTTCGACTGTAAATCAATTCGATACGCATGTATGTGGGGGAGTTGTCACAGTTTTACCCGACCAAGGATCAATTTTAAAATTTAGTCATTATGAACGTAAACAAAATATTCCATTCGTCATTTATGCTGATTTCGAAACACTGCTCGAGCCCGTCGATGACGTCAATCTGTCATTAGACACCTCCAGTACATCTTACTTGCAACGGCACGTGCCGGCAGCGTTCGCTTATAATATTGTATCGTCATTTAATATGTCTGTTGAAGGTTTTAGAACTTATAGAGGCGATGACTGTGTTACTAAATTTATGGAATATTTGATCAAAGATGTTAAAGCTATTCACATATCTCTGTCTAAAAACGAGCCTATGATATTTACAGAAAGAGATGCTAATAATTTTAAACATGATGTCACATGTCACATATGCGAAAATTTACTGTTGAACGATAAGGTTAGGGATCATTGTCATATCACAGGCCAATACCGAGGCGCAGCGCATCGTCATTGTAATCTGCAATATAAAATACCTACGTTTGTTCCGATATTTTTTCACAATTTAAGCGGATATGATTGTCATTTATTTATAAAAAAGTTAGCCGAAATTCCTGGTCACGTAAAAATTATACCTAAGACTAAAGAAAAATATACAACACTGACTAAATATATACCTATCAGTAACAATGAGTTTATACAAATAAGATTTTTAGATTCCTTCAACTTTTTAGCATCGAGTTTAGATAAGCTCGCTAAAACTATGCATCCCGATGACTTTGCCATTCTTAGGGCTCATTTCCCTAACAAAAAACAATTTAATTTATTGACACGAAAAGGTGTTTATCCTTATGAGTTCATGTCACATTGGTCTCGGTACGAAGTATCATCATTACCACCTCGGCATCATTTTCATAATTCTCTGACCAATGAAGATATTACTGATGATGATTATAAACATGCTATGCTTGTCTGGAAAGAATTTGACATTACGAATATGGGAGATTATACTGATTTATACTTAAAAACAGACGTACTTTTACTGACTGATATTTTTGAAAAATTCCGTAAAACATGCAAGCAACATTATAAACTAGACCCTGCGTTTTACGTAACCGCGCCTAGCTTATCCTTCGATGCAATGTTACTTAAAACAGGTGTAGAGTTGGAACTTGTGTCTGATTTGGCGATTGTGAGGATGATTCAAAGCGGTATTCGAGGAGGGTTGTGCATGTGCTCTCATCGATATGCAGAAGCAAATAATAAACACACGCCAGGTTATGACGCTACGAAACCAGATTGCTATATTTTTTACGCGGATTGTTGTAACTTATATGGATTTTCTTTGTGTTCTTATTTACCTTATTCTAGTTTTAAATTCCTTGATCAAAAGGAAATAGATAATCTGTGTATAAGCGAAATAGACAACAATGCCGAATGGGGCTTCATTTTAGAAGTTGATCTATTATATCCTGATTATTTACATGAGCTTCACAACGATTTACCTTTTTGTGCCGAGAAATGTATACCGCCTGGAGGTAAATCCGAAAAGTTAATTGCAAATTTGTGTAATAAATATAAATATGTAATACACTACGTACATTTGTAAAAATGTCTCGAGCATGGTTTAATTTTACGCAGAGTTCACAGGGTCATTACTTTTAGACAGAGTCCCTATTTAAAGAAATACATAGAGTTAAATACTCGATTAAGACAAAACGCAAACAATGCTTTTGAACAAGACTTTTTTAAATTGTTGAATAATAGCGTATTCGGAAAAACATTAGAAAACACTGAAAATAGAGTATGCGTACATTTAATCAATAAGTGGTCGGATCAAGATAATAAAACCAAAAAATCTATATCCGCTGAGAGGCTCATAGCTAATCCTTTTTTCCATAGTGCTTGTGTTCTCTCCGAAAATTTAGTCGCAATACAAATGAAACCAGATCAGATTATTTTAGATAAGCCTATTTATATAGGTTTTACTGTTTTAGAGCTTTCTAAGTCACACATGTATGACTTTCATTACAATATTATCAAACCTTTTTATAAAGATCGAGTGAAGTTGTGTTATACAGATACGGATTCATTTGTTTATAAAATATACACTAATAATTTTTACGACGATTTGAAATTAAACTTTTTGCAATATTTTGATACAAGTAATTTTACCCCAGAAAATGAATATAATATTCCATTAAAAAACAAAAAAATTCCAGGTTTATTTAAAGATGAAATGGGAGGTCAGACCATCACACATTTTGTAGGGCTAAGGGCTAAACTTTACTCTATAAAAACATCTGATAAAATTATTAAAAAAGCAAAAGGTGTGAAATCATGTGTCATGAAAGATTTGAAAATTATGGATTACAAAAATATCTTATTTAATGGTGGTATTATCCAAAAGAAAAATGTAATATTTAAATCAATAAAACATGAAATATTCACTCAAACTATCAATAAAGTAGCCCTTTCAAACAACGATGACAAACGAGCAATATGTGTAGATAAGGTTTCCACATTGGCTTGGGGCCATTCATCTATTCTTTAAAATGAATTAAATACTTATTAATTGAATAATGGAAGTTTGTGTGTAGGTATGTCTATCAAATTATCCATGTACCGATTTCATGAAATTTTAGTATGGAGGTAGCAGCAGGATTATTGCCTACTTTTTATTCTAGAATAAAGTAAGCAGGTAACATTAAATATAAGTATGGGTACCTATAGTTAATTGTGTAAGATTTTAATTTAGTTTTTATTTTAAAAGTTAGATAAATAAAAAATGTTGGTGTAACTTTACAATCGTCTTTTATTTGTCCTTAGATAAGTACTAGATAAATTCAAATTTAATAGAGTTTATAAAAACGAATTCATATTGATTTATTATTGTTTTTTTTTCTTATAAAATAGTTTAACTAAGATTTTATTATTTTCTTTATTTAAAAACTATAAAAGTATTTTTATAATTATGTAGGTCAGTTCATTGTACTCAGTTTCAAGAAACGAGGTAAAATGCTTAGTTCGCTTTTCTTGTTAAAGCCGTTGATTAATAATTAGTAGATATGCCATACGCTAAAATACCTAACACGTTATACATGCATACTTGCTTATTTTACTGTAATAAATTCATATTACATACTTAATTTAATTGTGCAATGTTATTGATTGGCATATCTAACTTTCTTGGTCTATGGTAAGTACGTAATGTAGTGTCATATTGCATTTCGAGCAAAATTGGTATAGGTATCATAAGTATATTTTGTCTTGAATAGACCTAAAATAATCATGTCGTCGGTAAGTTAAATATTATTTAAAATTCTATAAAACAAATAACTTTTTTCGTACGATATACTAAAGATTTATTTTTATTTTACAGTTTCTTGAAGAGCCCGAAGACATTTTTCAATGTGCTCAGGATCCACGAATGATGGAGGAGGAGTTTGAGGAGATGAGGCGGCGTGACGCTGATTTAAAATCCAAGGAGAAAAAAAAATTAGCGAAGCGCCGCCGAGAACAACAGAAAAAAACAAATTCAAAGAAATCTTTCGTCTCCACACGAGTGGAGCAAAGAGGACTAAAATTAATAAAAATAGCTATAATAGACCTTAATCATGTAAATAGTGACAGTGACAGTGACAGTGAGGTTATACTTAACGCACAATATGTTGTGAAAGACAATATAGACAATATCATGGATGAGACTGAAAGTTTAATTAAGAAAATTTCTAAAACTTTAATAGATAGTGATTTAAGATTTTAATAAAGTGATAGTGATTTTATATTTTAAAAGTGTTGTTTCACCTACCTAGTTGTAAGACTATTTTAAATTTGCTTATTTACTGTGTGCTTATGATAAATAAAACAAAAGTAGTATTCGTATGTCAAGTTCTTTATTTTTTAATAAAAACTACAGGTATAGGTACACTTATTACATTACACATTAGGCACACAATCCTTTTTCTCAAGATACATTTTTAAACACAGGACATTTTTTAGCGCACATTGATTAACATGTTTAAAACAATTTAATTTATTTTTAAAACTTGTTTATATTATTATATTACATGTCAAAATTATTCATGTCAAAAAAACATATAAAGTTAGGAAAACCCGCCCATGATCGTACCTGGTGCAAAGGTGCCCATAACACTGGCTGCGTTTCCACGCTGAATAGCAATGGCTATCCTCTGCACCAAGTACGATCGAGAACGGGGATCCCCCGTCCTATCGACTAGTCTTCGCCCGAGTTCATCAACTAGCCTCCTCGCGTCTGCACCCCAACTTCCCATAGTCTCAACAGCAAAAGGAATAAAAAAATATTGAGACTCAAGACCCGCATATTTAACCTTTTTTCTTTCCGCCGCGTCTTCAGCAGCCACCGCCGGAGACAGGACGGAACGACTCAAGTGACTGGGCGCGACAGTGCTGACGCACGTGGCGTCCCAGATCAGGCACTTGCCATTTTTCCACGGCACCAAAGTCATTCCGTCCGGTCTCCTGCCGTCAGACCTGCAAAGCCCGGGCGGCTCCAGCAAACACGGTAAACCTGCCGACACTAAGGCTCTCCGAATGATGTCGTTTAGAGCATGGTGCCGCGAAAACCTACCTGCACAACGACGGCAACTCAGTGCATGATGGCCATCGGCCTCAACCTTAGAACTGCAGATGCACACATGGGGTTCACACACCCTGCAGCCCAGGCGAAGAGCCACCGCCACCCGCAATGAATTGTCGTCAAGGTATGTGCCAAAGTGGGGTGAAGGCAGCGCGCGCAACCATGCTCCCGACTCACGCTGCGACACAGCCTGAAGTCTGGCCAGATCGGCACCTACAGCGCTCCCAATCAACTTTTCCCTGACCTGCCCGGCAGTGACTTCATCCCATGCACGTTGGATCTGCGGCGTAGTCGGATAATCAGCACCCGAGCTGCGAACAGACCAAGCTAACCTAGCCTCTTCTAAAAAAGGTAAGCTTGCCTCGCCGCCATTGGAACTGAGTATTACAGCGACCAGACCCGCTACCCCATGCCCTGAAGCTAAGAAGGCTGGCAAGCCCACATCCCGCGCACATCGAATTCCCAAGCCACCGTGCCTTACAGGGAGACTTGCCTGTTCCCACTGGGCATCATTGAGTGAGACGTTTAAAATCGACTCGACTGTCGATTTCAAACGCTCATCAAAAGCCGCGATTTCACTGGGATAAAGCCATGTCGGGGCAGTTCTCAAAAGATATGTGATTTTAGGTAAGGCAAAGCACATGCGAAGCAGTACAATAGCCACATGTGCGGAGAGATCCGACAAACCCTCCTTAGCAGCCAACAGGAGATTGCTACGGGACGAGATGGCCTCTGGCACTCCATCAGAGAAAATGGGAGACCCTAAAAGGGTGAAGGATTGAGTTGACAGTTCCTTGAGGCCAGGTAGAATAGATTTAAAAAGAGGGAGAAAATGAGAGTTCGAGCTGCAGAAGAAGATTTCGCATTTGGAAGGATTCACCTCGAGGCCCAATACTTTGAGACGAGGAATAAGGGTCTCTAAATCCTGGAGAACATCCTCCGATGAACCCCCCAGTGTTCCATCGTCCAGGTACCACAAGTTCAGAGCGGATTTAAGTTCCTTAATTACTTTGTGGATCGCTAAGCTGAAGACGAGTGGCCCCAGCGGATCTCCTTGCTGCGCCCCCACTTGAGAAAGAATAGGACTGTCATTAAAGAAAAGGTTAGAAGGTGTATGATACACCTGGAAAAGAAAAGGATACAGAGATGGTATTTTTTCTCTAACTTCAGCCAGAAGAACGTCTCTCTCTAACGAATTAAACGCGTTGCAAATATCCAACTTCAGTACCACACAGTCTGAGCGATCAGGGTTCATGACGAATGCACGCGTGGCATGGATAGCTGCTTCGCAACCCAGACGTGTCCCGAAACCCAGCTGATGCGGCTGTAGATAATTCGTCATAGCTTGCCTTACAGACCGACACGCTACCTTGGCCGCCAACCTACGGAACACACTCCCAATCGCAATGGGCCTAATACCTCCATCCTTCTTCGCGAGTGCACAAAGAGAAGCGCCATACAAATACGGACACACAATGGGATTCATTTATTTTTAATATTACTATATTCTTTATGTAGTATAGATAATTTAGGACATTGGCTTTCATTCAATTCTAATATACTACAATTCTTTACACCCAAGTTCTTTATCCACGTTACTTTCTCTAGACCTTTGACAACAATCTTCTTATTTTCCAGATAAGGTACGATTATACGTTGGAATTCTCTGTAGTCAATATATCCTTCGCTCCAATAAATACCTCTATTTCTTTCCAACCATTTGACCTGCTTTTTTTCATCAGTTGTTAAGTATTTAAACATGTACGGAGGTTTGATTAAAAACGTTTGTGTGTGCTCTTGAGTGGCCACCGCTAGTTCTTTAATAATAAAATTATTATTCAGGTCTTTAAAACCTTGAACATCCAATATAATAGTATCAGGATTCATGATATTTTTTTCACAGTATTGCTCAAGGGTTTATACTCAATTATACAGTCATTCAAAATAAGACAGTATGCTGAAGTCCGATCTGGTATATCCGTATTGCTTTCAATTTCCACTCTCACATCTACAACCGGACCTCCTTTCAAATTATCGGTTTGCCTTGAGCAATCTATTACAAACAATGGTGCTAACTCTTTAAATTGTTTTTCACTTAATAAAGGTTCCGAGCGACGTCCATAATACGACTGTTGGAATCTTGTGTATTGTTCGTATAATAAAGCAAAATTATTATTAGCAAAATTTATATTTAGATTCTCATATGGAAAATAGTTTGAATTTAGATACACTCTAACGTCACGAATATTGCAATGGTCAAACCGCGACATATCTGCGGACGGGCTATTTTTTCTATCCGTTTGTAAACCAATGATTACATATCTTGGTTTTTCTATTTGCGATGAAGTTTTTATAGACCAAGTATGTTTTGTAGTTTTAGGCAAAGCAGGATATTCATACAAATCCCAATTTCTAAAAATCATTTGTAGTGAACGATCTCTCTCTAAGACTTTAAGTAAACTAATCTTTTCTTTGTCTGAAACTTTAACATGTGGTACTCTCCATATGATTTTTTTAATCTGAACGTCTTCTATTACGTCACCTGTGTTAAGCATTACAGAATTTAAGTTAGTATTACTTCGTAACAATATCAGTTCATGTCTACTATTTATAACAACCTTCTTAAAATCTTCGGCATAACCTAGAATATTACAAAGTGGGATGGAAGCAGAAAAATTACCATTATTTACATTTTTTATACCATCGATATTCCAACCCCAAGCGTGGGATATTTTTGATTCGTTTTCATTCATCGATAGTAACGATTTCATTGTAGTAGTAATACCGACATTTTTTATTTTATCAATTTCCACTCCGTTTAGTTCATACCTTATATCTTGGAATAAATAGAGCAAAGCGTTGTTTGTAAATTGCACACTACTAGCCGTGTCTTTTTGATCATGTTTCTTGACGATGACGGTTCCTTCTAAATACAGGGTACTGGCTGATGGTAGTATGTATAGATCTTGCTGATTTATAGGAATTCTAATTTCATCATTTCTATTAAAACTTGTTACATAAGGTTTGTATGAATGAAATTCTATTCCTTCGACTGTGTTGTCATAAGTAGGAGTGGACAAAACATCTAAAATATTCATTTTAGTAAGCCAATTGTTTTAAGAAATAGTTTATTGTCTTCCGTTAATTTTATTCTTTTATTAGAGCGAGCTCTTATTTGCTTGATAGCTTGAGAAGTACTGTTGTTTTTAATTTGTTGCGATTCATATTTATTGTAGTCAATCATTTTTTCTTCTAAGATGTAGATAAAGTTGCACTTCTTCACCTCGCAAATTTATTAAACTATTATTTATATCTAACAGTCTGATATGTATGCAGCTTATATTATTCTGATTGATTGGAAAATATATTGCGTTTTTTGGTATTTCTATAATCCGATATCCTGGAGGTACGTTGAGTGCAAATTCATGCACTATGTGACTGGGTTCTCCGTTTATGTACGAACCACTCACAATATCACATTCGATCCTGATCACGGTTGTAGGCAAAATGTTAACTGGAAATTCGGACACATGCCATTTATTTGCTTTCAAAATCTGCTTTTTAAATCCCAATATACTAGCAAACGTATCTTCTTTATCAAAATTTATATTTTTAGTGCAATATAAAGTAGTTTTCAAAGTATTGTTGTTGCACTTTAATTTAATTGTGGCATCTTTTACTTCAGATTTTATATAATCGCTAATATCTTGCAATTCGTAACTGCCCTCAGGTATCTCAATAACTTGATTGGATCCATAATATAGCTTGTTATTTCTTGTATCAATATTTGGAATAGAATTAAATGTTGAAAAATGTAACAACGCACATTCATATTGACCATATAACTGCAGAGAGTTAGGATAGTAGGTAGATAAATCTGAGGAATTACCTGTAATCGACAAGGTGAGAGACATTTTGCAAATGGTTGAAATGAAAGACGATCATATGATTTATAGTTTTTATTCCAAAAATTTCTTAAGTATTTCAAACACAAGTGTCCGCAATTTACAGTATTAAACTTTTGTAACCTTTTGTAGTTATAATACACCTTATTGTTTTTAAAATACCTCATTAGTTCTGTTGGAGGTTTTAAATCTCCAAAGCTATCAAAATATTCACAATAATTATTTATTTTTATATAAGCTACCCAATGCGTACCTTCATTTATGGATTTGTCTAAGTTAACGACACCACATTCTATGTCTCTTGGCTTCCTCGGTAGCTGATCTTTCATATATACTCCTCGAAAGTATGGGATGTCTCTAGCATACTTTCGAATATCTATGTTAGTAAGGGCACGCTTAGGTAGCTTAGTATTTAGTTTTTTATAGATTTTATAAACAAACCTTTACCCTGTTTATATGATTTAATATATAAACCTTTGCCTAAAGCTAAAGCTTCCATACTCTTGTTATGTCTTTCAGTTTCTTTCAAATTTTGTTGAGCTGCTTTATAATCGTTAACTGTCTTAGCAATACCTGCTGCACCACCAGCCAAAGTTCCTAAGGCGGATAAACCAGCAAATATAGGGATTAAGGGTAGAATACCTCCAGTCTTTGGTACGGGTATAACACGAGGTATGCGAATATTTGGGATTTTCTTGGCAATTTTTTTTGCAACCAAATGAGCTGTGGTAATTAAAGATTTATCATCTTTTGGTTTGAGTTTTTTAATTTTAGATCTTATTTTTGACAAGAGATGGTTGAAACTCTTAATACCGGCACCTGATTTTAATTTAGCTTTCATAACTTTACTTACTAACCACGAACTTAGTTTTTCTCCTTTTCCTGCCGTTTTAGATTTTAGCCGCTGTTTAGCCATGTTAAGTAATTGTAAATCTGCTTTATGGCGATTTAATAAATCTGAATGATTTTCGTAAGCAATATCGTGTTGCATACAAGCTTCGTCTAGCTTGTTCACGCCTACGTCACCACGTTGTAATCGTTTTTGAAGTTTAGTGCCTGGACCACAATAATTGTAACCGGGCAAATGTAATTCAAAAGGCAGATTATTAATTATATTATTAACAAGTCCACCACCTTGCATTGTTTAAATCATAATGAAATGATAATAACTAAATTTATATTAAATATACTTTTTAATTTAACCTACAATGTCAGTTTTGTTAATCCAACTATTTTCTTCCTTGCTTAAACCCAACCATTTCACATACAGTTTCTTAGCTTTTCTTTTTAAAACCTTTTCTATCAAATAAGTGTTTGGACAGTTAGACTTTTGAAGTTCTTGTTCGTAAAAAGTTCCTAGTATTAGTTGCTTACGTTGATCTTCTATATGATAAGTCACAGGTATAGTCTTGTTAATCTTTTTGATAGTGAATAACTCAGTTGACCAATTGGGTGTGTACCCTTTCTCAAAAATATGTTTGTATTTGCTGATACGAACTTTATCGCCAATTTTAAACCTCGGTTTTCTCGAGCGGGATACCTGTTTTATTGTTTTTTTTATATTGTTTCTTATTGTATACTCGTTACGTTTATTAACATCACAAGGCTTACATTTTATAGTACGATGCTTTGTATTGTTATACATGTAAATTATATCTTCCAATTCTGAACCAAGCCATTTATAATTTCCATTAAAACTAAACCGTTTAAATAATTTATGTTTAATAGTTTTAATCAACCTCTCTACAATTGACGCTTTTTTAGTAGAAAAAGACGAGTAGTGATTAATATGATATTTTTTCATTAACGTTTGGAATTCAGCGTTATAAAATTCTGTTCCTAAATCAGTTTGTAAGTGGATAGGCTTGCGTTGGCTTTTGGCGAGTATTCGATTAAAAGCGTGAGTAACACAATCCTTATTTTTCGATTTTAGTGGTTCTGTCCAGGCGTACTTTGAAAAACAGTCAATAACTATTAAAATATAGCTATATTTTTTGTTGTAACTTTTCACGTGTTGCATATCTATTAAGTCAGCTTGCCATAAATCATCAATACCTTTTAGTATAACAGATCGACGTGGATAATTTTTCCTTGCCATTCTATGTATTTCATTTACAATCTCTTGTTTGGTCATTATGCTGATTTTTTTAGTTTAAAAAAGTTATCGACTTCTGCTTTCGTATAAAACTTGTCTTCTAAATGAGTCAAGATTTCTAATAACCCGGCTTTTAAAGTCTTTTCAGTGGAACTTTGAGTATCTCCTATGATTCTTGTACGTTGTGCCTCAAACAATTGTCTAAGTTCATGTATTAGGTTGTCTTTAAATCGATCGACATATTCTTTGTTAACTGCATCGTCTGCTTCTAAAGGTAATCTGACCCCCCTGAGTCTAGAGTTTTTCAAATTATAATCTCCATTTTCAGATTGTATTAAAGCATTACTATTATACTCAAGTATTTCGGATAAACGTAATCTTTTATGAATGGTGTGTCCAAATTTATCTACATTCATGCTTGATGTCTTTCGTGTATAAAGGTTTATAGTAAAATGAATGAAACACACTTTATATCAATTATTTATTAATAATTTTATTTTCACGTAACTCTTCAATAATAGATATAATTTCATTATCTAATCCTGTGTTACCGGCATCTCTGGAAGCAATCAATAATTTCAACCTCTCTACTAGTTCATTAGGGTCATCCCAGTATATGAAATCTACATTTTTCCTCCACATTTTTGTCATAGGTAAACCTCTTCCTTTATATTTGCCACCTTGGTATGTGTTTTGGAGAGTAAAAAGTGGCTTTATAATTTGCATATATTTTTGACCTTTATTACTTTTGATTGGCTTCGAGCTGTCGAAGTCTCGACGATGAGCATTTGTATCGATCAGCATCGATTTGTAATTCAACAAATCACTTTCAGTTACCAAGTCTAAATCTACTTCTTTATTGAACAATAACTCTTTCAACCCGGGAGTTTTCCGGTATGCATGACCCATCACTGTGATTTTATCGTTGTTAATAGTTACACAAGCAGAACCCAGCATTAATTTCTTGTTTACAATACGTACACCAAATGGTACATCTAACGGCGCTTCTGTAGAAACTGACCAGGAAGATATATAGCTGTCTTCATTGTTATCAAATGATTCATACGAAGTGTTACTAACGTTATCAGGTTCATTTTCATCTGCATTACTAGCATTATGATTTTTTATACTAATGTCATCCTCCAATATTCGTTTGTCAAAAGAAGGAATATTTATATAATCGTTGGTGTCAGGTAAAATACTTTTGGCTTGCTTACTATTCTTAGCTATAAGGTTAAGAGGTTCTGTTACGGGCTTAAAAACTGAATCCAATGCTTGATTTTTATCATTTTCAAAATCTCTCATTTTTCGCACTTTTCTTTTGACAGCTTCTGCCGCATCAACAATTTGTCTTTTTAATTGTGTTTCCATTATATTAAAAAGGTTGTATTCGAGTAAGAGTTGTATATAGAATAAATACTTAGAGAAATTAATGGTCTTTAAATATGATTCAGATATTGCAATAGTATTTATATAGAATTATTAATCGAAAACGACGAAAGTGTCCAATTTGTTTCTATAACACCCATTATTTTTAGGACAATCTTTATTAATCACAACGTAGCTGAAAGGTTCATCACTCCATATTTTAGAACACATTTCACGAAAATCAAGCCATCTCATGTCAGTGTTAACGTGTTCTTCATAAACATGTTTCAAATTAATATCATCTTGCTTGAATAGTATGATTAAGTTAGCATTATCTCTCACTAGCTGTTTTGGTACCTTACTGTAGGTTTGGTTTAGATAAAAACAATCGATATACTTGTGTCTACCCATGGCAAAGTAATCACGCATATTATTTTGATTTTCACAAGCAACATCATCGAATATAATCACCGAGTTAGGTTTAGCATCCTGAACTTTTAAAACTTCATCACTTCCTTGATATTTGTGAAATGATGCGCCAGGCACATGCTGTAAAACCTTTTCCAAAAACATGTATTTAGGTTGGTGTAGAGTTTTTGAATAAACGTAAATATTTTGAAACTTTAAGCCATTTTCGTGTATAAGAAGTCCAATTAATAAATTTGTTTTTCCGCAACTTGACGGTCCACAAATAATGCATCGAATTGAGTTAGGTAATAATTCTCCATGTCGTATGACGTTCTTAGAAACATTGTCACATATAGTGTTTATCATTAATGATTGTGGCTGTTTAACGAATCTCATGTTTAATGCGCGTAGGTTTGATTTATAATGAGTAAATTAAATATGAACACAAACATTTATGACCACCACTTTGAGACGCACACGCGTTAATTCGATCATTGAATTGGAGCGCGTTATCACGACGGCGTTCTAAGATTTATTTCGTTGACAAATACAATGAAAAAATATTTTTGAAATCAATTCAACATGTCAAACGTATAATATTGGGCATTCTGCAACACCGATGTTGCGATGGCAAAACGGAGTTTTGCCGAGCAACAAGGTGGGGCAGAATGCCCAATATTATACTACTCTTTACGTTCCTCTTTTATGTTTTAGATATAAGATAAAACGTCATGCACATACATATAACATACACATTAACCACACGAGCTGGCGACAGTCTGGTCTAAGATGGAGCGTGCTTAGTCTAGAATAACAGGCTCTAAAGTAGGTATATGCGGCAGCAAGTTTATCTCACTATGCAGGCTATCATATCCTTTTTTTCCTGTAAAAACTTACCATAAAACAAATTTAAGCAAACATAAATAGCTTGTTATTAAAATATTTTTAGTAAAAATAGTAATGATAATAATAGTTTATTTATCTAAATCACATGTACATTCACAATTAGTTTTACAAAAATCCGTCGTTATGGTATTTTATTAATTTACGCTATAACATTTTTCTTAAAACCTTATTTAATAACGCAAAGTTATTCATCAACGGAAGTTGACCTTAAGCGTGAAAAGGGTTGGTGTGTGACTAGGGTATCATTTTATGATGGCGTCTTATAATGTTTTATGTCCCAAGTTTCATAATGGTAAGTAAACGGCCCGCGTCACGGCTACCTAAAGATCTAAACCTTTTAAACTTGGCTGAAATGAAAATTATGAGTTAATTATTTTATGTTACTACTTACCATTTTCATCTTATGCTTGTTCACTGCTGGACGTAGGTCTCTCCAAAAGCACGCCACTTTGCCCCATCCCGTGTTTGTCTACGCTATACACTACCTGCTACCTTACATCAACTCTGCACCTAGTTGTAAATGTCCTACACCAAGAAAGAAAGAAAAAATATCCATTATGCACAAAAAGCTCCGGTTGAGCATAATGCTGAGTACCTACTCCAGCGCTGGTTTTCAACCTCCACCTTATGCGAAACTCCACTAGCGAAACGGCTGCATCTGTGTAACAGCTATTTCACAGTTGCGCACTTGCGAAACAATACCGATAAGGACCCAACTATTTCATCTAGCTATTTAGTAGAGCGAGACATAACATGCGAAACGTTGCCATACAACTGACAGTTTTTTCGTCGTTTCTCTGCCGCATGCGAATGCGTAGGTGTACTAAAGGGGTAAGTAATACAAAGAAGTATATATGTATACAATGACAGAAACAAGTAAGTATATATAGATAACAGACCACCTTTTTCAACCGGCCCATTGCCACTTCAGCTTGCATATCAGTAAAGATCTGACTACTTAAAGTCTTAATTAGATAGAGGAGAAAACCCTCCACCGCAAACCCCATCTGCCAGAGGCGAGTAGTTTTCAAATAATAATGTTCAAAATTTTGAGGTTAAGTACTAAGTGGTAATTATAAATTGACGGAGGTTCCTAATTTACATGAAGGAGGGAGTTGGGGGGGAGGGGGAATGAAATGTATCCAACAGATTACTTTGCTTCTGCTACCACTTCATGCTTGCTTCGCACGCTCAGTTCGCGCGATGTGTTTTCGCAGTTCCAACCTTACTTAGCCATGAATGCAACAATTTTTTTATCTGCCGAAAGAAATGCAATGATATGTCACTGTTCCAAAAATGGCGGCAAAACGATTCGTTTCATGCATTTACGAAGCGAATTAGTTAAAAATAACTTCTAGCGTTTCGTTTCAGGCATAAGCTAGCTATACACAAGCATAGACAAAGTTAGTAATATACTTTGTCTATGACACAAGTTTAGCTGTCAAGCGATCTAAATAACAGCAAACACGTTTCGTTTTACGTACGTTTACTAATAACGTAAATTCTAACTGTTTCAATTAAACTTTTAATTGTTTAAATTATATAAGCGTGGCTCCGACAGTTGAAAAAAAGACTCAAAAGTCCCGTGACGTAGGCAGACATTTTAAGCTTTCAACTTCCAAACTTCGTTTTGCTCACGTAACCTTTGGAAGTTGTTCTGTCCGTTCTAAGAAGTCCCGATCAGCATATTCGGCAGTCGAAGTGCAAACAGGGGTCGTGCAAGTTCCCAGGCACTCCGCTGTCACACCGTGCAACTAAAGTGGGTGCTATAAATTTCTACGTGTAAGTTTAAACTGTCACAGATATGGATGGCTGGAAGAGACTTTCAAAAAAGTTTTAAAACCTTCATAAGCATAAGCAGCCCACTATATGTTCCCACTGTTGGGACTCGGGGCCTTCTCTCACGAGGAGAGAGATATAGGCCATAATCCACCACGCTGGCCGAGTGCAGGTTGGCGGATGACACACGTCTTTGCACATTGTGGTCCTCAAAGGTGCCGGTTTCTTCACGATGTTTTCCTTCACCGTAAAGCGAGTGCAAATCCACACATAACTTGAAAAACAAGTAATTGGTGTAAGGCTGGGATCAAACCAGGGGCCGTCTGATTATAAAGCAGACGTTATTACCACCGAGCTACACTCGCTTTTTTAAAACCTTACTATCTATGTATTTATCTAACCATACTAAATTATCATATTTTTTAAGGATTATTTTTGTTCCTTTATTTTGTTTGAAATTTACAAAGAACCAAAAAATGATTTGTTTTTATTTACAAGCACTAGTAACAAATATTAACTGCAGCGCTACCTAGTGAGTCACTGTGACACTAATCTTAGAATACCCACCAATCAATTCCTAGCTCATCACAGAAAACCGCCATTAAAATTGAACGACAACTGTGAATGTTCAGAGAGAAAGAAAGGAAGAACGAAATTAATTTATAATTGTGACAGAAAGTATATATAGGTACACGAATAGCAATACATACGAGTACATATATAATACTGTACAAAAATATATTTCCTGACACGCGCCGGTCTTAACTCAGCATGTGCTGGCTGCAGTCAACCAGCGCTGATCTTTCATTGAGACCGACAGGTGACGACACGATGTTTAAGTATGCTTAATTACAAACACCTTAAGTAAAAGCATTTGTGGACCTGGAGTACAAATGCTTTTACTTAGGTGTACTAAGGTGTACTGTGTACTGGTCTACTTAGGTGTACTGTGGTTTGTACTTATGCTTTTATTACTTTTTCGGGTTCAACTTTGTGGAGCTAACTGGTGGTTCTAATAACTTGAGGAAGCACTGAGTGAAACCTCAGTTATGGCGGACCTTCAGCTGGCAGGCGAAATTGTCCCTTACTGCTTTAATACGTGTACATTTTATTATAGTAATAATAAAAAAAGGTAAATCATTTACCGACCATTCCAATTAAAAGTAAACTGCGTAAGCAATATGTTTGGTCTAACAATGTTTCTGACAACTATGGTCAGAGGAAGTATAGACGGAACAAAAAGAAAAAAAAAGTATGCTTAATATAATAAAATATCATGTATTTCGAATGAGCCACATCCAGTCTTCAAAGCTCCAGCTGCTCCCCGAAGACGTATATTTCTCCATACAGCTGTCAGGGCATCTAATAAAGTGGTCACAGTCGAAGCAAGATTAACAACGTCTCTTTATTATTGTTTGTGTTGGGATGAGCTTATTGCCGCCTGGATCCTCTCAGGAGGATGCCTTCATTTACGTTTGTTTACATTAAGGCAACTAAAAGCACTAGGTTTTTTTTGTTTTCCTTACTAGGCGCCTGGCTAGCAAGCACCTTCGACTTGAAAAATCTGTCACCAAGCACCATTCAGTGTGTTTCGGCAGCCTTCTTAAGAGCCTGTTATTCCAGACTAGACATGCTCCTCCTCCTGGAAGAGATCGTTTATATAATACCGCCACTTGTAACACTACTTATATTTTTTTTTCTCTGTTTTGTATTAGCTTTTAATTGTGTAGCAATAAAGAGTATATCTATCTATTTATAGGCCAGTGTCACTAGCTTGTGTGGTTATGCGCCCTGTTGGTTGAATGTCTAGCTCTAACTAGTATAAAAAAAACTTCTGTTAATTTTATAGTTGAAACGAAATTAAATCACAAATACCTACCTGGGTATCCAGAGCCAATGTACGAAGCAGAGGCAGACCATGCAGAAGATGGGCAGAAATGTTCACTCAAAAGTACGGACAAGAATGGATGAGATTGGCCCAAGATAAACAACTTTGGTGCAAACTGGGGGAGGCACAGGCCGCACTATGCTAATGAGGCGACATCAGCATTTCAACAATTGACATAATTTAATAATCGCATTGACATTGACACATTATAATTATACTTTGGACACCATATAATTGGCATAGATACTATTCATTAATTAATCATAATTTGACATTAACATCATATTAAATATAATATCATAATGTGCATGTAAAAAAGTAGGTAATCATAATCGTAATGCAGATGAATAAAGGCTTTTTTACTTTTACTTTTACATACCTACCTCATCTAGTCTATCAAGGCCCAATATATTCTAAAAAGTCGTATCAATCTACAAGAATGCAATACATATCTAATAGCATTCCAATAAAAAAATACGCCAATAATATAAGAGCGTACCGCCGGAAACCTTCCAGAGCACTCCATTTGCCAAACAAGCTGTTCTAAAGGCACCAAACAACACGAAACGCAATATTTGCATACGTCTTTGTCGTTTTCCTCTTGTAATATTCGAGAATAACTCGAAACGGCATTGAAAGTAATAGGCCCCGATGGTTCTATACAGGACGGAAATGGAATTTTGTCTCTGAGAAATGAATTGACAATTTCCCTCGAACGTCCTCGAGACCTTTTGTTGTTTAATTTGATGTGATAGTTAAAACGTTTTTCTAAATTATGTTGTCTTGTCTTTTTTTAAGATAATGAGATAAATGTGTTAACACAAAATGGTTAAAACAAATATTATTAATTATTACTACAATCTAGCGATTTTCCAGACGAGAGTGAACCGGTTCCTTCTAGGTAAGCGCGATCCACCGTAGACCTCAATATCACTTACCATCAGGTGAATTGTGGTCAAGCGCTGACCTATTCAGAGTAAAAAAAAAAAAATATGTCTGAAGTATAAAAACAAAATAGCCTAATCTAAGCGTTTGTGGAATGGAAAGTGCCCAGAATGCAGGCAGCATTGCAATATGGAATCGTAATGCTCAGGTCGAAATATATTTTATATTGAAAACACTTATACATATTGTATCCAACCAACAAACAAAGTATTTGTCTTGTTTGTAGGTAAGCTGATAAGTATGAATGTATAAGTTGAATAGTGCCTACATACTTTTTACATTTACAGTAGGTAAATAGACTTAGTAGTGACTGTTTAAAATAGGTATATACTAAATAGACTTTTGACCTTATGGCCTGGAAATCCACATTATGAATTAACTAATTAAATATAATGATTGATTGACAAAATCTTAACTGACGTTACAAAAACCGCGGGGTCCCAGTAATAGGGTCCCGTTTTACCTTTTAGGTACGGAACCCTAAAAATTATGACGAAGTTTGAACAACTATTGACTCATGCGATACTTTGTGGAAATTAATTAGGTACTAATGAAAAAAACAGAAGAATTATAAACTCGTAATTAGTGTTGTCACAGCAATATCACAATCATATGGTTTAGTAATATCTTGATTCAAATTTCTTTATTATTTATTGGTTACATTTAAAATATTTTATAAAATATCTTGATTAGTACTCTCAATATTAATTCAGAATTTCTCCACCAATATAAAAAAAAAATATGCTTACTGACTTTAATCAACCAAAACACCTAGAAAAAGCTAATTTTCAGGCAACCTACCTATATAGCCTAAATCAACAGAAAGTACTGTGGGTGTTAACTCAACTTTTCCGAGCAAATAAGACCAGCCGTCTTATAACAAAACAAAAGAAGAAAGTAGGCTAAAAGAATCTCAATCCAAAGAAACAAAATTAGTTTTTGTGGGACGTGTATACACTTTATAATAAAACAATTTCAGTTGTGCCTACTCTCCCGCCAATGTCAGTGTGAACGCGGTTTTATGTGAGACCACGTGGGACAACTTTGTTTAAATTAAATGAAAAGGGAGCAAATGAAAGAATTTATCATTCGGTACGTGCGAGCCATATCGTTCTTCTCGTAGGGATAGCAAGCGGTAGGTTCCATTTTTCAACTCAAGACGTCAAAATGATGGGGTGTTTAATTATAATTATATTTAAAAATATTTTATAAAATTATTTACATAATTTGACTTGTGAGTGAGTCGTCAGACTGTCTTTCTATAGCATACTTCTTTTTCATCGTATGAGCTATATTGGCCAAGCTCTGGTATCAAGTTTTCAAGCCGCCTGAAGGCCTCTGACTTGGCTTAACGACTGCTTGTACTAAGACTAACAGCCCGGACCTACAATTTAACGTGTCATCTGACCCACGGGAGCGCCCATATGAAAATGCCACTTTTAAAACGATAATCTTATTCATGGTCACCCATCCAAAGACGGTCCGCATCGACCGTTGCTACTCATATTATTTAAGAGCCCGTGCGAAGCCGGAGCGGGGTGCTAGTACCTTATAAAGTCTGATACTTCTAATTTAGGAATTTCCCTCGCAAATAGCCAACTTTCCCGCATCTCTATATTCTATTGTCTGTATTAAGTATACTCGTATCTAAGGCTAAGATCTCACATTTAATTTGTCCGGAACGTCTTTGTTCGCTCCGCTTCGTTTACACGTCAAATATTGGTATTTCTCGTAACAAGTGGATGAGAGAGATTAAAAAAACCGGCCAAGCGCGAGTCAGACTCGCAGACGGAGGGTTCCGTTACATTATTTATGAATATCGATGGTAAAACATGTTTGTTGTACAGGAGTTTTTCTTAAATATTTATTTTATTCTATTTTTAACTAGCTGCGCCCAGAGGCGTTACTCGCATTAAAATGCGCTCATCTACAGCCTAAACTATGCCCGTTACAAATTTCATCGAAATCAGTTCAGCCGTTTGATCGTACACAGACTTTCTGCGTCTAAATCCATTGAGTTGTTTTAAGTTATAACGGAAAGACAGACAAAAATTCCAAAATTGTTTTTTTTTTGTTTCTGTCACTTTTTTTTATCGCCCACTATCATGAAAAATATTTAATGTGTAGATACAACATTCTTACTGTCTTCTTATTATATTTAATTATATTATTATGTATTGATATATGTGGTCATAGTGGCAACAAAAATACATCAGCTGCAATAATTTCAACTGTCTATTCTAGAAGGTTCATGAGATACACTACAACTTAGAGACGTACGGTATCTAAGTAATAGGGTCCCGTTTGTCACTTTTTGTCACGGAACTCAAAAAGTGAGCATTCAAGGAAACTCCGCTAGATTAGCTTCGGAGATTTTTGTTTATTTTCGCTTTGGGAATGTTAATTGATTGTTTTAAATTTAACATCGTGAAAATGCTAGAGGGAAGCCAGTTCAAACGGCTTTATAATTTAACTGTTATTTGAAAGCCGAAGTATGTATTTTATTAAGAGAAAGTATGTATTTTTCATTCATTATCCCATCGTTCTTTGTTAATAGTTTTTTAATTGTCTTCCAAAATGAAGAAGGTTTTATATTCGGTTCGTATTTTTGAAGTAAGTGCTGTAAGTATTTTTGAAACAACGTAAGAAAGTAAAACATATTTATTATTTTTATTAATAATTAATTTAAATGTTAGAAATTCTTTGAAAAAAAAAACAAAAAGTAAATGCGAAAGTTTGTGTGTATGTTTGTTACGTCTTCACGCTCGAACGGCCGAACCGATTTTGATGAGATTTGGAGTGGAGGTAGGTTATACCTTGGATTAACATGTAGCCTACATTTTTATCCCAGATCAACTTATTTTATCCTGGATTAACGGGGGTAACACCACGGAGCGCAGCTAGTAATCTATATTTATGATTTATGCAACGTAACAATGTTTTGCATCAAAATTATAACTAGTTGTTTAAACCAAATTTGTTAATCTGGCAACATAATTTTTTTTGCATCTTATTTGGTTGAAAAAATCTGAATATCTACAAAATCACTTGCAAATTAATAGTCTTTTCCTTAAGACAGAGGCAATCTATATCAGTATCGACGGACCACAGAATAAAGACCTCCACTGTTGTTATTAATGACACTTCTTACGGAAGACGTTGACTAAACTGCATCGTGGATTAGCCGCTACCTGAGAAATGTATCGGAAATGCATTTCTTATAGCCGAGCTTGGAACTTTGTCACGTAACTAAGTACAGGTACTTTTGTTGCTTGATAGGTTTGCGTTTGACTACAGCTTGCCTGATGTAAAGCTATCCTAGCTTTACAATGTTGATAGGTATTTTTACCCAATGTGAATTCTTAAGTTTGAGTTTAAGTTTGTTTTATTGTTATTCCTTTTCACGCTTTCTATTAGCTTCACCTGTATGTTTGTTTGTAACCGACTTCATAGGGCGCGATTTTGACCCACTTTAATCGGCCAGATTTCGTTCAAACTTTGTAGTTTTATTGAGGACCGATGACAATACATTAATTTGATAAAATTACGGTTTTCTATAAAAAGTGGGTTTTTTAGTTTTTTTTTTAACTATTATTATTTTTACACAGACAATTAAAATCACATAGTAATTTTCATATTTCTTGTGACGTCTGCAACTTGGTTAACTTAGGTAATCTTACTAGATCGCCGAAGTTAAGCAACGGTCACACGGAGTTATGAATGTGTGAACTTGCACAAGATTGTCATTTCAAAATATGTGGCAAATTTTTACATTTCATGAAAATAAATGTTTATCCCGTAAATGGTCATCGTTATCTGAAAAAAAAATCGTAATATTTTATTTTATCATTATGACATATTATATAGTTACTATCACAATAATGTTCTTTTCTGCAAATTACTTTTACAAAATAATGTCGATGTTTCATCTGCCAGGCGTCCTATGACAGCTCACATTTTTTTAAAGTGAAATTTATAAGTAGGAAAAGTCTCTTAAAAGGTATCCTTTAGAATGCTCCTTTTATCTTCTCTATTGCAAATAGAAATAAACAGAATTTTGCGGCTACTTTCCGTACTCGGTATTATAAAATGTGAACAAAACGAACTAAATTCAGAGCGACGCTAATTTCATTAAAACCTCGCAACGCTGTAGAATACTTCTGTTGGAAATACCTCTTACCTATGTTTTTAAATATAGGGTTCCGTTACAGTGAACACGTGTGCTGGTTAAGGGTTTTTCTATTTACAAATACAAATCATTTATTGATAACACCAAAGTTACAAGTCAAATAATATGATATCATTACGAAAGTAGGGCGGGGTTCGACGTTCCGATTTTAGGTAATGATTAATAACAATGTAATAGAAAGACTTGTGATCCAAGATTCCTATACAAATAGATTCAGAATTTATTCTACTTTGTAGTTGTGTAGTCGAATTCATCGAAATAATAATGTACTTCGGATTAAAATTATTTTTATGTAATAAGTCAGCAAGGAACAACTCGCCCCATGAAGGGGCTGGTTGTTCCTCCATTGAGGTAAGTTGTTCCGCTTTCAGCTCCAGGTATAATTATGCAACATATATTGGAAAGGTATATGTATAAACTAAATTAAGCAAACAAGACTGAATACTCGAGGCACCTTTATTAATTAAAATAAAAAAACTGAACGTTTTAATACATTTTTCGATATTTTTATGTCAATTTTATATTCTAATTCTAATAATATAATATCATTACAATAGTATATAATATTAATCAAATGTCAATTTTCACTTCTAATTCTAGTAATATATTTATTTCGGGGGCAATAGATGCAATACAACTATGACTAGGAGAAGTATGAATATGATTGTACAAGGTAATGGAAGTAGAGGTCGAACTAAGAAGTGGATGAATTCTGTGAAAGAGGCTATAAAAGAGAAAGGAGTGAATGTAGACATGGCGGCTGATAGAAGAGTGTGGAGCAAAAAACGGGCTGGGCCGACCCCACATAGTGGGAAAAAGGTGAAGGCAAAGAGCGAGAGAGAAAGAGAGAGAGACATGCAATACAACCAATCAGTCATTAGCAAGCCATATTCGAAGGATTATAAAAGCGAGTGTGGCTCGGTGCGAAAACGTCTGCTTTTCAATCTGACTGTGATTTGCTCTCATCTTAAGAAAACCGACATGTATAAGGACCATTATATCCGAAGACATGAGTCGTCTGTGGATAGACTTACCCCCCAACTCTGGTATTTAAGACACTGGCATCTGTCGCCACTGCGAATGCTATCAGTGGCAATAGAGTATTCTTCTTCTTCGTCTTTTTAGTGGCCAAGCTCTGGTGTGAAGAGCTACAATTAGCAATACAGTCACGTCACTCGATTTAACGACAAACTCGACAAAGACAAACTGCCTAAAGCATCGATATCAATTGGCTTTAGTTCGTTTAGCTTGTTTTCCGTACAATGATTCATTCTCTCCATTTAACTACCACTCTCGATAACGCCATAAAATGCACAGTCCTTCAGTGTCGTTATACAGAGTTTACACTGTATATGTAACAATTTCTTGCTGATCGTGCGACAGTAGCCTACGTTTTTTTTTAAATATTAGGACACATTTCACACACGGCTGGTTAACCCCATACTGAACCATTTCTAGTTCGCATTATGGTTGCTAACACAAAACACAACTGATATACTACATATATATTTTATATAGATACATATTTAACACCCAGACCCACAGCCAACAAATTTAGTTAAGCACAAAGATGTTGGCCGGGCCGAGAATCGATCCCAGAACCTTCTTATTGGCAGTCCGGCATGGTAACCATTACGCCAACGAGGTCGTCGATATTATTCATTATGTCTATTAAAACAAACAATAATTGTCATGGCTTCAATTTACCGGTCCCAATTCCGTTACGGTTATCTAAACATAAAGTCTACGGAACCAGCACAAAGTGAAAACATGCACGTACATAACTTCTGTCAGAGTCAAAAAATAAAGTAGCCAGCTTCCCGACTGGAAAGTTTGCGCGCTGTCGCAAAGTATTGTGTTCCATATTTATTTACCAACTTCCCTCATTACGGTGGACGGGCCGCTTAATTTTTTTTTTATTTATTTAAGAACCTACTTACTTGGAAACTTTAGTTGAGAATAGTATTAAAAAAAACTGCAATGGCTTCTTTAGAAGTCTTTTTCTTGTAGTACTGTCCTTATGATATTTAGTACTACAATCTGTTTCAAATGCTATGCGACCTGAAGCTCAACGTCATTGACGTTTGGTATAATTTACAAAAAATAAATTATATATTTTTTTTATTTTAAATTATTATCATTACAATTTAACACAAGACATGTTATAGTTCAGCGTTACATGTTTTTTTTGTATCTACCTTACGTTACTAATGATGTCATAGCCCAAATCGAAATGAATTTTAACAGCGTTGAGTAAACCGAAATTATAATTAAATATATTTCATAACAAAATTTATATATTTACCAAAATCGATTGGCCATAAAGAACTAAAAACTTGTGAATGTAGTCACGTGGAAAAGTTCAATCATAGTGTATGTGGTCTCGGTGCGCGGACGAGGTGTGAGTTAGAATCATCCCTACCTCCCTCCCACCACTCGGGGATTACCCGCTCACAATGCACTTTTACTACCGGTTTCAAACTCGTATATTCAGTGAAACGTAGTAACGATAGCAGAGCTAGCAAGTTTCAAAGCTCAAATGAAAATGATTACAAGCTTAACTATGAATAACAATTTTAATATAAGGCCTAACAATTTTAAGCCTTATAGGTATTACCTGTCGTATTGTATGGATCTGAGTTTTGGGGAACGAAAGAAGGGCATGTAAGAGGAGTGCATGCGGCAGAGATGCAAATGTTGAGAGGATGTGTGGAGTGACAAGAGTGGACAATGTAAGAAATGATTACATTAGAGGAAGTTTGAAAGTAGAGTGAGAAATTAAAGAGTGGGAGGTTAGCGTGGTATGGGCATGTGATGCGTAGAGAGAAGATGTATGGAAATCGTAGTGCAACGAAGAAGGGCAAGAGGCCGACCGAGGAAGACATGGATGGAGTGTGTGTGACTCTCATGTCCTCATTCGGACATGAGAGTGAAAGGAGTGAGTGTAGAGACGACGGCTGATAGAGGAGAGTGGAAGAGAAAACTTTGCTGTGCCGACCCCACCTAGTGGGATAACACAATGAACTGTAATGTACATGGGCTGAACTGGTGGCTGGTGGTAATTCTGAGAATATGAAAATTAGAATGGTTCTTTCTTTTATCGTATAGACCACACATAATCGTTCATTTAGAATGTATCATTCTAATAATATAAAATCAACGCTTAATATAATAAATAATAAATATTTCATGGCAAGTGTGTACGAATTTTAAACGGAACTTGGTAAAAGCGTTAACTATTATGGTAGGTAGGGCAAAACCATTTACCATCAGATAAACTGGTGATAGTTAAGTGAAAGCCTTTAATTTAAAAAAAGTTCGATCTCTTTATACAAATCACGAGTATTTCAACGAAACTGAAACACAACGGCCAGTTGAATCGAGTTCCTATATTACCACCACACACCACTGAAACGAAATAACTCCAGAAAGCTGCGAGCATTTTAACTGAGCGCTCACGGGCTATGATCGTAAAACATTTTCACGGTATTGTGAACCGACCAGCGATATGAAATGATAACTAGCTTCTCCGTAGATATGTCCTAGTGTCAAATTTGTAAATATGATTATTACTGTATATAAATTCCAATGGCACACGACAAGCTAGCCACATAGAGGCAGCATTGTTAATTATGGCTTATACTCGTACCTTGTGAGAAATTCTTGACTTCTAGGAGATGCGCAAACGCATTTCCTCACGTAAAAAAACATTTGACTAGAAGGGCGCATGGGTCAGTGACAGTCTAGGTCCTAAGATAATAAGAACATGCCAAGTCTAAGTGAAAGAGTCTTAAAGAGGCTTCCCGAACACATCGCTAAGTATTTGGCTACAGATTTTTGCTAGCTTGAGCACCAGAAAAGGCTGTACCACCATGCAAAAGCACAAAGTTTCTTTAAGTATTATCAGTCTGTTTATAGAACTACAGATTATACTAGATACTACTACAATACTAATATAGATACTACTAACAGATTGTGCATTAAGTTACTAACTGTAGATGGCTTCAGTTTTAAACATATCTTCTTCATATCTACTTACATTCCTTACTTATGGTACCGGTAAAATCCGGATAATACTGACCATGGCCGGTTCGAAGCGGTTGCGATGAATAACTTTCATGTGTATTTGGATTATTTGACTTACTTTAACAGTTTGAGTTAAGATATATTTTATTATCCACTGCAGTTTATTGAATAAAGAATAAATACATAATTACTATTCTGTAATATATTATCTATCTATACACACACAGGCTAATATTTTATAAGACGTATCAGTGTGTCAAATATAAAAAAAAAACTCAAAAGTAGCGTGCCTAAAATTAAGTGTGCTTAAGTTTTTTTTAACTGGTGGGTTTAAAAATTAAGGTTAATTGTTCATGGTGTTAATAACAGTGTAAGCTTGATAACTGCCTTTGCAAATCTGAAAGGAAAGAAAACAATATTATTTAGGTATATGAACTTAGAACGTGGGCACAATTGGCACAGGATCAAGCAAACGGAGCGGAAACAACCGCGGCTCGCTAAACAGGCTTCAAGAAGAGCTAGCACGAGACGCAGTTTCACCCACAACGTACATCACACTTCCTTATGAAATGGACTATAACTAGCTCTATGTAACTTCACAAATAAATGTAACTTCATCTTTACTTGGCATTACAAAAAAGATCTTCATCCAGAAGTTGAATAGAAAAGGCTGATGATGATGATGATTGCAAAAACTGACCGAAGTAAGAGTAACCAGTGACAGCTCTACTCCGACCGCGGTGCGGACTCCAAAGTCCTTGTTCATGTAACAAATAATGATGAAATAATGCTTCCTTTGTTTTAAACTCAAGCCCGTCCAGTCAAAGTATAGAATGGCTTGTCTCATGTCTTCTGCCTGAAAATGAAAGATCACATTATGAGAAGTAATCAAAAAAATGCTTAGCGTGGCATGGAGTTAATTCATGGTCTCCTTAACAAATTTCATTTCGGTTTTGACAAACGCCAAACAAGCGTGAAGGAGTACAATATATTTTGAAACTATTTGCGCATCCCATGAGAACCAGTTTTTTTTTTCAGGATATTAAGTAGTCTATGTGTTAATCCAAGGTCTAACCTATCGCCATACCAGATTTTATCAAAATCTGCTTAGCCAATTTAGCGTGAAGAACAAACATATACACAGACACAACCTTTCGCATTATTATGTCAGCAGGATTACATGAGAGTGCAACATATAAATAATAATTAATAAATAAAGCAACAGGAGGATGAGCTTGACAAACTCCTGAAGGATCGGTCCATAGTAGCGCTAGATAAGGAAAATAGCTAGATAAACCAATGGGAAGAAGGCAGGGAAATCTTGGCTCAATAATGGGACCAAACAGGCTTTTAATAATAATATGAATACTTAAGTAGGTTTTACCTTTGTTTTAATCAGTTCTCCTAGAATATTAAATGCGGCTATTTCCACGAACTCGAATATGTCAATAATGGCCAGTTTCCAGTTTACATCCTGTATGAAAATTATAAGTTGTTGTTTTAATATAAGTCATCCTGTTATATATTTTTTATTACATAATAATTATGTTTCGTTTATATAAAATATAGCCTAGTTAGATAGATAGATAGATAAAAACTTTATTAAAGCACTCACAAAAATCTAGTGCCTTAACTGGTGTCCATTGCTTTTATGCATTGCCACAGAATAATAACTTGTATGGCATTGCTTAGATAGTTTTTGTACTGTCTCACGGTAATAATATCTATTAATAATATCAAATTATAAATACAAATTTTCTGTACTCGTAATTTTCTTTACTCACCTCGGTCAAAACCAGAAGATAAACACAAGTGGCGGCATACATTGCTATCATAGAAGTCAACATCGGCCATTTATACATCAAGTTTAATGTATTAAGGTACCTAAAACAGATATGACAGACGGTGTTTGGATGACTGACCATGCATAAGGCTGTCGTTTTAAAAGTGGCATTTTCATCTGGGCGCTACCGTGGACATGGCACATTAAGATGTAGGTCCTGGCTGTTAATCTTAATACAAGCAGTCGTTAAGCTAAGTCAAGACCTTCGGTCAGCTTGACTCGACACCAAGGCTTGGTCACTTAGCTACGAAAAAGAAGACTTTATGGAGCGACGACGGTCTGCCTCCATTTAGCAAAGGGATATCCCCCCGGACAGATGTTGTGTCCGGAGACGGCCGTCCGACGGTCATGCATTGTAGCTTGAACCCGTCGTACGCGCGCTGTAAATACCGTTTGCGCGATTCAGGACAAGCGCTCTGATTGGTAGCGGGCGATGAAGTGCGACAGAAACGCCACACCTTATTTCAAAACATCTACAGTTTTGCATCTACAGATTAAAGCATTTGAAAGATCGTTTCTTCTTGCTCACGCTCATTTTTTACATGTTTACTATATTTACTCGAGTTATACAAACCTCATAAGTATTGTATGAACCGAATAAAAACTCTTCAGCTTATTATTCAAACTCTCTGCGTAAGATACGACATTTTCCTCTTTCTGATTTAATATTTTCACCGCACAATCGCAAGTTTCGCAAAGAAAAGCAACGAACACCACAAACCACATATTAACAGAAAGAGTGGCCACCGCTAACACAAGAAAGAAGATCGTATGCAACACTAAACCGATCTCATAAGTCGGTGACGTCATAGGCATCAAAATGGATGTCGAAGGCGACAAATTAACCCTCTCCCCATTCAGATATAACCAAATAACCGGAATAATATAACCGAGAGAACACGAAACAATAGAAAATATTACGAATCTAATAATATTTCTCATCGTCGCTTTCAAATAGACACTTCTCTCTGGTGATATCTCCTCGATAATTTGAAACAACGACGACTTAGCCAAAGCGTAAAGTTCACAAAACGTTGATCGTAAAAATATGAAAGGAAAAACTAAAAATGTAAACTGAAAGATTATTATGAACGTGAAAATCGCCTCAGCACGGAGAACAAATCTATCAGTTTCTTTCATGAATTCAATAGTTCCAATAATGACGTAAGTGATCAGAGAAAAAATGCCAATTATTTTGATTCCATTTTTTTGCCACGTCCAGTCCGGGTCTAAAATATTAGTTCCAACAATATTTTGTAGGAACAGTATGGGTGCAAATATGTCATCCAGCTCGCGTCTTGCACCAGGAGTTTGGGTGTGTTTTAGTAAGATTCGTGAGGAAATTAACTTCATTTTGCAGACGTTTTAGCGCTTGCGATCGGTAGGTTTCAACTGAAATGACTAGTTAAACTGTTGGTACAGTGAGGCACAAAAGTATAGGTACAACGCAAGGTATTTTTTTTACACTGTACTGGCATTTGACCAAGAGATAAAGATAACGAGTCAGCGACACTCTGGGCTCAGGTGGAGCATTCCTAGTCTAGAATACCTGGCTCTCAAGGAAGCTGCTAAGGTGCTTGGTCACAGATTTTTCTACAGACTTCAGGGTACCACCACGCTATGATTTCTACACGATGTTTTCCTTCACCAAAAACCGCTATTATAAAAAGTTTACGTTTCCCTGTAAATATATAACACCATATTCTAAAGTTTCAAGATGGTGTTTACAAAATGAGCCTCAAAGTATAGGAGATAATATTTTGATAAATATATTAATCACTTAACTTTCCTTTTAAAAGAAAACACTTCTAGCTAAGCGTTTTAAGGGCGCAGAGCATGATCGGCTACATAGCGGAAGTACTAGTTATTATTCTGTTATAGCGGTAAGTACCTAGTATAATTATGATTATGTATACCTACAATATGATAAATATACTTATGTATTATAAGCTAATGTATTTATAGACTTTGCTTTAGCTATGTAGATCTAAAGGTTAGGTTCGCAGATTACTGCACACTAAATATTAAATTATTTTTTTGTAGAACGCAAGTTGCCTGTAGCGCCTGTAGCTCGGCTAGCTAATGTGATCTGACGCGATCATCGATGCTAAGCAACGGTCGATGCAAGGCGATTAAAAAGTGGAATTTTCATCTGGGCGCTACCGTGGACGTTAAATTGTAGGTTCCGGCTGTTAGTCTAAGTAAAAGTAGTTGTTAAGCCAAGTCAGAGGCCTCCAGGCGATTTTAAAACTCTCGACGCTAGAGCTTGGCCACTTACCTCTTACGAAGAAGTTGCAAATCTACTTTAGACATTTAAAGATTTTAAAGTAGCATCCTACCTATGAACATACAATTATAAATGAACAAATTGTTTTAAAAGATTTTTTCCAAAAAAAACTAAATCTTTTATATTATTATTAATTACTGTATTTAATGATAAAACTAAATGTTTAGATCTATTTAGTATTTTAGTTTGTAACTGTACCTACATTGTCTAATAATATTATAGAGTTCCATTATTCACTTAGCACAATTAATCTTTTGACGCCTTTCTGCAGTAACTCATCGCAGACATGCAATTTTGTAACTGCTATGATTTTGTGCAATTACTTCTAATATGAACAATTATACAGTCTAATTCACAAGCGCTAAGTGGTAGAGGTTTTGTGCTACACTAATGTTACGTCGAAATATTGTGTGTGTGTGGGTATTTCAACCCTTAATTTGCCCAGACTGGTTTTTTGAGAATTTAAGTGATTGATATCGATTTATGGGGTGTGTAGGCTAGGTAATAGGTGGCTGGTAAGCATGGGAAAATGTTAAAATATTTAAAAAAAAATATTAACTGCAAGTCCTTAAGACACGTCCTCCGTCCTCTGCATGTTGGCAGTAATAACTAAAAATGCGTTTGTTTATATGCTTTGTTGATTTTTGTGGGAATAATAAAATATCCTTGGAATGTGCCCAAATAATTTGTATCGCAAATAGACGTAGGGTTTCTTGCCCACATTTTGTGAAAGTCGACGTCCAGTATACTTCACGGATCCAAATTAAGGGTTTTCGTTTTTGTTTCTCGTACTGTGTCATAATTTAATGATACATAAAATGGTTTAGTGCTAAGTATTAAGTACACAAAGAATGTAAATTTAGTAAGTAGTTTGACGACCTCGTTGGTGTAATGGTTACCAAGCCGGACTATCATCCAGAGGTTCCCAGTTTCGATTCGTGGAACGGCCAACATCTATGTGATGAACACTGACCTCTATTTCTGCGTACTAGTAGAAATAGAGGTCAGTGGTGATGAACATAATATGTTTGCTGTCGGTCATAAAAAAAAAACATAATTTGGGTAAAAGTAATTACTTATATAAAGAAGGTTTCTTCTACTTAGAATATTATCCGACTAATCAAAATAGTACCTTTCAATATCCAATATAGAAAATTAACTCATCTAACAAGGTAACTTTCAATAAACAATCTTAGTCATTCTAAAATTAACAAAATGCCAACATTCAATTTAGTAATAACTACTGAAATTAATTTGCAATCGGAGCCGGGCGACTGCTAGTTCAGTCTCTAACGAATCAAAGGCAATTTGTGTAATTAGTGAGGCAACTTGAAAACGGTGCTATAATAATTTTCATTGTCAATAAAACGGCTATTAAATTCATGATTTACGCAGGCTGAAAGGCGCAGTTTCGACGCCTTTGTGTGATTAGCAGAATGGCGCAAACAAGAATCGACACTAATTAACTATTTTCAGTCTGTTTTTTTTTTTGGGGTTCCGTACCTTCTTCTTCTTCGTATGAGCTAAGTGGCCAAGCTTTGGTGTCGACAGTTTTCAAGCCGCTCGAAAGCCTCCTGACTTGGCTTAACGACTGCGTGCATTAAGAGTTTTTAAATTAGATAGATCTACGCTTTACTACCAACTCGCCTGATGGTAAGTGAAGCTGTGACCGAAGATGTAGCACGTCGATCTAGAAGAAATCTGTTCACTCTCGGGTTGAAAAAGCCGGGACCTACAATTAACGTGACATCCGATCCACGCACAGATAAAAGAAAAATATTTGGTGGAGGCAGCTGTGGTTCTATTTTGTCATAAAATATACTTAAATATGAATAAAAACTAGACTAAAAATTGAAAATTATTTATTATATTTTACATATCAATAAGTCATAATAATTATTTTTTGGATTACCTACTAATGGAAATGGTTAACTAAACATTAATATATTATTTAAATATGATCTCTAGTTTATTACCATTTCTGTTGGCTCTCTAGTAAATTAATTCATAATTTGAATCAATGAGTAAAATCCTTAATTACCTAATGTAAAATATATTAGCACATGTTTCAATACATATGCAGCAGAGTTCAGGTGGTATGTATAAATAACATATTCTAAAAAATAAAATAAAACTGCTGAGGGTATTCTAAAAAATAATTTAATTTATTTTATTTACAATAAGTAAACTGAAAAACACTTATTTACAAATAATAGAGCTGTGGAATGAATAAAATTGTGGTTTTTCAGTTTCCTAAATGTAAAATTCACTTGAATGTTTTATATTTTATTTAACAGTTGTTTAAAGTTTAGTGCATTATGAAAATAATAAAGAAATTTGCATTTATTTCTGTAGGTGTTTGATAATATTATCTAGAATCTTTAATACTTATAATTTCAATGCTATTTATTTATTTCGTGAAATATCTGCTGCTCCATTTCACATAAACAAGTTTGGCGCGGCTTAACTCGGTACAACAGCACCTTAATAGTCCTGTCGGTCGGTTATTTGTGAGACAAGAGAGCTGCTGGCCTTCCTCGGCGAGATCAGCTGGTTGGAGTAGTATCACTAGCTGCTCGGCATCGCTATATAAGCGCTCTGATGAGGACCTGACTGTGGAAACCAGCCCAAGTAATCAAGTAAGTAGTATCATTTCGAACCACTGCTTGGCATAGGCCTGTTCAGTCAGGATGTGGCAGGCGAGGAGTCAACACATCCACCAGCCGTTCCATCATCCGCAGCACTTCATTGTGGAATGTCCGCTGCTCTTCAATGCTTTGTTTCTGTAGCTCCAGCATTTCCCTGTGGAACTGTCGTGCTTCTTCCAGTTTCTCATTCTCTAAAGCCAGCCGACGCTCTGTGATGTGTTGCGGACGAACTGCTGGCCCTGCAATATTTGTTAATTGTCAGAAAAATATGCTCTACTTTTATATTCTTCTTCTTCTTCTTCCTTGCCTTATCCCAAATTTTCCTCTTCCACTCTCTTCTATCAGCTGTCGTCTCTACACTAACTCCTTTCACTTTCATGTCCTCATTCACACACTCCATTTATGTCTTCTTCAGTCAGCCTCTTGCCCTTCTTCCTTGCACTTCCATTATCATACATCTCCTACTAACCTGCATCTCCTCTCTATGCATCACATGCCTATACCACGCTAACCTCCCACTCTTTAGTTTCTCACTCACTGGTGCTATGTTCAAACTTCCTCTATATGCTCTACTTTTATAGAGACATAAAAAGTTACTCATACTTATATGGAAGACAAAAGTTATTAAATCTACTGATATAGTTTTAGTACTACTAGTAGATAGATAGATAAATTCTTTAAATTCACTCACTTATTAAAGTGAATAATTCAAATTCAAATCAATTTATTGCAAATATAGTAATAGTATACAGACAGGTATTTGGTCCAAGAAAAAGTGCACTATATTCTGCCTAATTTACTAATCTATCTCAAAGCTACATACAATTTTATACTGACAACATTTACATAAGGACCGGATTTAACAAATTATTTACATTAGATACCTAGAACTGGTGCGGAATATGACAGCCTTATCTCTAAAAGCAATCTCTTTCAGGCAACCACAAGAAGGACAGTGACAATAAAACATGAGTAGTGTAGAACAAAAAATAATGTGCATGTGTCACTCATATAACAAGCTGGTACTCAAATGTTGGGACGCCTCAGATAACAACCAATGTAAGACTCACATTACTGAACTGGATGTATTTAGTAACAGTCTCAGTCAATTTAGAAATAATATAAGTTATAGGTTAAATTGTTAAATTGCTTAGTATTAAATTACCCCTTTTTTATGTATATCTGAACCTTCCTTATTATTAAGTTTACACTAACATGCTGTGTACTCTTTTTTGGATGGCAGACTTGTTTTTGTTCTTTGCAGTTTAGTTATGTTAAAATGAATGTTTGTTATCTGTCTGAGTGCCTAATAAATAAATAAATAATAACTACACTAGTAGAAGTTACAGGACAGGACTGTGTATATATATTTACATTTTAATATGTTTTGGTTGAAATAGCTAATTATGAAGTTGGTTTCTAAGTTTCCAAAAATTATTTTGCTTACAAAATGATTACACTTACGAGGTTGATTTAAAGTTACAACTGGGCGGTGTGAAGTTGAGGGTTCATTAGTAAACCTTTCTTTTTTCACAACCAATAGTGATTCTTCTTTTCTTTCATTTGAATTCAAGCCCGTCTGAAATGCAACAAATTAAGTTGAAATGGGTAATTGAGCATTAAAAAAAAGATGTTAAGACTGTCTTATCAAATGGAAATGTTTTGTAGTGTAAATTAAAATCATCATATTTATTTAAAACCAATTAGAAGATAAATAAATTGAAACATACAGCCACTTTGACCCCGCTGTTCTCATTTCTGCCAACATTTTCAGCAATTAAGTTCCAAATTCGGTCTTCGATAGGGGTAAAACTATTTCCTGAAGAAGGTCCATCGGCTGTATGACGGCGTTGTCGCATTAACCCCTTCTTTCGGACTTTAAACTTCAGGTCGTTCCAGTACTAAGCAGCAATGAGTAAATGATTAGTAAAACATTGCATAGAGAGTATTAAAAAATATTTTTATCTATACTAATGTTGTAACATTCTACTTATGTTTCCAATACTTGACTTATATTGACTACTGTTATAGTGCAGACAAAAAAACTCAATTTATGCAATTTCACATCATCTTTATCATCATCAGCCTATGCTCGTCCACTGCAGGACATAGGCCTCTCCCAGGGCACGCCACTTGGCCCTATCCTGTGCTTCTCTTTGCCATCTCTTCTACTCTTGTTGTTCGATTAATTGCATTAGTGAAGATAAAGTGGTGTATTCAACTGCATATAACATGGATATTAAAGCACTTGTTACTATTATCTCACACTCGTGTTTTAATACCCTTCATTAGATGACAGTTGCATAAACTACTATAATGATGTATTTAGCAACACAGTAAAATGTAAGAATTAATTTGATTAGACCACCCTTGGAACCAGAAGTGTATATTAGTTAGGGAAAATTAATATGTCAACAATATGATAACCACACATTTTTGAGATTGTTTAAATTATACCTACTTGAAATAACACCATATTTAAAAAAATATACGATTTTTTGGAATCTGTTGTAGGCATTTTGATGCTTATTAGTTATATAGGTAACATATTTTGTTAGGTACTAATAATTCTGTCAATTTACTATAATATGTTGAAATATTTTTCTATGAATTCAGAAAATGTACAAAACGTTTGGAACACAACTAATCACCACAGAACTTCTTACTTGTCGCCACTCTTTCCAAGATTTTGATGTTCCGCATTCTGTTGCATTGAGCAGTGACGCCAATTCTAACCACAATTTCCGCGTAGAAGCTTTAGATTGGGCGCAGCCCATTTGTGAGGTTCTGGCTACTTGTGGATGGGCTTCCATCCATTCTAATAACTCTTCCAACTGGGCTTTAGAAATTCGACGTGGAGCCGGCATTCTGGAAGATGTACAAACTTTAGACCGTTGTTCTGTGACGGCATTCTCTAAATGTATGTCCTGCTCGAAAAACTTCTATTCTAAATGGCTTACTCAACAAGTCACTAGTAATATTTTATTTTAATTGTAGACCGTACCACAGCCCACGAAATACGAATTCTAGAAAAGAATTCGTTTGCGCCAAAACGAAAACTATTGTTTATTTGACTTCATATTTAATGTCAACGTCAATGTCATCACAGTTAGTCGTAGATCCGTTTCGTCTACGCGGTTTTGAAAATTCTAGAAAATAATCAAACATAAGATTAAAATGACATGAAAAGTTATTGTTTTGATGACGATAACTTTAATATTGAATTTTATTAATTAAAAAATACTTATGAATTTTAATCATGATTTTTGAGACTTATGAATTTTAATTGCTTACGCATTAAATTTGCATTCTGCGTTATGTTAATACAAAACATTTTCCTTGGCAAGTAATTTCACAATTTCCCACCCACAATTTGCCTGGTGCCGTAGTACTAGTTATTATTCTGTGCTGGTGCGGAGAACTAATAGAAATATTAACCAATACATTTAAACAATCGTCACATCCACTGAGTTACTTCAATGGTCACGTCTTGGAAATCGTTTACTAGATTTTAAGAATATTTTTTTTTGTTGATAGACAGGCATACAGACAATAAATAAGATTCAAAACCAATGTTGCGTCGCTCAGCACAGTAATTGTTTTTATATTACGCAAATAATAGAGGTCATTATTTTTTTAACCGACTTCGGAGAAAGTTTAGTAGCGATGGCAACTTCTCTAGCCTCAGGAGTATTTTATGTTTTTAATTCACACTCGTTCTAAAACTCTGTTTATTATTATTTTTATAAGTCTCAAATAGAGCATAATATTTGACTTCTAGAGAAAGCAGTTTGACAACTTCGTTGGCGTAATGGTTACCACTCGGGACTGCCAATCAAAGGATCCCGTATTCTTTTCCTGGTACAGCAATCTTTTTGTGATGAGCTACATTTATTGGCCTGGGTGTTAAATATAATATATCGATATAGGTAAAGTTTTAATGAATGTATATACATAAATAGTATTTCAGTTGTGTTAGCAACCATAATACAAACTAGAAATGATTTAGTATGGGGCTAACCAACCGGTTGTGAAATTTTTCCTAGTATTTAAAAAAAAAGCATGCGTGTACTATTTATCAGCTATTTTACGGCCACACATAAAACATTGAAACGTTCATAACTCTGTAAGTAAATAAAGGCAGCTCGCGTGAGCTTTAATTTTTATTGCAAAAGCTTTATGGTATCGTTAAAGCATTAAGTATTGTTTATCTGAGATGGTAAAAAAATATTAAAGTACCTATTTCATGTGCCTTTAAAAATAAAACGATAATGGTTTTAATGGAAGCTTAGGTAGGTATATAATTATATTTAATTAAGTACTTCCTAGAGATATATTCTTCTTTTTCGTGACGCTCTTGTCAGAGCGGTCGTGATCGTCATGGAGGGTCAATAGAGGGGGCGGATATAATTTGCCTCACGACATCTCGCCATCTCTGCCTGCTGGATGTCATCCGGCTACAGTCATTCAAGGAGCCTCCAACTGCTGCCTTGATTTGGTCAGTCCACCTCGTGGGTGACCTTCCGCGCGGTCTGGTGCCTTCTCCTTTCCCTTAGAGATATAATACCTATATTAAATATTTTTATTCGTCATATTTTGGTTTCTATGGGAGCAAAGTAGCATATTTTGAAAAATCCTATAAAAACCAGCGTTAATAATAGGACCACAGTATTATCAGTTTTATTATCTTTAATTCAATGTTAAGAAACGTTAGAGTTCCAAATTACGATTGCGTAAAATTCGCTCACTAAAAATAAAGAAAATAATGTAATGTAATTAGTACAGATTTTTCTTTAAATACTATGTCATACAAACTTAAAGATGAAAAGAAAAGAACAAGAAAAATCCAAACACATCAATGAATTTTTAATATTATTAGTTGTTTTTACACGCTTTATATTAGCTTCACCTGTATGTTTGTTTGTAACCGACTTCTTTGGGCGCTGATTTATTGAGGACCGATGACAATACACTAATTTGATAAAATTATTTCATTTTTTTTGTATTTTTGTTTGTATGTTTGTTTGTAACCGACTTGTTTGGGCGCGATTTTGACCCACTTAAAACGGCCAGATAAGCGTGTTTTTTAGTTTTTTTTAAATTTTATATTATTAAATGAATTTATTTCGTGATTTTCAACCACAACTCGGTAGGCACTTCGCTCAAATTTGTATGTCATGGCTGAACTCGGAACAATAGAAAATAAGGTTTTCTAAATCAGAGCTGATTTAAAAAATCCATTGGTCGAAACTAGAATATATGGTATAATTATCCACTAAAATATATACTAAGCAAAATAATGAATTATACTTAAACACAGACTAAAATATAGATACAATTCACATTGGAATTATAATGAATGTTGCGTAGGTGTATATTACAAGATAGCTATGTTTTTCTAAAAGGTAATTTGGTTTCAAGGATCATGTCTAAAAATATGTTAAGCATTAAGTAGATACGTAGCTTGGTTTTTTCAAATTAATTTTCTACAAACAGTCTATTATTAATTCAAGATTTTCCCTATGTCATTTTGATAATAATTAAAAATGATTTGACGATCTGCACCCACCAACCCGCAACTGGACAAGCGTGGTAGATTATTAGTCCACACCTCTATCCTCTATCCTCATGACGACCTGGTTGGCGTAATGGTTACCATGCCGGGCTGCCAACCAGAGTATCCTGGCTTGATTCTCGGCACGGCTAACATCAATGTGAAGAACTGAATTTGTTGGCTGGGTATTAAGTATCGATATATTATAAAGTATTTATGTATTTATATGTATTATATCAGTTGTGCTAGCAATCATAGTTAAAACTAGATTTTTTTTAATAGCTGAGCATAATAACGTCTGCTTTTCAATCAGACGGTCCCTGGTTGATCCCGGCCCTACACCAATGACTTGTTTTTCAAGATATGTGTGGATTTGCACTCGCTTTACGGAGAAGGAAAACATCATGAGGAAACCGGCATGTTTGAGGATCACAATCCAGTTTCGTGTGTCATCCGCCAACCCGCACTTGGCTAGCGTGGTGGATTATAGCCTATATCTCTCTCCTCGTGAGAGAAGGCCCAGTCCCAGCAGTTGGCTGATTATGCTATGCTATAAATATGGGGCTAAACACTATACTAGTAGGATTCAGCTGGAAAACATGAAATAGAGACCCCAGATCCCATTTCACCATTCACCAAAGGATGAGCTTCAAAGTCTAGTCTATTCAGATCATAGTTATACCTAGTCAGGATACCATTTACACATGTTACGACGATGTTCTGAGCCGGTTAACGACGTCTATGGGCCGTTTCCAATTTAGAAGCTTTGAATAGAGGTTACAAATTGTGGATCTAGTCGAAAGGATAGAGATTTTGATACCTCAATATACGAGTATTATAGTAACCTTCCTTTATGGTTGACCAAGTGAGTGAAACGAGAAGACGAAACCACTTCAAATAATTTATTATTAACTAGCTCCGCCCCGCGGTATTACCCGTGTTAATCCGGGACAAAAAGAAGTTAATACGGAATAATAAAAATTAACCTATGTGTTAATTCAAGATCAGCAAGAATGCAGCGAGCGTGATGGGCACCTTTGCACCGAGGGCGACCAGGGGCGGGTTATTTGATTAGTTTTAGTTTTTTGTGTGTGACATTTATATAATAATAATTGTAATTAATGTCATTCAAGACCCAACCTATCTTCATAGTAAATCTCATCAAAATTGCGTGAAGGAGTAACATAGATTTTGAAGCTATTTGCGTATCCTTCTTTGATCGTCTTCGGGTTAAAAAGTAGCCTATGTCATGCACAAGACTATGATTTTTCAAGTGGCATTTTCATCTGGGCGCTACCGTGAGTCGGATGACACGTTAAATTGTGGGTCACGGCTGTTAGTTTTAGTACAAACAGTCGTTAAGCCAAGTCAAAGGCCTACGGGCGGCTTGAAAACTCTCGACACCAGAGCTTGGCCACTTAGCTCTTACGAAAAAGAAGAAGAAGCAAGATAAAGCGAACTTTCAAACGTTTCTTTATTTTTTTCTTTATTGATTTGAGTTGTAAAGTAAAATTGTGACTTCTTAGAACTTCACTAGTTTCTTTGTACCAATCGGAATGTCCAAGGCTGTGTTTAAAGGTAGTAAACAGTAATGACCATCGCTTACGTCCAGTTTAGAGCCCCTATACACTTAATGAACGCGCTGATTAAAAGTATTAAAACGGATTACCTCCTTTATAACCTTCATAAAACATCAAAGGGAATTGACCACAGGTCTAGGTTCTGAAAGCTATGGGCTAGCGAAGTTTGTGTAAATACTCCTTTAGGGACTTTTTATTACTCTAAGCATTGTTACGGCTAGATAATAATGGTGTATTAGATTTTATAGGTACCTAAGTACGACATATTTACAAATACAATTGCAAGCTCCTCAATTGTTTGCCTGGAAGATATCGATTTTAGTGATAAGACCACCATTTTCTTGCATAATAGGTAAAAGTTCTTCATAAGCTAAGTTGCTAAGCTCAGGTGTCGAGAGCTTGCAATACGCCAGACTGGCTGTACTAAAACTAGCTCGATGATCTGACGTGATCAACGAGACAATCTTTGGATGGGTGACCATGCACAAGACTGACAATCAAAAAAAAAATACATACAGTCGAATATATAACCTCCTCCTTTTTTGAAGTCGGTTAAAAACTAGTTTTAATGTTAAAATTTAAACAATACATAATGTAGGTGAAGTATTTTATGTAAAGCTGAGTAATTGCTAGTATAAATCGAATAAATTAGTTACGGTAATGCTTTTCAATTTAACTAAATTAAAAGATTAATTTTCAAACCGAATTAAGCCAATTCCCAAACGTACAGAAAATAAGTAATATTTTATCTCAGAATACATTTTATACACATTTAATTCCAATCCGCGATCATAAACTCAAAACAACCGCAACTAAAATTCAGCAAAACATTTTCACAAATAAACGCTAAATAATTTACTTTTATTAAAATTAATACGCATATTTGGGGAAAGCGAGGATTTAACAAACAACGAGGGCGTTACAATGTGACATAACAATACTAACTTATTATTTAATTCACTTTATTTTCTTTTTTTACAGATTTTTAAAGGCTTCGATTTTCAAATTTGTTGTTGTACTTTAATATAGGAGTATACTATGTCCAGCGGAAGAGTAACTCCATAAAATTGCCGCTTAGAATATGAATCCATCTAAGCACACAATTATATTGCTATCCCAACGAAACACACACAAAGGTCGCACGCGATTGGTTGCATCAAAGCCACGCCACCAATACTAGCCGCGGGGTAGCTGTTTTGCCCTCCACCGCGGTATTTTACGTAACGGTGGAACCATTTTATCGGCCAATTTACTATTATTCTAGTTCGCTAACTATGTCGATAAAATATATCTAAAATAAAATTTGTTGCGATGTATATGTATGTTTTATTTCTCATTAAAATATTTTATTATTAATTTTCAATGACTAAAGCAAAATCTCATCTCATCTCTAATCTCGTATAGGTAAGTGTTATGTAGTCATTCTATATAATTTTTGCCTGCGGCGGATGAATATCTTAATTATTAAGTATGCGGTCTTTCATACGCAAAGCAAGTACAGCCGCAACGACTGTACATACATACTCGTATGTATGTGCAAACCAATGTTGGGGATAAATATGCTTTGCCACGAATCAATAAATTAAGAGATATCGATAAAACAAAATTAAAAAATCCTTGAAAACTTGCTTAAAAACTAAAATTCTGGTGTCATTATTATTATTTTTTTTTGGAAGGTTAAATGGAACTAAAATGTTGTGATAATGTGAAGTATAAACCTTTTTACCGTTAATAATTTTGAGCAAAATATCACCAAAATAACACGCTTAATAATATAGGGCCGACCATAACTATTTTTATAAATGATATTTTTTTTTTTAGTTTCAGCTTTCTAACTATCACAAGAAATAGTCTGGTGACAGACAGACAGCGTAGGCTTTGTACTAGAGTCCCGTTTCTACCTTTTAGGTACGAAAACCAATAAAAGTAAGTAACTTTTGTAAGTTCTAAAAATGTAAATAAAAATCTTTCAAACATAAATAATAAAATATGAAATTCCGTACAGATAGTAGAGGCCCTTGAGATTACGACACACTGGGGCCCAAAGTTTGGGCCACATTAATAGCTATCTAGAATTACTGAGAGCTTCGCAGCTCCTATTATGTTGCATGCGGGATGATTTAACACCCCGGTAGGTAGAGGTTACTTGCAGGTGTTTATTTAATAAGTACATATTAAAATTAAGTATTTAGCTATTCGTAAGGTTTAGCTCATTTCATTCATTCAATACTTGACGACCTCGTTGGCGTAAAGGTTACCATGCCGGACTGCCATCCAGAAGGTTCCGGGTTCGATTCCCGGCCCGGCCAACATCTTTGTGCTTAACTAAATTTGTTGGCTGTGGGTCTGGGTGTTAAATATGTATCTATATAAAATATGTATGTATTTATATGTAGTATGTCAGTTGTGTTAGTAACCATAACACGAACTAGAAATGGTTCAGTATGGGGTTAACCAGCCGCGTGTGAAATGTGTCCAAATATTTATTTATTTATTTATATTTAAGAGCTGGGCTCTTGTCTGTGGAGTTTTTTCCAGGTAGTTCTGTCTTGGCCAAATCCTTGACCTCCCTATACGACATGACTTTCGCCTTCTCCTTAATTTGGTCTAAATATGATCTTCTAGGTCTTCCTCTTCCTCTCCTGGCTTCTATCTTTCCTTCTACGATATTTTTAATAAAATTGTCATGTCGTATAGGTAAGGTGGCCAACCATCTTTCCTCTTCTGTTGTCTGTTGTATTTATTATGGTTCTTGGTTCTTGTACTAGGCAGAGTACCGGGCAGAGTAGGTTTAGATGTAGGAGAAATATTTAAATATTTAGTCTAATACCACTGTGATCTAAAACCAAATTAAGATAGGTAAGCAATGGAAACCTCAAAATATAAAAAAAGGTTTTTTGTGATAATAGCGGCATGGGAAATACATAGTAAAATTTCAGCTTTCTAGCTATCACAGTTTCTAAAATACTATAAAAACCAGACAGACTGATTGACAGACAGCGGAGGTTTAGTAACAAAACCTCCGCTCAAAACCCTTTTTAAATTTTAGGTACGGAACCCTAAAAATTACGTAACTACGTAACAGACTGTATCTATTAATTGTATAAAATAACTAGCTGACCCGGCAAACGTTGGTTTCCCTTAGTACGGTAAAAAAAAACTATAATTGATCAGTTATCGAGTGCTTGTAAAAAAAATTAATTACTAAAATGGCCATTAAAATATAGAGGTTGGTGATAAAAAAAGTAAAAATTTAGGGTTGTATGTATTTCAATGCCACATTTATAAAAAAATACAAAAACTTATTTCGTCAGAAAAAAATGAAAAATATTATAATAAATATAAGGCTTAACCTTATCACTTAAGGGTATGTAAAATAGATAGTAGCCGGTTCTAAGACCTACTGAATATGCATAATTATTGCATATTAAATTTGGTAAAAATCGGTCAATAGCCGTTTCGGAGGAGTACGGTAACTAACATTGTGACATGGAATATATCTTAGAAAGAGATAAATGGTTAATATTATAAAAGGTAAGCCAGCGAGTGTAAAAAAAGTTCATAATCATCAGTAAATTTCCACCAGCACAATCTTATAAAACCCGATCGAAAACCGAGTAAGTTACAAGGCGATAATACCAAACTTACGAGACAGGCAGCCGTTTCTAAGAGACACTAAATACGGTTGCCAGTGGCAGAATCCTCGTATTCCCAGCCAATGACGTTTCTCATTTCCACGTAGGCAAAGTTACGACATTTCTAACCTCGGTTGGTAGTAACTGTGAAGTAATCTGTGATTCAAGTAGCTAATACATTGTGGGATTGATTTTGAGACTTTGAAAGCAGGAATCTTCTAGATGTTCAGTTGTTCAGCACATTTTCAAGGTTTCGTACTCAAAGGTTGTCAACTGGACCCTTTTACTAAGATTGTGTTGTGCGTCTGTCTGTCTGTTTGTTTGTGTGTCCATCCGTATTTGCTAGAGAGCTTAAACTTTTATAGAATCATCTATGGATATTAGTACCTATTTCAGTTGTCGCTATAACAACTAATGAAATTAAAATAACTTTTTTAAGGGAACACTTATAGGCGTGATTTTTTTTGCCATTTTTATCGATAAAAATGGTACCAAACCCTTTATGCGTGAGGTTATTTTTACAAAATTACTTTACATTAATAGCTTCAAAAGCTCAGCTTATTCTATTAATGCAGTTAATTTGACGTACCTGTGATAATTTAAAATATATAAAAATTCAATGGCAAAATTTGATTAGCAATATTATAAAATCATAAAAATACAACGTAACATCCTTCAAAGCATTTTAAAGCCCACACAAAGTAGAAAAGTCGCGTCAAAAAGTAAAAAATGTAGTCACCGTCTGCGGTGAAGTAAATTAACTTCCTTTTATGCGGAAATACATAGTCTTTGGCAATTTGTTGGCCAAACCGTGATACTGTAAATGAGAAAACCGCGAGGTTCAAAATATGGATATGTTTTTGGCAAAACCTCTTCTTACAAAAAAAAACGACCTACTACTACAAGAACTGAAAAAAATGAGATTAGCATTGGATAAATAACTAAAGCTAGACCTAAAGATCTAACCCAGTTGCAGAAGGCATTTTGGCACGCCCATCGTGCTTGCAGCAATACCACGTTGAGTAACAATGCTGATACGTTGAGTCAAGAATACCACACATATTGGATATGTTTATTCTAATATTATAAATACGAAAGTTTAAAGAAGCGATCTAACCGGTGAAAATGTAGTATTATATAATTGGAATTTAATGAATCTGTTAATAGAAACAGCTATAACACGCGAAATTAATTTTGCGCAATTTTTTACACCAGAACAATGAATTAATGATTTATTGTCTATAAAATTAAGTAAAAACATAATTATACAGTCAAATATAAAATGTCATAAAAAGTTAAAACTATTTATAACTAAAACCACAGTAGGTATTCATCTAGTTGTTACCCATAGGGTTTACAGACGTGAGCTTTAAGTATGGAAGTTAATATTTACAGAAACTTATTCAACAATACATGTAACTAGATATTCTTCTTCTTCTCCTTTACCATTTCCCACTAGGTGGGGTCGATATTGTTGACTATAATAATAAGATCAGATTACCACATCCAAACAGGTATGTTTAGAACATCCTATGAAAAGCGGCTCATATTTAAGGCCGCAGCGATGCCGGGAATTCATTACTTTCTCATTAAAGAGTAACGTTGCACCTTTGCCGAGGATTCAGCGAAATCTGCTCCGGAACAAGGTGTAGCGTAAATCATGGGGAGCTAGAATTAAAATAGGTTTGTTACTTTGTTTATTACCTTTTTTACGAGGGGGAAATCTTCATTAAGATACCCAGCTGCAATTGGGTGCACCCGGGATTTTTTTTCAGTATAACCTCCTCGGTGGCCAGCCTCCATGCTTGATGGAGGGCTCCAATTTCTTCGGTGGAAACATACTGATGCCCTCCTAGCTTTTGCTTTCAGTTACATCCACAGTGACAGATAATAGTAGTTAAAAAAAACTAAAAAACACGCTTATCTGGCCGTTTTAAGTGGGTCAAAATCGCGCCCAAGGAAGTCGGTTACTAACAAACATACAAACAAAAATACAAAAAAATGTAATTATTTTATCAAATTAGTGTATGGTCATCGGTCCTCAATAAATCTATAAAGTTTCAACGAAATCTGGTCGTTTAAAGTGGGTCAAAATCGCGCCCAAAGAAGTCGGTTACAAACATACAAACATACAGGTGAAGCTAATATAAAGCGTGTAAAAATGCCTACCCTCCCGGGCCTAATTTCAATGGACAGTCGGAAGCTAATTTCCAAAAGTCCTTTGAGCCTAAGATTTGAGCTTTGAGTCTCCGTCCTACTTTTTTAATACCTACTTAGTTACTAACACTTTGTTGTGGCTTTCGCCTTTGATTTCGCATTTGTAATATACCTGTTTATAATTATAATAATAATAAAAATAAATTTATTTAATACAAATTTCCAGGACCCATTAATTCCTAATTACATTGCATTTTTCGATTTAATAAAACAAAAAAAGCTTAAGCAAATAATAAAATTCACATAAAGAAATCACAAATTAAAATATAAAAGTCACATACATACACAAACAATAATTCAATAGCCCCCTCAAAAACGCCGGAACAGGATAAATGTAAGTTCATTCTTATTCTAAACATTTTGACGTGACAACGTCTTAAATTAGGTTGCGGCTGGGAGTCACTTATGAAAAAGTGTAACGCCCGGTAACGTTACGATGAGTCACCGAACGAGAGAGAGGCCCGCCGAATGCCTTGCGTCTCTCTCCCACTCAACTATGATCGGTCTGCCGCGCGCGCAGCACGCGGCAGACGTTGTCGCGTAAAATCTTCGCCCGTAAAACCGACTTTACAGGCAACCATTTTTTTTACTCTAATGTACTCATTGAACTTAGCACAAGTAGGCAAAATCAAGGTAAATTGGATATACTAAGTTACAAAATCTGCCGTCAAGCATCTAACGGTGTGCACCTTGAGAGCTATGTCAGACTAGGCATGCTCCATAGCAACAGTATCGCTAACTCGTGTCATTACGCGCCATACAGATTACATGCCTAGCTGTACTGTGTAAAAAAAAGCTGGCTAGAAAGGCGTTCCTAAAAGATTTTTATGTTGCTTACCATAAAACTTGTATAGCATAAGCAGCTGCTGAGATTTGGGGCCTTCTCTGACGAGGAGAGAGATATAGGCCATAATCCATCATGCTGGCCAAGTGCGGGTTGGCGGATGACACACGTCTTCGGATATTGTGGTCCTCAAACATGCCGGTTTCCTCACGATGTTTTCCTTCACCGTAAAGCGAGTGCAAATCCACACATAACTTGAAAAACCAGTCATTTGTGTAGGGCCGGGATTGAACCAGGGGCCGTCTGATTGAAAAGCAGACGTTATTTCCACCGAGCCCCACTCGCTTTGTACTTGTAAAACTTGTATAGGTAGGTAAGTCTATTTGGACCTCTAAATAAGTAAACAAATTACGCCTCCACTAAAGGAGCCCGAGAGACTCGCGGAACGTATTCCTTACCTCCACCTCATTTCTCCACATCACCACAACATTTGCAGGAACTCTTCGAAAAACTTCAATAAAGTCACTAGATGTGGCTTTTAATTTGCCCAAGTGTGTGCCCAGCTCATCGAATAGGTCTCGAAAATCAGTGCTGCAGAGAAATTTGTAGCGTTTAAACTGAGTTTGACCTTTTTCGGACGCTAAGGGGACACATACTATGATTTCTATCTTCTTTTTTTTTCATGTTTGTTTTATGTAATTTGTAAATATGTATGTGTCTCCTGTGTCTGAAATAAATGTGTTCTTTATTCTTTCTTATTTAAATAATTTCCTAAGAAAATTATTAAAGATAACCATTTATTTACTAGCTTATCTTGTGATACTGCTTCAATACTTAACCCCTTTTTTAGTTTTTTTAATTTGCGTAGTTACTTATTGTCGCACAAAATGACATCGAAGTGGATGAAATCAAATGAAATAAATGAATTTGAATTTGAATCTAGCCAATTGAACATGAAATAGCAACAAGCATACACGCAGTAACACAAACCTTCACATTCACATTTCTTTCTTAAAATCCGCTCAAAACATACGAACCTACGTGTCAATTAAATATTTATTCCGTGTACTTAAACTTCCGTGTACTCTCAAAAAAAATGTTGTGTATTTTTACAGTATAAACTTAAAAACAGTATATAACTAACGAAAAAATTCTATACAAAGTCCAATAACATACTTTAATTATATAACATACTATAACCATAGACAAAATATGCTAGACTTTAGTATATTTTGTCTATGCTATAACTTTGAACTGCTACCTGTGAAATAAAGCGATTGCCAATTCCAGTCGCAGTTTACCTCCTTGACGAAAAAGGTTACTGCAAAATTTATTACGCTCGCGACAGTATCGCGAGACGTCAATCCATTACGGCATTTGCTTAGATAGCGCGACCGAGCGCTACTCGCCGGTACCTACTTAGCCAGTAATGGACTGTAGAAACTACGGTTTTAAAGGTACATCTACGGTTTTATTAAACTATCTACGGTTCTACTTTTCGTTTTTTTACTACATTTTAGTTAAAAAGTCGGTACCAGCTTTTGTAACTAGTTGCTTAATAATATTTGCCACTCTTTGCACCTGTGGTTAGTCAGTTGCTGGGGCGGAAATTGAGTTAATAAATTAAATAATGGTTTAATAATGATATAGAATCTTAAAGTAAACTGTCTGTCTTTATCAAATCTAAGCACAAATTGAAGCGATTCGATTTCATATTTATTTTTTGTTTTTGGTGTACATACGTGTCATTAAAATTTCCATCATTTATAAATTCGACAAACCCATACGACAAAACTACATATTTTTTTATAATATAATTATTATCGCGATATAATTATAATGATACTTTAACTCTATTAAAAATGTTGCCATTAAACGGGAAAGCTGTACGTTGTGCCCTCAGCGATTGTTGTTTATTCAGCTGTATCACCTAATTAATAATACATTTTGTCTTGTTCTTGTCTTGACTTGTAAATATTGTTATGAAAGGTGTTTTGTGTGTCTTTTCTTCTTTGCCTTCAACTTTTCCCACTATGTAGGGTAAGCACAGCCCGTTTTTTGCTTCCACACTCTTCAGCCGTCATATCTTTCTGTTTTGTGTGTATCATTTGGTAAATAAAACATATTTACCTTTTTTTTGACAGGTTTGGAAAAGCCATACCTGGCAGCACCGTAGCCCGGTGACGTTGAAATAAATGATAGATCGCCGCCAGCCGATGCATTACCTGCGGACATGGTAGCTGCATTACCGCGCGGAGCTTACTGACATTCAACTTAATAAATTAATGGCACGACATTACTGTGACGAATGGGCGGGACTGTGTTTAGATTTTTTAAGCTTTGAAGGTAGTTTCTTTGGCAATCTATTGCGTAAAACTAGTTTCTTAGGAAATCTATTGGCGTAGGCCTCCCCCAGTTTATGCCATAGTTTCCTATTTCTCGCCATTCTAGTCCATTCTTGTCCGTGTCTCTGCGTGAACAAGTCCTCCCATCTTCTATTTGGCCTTCCTCGACCTCTTTTGTCATCTCTAGGTACCCATTCTAATACTTTCTTAGTCCAGCGATCACAATTCATCCTACATATATGTCCTGCCCAATTCCACTTTAATGTTCTAATAGTTTTTACAATATCTCTTATCTTTGTTTTCCTTCTTATATCTTCGAAGAATACCCAAGTATTCTTCTTCTACTCTAGTAGAGGATATAAATAAAATCCTGAGCTGTATGAAGAACTTGCCAAGCGGCTGGTAGAGGTTTAGTAGTAGAGGTCGAAATAACAGCCAGCATTTTGGACACCCGTGTCCAGAATGCTTGCTTTTATTTCGGCCAGAAGCTAACTATTGCTATCCAATGTGGCAATGCTGCTAGCATTTTGGGGCACCTTCCCTCTACCCCTGGTCTTTTTAGGTAAAGTTTTAGTAATGTTTTATGTATGTGTTTTACTGCTTTTTATAAATATGTATTTATTTCACATACATATTGCATACAATTCTCATAATATTCTGAAAGAACGAAATCTACATTTTACTAATACATATTTACTTACAATTATCGCCACATCGAATCAGAAATTTATGCTATAGATTAGAAAGAAAGAAAGAAAGAAAATTACTAACATTTGACTCGCACCCCTCTACAGTATCAACAATTTATTATTGACTTATAAGTAATGTAATGTTACGTAATCATCTATTTTGGAATAAAGGTAACAATTGGCCTGAAATAAAGACTTTTTATTAATTATTTTATTTACCTAAGGATTAGTATTTTTTATAAGAATATATTTATAAGATACCTACTCTGAAAATACCTACATACTTATAACTTGATAACATAATATTACAACTTACAGCAATCTTTATGTCTATTGTGTGTGATAATGATGATCCTTGCTCAGATTTTTTGTCCTGCAGTTCTATGACTGATAGTCTCGACAGTTTTTCCAGTATTCCGCCTTTATCTGACTCCATACAGTCGTTTACTTCTGGAGTTGGCAAGAATTTTAATATCTTTCATGTTAATGCTCAAAGTATTGCGGCCCACTTTCCTGATATGCTTGCGTCTTTCAATAACCCTAGTATCCATGCCCTTCTGGTCTCTGAATCTTGGCTTAAACCTGCTATCCCATCTGTTTTTGTCAATTTACCTGGCTTTCGACTTATTAGAAATGACCGTATCGGCCGGGTTGGTGGCATTTTCAATACACTATTGTCAGTACATCTGCTCAGCCACCCCCCACCAATGCTGGTGAACATCTCCTTGTTGAAGTCTCTCTGCACCACAGTAAGGTACTCCTTGGAGTATACTACTCACATGATAAGACTGTGAACTATTTTTCCTCTCTTGAGAAGTTACTTGAAGATTTCTCCCCAGTCTGCGAACATACTATTCTGATGGGTGACTTCAATACCTGTTTGTTAAAATGTGACTATAGAGCCAAGAAATTAGAGTCCTTAGCTTCAGCTAGTAATTTAGCAATATTGCCTCTTAATGCTACCCACTATCCTCCTAATTCTGCTCCCACTCTTCTTGATCTTATACTCGTATCTTCTCCCCAGCTTTCTGTGAAACATGGTCAATTTTCGTCAGCCTCTATTTCTCACCATGATGTGATTTGCCTTTCTTATAAACTTCGACCTCCTAAACAGAAGCCTCAAATCCTTTTTCAGCGAAGTTTTGGTAGCATGGATGTAGAGCAACTGCGTGAGGATACCCGTAATCTCGATTGGTCTGCTGTTATGGATGCTAACACTATGGATGATAAATTAGCCAAGTTTAATCAAATTGTAATTAAACTTTATGACACGCATGCCCCCGTCCGAGCTGTTAAAATGAAGCATGCTCCTGCTCCATGGCTCACTGAAGAGATTCGGATCCTCATGCGCAAGAAAGCGATTGCTTGGAGTAAGTTTAAGCGTCGCAATTCTGAGGGGAATATGGAAAAATATGTGGCTTGCCGTAACGTCTGTAATAGAGCTTGTAGGGATGCACAACGCCGTTTTATTCACAATTCTGTTGAAAACAAAGATCCAGCCAAAGTCTGGAAGTTCCTTAGGTCCTTGGGGGTTGGTAAATCTCGCCAAGATTCAATACCAGGTAATTTAAACATTAACTTGTTAAACCAACATTTTTCGGCTTCTTCGAATTTCGATGATGCTGCTAAAACTGCTACTTTAGATCATCTTTCTACCACTTACACCCCTGAAAACGACTCCTTTGAATTCTCTCCTTTTGCTGCTTGTGATGTTAAGAGAACGATTGAATCTATCACATCCAATGCAATAGGTGCTGACTGTATTAGCCGAAAAATGATCTTGCCTATAATTGATGAAATTACACCTATAATACAGTTTCTCCTAAATTTTTCAGTCTCCTCAAGTTATTTTCCTGAAGTATGGAAAGAGGCTGAGATAATTCCACTTCCTAAAAAAAATAATCCTTCTTCTTTCGCCGATTATCGCCCTATTTCAATACTCCCTTTTCTCTCTAAAGTGCTTGAAAAACTTATTCATCATCAATTCTCTGTATTCCTTACCAAAAATAATCTTCTCAACTCGTTCCAGTCTGGTTTTCGGCCTGGTCATAGCACTGTCACTGCATTGGCTAAAATTACTGATGACGTCAGAACTGGTATGGCTTATGGTCATTTCACTGTTCTCACGTTATTAGATTTTAGTAACGCTTTCAACAATGTGGATTTTGATATCCTGTTGGGGCTTCTCCGTTCTCTTAACATATCTCCAACGGCAATTGAGTGGTTTCGTAGTTACCTGTTTGGTCGCCGGTAGCGTGTTCGTGTTGATGATACCATTTCATCTTGGTGCAATATCTCTGCTGGTGTGCCTCAGGGCGGCGTGCTTTCTCCTCTTCTGTTTGCTTTATTTATAAATTCAATTTCCAAGGTCCTTACTTCTTCCTACCATCTCTATGCAGACGACTTGCAAATTTATGCCCAAGCTCCTTTAAATCTGTTACCTACTGCGATTGATACCATCAACTCTGATTTGCAGCGTATACGCAACTGGAGCTATGCATATGGCCTTCAAATCAATCCTAGTAAAACCCAGACGATTCTCATAGGTAGCTCAAGAATGATATCCAAAGTTGATTGGTCTCACCTTCCGCAAGTAGTTTTTGATGGCTTTCCTTTAACCTTTAGCGAAACGGTGAAGAATCTTGGTACTATTATGGATCGTCAATTTTCTTGGGGTCCACAAATCGCTGAGGTCAGTAGGAAAATTTTTGCATCTTCTGCCTCACTCCGTAGATTGCGTAACTTTCTCCCCATTGCTACCAAAACTGCGTTAGTTCAATCTCTCCTTTTACCTATCCTTGACTATGCGGACGCTTGCTATCCAGATTTAACCGAGGAGCAGCTCGCAAAGCTTGAGCGCCTTCAAAATTTCTGTATTCGGTTCATCTTTGGTTTGCGCAAATTTGACCACATTTCTGAGTTTCGAACTAAGCTCAAATGGTTACCCATCCGTCTTCGCCGCAATTCTCACATTCTTCATCTTATTTACAAAATTCTTTTCAGTCTCGCTACCCCACCATACTTGAAAGATTCTTTTACTTTTGTCACTCCATCTCATTCTACTTCCTTACGTTCTTCTCGTTCTCTTCTTTTGCAATTCCCTAACACTCTTGACCACTCCAATCTATATTTTCATTCTTCTTTTACTGTGCGAGCTGTCAGTTTGTGGAATGCCTTGCCGCTACACATAAGGCAGGCCAAATCACTTCCTATCTTCAAAAATATGGTTTATAATTACTTTATGTCTTCTATTTCTGTTTAATTATTCACTTTATGTATGTGTATAGTATATAGATATTTTCTTAAGTTGTAGCTGTTGTGATTTGTGTTGTTATTTTTTTATTTTATTTATTTTCTTCTTTTATGTTAGGTATTTTAAATTATTTATTTGCTGTATTTTCTTTCTTTTTGTTTTGTAACGATGTTTGTCTGTTTTGCACCACCGCCTCTCACTCTTGCCATGGTCCGTTTCATTCACGGTTGCCTGGCAGAGATCGCCATAGGCGATAAGGCCGCCATTGTGCTCTAGTTTTTAAGTTTTATACCTTGTATTTTTTTCTTTATTTTTTGGTGTGCAATAAAGTTATATTATTATTATTATTTTTTATAATAATTGGTAGTGGTGACAGTTGCCAGTGTCTTAAATACCAGGCTTAAGGTGTTACGAGTATGTACAAGCGTTTATCACGTAACTACTTCACCAAACAAACTGTTTGCCGTTCCGGCTCAGCATTTGAGTTTCCAATTCAAGCTATTTGATTATCCAATGAGCATCTCAACGGAAGTACGACTAGTTTGACAATTCTAATCGAGCAATTATTTACTAATCGCAGATTAACCTCGATTCAACTCGGTACGAGCTGTGAGTTAGCTACAGTGATTTGAACTCACTTGGGTATGATGTGTTTAGAATGCTTATTAAGTGACTATTGACGAATTTCTTAATGATAAAGATTTATCTTTTGCATGTTAATAAACCGGCTTACTCCCTTGTGTTGCGATACCCGAACAGGGTCCATTATGAGATACCTACTTTTAAATATCAGTTGTGTTAGCTACTATAATACAAACTAGAAATGGATCGGTATGAGGTTAACCAGCCGTGTGTGAAATTTGTTCTAATATAAAAAATATATATATAGAAAAATGTGTAACATCATAATTATGCTATAATGAAGCAATAAATGTATTTGACTTTGAAAGTGTGATATGAAATATGCATAATGCTTTTAAATTAAAAGGCAAGTATGTCACTCGGTGGGTATACGTCTGCTTTTAAATCTGACGGAACGGTAGTTTTTTCAAGTCATGTGTGGATTTGCACTCGCTTTCCCTCGTCCCAGCAGTGGGAACGTATAGTGGGCTGCTAAAGCTAATGCTTTTAAATAAAACATTGATTTTGACACTTCTTCTTCTTAATATGAACTAAGTGGCCAAGCTCTGGTGTCGAGAGCTATACAAAACGCAAAAAAATATATGTGGAATTATAAAAAGGAAAATTAGTGGCTGGTAGACAGAACAAATTACCCCATCCACCAAATTTCATAAAAATCTGTTCAGCCGTTTGAGCGTGCAGAAGTAACAAACATATACACACGCATACTTACAAAACTTTCGAATTTATTATATTAGTAGGATTAGTGTAGTTTTTATTTTTGTTTTATGTTCACAATATCATGAAAGTACGAGTACAATAAAATACCAAACAACAAAAAAAACTCTGAACATTGTCCTAGCTTAAACTTGAGCTGTATAATTTTCCAAGTCACCCTCTAAATCTGAAAGTTGGCGACGTAATTGTTTATAAGAAAGTTTTTCCTCCAACTTTGCTTGTTTATTGAGTGTCAGAGCTGGTAGTTTATTTTGCTCGACCTTTGTGAAAGAAAAAACAACTTATTTAAAGTTGGTTAAGCTCGAAGTTAATCTTTTGAGAGATTGATTAATTAGAAAACAAACGAACGTCTTAACCGTAGATTTCCTACGTTTTTGGTTTTCATGGTACAATTCAATAACATCATATTATTTACATTTAGCCCTTTAGCCCTTTACATTTGATGTAAAAAAGGGCTAAAGATGATAATTGAGTATTGTGTAGGTATAATTTATTTAAGTCAGGTTAGTTCATTAGTTTATTTATTATTTGTTTTTTTTTTTTAAGTTTGTACACCACCCTCTGCTCGTCCGTAACTTAAATCCATCCAAAGGTTGCCTGGCAGAAATCGCCTTAGGCGATAAGGCCGCCTAATGTACTGCCTCTGTTTTTTTCTTTTTATTGTTTTTTTGTATTTAGTGCGCAATAAAGTAATATTGTATTGTATGATATTGAATTGTAAATCCAAAAATCTAAGAAATCTACGGTCAAGGCGTTTGCTTGTTTTCTAAATAAGGTAGATAGATTATATCGAATGGCGATTGCTTTATTTACACAATTACTATATGTATAACATCATCGAAATTAGCAACAGCCTTTGGTTAGGTATCCACATAAAGGACTTTTATTTAAAAACTAGCACATCGTCCCGGCTTCGCACGGGCTATAAAATAATCTAAGTTGCAAAGAGAAACAAAATACAGCTTATGTTACTCAGAGATAATGTAGCTTCCAAACGGTGAAATATTTTTTCAAATCGGGCCAGTAGTTTCGGAGCCTATTTGAGTTAAACAAACAAACAAAAAATCTAACTTTTCCTCTTTATATATTAGTATAGATTGACGTCTGGTCGCTATTGTAGTCAGATGACACGATAAATCACAGAGTTAAATTTGTGGTTAAGTTTTAAACCCTTTTAGTATTTGTACAGGCAAAGTCAGAAGTTCGGTGGCATGAACACTCTTGACACCAGAGCCTGACCACTTAATTCATACGAAAAAGCTCCTTTTCTTTTGTCCAAACGTACAGTGAGTAACAGATAAAACTGTCAATCGATGTAAACTTTCGTTATATAAGGGAGGATTTTAGGACCCTCACTCTTTACGCGTCGTACGTAGACGATAAAAAAAGAAAGTTGGAAGGAGATTGTGTGATATATGACCTGCTTTTGTCTTTATTCAATAGGAACATGTGTAAATTAAACATTTTGAAAGTCTTGTAAACCTTGCCCGTAAGGCATCATAAAGGAAAAATCTTGAATTACAGTTTTTTGGCTATAAATCGTAAATGAAAAATAATCTAAAAAAATAGCTTAAAAGCCGTCTAAAGAACCACTTTAAGAACATTTATACTTATTTTAGTACCGTAATTATTAGTTTATATTAATTATTAGCTTAGTACGCTAGGTTATAGTTTTATTAAGGGATAACCTCGCGCGTTTCCTTTCCACAGCAATCAAATTATAAAAAAACATAAAATATCCAGTTATTAAGTGGATATTGATTTAATCTTAGTTTAAATCTATTGAAATAAGATTAAAACTAAACGTTTACTAAACTAAATTAAATATTGTCACCAACTAGTTTTATATTGTTTCTTTCTAATACTTTTATTTGATCATGTTGTGTACATATAGTTAGGAAAAAAATCTTGTCTTGATCCTGGTAAATCAATTAATTCTAGTTATAGTTTTTTTAGCGCTTGATCCTTTAATTGGGTCTCTAAATACATTTAATTACCCTTAATATAGATTTATATAACATTAAAATAATAAATGTCAAATTACAATGACAAACAACAAAAAAAAAGTTAGATCAGCCAGCCATCGACCGTGCCCGGCACAAAGGTGCCCATAACACTGGCCGCGTTACCACGCTGAATAGCGATGGCAATCCTCTGCACCAAGTATGATCGAGAACGGGAGTCCCCCGTCTTATCCCGCACTCTTCGGCCAATTTCCCCCACTAGCTTCCTCATATTATAGTTTAGATTTTTTCTGATTTGTGAACCATAATCTTATCTTAATATATATTAAATCTCGTGTCACAATGTTTGTCCTCAATGGACTTCTAAATCACTTAACCGATTATAATAAAATTCGCACACCATGTGCCGTTCGATCCAACTTGAGAGATAGGATAATTTAAATCTCAAATTATAGTCGCAATTTTAATTTATTGCTAATTATTTTCTGTTATTATTTGACAGTCACAATATTATGATTCTAACAGATGTCGATATCTTTCGACTGGGTTGAGTAAGTAATCAATAGATAGCGCTGTACCCCTAAGTGAAGCAAACACTGTTGCCGGGTCAGCTAGTAAATAAATAAAAATAAGTTATCAAATTGGAAAAAATATTTTCAGTTACTACCAGTTACAATACAATTCTAGCGGGCGAGGGCTAGAATTTTATTCCCATTCAATACCATTCAAAACGAAGTCAGCCATCGAAAAAGGAACACAAAAAAATAGTAGGAAAAGCTGTGATAAATCCGAAACGCGAACTGGGAGGTTCGGAAAGTGAGAAACGGGGCCAGATGTTGATTAAAGTTGGTGTGACGAGGTCGTCATTATTTTTCTCATTAGCGATGAGCTGGCGCCGATTAAAGGTGGCTCGGTAAAGGGGTGACGGACTACACGATGAGTTTCTAATGAAATCTGGCTCTAGGAAGCACGGCAACTAGATTAATACAGGTAAGTCTTAAGTAATTTATTCATAAACATAAGTTTACACATCAAAGGTTTTACAATCATAATATCATAATATTTTTCTCATTAGCGATGAGACGGGGCTTCTTTAAATTTAGTTTAGTCGTGTGTGCCGCTGAAGCTATCTATTTTTCATACCCCTAAGTGAGGCAAAACAACGTTTGCCGGGTCAGCTTGTAGCCTTATAAAATGCAAGTATTTCTCGGCGGGAAAAAATGTGCTTATCAATCGCACGGTACGATTCTGGTCCTGTATCAATATTTTTTTTAGATTTTGTACCTAAAAGGTAAAAAAGGGATATTACTAAGACTGGCACTTGGCCAATATTTTTAATTACACTACACTATCATAAATGTAGAGCATGCCTAGTCTGGAATCACTTGGTGATAGAGGTTAACTCTATCAAGTGATTCCAGAATACTCGTAGTTAAAGTTAGTAAAAATATAAAATTTGTCTAGGTGTCATATTTTTTTCTAAAATAATAACTTTTATATTGTGAACTCTTCTTTAGGTCCCTCGTTAAGAGCTAGGTAGTGTCCATGCAGCCTTTATTTACGAACTAATCTGCGTCTTCATTAATAAATGAGACCAAAGGCGCTACTTTGAGCGGTTTTGAAAGTACAAAATACGGAAATCCTTTTAGAAAGAATGCAAATTAATGTTTCAGTAACGCTACAGTTGCTAAAAAAATCAGTTTATTTATCTGAATTTCAACATTTTTCTTCACGAATCACTAGATCTTAAGGTAGCTGCTTAGGATTAAATTGAGTGCTTGACGACAGATTTTTCAACTAAGTTGCTAGCCAGGCGAGAACTAGTAAATGCCCTACCACCATACTAACTTGTATCCTGTTACACTGTATAGTTCATACAATACCTTATTGTACGTAAAAAAATTAAGCAGTAAATATAAGAACATAAAATATTTTTTTAACAAGGGACTCAATTATTCAAAAACAGTCTAGACCTAGCCTTCAATTTCTTAGAAACATTGCTGCCAAAATTACAACGACAGTTCAATTTACCCAAAGCATAGGTAAAATAAAAGGACATTATTAAGCCCCGTTCAAATATTTCCGACATGGGGTAAGAAACGGGATATTATTACGAAGGTACCTTTGTTCCTGTCGGTCGCCGCCTTTGGACTTTGAGACCTTAGGAAAAATAGTAGCTTAAGTCATAGGATAATGCGTTTAAATCGAAATGTGTAGTAATGTATTAGTAGGCTAGCACTTTTGAACTAGCTTCAAGGCAATGTTGCATTCATATTTGAACAAAGCGATGAAACTGCGCTAGTAAGTATTTCACGAACGCGTCTGTTATGCTACTAGCCTAATTTAATGTTTAGGCCGGACCTGTGTCCTGATTATTGCATTAACACTTCAAGTGATATTAAACCGGTACAAATTAGTTTTAACTGGTTCGTGTTATGGCAAATTCGAGGAGTCTGTTTATCCTAGGCTAGTATTTTATGTGTCTAGCTATCACAGTTCATGAGATGCGGATCATTGACAGATCGACGGAAGGACAGACGTAATGATTACTATGCTGGACTGCCAAACAGAGGGTCACGGGTACGATTCCTAGAACCGCCACCATGTTTGTGATGAACTAAATTTGTTGGCGGTCGATCTTAGTTTTATCGACATAAAGTATTTTTATATGTATAATATAGTGTATCAGTTGTATTATCAACCATAAGACAACCTAGAAATAGTTTAGTATGGGACTAACCAGCCGTGTGTGAAAAAACATATAGCATTCAAACTTTACTTAGCCCTAATAAAAATACATACATACCTAAATAGATGACAAAATTAAATATTTAGTGTACTTCCGCTGTGATCCGAAATCCAAATTAAGATAATTAAATTAGCTTAATTAACTAAGATCAATTAACTAAGTTTAATTAAGATTAACGTTACCTATCACAATTCGGAAATTCTTAACTCTACACGTGTTTCGCCTAACCATAAGGCATCATCAGGAGATGCTGACTCTTCGAACGGCAAGTCGAGAGTACTCTCGACTTGTCGTTCGAAGTTCGTAATTTGGATTTCGGATCACAGCGGAAGTACACTAAATATTTAATTTTGTCATCTATTTACAATGGATTTCCGCAAAGTAACGCCTGAGTCAATAAGTTACATACATACCTATTTTGACATATAATTTTAATTTAATTAAGTAATTTTCTTTCTTTCTATATTTATTCCCTGGACTAAAAATGACAATTCTTCTTCCTTATCCGCTACCTCTTATAACTTGCTCTGTCCCCCAAACCAAGCGGGCGCACCTCGGCCATCCGAATCCCGCCGGTAAATCTCGTAAAAGGATTCACCCCTTGTATCCAACGATTTACAGCCGCAACAGCCTCGCGTGCTTTACCTTGCGATTCTTATCACATCACAAATGGGATATTGGTTGGTTCTGTTCAGTTCGTTCTTTACTCATATTTTAGATTGGAAGAAAATGTGGAAACATTAGTGATTACGATAAAAAGTTACTGTATTACCTAAGTCGGGGATAAAAAGTTACTGCATTACCCAAGTTTATCCGGAATGAAAAAGTAACTGTATACCCGCGTTTAACTGGGATACAAAGTGACTGTATTACCTACGTTTATCTAGGATAAAAGTTACTGTGTTACCCATATTTATCTGGGATTAAAAGTTACTGTGTTCCCCACGTTTATACCGGATAAAAAAGTTACTGTATTACCCGGGTTTATCTGAGATAAAAAATACTGGATCACCCAAGTTTATCCGTGATAAAAAGTTACTGAATAACCTGCGTTTAACGGGGATAGAAAACTACTATTAGTGATAATTTAAAAATGCAAAGAAAAGTAGTGATACTGTTCTTTGAATCCGATAAGCCAATTGTAAGCCAAAGTTACAATTACAAATACGTTATACAATTTACGTCTTACACTTAGACAAGAAAACTAAAATTTGCGTAGCTTTAGCTATTTTAAATAAAAATTGGTCCCTACGAAATTACAGACTTAATATTCTTTCTTGATTCTTGATTAGTATACGAGTAATACATAAAGATGACCACTTATAAGTGGTCTTTATTATCTTGTGGTCATTAATAAAATCTTTGAAAACATAAGTCACCGTATTTGTAAGATAAAGGTAAAGATAAATTTTATTTGTGGTAAGCCTTAGGTGTACGTACACGATAACTTATAGCTAAATATTAAAAGAGTTTGATGTACGTTGTGGGAGAAACTGCATCTCGTACTAGGTCTCCTTGAACCCTATTTACCGAGCCTCAGAGGTTCTCACTCCGTAAGAATACACACTGAACACATTTTTATAATAAACAACACATTTCTAGAATAGACAACACAATTAAAAGAGTTTGATGTACGTTGTGGGAGAAACGGCGTCTCGTGTTAGGTCTTTTTGAAGCCTGTTTACCGAGCCACAGTTAGAATACACACTGAACACATTTTTAGAATAAACTACACATTTCTATAATAGACAACACAATTACAAGACTTTACATATCACATGACCTAATATTAATTTTATATGAAACATATCTTTACTAGTAGTATAATATTGGGCATTCTGCCCCACCTTGTTGCTCGGCAAAACTCCGTTTTGCCATCGCAACATCGGTGTTGCAGAATGCCCAATATTATACGTTTGACATGTTGAATTGATTTCAAAAATATTTTTTCATTGTATTTGTCAACGAAATAAATCTTAGAACGCCGTCGTGATAACGCGCTCCAATTCAATGATCGATCATTGAATTGGAGCTCGGCAAAACTCCGTTTTGCCATCGCAACATCGTTGTTGCAGATTGCCCAATATTATACTTTGGACATGTTGAATTGATTTCAAAAATATTTAATTATGATTTATATTCAAATGAGTATTAAATTGATTGCTAATGCAACTTTAAAAACCTACCTACTCCCTACGCTTAAATCATTGCAAATGTACAAAAACAATCGGTTGCTGAAAACAAATTTATTTATAATTATTAAGTATATACATTATCATTTTACTTATCATAAAATCGAGGTGGGTTCTTGAACAACGAGTCAGCGGTCTTGACAAATTTTTGTAGAGTTTTCCACTGCGGAGCGTCGGTGTCGGCTTGGAATTTGATGCGGACGAGCGCCTTCTTCCACAGCTCCAGGGAATCGGAGGAACGCGCGTCCTCCGTCTTGTACACCTTGACATCGATGTAATATTCACCTTCAGTTACCGCTACTCGCCGCTCGCATCCGTTGCCCACTCGATTTACGAAGTACGATGTCAGCTGGTGCTGTCCGTCTTCACCCGCCATTGTGTCCGCGTCTTGGTTTCTGACTCCGAAGATATCATAAATCGTAGTTGGCTTTTTACTGAAACAAAAAATAAAATTAAATGTTAAATTGTATTTATGTTATTATCTTACCACACCGTAACATGAACACAAGTAGGTAAATATCTGGTTTTTGTAAGGTGAGAACCTGACTGCTTATTTAAATGTAAATTAGTATAGCTAGAATATGATTTTGCTTACAGTTGGAGATGCTCAAAGGTAAATATGAAATAAATAAGTACATTTAATCAATACTAACAAAAGCAATTGCCGCAAGCTGAGAAGTTGGTCATTGGACAGGGAAATGATTATAAGAATATAAGTAAAAGTGCTATTTACCTCGGTGGAGCTGAATTCGATGACCTCGGCTTGCGTTTCTTATTGTCGCCTGCGGATTTTGGAGTCGCCTTGTTCTTCTCAATACTTGAAGTTGATTTATAGTAATCGCTCTCAGAGTCAGACCTGAAAAATAAATATATCATTTAGAATACAAATTTTTATTTCAGTAGACATCCATACGACTATAATCAATCACAAAATACCTACATTTACTTAGAAGTCAGACAAACAACAATTTTATGCATCCAATATAAAATGAAAATACAAAATAATGATCAATGCATTAAAATAGTTTTCAAAATGTTAACAAAATTAAAAGACTTTTAAAATTAGTACAGACTTATTTTTTAAAATACGTCAGTGTTATATTTAAAAAAATACCTTATTTTCACTACAGTACTTACATTTTACGAGGTCGGAGTGTGCAGCACAGGAAAGCACGGGAGACAGCTTCTTGGAAACTGATTACTTCTTGATTGCTGGATCACTTGAAGCCGGTGGCAGCGACTTTGTTGATGAAGATGGCAGCGGAGTTCTTCTTTGATTACTTCTTGGTTGCTGGATCACTTGAAGCCGGTGGCAGTGACTCGTTGATGAAGATGGCAGCGGAGTTCTTCTTTGATCACTTCTTGATTGCTGGATCACTTGCAGACGATGACGACGATTCGTTGATGAATACACACTTCGAATTGAGGACGATTATAAAGCAAAAATCCTAAAACTACTCGCAATATTAAATATCACTCGTCATATAATCAGATTTACTGTAAATACGACTTCTATTCTTTGTCGTATTATCCTCATTCAAAAACTAAAGAATTGCAAAAAATAAGTAACGAACTAATCAAAAATGATAGGGCTGTCACACTAGATATGTAATTAATGACACGTGTAGTATTCAATATGCAAACTGTGGTAATATTATATAAACCTGTTTCTATTGCGAAGTCAATATTTAGTCAAATTAACAGCAATTTTTTTTTGTCATTAAGACTATTACCTCCAACAATTATATTTTTTAATGGCTTCATTGTCC